>CM062809.1:30890788-32270531 GCA_031772625.1 Pinus tabuliformis | reverse complement strand
TTCTCCCTGGTTACAAACTTTTGTTAGTATATTTTCAAGATTCTGGCTAGTGTGTATCTTTTCCAACTTCAACTCTCCATCTTCCAACACTGATCGTATGAAATGGTACTTGAGCTGTATGTGTTTTAGTCCTGGCATGAAATGTTGAGTTCTTTGCAAGATGAATGGCACTTTGGCTATCACTGTATAATGTGCCCATATCATGCTCCTTACCCAATTCACCCATAAACCTTTGTAACCAAATCATTTCTTTACTAGCCTCTATAGCAGCAACATACTCTACTCTGTTGTTGTAAAGTGCAACAACACTTTGGATTTTTGAAACCCAACTGACAGTTGTTCCACCTACAGTAAATACATATCCTGTAGTGCTCCTCCTGTTATCTTTGTCACCTGCCATATCTGCATCAACATATCCTTGTAGAGAAATGTTTGAACCACCAAAGCATAATGCTTGATTTGCGGTACCTTTCAAATATCTGAGAATCCATTTCACTACCATCCAATGTTCCTTTCCTGGATTGTTCATGTACCTGCTTACAACTCCCACTGCATGTGCAATATCAGGCCTTGTGCAGACCATTGCATACATTAAGCTTCCAACTGCTGATGCATATGGAACTTTAGACATGTAATCCATGTTTTCTTGGGTCTTTGGGCACATTTCCTTACTAAGTTTGAAATGGCTAGCAAAAGGTGTACTAACTGGTTTTGCATTGTGCATATTAAATCTTTTCAACACCTTTTGTATGTACTCATTATGAGACAATGTTAATTTGTGATTTTTCCTGTCTCTAGTTATTCTCATACCAAGGATTTGTTTTGCAGCTCCCAAATCCTTCATTGCAAATGAATTTGCCAATTTTCTTTTGAGCACATTTATTTCCTACATGTTAGACCCTGCAACAAGCATGTCATCTACATACAATAACAATATAATATAGCTGCCATCATTTTGCTTTTTCAGATAAACACAATGATCAGAGTGACATCTAGTATAACCTTGTTCAGACATAAACTTGTCAAATTTTAGATACCACTGCCTTGGAGCCTATTTTAAGCCATACAAGCTCTTCTTCAACCTGCACACTAGTTTCTCCTTCCATTTACCTCATATCCTTGTGGCTGCTGCATATATATCTCTTCCTCCAAATCCCCATGGAGAAAGGTTGTCTTTACATCTAACTGCTCAAGATGCAAATCTTCAACTGCTACTAGACTTAAAATAGTTCTGATTGAAGTCATTTTAACAACAGGATAAAATATTTCATCAAAATCAATACCTTTCTTCTGTGCAAACCCCTTCACCACAAGTCTAGCTTGTACCTTTGTTTTCCTCCATCTTCTTCCGTTCAATACCTATAAACCCATTTATTCTTCAATGTAGTTTTTCCTGCAAGAAACTTGACTAAGTCCCAAGTCTGGTTATGCATTAAGGAGTTCATTTCTTCTTCCATGGCTACCTCCCACTTCTTCCTGCTTTCAACCTGCATTGCTTCTTCATAACATTCGGGTTCACCAGAATCAGTCAACAATAAATAATATAATGAAAGAGAGTATCGTTCAAAGGGTATACTTATCCTGGTAGATCTTCTAACACCACTTTCAGTGTTTGGGTGCCTGTTGTTGTTGTGGTGGTTGCTGTTGTTGTGTTTGTTTATTATTATTATTTTTAGGCACCTTTACTTTTTAAGTGATCTCATCAAGAACTGTGTATTCCTTGTTTTCTTTTTCCTATTTCTTTTCCTGCAATTGATTCTTATACAAGACCTTTTCATTGAATATTACATCTCTACTCCTAATGATTTTGTGATTTTCATAATCATATAAGTGATAACCAAAATCATTAACACCATATCTAATAAAGGTACATTTCTTTGATTTTTCCTCAAGCTTTGTTCTATTTTCTTTATTAATACGGACAAAGGCCTCACAACCAAAGGACTTTAAAAAAGAGTAGTTTACCTTTTTACCTGTCCAAGCTTCCTCTGGAACACCACCATCTAAGGAACTTGAAGGCCCTCTGTTTATTAGATAAACGGCAGTATCTACAGCATCTGCTCAAAATTGTAAAGGCAATCCTGCATGCAATCTCATGCACCTTGCACGCTTCATGATTGTTCTGTTCATCCTTTCTGACATACCATTTTCTTGTGGTGTTCTTGGAATTGTCTTCTCTCTATGAATTCCATGCTCTAAACAATATCTATCAAACTCTTTGCTGCAATATTCACCTCCATTTTCTGATCTAAGACACTTCAATTTCTTTCCTGTCTCAATCTCAACCAAAGCTTTCCATTTCTTGAAAGTATCAAATACATCTGATTTATTCTTAATACAATAAATCCAAGTTTTTCTAGTTGCATCATCAATAAAAGTAACATAATAACGAGAGCCACCGAGAGATGATACCTGAGCAAGTCCCCATACATCTGTATGCAAAAGCTCTAATTTTTCGCTCTTCTTTTCTTTCCCAACTCTGAGAAATCTGACTCTCTTCTGTTTTCCATAAATGCAATTGTCACAGAAGTCCAAATCAACATTCTTCAAACCCAGCAACAAATTCCTTGAGTGAAGAATCTTCATCCCCTTCTCACTCATGTGTCCGAGCCTATGATTCCATAATGCTGCATCTACTCCTTTGGAAGTTAAAGCATTAACAAAGTTAGAAATACCATTGCATAAATACAATGTACCAACCTTTTCACCTTTTTCTATTACCAAGGCTCCTTTTGTGACCTTCCAAGCTTTATCTGTGAAAGTTGTCACACAACCTTCACCGCCTAACTGCCCTGTTGAAATCAAATTTTTCTTCAGATCTGGAACATGCCTTACCTCCTTTAGTATCCATTGGTTTCCATTCTACTGTTTTACAAGAACCTTACCCATTCCAACAATTTTACAGGGTTTATCATCACCCAAATGGACTTGTCCAAAATCTCCTTGAACATATTCATGAAAATATTTCTTATTAGGTGTGGCATGGAATGAGGCCCCTGAATCTACCACCCAGGAATCAGTAATATTTTCGAAAGAAAGAATCAAAGCATCTTGTAACACCTCACTTGTCACATTTGCTTCATGATTGTTTTCTTGTTGTGCATCTCCTTATTTTCCCTCCCAAGATCTACAGTCTTTCTTTAGGTGTCCTTTCTTTCCGCATTTCCAGCACACTATCCCCGATCTGGACTTAGATCTACCTTTCCTTGATTTAGTGCGATATCCTGAGCTCTTTCCTCTTTCCATTTTTCTTCCCCTAGACTTTGCACTTAAAGCATTACCCAATGTCTCACCGGAGCTTTTCTGTCGCATTTCCTTGCTAAGGATAGCACCGACAACATCATCAAACTTTAAAGTACTAGATCCAGAAACAGAGTTACTAATGGCCATTACTAAACCATTCCAACTTTCTGGCAATGAGCACAAGAATAACAGAGCTCTAACTTCATCATCAAATTTTACCCCTACAGAACTTAACTGACTTGTAACAGTATTAAAATCATTTAAATGGTCTGCAACAGATCCACCTTCCGACTCTTCATATTAAATAATCGTTTCATAAGAAATACCTTGTTTGAGGCCGAGGGTTTTTCATATAGTTTCGCCAACGCCTTAATCAAACCCTCTGTCGTTGTTTCCTTCGAAATGTTGAAGGCGACCGACACTGCAAAGCACAACCGTACTGTTCCGAGTGCCTTTCTATCGAGAAGGTTCCATTCTTCATCTGTCATACCCGTCGGCATATTTGTTTTTCTGCCCAATGGTAGGTACAGATCTTTCTAATACAGATAATCTTCCATCTGCATCTTCCACAGCGAGAAGTTTTGGCCATCAAATTTCTCGACCCTAAACTTACCATCTTCCGCCATTGCTCCCACTTGAACGAGGAACCCTTCTTTCATGCGAGTTTATCAGCCAAATAGACCTTCGGCTCTAATACCAATTGTTAAAAAATGATATATTATAAAGCAATGGAACACATAGAATATTGCATAAATATAAACTTAGAAAACGCATAAAACCAGAGAAACACAGATATACATGGTTCACCCAGTTTGGGCTATGTCCACCCCGAACAGCCAGTCCTTCCTTTCTATCGTCCAGCAAAATGAAGAGACACAACCTACAACAGATCCGCTGTAATATCCTATGTTTTCTCTCACAGTCTCACCTCTCTGTTTCTCTCTCGGAGAATACACATCTATTTCACATCCTCAATACAATGCCCTCATACAAAGAGAGGGGTTGCCTTCTAGGGTAAAAAACCCTAAACTAAACATAAGTTCTACCGTCAGATCATCCGCCTAGTGAACAGCCCAGATTGACTAGAAATTACTATACTTTTACAAGGAAATTTTACATCTGTTTTTAGCTTCGGGGGCGCTGCCCCCAAAACCCCCTGCCGGGGGACCGCTGGCCCCAGGACCCCCCAGCCAGGGGGGATAGGCCCCCCTGAACCCATGCGGGGGGACAAGTCCCCCCCGCATGGATGGGTGTACAAACTTCCTAGGGTATACATCCAGCTGAAACAAAGACCTCTAAATAATCTAAGTAATAAGAGTTGATGTGGCATTTGCTTTGTCTCATGGTGGTCAATAAGACAAGTCAACTTGCGAGAGGCAAAACATCCCATATGAAATTTTACTGGGATGATCTTCATAGCATTGGAAATATCTTAATGTGTATAACAACATTGAGAAGCTAAGATTTTTTTTTACATATTTTTGACCCAAAAAGAAAGCATTTAAGGACTCAAACAAGCTCCAAAACTTCTTTGATCCTAAATCACCAATGCATGACCTACCCCTAAAATGGGCCCTATAAGCCAATAGCTCCACTTTTCCCATCAAAAATGCACTAAGATAAATTAAAATTTTATATAATGATCCATTTTAGATCATACCTCCCCATTTAGGGAGGATTTTGGTCCCTAAGAGAAATTTTTTTCCTCGAAAGTTCCCTAAGAGATTTTGTTAAAGGATGTGAGGAGATATTTCCTCTACCTCCTCCTTAGAGTACCATCTACATTTGCTTGTAAGTTGTCCTTTCAACAGACCTACCATAATTCACAATACCCTCATCTGTTTTTTTTGGACTTTTATATGAAAAATAATGTCTCATGCTAACTCTATTTAATCCTCTAGTTCCAAGTCCTCTATAGAAGGTAATACTTTCTCATCAATTCCCTAGTACAACATAAAAGTCTCATAAATTTTCAATTTCTCTACATTCACTAGTAAGTAAATGCACATATATGGGGGTAAACTAGGCATGTAGGCATTATCGCCCACCTTCTCCAACACTTCAAAATGACCATACTACAAAACTTTGATATTATTACCAAGACCCTAAAATTCATGGTGTCTCTTTATTTAGATGCAAACAAATGTTATCTCTTGCCTTGAATGTTTTCTCAATTATGTGCTAATCATGTTAAGCCTTGTGATTTTCCTATGAATTCTTCAATGTCTCTTGTACTCAAATGGATCACCCTAATATTAGCAATGAATTTTTTTAATCCTTCAATGCTTCTCACCTGGTGTCTTCCTCACTCCTCCTTGTTTTACATGTACAACATATAAAAGTGAGGGAAAAAAAATACCCAAAGAAAGTTTAAAAACG
Organism: Pinus tabuliformis; assembly: GCA_031772625.1. Classification (NCBI taxonomy): domain Eukaryota; kingdom Viridiplantae; phylum Streptophyta; class Pinopsida; order Pinales; family Pinaceae; genus Pinus; species Pinus tabuliformis. The sequence goes on along the minus strand of CM062809.1, from coordinate 32,264,909 downwards.
AGAGTTATAGGTAGAAGTGCGGACTACTCTATTATAATAATGTGAAATATAAATCAATTTTGGTCCTAGGTCCTTGTATGATCTAATTATAACTCCTAAAAGGATGAACTAATGTCCTACTCACTACTTCTATCTAGCCATCTATCTATGGATGAAAATATGTGGATCTCTTCATCTTAATGTCCATCTTCTCGCAAAGTGAAGCACAAAAAGTACTAAGAAATCTAGTATCTCTATCTAAGATCATTCTCCTTGGTATCCCAAAGTGTTCCCAAACTTTTTCAAAGAACATGTTTGTTATGTCTTGTCCCTTGATGGTCATTTTGTAAGACATGAGAATGTGCATATTTCTAAACCTATCAATTACCACAAAAAAATAAATAATAACACCCCTTATCTTTCTTGACAAACCATCCATGTAATTCATGGATATTTTCTCCCATGTTCTAACATGTATAACTAAGGGATGGTATAAACCTTTCTTCCTATTATTGAGTTTGTTGATAGAACAAAGTATGCATATTCTAATAAACCTAGCTAAATATTATTGCATTGTAGGAAAATTCCCATACCTATGTAAGTTGGAAACTATATTCCCAACACCAAAATCCCCTGCAATTTTGGAGGTGTCATTCTCTTTGAGAAGTTGAAATAATTCACCTTTAGGCACACAAAGCTTGTCTAGCTTGAATATGAACCCATCCCAAAGATGATATTTAACCTTACTATTGTTCTCTTCTATAGAAACTTGGTCTTATCGCTATTGAAACACATGTTTAAAGGCCTCACATTTATACCTATGCATTATGGGTGAAAGGATCCATGTGCATAAGAGTTACCAAAGCTATGGTATTTGATTTGGGTGTCTTAAGAGCATGTCTACCAATTAATTGTTGTTCCCCCTCTTATATTTTATGAATATATGAAATTATTATAAAAATTGCATCCACTTTTGGTAATTTGTTTATTGAAGCTTACCATGGGATCGAAAATTTTTCAGGTGTTAATGATTGACATGGATGGTGGTCTCCTTGAACATTAGATAGTGCTTCCATTGAGTCTTAACAAATTGAACTGAAGAATAGGTTTATTGTCATATGTGGGATATTTCATGACTCAACCATGGAATAATTCAAAATTATAGTATATTGACTTACCTTCCTACATAAAGACTACACCTGTGGCATATGTGAAGGATATGTGTTTTATTATTTACATTGCACAAGGGTAAAATCCACAACCCCTAGATTTTATAGGTCTGATTTGCCCTGATTTTGTGCTTTTTCAAGCTATTGTGATCTAATCTCAACTAAGGAATTAAGGTTGTAATATAATCTAGTTAACAAATTAGGGTTTTTAATGAGCCTACAAAACACCTAGATAATGTATTGTGAATGATCAAGTACTACAATGAAGAAGATAGATATGTGGCTTTAATTTAGGATGATTTACCCATTTAAGGATTTCAAGGGTAAACCTTTGTATATTATGTGTGTGTCATTGTTACTTTCTATTTTTATTAAAAATATGTATACATTTTTTCAGTTACATAGGCTTAAATCTTTCATCAGTATCATAGCAAGGTTATTTGAATTATATGGATGCCTTTGAAGCTATGGTTTAGCTCATCCTTGATAGAGAAATTTTATATGGGTCTATGATAAACCTTATTTTATTGGGGGCTTTGTAGAAATTATTCTTGTGTGAAATAGAATGACTCAACAATTCCAAAATTAAGAACAAGAAAATTAATGATTATAGCTTTGAACTATGGAAGCTCAAGATGGAGGACCTTCTTGTAGACAAATAATAGTGGATCATCGTAGATCCTATTATTGTAGCTATGGGTATGGGTATTAGTGAATGTCTTTAGAATATGTTATGGGCAAGGCATTATGGCATATGTTAGGGAATAATTATATCAAGTTAAGTCCCTAATAAATAAACTTTTCCTTAAAATATGTTTTTCCTCCTAAGGATGAATGGTGATGGCTCCATAATTTAACATGTCATTGCCTTTAACATCATGGTAAGTCAATTGTTGTCTACTTATCTTAAAATTTTGGAAGCATATAAGTGCATTAGTCTACTATATTTTCCATATTTGTGGAATAACCTAGTTGTAGCTATTGGGAGTAATACAATGACATTAAAGATTGAGATGTGGTAGCGTCCCTATTATTAGAAAAGGTGAGGCAAAAAACCAAGGATTGTTAGACCAAAGATGCCTTATTTGTGAGAGGTTGTCTTATAAACAAAAATAAAAATAATTATTTAAGTGGTTGGTCTAAATCTAGAGATATATCTAGTAAATATATAGGACAATCTATAAACAAATGTTGGAAATGTGATAAATCTAGGCAATATAAGATAGGTTGTAGACCCAAAACATTGATAAAAGGATGAGATCAAAGGATGTTCCTTCCAAAGTAGGAAACTCCTCCTTAGAATAAAGAAGGATTGTGCATTTTACATATACAATTACACATTCAAATCATGATGTATGGTTAATTGACTCAAGTGCATCTTTTCATATGGTTCCGCATAGGGAATGGTGTTGTGAATATCATAATTACAATGAAGGTGATTTATTCCTAGGATATGGCTCAATATATTGAATCATAGGATGTGGAAGGGTTCAATTATTGTTTAAAGATGGAAAAATTAGAACCCTTCTTGGTGTTTTACATATTCTAGCTTTGGTCAAAAACATAATATTTGTACATAGGATGAATGAGGTGGGTGTGCAAAGTATATTTAAAAATGGTACATGCAAGATGGTTTAAGGAGTAATGATTTTGACAAGGGGATTTCAAATTGGAACTTTATACAAGTTTTTGGGAAGCACTATCACTAATTGGTGTAATATAATTGTTGTTCCTGAGAAAGAAATTGATAAAAATCCTAGTCTCTTTGTAGAGAAGACTATGATATAACATAAAATAATAGGACATAACAGAGAGAGGGATATTTGTGCTTTGCATAGTAAAGATACGGTTGAAGTGATGCCTGATAGTTTTTTATATTTTTATTTTTGTGAACATATTGCATATGGTAAATAGAATTAAGTGAGGTTCCCATATGGTTCAACAAGGCAAAAGGGATCTTGATGCTAGTACACTATAGCATATTTCATCACATGCCTATTCCATATCGTAAAGGACCTATGTACTATGTCTCATTTATAAATTATTTTTCTTGTAAAATAGATTGTATTTCCTGAAGAAGAATCTAATGTTTTCAAAAAATTCAACGAGTTCAAAGTTCTTGCAGAAGACTAGATAGAGACAAAAATAAAAGTGTTGAGAACTAATAATGGAGGAGATTTCTTAGGAAATATTTAGATCAGTTCCATAACAATGTGAAATAGCATGGGAAAACAAAACTCCACACACACCTCAACAAAATGGAGTTTCAAAAAGTATGGACAATATGTTAATGTAAAAGTAATAAGTATGTTAAGTGGCACATGCATAGAATGGAAATTTTAGGTAGGGGAAATAGACATGGCATGCTATTCGATCAATCAATCACTTACATTATAATTTCTTAATAATGTTTCTTATGAGGCATGAACTGGTAAGAAATCATCTCTTGCACATCTTATATTTTGGTTGTGATGCTTATGTGCATGTTTCAAAGCAGAAAAGGCACAAGATGGACAAAGGAGAAATGTATGTTTATTGGTTATAAAGATGGAGTGAAAGGATCAAAACTTTGGAATCTATTAATTATGAATATTTTTTATAGCCATGATGTGATATTCAGAGAAGTTAATGTTCCTCACAAGCATGAAGATGAGCCAAGAATAGGAGAATTAGAGAAAATATAATTTGTGCTAGAGAATTGATAATTTGACTCAATGGGTGAAGACGAGTTAGATTAATTAGAGGAAGAGGAAGAACCATAAACCCTAGTATTAAGGAGATCTATTCAAGTAAGAAGGATGACAAAAAGGTACAATCAAACTATTTTTCATTGTTTATCTTCTATTGAAGATGATCCTAGAATTATTAGAAAGACAATGGATTCTAAGGAATATGAGCCTTGGAAGAAGGCCATGTTTAAAGAAATGGAGGGCTTGGACAAAATGAGAGATGGGGCTTGGTCAAGTTTCTTGATTAAAGAAAACATATTGGTAGAAAATTAATGTTGAAAAAGAAGAAAAATTAAATTCCATTATCTTTATAATGTCTCTTTCTATAGATTTTGATATTTAAGTAGACCAAATAGATATAAAGACAACATTCCTACATGGGGATTTGGAAGAACAAATATTCATAAAACAACTTGAAGCATTCATAGTGAAGGGTAATAAGATGTTGGTTTGCAAGCTTAAAAAATGCCTACATGCCCTAAATCAATCCCCAAGAATGTGGTATCAAAAAGTTGATAGTTACATACTAGGATTAAGATTTGTGAGAAGCAAGGCCAACCATTGTGTGCACTCCAAGTAGGTTGGTGATCACATTTTATGTAGAATCATATGTTAATGATATGTTGATAATAAAAAACTACAATGATGTCATCAAGGAGGTTGAGTCTCCACTCTAATTTTAACATGAAGGCCTTTAGTGCTGCAAACTTTATTTTAGGCATGGAGATTAAAAAAGATCTCATGGATAGGAAGCTTTGGTTATACTAGAGGAATTATGTTGAGAAAATTTTGTAGATATTAATATGGAGGAATGTAAATGAGTCAAGGTTCCTATTCTCGTAGGTGTAAAGTTATCTACAAAACAATGTTTCAAGATACAAGAAGAGGTAGAACAAATGCCCCATGTTCCCTATGCTACTGTTGTTGGTAGTTTTATGTATGATATGGTTTGTACTAGCCCATACATTTCCCATTTAATTGGAGTTTTGAGTAGATATATGTTAAAACTAATAAAGGAATACTAGAAAACTATAAAGAGGGTTTTCAAATATTCACCTCGCACTACAAATTATGTAATCTACTACAAGGAAGACTCAAACTAGATAGGTTGATAGCCATACAAGGCTTTGTTGATGCATACTAGACCTTAGATCTCAATTACAAAATATCTATGAGTGGTTCTATGTTTAACCGATTTGGAGGAGTAATAAATTGAATGAGAAAGAAATAGGTCGTAGGGGTGTAGTTTCATTTCAATTATAGAATTGAATACATTGCAACCACCCATGCAAGTAAGGAATTTGTTTAGTTGCAAATATTATGTTTAGGGATTGGGTTTATACAACCATTTATAAGGTTAGATTGCAATACTTTGAGTGCATTTTTTCTAGTAAAGAACGCTACTTATTATTCTAAGATGAAGAATATCAATTTACGATACCACTTTTTGAGAGACATGGTTGAAAACAACAAGGTGTTTTTAGAGAAGATTTGTTGAGGTTCAACAATAATATATTTTTGTCACTTTGTTATCCTTAGTTTCGCTCATCTTTCCTCTTCTAATCCCATCATAGTTATCATTTTGTAAAAAAATGTTTCCATTTATGTATAAACACCATGCTTGAGCTATAGTGGTTACAACTAAGGAATTTGAATTTAATTATGTCCATCTTTCTAATAGTTTTGTATGATTCTTTATAAAAGTAGTCAAAGATTTTATAACTACATAAACCACATATTTTGCAGTTATTACTTATTTTTGTAGCCAGGTCATAGGTCAATGTATCTCCAAGCATGATCTAACAAAATCAAGAATTGAGGGTTGTAAAAAAATTTGAAGAAATGTTTTTCCACCTATAGCCGCAGTCAAAAGGATATCAATGTAACCAGTAGAGCTCAATGAACAATCTAGTCAACAACCTATGTGAGAGAGTAACAGCTCAAGCAGTGGCAGAGTTTCAATATAATTATATTGTGTAGTGTATTACAATCCTATGAAGACAAGATATTAAGAGAGATTCATGCTTTTGTCATGAATATCTCAAATAATAAAAATCCCTCTTTTATTTCCATGAAATCTAAAAATTGTTATGTATTCCTAAAGCTAAACTTTGAAGACTATTTTATTTTGATATTATAAATACACGTGCTCTTGTTGGAGAAGGCAAGTCTGATGTATTGGAAACAACTCTCAATTTATTATAGTTTATTTACTTGATACTTGTAATGTGTTTGTTTTAATTATGTTTGTATTTTCTCATTCGTTCTGAGTTATAATTAAGTAGTGCATGAACCAACCAAGAGGGCCCCCTGTGAGGACACGCGTTGTCAATCTTCACATAGTAAATTTATATTACATTATGTTTCCATAGAATTGAATAGTTTATAGTTTATAATATTTACAATTGTTGGCATTTAAATAGTTCTATTCTCAATAAAAATAGATAGTTTACAGTTAGTTTTAAATTGATCATTTAATCGAATTTGAATATAGAGCCTTGTGTTGTTTTTCTTATGCAAGAAGTGACATTTTTTTCAATTATATGGTCAATTTCATAAAAGTTAAAGTAGCTTTGTTGGATCTCAAGGATTGAGCCTTGTGTCACTTGTGTAGGCAAGAACCCTGAGCAACACATTGGAACTTACCCCAATATTATTTTACTCCTCTTTTATTATTGATGTTTATATATTTTAAAAATTGGATCACAAGGATTGAACCTTGTGTTACTTGCTTAGGCAAGAACCCTAAGAAACACGTCGAAACATGTCCCAACATTATTTTACGTCTTTTCTACTGCCGATATTTACATAGATTAAAAGTTGGATCGCAGGGATTAAGCCTTTTGTTACTTGTTTAGGCAAGAACTATGAGAAAAGGCTCAAAACTTATCCCAAAATTCTTTTAATTTTGTTAATGTTAGCTTAGATAAGAGAATTAGAATTAATGCTTGCATATACATTGATGTACACTTCATAAGTTTACCAACCTAGATTGATGAATTAAATGTAACAGAATTCTAATACAATCAAATTAACTAACATTTTCGGCAATGTTTTCAAAGAAACGAATATAGGATTTAAATTAAGTTGCTTTTAGATTACTTGGGTAAGGAGAAATGGTAAGATAAGAGGTGAGAACTTGTGCATCACCATAGTGAGCTTTCTCCAAAACCTTCGTTATTTCATTTTGATTAGTTGCATGAGTAATCATGATAAATATGTATAGAGAAATGGATTCTAGGGGTAGATTTATCAGAGTTAGAACCACTTTAACACATTTAGCTACCACCCCCACTAGTTAATATGGTGTAGTAAGAGCCACATCAGCATCCACATCATGTATTCCCATGTTGCAGGTAGAATAAGGTATCCTAAGGTGCAAAGATTTTAAATTAGAGCTAAAGAATAACCAACATCTTCAACAAAAGCAGTTATATTTCTGTCTCATTCAACAGGAGAACATTTTGTTACACAAGAGCTTGAGATACCTATTTAAGGAGAAGAAAAAGAAAGCTTATTTGGAGAACCAATTGACGAAAATTCAATAGAAGAACCATATTCTCTTAGTTCTGAAGAATCAATGTCCAAAGGAGAAGGCAAGATAATAACTCATAATGGAACTAGAAATGGAACAAGAATATTAGGTGGAGGGGGAGCTGATAAAATATCTCCACCTAGAGGAGGAAGAGGAGGAGATGGAGATGATGATAATGAAGAAGATGCATATGGTTTTCCTATTCAATATACAAATACTAATATCAACATGAGAAACATTTATCCATCAGTACTTCCAAATTTTCATGGTATGAAAACTGAGGACCCAGGAAATTTTCATTTTGAGTTTAAAGTGCTTTTTAGAATTTCTAACTACTTACAAGATGCTAGAAAATTAAAGTTATTTCTAGCTTCATTAAAATATGGGGCCTTAAGATGGTTCATGGGATTATGTAAAAATCCTGTAAGAACATGGGTTGCAATGAAACAACTTTTTCTAGAAAAATATAAAGATTATTGCATTGAACATGATCTTAAGGAAGAAATTTTCAAAATGAGTCAAAAAGAGGATGAAAATATTGAATATTTTGTGGAAAGATTTGTCTACAATGTCAAAAGGGGAAAACAACATAAAGTATGATTTGACACTCTCAAAACTCTTTTACTACGGGGAATTAGATATAAATGGATTGATCTCTTGAATTTGATGGGTAAAGGAGATGTATCCCAACTTACTTTCAAGAAATTTGTGAACTATGCAAGCATGTATCACGTGGAAGAGAAAAATATGTAAAGGTCCTCGAGACCCAACCATGGCTAGAGTAAGTAAATATGCATTTGGTAAGGTAAGTAGATTTTAACTTGGTCATTTATTAGAAAATTCCAAAATTGATATTCTTGGAATTTTAAGTAAAGTAATCGATATGCTAATAGTTCAAAACAAACAAGAGGTAGAAAATTTTGCATTTTCTATATTTTGTTCTAGATCTAGAAAAAACATTATTTGAGAGAATTCTCTTAGATAACATTGAAATATGTGTTTTTTTCTGTAGAAAAACATGCGAAAAAGGTTTTCCCATATCTACCAGGATTAAAAGCAGTTTATCAAGAGGATAATGAATCAAATGAAGCCTCAAAAAAACTTTGCTTTGTAGCACCAAGAAGACCTTGGCAAGCTCGACAACCAGGTACTATGCAATATCCTACTCAACAATTTCATGATTATAAAAAATATCTACAAAGTAATTGGAATACACCATTTCATTAGACAAGGTGTTTGTAGAAAACATGCCCCCAAGGAAAGAAAAAGACAAAGAAGAGGCAACAAAAGGCAAAGGGTTGGAAATTTCTAGATTCGTTTTCATTAGATGAAGAGAGGTGGGACAATCACCAACAATAAGATGAACATAATCAAAAACATACTCACGTGATAGAGGGTGAAAAGAAGCAAAATAATGAAGAGATAACCAAGAATTTAACATTGGTCCTAGAGTCAAGAAATTAGCATGAGGAATCTCAAAGCAATCAGGGAGCAGCTAGAATAAAACAAACCCATGCATATGAGAGTTTTGGTTTAGATAAAGACACATCATCAAAAGTTGAAGGAGAAGAAACAACAATTTTAATAGCCAATCTAAATTCAAGGGGTTGGCAAAGAGTGCAAAAAAATAAAAGTAAAAAAGGGAACCCAGTTTAAATGGGCAATTGTATTTTTTTCTTTCTAGTGCAATTTTTGCACGTTATGAGTTTAGGTAGCTAGGCTACTAAGAGTGCGTTAAGCACATGTAAAATGTAATTTTATTTTTAATAAAATTACAATTTTTTTCTTCGAAAAAAAAAAAAATATATATATATATATATATATATATATATATATATATATATAGATATATAGATAGATATAGATATATAGATATAGATATAGATATAGATATAGATATAATTAAAAAAAAAATGGAATGCGCCATTTACCTAGAAACCATGGCCACCTCAAGCTCAAAATCAACCTTGGTAGCAAAGTTTGTGAGGAGCACATGGGGAAAATAGTCCTCAATAATATCCATCATATCCTCAATATCCTTAATATCAATCCCAACAATCATATCAAACTCCTCCGCCACAGCCATAGTTTATTTACAGCCAACCACTTCAATTACCATCAACACGATCTCCACAAATACCAACCCAGCTACTTGCACAACTGCTTCCAAACTCCAATAATAAATTATCTCAACCTTCTTGCAATGTTAAGCCTCAAATTTTCCAAATTTACATGATTACTCCTCTCAATCTTAATGATATACATCTTAGGTCAGGAAGAGTACTTCATAAAGATCTCCGGTAATTATTGAAGAATAAAAAGAGGAAGAAACTCCTAAGAAAATCGATAATACAATAAAATCCCCTTTTCCTCCAATAGATTAACCTTGTATATCTTCTCAAAATCCTCCTTTTCCATAAAGATTAAAAATATATGAGAATCTAGAAAAGCAATTAACCATTATACTATGATATGTTGAATGAAATAAGTAACATTTGTATTTGAATTCCTTTATTACAAGCAATAAAAGATATTCCTATATATGCAAAAACAATAAAGGAATTGTGTATAAAAAAACCAGGAACAAAAAGAAGAAAACAACATAAGGTACATCATATTGGAAAGTTAGTAGATATAATGATGGGAAGAACTTATATAGGAAAATATTTAGATCCATAAAGTCCCATTGTAAAAATTAACATGAATAATATAACAATTTCAAACACAGTTATTGATCTAGGAGAAATTATAAATGTAGTTACAAATAATTTAATGGACTAATTGAAATCTTCGATATGCACCAGTTATTTTACAATTTGCAAATATATCCACTACAAAACCAGAAGGTGTACTAGAATATATTCTCATATATTTGAAATATCGACAAAACCTAGTTGATTTCATGGTTCTTACAACTAAAACAAATCTAGGAGGACATCCATTAATATTAGGAAGGACTTGGTTAGCCACAGTCGATGCATTTATTAGTTGTAAATCTGGTGATATGACAACTTCTAATGGAATTGGAAAGAATTTTACACTTTATCCTCCTACCAAAACAATTATTGAATTAGAAGATAATTAATGGATTGATAATGAAAATGATCATGAAGTAATACAACATGTTCTTACAATTTCACAAGTAGTGTTTTTGAAACAAGATGATGAAGAAAATCAAATAATACATCTTATAAACAATTACTATTTTCCGTATTATCTTGATTAACAATCACAAAAATATTATGTGAATATATTAGATAAGGATTTTCAAGGAAAGTTTAACATAGAAGAAGCTTCATCATATAATTCCATGTTATCATTAAATTCTATGGAAAAATTTGGTAGTATTCCTATAGAATTTAATCGGTTATTAATAGTAGTTGGGAAAGGACTATCTCAAGTCTTGTTAGAGCATATTTTATTTCCAATATGAGAGAAAGCACAAGGAACTTAGATCAACACAAAGAAGGAAGGTCTTGAACATGATATTGTAGCTTCTCCCTGATCGAACGAATTGATGAAATGTGGTCTTGATCTTCTCATAAAAATATCTTGTGCTCTCTTCTGACAAACTATTATCTTGGTTCGAAGTATGAGTGAAAGAATATTACTAATTTTCCGCCCATGATATCTTCTCAACCTTTCTCTTCCTTTCCCTTCTTTGTGTGAGTCATTTAAGTGGATTTCCTTGCCCTTCTCTGTGCAAGTCATTTAGTGAATTGTATGATGGAAGAACCATTCCCTTTGCCTTTTTATTTAGGCGGCTAGGTAGAATGACTGATAGCGAGTGTAAAAGTACCGTGAGGTAATTGCCACTAGTTTCTCACTTGATTGGGGGATTTCCTCACTTGCACTCGCTATTAGTGCAATCCCTTTTCCTAGGCTCGATCGTGGATTGCAAGTGTCGCGCCCACGTTCCTACATGCACCCCCTTTGTGATTTCCCTTAAAGCCCTAGGAATTCCTTACTAATTGGATGGAGAGGTATTCCCATATTGGCCTATCCATACCATAATAGTATGTCCATGGAATAGTTATCTTCAATCCGGCCTTCCGTGTTGTCTTTGATCCGTCGTTATTGATCGTTCTTTAAAAAGAGAAATGAAAGAAATTTGAACCTTTATATGGATGCCTAATTTGATTCTAAAGTGGAAATTTGGCATATCGATGTAATATATCATGTTATTCGCCATTATTGATATTACAAAATAACATATGGGGTGTAAAGCCTCACTCACTTTTCCTTTTGTGATTAAAGTGGATTTTTTTGTAAATAAAATGCCATTTTGTCAACCAGCAAAATTTCCCTCGATGATGATATAAAGGAAGGAGATAAACCCATGCCATACCTTCTCCATCCATGCATATTGGTGGTCCTTGAGATTGAGGGTCTTACTGATGGGGCTATAGATATTTAGAAGAGTATGTCCCTCTATTGGTTGGACCAAACCTCCTGGATATTTGTTGGTTTGAACCCGCTAATGGTTTATATATATATATATATATATATATATATATATATATATATAACATACAAGGATAGAACAATACCCATCCTGGCTTACTCTTGGTTAATCCTTCCCATTCTTGCATAAATAAAGAGAGAACCCATCCTATGCAGACAGTATAGGTATGCCCTAACTTAGTACAGGAAATTTAAAGGAATGGAACAAGGGGGATCTCGATTTTTTGGCTTTCCTTATTGTGTCTATTATATCTTTTGAATGCATTCTATAATATCCCTTCTATACATGAAAAAAGCAATGGGGTGATTGGCACCGCCTTATGACTTAATTAAATTGGGTTGACTACCATAATATTAAGGATGTGAGCCCTCCTCTAAATAAGTAACCTAGTTGACTACTTACTTTATTGGCCTTTCCATTCCTCGGACATTTATGGTGCGCCCAACGAAAATAAATTGTGAAGCGAAAGACCTTATGTTGTCCAAACTAGAGGAGTAATATTTTCTATTTGTTGGCCTTACTTCCAAGTTTTGAATAAGACCTTATTTAATCACCAAAAGGTGTGTAAGAGAAGATGAGATCACATATATATCAAAAGCATGCGATGTTGAACCATGCAGAGGATATCTTTTTGGTTGAAAAACTACATATAAAGTCCTGCTTTCAAGATCTTATCAACCTACCCTTTTCAAATATTGTTATGCAACTAGTTCACAAAACAAAACAAAAGATAGATCAATGACTTGAAAATTAGCCTCTTAGAGGAGGAAACCTCCTTTAAATCACATAAATGAACAATTCTTGGATGATACAAATGACAAGACCTCCTTGGCATATAGTATTCTAAGGGGTCGCAATATAATCAGAGCGTACATAATAATAATAATATAAGGGCACAACAATAACAATAGTGGGTTTCTATGGGGCACAATAATAACAATATGGGGGCTACATGGGCACAAAAATAACAATAAGGAGGCTAAACTAACAATAACATTAAGGGGGCTACACTAGTATTATAGGGACCTAACATGTTCCTCTCCTTCAAAAAAAAGTGTTGTCCTCACTCAACGGTTAAGTAGTTCTAGATGCTTCTATATAAAATTTTCATCCTCCCATTTGGAATCTTCAGTAGGTAAGTTCTTCCACTTAATCAGATACTCTGAAATTGATTGAATTTGTAGCTATCAGTTCCTTGTTTCCGTGACTACTTTAGGCTCCAATATGATTTTCCCTTCCTCATCAAGTTTTAGCAATATTGTTTGAACTAGTAACTTGTCACTGATAACCTTCTTTAAGCATGAAACATGGAAAATTGGGTGTAGTCGGGAAGATGCAGGCAGCTCCAATTTGTATGCCATACATTAAAGAAATTTTGAGGCCTAAAATGGGCCGATAAGGAATATTATAAAATAATAGTGGAAATAATAAAATAGCATTAGACTACATCATCAAATATTAGAGGGAAAAATGAAAAAAACTACTTTTTCAACATATCTCCCTACAGTTTTACTCATATTTCGTGTGGGAGCATGAAAAATGAGAAATACATGAAAAAACATTATAGTAATCACATTTTTCATGTATTTCTCATTTTGTGTGTAGCAGAGTCCATCAAAAGTATGCAACATGGCTGCTCCTTGGATGTGGAATTAAATTATGCATACAGTGATTACTCTCGCTTAAAATTTGACCAAAACCTAGAGAGATAAGTTGAAAATACGAGTTGGAAAAGTAGTTTTTTTTTTTTTTTTTACTTTTTTACTCCAGAAATGGTTAATCATCCCCCATGGTTGACATCATCATCTTAAATCTTATTGGTTCTTATAATGTTGATTTTGGTTATACATTTTTATTTTGAGACACATTTTAGACCTCAAAATTTCTCTAATGGTACCAATATTTTACAACACCTTGTAAGGACCATAGTACTTGGGTGATAATTTATTATCCTTCTTAGCTTGCTTGAGGGACGTTTTTGTATGGTTGTAGCTGTAAAATACCCAGTCTCCTATGTCAAAATATCTTTCACTGTGATGTTGATATGCATGTTGTTTCATTCGATTATGTGCCAGAGTGAAGTTATCTTTTAAGGGTTAGAGAACTTCTTGTTGATGCTCGATGTTATATTCCACTGCTTGAACCTTAGAATTTTCTCTTAAAGATGATATGATGGACAATGGACGATATCCATAAAGTGTCATAAATGGGGTAATTTTTGTTGCAGTATGGAAGGAATTTATACCACCATTCATCCAGAGGTAACTGCTTGACCCATTATGTTTGTTTATCACATACAAAGCAACAAAGATATCATTCCAAACATTTTTTCACTATCTCAGTTTTCTATTGGTTGGGTTGAACCCTGTAATGGCTATATATATATATATATATATATTATATATATATATATGTATATGTATGTATGTATGTATGTATGTATGTATGTATGTATGTATGTATGTATGTATGTATGTATAGATATATATATCTATACATACATACATACATACATACATACATACATACATACATATATATATATATATATATATATATATATATATATATATATACATACATACATACATGCATGCATACATACATATATACATACATACATACAAACATACATACATACATATATATATATGTATATATATATATATATATATATATATATATATATATATATACATACTCTTGGTTAATCCTTCCCATTCTGGCATAAACAAAGAGAGAACCCATCCTGTGCAGACAGTATAGTGATGCCCTAACTTAGTATGAAAAATTCAAAGGAATGGAACAAGGGGATCTCGATTTTTTGGCTTTCCTTATTGTGTCTATTATGTCTCTTGAATTCATTCCATAATATCCCTTTTGTACATGAAAAAAGCAATGGGGTGATTGGCACCACCTTATGACTTGATGAAATTGGGTTGACTACCAGAATATTAAGGATGTGAGACCTCCTATAAATAAGTAACCTAGTTAACTACTTATTTTATTGACTTGGTCATTCCTCAAAAATTTATGGTGCACCCAAGGAAAATAAATTGCGAAGGGAAAGTCCTCATGTTGTCCAAACTATAGGAGTATTATTTTCTATTTGTTGACCTTACTTCCAAGTTTCGAATAGGACCTGATTTAATCATCAAAAAGGGTGTAAGAGAAGATGATACCATATATATATCAAAATCATGTCATGATGCACCATGCAGAGGATATTTTGTTGGTCAAAAAACTACAAATAAAGCCTTACTTTCAAGATATTATCAACCTACCCTTTTCAAATATTGTTATGTAAGCAGTTCACAAAATAGAAGAAAATACAAATCAACGACTTGAAAATTAGCCTCTTAGAGGGGGAAATCCCCTTTATATCACATAAATGGAAAAATCTTGGATGATACAAATGAAAATACCTCCTTGGTATATATAGGAGTCTAAGGGGTCACAATATAATTAGAGCCTACATACAAATAACAATATATGGGCACAACATTAACAACAGTGGGCTTCTATGGGGCACAAAAATAACAATAAGAGGGCTACACTAACAATAAAAATAAGGGGTCTACACTAATATTATAGAGACCTAACATGTCCCTCTCCTCCAAAAAAAGTGTTTTCCTCAATGGTTGAGTAGTTATGGATGTTTCTGTATAAAATTTTCATCGTTGCATGTGGAATCTTTTGCGGGTAAGTTCTTCCACTTAATGAGATACTCTGAAATTGATTGAATCTGTAGTTGTTGGTTTCTTGTTTCCGTGATTTCTTTAGGCTCCAATATGATTTTTCCTTCCTTGTCAAGTTTTAGCAATATTATTTGAACTGGGAGCTTGTCACTGATAACCTTCTTTAAGCATGAAACATGGAAAATTATGTGTACTCGGGAAGATGCATGCGGCTCCAATTTGTATGCCATACATTAGAGAAATTTTGAGGCCTAAAATAGGCCTCCTAAGGAATATTATAAAATAATAGTGGAAATAATAAAATAGCATTAGATTACATCATCAAATTTTAGAGGGAAAAAAGACAAAGAAAAAATACTTTTTTAGCTTGTGTTTTCATCTCATCTCCCTATATTTTTACTCAAATTTCATGTGGGAGCATGAAAAATGAGAAGTACATGAAAAAACATGATAGTAATCACGTTTTTCATGTATTTCTCATTTTATGTGTAGCAAGGTCCATCGAAAGTATGCAACATGGGTACTCCTTAGATGAGGAATTAAATTATGCATCCAGTGAGTTGTTAAAAATATGCAACTGTGGTCAAATTCCACTTTGGACTACTCATTTTATGGAGATGATGATGCCATTGAGTTCCTCATTTTGAGAGGACCAAAACTGACCTAAATATCACCTCATTCAGACAAGCAGAAGTTGGTTTTTAATTTTGTGCACCCACTCATGGATATTGGATCAGGTCGGCTTCACTCTCATGCACACTTGGACAAGTCGGCCTCAACATCAAATGGAAAATTTTGGACACCCCTACAAGCCTATAAATACAAGTGACCTAGAAGCTCATTTGGAAATCATCACATCAAAGCATCTTCTTCTCTTCTATCCAATTTGGTTCGACAAGATCGGCGGAGGAAAGGTCATACAAGGGTCCGAAGTCACAGATTTGAAGTTCGCACAAATATTAAGGTTTTTGTTCTGGACACATGCACAGCATAGGGAAATATCATCCACAGATACACGCATGCTAAGGCCAAGGTAGCGTTTGGGAGCTACATACACTCGCACGCTAACCTGAAGGGAGCAACTAGGGGTTTGACTACAGTTGATCATCATTTTTTTTCTGAAGTTGTCTGAAGTCTGAATCAAGTTGTCTCAGATATATTCTACCACTATAAACTAGTTTCTTAATTTGTTGGGTTGTATTTCTGATTATATTGTATTGGGCTCATTGTAACCTTTGTTGAACATTTTATGACAATCTAATAAAAGAATAATTTCAAATGGTTTTCCATCCAGTGGGTTTTTTCCCTGGTCTTTGACCAAATCAGGTGTCTCTTGTTGATGTGTTGATTGTCTTCTTTGTCATTGCATATATTGTTCTATCTTTAATTATTGTTGATGAATGGAAATACTAATTGTAATTGGAAACATTGTTAATTGAAGTTTGGAATTGGGCTAAAGTAATTGATACAGCATATAACAATTTGAAAATTAGCATGGTATTAAAGCTAAGGTGAAGGACAATCCCAAAAGGAGCCAAGACTTGAAGCACTCATCTTTGGAAAGTTGAAAGAACTGATCTAGTCAAAGTCAAGATGACTTCCTACTTCAAGAGTGATGAGAAGTTGGGTGACTCATCTGATTTTGATACATGGAAAGTTAGGTTTGAGATCTTAGCTGATAACAATGATCTTTTGGACTACATTCAAGGAAAGGTGCCTGAGCCTTTGGAGAATGCATCTGTTGTTGCCAAGAACAAGCACAAGAAAGGTGAGTTGAAAGAAAAACAAATTATAGTTGATGGATTACAAGATAATATACTTGCATATGTTGGAAACTTGAGAAGGTCTAAAGGCATGTATGATAAGGTAGCCGACATGTATGAGGTCAACAATTTAAATGAAATCCTCACCTTGAAAGATCAACTCAAAGACACCAATATGAACAAAGGAGAGTCCATAAAATCCTACATAATGAGGATCTCTCATATTAGATATCAATTGCAAAGAGTTGGAGAAGTTATGCCTAATTGGGAACTATTGATCGTGACTCTAAGAGGTCTCCCTCCTATTTGGGAAAAAAATCACTGTTATAAGCAACACAAATTTCCTCCCTTCATTTGATGAAATTGTTGGAAATTTCACTCAAGAAGAGTCAAGGATGATAGCAAGAGGAAGGATTCAAAAGCACGAAGAATGATAACTTGATGTATACATCGCTCATGACAAGAAGAATAAGAAAGGGAAAGGAGGCCCATCAAATTCAAGAAATCCCTCTCCTCAAAACTCTGGTGGAAGAAAGGAATATGTGAACGTTTAATGCTACAATTTTCATAAGAAAGGTCACTATGCTCAAGATTTCCCCAAGAAGAACAATAGACCATGTTATAATACTAGAGTCAACAACAATGGGTCCAATGATCAAAGAAGGATAGATGACCTAAGGAATGACCGCAATGGAAGAAATTATAGAAGAAGAAAATATGCTCTAGGTGACCATGAAGAATATTTTTGTCCACAAAAGAAGTCAAAATTCCCCAGGTATGAAATTAATGTTGTGAATCAATCTGAATATATTCTTATTTCCGCTCTTACTACTTCATCTCCTCCAGATTCATGGGATAGTTGGTTGGTTGATAGTGGAGCCACTCATAACTTCTCTGGTTACAAGGAAGTTCTATCTAATTTGGTAGAGAGGGAGTCAAAATTTAAAATAATTCTTGGAGACAACTCGACTCATCCCGTTAAAGGTTTAGGATTCATCAAATTTTATTTGAATTATGAGGAATCTATTATACTACATGACGTAATGTATGTGCCTAGGTTAAATAATAATTTGGTATCAATATCCGCTTTGGAAGACAAAGGGATGATGGTTGCTTTCATCAAAGGAAAGGTTCTTACTTGGCCTATTGGATCACTTATGAGAGATGCATTCACTTTGGGAACAAGATATGAAAGACTCTACAGGGTCACTGGAAGACCACTACTAGCATTGGTTCATAATACAAATCATCTAAGCGAATTATGGCACTGAAGGTTGGCTCATCTTCATTATGATGCTCTTCCAAAATTGGAGAACTTGGTCTCAGGGATTCCAAAGGTTCAAGCTCAACATGATGGAGTATGTCCAAGATGTGCTAGTGGAAAAATGACAAGGGGACCATTCCCCTCTAGTGAAAACAAGACCACTGACATCCTCCATCTCATTCATTCTGACATATGTGGATTGATGCCCGTGCACTCTATTAGTGGATATCTCTACTACATCACATTCATTGATGACTTTTCAAGGAAGACATGGATATACTATTTGAAGCATAAGGATGAAGCCTTCGAAACATTTAAGGAGTTCAAAGCATTGGTTGAAAATCAAACAGGGAAGAAGATCAAAATATTCAGGTCTGATAATGGTGGAGAATATGTGTCAAATGAATTCATTTACTTTTGCAAAAAAGGAAGGTGTCAAGAAGGAAAAAATTGTTCCATATACTCCCAAACAAAATGGTCTAACTGAAAGGAAGAACAGGTTTATAGTAGAAGCCACTCTACCGATGCTCCATGATCAAAAGTTTTGGGTCGAAGCTTCACATGTTTTTCGTATATGTTCAAAGTATGGTGCCTCATCAAGATTTAGAAAACAAAACTCTTGAAGAATTATTTATAGGTTTGAATCCCAACATTAGTCATCTCTACATATTTGGATGTCCCATATATTTCCATGTGTCGAAGGACAAAAGGAACAAATTGGAAGCTATAGGAAGAAAAGGTACATTTGTTGGGGACTGTGAAAATTCTAAAGCATTTAGAATATATATTCTTGGTCAAAGGAAGATCGAAATTAGCAGGGATGTTACATTTGATGATTATGTCGCTCTTGGAAAAGAAAGAGCGACATAATCATTTTGATTAGTTGCATGAGTAATCATGATAAATATGTATAGAGAAATGGATTCTAGGGGTAGATTTATCAGAGTTAGAACCACTTTAACACATTTAGCTACCACCCCCACTAGTTAATATGGTGTAGTAAGAGCCACATCAGCATCCACATCACGTATTCCCATGTTGCAGGTAGAATAAGGTATCCTAAGGTGCAAAGATTTGAAATTAGAGCTAAAGAATAACCAACATCTTCAACAAAAGCAGTTATATTTCTGTCTCATTCAACAGGAGAACATTTTGTTACACAAGAGCTTGAGATACCTATTTAAGGAGAAGAAAAAGAAAGCTTATTTGGAGAACCAATTGACGAAAATTCAATAGAAGAACCATATTCTCTTAGTTCTGAAGAATCAATGTCCAAAGGAGAAGGCAAGATAATAACTCATAATGGAACTAGAAATGGAACAAGAATATTAGGTGGAGGGGGAGTTGATAAAATATCTCCACCTAGAGGAGGAAGAGGAGGAGATGGAGATAATGATAATGAAGAAGATGCATATGGTTTTCCTATTCAATATACAAATACTAATATCAACATGAGAAACATTTATCCATCAGTACTTCCAAATTTTCATGGTATGAAAACTGAGGACCCAGGAAATTTTCATTTTGAGTTTAAAGTGCTTTTTAGAATTTCTAACTACTTACAAGATGCTAGAAAATTAAAGTTATTTCTAGCTTCATTAAAATATGGGGCCTTAAGATGGTTCATGGGATTATGTAAAAATCCTGTAAGAACATGGGTTGCAATGAAACAACTTTTTCTAGAAAAATATAAAGATTATTGCATTGAACATGATCTTAAGGAAGAAATTTTCAAAATGAGTCAAAAAGAGGATGAAAATATTGAATATTTTGTGGAAAGATTTGTCTACAATGTCAAAAGGGGAAAACAACATAAAGTATGATTTGACACTCTCAAAACTCTTTTACTACGGGGAATTAGATATAAATGGATTGATCTCTTGAATTTGATGGGTAAAGGAGATGTATCCCAACTTACTTTCAAGAAATTTGTGAACTATGCAAGCATGTATCACGTGGAAGAGAAAAATATGTAAAGGTCCTCGAGACCCAACCATGGCTAGAGTAAGTAAATCTGCATTTGGTAAGGTAAGTAGAGTTTAACTTGGTCATTTATTAGAAAATTTCAAAATTGATATTCTTGGAAATTTAAGTAAACAAATTGATATGCTAATAGTTCAAAATAAACAAGAGGTAGAAAATTTTGCATTTTCTATATTTTGTCCTAGATGTAGAAAAAACATCATTTGAGAGAATTCCCTTAGATAACATTGAAATATGTGTTATTTGTGTAGAAAAACATGCGACAAAGGATTTCCCATATCTACCAGGATTAAAAGCAGTTTATCAAGAGGATAATGGATCAAATGAAGCCTCAAAACAACTTTGCTTTGTAGCACCAAGAAGACCTTGGCAAGCTCGACAACCAGGTACTATGCAAGATCCTACTCAACAATTTCATGCTTATCAACAATATCCACAAAGTAATTGGAATACACCATTTCATTAGACAAGGTGTTTGTAGAAAACATGCCCCCAAGGAAAGAAAAAGACAAAGAAGAGGCAACAAAAGGCAAAGGGTTGGAAATTTCTAGATTCGTTTTCATTAGATGAAGAGAGGTGGGACAATCACCAACAATAAGATGAACATAATCAAAAACATACTCACGTGATAGAGGGTGAAAAGAAGCAAAATAATGAAGAGATAACCAAGAATTTAACATTGGTCCTAGAGTCAAGAAATTAGCATGAGGAATCTCAAAGCAATCAGGGAGCAGCTAGAATAAAACAAACCCATGCATATGAGAGTTTTGGTTTAGATAAAGACACATCATCAAAAGTTGAAGGAGAAGAAACAACAATTTTAATAGCCAATCTAAATTCAAGGGGTTGGCAAAGAGTGCAAAAAAATAAAAGTAAAAAAGGGAACCCAGTTTAAATGGGCAATTGTATTTTTTGCTTTCTAGTGCAATTTTTGCACGTTATGAGTTTAGGTAGCTAGGCTACTAAGAGTGCGTTAAGCACATGTAAAATGTAATTTTATTTTTAATAAAATTACAATTTTTTTTTTCGAAAAATATATATATATATATATATATATATATATATATATATATATATAGATTATATATATATATATATATATATATATATATATATATATATATATATATATATATAGATAGATATAGATATAGATATAGATATAGATATAGATATAGATATAGATATAATTAAAAAAAAAATGGAATGCGCCATTTACCTAGAAACCATGGCCACCTCAAGCTCAAAATCAACCTTGGTAGCAAAGTTTGTGAGGAGCACATGGGGAAAATAGTCCTCAATAATATCCATCATATCCTCAATATCCTTAATATCAATCCCAACAATCATATCAAACTCCTCCGCCACAGCCATAGTTTATTTACAGCCAACCACTTCAATTACCATCAACACGATCTCCACAAATACCAACCCAGCTACTTGCACAACTGCTTCCAAACTCCAATAATAAATTATCTCAACCTTCTTGCAATGTTAAGCCTCAAATTTTCCAAATTTACATGATTACTCCTCTCAATCTTAATGATATACATCTTAGGTCAGGAAGAGTACTTCATAAAGATCTCCGGTAATTATTGAAGAATAAAAAGAGGAAGAAACTCCTAAGAAAATCGATAATACAATAAAATCCCCTTTTCCTCCAATAGATTAACCTTGTATATCTTCTCAAAATCCTCCTTTTCCATAAAGATTAAAAATATATGAGAATCTAGAAAAGCAATTAACCATTATACTATGATATGTTGAATGAAATAAGTAACATTTGTATTTGAATTCCTTTATTACAAGCAATAAAAGATATTCCTATATATGCAAAAACAATAAAGGAATTGTGTATAAAAAAACCAGGAACAAAAAGAAGAAAACAACATAAGGTACATCATATTGGAAAGTTAGTAGATATAATGATGGGAAGAACTTATATAGGAAAATATTTAGATCCATAAAGTCCCATTGTAAAAATTAACATGAATAATATAACAATTTCAAACACAGTTATTGATCTAGGAGAAATTATAAATGTAGTTACAAATAATTTAATGGACTAATTGAAATCTTCGATATGCACCAGTTATTTTACAATTTGCAAATATATCCACTACAAAACCAGAAGGTGTACTAGAATATATTCTCATATATTTGAAATATCGACAAAACCTAGTTGATTTCATGGTTCTTACAACTAAAACAAATCTAGGAGGACATCCATTAATATTAGGAAGGACTTGGTTAGCCACAGTCGATGCATTTATTAGTTGTAAATCTGGTGATATGACAACTTCTAATGGAATTGGAAAGAATTTTACACTTTATCCTCCTACCAAAACAATTATTGAATTAGAAGATAATTAATGGATTGATAATGAAAATGATCATGAAGTAATACAACATGTTCTTACAATTTCACAAGTAGTGTTTTTGAAACAAGATGATGAAGAAAATCAAATAATACATCTTATAAACAATTACTATTTTCCGTATTATCTTGATTAACAATCACAAAAATATTATGTGAATATATTAGATAAGGATTTTCAAGGAAAGTTTAACATAGAAGAAGCTTCATCATATAATTCCATGTTATCATTAAATTCTATGGAAAAATTTGGTAGTATTCCTATAGAATTTAATCGGTTATTAATAGTAGTTGGGAAAGGACTATCTCAAGTCTTGTTAGAGCATATTTTATTTCCAATATGAGAGAAAGCACAAGGAACTTAGATCAACACAAAGAAGGAAGGTCTTGAACATGATATTGTAGCTTCTCCCTGATCGAACGAATTGATGAAATGTGGTCTTGATCTTCTCATAAAAAATATCTTGTGCTCTCTTCTGACAAACTATTATCTTGGTTCGAAGTATGAGTGAAAGAATATTACTAATTTTCCGCCCATGATATCTTCTCAACCTTTCTCTTCCTTTCCCTTCTTTGTGTGAGTCATTTAAGTGGATTTCCTTGCCCTTCTCTGTGCAAGTCATTTAGTGAATTGTATGATGGAAGAACCATTCCCTTTGCCTTTTTATTTAGGCGGCTAGGTAGAATGACTGATAGCGAGTGTAAAAGTACCGTGAGGTAATTGCCACTAGTTTCTCACTTGATTGGGGGATTTCCTCACTTGCACTCGCTATTAGTGCAATCCCTTTTCCTAGGCTCGATCGTGGATTGCAAGTGTCGCGCCCACGTTCCTACATGCACCCCCTTTGTGATTTCCCTTAAAGCCCTAGGAATTCCTTACTAATTGGATGGAGAGGTATTCCCATATTGGCCTATCCATACCATAATAGTATGTCCATGGAATAGTTATCTTCAATCCGGCCTTCCGTGTTGTCTTTGATCCGTCGTTATTGATCGTTCTTTAAAAAGAGAAATGAAAGAAATTTGAACCTTTATATGGATGCCTAATTTGATTCTAAAGTGGAAATTTGGCATATCGATGTAATATATCATGTTATTCGCCATTATTGATATTACAAAATAACATATGGGGTGTAAAGCCTCACTCACTTTTCCTTTTGTGATTAAAGTGGATTTTTTTGTAAATAAAATGCCATTTTGTCAACCAGCAAAATTTCCCTCGATGATGATATAAAGGAAGGAGATAAACCCATGCCATACCTTCTCCATCCACGCATATTGGTGGTCCTTGAGATTGAGGGTCTTACTGATGGGGCTATAGATATTTAGAAGAGTATGTCCCTCTATTGGTTGGACCAAACCTCCTGGATATTTGTTGGTTTGAACCCGCTAATGGTTATATATATATATATATATATATATATATATATATATATATATATATATATATACATACAAGGATAGAACAATACCCATCCTGGCTTACTCTTGGTTAATCCTTCCCATTCTTGCATAAATAAAGAGAGAACCCATCCTATGCAGACAGTATAGGTATGCCCTAACTTAGTACAGGAAATTTAAAGGAATGGAACAAGGGGGATCTCGATTTTTTGGCTTTCCTTATTGTGTCTATTATATCTTTTGAATGCATTCTATAATATCCCTTCTATACATGAAAAAAGCAATGGGGTGATTGGCACCGCCTTATGACTTAATTAAATTGGGTTGACTACCATAATATTAAGGATGTGAGCCCTCCTCTAAATAAGTAACCTAGTTGACTACTTACTTTATTGGCCTTTCCATTCCTCGGACATTTATGGTGCGCCCAACGAAAATAAATTGTGAAGCGAAAGACCTTATGTTGTCCAAACTAGAGGAGTAATATTTTCTATTTGTTGGCCTTACTTCCAAGTTTTGAATAAGACCTTATTTAATCACCAAAAGGTGTGTAAGAGAAGATGAGATCACATATATATCAAAAGCATGCGATGTTGAACCATGCAGAGGATATCTTTTTGGTTGAAAAACTACATATAAAGTCCTGCTTTCAAGATCTTATCAACCTACCCTTTTCAAATATTGTTATGCAACTAGTTCACAAAACAAAACAAAAGATAGATCAATGACTTGAAAATTAGCCTCTTAGAGGAGGAAACCTCCTTTAAATCACATAAATGAACAATTCTTGGATGATACAAATGACAAGACCTCCTTGGCATATAGTATTCTAAGGGGTCGCAATATAATCAGAGCGTACATAATAATAATAATATAAGGGCACAACAATAACAATAGTGGGTTTCTATGGGGCACAATAATAACAATATGGGGGCTACATGGGCACAAAAATAACAATAAGGAGGCTAAACTAACAATAACATTAAGGGGGCTACACTAGTATTATAGGGACCTAACATGTTCCTCTCCTTCAAAAAAAAGTGTTGTCCTCAACGGTTAAGTAGTTCTAGATGCTTCTATATAAAATTTTCATCCTCCCATTTGGAATCTTCAGTAGGTAAGTTCTTCCACTTAATCAGATACTCTGAAATTGATTGAATTTGTAGCTATCAGTTCCTTGTTTCCGTGACTACTTTAGGCTCCAATATGATTTTCCCTTCCTCATCAAGTTTTAGCAATATTGTTTGAACTAGTAACTTGTCACTGATAACCTTCTTTAAGCATGAAACATGGAAAATTGGGTGTAGTCGGGAAGATGCAGGCAGCTCCAATTTGTATGCCATACATTAAAGAAATTTTGAGGCCTAAAATGGGCCGATAAGGAATATTATAAAATAATAGTGGAAATAATAAAATAGCATTAGACTACATCATCAAATATTAGAGGGAAAAATGAAAAAAACTACTTTTTCAACATATCTCCCTACAGTTTTACTCATATTTCGTGTGGGAGCATGAAAAATGAGAAATACATGAAAAAACATTATAGTAATCACATTTTTCATGTATTTCTCATTTTGTGTGTAGCAGAGTCCATCAAAAGTATGCAACATGGCTGCTCCTTGGATGTGGAATTAAATTATGCATACAGTGATTACTCTCGCTTAAAATTTGACCAAAACCTAGAGAGATAAGTTGAAAATACGAGTTGGAAAAGTAGTTTTTTTTTTTTTTTTTACTTTTTTACTCCAGAAATGGTTAATCATCCCCCATGGTTGACATCATCATCTTAAATCTTATTGGTTCTTATAATGTTGATTTTGGTTATACATTTTTATTTTGAGACACATTTTAGACCTCAAAATTTCTCTAATGGTACCAATATTTTACAACACCTTGTAAGGACCATAGTACTTGGGTGATAATTTATTATCCTTCTTAGCTTGCTTGAGGGACGTTTTTGTATGGTTGTAGCTGTAAAATACCCAGTCTCCTATGTCAAAATATCTTTCACTGTGATGTTGATATGCATGTTGTTTCATTCGATTATGTGCCAGAGTGAAGTTATCTTTTAAGGGTTAGAGAACTTCTTGTTGATGCTCGATGTTATATTCCACTGCTTGAACCTTAGAATTTTCTCTTAAAGATGATATGATGGACAATGGACGATATCCATAAAGTGTCATAAATGGGGTAATTTTTGTTGCAGTATGGAAGGAATTTATACCACCATTCATCCAGAGGTAACTGCTTGACCCATTATGTTTGTTTATCACATACAAAGCAACAAAGATATCATTCCAAACATTTTTTCACTATCTCAGTTTTCTATTGGTTGGGTTGAACCCTGTAATGGCTATATATATATATATATATATATATATATATATATATATATATATATATATATATATATATATATGTATGTATGTATGTATGTATGTATGTATGTATGTATGTATGTATTATATATGTATGTATGTATGTATGTATGTATGTATGTATGTATGTATATATATATATATATATATGTATGTATGTATGTATGTATGTATATATGTATATATATATGTATATATGTATATATATATATCTATACATACATACATACATACATACATACATATATATATATATATATATACATACATACATACATATATACATACATACATACATACATATACATACATACATATATATATATATATATATATATATATATATATATATATATATATATATATATATATATATATATATACATACTCTTGGTTAATCCTTCCCATTCTGGCATAAACAAAGAGAGAACCCATCCTGTGCAGACAGTATAGTGATGCCCTAACTTAGTATGAAAAATTCAAAGGAATGGAACAAGGGGATCTCGATTTTTTGGCTTTCCTTATTGTGTCTATTATGTCTCTTGAATTCATTCCATAATATCCCTTTTGTACATGAAAAAAGCAATGGGGTGATTGGCACCACCTTATGACTTGATGAAATTGGGTTGACTACCAGAATATTAAGGATGTGAGACCTCCTATAAATAAGTAACCTAGTTAACTACTTATTTTATTGACTTGGTCATTCCTCAAAAATTTATGGTGCACCCAAGGAAAATAAATTGCGAAGGGAAAGTCCTCATGTTGTCCAAACTATAGGAGTATTATTTTCTATTTGTTGACCTTACTTCCAAGTTTCGAATAGGACCTGATTTAATCATCAAAAAGGGTGTAAGAGAAGATGATACCATATATATATCAAAATCATGTCATGATGCACCATGCAGAGGATATTTTGTTGGTCAAAAAACTACAAATAAAGCCTTACTTTCAAGATATTATCAACCTACCCTTTTCAAATATTGTTATGTAAGCAGTTCACAAAATAGAAGAAAATACAAATCAACGACTTGAAAATTAGCCTCTTAGAGGGGGAAATCCCCTTTATATCACATAAATGGAAAAATCTTGGATGATACAAATGAAAATACCTCCTTGGTATATATAGGAGTCTAAGGGGTCACAATATAATTAGAGCCTACATACAAATAACAATATATGGGCACAACATTAACAACAGTGGGCTTCTATGGGGCACAAAAATAACAATAAGAGGGCTACACTAACAATAAAAATAAGGGGTCTACACTAATATTATAGAGACCTAACATGTCCCTCTCCTCCAAAAAAAGTGTTTTCCTCAATGGTTGAGTAGTTATGGATGTTTTTGTATAAAATTTTCATCGTTGCATGTGGAATCTTTAGCGGGTAAGTTCTTCCACTTAATGAGATACTCTGAAATTGATTGAATCTGTAGTTGTTGGTTTCTTGTTTCCGTGATTTCTTTAGGCTCCAATATGATTTTTCCTTCCTCGTCAAGTTTTAGCAATATTATTTGAACTGGGAGCTTGTCACTGATAACCTTCTTTAAGCATGAAACATGGAAAATTATGTGTACTCGGGAAGATGCATGCGGCTCCAATTTGTATGCCATACATTAGAGAAATTTTGAGGCCTAAAATAGGCCTCCTAAGGAATATTATAAAATAATAGTGGAAATAATAAAATAGCATTAGATTACATCATCAAATTTTAGAGGGAAAAAAGACAAAGAAAAAATACTTTTTTAGCTTGTGTTTTCATCTCATCTCCCTATATTTTTACTCAAATTTCATGTGGGAGCATGAAAAATGAGAAGTACATGAAAAAACATGATAGTAATCACGTTTTTCATGTATTTCTCATTTTATGTGTAGCAAGGTCCATCGAAAGTATGCAACATGGGTACTCCTTAGATGAGGAATTAAATTATGCATCCAGTGAGTTGTTAAAAATATGCAACTGTGGTCAAATTCCACTTTGGACTACTCATTTTATGGAGATGATGATGCCATTGAGTTCCTCATTTTGAGAGGACCAAAACTGACCTAAATATCACCTCATTCAGACAAGCAGAAGTTGGTTTTTAATTTTGTGCACCCACTCATGGATATTGGATCAGGTCGGCTTCACTCTCATGCACACTTGGACAAGTCGGCCTCAACATCAAATGGAAAATTTTGGACACCCCTACAAGCCTATAAATACAAGTGACCTAGAAGCTCATTTGGAAATCATCACATCAAAGCATCTTCTTCTCTTCTATCCAATTTGGTTCGACAAGATCGGCGGAGGAAAGGTCATACAAGGGTCCGAAGTCACAGATTTGAAGTTCGCACAAATATTAAGGTTTTTGTTCTGGACACATGCACAGCATAGGGAAATATCATCCACAGATACACGCATGCTAAGGCCAAGGTAGCGTTTGGGAGCTACATACACTCGCACGCTAACCTGAAGGGAGCAACTAGGGGTTTGACTACAGTTGATCATCATTTTTTTTCTGAAGTTGTCTGAAGTCTGAATCAAGTTGTCTCAGATATATTCTACCACTATAAACTAGTTTCTTAATTTGTTGGGTTGTATTTCTGATTATATTGTATTGGGCTCATTGTAACCTTTGTTGAACATTTTATGACAATCTAATAAAAGAATAATTTCAAATGGTTTTCCATCCAGTGGGTTTTTTCCCTGGTCTTTGACCAAATCAGGTGTCTCTTGTTGATGTGTTGATTGTCTTCTTTGTCATTGCATATATTGTTCTATCTTTAATTATTGTTGATGAATGGAAATACTAATTGTAATTGGAAACATTGTTAATTGAAGTTTGGAATTGGGCTAAAGTAATTGATACAGCATATAACAATTTGAAAATTAGCATGGTATTAAAGCTAAGGTGAAGGACAATCCCAAAAGGAGCCAAGACTTGAAGCACTCATCTTTGGAAAGTTGAAAGAACTGATCTAGTCAAAGTCAAGATGACTTCCTACTTCAAGAGTGATGAGAAGTTGGGTGACTCATCTGATTTTGATACATGGAAAGTTAGGTTTGAGATCTTAGCTGATAACAATGATCTTTTGGACTACATTCAAGGAAAGGTGCCTGAGCCTTTGGAGAATGCATCTGTTGTTGCCAAGAACAAGCACAAGAAAGGTGAGTTGAAAGAAAAACAAATTATAGTTGATGGATTACAAGATAATATACTTGCATATGTTGGAAACTTGAGAAGGTCTAAAGGCATGTATGATAAGGTAGCCGACATGTATGAGGTCAACAATTTAAATGAAATCCTCACCTTGAAAGATCAACTCAAAGACACCAATATGAACAAAGGAGAGTCCATAAAATCCTACATAATGAGGATCTCTCATATTAGATATCAATTGCAAAGAGTTGGAGAAGTTATGCCTAATTGGGAACTATTGATCGTGACTCTAAGAGGTCTCCCTCCTATTTGGGAAAAAAATCACTGTTATAAGCAACACAAATTTCCTCCCTTCATTTGATGAAATTGTTGGAAATTTCACTCAAGAAGAGTCAAGGATGATAGCAAGAGGAAGGATTCAAAAGCACGAAGAATGATAACTTGATGTATACATCGCTCATGACAAGAAGAATAAGAAAGGGAAAGGAGGCCCATCAAATTCAAGAAATCCCCCTCCTCAAAACTCTGGTGGAAGAAAGGAATATGTGAACGTTTAATGCTACAATTTTCATAAGAAAGGTCACTATGCTCAAGATTTCCCCAAGAAGAACAATAGACCATGTTATAATACTAGAGTCAACAACAATGGGTCCAATGATCAAAGAAGGATAGATGACCTAAGGAATGACCGCAATGGAAGAAATTATAGAAGAAGAAAATATGCTCTAGGTGACCATGAAGAATATTTTTGTCCACAAAAGAAGTCAAAATTCCCCAGGTATGAAATTAATGTTGTGAATCAATCTGAATATATTCTTATTTCCGCTCTTACTACTTCATCTCCTCCAGATTCATGGGATAGTTGGTTGGTTGATAGTGGAGCCACTCATAACTTCTCTGGTTACAAGGAAGTTCTATCTAATTTGGTAGAGAGGGAGTCAAAATTTAAAATAATTCTTGGAGACAACTCGACTCATCCCGTTAAAGGTTTAGGATTCATCAAATTTTATTTGAATTATGAGGAATCTATTATACTACATGACGTAATGTATGTGCCTAGGTTAAATAATAATTCGGTATCAATATCCACTTTGGAAGACAAAGAGATGATGGTTGCTTTCATCAAAGGAAAGGTTCTTACTTGGCCTATTGGATCACTTATGAGAGATGCATTGACTTTGGGAACAAGATATGAAAGACTCTACAGGGTCACCGAAAGACCACTACTAGCATTGGTTCATAATACAAATCATCTAAGCGAATTATGGCACTGAAGGTTGGCTCATCTTCATTATGATGCTCTTCCAAAATTGGAGAACTTGGTCTCAGGGATTCGAAAGGTTCAAGCTCAAAATGATGGAGTATGTCCAAGATGTGCTAGTGGAAAAATGACAAGGGGACCATTCCCCTCTAGTGAAAACAACACCACTGACATCCTCCATCTCATTCATTCTGACATATGTGGATTGATGCCCGTGCACTCTATTAGTGGATATCTCTACTATATCACATTCATTGATGACTTTTCAAGCAAGACATGGATATTCTATTTGAAGCATAAGGATGAAGCCTTCGAAATATTTAAGGAGTTCAAAGCATTGGTTGAAAATCAAACAGGGGAGAAGATCAAAAGCTTCAGTTCTGATAATGGTGGAGAATATGTGTCAAATGAATTCATTTACTTTTGCAAAAAAGGAAGGTGTCAAGAAAGAAAAAATTGTTCCATATACTCCCAAACAAAATGGTCTAACTGAAAGGAAGAACAGGTTTATAGTAGAAGCCACTCTACCGATGCTCCATGATCAAAAGTTTTGGGTCGAAGCTTCACATGTTTTTCGTATATGTTCAAAGTATGGTGCCTCATCAAGATTTAGAAAACAAAACTCCTGAAGAATTATTTATAGGTTTGAATCCCAACATTAGTCATCTCTACATATTTGGATGTCCCGTATATTTCCATGTGTCGAAGGACAAAAGGAACAAATTGGAAGCTATAGGAAGAAAAGGTACATTTGTTGGGTATTGTGAAAATTCTAAAGCATTTAGAATATATATTCTTGGTCAAAGGAAGGTCGAAATTAGCAGGGATGTTACATTTGATGAATATGTCGCTCTTGGAAAAGAAAGAGACCTTCCTCTGCCTCCTCCTCCTAAGAAGAATGGTGATATGGATATCTTGGATGGCCCGTCTGTGCCTGAATCTGAGACTGATATTGTTGATGATCCCATGGAGCCCATGGATCCCTTAGATTCTCCTCCTAGTAATCCTCCTACTAGGAAGAGACCACTTTGGCTTTGTGACACTCTTCAGGATGTTGATAATCATGTGCCCATCCAAATATCGTTTAGAGAAAGGAAGAAGCCATGCAGGTACCAGGGATATGTTGCAGCCATGAGCACTATGATTCAATCCAAACCTTCCACATTCGAAGAAGCCATAAAAGAACAAGTTTGGAAAGATGTTATGGTCAAGGAATATGAATCTATTATGAAGAATGATATATCAGATGTTGTGCGGAGACCGAAGGGGAAATATGTGGTAACTTTGAAGTGGATATTCAAGATCAAACATGGAATTGATGGAATCATTGAAAAATATAAGGCAAGATTCATGGCTCGAGGATTCTCCCAAAAAGAGGGAGAAGATTATGATGATATATTTGCACCTATGGCTTAATATACAAACATTCGTTTCATAGTTTCCCCTGTCGCAAGTCAATGATGGACCCTTCATCTAATGGATGTAAAGACCGCATTCCTCCATGACATGTTACAAGAAGAAGTATACGTTGAGAAACCACATGGATTTGAAGTAGAGGAACGAAAGACACATGTTTATAGATTAAAGAAGGCACTGTATGGTTTTAAGCAAGCCCTAAGAGCATGGTACACTAGCATAGACAATTATTTGGTGAAGCTGGAATTCACAAGAAGCAATGTTGATCCCAACCTCTACTTCAAGGTAGTCCGAGTGTAAGAGGGAGTTTTCCTCTGAATTCAATGTGAAGGACCTTGGACTGATGCACTATTTTCTAAGCCTTGAGGTGTGGCAAAGGCTCGGTGAGATTTTCCTTTCACAAGGAAAATATGTTGTGAAGTTGTTGGAACTATTTGGAATGATAGAATGCAAGTCCCTACCCACACCGATGGAAATTATTTTCAAGAAGTTATGTGAAGATGATGCAGGACCCGATTTGGTGAATCCATCTGAGTATAAACAGTCTATTGGGGCTCTGATGTTCCTTGCAAACATCTGTCTGAACATATGCTATGCAGTGAACACATTGATTCAATTCATGATCAAGCCTCTCCATGGACATTGGATCGCTGCCAAACACATTTTGAGATATTTGCAGGGGACGATTGCACTTGGTTTGAGATACTCTGCCAGAGATGTTTGACTTCATGCATACACTGATGTTGACTGGGCAGGAAACATTATCAACAAGAAGAGTACATCACGATGTTTTTTTAGTCTTGGATCTACCATGATATCTTCGATGAGCAGGAAGCAAAATTATGTAGCATTGAGTACTGCTAAGGCAGAGTATATTGTTGCTAGCATGGCTAGTTGCAAAGAAGTTTGCTTGAGGAATCTCTTTAAGGAGTTATTTGAGCAGGTCCTAGACACTATAGTGATATATTGCAACAACAAGAGTGGGATCCATCTAGCAGAGAATCTCATGCTTCATGACAAGTCCAAGCACATAGAGATCTGATATCACTTCATTCAAAACATGGTGCAAAGAGTAGTCATTTGACTCCATCACATATCGAAAAATGAGTAGATTGCATATATTCTCACCCATGCTTTGTCAAAAGGGAAGTTCTTGGTCTTCAAAGAGCATCTTGGACTGATGGATGTGACCCTACCTGATAAGGGGCACTACTGATAAAAAATATTGAGCCATACTCTTCCCTCCTATCTGAGCTCA
This sequence comes from Pinus tabuliformis, assembly GCA_031772625.1. Classification (NCBI taxonomy): domain Eukaryota; kingdom Viridiplantae; phylum Streptophyta; class Pinopsida; order Pinales; family Pinaceae; genus Pinus; species Pinus tabuliformis. The sequence continues at coordinate 32,231,085 of CM062809.1, read as the reverse complement.
CAGGGTGAGGAATTGAGATAGAGGGCTCTTGGGGTTGAGGGAACTTTTGACAATAGGGTATCACCCCTATCTATTACCCATAGGGTGGGAGTAGTATATCACCCTATCTTGTTCTTTGCAGAGTATACCCAGGTTGGCATCATACCCACAAACTGGGCTTATTAAGATTATCCCTTCCTGTCTGGCCAACAGGTTAGGAGGCTTGGGGGTGTGAGATCCTTACCTTTGGTAAGTCAGGTATCTCGCCCAAGCTAGGATTATGATGCAGGTGTTCTACCACATGACTCTGAAGGGTCATTGTTTGGAAGATTGGTAGGTAATAGGATGGGTTCAATAGTAGCTCCCCTACATCACTTATTTCTCGATATGGGTTGAGTTGTAGCTCCCCCATGACATATTTCTAGATAGTAAGAAGATGACATATTTCAGGGTAGTAGCCTGATGACATATTTCCGGATAGTAGCCCGATGAAATATTTTCGAGTAGGAGCTCTCTGACAGATATTTTGGGTTGTAACCCGTTGATAGAGGGTGGTATCTTTTGCTCCCCATGATTCTTATTCTTTAGATTTGAGAATGTTTCAGCAGATAGATTTGAGCATATTTGTACACATGATGACAAGATGACACATTGATCAACGGACAGGTTTTATAGGTTGAATTCTCCCTAGTTGAGAGGAAGTGTTAAAAATATGCAGCTGCGGTCAAATTCCACTTTGGACTACTCATTTGATCGAGATGATGATGATATTGAGTTCCTCTTTTTGAGAGGAGAAAAATCGACCTAAATATCACCTCGTTCGGACAAGCAGAAGTTGGTTTTTGATTTTGTGCACCTACTCATGGATATTGGATTAGGTCGGCTTCACTCTCATGCACACTTGGACAGGTTGGCTTCACTCTCATGCACACTTGGACAAGTCGGCCTCAACATCAAGTGGACATTGTTGGACACCCCTAGAAGCCTATAAATACAAGTGACCTATAAGCTTATTTGGACATCATCACATCAAAGCATCTTCTTCTCTTCTATCTGATTCGGTTCAACAAGATCGACATAGGAAAGGTTGTACAAGGGTCTAAAGTCACAGATCTGAAATTCGCACAAAATCTAGGGTTTATGTTCCGAATGCACACATAGCACAGGGAAATATCTTCCACAGACGCACACATGCTAAGGCCAAGGTAGCGTCTAGGAGCTATAGATGCTCGCATGCTAACCTGAAGGGAGAATCTAGGAGTTTGACTACAGTTGACAATCATCTGAAGTTTTTTTAAGCTGTTTGAATCAAGTTGTCTATGATATACTCTGCCACTGTAAACTGGTTTCTGAAGTTTTTGGGTTGTATTTCTTATCATATTGTATTGGGCTCATTATACTCTCTTCTGAACATTTTATGACGATCTAATAAAAGAAGAATTTCAAAGGGCTTTCCCCCTAGTGGGGTTTTTCCCTGGCCTTCAACCAAATATGGTGTCTCCTGTTGATATGATGATTGTCTTCTTTGTCAATGCATATATTGTTATATCTTCAATTATTGTTGATGAAAGGAAGGACTAATTGTAATTGGAAATATTGTTAATTGAAGTTTGGAATTGGGCTAAAGTAATTGATATAGCATAGAACAATCTGAAAATTAACATGAGTACTCTCACTTAAAATTTGACCAAAATCGTAGGGAGATAAGTTGAAAATATGAGTTGAAAAAGTAGTTTTTTTATTTTATATTTATTTTTACTTTTTTACTCCAAAAGTGTTGAATCATCCCCCATGGTTGACATCATCATCTTGAATCCTATTGGTTCTTATAAAGTTGATTTTGGTTGTACATTTTTGTTTTGAGACCCATTTTAGACCTCAAAATTTCTCTAACGGTACCAATATTTTGCAACGCCTTGTAAGGACCATAATACTTGGGTGATAATTTATTATCCTTGTTAACTTGCTTAGGGGACATTTGTTTGTATGGTTGTAGCCGTAAAAATACCCAGTCGCCTATGTCAAAACATATTTCACTATGATGTTGATATGCCTATTGTTTCATTTGATTATGCGCTAGAGTGAGGTTATCCTTTAAGGGTCGGAGAAATTGTTTTTGATGCTCAATGTTATCTTCCACAACTTGAACCTTAGAATTTTCTCTTAAAGATGATGTGATGGACAGTGGATGATATCCATAAAGTGCCATAAATGGGGTCATTTTTGTTGCAGTATGGAAGGAAGTTATACCACCATTCAGCTAGAGGTAACTACTTGACCCATTGTGTTTGTTTATCAGATACAAAGAAAGGAATATATCCTTCCAAACATTTGTTCACTATCTCAGTTTGCTCTTTAGATTGAGGATGATAAGATGATCTATGAGCTAATTGAGTACCAAGACAAGAAAATAATTCAATCCAAAGTTTTATAGTGAAAATGGGATCTTTGTCACTTACAAGAATCTTAGGGTTTCAATGTAGCTTTTGAATTGTTTCCATAAAGTAGCAACTATATTGGCTTTAAAAGGATGAGATAATGCACGAAAGTGTGCATACTTGGTAATTCTATCAATTACCACCGTGATGACACTCTTTCCTTCGGACTTGGGTTGATCGAGGTGGATATCGGTGGCCACCCACCAATTCCACTTGGACCCCCACCATTGTTTCTTTCAGTTTTTCAGTTTCCTTAATTGTAGCACAGTTTACTATTTTTAGCAGTTTTTTGGGTCCTAAACTTCTGGAGCCATTTTGAGGCCCTAAATGACGTTTTTTTGGAAATCTACCGCCAGCGATTTTTAAATAAAATCATCTTTTCAGTCGTATTCCTCGAAGAGATCTTTCCAAATGGGTATCATGCATGTCAAACAAAGATAATATGACCAAGTCACGACCCCAAGAAGTTGGCTACCCAACTAACCCCAACGAAGCCCATAAAATCTTGGTGTTACATCTCCTCAGGTTAGGGTTTTTGTTGTTTAGGGTTTTCTCTTATTGTTCAATTATAAAAAGGCCCTTGAGCTTCATTGTAATGCAATTCAAAGGCATATAGCTGCCACATCTCATCTCAGAGATAAGCTACCATCGCCCAAGCTAGTTTATTTCCACTTCTGTTTGTAAGCATATTTCAGTATTTTACATTAATGAAATGAAGTATTATTTATGTTGCATCTCTGTATTTATTGTTATGTTTATAATTTGTTGCATTCTTATTTAAATCCGGATCAGTGGTATCAGAGCGATCTGCTCTTTCTCTTTTTTTCTTTGCATGTCCCCAACGAGGTTAGGATATAAGGAGTTAGGGCTTGAACTGGTCGAACCTTTGCAAGACCAGTCTCGCAAATCTCGATAGCCTCCCATGGCGAATGAAAAGAAAGACGAGGGGGCAGGAAATCCTATCAAAATCTTGCTCGAAGAGACACTCGAGCAACAAAGGAATGCGATGATGGACAACTTTGCCTAGATCCTTCAGCGGCTACCTAGGGGTGACACATCTACTTCCAGCAGCTACTTTGGAAGCACCACACCCTTTAAGGTACAAGTTAACTTTGACATTCCCATATTTGAGGGTCAGATAGATGCATACGTTGTAGATAAATGGTTAAATCTACTATAAGAGTATTTTTCTATTCATAATTTTTTCAGGCGGGAAAAGATTACTTTCGCTCTTCTCAAAGCTGCCCCCCACGTCAAAGACTGGTGGGAAACCTACTATGAGTAGAAGGATGAAGGTATGACTTCACTATTTTTAGTCGCACCCACTTGGAATTCATTCCGGGATGCCATTAAGGAGAAGTACTACCCTGTCGGAAGCTATGAGGATAAATACATAAAGTGGACCATGTTGCGGCAGGGAAGGGACCAAGACGTGTCGGAGTTTACCAATATTTTTCATACCCTTCGCACAAAGTTGGGTATCAAGGATTCTGGGTAGCATTTGGTACTCAAATACCACGGTTGCCTACATAGGTACATCCAGGATGAGATGGAGTTCCTGGGAATCTCCTCGCTTGGCATAGTGTACTGATATGCTGTCAAGATCAAGTAGAAGTTTAAACAGAAGAAGCGACACTTTCGATCTGCAAATCTGAAGCAAGGGAAAGGTGCCTCCAACCCGTAGAAAAAAGTACATAGCCAAGGCAGGGTGGCCCAGGACAACCTGGCAAAGCCGCAATCAAAGAAAAACACCGCGAAGCCGAAGAAGGACATGGGAAAGTGGTGTGAGTTCCATAAGAGCTCCACTCACAACACAAGTGAGTTTCGGGCCAAGCAGTCACTAGTGGCCGAGCTAAAGGCTTCGGAATCAGATGCATGTTTTGACTCCGAGTCAAAACACGACAAGGGGAATGACAAAGGGAAATAGATTATCGATGTGGAGCCCAACGCCATCGTCGCCACCACGAATATCTAGAAGGAGGAACCCAAAGATCCAGAGGAGGAGGAGCGCCTATTCCACTCCCATATGTGGGTAAAGGGTTCCCCACTACAGTTCATTGTCAATAGAGGGAGCCAAAAGAACCTCATTTCGACAGAGGTCATGAAGAAGCTAGGCTTACCAACCATGGCACATCCCCAACTATACACCATCGGGTTGCTTCACCAAGGAGGATATCTTCACGTGAGCCAGTAGTGTCGCCTTCCATACAACATCAAGCCCTTCACGGATGAGGTATTATGTGACGTTGCTCCCCTTGATGTTTGTGATGTATTATTAGGCCAACCATACTTGTTGAAGCGACATGTTGTGTATGAGTCAAGACCTCGTGCTGTTATTGTTACTTTTGGAAATAAGTTATACACGATACTGGAGGTAGCACCACCTACCACCATCTCTTTGGTTACTGCAAAACAATGCAGTAAGCTCATTTCCAAAACCTGGAAATTTGTTTTCCTGATGATACGCCCTCAAAGGAAACAAGCAGACGGTGGCCACGACCTCAAGAAAGGGCCCCTCCGCACGACAACAACAAATCGACAAGGTCATGGAGGAGTACGAGGACATCTTCACCTCCACCGCAGGGGTGCCTCTGCACCTTCAGGTCAAGCACTCCATCGATCTGAACCCAGGTGCGTCGCTACCCAATAGACCAATCTATCGGTGCTCTGTTCTAAAGAACAATGAAATCAAGAGGCAGATTCAGGAGCTGTTGCAGAAAGGTCACATCCAACCAAGTTCATTGCCCTGTGGGAGCTTGATCATGTTGGTACAGAAGATGGATGGGACTTGGAGACTTTGTATTGACTATCGGGCGCTGAACAAGATCATTGTTCGGAATAGGTACCCAATCCCACGGATTGATGACCTTCTGGACCAACTGAAGGGGGGGGAATATTTCAGCAAGATCGACTTGAAGTTAGGATGTCACCAGGTACCAATCAAACCCTTCGATGTGTGGAAGACTGCCTTCAAAGCCAAGGAGGGCCTTTTTGAATGGTTGGTTATGCCTTTCGGGTTGACGAATGCTCCTACAACCATCATGAGGCTGATGGATGACATCTTGCAGCCATTCAACAACTCATTTGTAGTGGTGTACTTGGATGACATCCTGATCTTCAGCCAAAGTTGGGAAGAGCACCTCCACCACATCTACCAAGTTCTCCAAACATTGCGGCAACACAAGCTATGTGCCAATTTGGAGAAATTCACTTTTGGCATGACCCAAGTTTAGTATATGGGATACATTATTAATGAATAGGGGGTGCATGTGGATCCGACCAAGATCCAAGTCATTCAGGATTAGCGATCTCCAACCACTCTGAGAGAGCTCCACAACTTTCTGGGTCTTGCCAATTTCTACAGCAGGTTTGTGTTGGGATTCTCTCATGTCACTTGGCCCTTGAGTCAAGTCACCAAGGGAGGAGTGAAGGCAAAATTATTTTGGTCTGAATCTCAACAGAAGGCATTCACAGAGTTGAAACATCGCCTCTGCTTGGCACCAGTGCTTGCATTACAAGACTTGCAATAGTCATTTGAGATCGAGACAGATGCCTCTGACTATGATATTGGGGCAGTCCTTACTCAACACGGGCTTCCAGTGGCATATCACATTGACACACTTTCAGACACAGTCTGAAAGTAACCCACTTATGACAAAGAGATGTATTCCATTGTGCAGGCCTGCAGATAATGGAAGCATTATATTTTGGGGAAGGAAACGGTCATCCACACAGACCACCGGCCCTACAGTTCATACATACGCAAGGGAAGCTGCAGAATGATCACCATCCTAAGTGGTCCACATACCTGCAACCGTTCCACTTGAATATCAAGTATAAGAAGGGCAACACCAATAATGTTGCAGATTGCCTCAGTTGACCACTAATCATGGCATTAACCACCGTGCTCAACTCTTGTGGGCATGAGATTTATGATTGGCCACTTCTCTACAAAAGCGACCCAGAATTCGGCCACACATACCAGACACTCTTGGAGGGTCAGCATGTTCTAGATTTTCACCTCTAGGATGCCTTGTTATTCCACCTCGGTCACCTTTGCGTTCCTTCAAGCGACCGTGCCAATATGATTTGGGAAGCGCACTACAGTCAGGCTGACCGATATTTTGGGGTCGAGAAAATGGTGGCAGTACTGAAGAAGTATTTCTATTTGCCCGAATCTTCGACAGGATGTCAAGAAGTACATCAGATCCTGCACTACCTACGCAATTTCCAAGCTAACCATCAAGAAACAAGGCCTCTATACTCTGCTGCCTACCCCTAGTCAACCTTGGGAATCCATCTCCATGGATTACATGTTAGGCCTTCCTTCTACTAAGCATGGAAACGACTATGTTTTTGTGGTCGTCGACAGATTCTCGAAGATGGCCATTATGGTGGTCTGTAAGAAGAATATCACAGTAGAAGCCACTGCTAAACTCTTCTTTGAACAAGTGTGGGTACACTTTGGGATCCCATAGTCTATCATCTCATATTGGGACAGTAGGTTCCTCAGTACATTTTGGTCCAGTCTCTGGTCGATGCTGGACACCAAACTCATTAATTCCACAGCTTTCCATCCCCAAATTGATGGCCATACAGAGGTCGTCAACAAGATGAGCGTACACATTATGCGCATGTACAACTCAAATCATCCACACACATGGGATAAGATCCTCCCCTATGTTCAACATAGCTATAACCTAGCTCTCCACAGCTCAACTGGCCACATCCCTTTTCAGGTGGGCTTGGGATTCCAGCTACTATGTCCCATTGATGTGGCCATGCCATTTGAATCTACTCAGGCAGATTCGGCTCATGTCTAGCTCGAAACCAATAAGGCAAACATCTTCATTGAGCACATCCAACATATCTGCCAGTAGGTCCACGACATTCCAGAGAAATCAAATGCCAAGTACAAGCAGCGACATGATCAACATCAAGTACCACACAAGTTTCAGGTGGGCGACAAAGTCTAGTTGCATTTGCAAAAGGAACTCCTTACCAGAGCCTATCAGAAACTCAGACCACTCCCATATGGTCCTTACACCATTACCAATGTTGTGGGAGACAATGCATTTGAGCTCCGCATTCCCCCATTCCTTGGCCTGAACCCAGTGTTCAATGTGGACCACCTTCAGCCATACTTTCCACCATTATTAGACACATTTGAAATTGCATAACAGCTCACACCAACAGAGTTAAATCCAGATTGCATGGAACAAGCTTCAACTGATCGGATCATGGACATGCAGATCAAGCACACTCGCCAACAGAAGATCCAATTGTAACAAGTTGTCAAAGCAGACCAACTCCTTCACCAGGGCAAGTGGCTCACCAGGGACCAAGTTCAATAGAAGTTTCTTCATCTCATGGAGGAACTCAACATAATGGGGACCATTGCTTCCTAAGGGGGGAGGAATGATCCAGGTGGATATTGGTGGCCACCCACCAATTCCACTTGGACCCCTGCCATTATTTCTTTCAGTTTCCTTAATTGTAGCACAGTTTACTATTTTTAGTAGTTTTTCGTGTCCTAAAATTCTGGAGCCGTTTTGAGGCCCTAAACGACGTTTTTTTGGAAATCTACTGCTAGTGTTTCTTCAATATTATCATTTTTCTATCGCAGTCCTCAAAGAGATCTTTCCAACGGGGTATCATGCACATCAAACGGAGATAATATGACCAAGTCACGACCCCGAGAAGTTGGTTGTCCAACTAACCCCAACAGGGCCCATAAACTCTTGGTGTTAAATCTCCTTAGGTTAGGGTTTTGGTTGTTTAAGGTTTGATCTTATTGTTCAATAACAAAAATGCCCTTAAGCCTCGTTGTAATGCAGTTCAAAGGCATGTAGCTACCACATCTCTTCTCAAAGATAAGCTACCATTGCCCGACCTAGTTTATTTCCACTTTTGTTTGTAAGCATATTTCAGTATTTTACATTAATGAAATAAAGTTTTATTTTTGCTTCATCTATGTAATTATTGTTATGTCTATAATTTGTTGCGTTCCTGTTTAAATCTGGATCAGTGGCATCAGAGCGATCTGCTCTTTCTCTGTTTTTCTTTGCATGTCCCCAACGACGTCGAGATATAAGGAGTTAAGGCTTGAACTGGTCGAACCTTTGCAAGACCAGCCTCGCAAATCTCGACGGCCTCCCATGGTGAATGAAAAGAAAGATGATGGGGAAGTAGATCCTATCAAAATCTTGCTCGAAGAGGCCCTCGAGTGACAAAGGAACGCGATGATAGACAACTTTTCCCAGATCCTTCAGCAGCTACCCAGGGGCGACACATCTACTTCCAGCAACTACTCTGGAAGCGCCACACCCTTTAACGTACAAGTTAACTTTGACATTCCCATATTTGAGGGTCAGATATATGCAGACGTTGTAGATAATGGTTAAATCTACTAGAAGGGTATTTTGATGTTCATGATTTTTCCGGGCGGAAAAATATTACTTCCGCTCTTCTCAAAATCGCCCCCCACTTCAAGGACTGGTGGGAAACCTACTGCGAGCAAAAGGATGAAAGTATGACCTCACTATTTTCAGCCACTCCCACTTGGAATTCATTCCGGGATTCCATTAAGGAGCGGTACTATCCTGTCGGAAGCTATGAGGATAAATACATAAAGTGGACCACGCTACGGCAGGGAAGGGACCAAGACGTGCTGGAGTTTACCAATATTTTTCATACCCTTCACAAAAAGTTGGATATCAAGGATTCTGAGTAGCATTTGGCACTCAAATACCACAGTTTCCTACACAGGTACATCTAGGACAAGATGGAGTTCCTAGCAATCTCCTCGCTCGGCACGGCGTACCAATATGCTATCAAGATCGAGCAGAAGTTTAAACAGAAGAAGTGAGACTTTGGATTTGTGAATCTGAAGCAAGCGAAAGGTGCCTCCAAACTGAAAAACAAATGACAAATCCAAGGCGGGGTGGCCCAGGACAACCCGCCAAAGCCGCAAGCAAAGAAAAACACCGCGAAGTCGAATAAGGACACGGGAAAGTGGTGTGAGTTCCATAAGAGCTCCACTCACAACACAAGTGAGTGTTGGGCCAAGCAGTCAATGGTGGCCGAGCTAAAGGCTTCGGAATTAGATGCATGTTCTGACTCCGAGTCAGAACCTGACAAGGGGAATGACAAAAGGAAGCAGATTATCGATGCGGAGCCCAACGCCACCATCAACACCACGAAGATCCAGAAGGAGGAACCCGAAGATCCAAAGAAGGAGGAGCGCCTCTTCCACTCCCATATGTGGGTAAAGGGTTCCCCGTTACAGTTCATTTTCGATAGCATGAGCCAAAAGAACCTCATTTCAGTAGAGGTCGTGAAGCAGCTAGGCTTACCGACCACAACTCATCCCCAACTATACACCATCGGGTGGCTTCACCATGGACGAGATCTTTTCGTGAGCCAGCAGTGTCACCTTCCATACAACATCAAGCCCTTCATGGATGAGGTATTATGTGACGTTGCTCCCCTTGATGTTTGTGATGTATTATTAGGAAAACCATACTTGTTGAAGTGACATGTTGTGTATGATTCAAGGCCTCGTGTTGTTATTATTACTTTGGGAAATAAGTTATACAGGATACCAGAGGTAGCACCGCCTACCGCCATCTCTTTGGTTACTGCAAAACAATGCAGTAAGCTCATTTCCAAAACTGGGAAATTTGTTTTCCTGATGATATGCCCTCAAGGAAAGAAGAAGAAGATGGTGGCCATGACCTCCATACAGGGCCCCTCCGCACGACAACAACAGATGGACAAGGTCGTGGAGGAGTACGAGGACATCTCCACCTCCCCCACAGGGGTGCCTCTGGATTGTCAGGTCAATCACTCCATTGATCTGACCCCAAGTGCGCCACTTCCAAATGGACCAATCTATCGGCACTTTGTTATGGAGAACGAAGAAATCAAGAGGCAGATTCAAGAGCTGCTGCAGAAAGGTCACATCCGACCGAGTTCATCGCCTTATGGGATCTCGATCGTGTTGGTATAGAAGATGGATGGGACTTGGAGACTCTGTATTGACTATCGGGCACTGAACAAGATCATTGTATGGAATAGGTACCTGATCCCATGGATTGATGACCTTCTATACCAACTAAAGGGGGAAAAATATTTTAGCAAGATCGACTTGAAGTCAGGATATCACTAGGTACCAATCAAACCCTTCGATGTGTGGAAGACTACCTTCAAAGCCAAGGAGGGCCTTTTCGAATGGTTGGTTATGCCTTTCGGGTTAATGAATGCTCCTGCAACCTTCATGAGGCTGATGGATGACATCTTGTGGCCATTCACCAACTCATTTGTAGTGGTGTACTTGGATGACATCATGATCTTCAAGCAAATTTTGGAAGAGCACCTCCACCACATCCGACAGGTTCTCCAAACACTGTGGCAACACAAGCTATGTGCCAATTTGGAGAAATGCACTTTTGGCATGACCCAAGTTCATTATCTGGGATACCTTATTGATGAATGGGGGGTGCATGTGGATCCAACCAAGATCCAAGTCATTCGGGATTGGCCATCTCCAACCACTCTAACAAAGCTCCACAGCTTTCTGGGTCTTGCCAATTTCTACTACAGGTTTGTGTTGGGATTCTCTCATATCACTTGGCCCTTGAGTCAAGTCACCAAGGGAGGAGCGAAAGAAAAATTATTTTGGTCTGAATCTCAATAGAAGGCATTCAGAGAGTTGAAACATCGCCTCTGCTTGGCACCAGTGCTCGCATTACAAGACTTGCAATAGCCATTTGAGATCAAGACAGATGCCTCTGACTATGCTATTGGGGCAATCCTTACTCAACACGGGCATCCAGTGGCATATCACAGTGAGACACTTTCAGAAACAGTCTGGAAATATCCCACTTATGACAAAGAGATGTATTCCATTGTGCAGGCCTACAGACAATGGAAGCATTACATTTTGGGGAAGGAAACAGTCATCCACACAAACCACCGACCCATGTAGTTCATACAGACGCAAGGGAAATTGCAGAATGATTGCCATCCAAAGTGTTCCACATACCTGAAACCGTTCCATTTGAATATCAAGTATAAGAAGGGCATCACCAGTAATGTTGCAGATTGCCTCAGTTGACCACCGATCATGGCGTTAACCACCATGCTCAACTCTTGTGGGCACTGAGACTTTTGATTGTCCACTTCTCTACAAAAACGACCCAGAATTCGGCCACACATACCAGATGCTCTTGGAGGGTCAGCATGTTCCATATTTTCACCTCCAAGATGCCTTATTATGCCACCTGGGTCACCTCTGTGTTCCTTCAAGCAAGCGTGCCAAGATGATTTGGGAAGCGCACTACAGTCGAGCTGCTAGGCATTTTGGGGTCAAGAAAACGGTCGCAGTACTGCAGAATTATTTCTATTGGCTGAATCTTCGACAGGATGTTGGGTAGTACATCAGATCCTGCACTGCCTATGCCATTTCCAAATCGACCATCAAGAAGCAAGGCCTCTATACTCTGCTGCCTACCCCTAGTCGACCTTGGGAATCCATCTCCATGGATTACATGTTGGGTCTTCCTTCTACTAAGCATGGAAATGATTGTGCTTTTTTGGTCGTCAACAGATTCTCGAAGATGGTCATTATGGCAGCCTGCAAGAACAATATCACAGAAGAAGCCACTGCTAAACTCTTCTTTGAACAAGTGTGGGTACACTTTGGGATCCCACAGTCTATCATCTCAGATCGAGATAGTAGGTTCCTCAGTACATTTTGGTCCAGTCTCTGGTCGATGCTGGACACCGAACTCACTAAGTCCATAGCTTTCCATCCCCAAACTGATGGCCAGACAGAGGTCGTCAACAAGATGATCGTACACATTATGCACATGTACAACTCAAAGCATCCACGCACTTGGGATGAGAGCATCCCTATGTTTAGCATAGCCATAACCTGGCTCTCTACAACTCGACTGGCCACAACCATTTTAAGGTGGGCTTAGGATTCTAGCCACTATGTCCCATTGATGTGGCCATGCCATTTGAAGCTACTCAGGAAGATTCGGCTCATGTCCAGTCCAAAACCGATAAGGAAAATAGCTTCATTGAGCACATCCAACATATCTGCTAGCAGGTCCACGACATTCTGGAGAAATCAAATGCCAAGTACAAGCAGTGACATGATCAACATCAGGTGCCACACAAGTTTCAGGTGGGCGACAAAGTCTAGTTGCATTTGCAAAAGGAATGCCTTACCGGAGCCTATCGGAAACTCAGACCACTCCGATATGGTCCTTAAACCATTACCAAGGCTATGGGAGACAATGCATTTGAGCTCAGCATTCCCCCATTCCTTGGCCTTCACCCAGTGTTCAATGTGGACCGCCTTTGGCCATACTTTCCACCATTACTAGACACATCTGACATTGCAGAACAACTCACACCTGTTATCACCCCAAGAAACTCTCCTAGGTTGTATATCAGAGATGCTCGGGAACATTACAAACTCAACAAAAATGTTGGAAAATGGTGGATGAATGGAAGGAATGATGCATATTCAAGCCAGATAACCACTTCTACTATGCTTAACCCCAGACATGGGTGAACACCCCCAGAATACAAGGCTTTAGACCACCAATTACTCACAGTTTGAGGAATAGGTGAAGATGGAGAATACGGATCACACCAGCAGATGCACAAGACCATGTGATGGCCAGCTGCAACCAATTAAAAGGTTTGTAAATCTATTTCCTAATGCACAGACAGGATGACAACTCTTTGGCATTAAAACAATAGAAACCTACATACACCTTCAATAATACATACTATATTCTAACACAAAGGTGGGATGATAACCCCTCTAATGCTAAACATCAAGAGCACATGATAAATGCATAACAGGCATAGCCTGGAACAAAGAAGAAGTGGAAAGTGAGCAATTAACAATGAAAGAAGCTTGTATTAGCTGAAAATGAAGACTAGATGTTGCAGGTATCACAGTAGTTACAGTCTCCAGAAGTTGAACTTTACATCAAAACAATATTCATCAACCCTATTACCTCTTCTTTCTGGGTATATATGGAGGTTGATTACAAAATATCTGCTATCCTATGCGTGGAGGGGTCATAATGGACCACCAGCCACATTTACTATCAGATATGGGTCTTTGATACAATCTGTTGTTTTGATGAGTGAATTTGACCTTCTCTGGTGCTTTATTGTCCTTCTCAAACAGGTGGAATGTCATATGAAAAGTTCCATAACTGGTAAATGTGTTTATCTGCTCGAGGTTGTACTTTCCTTCCCTGGCCGTGCTGCTGGTTGAATGTGGTTGTTGTGGATTTAAAGCGCAGAATGCTGGATCATGGCCTCCTTCCTCCTTCGGGTGCACAGTACAGGCCAAAAACATGAAAACTGCATGGAAAATGAACGAGGGCCTGGGAATGAATGCTAGCCATTGGATGGATTGACGGATGGTTGCGATCTCATGGCAAAAAGTGATGGGAATGCGCGGGGTGGAGCAACTATGAACCGTCGGATCACATATACAGACGACCAAGATCATTTGATAGGAGGAATGGAGAGATGGATGATCGGGAGATCGAGGGCCGTCAGATCTTTCGCGGGCAGATCCGACGGCTAACGGGCGGCTAACATGCATGGGTGATAATGAGCGGGGACCGTACGGGAGGGCAGTAAGCGGTTTCCCCGCACCGCTTATCGGAGGCAGTGGTATTCGTACAGGGTGGGCGCGATACCACTCAAGCGTTGACGCGTGGCGGACGTGACTTGCGGGAAACCGCTTTCCCCGCTGACTAACAAACGTGCAGGTTATGGGAGCGAGAGCTACGGATACCGTCGGATTGAGTGGGCGGTACGATCGAATGGTGGAAAAAGAATAAAGGTTAACGGGAGTGATGTGACCGGGAAAGGCGCGGGTTATGGTGCGCGGTCACGTCATCAGGGTTTTATAATGTTTAAACCCCAGCACCCGGGAGCTAAGGAAACACGGGTTTTATACTAAATGCTGGTGTGAAACAGGGATAGCACGAGCTATGGGAACGTAGAAAAATGAATGAGGAGGAGGAAACGGAGGTAGCGGGGCTATAGAACTATAAAGAAAATGAAGGAAGGAAGGAAAACCAACTACTGTGACCCCCTTTTTGATCATTAATAACCCAATCAGGCCTGCATTTGTCCTTAAAAGGTTGAAAGTAATAGCAGAGCTAACACTGGCTCCTTCTGGGGATGAGATCCTCCCTGTGAGGTCTCAAGAACCTGCAGATCAATGCCTTCCTGATGAAAACAAATTAGCAAAATTCCTAGTGTTCCATTGGGCATGGAGTCTGACTAAAACTGATAAAAACAAATATTTACAACTTTTAAGGCCAAAGACCTTAAACCACATAGATTTTCAGAAAACACCTATTAACTGGGCCATCAAAAACTGCTTCTCCTCCCATACTTTTCAGTATGAAGGTATTGTTCCCTTGAACCTGTGAAATGATGAAAGGGCCTGTCCAAAAAGCATCAAACTTCCCATGATTGCCTTTCTTTTCCTTTAGTGCATCCCATTTCAACACCAAGTCTCCAACTTGAAAATTATATGTCTTTGCCTTCTTGTCAAAGGCATCCTTGATCTTTTTCTGATGTGCTGCAGCCTTTTCAACCAGTTGTTCTCTAATCTGATGTACCTCTACTAAATCAGTGATCCTCTTTTCCATGTCTTCTTCTTCATTCTGCTCTGCTTGAAGGAATTTTTCCACCGGGAGAGTCAACTGAATTGGGAATACAACTTCAGTGCCATATACCAGCTTGAAAGGAGAATTCCCTGTGGATTTCTTAATGGTCACTCTGTCAGCCCACAGTGCATACTTGAGCTTTGAATCCCAATTCTTTTTATTGTCCTCTAACAGCTTCTTAATTATCCTTATCAGGCTTTTATTAGAGGATTCTGCCAGACCATTTCCTTGAGGATAATATGAGGTGGAATGAACCAGTTTAATATCCATTGAATCACACATTTCCACCAATTATTTTGCCTTGAAGGCTGCTGCATTATCTGTGACTAATTTATGTGGACAACCAAATCTGGTAAAGATATTCTCTGTCAAAAAGTTCATGACCACATTACGATCAGCCTTCCTGGTAGGGACTACTTCAATCCACTTAGTGAAATAATCAGTAGCTACTAATATCCATCTGTGCTGGCCACTGGAATGTGGATTGATTTCTCCAATGAAATCAAACCGCCACTGCTAAAAAGGTCCTTTTGTAAGTATTGGTTTCAAGGGCAGGGACTTCAACTACTGTTTTCCTTCAAATCTTTGGCACCTGTCACAAGATTTAACAAATGAAAATACATCAGAAAATAAGGAGAGCCAGTAATATCTAGCTCTGAGAATCTTATGGGCAGTGGTTTTCCAATAATGATGCCCACCACACATGTTGGAATGAAACTATTGCATGACTTCTATTGATTGTTCTTTGTCCAGACACCTCAAAAGCACTCCAGATGGATCCCTCCAGTAGAGCAGATTTTCATTAATACAATATTTAGCTGCCCTAAGCTTTATAGTTCTGGCTTGACTTTGAATAAAGATTGAAGGGATTTCTAACTTTAGCAATAATTTAACTATTGCAGAATACCAATCACAAGAAGCTATATTTTCTGCCATTGACTACTCTCTGTCTGGTTCAGTTGCTTCCTCTTCTTCATCTGTCTGACCAATTTATGCAATTGTGCACAGGAAATCAATATCCAATGATCTGCAATTTTCTTCAGCCAATAGTTTGGCAAGACCCTGACCTCTGACCAGTTTGGTGGGCTTCAGTTCAATATTAAATTCAATTAACTTTGCAATCCATTTAGCCCTTCTTCCATCAACATCAAGTTGTGTTAAGACATCTTTTATTGCAGCAAAGGGTACATATGCAAGTACCTTGGAATGCAAGATATAAACTCTGAAAGCTTTCAAGGATTTGATAAGGGCATATGCGTGTTTTTCAATAATATCATACCTCAGTTCAGCATCCCTCAATGTTTTGCTGAAAAATGCTACCGGGTGTTCTAAACCTTCTTCATCTGCCTGCAATAAAACAGCTGCAATGGTGTCTCGAGAGGCAAAAGAAAATATATGGAACTCCTTGTTGTAATCTGGACTTATTAAAGTGGGAGCTTCCATAATAGCCTTTTTAATAGACTCAAATGATTTTCTTGCTATATCAGTCCATTTGATTTCTGCCCCTTTCTTCAACATGGAGGTAATATGCTTCACATATTCAGCAAAATTCGGGATAAACCTCCTCACAAAATTTATCTTGCCCAAAAAGGACTGTATATCCTTCTTTCATCTCGGGACAGACAAAGTTTGTATTTCTTTTACTCTTTCTGGGTCAATTTGAACACCTGCAGCAGAAACAACATGTCCTAACAGCTTGCCTTCTTCTAAAGCAAATTGTGATTTTTTAGGATTGACTGAAATCCCAAACCTTCTGCACTTCAGAAACACTTTTTTCAAATGTTGCAAATGATTTTGATGGCTACTGGAGTATACTATTATGTCATCAAGGTAGATGAGGACAAATTTATCCTTCTCTCCTACAAATGTTATATCAATAGCCCTCTGAAACGTTGCTCCAGCGTTCATCAACCCAAAAGGCATCTTGGCATACATAAAAGTGCCCCAAGGAGTGGTAAATGCAGTCTTCTCTTGATCATCTGGATGCACAGCAATCTGATTAAAGCCTAAAAAACCATCCAAGAAAGACATTACTTTGGCTCTTGAGACTTTTTGCAGCAAATGCTCCATCTTTGGTAGAGGATAATTGTCTTTCTTAGAGCATTTGTTTAAGTTTCTGAAATCAACACACAGTGTGATTTCTCCACTCTTCTTCCTCACCACTACTAGATTGGCTACCCATTTGGAATATCTAAGAGGAACTATGATTTTGGCAGCTAACAACTTTTTGATTTCTTCTTCAATTAGAGGAAGAAGCATAGGATTTATTGGTCTCAACTTCTGTTTGAAATGAATAGTGTCTTTCTCCAGAGGGATTTTATGCTGGATTATGTTCTTATCATACGTTTTCAGATCACTATACTCCCAAGCAAACACATCAACAAATTGCTTCATTAATTTGCAGTATTCAACACTCTGATCAGCAGACAGGTGAGTGGACAGATTTATGTATCTAGGCTGACCTGGACTCCCTATATCATGCTTACAGACTGCAGATTGGTCTTCTTTTTGGGCAGCCTTGTAAGGCACATCATTTTGGTCAAACAGTGTTTCTAAAGGAATTAAACCCTTAGGAATATGATTGTTGGGAAGCTGGACAATGTTATTTTTACCAATTTTATTTCTAAGCTGGGATTTGGGGCTTTCTTGCATTATCTTGGTCAATTTTCATTTTGGAAAACTCATCAATGACTTGTAGGAACCTATTGAATTCATCATCATCTTCAAAAACTTTCCAATGGTGGACATTGTCAGGCAAGGATGGTCTATACTTCATTTGGACTTCATAAACTAGTCTGGGAAGAATAAATAGACTAGCAGACACAGCAAGGGAATCAGCAAGCTGATTTTGGGCTCTAGGAATATATGAAATACAGAAATAATCAAAAGAATCTTTGATTCTCCATACCTCATCTCTGTATGCTTTCAGCCTTGGTTGCCTTGCCTGAAATGTTTTATTTACTTGCTGAATAATCAAATCAGCATCTCCAAACACCTTTATGTTCCTGATTCCTCTGTCTCTTGCTCTGTTAAGGCCCAATAGCAGAGCTTCATATTCTGCTATATTGTTTTTTACTTGAAAATCCAGCGTAAAAGACAGTTGTGTGCTTTCTTTCTCTAGAGATACTAGCACCACCCCTGCTCCTGCAATCTCCCTGGAACATGCTCCATCAAAGAACATCTCCCGAACCTGACTTCCTTGCTCTTCTTTGGCCTGATTTGTTGGTTTTCTGAGCTGCACTGCGGCCTTCTGAGATTCTTCTATTTGGAGAATACATGCCACAGCATATATGCGATGATTAGTAGGATTCTTCTCATCACTGATGATATATGCCAATTGTGCTTCTCTGTGTAATCTCCTGCTTTCTCCTCCAAAAACTAGGACAGTGGCATAAGATAGATCATTCTGTAATGTCCCACCTAGTCTCTTAATCCATCCTCTAGACAGCAGCATGCCAAACTTAGGAGGGACATCTGCTACCACAATATCCATCATTATACTTTTCATGGGCAGCTGAGTTAGGGTAATGACCAGGTCTTTGATTAATCCTCGGCATTTCACTTTCCTTGAATCAAAAGAGAATAAATCATGATATGGTCTAGTAATATCAAGGCCTAACTCTTCCATGACAGCCTTAGGCATCAGATTGTGGCTGGTCCCTGTGTCTAGTAGGCAGTTGTGGAGGATTTTGTCATGAATGGTCAAGGAGACATAAAAATATGGAGAATTATTATCAGCAGGCTCAATCATGGGGCTAAGCACAATGGCAGGCTTGTCATCTTGCAAATTGACAGAGTCGGTGGAGGTTTGTGTGATTTCCAGCTGAAGAGCTTCAAGGATAGGCTTTCTAAACACTTCACTCTTTACCAACTCTACCAGAGGCACAGATATTTTTAATTTCTGGACTTCTGACTCAAAGCTAAAAGAAGAAGATAACTTATCAGAACCTTTTACCTCTTGAACTAGAGCTTTGAGGATGACTGGATCAACTGCTGGTCTTCTCTGTCTGACATTTTGTGACTCTGTTTGGACAGTAGTTCTTTGGGCAGGATTCTCTTTGACATTTTTTGTGTTTGACCTCAGATTGTATCTTTGTTGTTCACCAGTTTGTAGAATAGCCTCTCTGTCCCACTCCTGACTGTCTTGTTCCTGCAGCAAAGATTCTTCATAAGCAGCCAATGTCAAAAATGCAGCGCTGCCTTTATCTTCCATGCAGTGAATTTCATCCTCATCTTCAAATTGTTCCTCCTCCATGACTATATTCTGGAAAGGAGATTTAAATTTCTTTTCTTCATTTGGTTCTTTACCCCTATGAATTATTTGTAACTACTCATTTGCTCTTCTGAATGGATTAGGATTTCTTGGAGCAAATGTGTTCTGCTGCCTTGTTTTTCCTAAATTTTGCCCAACCTTTAGCTTAGAAATTTCAGCAGCCAATGACTCTATCATCTTGGTCATTTTGTCTAATTTAGGCTCTGAGATGATGTAGAGGAAGTAGAAGCCTGACCTCTCTGCCTCCTTTTGTCAGCTTGGCTCTTTAGTTTTTCTGCAGCCATAATATTAGACTCTACTTCTAGGGCTGCATCTTGCATGTCTGCCAGAGTAGCACATCTCCTTTCTCTCAACAATAAGCAGAAATCAGAGTCAAAAGCATTGGCATAAGTGAGTTTGGCAGAGGTGGGGGTAGGCTTTACCTCAGCTGGTATCTTACTATACATACGATTGAATCTTTTATTAAAATCAGGCAATGATTCCCCATTTTCCCTCTTCAGATTACCAAACTCAGTATGATAATACAACAAGTCCTTTTTATCTCCCCAGTGCTTCAAAAATGCATCATCTAATGCTTCAATATCTGTTATAGATCTCTGGGGTAATTCTCTGAACCACTTCCTGGCCTCTCCATCAAGGCTCTGGACAAAAACTCTCATCCACACATCATTTTCACTTATATCTAAGTTATCAGCATAACTGTAAAAAGCTTCAAGGTGTTCTTCTGTTGTTACTCCCTCTGTGCCAGTGAACTTAGGCATATATTTTTGATATTCTCCCATAGGCATAGGATTCAAAGGGACAGGCAAGACCAAAGGTCCATATCTGGCAGCTACAATTCTTTCTATCTTCGTGGGTGCTTGCTGGCCTGCCATGATTGGGATATGTGGAAGGATAATAGGAGATTGAATGGTAGGAAGTAATGTGATGGATGGCAGAGACAAAGGGATGTTATGGACTTTATGGGAAGTTTTCTTTGGACTGAGATTCAAAGGGGAACTAACTGCACAAGGGGCTGTATTAATCTCTGAAGGAATTTCCTTATCAACAATGCTGGGCTCTAAATCTTCAGACTGTATATCTTCAGACTGTATATCTTCAGCAATAACTTTATCTTTCAGAGATGCATGAGATTTCTTAGGCTTACCTGATCCTGATGCCCCTTTCTTCGATGCTTTCTTCAATTTGACAGTCCTCTCAGGGTCAGGCACTGGTTCAGCTGTTGATTTCTGAGGATTTCTTCAAGTAAGTCTTACAAACTGAGCCAGAAATTCAATGTGGAGTCGCCAAGGGTTGGTCTTTCTCCACTGGAGTCGCCAGATAGATGATTACAACCAAAAATGTGCCCAGACCTTGTCTATCATCAAAATCTAGAACTATGTCGTTCTCCCAGGGAAGCTGAGCTTCAATCTTCTCTCCCCGGCAACGGCGCCAATTAATGTTATCACCCCAAGAAACTCTCCTAGGTTGTATATCAGAGATGCTCGAGAACATTACAAACTCAACAAAAATGTTGGAAAATGGTAGATGAATGGAAGGAATGATGCATATTTAAGCCAGATAACCACTTCTACTATGCTTAACCCCAGACATGGGTGAACACCCCCAGACTACAAGGCTTTAGACCACCCATTACTCACAGTTTGAGGAATAGGTGAAGATGCAGAATACTGATCACACCAGCAGATGCACAATACCATGTGATGGCCAGCTGCAACCAGTTAAAGGGTCTGTAAATCTATTTCATAATGCACAGACAGGATGACAGCTCTCTGGCATTAAAACAACAGAAACCTGCATACACCTTCAATAATACATACTAGATTCTAACACAGAGGTGGGATGACAGCCCCTCTAATGCTAAACATCAAGAGCACATGAAAAATGCATAACAGGCACAGCCTGGAACAAAGAAGAAGTGGAAAGTGAGCAATTAACAGCAAAAGAAGCTTGTATTAGCTGAAAATGAAGACCAGACGTTGCAGGTATCACAGTAGTTACAGTCTCCAGAAGTTGAACTTTACATCAAAACAATATTCATCAACCCTATTACCTCTTCTTTCTGGGTATATATGGAGGTTGATAAATATCTGCTATCCTATGCGTGGAGGGGTCATAATGGACCACCAGCCACATTTACTATCAGATATGGGTCTCTGATACAATCTGTTCCTTTGATGAGTGAATTTGACCTTCTCTGGTGCTTTATTGTCCTTCTCAAATAGGTGGAATGCTGTATGAAAAGTTCCATAACTGGTAAATGTGTTTATCTGCTTGAGGTTGTACTTTCCTTCCCTGGCCGTGCTGCTGGTTGAATGTGGT
Organism: Pinus tabuliformis; assembly: GCA_031772625.1. NCBI lineage: Eukaryota > Viridiplantae > Streptophyta > Pinopsida > Pinales > Pinaceae > Pinus > Pinus tabuliformis. Next base: position 32,209,348 of record CM062809.1, on the reverse strand, counting down.
TGTTGTGGATTTAATGCGCAGAATGTTGGATCATGGCCTCCTTCCTCCTTCAGGTGCACAGGACAGGCCAAAAACACAAAAACCGCATGGAAAATGAACGAGGGCCTGGGAATGAATGCTAGCCATTGGATGGAACTGACGGATGGTTGCGATCTCATGGCGGAAGGCGATGGAAAGGCATGGGGCAGAGCAACTATGAACTGTAGGATCACATATACAGACGACTGAGATCATTTGATAGGAGGAATGGAGAGATGGATGATCAGGAGATCGAGGGCCGTCGGATCTTTCGCGGGCAGATCCGATGGCTGACGAGCAGCTAACATGCGTGGGTGATAACAAGCGGGGACCGTACGGGAAGGCGATAAGTGGTTTCCCCGCACCGCTTATCGGAGGCAGTGGTATTTGTACAGGGTGGCCGCGATACCACTCAATTGTTGACGTGTGGCGGACATGATTCACGGGAAACTGCTTTCCCCGCTAACTAACAAACGTGCAGGTTATGGGAGCGAGAGTTGTGGATACCGTCGGATTGAGCGGGTGGTCCGATCGAACGGTGGAAAAAGAATAAAGGTTAACAGGAGTGATATGACCGGGAGAGGCGCGGGTTATGGTGCGCAGTCGCGCCATCAGGGTTTTATAATGTTTAAACCCCAGCATCCAGGAGCTAAGGAAACATGAGTTTTATAGTGAATTCTGGTGTGAAACAGGGATAGCACGAGCTATGGTAACGTAGAAAAATGAATGAGGAGGAGGAAACGGAGGTAGCGGGGCTAAAGAACTATAAAGAAAACGAAGGAAGGAAGGAAAACCAACTGCTGCGACCCTTTTTTTTATCATTAATAACCTAATCAGGCCTGCATTTGTCCTTAAAAGGATGAAAGTAATAGCAGAGCTAACAACACCAACAGAGTTAAATCCAGATTGCATGGAACAAGCTACAACTGATCAGATCATGGACATGCAGATCAAGCACACTCGCCAACAGAAGACAACTATGTCGAGTTTTCAAAGTAGGCCAACTCCTTCACCAGGGCAAGTGGCTCACCAGGGACCAAGTTCAGCAGAAGTTTCCTCATCTCATGGAGGAACTCAACGCAATGGGGACCATTGCCCCTAAGGGGGGAGGAATGATCCAGGTGGATATTGGTGGCCACCCACCAATTCCACTTGAACCCCCACCATTGTTTCTTTCAATTTTTGTTGGGTCCCCATAATATTAGTGATTACCCCATTACTATGGTAGTTATACCCCTTATTTATATTGTTGTGCCCCTATTACCCCCATATTTTTATTTCTGTGCCCCATAGAATCCCTCTATTGTTATTTTTGTGGCTTTATATTATTATTGTTAGGTCGGCTGGATTATATTGTGACTCCTTAGACTCCTATATATAGAAAGGAGGTTTTGTCATTTGTATCATCCAAGAATTGTTCATTTATGTAATGTAAAGGAGGTTGCCCCCTCGAACAGGCTGAATTCTAAGGCGTTGATCTTTCTTTTCTATCTTTTCTTGAGCTGGTTTCATAACATTTGGTATTAGAGCTTTGGATTCTAGGGTTTCGCTGCTCCAAACAGGTCATCATGGAATTTTCGCTATAACTTTTTTTCTGTGACGTTTCAGAAGTCGCAAAAAAAACCCATTTGAGAAGAAATTGCGCTGAACCTTGGGTCCAAATTTCAGATCTTTTCACGCGATATTTTCGGAGATATGCTCTCAGGACGTTTTTCTTTTTACAGACTCCTGAATTACATTCAAAACAGGTGACCTAGGGAAAATCGTCATAACTTTCTCTCTGGGGATCGGTTTGAAATTTCGTAAGAAGGTACAGAAAGAGGACGAACTATAGCTTCTTGTATATCTTTTTCAGAACCAAAGGTTGAAAATTGTACACGTGGCACTTCATACAAGATCACTCTTCTGGAAAGGTCTATAATCAGGTCATCTTGGGAGATTGTGCATAACTCTTTCTTGGAGAATCCAATTTGGATCAGACTGGTGGCATTGGAAAGAGGACACAGAGAGCTACTACAGGTCACAATTTCAGAACTAGATGATTGGAAAGTACAGAGATACATCAGAGGCAATATAAAGCTCCTACAAAGTGAAAAAAGGTGTGTAGATTTTTTTAAATTTTTGCTTAAGCTTGGTTTGAAAATTTATTTTGAAGGAATTCAAAGGGCATAGTAGAGCATTATTATCGGTAACTGATGCCCCGAGGAAAGAAAATGCAAACACCTAGTAAGGAACCTGAAAGATCTAGCATGACTCATGAAGAAGAGGAAGAAATGCAACATGATATATCAAAATTACAAGACCAAGTGCAACAACTGTCCCTTGCACAAAAAGGAACAGAATCTAAGATGGATGGTTTAAAGAAAGATGTAGAAGCTAAGATAGATGGTTTAAAGAAAGGTGTAGAAGCTAAGATGGATTGTTTAAAGAAAGGTGTAGAAGCTAAGATGGATGGCATGGAAGCTAAGGTGAATGGCATGGACGCTAAAATTGATGGCATGGATGATAAGATGGAAGAATTGAAGATAAATATGAATAAGTTGCTACAAGAAATGGTCACTAAGGGTGAAAGAGTACTAAAGGAAACTCATGATGAGAACAAAATAAATGTTAATCATGATTCCATAGACTCTAATGTTGGATCGAAGACTCACCATGTTCCAAAAATTGATATGAGGAAGTTTGATGGCAAGGATCCCGCCACATGGATATTACAGATGGAGCAATTCTTCGATCTCAATAATGTGCAAAACACACAAAAGGTACGTATGGCAACTTTATATTTGGAACCAAATCAGTTTGTATGGTATCAATGGCTTTTTTCTCGTAAACAGTTTATCACTTGGGCAATTTTTACGGAAGAATTGATAGCACATTATGAGGATACAAAAAGCAACACTTTTTTTAGCCAATTGATAAGTCTCAAACAAAAGGGTTCAATAATGGAGCACATTGAGGAGTTCCAAAAATTGAACATAAGGGTAAAAGATATTCCAGAGGAGCATAGGATTGATGTGTTCATAGGGTCTTTAAAGGATAATATCCAACATGATGTGCGCCTTTGGGAACCTGATTCATTAGAGAAGGCATTCAGGTTAGCAAGAAAAATGGAAAGCAAAATTATGGCAACTAGGAAGCATACCATTCACAACTATAAAGACGGAAGTGTTGTTGCCCATAGTCTTCCACAACCTACAAGGTTGACACCACAACAATTGGAAGAAAAAATAGCAAAAGGGCTTTGTTACAATTGTGATAGCAAATACACAAAAGGTCATAAGTGTGCTGAGAAGAAATTATTCTACATAGATTATGAAGAGGTGTAATTGCACAATTATGTTCGCTAGATGTTTCCACATTGGAATCATCTATTTCTCCAGATCTCCAAAAAGTCCTGGACAATCATTCCAAGGTATTTGAGACTCCCAAAGGTCTCCCACCTATGCATGATCATGATCATGCTATTCATCTGATTCCAGGAAGTGTTCCTCCAAACATCAGGCCGTACAGATATCCATATGTCCAAAAAAGTGAAATTGAACGTATGGTTGCAGAAATGCTAGAGGCTGGTATAATTCAACCGAGTCAAAGTTCTTTCTCAGCTCCAGTAGTATTGGTGCAAAAGAAGGATGGATCATGGCGCATGTGTCCAGATTATAGGGAGCTCAACAAGCTCACTATTAAAGATAAGTTCCCCATTCCTATCATTGATGAATTACTGGATGAATTGCATGGATCAATTTACTTCACCAAGTTGGATCTTCGTTCGGGATATCATCAAATCAGAATGAAGATTGAAGACATTCCGAAAATGGCATTTAGAACTCATGAGGGTCATTATGAATTTTTGGTCATGCCTTTTGGCCTTACCAATGCACCTTCAACATTTCAAGGTTTAATGAATTCAATTTTCAAACCATTCCTTAGAAAATTTGTGTTAGTATTTTTTGATGATATACTAATCTACAACCAGTCTTGGAAGGATCATGTTGAACATGTTGACAAGGTGCTACAACTATTGGAGGAGAAACAATTATATGCAAAAAGATCCAAATGTTTCTTTGGAGTCCAGGAGGTGGAATATTTGGGTCATATTGTATCTCATGAAGGAGTTAAGGTAGACCCTAGCAAAATTAAAGCCATTAAGGAATGGAAAATCCCCACATCCATAAAGCATCTGCGAGGATTTCTTGGGTTGACAGGGTATTATCGCAAGTTCGTTAAGAATTATGGGAGAATAGCAGCACCTCTAACAACATTATTGAAGAAAGATTCATTTTCATGGACTCCGGAAGCAACAAAGGCCTTTAAACATCTTAAAGAGGCAATGTGCCAAGCACCGGTCTTAGCTACACCGAACTTCACAAAAACCTTTATTGTGGAATGTGATGCTTCAGGAAATGGAATTGGTGTTGTTCTAATGCAAGATGAAAGACCCATTGCTTTTGAAAGTCGTCCAATCAAGGGAAAGTTTTTAAGCAAAGCTATTTATGAGAAGGAAATGTTGGCAATACTCCATGCACTTAAGAAATGACGACCCTACCTAATGGGAAGACACTTCAAGGTAAAAACGGATCATGATAGCCTTAAATACTTTTTAGAACAAAGATTATCCTCTGAAGAGCAACAAAAGTGGGTCACAAAGATGTTGGGTTATGACTTTGAAATCATCTACAAAAAAGGGAAGCAAAATGTGGTGGCAGATGCACCCTCAAGAAAGGATGAGGATATGGAAGCATTGTTGTGTGCCATTTCTATTATCCAACCAGATTGGATAAACGAAGCAAAGGAGGAATGGAAGAATGACGAAGAAGTGTGGGCACTTATTCGAAAGCTACAACAAGATTCCAGTACTTCGGATACATTTAGCTGGTAAAATGATTCGTTATGGTACAAAGATCGCTTATACCTCTGTAAGAATTCCCAGCTAAAACAAAAGATTCTTATGGAATTGCACACTTCTCCCTTAGGAGGGCACTCAGGATTTTTAAAAACTTACCACAGGGTTAAGAAGGAATTTTTTTGGGACGGCCTTAAATTAGATATTCAAAAGTTTGTGGCGGAATGTTTGGTTTGCCAACAAAATAAAGTTGAAACAATTAAGACACCGGGTCTATTACAACCTTTATCCATTCCAAGCCAACATTGGGAGGAGGTTTCAATGGATTTTATCACAGGTTTACCCAAGTCTGAGGAAAAGAGTGTCATCATGGTGGTAGTTGACAGACTTACCAAGTATGCACACTTTTGTGCATTATCACATCCATTTAAAGCCAGTACAGTTTCTACTGCATTTATGGAAACAGTTCAAAAGCTACATGGAAACCCAAAGATTATTGTAAGTGATAGAGATCCCATTTTCACTGGAAATTTTTGGACAGAATTATTTTCTTGTCTTGGTACTCAGTTAGCTCATAGCTCATCTTATCATCCTCAATCTGATGGGAAAACTGAGATAGTAAACAAATGTTTGGAAGGATATCTTCGTTGCTTTGTATCTGATAAACAGACACAATGGGTCAAATGGTTGCCTCTGGCTGAATGGTGGTATAACACTTCCTTCCATACAGCAACAAAAATGACCCCACTTATGGCACTTTATGGGTACCAACCACCATCAATCACATCATATTTAAGAGAAAATTCTAAGGTTCAGGCAGTGGAACATCACATCGAACATCAACAACAAGTCCTCCAACTCTTAAAGGATAACCTCGTGTTGGCACAAAATAGAATGAAACAACAGGCAGATCAACATCGCAGTGAAAGAAGTTTTGATGTAGGTGATTGGGTATTCCTACGGCTACAACCATATAAGCAAATGTCCCTAAAGCAAGCTAAGAAGGATAATAAATTATCACCAAAGTATTATGGTCCGTACAAGGTGTTGGAAAAGATTGGTACTATGGCATACAAATTGGAGCTTCTGCAGCTTCTCGATTGCACCCAGTTTTCCATGTTTCATGTTTAAAGAAGGTTATAGGCGACAAGATCCCAGTTCAAACAATATTGCCAGAACTTGACGAGGAAGGAAAAATTATATTGGAACCGGAAGCATTCACAGAAACAAGAACTCGACAGCTACGAAATCGATCAATTTCAGAGTATCTTATCAAGTGGAAGAACTTATCTGCTGAAGATTCCACATGGGAGGATGAGAATTTTATGCAGAAGTATCCAGAACTGCTCAAGCGTTGAGGACAACACTTTTTTGAAGGAGAGGGGCATGTTGGGTCCCCATAATACTAGTGATTACTCCATTACTATGGTAGTTATACCCCTTATTTATATTGTTGTGCCCCTATTACCCCCATATTGTTATTTCTGTGCCCCATAGAATCCCTCTATTGTTATTTTTGTGGCTTTATATTATTATTGTTAGGTCGGCTGGATTATATTGTGACTCCTTAGACTCCTATATATAGAAAGGAGGTTTTGTCATTTGTATCATCCAAGAATTGTTCATTTATGTAATGTAAAGGAGGTTTCCCCCTCGAAGAGGCTGAATTCTAAGGCGTTGATCTTTCTTTTCTATCTTTTCTTGAGCTGGTTTCATAACAATTTTTCAGTTTCCTTAATTGTAGCACAGTTTACTATTTTTAGCAGTTTTTGGGTCCTAAACTTCCGGAGCTGTTTTGAGGCCCTAAACGATGTTTTTTTGGAAATCTACCACTTGCAATATTTTGATAAAATCGCCTTTTCTGTCGTAGTCCTCGAAGAGATCTTTCCAATGGGGTATCATGCACGTCAAACGGAGATAATATGACCAAGTCACGACCCCGGGAAGTTGGTTGTCCAACTAACCCCAACAGTGCCCATAAACTCTTGGTGTTACATCTCCTCAGGTTAGGGTCTTGGTTGTTTAGGGTTTGCTCTTATTTTTAAATAATAAAAAGGCCCTTGAGCCTCATTGTAATGCAGTTCAGAGGCATGTAGCCGCGACATCTCTTCTCACAGATAAGCTACCATCACCTGAGCTAATTTATTTCCACTTCTGTTTGTAAGCATATTTCAGTATTTTACATTAATGAAATGAAGTATTTTTTATGTTGCATCTCTGTATTTATTGTTATGTCTGTAATTTGTTTCGGTCCTGTTTAAATCCGGATCATGGGTAAACCTACGATAAAATCCATTGAGACCTCCTCCCAACGCTGACTTGGAATGGCTAAAGGTTGTAATAGACTTGGGGTCTTAATTGTCTCAACTTTAGTTTGTTGGAAAACCAAACATTCTTCCATAAACTTCTAAATATAAGATTTAAGGCAATACCAAAAACATTCCTTCTTGACCCTGTGGTATGGTTTTAAAATTCCTGAATGTCTTCCTAAAGGAGAGATGTGCAATTCTAAAAGAATCTTTTGTTTGAGTTGGGAATTCTTACATGGATATAAATGATCTTTGTACCATAATGATTCATTTTCCAAATAAATGTATCGAATAAACCAGTATCTTGTTGTATCTTTTGAATGAGTGTCCACACCTCTTCGCCAGTCTTCCATTCCTCCCTTGCTTCTGTTATCCATTCAGGTTGGATAATATAATTGGCATAGAGAAATGCTTCCACATCCTCATCCCTTCTTGAGAGTTCATCTACAATAACATTTTGCTTCCCTTTTTTATAGATGATTTCAAAGTCATAACCCAACATCGTAGTGACCCATTTTTGTTGCTCTTATGAAGATAATCTTTGTCAAAAAATTATTTTAAGACTATTGTGACCTATTTTTACTTTGAAATGTCTTCCCATTAGGTAAGGGCAACATTGCTTCAGGTCATGTAGTATTGCCAACATTTCCTTCTCGTAAATAGGTTTGCATTAATACTTTCCCTTGATTGGATGACTTTCAAAAGTAATGGGTCTTCCTTCTTTCATTAAAACAACACCAATTCCATTACGTGGGGCGTCACATTCCACCATAAAGGTTTTTGAAAAATCTAGAGTACCACTTTAAGATTTTCAAAGGATATAGTTACTTCTGGAGTCCAAAAAATGCATATTTCTTCAATAATGTTATTAGAGTTGTTGTTATTTCCCCATAATTCTTATCAAATTTTCGATAATACCCTGTCAACCCGAGAAATCCTCGAAGATCCTTTTGCATTGTGGGGATTTTCCATTCCTTGATGGCTTTAATTTTGTTAGTATATACCTTAATACAGTCATGAGATACACTATGACCCAAATATTCCACCTTATGTACCCCAAATAACATTTGGAGGTTTTTGCATACAATTGTTTTTCCTCCAATAGTTTGAGCACCCTATCAACATGTTGAACATGATCCTTCCAAGACTTCTTGTAGATTAGTATATCATAAAAAAATACTAACATAAATTTTCTAAGGAAGGGTTTAAAAATGGAATTTATCAAACCTTGAAATATCGAAAGTGCATTAGTAAGGCCAAAGGGCATGACAAAAAATCATAATTACCTTCGCGAGTTCTAAACGTTGTTTTTAGAATTTCTTTAGTCTTCGTTCTAATTTGATGATATCATGAACAAATACCTAGCTTGGTGAAGTAAATTTATCCATGTAATTCATCCAACAATTCATCAATGACAAGAATGGGAAATTTATCTTTAATAGTGAGCTTGTTGAGCTCCCTATAATCCAAGCACATATGCCATGATCCATCCTTCTTGAGTATCAATACTACTATAGCAGAGAAACGACTTTGGCTAGGTTGAATTATACCTTCCTCTAGCATCTCTACAACCATACGTTCAATTTAACTCTTTTAGGCACAGAGATGTCTGTAAGGCTTGATGTTTGGTGGAACGCTTCTTGGAATCAAGTGAATAGCATGATCATGATCACGAATAGGTGGGAGGCCTTTGGGAGTCTCAAATACCTTGGAATAATTATCCAATATTCTTTAGAGATCTAGAGAAACATATGATTTTGATGTTTGAACATCTAGTGAGCATAATTGTGTAATTATTCATCGTTTTTCTTTCTTCAAAAGATTTGGCATGCCATTAGAGCCTATTATCTTCCTTGGTTTCCTTATGATGCCCATTAATTCAATTTCCTTTCTTTCCCAGGAATATTTCAAGAAAAGTTCTTGAAAATTATAAGTTATCATCCCCAAAGATTGTAACCATTGGACTCTAAATACAACATTATCACAACCCATTGGAATGGAAAGCATTGGACTATTAAATACATATTCCCCCATGGTTAGATTGATATTATGACACTTCCCTGAGAAATTTATAGTTCCTCCATTTGCAGCCATCACTTGAAACTCTGGTGTTGGATATAGAAAGTAATTCAATTCCTTGGATATCTTACAATGAATAAAATTATGGGTACTACCAGAATCGATCAGCATTATTGCCTTTGTTTTCTTGATATATCCTTCTATATTGAGAGATTAAGGAGTGGCAATTCTTGCCAATGAATTACAAGATATAGTTAGATTCTTTTCTTCTTTCTATGGGATTGGTTCTTGGTGTATATCCTCTTATTTTAATTCTTCTTATTCCTTTTCTTCCTCCTCTTCACAATCTATGCAAAATAATTTGTTCTCAACACTCTTATGACCCTTAGTGTATTTTCTATCACAACTGTAACACAACCCTTTTTCTCTTTTTTCCTCCAATTGTTTTGGTGTCAACCTTGTAGGTTGTGGGAGGCTTGGAGCAGCAACACTTCCATCTTTATAGTTGTGAGTGGTCGACTTCCTTGTTTCCATAATTTATCTTTTAACTTTTCTTATCACCTTGAATTCCTTCTCCAATGAATTAGGTTCCCAAAGGTGAACCTAATGTTGGATGTTATCCTTTAAAGTAATTATGAAGACACCAATCCTATACTCATCTAGAATATCATTTACCTTGATATTCAAACTTTGGAAGTCCTCAATGTGCTTTGCCATTGAACCCTTTTGTTTGAGATTTATTAATTGGATAAAGAACGTATTTCTCTTTGTATCCTCATAATATGCTAACTATTCTTCCACAAAAAATGTCCAAGTGGCAATTGATTTACAAGAATAAAGCCTCTAATACCACACAAACTGATTTTGTTCTAAATATTAAGAGCAATTTGTACCTTTTGTGTGTGCGACACATCATGTAGATCAAAGAATTGCTCCATCTATAGTATCCATGTTACTTGATCCTTGTCATCAAACTTCCTCATATCTATGTTTCGAATGTGGTGTTCTTAAACCCAACATTGGAGTCTCTAAAATCATAATTCATATTCATTTTTTCCTCATCATGGTTTTCATGGATTACCTTGTCACCACTAGGAAGCCTTTCTTGCAACGACTTTGTTAAACCTTCCTTCAACCCTTCTATATTGACATTCATCATTGCTTCCATGTCTGATTTTAAACCATCCTTCAAACCTTCCATGTCCCTTTTTATTTTTGCTTCTAAACCATCCATATTAACATTCATCATTTCTTCCAATTGATTTTTGGTTACTCTTTGGGAGAGAGGAATCTGTTGCACTTGGTTTCATAATTTTGATAAATCACATTGCATTTCTTCCTCTTCTTCATGCATCATAGTAGAGATTTCTAGTTACTTACTAGGTGTATCAATTTTTTTGTTTTGAGGCATTTTGGAATCAAACAACTATATATATGCTTCATTATTACCTTTGAATCACTTCAAACTTATTTTTCAAACAAAAGTTATGCAAAATTTAAAAAAATAAACACTTTTTTTCTTGTTTTTAGGAGCTCGTTCTTGAAATTGTTATATATCTGAAATTTTGGCCTCCCAGGTCTGAAATTTCATCTTCTGGTAGCCATATGAGTCTTCTTTCCAATTCCACAAGGCATACTAAGATTTTATTCTTCAAGGTAAAGTTATTTCAAATCTCCCATGATGACCTGATTATGGACTAGTTCAGTAGAACGAACTTGTACATGATGCCACATGTCATTGTTTTAGTCTTCCGCTCTAACATTGATACACAAGAAACTACATTCTATGAAATTTTACTCACTTTTTATGAAATTCAAATATAGTGCTCGAATAGATGGTTATGAAAAGTTTCCCTAGGTCGCTTGTTTGAGACTGAATTCTGGAGCATGCAGAAACCCTAACTTCTTCGGACCATATCTCATAAAATATCGCGAAACATATTTGAAAATTTTACATGAAGTTCACCAAGATTTAGGCTCCACGTGGTCAAAATTTTAGCATCTAATTCTTCATATAATTAAATTTATAGAAAAAAATCCAATATGATCTGTTTGAAGTAGTCAAACCCAAGAATCCAAAGCTTTGATACCAAATATTATGCAACCGGTTCACAAAACAGAAGAAAAGATAGATCAACGACTTGAAAATTAGCCTCTTCGAGGGGGAAACCTCATTTAAATCACATAAATGAATAATTCTTGGATGATACAAATGACAGTACCTCCTTGGTATATATAGGAGTCTAAGGGTCACACTCTAATCAGAGCCTACATAATAATAATAATGTACGGGCACAAAAATAACAATAGTGGGATTCTATGGGGAACAAAGATAACAATATCGGGGCTACATGGGCACAACAATAACAATAAGGGGGCTACACTAACAATAACAATAAGGGGGATGCACTAGTATTATAGGGACCTAACAAAGACACTAAAGAATATGTTAAAAGATGTGATAGATGTCAAAGAAGGGGAAACTCAGTCCAATCTGATGAAATTCCACTCAACTACAAGTACTTATTGAATAAATTTTATATTAAGGATTACATCAAGAGGGGGGTTGAATAAGTGTAATAGAAAATTTTCATCAATTTAAACAATTTACTAATCAATCAAGAATGTAACCATAATCATGCATCGTTAGAGAACTTCATCACATCATCATAAGAGAACATTGGAAGCACGTGAAAACCCTTGCAGGAGAAAACCAAAAATTCTTTTTATCTTATTTAGTTTTGATTACATATATTTGTAGGCACCAACCCACTGGAGGCACCCACCCCCAAAATGTGTAAGCACTGACTTGCAATAGGCTGCAACATAATTGAGGCACCAACCTCTATGATATGCAAGTACTGACTTGCAGTAGGCTTCAACATGATTGAGGCATCAACCTTGATGGAGGCACCCACCTCCTTATACAGTAATGTGGTCCACTTTTCAAAATATTTAAAAGTAGATCCATAAACTCTTCAAAACAACTCTTCCAAATCTGATCATATCAATCCTTCATATCTTGCACCATTCAACCTGCTCATATTGATCAAAAAAAATTGAAACAGCTTCTTTCTCTTCAAAACATGTCCTCGTGGATTTTCATGCTCCTTACATAGTTCACAAAATGATATAGCCCATTACCCCCCTTTTTTAAAATTAAAAATCCCTCAAATTATCCACAAAAACATTATAAAATTAAGTGTTCTACAGACTGCACCTTTGTGGTCTATTTCTTACAAAATGCTCTTTTTCCAGCACCTGTTCTACAAAATGCACCTTTTGGCATGTCTAATAGTTTGACATAATGTACTTTGGTGGGAAAAACATAAATTTCAATGGACTCCTCCAAACTCGAACCTATGACATCTTCTAAGCCAAACCATATCAAAACTAATTGAGCTATTGTATCAGTTTCTCATGTCATCCTTCAACATCATATTAACATTTTGTGACTTTGATGGTGAAAATCAAGGATAAGCCTTCGAGCTTAATCATACAGGATTCAAACACAATACCATAGTGAAAAAATTCCTTCAGTCATGCGAATATGCCACAAAGTTGCATGTAACACCATCGAACTCAAACAAAATTTTATTTCATGCCTTTACATAGTTAGGGGCCACCAACACCATAGTGCTTCTGGATCAACAAATACCATAGAGACTTATGTCTTCAGGCACTTTCAATCAACTTCGGGCACCGTAAAGACACAATGAACAAACTCCTTTGGTACCTCCAATATAACGGACAACAAACACTTTAGGGCACATTGATACCACAATGAACAAATCGCATTTGGGCACTATCAATATGTCGATACCACAGTGAAAAAATCATCTTCAAGCATTGTTAATAGGTTGATAACACAGTGAATAAATTGCCTTCAATCATTGTTAATACGTCGATACCACAGTGAAAAAATTGCATTTGAGCACTATCAATACGTAGATACCACATTGAACAAACCCCCTTCATGCATTATCAATACACCAATACCACTATGAATAACAATGTCTTTAGGCACACAAATACAATGAAATTAGAGCACGAAAATACAATTACCTTCAAATATGTCATTGGAAATAGAGAAACAACGATCTTCAGGCACACCAATGGCAACACAGAAACAACAATCTTCAGGCATGCCAATGGAAACATAGAAACAACAATCTTTGACCACTTTATTACAACAACCTTTGGGCATGCCAATAGCAACAGAGAAATAATGATCTTCAAGAACATCAATACAATGATCTTTGAGCATGCCAAGGGAAACAAAGAAACAACGATCTTTGGGCACAATAATGGCGATATAGAAACAACAATCTTTGGGCATGCCAATGGCAACAGAGAAATAATGATCTTCAGTAGCTTTAAGACAACGACCTTCATGATTGCTAATGGAAATTGCGAAACAATGATCTTAGGGCACGCTAATACAATGACCTTCAAGCACACTAATGGAAATAAGGAAAAAATTCCTTTGGGCACTTGCCAATACGAAGAGAACAACCACCTTCGTGCTCCTTTTAGAATGATATATCAATGATTGATCACACTTCTCAATCGCACTGATGCACACACATATATGTGTGGGTGCTCTGAAATTATATGATGCCAATGTGAATTTGGGACATGAGCTGACATTTTGGCTTTTTGTAGAAGATTCCAGTTGACCTCACCATGTGAATTAGCACTTACACAATGACCTTGGTCATTGGGGCTTACAGCTTTACACCATATGACCATACTACATGACCTAGTCCTTTGGGGTTAGCAAGCATTGGAGTGTTAATGTCATCGAGGCATCATAATACCACATTGTGACGCTTGGAAAGTTCCACATATCACACATATTTGATTTTTTGACCAATCAAAAAGTGTCATTATATTTGTCGCATGGTGGCTCTTGGTGGTGCCACGTCACATGCTGATGTGTCAAGTTCTGATTTGTTATAATATGCCCATGTGGTAGGGAATACCCTTGGTTAATGGTTGTGCAATGGTTGTGCATGTTGAAACACTATATGCCACTCGTTCCTTCGTATAACCATGGGATCTGTTAGATCTAGACAAAGGTGCACAACCATTAATAGATTAAATGGTGTGCATGTTAAAGCGTTGTTTATCATTGATCTACCAAAGAACCTTGATCCATTCTAAGACTTGCATGGTATTTAACTAATTTTTGGCTTGTGGGTACTGATCCCTTGGTTATTCCTTTTTCCAAATGATGAAATTTAAACAATCATAACTTCTCATCGGGAAAGAGTTTGACCAAGTGTGATATACCATTGGAAAGGTCTCTAAGAGGAATATAACGATGTCATCCATAGCTTAATTTTAACATCATAACTTCAATAAAACTCAATAAACCTCAAACCACTTTGACATCATTTGATGTGATCGTGACAAGGCATCAAACTATCATGTTGCTTCCTTTGACTCAACAGTGGCATTGTTGCTTCTTTAGACTTCCACTTTGATATCAATGACACTAGTTGTCATCACTGAAAACATTATGTCCAACAATATCCCCTTTTTTCATTGATGGAAACACTACCATACATTGATGGTCATTGATAGTAATGGACTTAACTCCCCCTGTCATCTTGTTGGGAACATCACATGCCATGCTACTAGGAACTAGTCTTCTGGCTACAAAAATCCTCCTACGTGTTCCCCCAATATCTTATCTTTCTCCTTCAATGGATACTTTCTCTCCAAAATTCTCCTACTACTTCAATGTATGATTTCTCTCCAAAATCCTCTTATTACTTCAATGTTTTCTTTCTCTCCCCCTTTGACTTTAATGGAAAAGGGACATGTTGATGATGGTTGCTTACCAATGCTACCTAACTATTCATAAATCTTCTTGTGGATCTTATCCTTTTGTCAATGAAATCTCCCCTTGAGAATATGCTCCCTATCATGTGAATCTCCTCTTTTTAATAACCTCTCTTCTTGCAAAGACTTCCTACTATGTATATATTCCTAATGTTATATCTAAGATACAATCCTATGGTCAATTATAAGAGGCCCAATATGAATTGCTTAGCTTCCTTAGACTACTCAACTACTCTACTTGATTGATGCTACCTATCATATGGTGATACTCTCTTTTCCAATTTGCAACATAATTTCCTTGGTCTACTCAAACTCCTCTCATCCTATATTTATCCTTCATTATATTGCTTCTTAAATTTCTATTTCAAACAAATATATTATTGGAGAATATTTCACTAATGGATTAGTTCTAAGAGAACAAATATAACCTTGGTTCTTCCTATTTCGTTCTCCATTCCTTGGTGTTCATTCTTGAGTTACAAAGGTTCCTTATCCCTTGAACCATCTCAAATATATCATGTATTAACTTGATATATGTCCTTCATTATGACACTTGTAACATTCCTCATTGGCTTTGAATATTATTGGCAATAATGGCCCATATGACTTGTTGTCATAACTTCTAATTTTATTTCCCATATATATGTTCCTATGGGATTGATAATATCCTCTATTACTAACATAATTATTTATGGCATAGGTTCTACAATCCCTTGCTTTATGTCCATATTTTGTGCATGAGAAATAATATCCATAAAACATATTTTGATACCTAGTTGCATGAAGTTGTCTTGATGAAGGAAATCTACTAACATTGATTATTGGAAGAGATCCATTTCTTTGTTGATCTTTGACTCATTTTTCATTGTTCCTTGTCGATCCCTTGAGATGATTTTCTATCATGGTGGGTCTTGTGTTTTCATCTTAGTTCCTTTTCTTACATGGGATATGTTAGAGTCGGTCTGGTCAGTCCTCCGTCAGAGATCAAAACTCTTTATGCATTTCATTTCTAGGAGTCCCGCTCCATTTACCCAGCTGCATTCTGCTAGGAGCATGCCATAATCTAACGGAAAAGGTCATGCTAGTCATTTCCCCTCATGTCTGGCTCCTGCTGGCTTAGGTCTTTTGTCAATGATCACTAAAGTCCATGACAGTCAAGGTCTGGTCCTTTAATGGACAAAAGTCATTTTCGATAATTAGGTCTAGGGATTAATCAATTTGGTCTTCAACCATGTCCTATAAAGCCATGCAGGCTAGAGTGGGGCCCTTACAAAGTTATGGTTCAGAGAGTTTCATCGTCATGTGGATAGACTTCGACTCTTCTTCAAAACTCTGTTTTGAAGAAAAGTCAAACAGTGTCATTTGTGATAAAAATTTCAAAAAAAGTCGTCAGTTGATTTCTTCAGGTGCAGGCATGGTTTCCATGGCCAAATGTCTTGTCATGCAATCCCTGCAAAGAGTGCCGAAAATTTCATCATTTGAGCTAAAATTTCAAAGGGAAAGTGAAAATCAGTGTTGCTTTAAGTCAGTGAAAAAGTGTCAAAACATAACATTAGAAAAATGGGTTTTTGGAGAAGCAAAAATTTAACCCATGACTTCCAAGTCTTTATATACAAGTTTTCACCAAAATCAGAGGCATTGTGCAAATCAAGTGCATAGGGAGAAATTGCAAAGTGTTTGAGAGGCAAAGTGCGTGTTTGGAGAGAGTTGGAGGCAGTTTCCAGGAGCATGGCGCATATACACAGGGGCGCGGCGCACACAGAGGTCGCGGCGCACACAGAGTCACCCGTCAGTTCAAGTTTTCAACGGGCGCGCCGCACTGGGTTTTGCGCACGGTGCACACCCACAAAGGGCCAAAACCGTGCCAAATTTCCTCAAATTTCTTGTGAAGCCCCTCAAATTGACAGGTAGGCTCTATGACATGACTTGTTCATCAAAGTTTATAAATGATATGATGGTTTATGGCTATGTTTGAATGCAGCAAAACTCATAAAATCAATCACAAGAAAACACCAAAGGCCATTGTTGCTAGGGTTGCATAATTGTGGTATTGAGGCCAAGGTTCCATCTTCACCCACCATTTTTCCCTCACCTACCATTTTTCCCTACCCTCGCTTTCTCATTTTTCCTATTATACCTACCCTAAAATATTACCAAACCCCTATTCCTTATCCCTCCACTCTTTGGTCAAATAAAAACCCCAAAACCCTACCCTATCAAACCCCCAAACCCTCCTATATATCCCTAAACAAAACCTCTCCCCATAACCCCTATTCCCATCATATTATTCCCCTCCTAATACTCCCTTTTTTTTTCATTATTCCCCTTTGTGGCAGATATCACAACAACACCTAGTTTCACACCATCATCAAAGGGCAGCCCAAGTACAGTACACACAGCAGTCATGGCATCTGATCATTTATCAGAGTATGAGATGGAGACACAAAGTGATTCATCCTCGGAAGAACAGGCTCCCCGGAGACATCACAAAAGTGGCAAACGTGTTAGGGATGAGCCAACCACCCTCACTGAATTGCAGGCCTGCCCTCTTGCTATGTCATGTTTCCAGCATCTATCATGTTTTGAGTTTTGTTAAAGAGTGGTTAATGTTCGAGTTCATCATGAGTTGGCCCGTCTTTTTGTGCTTCACCTACATGGAGATCACTCTATCTTGGCCGGTGTCACTTCACACTGACACCTAAAACTGTCTCATTAGCAACCGGCATACCAAATGTTGGAGAACCATGGCACAAGAAACAGAAAGTTGATCGGCAGCATTATGAGCCTTACATTAAGGCCAGTTGCTTGAGGCAGCTCACAAGAGTCTTTCCATTCAGATATTTGAAAGATGAATATGCTCCACTCATGAAGTTGATCATGAAGTACTTCAGCGGTGAGGGAAGGTTCTCTCGTCTATATGCCTATCACATCGGGTTGCTCATGCACTTTACCAGGGTACGGATGATGAACATCCCATTTTTCATTTGCAGGAACATAGAGAGGATGAACACCTTCATGCAGCACAAGACCCCTCAGCAGCAACTTAACAATGTTTATCACTTTTCTCTTATTAAGATTTTGGTGGTTCATCAGTTGGGATTGCAGGGCATTACTTGGGATGATTTCATCTCCCGTGACCTCTTCAGCACTTCACAGGTATTATCAGAGGTTAAGCATGAGGGTGAACCTTCTCGTCAGTATGAGCGCCATGAGATTGCTAGTGTGTCGGTTTTCATCACATATCATAAAGGCACCAGACGTTTGTTTGCAGCGGCAAAGCGAGTGTTATCTCCACCCGGGGTGGAAGGGGCCTCGCTTCCTCCATCCGCATCACAGGAATAGGACAAAGGCAAGGAGCCAATATAGGATGAGGGGCCTTCAGGTGAGCCATCAGGTGAACGAGAGACCGAATTCGTTCTCCTTCATGATGATGAGACAGATACAGAACCGACAAATGCACAGCTTAGAGAGATCATCCAGGAGCAGCAATCAGAGATCGAAGCCTTATCCCTTGACTTGGAGAGGGCTAAGTGGAACATGAAATATCTGGAGCAGAGGAACAAATAGCTTGAGGATCAGCAAGCAATCATGGAGCTACAAAACATTCGTGAGCATCGCCAAGCTGCACAAAGGAGAAGAGTTGAGCTCACGTCATTGGAGCAAGAGATCAATGAGGATCGGGAGGCCAATATCGAGAGAGTTAACATGCACTTGGAGAGGCTGCTGGACAAGGCCGACAAGGACCATGCATTGCTGAGACACATGGCTTTCCACTACATGGCGTGAAACAAAGTATGCAAGGCCCGAATCAGGAATTTGAAGGCGAAATTGAGGAAGGCAATCAAGAAGCAAAAGAGGCAAAGGGAGATCGATCGACTTTAGATATTGGCCGAAGCCTCTTTGGCCCAGCATAGCACCTCATAGAGGATCTCCAACCCAAATTTCAAGAAATTTGGGGCAATTTTGGTCACATGGAAAATTTTTTGTCACAACACAAGATTTTTCTCCCTGTGCGTCGCGCCACTGGCGCGGCGCTTAGGATTGGGAGCTCCAAATAAAAAATGGCTTGCATTTTTGGATTCATCATGCAAAATCACGACTACTGGTGCTTGGACAAGAAATTTGGGCATGATTTGAGTCTCCAGGAGGTCAAAAACACTCAAAAAATGACCTCTCTGCCCCTATTTTGACACACAGGAAGCAGTCTTGGGAGAATGAAGTTTTGGAGGGGAAAATGAGCACCAAATTTAGAAATTCCACTTGGGTTGGAAAGTAGACAGGCCAGGCTTTCCAAAAAACACACTTGGGCACATTTTGGACTCCTGCAGGTGCCTCAAAACAGCCTCCAAAGTGGCGCGGCGCATATAGAGAAAAGGGCCAAATTCACCTCCGTTTCGCGAAATTTCGATTCACGACTTTCTCCAAGTGGGCCCGCTCATTTACACTATATTTTTCTCGGAAACTAAGGCAATGTTTAAAAAGTATTTTCACTAAAGGTTGGCTTCTATCCAAGTGACAAAGGAAGGCAAACAGTCACCCAAGCCATTTGTCATGTTTGTAACGCTGCACCTATAGCTAATGGTTGGCTTTCCACCTCCATTTTGTAATGATTCGAGTAACTCCCCAACCCTTGGGCGTTCTATCTCTTCATGACACATTCTATATATTGTATGCAAACTATTTGCAAAGGGTTGGTTGGCTTGTAATTTCTGGGAGACTGTGGGAGAGCAACTCAGTTGTTCATTGTATATTTTGACAGAGGATTAATGAAAGGCAGCGGCTCTGTTTCATGAGATTCATGTGGTTGTGAGTGTAGCAAATGTGTCTCTTATGTTTCATATGTATTTCGTAAAGTTTCACAGTTCATTTCATATTCATTTCCAGTGAAATTTTCTAAGTTAGATAAGGTAGAATTCATTTTTATTGCTCTGCCTGTGGGAAAATTTCATGTTCAGTGTTCTTATTCTGTTGAAAAGGATTCATGTACTTATGCCCTTTTCACCTTCCTAAGCAATTCCTCCATTCCGCGTTATTTCAAACTAAATTGCTAGACTTTCCGCCTGTCTTGCCTCACGAAGTAATCTATGCCTTTGTATTAAATTCTCTGCTCATTGTTGTCCGTTGGTCCCATACCATCCCAAAAAATCAGTCATTCATAAAAAATTGCTTCTTGTATCCATATTTACTTACTAGCCTAAGATCAATATTTCACTGTTAGTCATCTCAGACCATTCCGTTTACTTATTCGTTGAGCGTGACTCGGAGAGAGCCCTCTCCTGTTTTGGTAAGGCTAGCTACCAGACTGAGCGTGGTTTGTGGTTACCCTGAATTTTGCCTTCCTTCAGCCTAAGGCAGATTTAGGTGCTAACATAATGGCGACCATACTGGGGACGAAATTAATCCCCTTACTTCTTGATAATTCTAAGCTTCCGGATGATAAGTTTAGGATTTGATAGGCTGAGTAAGTTGTTCATGTCCTTCTCATTTTTTCGAAAATAGCACGTTGGCTTCGAGACGATATACCAGAGCCAATCCAAATCCAGATCCTCCTCATATTTACGAAAACCCCAACTTGATTCCAAGACTCCTTCGTCAAGAGAGCACTATAACTCCCGTGTTCAAATCCCATTCATGTTGGGTTGTGTTATATTCTTTCCACAACTAACCCACGTAGTGAACCGAGGGGTTAGAGGGGGGGCGGAGCCCCCCCTTCATTGCACCGATTGCGCAGCAGGGGGGTCACAAGGGGGGGCGGCAGCCCCCTTGTCTGGAGGGTTTGAGGGGGGCGGGTAGCCCCCCTTTATGGGGTCCGGGGCAGCGCCCCAGGAAAAAAAAAATTGGACCCTATATTAGGTTGGGCGAACCTACCTATGGTTTTCAGTCCATGGTTTTGGACGCGATGGTTTTCGGTCCATGGTATTGGATGCTTCGGCATGTATAAATATGTATTGTAACATTGAAAGGAACATAATGAAAAATCAAGCTGGTAGTCCCGGTTTTGGGATCCAGGGGAAAATCTCTGTGTATATGTGTTTTATGTGTTATGCTCTCGCATTGTTTATTTTTCTGTGATTTAGAATTCGTATGCAAGTAATTTCTGTACGGGGTTAAAACCTACATTTGGTATCAGAGTTGTTTTGGATTCAAGGGGACACCTTTGTTGCTGAGGGGTTTCGCTTGGGCCTGTGGTAGACCCTGTTCAGTGGGAGATCTGTGAGATCGATTCTGGTGGTGAAAGAAGATGGCAAGCAGTGGAAAGATAGAGATCGAGAAGTTCAATGGTCAGAGTTTTGAGTTGTGGAAACTCAAGATGGAGGATCTGTTGGTGGATAAAGATCAGTGGATCGCGGTAGATCCAGGTACTAAACCAACGGGAGTGACCGATGAAGAATGGAAGAATTTGGATCGAAAGGCAAAGAGCACAATACGATTGTGTGTCTCAGATTCAGTATTGTTGAATGTATCAGGGGAAGCTACGGCAAAGGCTTTGTGGGACAAGTTAGGGACTTTGTACCAATCTAAGTCTCTGGTGAATAAATTGTTCCTGCGGAAAAAGCTGTATAACCTGAGGATGAAAGATGGAGACTCGGTGACAGAGCATCTGAACGCATTTAATATTGTGGTAAGTCAGTTAGCGTCTGTTGATATTAAAATTTCAGATGAAGATAATTGCATCAGTTTGTTGTGTTCTCTACCAGATTCGTGGGATAGTCTGGTTATTGCAATAGGTAGCAATGCAACTGCTTTGCAATTTGATGAAATAGTCTCAGCCTTGCTGACGGAGGAGATGAGACAGAAAAATATGGAGAGCCAGAATGGTGATGCCTTGTCTGTACGAGGACGATCCCATAATAGAAACAAAAATAAGTCATAGAGTGGGAGATCTAAATCTAGAGGGAGATCTAAATCTCCAGGAAAACCTGTAAAGGTGGTGTGCTGGAAATGCGGAAAGGAAGGGCACTTCAAAAGGGACTGTAAATTTAAAGCTCCTGATAAAGGAAAGGGATCTGATGATGCTCCTTCTGCAAAGGCGAAAACCACCTTAGATGAAGGTGGGGATATGTACTTGGCTTCTTCAAGTACACATGTAGATCATGAGGCATGGTTGATTGACTCAGGTGCATCCTTTCACTTCACTCCCCATAGAGAGTGGTTCTGCGAGTATGAGAAATACGATGGTGGTGATGTCTTCTTAGGAGATGATAGGAAGGCTAGAATCATTAGTTGCGAAAAAGTAAAGTTGAAGTTGCAAGGTGGAAGGGTTAGAACACTTCCGGGTGTTCTGCATATTCCTGCATTGGCCAGAAATCTAATTTCTGTAAGCAAGTTGGATGATGCAGGTGTAAAAACAGTGTTCGAGAAGGATACCTGCAAGATGGTTCGGGGATCACTGGTATTGATGCGGGGAGTTCGGACTGGAACTCTGTACAAGATGCAAGGTAGCACTGTTGTTGATGGGTGCAACAGTTCTGTAGTTCCTGAAAGTGGAGCTGAAAATCTAGTGGTCTCTGGAGAGAAGACCATGTTGTGGCATCAAAGGCTTGGACATATTGGAGAGAAGGGCCTTCGAATACTTCATGGTAAAGGTATGGTAGAAGGTATGAGTAATAGCTCTCTGGATTTTGATTTCTGTGAAAATTGTGTATATGGGAAGCAGAATCGGGTGAGTTTCCCCTCTGGTGCTAAGAGGGCGAAATAGATATTAGAGCTTGTGCACAGTGATGTGTTTGGACCTGTGAAGGTTCCATCACTGGGTAATTCTGTGTACTATGTATCATTTATAGATGACTTCTCAAGGAATACATGGATATATTTCCTTAAGAAGAAATCTGAAGTCTTTGACAGGTTTAAAGAATTTAAGGCTCTGGTGGAAAATCAGACAGAGAAGAAGATAAAGGTGCTGAGGACAGATAATGGTGGAGAGTTTTGCAGCAAGGAATTTGAAGAATTCTGTAAGAAGTGTGGTATAGCATGACAGAAGACTACTCCATATACACCTCAGCAAAATGGAGTTGCAGAAAGAATGAACAAGACATTGATGGAAAGGGCAAGAAGCATGCTCAGTGGTGCCGGGTTAGGACAGGAATTCTGGGCAGAGGCGGTGGATACTGCATGTTACTTGGTCAATAGGTCACCTTCATCAGCGTTGGAGGATAAGACTCCACAAGAAGTATGGACTGGTAAGAAACCCTCTCTTTCACATCTGAGGGTATTTGGATGTGATGCATATGTACATGTTCCAAAGGAGAAACGAACCAAGTTGGATAGTAAATATGAAAAGTACATATTTATTGGGTATAAGGATGGTTTAAAGGGTTATAAGCTTTGGAACCCAGTAACAAGGAAGGTTGTGTACAGCCGAGATGTGGTGTTCAGAGAGGTGAACGATGTTATTAAACATGAAGTCCAACCAAAGGAACCTGAGAAGATAGAGTTTGAGCTAAAGGAGGAAGAATCAGACTCTGCAACAGAGGAGGAATCAGAAGATGAAGAGCCACAAACTCCGGCTCTGAGAAGATCAATTCGAGAAAGAAGGCAGCCAGAAATATATAGTCCATCTTCTTTCTGTTCAAATTTTGCTTTGTTTGTTATTGATGATGATCCCAGAACTGTGAAGGAAGCAGTGGATTCAGAGGATGGAAAACTCTGGAAAGAGACCATGGTTGATGAAATGGCATCTTTGCACAAAAATGAGGGTTGGGATCTGGTGGAGTTGCCAGCTGGAAGGAAACCCATTGGTAGCAAATGGGTGTTCAAAAAGAATACAAATGCAGAAGGGAAGGTGGAGAAATACAAAGCTCAGTTGGTAGCAAAAGGATATTCCCAAGTGCCGGGAATTGATTTTGGTGATATTTTTTCTCCTGTTGCCAAGGTAACTTCTATTAGATTACTTTTATCTGTTGCTGTTGCTTTTGATTTTGAGGTAGAACAGATGGATGTGAAGACATCATTTCTTCACGGGGATTTGGAAGAGGAAATCTACATGAAGCAACCTGAAGGCTTTGCGGTGAAGGGTAAGAAAGAATTGGTATGCAAGTTAAAGAAGTCTCTGTATGGGTTAAAACAGTCACCAAGGATGTGGTATCAGAAATTTGATACATTTATACGGGGACTTGGCTTCACCAGAAGCAAAGCAGATCACTGTGTGTATTTTAAATTAATTGGTGACCGTGTTATTTATCTGGTCTTGTATGTGGAAGATGTGTTGCTGGTTGGAAATGACAAAGAAATTATCCAGGATTTGAAGACCCAATTGTCCTCCAAATTCGACATGAAAGATCTTGGTGCTGCAAACTATATTTTGGGCATGGAAATTAAAAGAGATCGGGCAAAGAGGAAGCTCTGGTTAAACCAGAGGAAGTATGTCGAGACAATACTGCAGAGGTTTAATATGCAGGATAGTAAACCGGTGAAGGTTCCTATTCCTGTAGGTGTGAGGTTATCTGTTGAACAGTGTCCCAAGACACAAGAAGAGGAAGAGGACATGTCCCGTGTTCCATATGCGAGTGCAGTCGGTAGCCTGATGTATGCAATGGTCTGTGCTAGACCAGACATTGCACATGCAGTGGGAGTATTGAGCAGGTTTATGTCAAAACCAGGGAAGGAGCACTGGACAGCAGTGAAGCGAGTTTTCAGGTATTTGCGTGGCACTAGTGATTATGGTTTGTGCTACCAAGGAAGACCAGGATTGGACAGAGTGTTGGATATTCATGGCTTTGTTGATGCAGACTGGGCTGGATATCTGGATCAGAGAAGATCTACAAGTGGTTATGTGTTTAACCTATTTGGAGGTGCAGTCAGTTGGATGAGTAAGAAACAATCTGTAGTGGCACTATCAACTACAGAGGCAGAATACATGGCAGCCACTCATGCAAGCAAGGAAGCAGTTTGGTTACAGAGATTGTGTTCAAGTATGGGGTTAGTATAGGGAGCTATAAGAATAGACTGTGACAGCCAAAGTGCAATTTTCTTGGCAAAGAACCTTGCTTATCATTCAAAGACAAAGCACATTGATGTTCAGTATCACTTTGTGAGGGATATGATAGAAGACAAAAAGGTGTTGCTGGTAAAGGTGGACACTTTGAAGAATACTGCAGATGCATTGACAAAATCTGTGAGCTCTGAGAAGTTCTCCTGGTGTAGAGAAATAATGGGCATTTCAGGGCTGGAAAAATGACTAAGCTCTTTTGTGGCCCCCTTTGGAAATAAAACAATAAGTGGGAGATTGTTGGGTTGTGTTATATTCTTTCCATGACTAACCCACGTAGTGAACTGGGGGGTTAGAGGGGGGGCGAAGCCCCCCCTTTGTTGCGTCGATTGCGTAGCGGGGGGGCCGCCCCCCTCTATGGGGTCCGGGGCAGCGCCCCAGGAAAAAAAATTTTGGACCCTATATTAGGTTGGGCGAACCTACCTATGGTTTTCGGTCCATGGTTTTGGACGCGATGGTTTTCGGTCCATGGTTTTGGCTACTTTGGCATGTATAAATATGTATTGTAACATTGAAAGGAACATAATGAACAATCAAGCTGGTAGTCCCGGTTTTGGGATCCAGGGGAAAATCTATGTGTATATGTGTTTTATGTGTTATGCTCTCACATTGTTTATTTTTCTGTGATTTAGAATTCGTATGCAGGTAATTTCTGTACGGGGTTAAAACCTACAATTCATGTCCTGACATTTTTGAGTATCTTGAAGAGCTTGAGTTTGATGAGAGGTTTGAAATATCATTGTTCGAGACCAAATCTGAAAGGACTGTTGACTATACTGTCCCCAATCCACAATTTCTTGTAGACTTGGAGACGGAAAGGGCTAACCGGTCAATTGATAATTACATTATAGCTCAACTTCAAACTCCAATTGCTAGCCCCTTACAAACTGTGCACACTCCTCCAACACCTCCAAGGCCAAATCCACTAAGAGTGATGGCTGCCCGTTTTGCACCCCTGGTTCTGCCTCAAGTTCTAGATGATATGCCCGCAGATTACCAAAGCAAAATCCCGTTTTTTGAGGGCACTCCTAACAGCATTACTACTCAGAAACATGTGGACAGAATAGCAGATTTCTATGAACTTCATGAGATCGATGCGGAGAATGTGGCAATGAGACTCTTTGTACAGACATTTGCAGGTGAAGTGAGGAAATGGTTCAGAGGTTTGCCAGCGGCACGTATCGCTACCTTGGCTGACCTATAAAGACAATTTTTAAACCGATGGGAAGTGAAAAATAATCCTCTTCAAATTCTGGTTGAATATGAGCAAATCAAACGAAACGTTGCTGAGTCGGTCCAAGACTATTGCGTTAGATTCAATTCAGTTTATAACGAAATTCCAGATCATCTAAGGCCACCTATGGGACTAGCCATGGTGAAGTTCCCGGATGGTTTTGATGCTGACATGGCTTATCAATTAAGAGAGAGAGAACCGGCCACAATGGAAGACATGTAGAAGATAGCGGTCAACGTTGAAGCAAATCTGTTGTCCAAAAGAGCTAGAGTGAAATCAGAAAAGAAGGTCACAGTCAAGGAAGAGTCTTCCTCGATGGATCAATTACTCAAGAAGGTAGAGCAGATGCTTGAAAGGGTGAAACTTGACAAACCGGAGCCACAAGTTAGAAATCCTAACTTTCGTGGTCAGCAACAACCACAATATAGAATAAGACAGAGAGATCAACGAGCCCAAGAGCAGACAGCACAACAGCCAGTACAAACACCTTTGCAGCAAAATTTTGTGCATGGACCAGAGTCAGATGAGGACGGGAATATAATAGGTGAAGAAAACCACCTCTTTACTCCTGATGATTTGCTTATTTATCTCACTGAGGATGAGGAGTATGCAGAAAGCTCGGCTGTACACAAAGATGTAGATTTCATTCTAGCAAACGACACCGTCTTGGAGGAAGAATCAGATGAGTACCAAAGAGGATATATGAATGCTCTGTCCGCCCAGCAGCAGCGATATTCACTTAGAAATAGAGATGTGCCGGTCAAACCAATTCAGAAAAGGAAGGATGTTGAGGCATCAAAGAATGATTCATCAGTTACACAAAGGAAAGGAAAGGAGGCGGTTGGTCTGGAGAGCAGCAAATCACCATCAGCAGAACAATCACATCAGCAAGTTGCCTCAAAAGAAAAGGAAAGGAAAGAAATCCCAGTCAAAGAGGTAGAAAAGATCCCCGCTTTTAGTTTAGAGAATGAGATTTCTAAATTGAAAGTATCCATTCCCTTGACTGAAATAATGAGGAACAGCAGTTATAGAGGGCAAGTATCTAAAATGTTGAATTTGGACCCAATGTCCGACATGGTGAATGTCGAAGATGATCAACCTGAAATGATTTTTGGGCCAGCATCGAATGGTGAGTCTCCTGATAGTGATGTACCACCTTTTTATATCAGTTTAAGATTGCATGATTTTGTGTTACATAATGCCATGTTCGATTCCAGAGCTTCTCACAATCTCATGCCCAAGGCTATCATGGATAAGCTTGGTCTGGACATCACCCGGCAATACCATGATCTCTATTCGTTTGATTCCAGCATAGTAAGATGTATAGGACTCATCAAAGACTTGGTTGTGAGTCTAGATCAACTCCCAATGAAGAATGTTTTGATGGATGTTGTTGTAGCAGATATTCCTCCCAGGTTTGGCATGCTTCTTTCCAAGTCTTGGGTAGCGAAATTGAAAGGGACACTATAGCTAGATTTCTCCTATGCAACGATTTCGGTGTTTGGACAAATGATGAAATTGTATCGGGAACAAAAAATGAAATACATGATCACAAGCAAGGAGAAACCAATAAATCATCCAATTAACTATGTACATACAGATTTAGAGTCTTTTGTTTTGTATTCAGATAGTTTCAATGATATAGATAGTCAGTTAGTTGAAGCAAATGATATTCCGGAAATAACAGAAAATTTCAGAGAAATTTTAAAGAAAGAAGGACAAGAACAGCAGAACACTGTTGGGAAATCAGCTGAAAGTAATGGACAGCAAGCAGACAAGGCACAGAAAACAGATTTCCAACACTTGCAAGAGGAGGAAGAAGGTTTGTGGACCATGGATTTCGATGGAGCAGTGGGAAATGATGGCGCTGGAATTGGAATTTGGGTACGCAGTCCTTTCTCCGCCCCGAACAAAGTGCCTAGTAACGTGCGGGTATGCTCTTACAAGTTGGATTTTGATTGTTCAAACAATGAAGCTGAGTATGAAGCTCTGATTGCTGGCCTAAAGATTCTAAGAAAGCTGAATGCTAAGAGGATTTCAGTATATGGCGACTCCGAATTGGTGATTAAGCAGGTCAGAGGCGAATATCAAGCAAAGCATCCTCGGATGCGGGCTTACCGTAATGCAATCCTAGACATCCTAAAATTATTTTCAGAATACACCTTGACATGTGTGCCTTGTATACAAAATAGTATTGCAGATGCTCTTGCTAAGGTAGTAAGTAGTTTGAAGATCCCAATGAACTCTAGTAATAAATTCGAAATCCATGTCAAGCATCGTCTGACTGTCCCAAACAATCAGAGATATTGGCAAGTCTTCCAAGATGATAAGGAGATTGATGATTTTCTGCAAAACAAAGGTAAGTTCAAAGAAACCTCAATTGATGTAGAAAATGACGATGGTAAAGGTAATGGTACAGATGATATGCAGATCAATCAAATGGACGTGTTGCAGCTAAAGAATAACGTTATTCCTAAAGGCTTGATACCTTTAGAAGAACTCTTCGATCAAGATGATGTAGCCTGCAAACCAACATTGTAGCCAACAGAAAAGGGTGTGGAAGAGGTCAATGTCGGAACAGCTGCTAATCCTAAATTGGTAAAACTGTCTAAAGCATTGCCACCAAAGATCAAGGACAAATATATCAATTTGTTGTCTTCATTTGCAGATGTGTTTGCTTGGGACTATTTTGACTTAAAGACATATGATACCAATATAATTCAGCACACTATACCCATCAAGCCCAATCAAAAACCATTTAGACAGAAGTTGAGAAGGCTAAATCCAAAGTTGTTTCCATCTATTGAAAAGGAGATAAATAGGTTGTACAAATCAGGGATCATTGTTCCCATCAGATTTTCAGATTGGATCTCTAATTTGGTGCTCGTACGAAAGAAGACAAGTGAGATTCACTTATGCATTGATTTTAGAAATCTCAATAAATTTTCGTTGAAAGATAATTATCCACTGCCCAAAAAGGACCATATACTTCAGCGAGTAGTGGGAGCATCTCGTATGTCACTACTTGATGGTTATTCCGGATATAACCAAGTTTTTGTCCATGAAGCTGACCAAGACAAGACAGCGTTCACCACTCCATGGGGAACCTTCCATTACGCTAAAATTCCTTTCGGTTTAAAGAATGTGGATGCCACATTTCAGCGTGCAATGGACTTGGCTTTTGCAAATTAGAAGGATGTCTTTTTGGTTGTGTACCTGGACGATTTGACGGTGTTTTCCAAATCTGATGAAGAGCACATGTACCATCTAAAAACGTCTTTCAAAAGTGCAGAAAATATGGCTTGTCGCTGAATCCGAAAAAGAGCTTGTTCACCATGGACGAAGGCAAGCTACTCAGGCACATTATCTCAAAAGATGGCATTCGTATTGACCCAGCACATGTGCAAGAAATTCAGCAAATCGATCTGCCCCGGAATAAGAAAGAGATACAATATTTCAGTGGTAAAATGAATTTTCTACGCCGCTTTGTACCTAATCTTGCTGAGCACCTAAGAGAGATGACAAACATGCTTAAGAAGGACAGCCAAGTGAAGTGGACGGAGGAGGCTGTAAAATCTTTCAATTTAGTCAAATTGGCTCTTTCTTTAGCTCCCGTTCTAGTCAGCCCGGACTACACTCAAGATTTCATATTGTTTTCATTTGCTTCGGAGCACACTATGGCAACTATGTTATTGCAGAAAAGAGATGATCATGAAAGACCCATTGCATTCTTCAGCAGAGCTATAAGAGATGCAGCCTTAAAATACAACATCATTGAGAAGCAAGCCCTTGCACTTGTGAAGGCATTGAAAGATTTCCGGGTATATATTCTACATTCTCATATTTTGGCCTATGTTCCTAACGCTGTTGTCAAAGATGTTTTAGTGCAGACCGATCCGGAAGGAAGATGAGGCAAATGGATTGCAGCCTTGCTGGAATATGATGTGGAAATAAAGCCCACAAAGTTGGTTAAAGGACAGGGATTGGCAAAGTTAATGGCCGAATCAAACTTGCACGCCTTGGACATAAATCTAATCGCTGCTATGTCCGATGAGAATGAGGAAGCATCATCAATTCAGGTATCTGAAATGTTTGCTCTCTCTCCGTGGTATTCAGATATCATATATGTGCTTAAAAATTTGTCACCACCGCCCAGCATGACTAGAAACAAAGCGAGAACACTCAAGTTGAAAGCTGCCAAGTTTTGCATTCTTAATTCCGCACTGTATTGGAAAGATCCCGATGGCGTTCTTTTAAATTGTTTGGTGGAAGAAGAAGCAAAGAAGGTCATGGAGGACTGCCACCAAGGAGACTGTGGGGGTCACCTTTTTTGGAAGTCAACAGCAAATAAAATTCTGAGAGCAGGGTATTATTAGCCGACATTGTTCGCTGATGTATATAAGATGGTCAAGCGTTGTCATAAGTGTCAGATTTTCGAAGGAAAGCAGAAGTTACAGCCTTTGCCACTTAAGCCTATTGAGGTGAGTGCCCCTTTTCAGCAATGGGGATTGGATTTCATTGGTGAAATTCATCCCGCTTCTTTCGGTCAGCATAGATGGATCCTCACAGCGACAGATTATTTCACGAAATGGATCGAGGAAATTCCCACCAGGCAAGCTACTGATGCGGTAATCATTTCATTCCTTGAAAATAACATCTTGTCTCACTTTGGTTGCCCGAATAAGTTAATCACTGATAACGCAGCAGCTTTCAAATCAAAAAGGATGGTAGAGTTTTGTCATAAATATCACATCATTTTGGGTCACTCAACTACCTATCATCCGCAAGGAAATGGATTGGCAGAGTCTTCGAACAAATCATTGGTCAACATCATCAAGAAGCTGTTGGAAATAAATAAGAAGAGCTGGCATAAGAGGTTGGTCAATGCACTTTGGGCAGATCGGGTCAGTCAGAAGAAATCCATTGGTACGTCACCGTTTGAGCTTGTTTATGGAGTTGATACAGTATTTCCTACCTCTCTCGCTGCCCCGGTAGTCAAACTTCTTCAGGAGGCTGGTAGTGAAGAAGATCCCATGCAGAGAAGGTTGAATCAAATGGTCCACTTGCAGCAGACTAGAGAAGAAGTTTTCAAGAACGCATCCAAATTGCAGGAGAAGATCAAGAAAATTTATGACAGAAAAGCAAAGGCGGATAAATTTCAGTTGGATGATGTGGTGCTGAAGTGGGATGCAAGGAATGAGGAAAAAGGTAAGCATGGTAAGTTCGAGAATCTTTGGAAAGGTCCTTCCAAGATTGCAGCATATCGGGGTTAGAATGCCTTTCTTCTGAAGGAAATGAACGGGGAAGATTGTCCAGGACGGCCGATCAATGGTCAGCTGCTCAAGCGGTACCATTTCTGAGTTATTAACATTTCTTCCACTGTCATTGTAAATACCATTTTTATTTCAGTTTGGTTTGAGTTTGTCAAGTTAGTCTTCAAGTCATTTCAATGTCAAGTTTGAGTCAATTTTTTGGTCATTTTAGTTTCATAAATGAGTCAAAGTCCTGTGTTGTTTGTCAAAAAAATGACTCCATAGCCCAATGGACGAAGGCACTGTCTAGCTCTTCCAGAGATATGTTGTTCTTGGCACCTCCAAGGAGCTACCATCCCCCATTGGAGCCAATGTTAGAGTCGGTCTGGTCAGTCCTCCGTCAGAGATCAAAACTCTTTATGCATTTCATTTTTAGGAGTCCCACTCCATTTACCCAGCTGCATTCCGCTAGGAGCATGCCATAATCTGATGGAAAAGGTCATGCTAGTCATTTCCCCTCATGTCTGGCTCCTGTTGGCTTAGGTATTTTGTCATTGATCACTAAATTCCATGACAGTCAAGGTCTGGTCCTTTAATGGACAAAAGTCATTTTCGATAATTAGGTCTAGGGATTAATCAATTTGGTCTTCAACCATGTCCTATAAAGCCATGCAGGCCAGAGTGGGGCCCTTACTAAGTTATGATTAAGAGAGTTTCATCGTCATGTGGATAGACTTCGACTCTTCTTCAAAACTTTATTTTGAAGAAAAGTCAAACAGTGTCATTTGTGATAAAATTTTCAAAAAAATTCGTCAGTTGATTTCTTCAGGTGCAGGCATGGTTTCCGTGGCCAAATGTCCTGTCATGCAATCCCTGCAAAGAGTGCCGAAAATTTCATCATTTGAGCTAAAATTTCAAAGGGAAAGTGAAAATCAGTGTTGCTTTAAGTCAGTGAAAAAGTGTCAAAACATAACATTAGAAAAATGGGTTTTTGGAGAAGCAAAAATTTAACCCATGACTTCCAAGTCTTTATATACAAGTTTTCACCAAAATCAGAGGCATTGTGCAAATCAAGTGCATAGGGAGAAATTGCAAAGTGTTTGAGAGGCAAAGTGTGTGTTTGGAGAGAGTTGGAGGCAGTTTCCAGGAGCGCAGCGCATATACACAGGGGCGCGGCGCACACAGAGCCACCCCTCAGTTCAAGTTTTCAATGGGCGCGGCGCACACCCAGGGCGCGGCGCACTGGGTTTTGCACGCGGCGCACACCCACAAAGGGCCAAAACCATGCCAAATTTCCTCAAATTTCTTGTGAAGCCCCTCAAATTGACAGGTAGGCTCTATGACATGACTTGTTCATCAAAGTTTATAAATGATATGGTGGTTTATGGCTATGTTTGAATGCAGCAAAACTCATAAAATCAATCACAAGAAAACACCAAAGGCCATTGTTGCTAGGGTTGCATAATTGTGTTATTGAGGCCAAGGTTCCATCTTCACCCACCATTTTTCCCTCACCTACCATTTTTCCCTACCCTCCCTTTCTCATTTTTCCTATTATCCCTACCCTAAAATATTACCAAACCCCTATTCCTTATCCCTCCACTCTTTGGTCAAATAAAAACCCCAAAACCCTACCCTATCAAACCCCCAAACCCTCCTATATATCCCTAAACAAAACCTCTCCCATAACCCCTATTCCCATCATATTATTCCCCTCCTAATACTCCCTTTTTTTTTCATTATTCCCCTTGGTGGCAGATATCACAACAACACCTAGTTTCACACCATCATCAAAGGGCAGCCCAAGTACAGTACACACAGCAGTCATGGCATCTGAGCATTCATCAGAGTATGAGATGGAGACACAGAGTGATTCATCCTCGGAAGAACAGGCTCCCCGGAGACATCACAAAAGTGGCAAACATGTTAGGGATGAGCCAACCACCCTCACTGAATTGCAGGCCTGCCCTCTTGCTATGTCATGTTTCCAGCATCTATCATGTTTTGAGTTTTGTCAAAGAGTGGTTAATGTTCGAGTTCATCATGAGTTGGCCCGTCTTTTTGTGCTTCACCTACATGGAGATCACTCTATCTTGGCCGGTGTCACCTTCACACTGACACCTGAAACTGTCTCATTAGCAACCAGCATACCAAATGTTGGAGAACCATGGCACAAGAAACAGAAAGTTGATCGGCAGCATTATGAGCCTTACATTAAGGCCAGTTGCTTGAGGCAGCTCACAAGAGTCTTTCCATTCAGATATTTGAAAGATGAATATGCTCCACTCATGAAGTTGATCATGAAGTACTTCAGCTGTGAGGGGAGGTTCTCTCGTCTATATGCCTATCACATCAGGTTGCTCATGCACTTTACCAGGGTACGGATGATGAACATCCCATTTTTCATTTGTAGGAACATAGAGAGGATGAACACCTTCATGCAGCACAAGACCCCTCAACAGCAACTTAACAGTGTTTATCACTTTTCTCTTATTAAGATTTTGGTGGTTCATCAGTTGGGATTGCAGGGCATTACTTGGGATGATTTCATCTCCCGTGACCTCTTCAGCACTTCACAGGTATTATCAGAGGTTAAGCATGAGGGTGAACCTTCTCGTCAGTATGAGCGCCATGAGACTGCTAGTGTGCCGGTTTTCATCACATATCAGAAAGGCACCAGATATTTGTTTGCAGCGGCAAAGCGAGTGTTATCTCCACCCGAGGTGGAAGGGGCCTCACTTCCTCCATCCGCATCACAGGAACAGGACAAAGGAAAGGAGCCAATACAGGATGAGGAGCTTTCAGGTGAGCCATCAGGTGAACGAGAGACCGAATTCGTTCTCCTTCATGATGATGAGACAGATACAGAACCGACAAATGCACAGCTTAGAGAGATCATCCAGGAGCAGAAATCAAAGATCGAAGCCTTATCCCTTGACTTGGAGAGGGCTAAGTGGAACATGAAATATCTGGAGCAGAGGAACAAACAGCTTGAGGATCGGCAAGCGATCATGGAGCTACAAAACATTCATGAGCATCGCCAAGCTGCACAAAGGAGAAGAGTTGAGCTCAAGTCATTGGAGCAAGAGATCAATGAGGATCGGGAGGCCAATATCGAGAGAGTTAACATGCACTTGGAGAGGCTGCTGGACAAGGCCGACAAGGACCATGCATTGCTGAGACACATGGCTTTCCACTACATGGCGCGAAACAAAGTATGCAAGGCCCGAATGAGGAATTTGAAGGCGAAATTGAGGAAGGCAATCAAGAAGAAAAAGAGGCAAAGGGAGCTCGATCGACTTCAGATATTGGCCAAAGCCTTTTTGGCCCAGTATAGCACCTCATAGAGAATCTCCAGCCCAAATTTCAAGAAATTTGGGGCAATTTTGGTCACATGGAAAATTTTTGGTCACAACAAAGGTTTTTTCTCCCAGTGGCGCGGCGCTTAGGATTGGGAGCTCCAAATAACAAATGTCTTGCATTTTTGGATTCAGCATGCAAAATCACGACTACTAGTGCTTGGACAAGAAATTTGGGCATGATTTGAGTCTCCAGGAGGTCAAAAACACTCAAAAAATGACCTCTCTGCCCCTATTTTGACACACAGGAAGCAGTCTTGGGAGAATGAAGTTTTGGAGGGGAAAATGAGCACCAAATTCAGAAATTCCACTTGGGTTGGAAAGTATACAGGCCATGCTTTCCAACAAGCACACTTGGGCACATTTTGGACTCCTGCAGGTGCCTCAAAACAACCTCCAAAGTGGCATGCCGCATATAGAATTGGGCGCGGCACATATAAAGAAAAGGGCCAAATTCACCTCCTTTTCGCGAAATTTCGATTTGCGACTTTCTCCAAGTGGACCTCTCATTTACACTATATTTTTCTTGGAAACTAAGGCAATGTTTAAAAAGTATTTTCACTAAAGGTTGGCTTCTATCCAAGTGACAAAGGAAGGCAAACAGTCACCCAAGCCATTTGTCATGTTTGTAACGCTGCACCTGTAGCTAATGGTTGGCTTTCCACCTCCATTTTGTAATGATTCGAGTAACTCCCCAACCCTTGGGCGTTCTATCTCTTCATGGCACATTCTATATATTGTATGCAAACTATTTGCAAAGGGTTGGTTGGCTTGTAATTTCTGGGAGATTGTGGGAGAGAAACTCAATTCTTCATTGTATATTTTGACAGAGGATTAATGAAAGGCAATGGCTCTGTTTCATGAGATTCATGTGGTTGTGAGTGTAGCAAATGTGTCTCTTATGTTTCATATTTATTTCGTAATGTTTCACAGTTAATTTCATATTCATTTCACGTGAAATTTTCTAAGTTAGATAAGGTAGAATTCATTGTTATTGCTCTGCCTGTGGGAAAATTTCATGTTCAGTGTTCTTCTTCTGTTGAAAAGGATTCATGTACTTATGCCATTTTCACCCTCCTAAGCAATTCCTCCATTCCGCGTTATTTCAAACTAAATTGCTAGACTTTCTGCCTGTCTTGCCTCACGAAGTAATCTGTGCCTTTGTATTAAATTCTCTACTCATTGCTGTCCGTTGGTCCCATACCATCCCAGAAACTCAGTCATTCATAAAAAATTGCTTCTTGTATCCATATTTACTTACTAGCCTAAGATCAATATTTCACTGTTAGTCATCTCAGACCATTCCGTTTACTTATTCGTTGAGCGTGACTCGGAGAGAGCCCTCTCCTGTTCTGGTAGGGCTAGCTACCAGACTGAGCGTGGTTTGTGGTTACCCTGAATTTTGCCTTCCTTCAGCCTAAGGCAGATTTAGGTGCTAACAGGATAGACATATCTTGTTGGTTCCTGATGTCACTATGAGTTTCATTTGAGATATTGAAATAAGCATTCTCGGGCTAATTCATTACTTACTTGGAATGTTCAAATGATTTGTTGTTGGATCCAATGAATGTATGTGCACGACTCCTAGGTTGTTCTCCATCCACTTTTCTTGAGGCACCTGATAACCAAGACTTGTTTTAATGAGAGAATATATTTTGATGTTGAGGATGTCATCTAATGACTCAAACCTTTTAAGAAGTTTTAAGTTGTGATTGACTTTTTCTAATTATCCTTTCAAAATAACAACTTCTTCTTCTAATTTTCCAAAAAGTTATTCCCTCTTGTTCAATTGTTCTAATAGAAACTCCTTTATCCTTTTGGCTTCTTCCAATTCAACTTTGAGTGAGACAATGGAGTTTGCATCCCGATGTTTGTCTTTCAGTTGTTATTCTAGATGACCCACCAACATTCTTAGAGATTTTATTTCTTTTAATGAACTTCTGATTTCTCCTTCATAATCTACTTCTGCTCAATTTATTCTTCTTCAACTAAGAACAATATTTCACCTATTTCATTATCAATAATACTTGCATTTATCCTATAATCACTTTCTTCCTATGAGTATAAGCTTTTTTTTGGCATTTTGTCTTTTCCTATGATCCTTAGATTTGAATTTTACTCCATCATCACTACCATTCCTTCTTGCATAAGGACATTTTGAAGCATAATGTCCTACTCTTCCACATTCAACCATTTAAAAGGAATCTTACCTTTAAACTTTCTAGTTCCTTTCTTTGGCTTTCTAACAAACTTGGCTTCTTCTTCATCTGATTCATGACTGGAGACTTCTTGATTCTCTTTCTTGCTTCCTTTCTTGGTTGCTTTAAATGCTTCTTCTTTGTTTCCAGACTTGTCCTTTTTTGTCCTTAGCTCATATGCAGTGAGGGTTCCATGAAGCATATCCATGCTCAAGTTATCCATGTTTGATATCTTTTCAATGGTTTGGGAGTGAATATTGAAGGAAGTGATCTTAATATTCTTCAAACAATATTAACTTCCTTGACTTATTCACTAAGACCTATGATAGAGTTGACAATATTGTCTACTCGAAGAAAATATGAAGCAATATTCTCATCCTCTTCCATTTTCAAACTTTCAAACTAACTCATATAAGTTTGAAGCTTGGCTTCCTTCACTTTCTTGTCCCCTTCATAACAATTTTTGAGCTTGTTCCATAAATCATGGGCCAACTTGCAATGCATTTTTCTGAAAAATTCAGTATATGATAAGCCACTTAAGATGACATGTTTAGCTATTGCATTGGATGTATAGAGAGCCTTACCAGTTGTATCTGTGGGTGGAGTAGCAAGAACTTGATAATGATTGTCTACAATTGTTCAAGCATTAGAACCAAAGGATATGATGTAGGTTTCAATTCTTATCTTCCAAAAGGAATTGTTAGTTCCATCAAACTGAGGAGGCTTTAAGGCATGCTTATACCACAGTCAACAAACCTCCTTCAGGAGCTATCAATATGTCGATACCACAGTGAACAAACTATATTTGGGAACTATCAATATGTCGATACCATAATAAACAAATTTCCTTTGAGAACCAATACCACAATGAACAAACTAGGTTCAAGCATTGTCAATATGTTGATACCACAGTGAAAAATTCACCTTTTGACATTATCAATAGGTCGATACCACAGTGAAAAAACCACCTTTGGGAACCAATACCAAAGTGAACAAACCGCCTTTGGGCACTCTTAATACGTTGATACCACAGTGAACAAACCACCTTCAAGCATTGTCAATAAGTCGATACCACATTGAACAAACTACCTTTCAACATTATCAATACATTGATACCATTTTGAATAACAATGTATTCGCCAATACAATGACCTTAGGGGGTGCAAATAGAAATAGAGAAACAAGAATCTCTTAGCATGCCAATACAATGGACTTCACGCATGCCAATCGAAACAGAGAAACAACCATCTTTGGGAACGCCAATAGTAACATAGAAACAATGATCTTTGGGTATGCCAATGGCAACATAGAAATAATGATCTTTGGGCACGCCATTACAACAACCTTCAAGCACGCTAATTGTAACAAAGAAACGATCACGAAACAATGATGTTTGGGCATGCAAATACAATGACCTTTGGGAATGCAATGGCAATAGAGAAACAAGATCTTTGGGCATGCCAGTGGCAACAAGAAATAAGCACGCCAATGACAACAAACAAACAATTATCTTTGGGAACATTAATGGAAATAGAGAAACAATGATCTTCGAGCATGCCAATGGAAACAGAAAAACAATGCCTTTGGGTACTTACCCATACACAAATAATAATTGCCTTTGTGCTCCTTTTTGAATGATATATCAGTGATCAATCACACTTCTCAATCACACCATATGCATACACACACACATATATGTGTGTGTATGGGTGCTTTGAACTTAGATGAGTCTAATGTGAATTTGGGATATGGGCCAACATGTTGGCTTTGTGTAGAAGATTCCATATGACCTTACCATGTGACTTAGCCCTTATGCCATGACCCCCAGTCCTTGGGGCTTGAACCTTTACACCACATGACCTAGTCCGTAGGGGTTAGTAGGCATCGGAGTGTAGGCGTCATACTACCACGTGGTGCCACTTGGACGATGCCACATATCACACATATTTGGTTGTTTGACCAATCAAAAAGTGCCATTTGTATTTTCCATGTGGTGGACCTTGGTGGTGCCACATCACCATGCTGATGTGCTAAGTTCTAATTGGTTGGAATAGGTCCATGTGGCAAGGCACACCCTCAGTTAATAGGCATGCATGTTGAAATGCTACCTATCACTCCTTCCTTCGTATGGCCACGGGATCTGTTGGATCTATAGAAAGGTAAACAACCTTTAACATATTAAATATCATGCATCTTGGAATGTTGTTT
This sequence comes from Pinus tabuliformis, assembly GCA_031772625.1. Classification (NCBI taxonomy): domain Eukaryota; kingdom Viridiplantae; phylum Streptophyta; class Pinopsida; order Pinales; family Pinaceae; genus Pinus; species Pinus tabuliformis. Next base: position 32,170,073 of record CM062809.1, on the reverse strand, counting down.
TTCATTGATCTACCAAAGAACAGTAATCCATTCTAAGACTTGCACAGTATTTAACAAATTTGGGGTTTGTGGGTCTTGATCCCTTAGTTAGGCCTTTTGTCAAAGGATGAACTTTAAACAATCATAGATTCTCATTCGTGAACAGTTTAACCAACTATGACACATCGTTGGAAAGGTCTTAGAAAGTAATATCCAACCATGCCATCCATAGCTTAATTTGAACATATTAAATTGAACAAAAAATCAATAAACTTTGAACCACTTTGACACCATTTGATGTGATCGAGACAAGACATTGGATTATCATGTTGATTCCTTTGACTCATCAATATCATTGTTGCTTCCTTATACTTCCCTTTGATATCAATGACATTGGTTGTCATCATTGACAACATTATGTCAAACAACCATTTAAAAAATGGGCCCTAAACTTTGTAGAGCCAATAGCTATAGTATGTAGGCAAAAAAGGTATATTCTTGTTTGTATTGATTATGTAGCAAAATGGTTAGAAGCTAAACCTTTAAATAATGCCTCTAAAAATGTTGTTTTCGATTTTATTTTTGAGGATATATTTACTCAATTTGGTGTCCCTAGAGAAAGTGTTACACATCAAGGTGCAAAATTTACCTATGTAATTGTCCATAGATTTGTGGAGCAATACAAGATCAAGCATCGAAATTCCACTCCAATGTGGCAACCCTTTTTGCTACCCCTCTTGTAAATGTCACTATGAATCGTAATTCATGTAAGTAATGTGGAAATACATATAATGATTAGGCTAGAAGAGTGGACATGGATTCAAAGGTCTGAGGAGGAGGATTTTTTTTGGAAGTGATTAAACCCAGGCTACTTCATTTATTATGCTACCAATTCCCTGACTGAGTTTAATGGCTTGCACAATAGGTAGGGAGGTTTACTATGGGGTCCTTGAGGGAAGGACGAACCCCATACCACCTCTATCCTCATAGATTGTGTTGGGGTGGTCAACATGAAAGAGGACGCAACCAAGTTGGAAATAAAAAAAAGGTTGGTGAGAAGGAGAAAGAGAAAGACAATGGTATGCAAGGTATGTTGAGGGACAAGCAGACTAGAAATGAGAGAGTAATAATATAAGAGAACTCAAGGCACATGGATTAAAGGAGCGCACAGAGATGTTGGTGTGAAGGACAGGCAAGATGAGAGAAGGTGGAGACACTATGTGTTCTAGTAGATTCCCATAGGGTTTAGCAGGTGGAAACATGGTGTGCTTTGGATTCCTGTAGTGGTTAGCAGGTGGAGACACTATGTGTTCTCGATTCCTACAAGGGTAGTAGTTGGAAACATCATGCGCTTTAGACTCTTGTTGTGTCTAGTACGTGGAGACATTATGTACTCCAGATTCCTATGGTGTTTCATGGGTGGATACACTATGTACCCTAGATTCTTGTGGTGTTTTGCAGGTGGAAACACTAAGTGATTTGGCTTCCTGTGTGATTTGGTTGACCAGTATTGGTGTGAATTCCCTTGATAACTTCACTCTTTAGACTTCAAATATGGGTCAGGGGTGGTCATTTGCAAGAAAGAATGTAGTGTAACTTGCCTATGGTTGGGTAGAGAGTTGAAGTTCCTCCCTCAATTGCCAATCATTCAAGTTAATCAAATAAGTATATTTACTTACACATATGTTTCACTATGAATGATGAATGATGTTGTCATGTGTTATGACAATGTGTGTATCAGTATTATTAATGGAGGAATGTGTATTTTTGTTTGTCTATGATGATATGATTATGTGAATGTTCTAATGGTTATGAGGTACTTCCAAAACCCTATGGTTTCTAATACTTTCCTGAGTTGCAGAGCTATTTACATGGTCATGTATGAATTGTAGAAGTGCTCAGCTAAACTATTACAGTGTATGAATTCCATTCTCTAATATGTTATGGATATCATGGATCTCTGATTGTTTAATGTTGTTTATTGTCTTTTATAGTAAAGGACTAAGAATAATGCGATGTATGCTATATTTGTGGATATGATAATGGTTTTCAGGATGCATGCTATGGTTTAATATGATGCTTTTGTATGTGCATTTGTTGAGTAGTGTCAGATATGGATTAGATAGTTTTAGTGCCTAATAGTAGGCATGTTGATGGGTCCATTGATTATATTGTAGCTATGTATAATACCTAGAATGTGAGTGTTTGAATGAGGATTTCATTCCTATAGAAGGTGGTGTTTTAAGTAATATCCAGCTACAAGAAAAGCTCTATTTGTACCCCTTGAAGCACTTGTAATTTCTAAGTCTGAGTATTTCAAAGATCAAACTTTGTATCCAAGGTCATAAATGCTATTGGCAAGATTTTACATCTAGGATGAATGCACTTAAGACCTAGCAAATGTGTCTAGGAATTTGGGCATTAGGTTGGTTTGCGCTATGCATTTTTGGGAATGCATCATATTTGGAATGTACAGATATCTCGCAGAGAGAATAAGTAGAAGGGAAATATACCGAGTGGGGCATGTTTGGGTGTTCGAAGGCATGAATTTCAATTTACTCATAATTCAAATTTCATATGAGTATCCAGGGTGGGGTCCAGCCTAAGGAATGTTTTATTCCACCTAGATTCGAATGGAGATGGATTTCGCAGAATATATAGTTGTATATGGTAGGTCTAACTTAGGTGTTATAGAGGAAGGATGTATCTAATATCTAGGACATTCAATGATGGGTACCTAGAGTAAATAAAAGAAGTCTCGAATGTGGGCCAAGGCTAGATTATCTTGTGAATGAATATTGTATCCAAAGGTCCAGGGCTCCGAAAAGGGTGTCGCTTTACATATTTTGTGTTCATCGGGTTTTTCCCAAACCTAGATATAATGTAGAAACATTGCAAAACATGAAGGGATCAGACCTTGTGGGACCTGCAACCAAGATGAGGTGGCAGGCACCATGAATCTATGGATATGGTTGTGTGGATGCCACGTAGGTTTTACTGGTGATGTGGTACTAATTCAAGGTGACGTGGTAGAGTCACGTGGACCACATGTGGGTGCCATGTGGTAGTGTCCTACTGATGTGGCAATAGTTAATTGGTCAAACCTTAAAATGGCATAACTCTACATCCATAGTCAAATTGGGATAAAATTTATACCACTGTAAAGTTATCAATGAGTTGAATGTGATGGTGTTGTCCAAAGCTAATTATGCAAGCTTTGGAGAAGAAGGATTTTTATAATCCCCATCTTCATAAGGAGACCATGAAGGTCAAGTTAGTTAAAAATAACACCTCCCACAGCCCAAAAAGTCTAAGGGGGTGGTTGGGAGGGAAATTCTAAGGGGCTAATTGGGATAGTTTTATTTTAAGTAACCACTTTAAAGAAGCTCCAACGGCTTCACAAGGAACATATGCTCTAACCCATAAGAAAATGTGGACTAGGGTTAGGGTTTCAGATTCTAAGACTCAAAACCCTAAGCCTATAACAAAATTTGCAAGCGAGCCTGAAATAGAGTCTGCAAGCAAACCTGTAGATGAGCTAATTAGAGAATTTGAGGACAAATTTGAAGAAAATCCTGACCATATAGATATTTTCAAGCCTATAGGATCTCTAGTAAAAGAAGAACCTAAAGAGAGGGTTTCTACTTCTAAAACAAGAAAATCTAAGGTGAAATCACAACAAAAGAAAAAGGGAAAGAAACATCAGAAGAAGAAACCTTCTACAGAAAATTCAAAGGACAACTGAGCCACATAGGAAGTTATAAATATGGAATTCCTGAAAGGTAAAAGCTCAAAGAAGAAAAATTCAAAGGAAGTAAACCCTAAATTTAATGATTGGCCCCAAAGAGTTACTCGAAGTATGACTAAGGAAATAATAGAGAAAGGAAATGTTGATTGTCCAGTAATCAGAATTGAAAAATCTAATGAAGAGAGACAATTTTCATCAAGGAAAACAAACAAGAAACCAAGGATCTATTCATTCAAGACATCTACAATATTTTCATAGCAAATATATACTAGTCCAAGAATTTATATTGTTCAGAATATTCCACAACAAATAGATATCAATTTAGAAGTCGACATCGCTCAACAAAAGGTATATGAGTATATTAATTTTCTTGAAAGAGAAAATAAGCATGAAAAGGTGCAATAATGCTCTGGTTATTCCCCCTTTCTGACCCACTAATGTCTCATATTCACAGTTCAGTACCATCTCATATAAACAATCCATTAGTTGATGATTTTAAAGAAACGAATATCGTTGAGAAGTTAAAACAAGAAATTGAGGTTGAAGTTTTAGAAAAACACATCAAAAGTGAAAATGAAATCTTGAAGACCCAGAACTAGAAAATGTTGAAAAGGATAAGGCATCGGTCCAAAAATAATTTAAAACTCAAGAAAATCAATGAGAAGATGCATTCCAAACTAAAATTTTGATTGCAAGAATACTCTTGAGGAAGCCAAGGTGGTAAATTTCTATGATGAAGAAGGGAACTCGAGGCAATAGCCTCGATATTCTCATCGAAGTTATTGAAACTATGCAGTGACAAGGAAGTAATATAAAATTGTGCAATTTTTTCGGTGCATGAGGACATGCAAAATCCTCAGTGTGGGGGAATGTTAAGGTTCGACAATAATATCTTTTTGTCACTCTATCATCCTTATTTTCACTCACCTTTCCTCTTATAAACCCATCATAGTTATCATTTTGTAAACAAATGTTATCATTTATGTACAAACACCATACTTGAGCTACAATGGTTACAACTAGGGAATTTGAAGTTAATTGTGTCCATCTTTCTAATAGTTTTGTATGTTCCTTATAAAAGTTGTTAAAGATGTTATGACTACAAAGACTCGCATATTCTGTAGGTATTCCTTCTTTCTGTAGGAAAATCACAGGTTATCGTATCTCTATGCATGATCTAACAAAATCAATAATTGAGGGTTGTGGAAAAAGTTGAAGAGATGGATTTCCACCTATAGCCACAGTCAAAAGGATATCCATGTCACCAGTAGAGCTCCGGCAACAGTCTAGTGAACAACTTATGTGGTAAATACAGTAACAGCTCAGGAGGTGGCAAAGTTTCAATATAACTATACTAAGCAGTGGATTAATATCCTATGATGATGAGATATTAAGATTCATAATTATCATCAAAATCCCTCTTTTATTTCCATGAAATCAAAATATTGTTATGTATTCCTTAAGCTTAGCGATGAATTTGGAAGACTGTTTTATTTTGATATTATAAATACATGTACTTTTGTTGAAGAATACATCTATGATATATTGGAAACAACTCTCAGTTTAATATATTTTATTTACTTAATACTTATAATATGATCATTATAATTCTATTTGTATTTTCTCATTCGTTTTGAGTTACAATTAAGCAATGCAAAAACCAACAAGGAGGGCCCCCTGTGAGGATGCACGTTGCCATTCTTCACATAGTAGAATTATATTTCATTATGTTTCCATACAATAGAATATTTTATATTTTATAATATTTATGATTGTTCCCCGGATGCGGGTGTCATTAAAGCAGCTAATGGCGAGCCACATGCCCAGCACGGGCTGCCACGTGAAGAGCTGGCGCCTTCAATGCCCCTCGCCGCCGAGACTGCAAGTCGGGGGAGGCATAAGGGACGCCTTAATGAGGGAGCTGGTGGCGATGGTAATTCAGCAGAGCGCATTCAATGCGGGCAAGTTACGAGGGAATGACAGTGGGGTTAAGTATGTTGGAATGTTGGGGAGCGGAGTTCAGTATGTCGAGGAAGAAACTCAGAACTCTGAGTGTAGATGTTGTGACTTGGTGGATGAGAGCTCGGACGCGGTCCGCTCCTTGCTTGATTTTTCTGGTTTTTGTCTTGGCTCAATTGAGCTCAGGTTCGATTCAATTGGGGGTCGGCAAGCTCCAGGGAGGGAGCGCAACATCAGCACGCCCACCTTTGCTTTGGAACAGAGTAAGGAATTTGAGGATCCCATGGTGCGGCTGCGAGAACGGATGCCTTGCAGAAGAGGTTCGGGGCGTGGAGAATCCTCTCGTCCCCCTGCAGCGGATGTCCACCATCACTGCTGCTGCTGCTACTGTTACAGGAGGGCAGGAGCCACCCCAATTCCTTCTAGTCAGTTTCTGGAAGCTGGTGGCTCTAATGATGGAGCACCCATGCTCCCAGCGTTTGGTTCAGTTATTTTCACACTGGGTAGCTCCAGGGACAATGCAGGAATCAATGCACATATTTCAGTGCTTTTCACCAAAATTCCTGAGGAGAATGAGGACGGACCGCCACAGGCACCTGCTGAGAATCGCTCCGAGAACATCAAGGGGAAGCGCCCAATGGGGGAGCCATCGAATTCAGAGAACATTTCAGAAAGGGCGCCTCAGCCAGCCCCCTCCCGCGCTTGTGAAGATGAGAAGCCAGCCCCCTCACAGGACCCCATGGCGATGTGGGAGGGAATCCCAGAGGGACAAGGATGGTGTAGAGTTCTGGAAGAAGAACCAGAGGACTAGCGCACAGTGGCTCTCCTCCGCATTGGATTCCTTCGCGCAGGCCGGGTACGGGGCCTTGGTGGACTTCCGGTTTTCGTCTTATATTTTGGTTTGTTTCCTTCATGTTCTGGGTCGTGGTATCGGCCACTACAGTCTTGCTGGGTTGGCGTCATATGTCTGGTATCCGTCTGAAGACTATGCTTGTTTTTTGTCTGTTCTGTGTAATGCTCTTGGAGTCTAAAGTCTTTCTGGGTAGTATGTCTTTTGTGGGACGCCCCTGCGTGGGCAATTTTGTTGCATCTTTGAAACATCACCGAGTTTTGAAAACTGATCTAGTCTGGATATGTCGCCCTGCGAGGCAAACGTTTGAAAATGATAGAGTCACCCAAGGAGCCACAGTTGGCCCTGGGCAGATAGTCTTTTTGGATGTAAAGTTCACATGTACATATTAATATAAATTAGTTAGTATTGCTGAGAAAAAAAAAATATTTATGATTGTTGGAATTTAACTAAATATGTTCTCAATCAAAGTAGTTAGTTTACAGTTAGTTTTAAATTGATCATTTAATTGAATTGAATACAGAGCCTTGTGTTGTTTTGCTTATGCAAGAAGTGGTATTTGTTTCAGTTATTTGATCAATCTCATAAAAGATAAAGTATCTCTATTGGATTGCAATGATCAAGCCTTGTGTTACTTGTTTAGGAAAGAACATCTCGAAACTTTCTCCAACATTCGTTAACTACTCTTTTATTGTTGATATTTACATAGATTAAAAATTAGATCATAGGGATTAATCATTGTGTTACTTGTTTAGGAAAGAACCCTGAGCAACACATCGAAACATTTCCCAAGATTCTTTTACTACTCTTCTACTATTTATATTTACATATGTTAAAAGTTAGATCGCAGGGATTGAGCCTTGTGAACTTACTTTTTTAAGCAAGAATCCTGAGCAACACGTCAAAACTTGTCCCAACTTTCTTGTATTGTTGTTAATGTTAGCATAGATAAGAAAATTAGAATTAATCCTTGCATATACTTTGTTTTACATGTCATAAGTTTACCAACTTGGATTGATAAATTAAATGTAATAGAATTATAATACAATTGAATTGGCTGATAATATTGGCACCTTGAAGAAAATTGCAGCCATTAATAAAGTCTATTATTATTGAGAAGTTTTCTTGTTATAGACTTGAAGCAATGGGCATTGTTGCCTTAAATTTGTGAGCTTATAAATATGATCACCCTTAGTTTTCAAAGAAAACAACACATGGGATATTGTCGAACATGTGTTATATTCTTTTCTTGTGGACTACACTAGGGGGGGAATCCAATAACCACTAGTTTCTAGTGTGTATTTTTGGCATGTCAATCAATTGTTTTTAAACCAATTATAATTTAATCTAAATGAAGTGATTAGGTTTTTTCTAATTTGATTTAATGTATTGGGTTTTAGATTGAAATGGTTAAGTTAGTATAATGAAGAAGATACAAGTGTAGCTCAAAATAGGTTGGTTTTCCTAGTTAATACTTTCCAAGGTGAATTTTTGTGTATTGTGTGTGTCATTGTATTCTTTCTATTTTTCTTAAGAATGTATATGCATTGGTTCATTTGCATAGGATTAAAGTTTTCAATGTCCACTTACATCTCCCTCCACTACAAAAGGCTTCTGCAAATTGGGAAATGAAATAACTTGTGCTTGGTTGATCATTCATTCCATCTGATTAAAAGCTTTCTACTGACTCTTTCAAAATTAGAAACTCTTTCCATTAAATATTATGGCATGGAGGGGTGCATCCACAACTAATAAGGATGCTATAGACTTCTATAGTTATTATGGTTCTCCCATAAAACTCATAATCTCAAAGATATTAGTAGGATTTATCCACTTGAGGATGGCCTCCATCTTTGTAGGATCTATCTTGAGTCTTTCCCCACCAATAATTTACTCCAATTACACCAATGACCACTAAGGAAAATCAAATTTCTTAAGGTTTTCTAGTAGCTAATGCTTTTTCAAGGTCTCTTACACCTTCATGACATGTGATATATGCTTTACCCATTTAGACTTAATAATCAATATACATTTTAGTACATTCTTACAAATGCATCTAGAAAGGAATAAAATATATTGACCCTCAAATGTGTGAATGTTGTTGGTGCATTACATCAACCAAAAGGAGTTATGTGCTATTCATAAATACCTTTCATTGTCTTCAAGGTAGTCTTATGGGTGTCTTCTTCTTTAACTCATACCTAGTGGTATCCTAATTTAAGATCCAACTTGGTGAAATACTTAGCATGATGTCACTGCTCTACGCTCAAGTCATTGAGCACTCTATGATTGATCTACTTCTTGCCCCAATAGTTGTTGAAACTATTTATTCACTTCATTTGCTTCTAGGACGGGCTATCTATACAACCCAATGTTTAGGCATGACCTCTAACTTCAGTCAAGCAAACAAAATATTTGTATCTTCTCTTATGTTATTGATAGTGACATAAAATTTCAATTGTTGCAATCATTGATTTGATTTAACAACATCCATCTCACCTTGGTATGGTTTGATGTCCACTTTCACTACTACTTTGAATAGAGATTGAGAAGAAGTGCACCTTGGAAGGGTTTGATCTCCACTTTCACTTCCACTTTAAATAGATATTTGGAAGAATTGATGGTACTAGAAATTGGCATTTCTTCCTTTAGCTCTCTTTTACACTCCTTTTCTAGGATTTCTTAATATTCAAAATTCTTATTCGAGCTAGATTTTGAGTTATAGATACTAAACTCCCTAAAAGATCCAAATTTGTCTCTATAGCTACCATGAGGATGGCCATGTTGCAAAAAAAATTAATGACTCATGCTTCCTACCTTGAAAATCTCTCCTTCGACTCATGTTGTGGTGTATTACTTACTCATCCACCATGATTAGATTCTTGAGACTTCATGTTGACACCAATTCCTAGATATTGTAACTTATCACAAAATTCCCAAATAAAGTTTCTTTGATACCAATATGATCTATAAACTTCTGTGGATATTCCACTAGAACAGTTTATTGGAAAAGATCTTACAATGTTTTCAAATCTCTTGTCATGTAGTGATTTGCTTTAGATTCGGATTTAATACTACTATGTCTACACACAAAACACTAGAATAAATTGTATCGCAAATTAAAAAAGTTAAGTAAATAACACACCATCAAAACAAATAATACAAGATGTTCGCTTGAAAATCCCAACATAAGAAAAACCTAGCTAGATGGTGAGGCATATGGTCTTTTCTCTTTTCTTCTCAATTATGAAATGTCGGTACAATGTAAGTACACTCATTATGGAATTAGCATTGACATTGTGGCCTAAATGTTTATTATAGGATATTTTATTTCATCTATTATGCTTCAATATCCCACTCCTAGATGATCTACGTAACTATGGAACAATAAAAAATACAAAGAGATGGAACCCATTCCTTTGCTAGCAAGCCAATATTTAACATGGCTTGATAGTCATCTACAGTTAGGGTTGTGTTTTTTTCATGTCTCAACCCACTAGAATCTTCCTAAAAGTCCACATATGAATAACTTCACTTACGTGAGTAATGTATGTTGATGTGACATTTTCTTGAATTCATAGTGGTCTCCTAGTGGTCCATAAGATAGATCAACTTGTGGGAGGCATAATGGCCAATATGATAGATCAAGGTATGGAACTAGGTGGTGCAATCACCACTCCATTAATGAGGATAATATTGGAACAATTGAAGATATTAGTAGGTCTATAAGAGGTATGAAAGGCATACCAAAGGAAACATTTGAGTTCCTTCAAAATATATGGAAGGCCATGAAGTGCAAATGTTGGAAAGGTGTGCAAGGTTACATTGTTGAGAACCAATCTAAAAGGATATTATTAAACAAAAATATCTAATCGATAAAAGAGATAGGGAACTTCAAGGATGCCTTTGAAAAGATATAAAATGAGTATTACTTTTCGTTAATCTATTAGATATACGAGTGTATCACATTTCATTATTGTATCTCTCCACTTTGATATTAAGCCAAATTTAATGAAACTATGATTTATTTTGAGTTTCTAAGCATATGTCAGCAAAATTATTAATGATACAAGAAGAAAAGTGTTTGAAAACAATGTCAAACCAAATCAAATGCAACTATGCTTTATCTCTCCACTTTGATATCAACCCAACTCAGATGCAACTATGTTATTTTGAGTTGATAATCATACATGAGCAAAATTATTGACAATATAAGAAGAAAAGTGTTTGAAATCAATGCTATGTAGAGGGGGTATATGTTAAACTTTCCCTTTCCCTAAGAAGCATCAACCTAGGACACTGAATACAATGGATTTGGATGGTGAAATCACCTCTTTGTTAAATTAATTATATATCATGTTGGTTTTGACACCTATACGAGCCCCTAACATACAACAAGACAAAAACAACCAACTTTATTGAATGACTTGGAGGAAGGATAGTGCTCCCTTAACTTGATTTTACAGCTCATTCATGAACGAAATATGCATTAAAACACAATGGACTACCTTGAATCCTCAAATACATACACTAATTTAATTATAAATTTGAAAATATATTTGTTGGCATTTAAATGAAAATGTAAGGAAAATAACAAATTAAAATAAAAAGAGTATAAACCCTATCCAAATACATCTCGTCAATTCACAAACACAACAATATTTGACTACATATCAAGCACAATATATCCCCATTGAATTGAAGGGTATAGATATATCCAAAGTGACTTATGAACATAATATTATTCCATATTGTTCAGAAATTCTAAACAAAATATTGTTCTATATACATGGTGTAATATTGTTTTGTATATATACCTAGTGTATAGTAACCTTGAAATATTGGAATCTTCATTGATTGTAAAAAATTGAGATGTGCTATATGACCAACATATGAGATTATTCATTACATCTTTGTAAATTTTAGTTATAATGTTTTATTTTAGGGTTCGAAACTGCAAAATTTAAAATTGGGATCCTTAACAAATAATTTGTATAAGTAGTACTCATATTTGTTTGTGGTTATTTGTTTATATGTCTAGTAACTTGAAGAATTTTGAAGTCACATATCTATGTAGTGCAAATTGTGATTTCCATTGTTAATCACTTTCAAAGATAAGATTATATTCTAAAAATACAATATGTGATGAGGTGGATTACAGTTTTTTGTTGGAACAAATTTCAGTAGTGAATTCATCCATAATTCCTACCAAAATGTTTATCCCATGTTGTTGAAAATCACTACCCTAATGCATATATGTGATTAGTTGGTTCACTTAATTAACAAGAGCAATGTGAACTTTATTGAAACTAACATATATCCATACTAACCCCATATCTAATAAGCATTGAGAAGGATCAAAACAGCTAAGATGCAATTATCATGATGATTAAAATATGAAGGGTTAAGATGGATCTGTGCAAGTGTTTTCTTGTTTTCTCTAATTTTTCTAAATAATAAAATAATATTTTCGTATGAAAAGAAATACATTATGTATATGTCATTGACATAGCAAAATGTTGTGACAACATTCATAAAAAATCACATACAAGAGGGATGCAAGCACTCATCTACTTATGATACAAAACATAAACATCAAATAAAGAGAGTCAATAGTTGATGAGTAAAATAATATTTGATTTTTTCCTTTCTTCTTTCTAACATTAGTCTGCCACCTTGGAGAAGGTTTTGCAAGGACTAACTATAGTTAATAATTTGAATGTCTAAGATTGGTATTGTGTGTTGATTCCTTATCGAAATTGAACCTATCAAATTTGTGTGAAGTCTCTTCATTCCCCCTAATGGGGCTTCATTTGCAACAATTTCCTACAAATGGGGATGCCTAGTATTATTATCTTCTTCACTGTCCATCAAAGAGGGAACTAAGTCCTCAACCTACACTTCTAGGCATCTATTGGTATCCTTCTATGAAAGATTTTTATGGTTATTTTTTGTAATATATTCATCTTTATCATCTAATTGTTATTGCTTCAATGATTTTCATGTTTTGTGTTTTGGTTCATGTCCTTTTTTTTCTTTTTAGGCTAAGGTCATACTTTAGGATGGGAATAATGCAAATTTCTTGCTTGTTGACAAATCCAACACTAACAAGCTATATTTTCATAATCCAATTTTTGAGTCCATTTAAATCATTTCCTTTAAAGTATCAACTTATCCAATAATATCTTGTTAAATATCTCCACACATATACTTGCACATGTAAAAAGACCAAGCTTAATCCATTTTATGTCTTTTTAAAATATCTTCCTAAGGTATTCTCAATGCCTTCAAACTATTAGCTTCCAAAATTTTATTAGCAAATTTGGGAGGTCTACCCAAATAATAATTTTGTTCGTAGACATATTGGATGGGATAAATTAGATGAGATACATAGGGTAACAAAAGGACTAGCTAGTCCCTAGAACCATGGATCCTCCTTGGTAACTTTCTAATAATACCAACAAGATAATGAATTTATTCAATATAAATACATTTGCAAAAAAATCATACTTCACAATTCACAATCCTTGGTCTAGTTTGAAGAGAACCACTAGTAAAAATATGATATATGGGGCCAAAAACCATTAAATTGACATATTGTCATGTATTTGTAGTAGTCAAATATTATCTCCTCTAATGCCTCTAGTATTGGAACCTCCTTTAATTTCTCTATGGGATGTACATTAGGCAAATGAGTTAGCATAATGGTAGAGGAGTTGTTATTAGCTACATCCTTAAAAGAGTGACCCTTGGATTTGGAGGGTCAATCCTTACCTCTTTCTCCTCCATAAAGATGAAGAACCAAGGATAAAATTTAATCCTTACCAATGTCCAAATCTAAAAGAAAATGATGACCATCTAGCTACTTACCAACATATATAATAAGGCACTACTAGGCCACCAAGATCCCCACCTTTTCTACGTTTTTAGTTTAATTAATGAAACATGTTCTAGTGATTATACCCAAAATATTATAGACATTCTCTCGTATCAAATTGCTCGCATTTGAAAAGCATCCACATGATTACCATCACCTCTATTACCACCATAATCTTGAAAGAAATCACCAGCCAGCCCACATCATGCAATAGACATTTTGTCAAATATTTGCAATGCATCACTAATAGTTTGGCATGGATTACATTTCCACATATAAGGTTGAAATTGTGGGTGTGAATATATTTACCCTAAGCAAAAACCATCAACCAATCGTTATTGTAACCCAAAATGCCATGATTCATTTAGACATTTTGTCAAAGACTTGTTGTTCATCCTTAATACTTTAACACTTGGCATACATGTTGGCCAAATGGTTTCTAGCAAACATATCCTTCTCAAATATAATGTTGATAAGATGGGTTGAATATGCTTTCCTCTACTAGACCATTAACCATGGTGCACCATTTAAATCTAATGTTGTTAATGAGTACATCAATTTTATAGAAATATTTCCAAGAAACTGCTATTGTTGTAACTATTCTATCACTTTAGGTGACATCAAGCTCTAACTCCAAAGCCTTTCACGAATGGTTTGGTATTGGAATCCCCTTTGCATAAAAGAATCTATACTATCTCAACCTTCCTTCCATTAAAGGAGCTACTTCCACCCAACTTGTAGAAAACCAAGGATATTGTTGTAGCGGCTACCACCACCCTCCAAAATTTTGCCTCAACCTGTTTTGGAGCCTCCCTACCAACCTTACACAACACTTTGTCTTGCTTTTCAAGTACTTAAGCTTCAGTGTTTTCCTCGAACAAAGGCAGCCTGTCGATCACAGTCAATCCATTTCCCTCACAAGCTACTCATCTGGACTTGGTCCAGTTGCAGGCTGAGAAGCTTCCCAGTGAAATTTTTGCATTTCTAGAGGGCAACTAGCCTTCCTTCCAAGAATTGCGCAATTCCCTCTAACAGCCTGTTGGGCTCCAAGATTGCACAATCCTACCAGCCAACCCTCCCAGTAGAATTTGCGCAATTTTTCCCATCAACAGGCTGTTTAGCCTAGGATTTGCACAAATCCAAGCAGCATTCAATTGTTGGGCCCAGAAATTGCGCAATCCCCTTAGGCAGTCAACCCAGCTTATAGTCAGGAATGCGCATTTTTATCCAGCAGTCAAGCAGTCTCTTGCATGTGCAGCTGAGTTGACAGGCTTCCCTCCGGGACTGAGCAAAACAGACTTGCATGCATTGGTTGTTTCTCCCAAGGCAGCATGCAAAGGCATCCCTTGTTTCAGGGATCTATGTTTAGCAGTTGGAGGTTACATGCAAGGAACAATTCAGAAACCTCCCTCCAAGTGTCGCTTCCCCTAGATTTGTGGCATGCGCATCACAACCTTAATGTTATCAAAACTCATCAACCGATGCTGCAGATCTCATTCCTCACATCAACCTTGTAGCTTTGACATCCCACATCACGTTTAGGAGCAGTCGGCACATTCAGCTCAGTTGTTTTGGGGTAAGCTCGCTTCCCATGCCTTGTGTTGCGTCTCTGTCGCTTTTTGAGAATTCGCTTGTGTGAGTGTTGTTTGCTTGATTTCTTTGAATGCCTACTATTGTTTACATATATTCTAGATTGTCCTAGCTCTATTTCAATTTTCATTGCTATCTCACTATTGTCGCATGCATGAAACTATTTTTGCTCGGAAATTCGCCCAACCGACACACAGCCTCACCCACATGCATGTTGATCTGTTTGCTCAATCTTCCATTCATGTTTTGCATGCACTATTTATCACTTCTGTTATCACTTAGTGTCGCCATGAATTTCATCGACTTACTTTCTTTCAGTTGCCTGTCGGTGAGTCAGGCCAACCTTGGCCTGGTCTCTACCTTCACCAAGGCTGCATTACACAATCTGGAGAAGGAAGGCTCACCTTCATCTCCAGATTTGCTAATTTTGGCCCAGCACTAGCCTTCTGGACTGAATTGCGCATTTCTGGAGGTTAGTGGTTGCTTGGCCCAAAAATTTGCGCAAATCTACCCCTGGGCCAGCAGACCTTCCCAGTTGGGATTGCTCATTACACAATCCCAGCAGCCAACTGCCCGACTGGATTGTGCATTGCGCAGTTCTAGCAGTCAGTCAATCTCTCAGTAGCCCGGACTGTGCCTTATGCAACCTTGGCAGTCGATCTCTCGACCTCCCGACCAAAATTGCACAACCTTCATGATCATTCACCCAGGTATGTTGCAAGTCAGTTCTCATGTTCATTTTGGTTTTCGACTGACATATTGCTTGCTATGAGTGTTTCCATGTCTCCAGGTATCGCAGGTGTTCATCTGCCTCTCAGCAGTATAGGTACAATGGTTTCCAGGAGAGCAGAGATGAAGACACCATTCAGAGCACGCTTGGGGATGCAATCGATCAAGTGTCTATGAGCTTGCCTACTCACAAAGACATCAAGTTGTTCGTAGACAAGGACATCAAGCAGCAACATCACAGCAAGCAGCATCATGAACAACAATTGAAAGCAGCATACCGAATTCAGCGAACGCAACAAATGCAAGAGGAAGGTTATTGACAACATAGATGCGGAGCAAAGTTGCAAGATCAAGCAGATCCACTGATAATGAAAGAAACTTTGGAGACTCGGGCTATGAAGCGGCAGCGCGACATGAAGATTGCGCGAAGGCAGAAGATGGAACAAAGAAAGAGTTGCATGTGTTGAAGCAGCAACTCAAGAAGAAAATGAAGTTGCACAGACAGTCCAATGAGTTGCAGCATGAACAGGAACATCAGCGAGTGCAACATGCTCTCACAGATGAAACTGCGCCAGTACAAGTTAAGGATCCATCCCAGTAGCTGACACAGAGCAAACATTGTGAGCAATGTTGTTGATCACATGCAAGGGATCCAGCAGCATGCTTGTTGTTGAGTGCACTCATGTAATCCAACCTACTCAACACACTCACCAAGGCAAAGACAAGAATCAAGTCCAACTAGGGTTGAACATGTACTTTAACAAGTTGATGTGCATGACCACTAGCACATACTTGAATATTAGCACTGACACTATGCATCAGTGTGTTGCCAGTTCAACCATACCCAAGAAGACCAGGTGCATGTTAGCAGACGAGTTGGATGAAGAGGCTGAACTAATGTACCAGTTGCAACGGAGGCAAGAGTTTGCTTCATCAAGATGTCACCATGAGGTGCATGCACACCATCACAGACGACCAAGCTTGGCATCAGCTCACCACCTTCACCATAACAAGCATGTCAAATATTTGGTCTCATCACAATAGTCCGAGTGGCAATAATGTCTTGCAAGGCTTGCTCAAGCCATGTTGTCTCACATGAGTACATGTGCATTGTAACGTTGAGTCATGTCAAGTGTAAGTCAAGTGTCAATGGTTGGATGTAAGGTGAAGAGTCATGAGGGTAGTTGAACTATCACAAAGGGGAATGTCAAGAGTCACCCCACCCTTTGCTATAAATATTCCCTCATAACTCATTGTAGAGGCTTTTGGTCAGTGAAGCTTCTACTAAGACTATCTTGAAGAAGGCTTGGACAGTATTGTAATGCGCCTTGGCTTCTCCAATGCACGGAGCTAGTACATCTCTTTGGAGGAGCAGGCAGATGTGGTTGTAACATTCTGTTGATGGGGCTAGCAGGTTTACATGGTGTATTGTATGATTGTGACTTACACTTCTTTCTATAATAAAATCCAACACATTTCCATGCATATGTTGTTATTGTAGTTGGATTGCTCCGGTTGCCTTAATGATATATGTTGTTTAACTTATGTACTTGTATTTGAACTGATTTGTATGAAATTATATGAATCTTATTGTTAATGTGTTGCATATGTTGTTAATTTTGTCACTGTCTGTGTTGATTGCTCTGTCGGACATCAGACAAGCCTTTCTCTGAACCTTGTTATATCAACCGTCACACTCGTCTTAGACTGATCTGTGAGTGTTGTTCATGTTATCTTTCCTTGTATGTTGTGACTGTTGCATCCGTGTCAACTGCTCTGCTGGAAGTTGTGCATGTCCTTTGTGTTGTGTGCTCCTAGCCGAGTTGGGACTGATCCCTTTCAACCTGGAACTCACCTTCACCTTCCTCTCCCTTTGAAGTGTTGGAACCTCTCATACTCATTCCTTGACTCACTGCAGTAGTCACACCATTGCTACTGACAAAGTTATCTTACTTGCCTACGTGCAACATTGCGGTCAAGGCATTACCTTACGACCCATTGTTGGGACTCATACACCAAACGATCTGAGGTCTAATTGGGACTTCTTACAGGGGAGATCCCCTTGACATGTTGGCAGGTCCAGCACCGTCAACATTTCTGGCACTAGATGGAGGGCCTGATGACAAGAAGTGTCCTCTCATCCAGTTTTGAACCTTTGCATATCTTTCATGGAGTCTTGCATTCTTCTTCCCCAGAGGTGTTTTTCGAATCGTGAAGATGTCTCCATATTGGGGAAGCTTTTCAATCTCTTGTCCACTCACACATATGATGGTGAAGGCGAAGTTGCCTAGCATGAGCATTTACATAACTTCCTTTCCATGATTTACGAGGAAGATGAGTTTACTGATGAATAAGTCGGTCTGCTGCTTACATTCACACTTTGCGAATCTCCATTTCGTTGGGTTCTCAGCCTACTGGCTGATACCATACACTCATGTGAGCTCTTTTGTGATCTTACTGAAGACACGTTCTATCATTTTGATCCAAACCATCTTGACCGGAAACTGTTACAGCAACAGAGGGCTCCGCATGAATCTGTTATTTATTTTTAGCAGGGCTTCCATGACTTGTAGTTTCAAGCTCCAAGGAGCCAGATGAAATTTTCTTATCTTTAGGACCAGTTTGAGCATTGCCTTAAGAAATCTGCCCATCCCAAATCTGCACTGTCTCAACTGACTATCCGCCTCCCTCTCGTTCAATAGCTCCACCATTGCCCAGTGATGCTGAGGATCATGCTTGTACACCTATTCAACCTTCACACTCTCCCAACATCACTCCACTCAATTTTCACGCAAATTTGGTTGTGATCCCTTCAAGTTCTCATATGCATTTTTTTTCTTTGACCTCCATCTTCGCACCCTGGTGTTCCTCCGGATGATGTTGTCTTGTGTTCATCCATTCTAGACTCTTCACTTGTTGTGAATGAGGAACAACCCACTGACAGAGTTGGTGTTGCACAACCAACATGTGTTGTCATTCATGAAGAGTATGAGTGGGAGATTGAGTAGCAACACTCAGCGAAGGATGACTCCCTTCCGACTGAGCACCCTCTGTCCTTTCCTAACATCGTTGGTGAAACTGCCATCCATGATTTTGCATGTGTGTCTTCATCTACGGATGCACCCATTGTTGATATTTCGCAAGACACACCATATGTTAGCCCATCATCCAACAACGGAGAGGAGCAATCATTCATTGAAAAACCACTTGATCCTTCATCTGCTCCTTCTAGAAATGCAGAGGGTGAACATCCTTCCTTATCATCTACCCCTTTGTGTGATTCATCAAATCATGAGGATGTTGATCAACATCCTAAATTTTATGATCTTGATTGTCGTGATCACTTCACCTCATCATCTAATCACGATGTTGATTCACTTGTTGTTAATCCGTCTAAGCCACTATTCTACGAAGATCCACCTGTCAACGAAGTCGAAACCCCACAGACCGTCAAGGCACTTCAGCCTGAGGTGATGGTTATGTCATGCCCTCACTGTCCTAAGGTTGGTTTCGCTCTCGATAGGGAAATTGTTCAATCACCTAAGGCTCCTCATCACTCATCTGTATGCATTGAAGATCCATCTCACACATAGATCACACTTCCTCCACTCGAACTACACGATCCTATTGCTCATGCATTGGATGAGTCTTACATTGCGAGCACTCGTGCGCGATGCAAGCTATCTTTGTTTCTTTCATTTGCTTGCATGTCTCAGTCAAGAGTGTGCTTATGCTTCAAAGTTGCACGTAGTGTCACACAACACCACGATAAGTCCGTGAACTGCCTGTCATGCACTTGCACTCACTTACGTCACGTGGACACTTTGAAACATGAAGTGTGGTTGTCTTCATTGTTATATCTTTCTTGGTTGCTGGTCTGCACAACTGGGTTGCTCGCGGACCAAGCCTTCACCAACATGGGTCTACCAATGCGCCGGTGGCTGCATTGGAAGTATCACTTCACATGATCAGGCCCATGCACCATTAATGTAGGAGTAGGAGTAGTGTTTGCTTTCAGTTGTTTGCTTGCATGCTTGTTTGATTACATGCTTTGTTTGCTTGTTTATTTGCTTTCTTGCTTGTTTACTTTCTTCACTTTCATCTTTGCTTCTACTCTTACTTTGCTTTGTTGATTGTTAGTTCATTTGCTTGTTTCATTCGTAGGTTAGTTTGCATGAAGCCATGTGTGACTCATGAAAAGAGCTGGGTAAAGTGAAAGAGGGCTTATACAGCTATCACTACTTGGTTATTTGTCATCTTGCCTCTATATGATGAGCTCGTTACTTTTAGTCCATGAAACGTTGAAGGAAAATACGTACTGTTCAAAGTGAACCTTGGTGAAAACACAACGCTTGCACACTAACTAGTGTCACCTTCTCTAGTCGATTGTTTTTGTGTTAACCCTTGTCAGCTCGGTCAAGTAGAGTAAGGTGAGGGGGGAAACCTTAACAAGCATGTCAGAGATATAATAAACTACTTCTCTACTGGAACAACCTCCTCTTCTCTCAATAAGTCAGGATCCCTCTTTCGCCTCTGAAATGAATAAGTGTTATTCACAGTCAAAATGAAAAATGAAAAAAATGAAAAGTCAAAAAAATCAAAATGAAAAATGAATAAGGTGAAAGAAGAGAAAGGCTTCCTGCGGAGGGAGGTGATGCAAGCAACTCTGTCAGGGTACCAACCAAGATCGCTGGTAGCAGAGCCATGCTTGTGTTTCTATGTGACTCCACCGAGGTATTGTCCAAGCTTGTTGGCAGTGGAGAAACACTAGAGATGAAACTAAGACTTTGACGACTATACTGCTTGTGCACCGATATACCCCTCAACCTCAATCAAAACAATTGTGTTTCTTGGCTTGGAATGTGTGTCAATCGACCAAGAGTCTGGCAGATGCTACATTTTACATCAAGCTAGTGTGAAGTCAAGATGAGCTAAGAACTAAACAATACTTCTGGAGGTGTTAGACTTGTTTTTCACGAACAAGGTCTATACAGAGAGTTGGAGTTCTACCAGCGTGTCGCCAAGTGTTATAGTGGCTACAACCACCCTCCAAAATTTTTCCTTAGCCTATTTTGGAGCCTCCCTACCAACCCTACACAACACTTTGTCTTGCTTCGTCAAGTACTCAAGCTTCAGTGTTTTCCTCGCACAAAGGCAGCTTGTCGATCATAGTCAATCCATTTCCCTCACAGGCTGCTCATCCGGACTTGGTCCAGCTGCAGGCTGAGCAGCTTCCCAGTGAAATTTGTGCAATTCTGGAGGGCAACCATCCTTCCCTCCAGGAGTTGCGCAATTCCCTCTGACAGCCTTCTGGACTCCAGGATTGCGCAATCCTAAAAGTCAAGTCATTCTTGCCATGAAACTTCCTCATATCGATTTTTGGAATACGGTGGGTCTTTGATCCCACATTAGAGTCTATGGAATCATGATTAACATTTCTTTTGTTCTCATCATGAGTTTCCTTTACTACCCTTTCACCATTAGTGACCATTTCTTGTAGCAACTTATTCATATTTATCTTCAATTCTTCCATCTTATCATCCATGCCATCAATTCTAGCGTCCATGCCATTCATCTTAGCTTCCATGCCATCCATCTTAGCTTCTACGCCTCTCTTTAAACAATCCATCTTAGCTTCTACACCTTTCTTTAAACCATCCATCTTAGCTTCTACATCTTTCCTTAAACCATCCATCTTAGATTCTGTTGCTTTTTGTGCAAGTGACACTTGTTGCACTTGGTCTCGTAATTTTGATATATCATGTTGCATTTCTTCCTCTTCTTCATGAATCATGCTATAGCTTTCAGGTTGCTTACTAGGTGTTTGCATTTTTTTTCCTCGAGGCATCAATTACCGATTCAAACTAATTTTTCAAAACCAAGCTTATGCAAAAATTTAAAAAAAACTACACACCTTTTTTCACTTTGTAGAAGCTTGATATTGAATCTGATGTATGTTGAGATTGCAACAAGATGATGGAGCTTAGTGAAAAGATTCGCCTTCACTAAGTGGGCCCGCAGGCTATTTTTGGCGCAAGTCTATTTTTAGACATATGGATCATGTCTATGGATTGCAGGTTGCTGTTTATGGATGATTGATCAAGTTGGGAAAAAATAGATGGACTTCTATTTTTGATGAAAGTGTGAGTGATCACAGTGTGAGTGATTAAAGTCAAAAATAGAAAAGTCAAATATTATTATCTCACAATAATATTTGGACTATAAACTTAATCTTATTCTCTTGGAGCACTTTAGTTTGAGCTACAGAGGTGGCACATGCAACTGTCAGAAGGAAATACGCTTTTCTTATGAGTCAGTTGAGTTGTTGCATGCATGACTTCAGATAGAACTCAATCAGTTGAGTTTGGTGGAGTTGATGGTGGAGTTGATGGAGTTGTGTTCAGTTTAGCTTTGTTAAACTGGTTGTATTTAGTCTAATTGACAAATAGACTAGAGATGAGTTGGGTGAATTAGTTATTAATTAATTCACAAGTTATTAACTCATAATAAAACTAATGAATACATCAGTTAACTCAGTTGCATGTCAGTGCATGTTCAGTTCAACAGGGACAGGTGGTAGAGAATCAGATTGCTATCAGTTGTGACTATAGTTGTGCACCAGATCTTGCACAATCAATGGATTGAGTATGCCAATGAGTTTGCCCACGTATTTTCCCACATTATAGCTTGTGCTCACGTCCAACAAAGCGTGAGTGACTATTTTGCAGGTGAAAAATGAGTTTGGTAAGCCATTCTCATCAGTTCTTGAGCAGGTATTGAGCAGTGGAGGCAGGCAAGCAGTGGAAGAGATTTGGAGATCAGATCTGAGCTGTATTGTGTGTAACAGAGGTGGAGATACTTGTGAGAAGTATTATGCTGTGTAATGTTACATGACTCAATCATTAATATACAGATAGTTGGGGTTTTTAGCAAGATTCTTTCCCCGGGATACATACTGTGTTAATGTGTGAATGCTCTTGATGTTTTATTGTTATTGATGCTGCTATATTGTTGATCAACGTAGAGGAGCTTATGTATTGTGTATGGTTTCCGCAATAGTACATGATCAGGATAATCTCCATTGAATATGTGTTAAATTATTCAAAATTTCTACAATGTATCTCTGCAATTTCGGATCATCCAGTTCTGAAATTGTGACCTGTAGTAGCCCTCTGTGTCCTCTTTCCAATGCCACCAGTCTGATCCAAATTGGATTCTCCAAGGAAGAGTTATGCACAATCTCCCAAGATGACCTGATTATAGACTAGTTCATTAGAGAAAACTTTTACGATGTGCCACGAGTCACTGTTTCGACCTTTCGCTCTGAAAAATAACCATAAGAAACTACGGTCCATCCTCTTTCTGTAACTTCTTACGAAATTTCAATCCAATGCTCAGAGAGAAAGTTATGACGATTTTCCCCAGGTCACCTGTTTGGAATGTAATTCAGGAGTCTACAAAAAGACCAACTTCCTCATATCATATCTCCATAAATATAGTGCGAAAAGCTCTAAAATTCGGACCTAAGATTCAACGTGATTTCTTCTAAAATGGGTTTTTTTTTAGCTTCTGAAACATCGCAGAAAAAAGTTATAGCGAAAATGCCACGATGACCTATTTGGAGGAGCGAAACCCTAGAATCCAAAGCTCTGATACCAAATGTTATGAAACCAGCTCAAGAAAAGATAGAAAAGATAGATCAACGCCTTAGAATTCAGCCACTTCGAGGGGGCAACCTCCTTTACATTACATAAATGAACAATTCTTGGATGATTCAAATGACAAAACCTCCTTTCTATATATAGGAGTCTAAGGAGTCACAATATAACCCAGCCGACCTAACAATAATAATATAAAGCCACAAAAATAACAATAGAGGGATTCTATGGGGCATATTAATAAAAATATGGGGACAATAAGGGCACAACAATATTAATAAGGGATACAACTACAATAGTAATGGTGTAATCACTAGTATTATAGGGACCCAACAACAACCCTCCCAGCAAGATTTGAGCAATTTTTCCCATCAGCAGGTTGTTCAGCCCAGGATTTGCGCAAATCTGGGCAGCAGTCAGCTGTTGGGCCCATTAATTATGCAATCCCCTAAGGCAGTCAGCTCAGCTTACAGTCAAGAATGCACATTTTTCTCCAGCAGTCAAGTAGTCTCTTGCATGTGCAACTGAGCTGATCGACTTCCCTCTAGGATTGAGCAAAACATACTTGCATGCATGGGTTGTTTCTCCCAAGGCAGCATGCAAAGGCATCCCTTGTTTCAGGGATCTATGTTTAGCATTTAGAGATTAATTCAAGGAACAATTCAGAAACCTCCCTCCAAGTGTCGCTTCCCCTAGATTTGTACGCGTCACAACCTCGATGTTATCAAAACTCATCAACCGGATGTTGCAGATCTCATTCCTCACATCAACCTTGTAGTTTTGACATCCCACGTCACGTTTAGGAGCAATCGGCACATTCATCTCAGTTGTTTTGGGGTAAGCTCGCTTCTCATGCCTTGTACTGCATTTTTGTCGCTTTTTGTGTATTCGCTTGTGCGAGTGTTGTTTGCTTGATTTCTTTGAACGCCTGCTATCATTTAGATATATTTAGCTTGTCCTAACTCTGTTTCAATTTTTGTTGCTATCTCACTGTTGTCGCATGCATGAAATTGTTTTTGCATAGACGTTCGCCCAACCAGTGAATGGCCTCACCCACATGCATGTTGATATGTTTGCTCAATCTTCCATTCATGTTTTGCATGCACTATTTATCACTTCTGCTATCACTTAGTGTTGCCATGCATTTCATCGACTTACTTGCTTTCAGTTGCCCGTCGGTGAGTCGGGCCAACCTTGGCCCAGTCTCTACCTTCACCAAGGCTACATTGCACAATCTGGAGAAGGAAGGCTCACCTTCCTCTCCAGATTTGTGCATTCTAGACTAGCACTAGCCTCCTAGACTGATTACACATTTCTGAAGGTCAGTGGCTACTTGGCCCAAAAATTTGCGCAAATCTGCCCCTGGGCTAACAGACATTCCCAGCTAGGATTTCTCATTGCACAATCCCAGTAGCCAACTGCCCGACTAGACTGTGAATTGTGCAATTCCAGCAGTTATTCAGTCTCTCAGTAGCCCGGACTGTGCCTTGTGCAGTCTTGGCAGTCGGTCTCCCAACCTCCCGGCCGAAATTGCGCAACCTTCATGATCATTCACCCAAGTATGTTGCAAGTCAATTCTCATGTTCATTTTGGTTTTCGACTGACAGATTGCTTGCTATGAGTGTTTCTATGTTTCCAGGTATCGCAGGTGTTCATCTTCCTCTCAGCAGTACAGGTACAATGGTTTCCAGGAGAGCAGAGACGAAGACACCGTTCAAAGCACGCTTGGGGATGCAATCGATCAAGTGTCTATGAGCTTGCCTACTCACAAAGATATCAAGTTGTTCGTAGACAATGACATCAAGCAACAACATCACAGCAAGTAGCATCATGAACAGCAGTTGAAAGCAGCATACCGAATGCAGCGAATGCAGCAAATGCAAGAGGAAGGTTGTTGACAACAGAGAAGCGGAGCAAAGTTGCAAGATCAAGTAGATCCACTGATAATGAAGGAAACT
This sequence comes from Pinus tabuliformis, assembly GCA_031772625.1. Taxonomy (NCBI): domain Eukaryota; kingdom Viridiplantae; phylum Streptophyta; class Pinopsida; order Pinales; family Pinaceae; genus Pinus; species Pinus tabuliformis. The sequence goes on along the minus strand of CM062809.1, from coordinate 32,144,725 downwards.
TTGGAGACTCAAGCTATGAAATGACGGCGTGAAGGCAGAAGATGGAACAAAGAAGGAGTTTCATGTGCTGAAGCAGCAACTCAGGAAGAACATGAAGCTGCACAAACAGTCCAATGAGTTGCAGCAAGAATAGGAACAGCAGTGGGTGCAACATGCACTCACGGATGAAACTGCGCCAGTACAAGTTAAGGATCCATCCCAACAGCTGACATAGAGCAAACATGGTGAGCAGTGTTGTTGATCACATGCAAGGGATCCAATAGCATGCTTGTCATTGTGCGCACGCATGCAATCAAACGCACTGAACACACTTACCAAGGCAAAGACAAGAATCAAATCCAACTGGGGCTGAACATGTACTTCGGCAAGTTGATGTGCATGACCACTAACACACACTTGAATATTAGCACGGACACTATGCATCAGTGTGTTGCCGGTTCAACCATACCTAATAAGATCGTGCGCATGTTAGCAGACGAGTTGGATGAAGGGGCCAAACCAATGCACCGGTTGCAACGGAGGTAAGAGTTCGTTTCAGCAAGATGTCACCATGAGGTGCATGCACACCATCACGAACGACCAAGCTTGGCATCATCTCACCACCTTCACCATCACAAGCATGTCAAAGAGTTGGTATCATCACAACGGGATGAGTGTCAATGATGTCTTGCAAGGCTGCTCAAGCCATGTTGTCTCACATGAGTACATGTGCATTGTAACATTGAGTCATGTCAAGTGTAATTCAAGTGTTAATGGTTGGATGTAATAGTCATAAAGTAGGTGAAGAGTCATGAGGGTAGTTGAACTGTCACAAAGGGGAATGTCAAGGGTCACCCCACCCTTTGCTATAAATAGTCCCTCATAACTCATTGTAGAGGCTTTTGGTCAACCAAGCTTCTACTAAGGCTATCTTGAAGAAGGCTTGGACAGTATGTAACGCACCTTGGCTTCTCCACTGCACGGAGCTAGTACATCTCTTTGGAAGAGTAGGCAGATGTGGTTGTAACATTCCAGTGATGGGGCTAGCAGGTTTACATGGTGTATTGTATGATTGTGACTTACACTTCCTTATATAATAAAAGCTAGCACATTTTCATGCATATGTTGTTATTGTAGTTGGACTGCTCCAGTTGCCTTAATGATATATGTTGTTTAACTTACGTACTTGTATATGAACTTATTTGTATGCAATTATATGAATCTTGTTGTTAATGTTGTCACCATCCGTGTCCACTGCTTTGCCAGACATCAGACAGACATTTCTATGAACCTTGTTATATCAACTATCACACTCATCTTAGACTAATCCGTGAGTGTTTTCGTGTTATCTTACCTTGTATGTTGTGACTACCACATCCGTGTCGACTGCTCTACTGGAAGTTGTGCATGTCCTTTGTGTTGTGTGTTCCTAACCGAGTTGGGACTAAACCCTTTCAACCTGGAACTCACCTTCACCTTCCTCTCCCTTCAAAGTGTTGGAACCTCTCATACTCATTCCTTGACTCGCTGCATTAGTCGCACCCTTGCTACTGACAGAGTTCTCTTACTTGCCTCTGTGCAACATCACGATCAAGGCATTACCTTACGACCCACTGTTGGGACTCCTACACCAAACAGTCTAAGGTCTAATTGGCACTTCTTACCAAGGAGATCCCCTTGACATGTTGGCGGGTCCAGCACCATCAACAGATACATGACAATATCTCCTCATACTGGTTTATTTTATTATAACAATATCTCCTTCAGGCTCGTTTATTTTATTATAAAGTTTTATAATTATTATAATTACTTTTTTAGGTTTCTATAATCATGATTGGTTAATTTTTAAATTTTCGTTTTTCCAATTTCATTTTTTTTTTCAATTTTTTTATCAATATTATAGACATGTAACATCTATCTACATTGTAAATGTACATCACTAATTTCACTACAATAATAATAATTCAACCATGTTTCACTCGACACTTAACTTAGTATTGTCTACTAATATTTTATAGATAAAATTTAAATAAATTTTAAAATTAAATTAAAAACTTTCCACTAATATACTTCTTAATATTTTGCATGAATTATGGCTATAAGCAAAACTATAAATCAGATTTGAAACACTGGGAGGAAGAATGGTTATTTACTTTATGTATGATGTGAAGTTTGCATTCCATATCTTTTACTATGGACAAATGCAAGTGGAAGTTGTATAAAGATTATTTTTTATTTTGTACATAAAGAGAAAGCAAAGAAGGCAAAGTTGAAGTGTTCATAAGGTAAAGTTGAAGTCTTCACATAACCATAATTTTAATGAGAGCAATACAAGTAGCTTAAAACTAAAAGTAATTGTAATTAATTTAATGTTAATAATTTATTTTTTTGTTTGGGATAGTTCAATTCGCAATGGCCGTGGAAATGAAGTCTCACCAAATCTGAAGTATTGGGTTCAAATCTTGTGCTATCCCCCCAATCGGGGTGAGAAATTGGACATGATGAAAATGTAATCCTACCAAACTTACAAACAAAAATGTTTATAATTTATTTATTATTATTATTATTATTTAATTGTAATAAAAATTTGTAACTTTGAAAGATTTTTTGTGGCTATTACTCTATATATAGTTATTACATAAATGTCACAAACAAACTAATTACAACATGTTTTTAGAACTTCAACATACACAACTACAACAAAAAAAATTATTCACCAACCACTTAAACTAAAATCCTTCAACTAACTTTTTAATTATTAAAAAATTTAAAATAAATAATTAAAAAACCACCTATATATATTCCAAAAAAGAGAATTTTCTCAAGACAATTACAACCTTTATATTTTACAAATTCTCTTTTATTTCTCACAACATAAACTCGCCCACAAATCTAAAGATAAGGGCACTAACGCTGACATTGTTTGGAGTTTCAATTAGACATTATAGGAAATAAAACAAACTCAATGTCTTTTATGTTGGGTAACCTTGACATTGTTTGGATTTCCATTTAGACATTATAAGATATAAAACAAACTCAATGTTTTCATATATATATATATATATATTTATATTTATATTTATATTTATATTTATATTTATATTTATATTTATATATATATATTTATATATATATATTTAAAAAATTCTTGTAATTCTATGTGGTAAGTTTAAATAGTAGAAGAATTAGAAATCCTTGATATTTGGAAAACTTGGTTCCAATATAAATTTCAAGATATCATTTTGTCTAATCTTATTTTCCACAATAATTTTGAAATTAAGCGTTAACAAATAAGATTTTTTTTTTCAATAATAATTGAGTTTTACTTGCCCCCGATCGGGGTGGACGAGATGGCGACATGTGGGATTATGATGAAGGTGGGAAGGTGGCAATGCAGACCACCTCTCAGTATAATTATCCCACAGGACGTTGAGAAGGCCTGCAGGCAAGGTAGAAACCCGAGGCACGGTGACGACAGAGTAGTGGAGGAAGAAGGAGGAAGGAACGGCGGCGAACGGACGATGGGACGTCGGGTAGGTGGCAGCAGATTAATAAGAACAGGCAAGGGCAGAGCCGAAGATAGTATGATGCGAAGGAGGGCAACGAAGGGAGCGAGAAGCTGGCCGGTATTCTCTGCAATTCGTCTCAGAAAGGGACAGAAGACAACGGCAGGAAGAATGAGAAAGGCTGGAGTCGAAGTTGGCAAGGTAGGAAGACAGACAGGACAGGACAAAGGCATGCAAGGAGCACAGTTCGATACTGAGCAGGGTCAGCCGGAGATAGAAAAACAGATGGCCTGGGAGAAGAGAAGACCCCTGAGCATAAAGACCAATTTCATTCTAGGAAAGGAAGGGCGGGGATGGCCAACATGTCTGAGAAAGAGCAGCAAGGGGAGGGTATGAATCTGGCTAGGAAAGTCAAGGAGCCCGGAAGAGAGGAATTCACAGGGAACGCGTCCTTTGATGTTGGGCAGGGGAGTCAGGCAGCTACTAGGGACAAAACAGTTAGCCCAGGGCGCGGAAGAGGGCGCAGGGGCAGAGGGAGAGCTCGTCAATCCGACAGACAAGAGTTTAGAACCCCTTCACCAGCACGTCAGAGACGAGGTCGGAAAACGATGAAACATATGGTGCAGGAGGCAGAAAAGGCCTACAACGAAGGAACAGACGCCGATATCCACAGGCTCATTCAGGAATTAGAAACAAAGGCAATGCAGGAAGACTCAAAACCGGAGATGGAAGACTGGGGCAACCTGATCCCTGACCCGGGAAACACCAGGGGATGCCTATCCTTATACAAGCAGGCCTTACATGTATATTGGGTGGTGAAGCGATTAATGGCAAAGGCAATGGAGCAGGTTGCAGTGGAAATGGCAAAGATGGCTCAGGGCATACCAAATTTAAGGAGAGAAATGAAAAACCTCCAAATTACTTTGCTCATGCAGGACAATAAGTTGGAGGAGATTCAACAACAGCTGAAGAAGCTAGCTACAGCGACCCGAGACGAAGACACTCAACCTGAAATCATGGTAGATTAATCCCTCTAGATTACTCCAATGGTTTTCCTTGTTAGTTCTCTGAGAGCAAGCTCTCCTTTTTTGTTCTGTTTTAGTTGCTAATGTCGATAGGAAACCAGATTAGCAATTTTGGCAGTGAAGTTTACTTGGCATGGATTTGCAGACTTTGTCTTTTTTGTTATTGGTCGGCTTATAAAGACTTAAGGTGGCCAACAGACCCGGTTTCCCTTCTGGGCGGGTTGAGGCTACCAAACGCTTGTACTTATTTCAATTTGGATAAATAGAAAAACAGAGGTCCCTCCTTAGCTTACAAAAAAAAAAAATGAGTTTTACTTATTTTTCAATTTCATATTAAATAAAAGCAAATTAAAAAATTATGTGAACAAATTAAATCAAAAAAATAAAATCTCTAATTTATTTAAATAAATTAATTGTTGTGAAATAAAAAGTTGATCCATTGGAAAAATATCAATGCTTCCACAAATACTAAAATTTCACATGCTAACTCATTAACCAACACTAAGAAAAATACAATTAGCCGAGAATAAAAAGTATGTTATGTTGAGAGGTATTAAGAAAGACTACTTAATACATGGATTAAAATTTTAAATTTTGCAAAATCTTCAACAATAAATTCAATATTTATTTTAAACTAATTAATTTCTTCATCTTTGTTATTACAAATTTTCCTAAATGTTTTAAAAAGATTTTACAATAGCAATAGACAAAAATAAGAGAACTCGGTGAAGGATTGTGTCCCATGAATATCACGACATCTACCTTTTCCCTTAGAAGGACTATTGCATAAGGCCACATTCACTCAAAATAATGGGAACACATGTGTCCAAACCAGTATGCTCTAATTATGAAGATTTAAAACATGCATACATGTGATCATTTCCCATATTCAAGATGGTAACAATTAATAGTCAATAATAAAATAATAAAATATATCTAGATACATAAAATGATAATAATTACATACCTAGAGCATCTATGAGCTAATGTTTCAAAAAATAGGACTATTGCATAAGGCCACTTTCACTCAAAATAATGGGAACACATGTGTCCAAATCAATATGATCTAATTATGAAGATTTAAAACATGCATACATGTGATCATTTCCCATATTCAAGATGGTAACAATTAATAGTCAATCATAAAATACATCTAGATGCATAAAATGATAATAATTACATACATAAAGCATCTATGAGCTAATGTTTCAAAAAATAATTCTATATTGAGACATTAATAGGGCCATATAAACACTTAAAACACTAATAAGAAATGCCATAAGAAAATATTAATAATAACACTTAATTTCTAAAATATTTTCAAAAATGAGTATCAAGATGATTGTCTTATGGAAAGAAAAGGTAAAATATTTAGACATATAATAAAGATGAATGTGTTGTAATAGTAAATGCTCTAGTAAATTGTGTATGTACGATTAGGTCACCACTAAGCCATAAAATGACCATCATTGTCATGTTCTTTGACTCAATTGCATAGCAAGTTAATTGAGTGAAGGAATAAGGGTAGAAATGGGTGCACATTAAAGGAGTATTCATTAAAGTGTGTAATTTAGGTGAAAATTGGAGCATTAGAGGTATAATTTTTTATTTTATTTTATTTTTTATTTTTATTTTTTCTTGGAAAAATATGGGCAGATCAACCCCGAAGGGAATCTTTTTAAAGCCTGTCGGTCAAACCAGCAGGGCCTAACCCTAAGGGCATCAAGGAGAATTGACACTGTGACCTCCCGATCGGCGAGGTACTTAACAACAGGGACTCGACCAGTTGAGCTAACCCTTGGGGCTATTAGAGGTGCAATGTTATGGACAATGACAATCAATATGTATGATTGAAATGACCATAGGATCACATGTTAGCAAGCTTCATCAATATAAAATATTGTTATTATTAGATGGCAATGTGTGCAATCATAAAAAGAAAAAAAGATTAGTGATTAGCAAGATGTACGAGTATGTAAATCAAGATAGGAAACCTAAGGGGTGACAAATAATTTACGGTAACAAATTAAAGGTCCGGGATAAAGGGAAGACAATTTACACTTGTGTTGGTGTCCTTTGCTAGTGTCTAAACTCCCACTAGTCACCTTAGCTAGAGCCCCACCCATTTACCCCCATCACATCGTCCTTTGCATCCATCGATATCCGCTTGATCTTTTGTTGACCCTCCCACCAACAATCCCCCATGATTATCTCCATCTCTCTAGCTATATCATGTGAGACTTGGGCAATGGTCTACATTGAATCTGAAGGGAAAAAACTAGCTGGTGGAAATCACTATCCACCCAACTACAACATCATTAATACTTTGCAACTGTATGCCCATCCATAGATACTTCCACCACATTGCATGTTCCCATACTCCCATCCATCGATCTCTATCAAAATGTGTTGATAATTGCATCCATCGATCTCCAAATAATGTGACCATACAAAACATAATATGGATTGTCGTTCAATATAGTGTGCATTAATGTCATGAGCACCAACAAACAATCCTAGTGACATGGTGAGGGGATAGAAACATACATGAAAATGCCATGCCCAATTTGAATTTGAATCTAATTGTGTCCATTGTTGGAACTTTCGATGTCATTCTGTTTATTCAAATCCATTCATTTGATTGGAAAAAGAGTACCTAACTCCATTCCATTCATCTGATTTTGAATCTAAGAATTGTCATTGTTGGAACTTGAGCATGAGTGATATGTGCTATAGACATTCCAATTAACACCATAACGAGCTCATATTGTGGTTGCCTACATGTAATGCCTTAACAACAATTCCATTGACAAAGAATGCCTCGACTACTAAACCTGTATCATGTATTATGTCACAGGTCAACTAGATGTACTTTCCCTTCGTGAGGCATATGAGGAAATATATATCTGGATCAATCCTCTACAGGCACTTGTGCTTCTCAACTTATTAGTGGCTTTTGATATGAAATTATGCCAGGGATTTGATACGTCAAATTCTCTGTAAAGAAGTCACGAAGAGACTCAATGCACAATGATTCCAAAGCGCCCATGTCCCCTCATTCCCACTTCTCTTTCCTTTTTTGATTATTGAGCTTTGATCCTTAAATTTTTGAAAAAAAAAAAGTAGAAATAATAGGAAATAAATGTAATATTGAACTTTTAAGTTGAATGGTTGGTGGGAAATAGTTGTAGAACATGGTTCAATCTACACTCATAAGCATACCAATCCCCTCTTTGATTGAGCAATCTACGTTTTGTGTCATTACAACAACGTTTAATTTTGTTCGTGTACACACACACATATATATATGAACATTTTCACCAACCCTTAGTATTAAAGCTAAGCTAGTTTTCGACTTAGTTAAGGCACAATACTTGGGATCTCTACTTGAATGGTTCATGAGGCACAATACTTGCTAAGGTTTTGCAAATGGGGTAGCAAGCTAAGTGGGCTTGATTGTGGGGAAAAACTCCACAGTTAAGCGCGCTTGAGCCAGAGGAGTTTTGGGATGGGTGACCTCCTGGGAAGTCCTGGTTACCGGGTGCAAGCCCCGGAAGTGATGATTGATGCTATGTGATTCATTTCACTAGTTTCAATCCCACTTCTTCACCCCTGTGAGCATCACCCGATGCAATGAGTGCTAAGTGAACTATTCAAAAATCATGAGAAATTAGTCAGTTACGACTACCTCTCATGGAAATGGTCATACATGAATGACTTACTTAACGCAGTTGAATCCCAAAATGATATCTAATATAATGCACTGCGTAAACCCCCATACTTAAATTCAAAAAGAGTCAAGGGATCTCTACTTGAATGGTTCATGAGGCACAATACTTGCTAAGGTTTTGCAAATGGGGTAGCAAGCTAAGTGGGCTTGATTGTGGGGAAAAACTCCACAGTTAAGCGCGCTTGAGCCAGAGGAGTTCTGGGATGGGTGACCTCCTGGGAAGTCCTGGTTACCGGGTGCAAGCCCCGGAAGTGATGATTGATGCTATGTGATTCATTTCACTAGTTTCAATCCCACTTCTTCACCCCTGTGAGCATCACCCGATGCAATAAGTGCTAAGTGAACTATTCAAAAATCATGAGAAATTAGTCAGTTACGACTACCTCTCATGGAAATGGTCCCCGATCCTGTCTCTGTGAAACTCGAATTTACATCTTGACAATGCCTTTGTCAAAATTTCAATATCCTGATCCTCTGTGGGAATGTACTCCAACAACATAATCCGCCTCTGCACACAATCTAGAAAATGACGATATCAAATATCAGCATGCTTGGACCAATCATGAAAAACTGGATTTTCAAAGAGTTTGATACAACTCTGATTGTCACAGTAAATCACATTTGGATCCATCTGCTGACCAAACAAACCAACCAGAATCTTCCTCATCCAGATGGCCTCACAAGTTGCTTGACTAGCAGCCATGTACTTTGCCTCTGCTAAACTAAGTGCAATTGATCTTTGTTTCTTGTTGTACTAAGAAACAGTTGTTGACCCAATACTGAAGATCCCTCTTAATGTGTTATTCCTGTCGAATGGACTCCCTGCCCAATTTTCATCAGTGAAGCCTTGAAGCTTCACTTCCTCTATCTATTTGTACCACAATCCATACTTAGTAGTGCCTCTGAGGTATCTCAACACATGCTTGACCACCTTCCAATACAGCTTGGTCGGCATAACCATTACTTGACTAAGTTGGTTAACTGCATAGCACATGTCCGGTCGTGTGTTCATCAAATACATGAGTGAACCCACAAGCTGCCTGTAAATAGTAGCTTCCACTACTTTACCCGAAGTAGCATCCTCCTTCCTCCAGTTACCTGCTAGAGGAGTCTCCATGGGTTTACTACTCTCCATGTGGAACCTTTTTAGTATCTCTTTGGCATGCTTTCCCTAGGAGACAAAAAGTTCCCAATCACCTTGCCATACTTCCATGCCTATAAAGTAGTGCATGAGCCCCAAGTCCTTCATTTCGAACTCTCTTGCAAGATCCTCTTTGCAAGACTTAATCAGCTTATCATCACCTATCATAATCAAATCTTCGACATATAAGACAATAATCATCAATTTACCTTCCACCACAATATGGTACAGGTTCGCATTCGATTCACTTTTGATGAAGCCCAACCCGGTGATGTAGCTATCGATCTTGGTGTTTCAAGCACGAGGTACTTACTTCAACCCATACAATGCTCGCTTGAGTCAGCACACATGTGACTCATGGTCAAAGGTCTCAAAACCTTCAGGCTGCTCAATATACACCTCTTCCTCAATCATGCTATTAAGGAAGGTTGTCTTTACATCCATATGATGTATCTTCCAACCCATCTACGTTGATAGTGTCAAAATGGATCTGATTGATGAGTACCTTGCAACAGGAGCAAAGGTCTCATTGTTATCAATCCCCTATACTGAAGAAATCCCTCGGGCCACAAACATGGCCTTGTGTTTCTCCACACTACCATTCATTGCTTGTTTTACCTTGTAAAGCAATCGGGAACTCACCACTAACTTGTCTGTTGGTCTTGGGACCACATCCCAAACACTGTTACGAACAATGGAGTCATACTCCTCCACCATTGCCTCAAAAGAAGATGGCTCTATCTCAACACATCTGCTCATAAGAGCTATTTATCCAGTGTACGTCTCAAGTGACCTCCTCTGCTTATGATGTGATGTGGGTGCTCCCATATTCTCTCTCACATCTTGCAATGACATGTCATATTTTCTGGCGCTCTTTCTCTCATCTTTGGAAGACTTTGCCTGAGTGGGTGTCTCCACTCCCAGATCTTTTGCATGTGGTTGCTCCACATAAATCTGAGGCTCCTCCTTAGGAGCTAAAATCTCCTCAACTACATGCAGTTGAAGCTCCCTCTCAAGGGAACATCTCATGGCCTTCCCTTCATCGTATTTGACATCCCTGCGAACCATTGTCATCCTGTTGGTCGGAAGGTACACTCGATAGTTGTGAGCTGTATCAGTGTACCCCACAAATATCCCCAACTCAGTTGTCGGCTCAAGCTTATTTCGTGAATCTTTGGTCACATGGCAATATATCGATGAGACAAAAATCCTGAAGTGACCCACATCTATTCTCTTCCCTAAGAAAGCCTCCTCTGGTGTACTCATCCCAAGCATCTGATGAGGGCTTATGTTCTGCAAATAAATAGTTGTGTTGCATGCCTCATCCCACGTGTAGTGGTAGGCCTTGATCATGCAACATCACCCGTGTTGCCCCTACAATGCTTCTATTCTCCCTTTCAGCCACCCCATTATGTTGTAGGTTATGGGGTGTTGTCAAATCCTGTTTAATCCCTTCTTCCACACAGAAGTTTTTAAACTCATTTGACACATACTCTCCATCGTCATCACTCCTGAGAGTTTTAACCTTCCTACTAGTATCTTTCTCGACCAATGCTTTAAATTCACAACACTTTGCAAAAGTCTGATCTTTCTTCTGCATGAAAAAGATCCAATATTTATGAGAAAAATCGTTCACAAATATAACATAATACCAGTGTTTGGCCATGCATGTTGTTGAGAATGGTCCACACACATCTGAATGGACTGTTGGGTATCACTTTTTGGTGTTTTATCTTCGCCATATAAGCCATTTTTTCCTTCATTTTTCTTTTTTTCCACTTCTATTTTCATCTATAAAACCCTTGAAATTAATCAAATCAAGTACACTTGTCATTTACTTTAAATGATATAAATTTTGATGAAGTTTTTCTTTAAAATTAAAAGTTTAGCAGTAATTACGGGATGTTGCAACTTCCCGTAATAGTTCCATGGTTTTCATAAGTGCGGGACAGTTGCGTGAAATCCGAAAGTTTTTGGGTAATCCTCATTGTACAAGGATGGTGAAACACCTATTTTTCTCCTCAAAAGGTTCACGAAGGTGCTCGGTCAATGCTGGACAAACTAGGTCGATCATGCAGAAAATCCCTTGTTTTAAGCATAAAATTTGAGCAGTTTTGGATTTTGAGGGATTTCTCCCAAATTTTAGTGATAAGAAGGATGAATTCGACCTGTTAGCCTTCATTTAGGATTTTCATAAATACATTTGAATATTTTTAGTCATTTGGTTACAAAAACTCTTGTATAAATATGTGGGATTTGAGGAAGAAAGACATATCATACTATGTTAAATTTGATGAACTTGTGTTATTTAATAAAGTGAATTGATTCAAAGTTTCTTATACCTTCATTGTTCTTAATGGATGATGCTTAGCCTATTCTTCAAGTTCTTTTAGTTGGTTTTCAACTTAAGTGTGCAAGCAAAGCGTGGAGGGCCCCCATCGCCAAGCTTGTGCACTTGTTTTTAATTGAATGTTATGAATTTTTTAAGTTTGTTGCAATTGCATTTTGTTTATTTGTTATTTATTTATCATTTGACAGATTTGGCTATTGTTATGATTCATAAGAAATATTATGAATTGACCTCTTGTAAAGGAGTTTGATATTCCTTTCACTTTCAATAGTTAAAATTGTCAAAATTGCTCATGTTGCTTATGTGTGATTGGATTTCCTCATTTTGGTTAATAAATTCTTTAATTGAAAGTAATTGATTATCTATATGTATTGATTTTGTCATTGGAAGCTTTTTAAATCCATCTCCTGTAAGGGAGATTGAAGTTTTCTTGAAAATAATGCTTAATATCTCAAGTTAGTTAAAGTGTTAATATTTTAGAATACCATAGATTTTGGTGTGCTTCGAAGTTTACAAATTCCAAATTGATAATAAAATTGATGATCTAATTTATACCCTAAATTACACTGACATTTTTGGCATCATTGTCACGGAAGCACCTTTAATTTAGTTATGTTTTTTTATGCCTGTACAAAGAGATGAAAGGGGTAGATATACAGAGAAACCCCCCCCCCCCAACCACCAAAAAAAAAAACTCCAAGACCTATCAAATTTCAAAAGAGGATGCTAAAGAATTTATTCAATGAAGGAGGGTATGCCACCACAAGGATCTTCTTAAATCCTTGTCCACAATTTAGAATTGTCAGGGATGAGTTTTCATTTAAAAAGATAAAAGAGGAGAAAGGCATCTATGAAGATGATTCACAAAAGGAGAACCTAGAAGCTTTTTCTAGTTATCCTTGTAAGAAGGACAAAGAGTCATTGGCCACATCCAATGACAATCAAACATTAGAGCCAGAGATTGAAGAATTTCTCTCATGTCTATCACAAGATCCCTTGTGCATTCATGAATGTAATGAACAAAGTTTAGAAGAACTTATGGTATGACAACAAAGGAAATCCAAGGAGACAAAGATCATATCAAAACTTGGTTCCAAAGAGTCACTAGGCCACCATACCACTCCATTTTTCGACATTTCTTGGCATCAAATTTGTATGAACAATTGATCTCTCATGTCCAAGCATTCATTAAGGCATATTTTTCAAACTTAGATATGAGTTTACTTATCATCTTGTTACGCAAATGGATGCATTGGAAATTCTCTTATACTTGAGGGAATGTTTTCTTTTTCCAAATAGAATAGGATAGTATAGAGGAAATAATAATAATAATAATAATAAAGTTAGTTCAATATTGCATGAATAAAACTCATTTTGAGAGGATTTTATGACAAAATGCAGTTGTGACAGTCCTATTTTGGAGGACCATATGGGCTCATTTTTAAAACCTGTTTCTACACAAATAAGCCCTTGAAATCTATTTTCTAACCCATTTTGATTTTTTCAATTTGCATCTCAAATGGAAAAAATATATGGTCAAAATAGTTACTAGGTCTCAAGCAGAAAATTCAAGAACAAAGTTAGTACAACTATGATTTGAGGGATTTAATGGACATATTTTTACAAGATATTTCTAGGGGAGATGGCCCTTATAACCTAGTTTCCATTTCAATTTGAATCACCTCAAACCGACATCATATGAAAATTTTATGCTCAAATTACTAATTGCTTGTCATAAAATCTGCATTGTGAAAATTCTACATATTGACTGTTCAGTGGCATATTTCACATTTAAACAACTTCAAGTCTATTTTAAGCCACAATTTGAATCATCCCATTTGGAGATCATATGAAAAATTATGCCACATTTAGTAACTACATGTCTTAAAACCAGCATGGTGAAACTCTGCCTCCTAGGTTTGTTCATCAGTGGATTTGAGATATCAAATCAAGATATATTAAAAAATTGTTTCTATTTGAGGTATTTACATGAGTCTAAGTTAATCTCCAAGTGGAATCACGTCAATCCATGCTTGAATGAAAATGTTATGCTCGAATTAGTGATTGTTGGTCTAGAAAGAAATTCACGAATAGTCCCATCAAGTAAGGTGTTCCTTAGTAGGTTTGACATATAATTCAAACTCACTTTGAAAACATGTTTCTAATGGAAATATACCTATGATTCCACTTCAATCTAGCTTTGGAATCACTTCAATTGGATATAAAATGAAGATTTTGTGAACAAAATATCGTCGGGAGATCTAGGTTGGCCACCACTTTTCAACAGGTAAACAAATGCATTTTTCTTCATCTATCTTCTTTGGATTTGTTTGTTTTAGGAATTGTTGCATTTATTTTACGTATTTATTAGAAGGAGAAAGACCGATCACCTTTCTTCTCCCATCATCTCACATTTTATTGCAGGAAATGCTTAGTTTTTGCAGGTCTCAGGAAGTCCAAAGGGTCAAATCTATGAACAAGTGATTTTCAAAGTCAAAGTTTTCGAAATTCATACATGAGGGTATGAAATATTCAAGTTAAGCAAAGTGGAATATCATCTGACATTGAGTTCTAAATCCTTGGATATTGTTACAAAAACCTCCTAGTGGATGACTGACAGATACTTGAAGATGAATGAAGAATTCAAGTCTCATATCATGTCAAATTCACATCAACTATTGAAGAGACCTCTCATAAGCTCTACCATTCATAATTTCATTCCTCCATGCTCTATGCCATTTTCCTTCTTCCAAGTTTCATAATCCATTCATATTGAAGTCTGAATTCATCCATTTCACTTTCCATCTATTTTCCTTCACAAGCTTACCATACAATTTTGTGTCAACCAAGCCTCCTTCTTAGCCATCAAAATAATAATAATAAAACAAATATATAAAAATAAATAAATAAATAAATAAAAGGAGTTTAGTTGTGAAAACCAGGCAATTGGCACAACATAAGCTCAAAATTCTCATTAGAAAACCAAGTCACATTGGCTAGTGAGACTTCACAAAAATAGTTACTTCCATGTGGAGTTTATTGATAGCCAATAAAGAATTTTTTTCCATGAAAAGAGACTTGAGGACAATTCAATTCTCAAGGTCGGGGAGGAGGTACATAATTTCTGAGTTTTTGAAAATCTATTTGAAAGCCTTCTGCAGACATTTGCACTACCTTTTGAAGATACTACAGTTTCAGAGGAACCTGTATTTTTCCAGTAAAGGGACCTGTTTTTTAAGAATACAATCACAGAGGGCTCTGTTTTGAACAATACAATCACAAAGGGACCTGTTTTGAAGCACAACATGGGCAATTGCAAGAAGGACATAAATTTCCTATCAGCCTTTGAAGACAGTCAAAGGGATTTCAAAGGGACATGAAATGTTATCTTAACAACATCTTTGACAAAGGGACCTATAGCTACAACTCCAGAAGAATAGAAAGAAGAAGCTTCAACTACTACAAAAACCATGATTAAGGAAGTCATTACAAAATCAGTAAGAAATTTAATTTTAAAGCTTTACTTTTGAAAAAAAAATTGTCATTTTAAAGTAATGATAATGTATTTATTTGATTAATTATAGTTATTCATTTCATTCATTTACCCTACCATGACATTCATTTAATTCATTTACCCTACTTACCATGTCATTCATTTACCTTAAACCTATTCCTTTAAAACACCATTTATGAACCCTACATGCTCCTTTGAAGAATGATAAAACATCATAACATGGGAAAATACAATCATTTTTCAAAAGAGGCAGCAGGATGGGCAATTATTTCTATGGTACAGGGTAGTCATAAGAAGGTACAAAGAGTCTGAACAGAGCATAAGTATAAGGCATGAGAAAATTACATGAGATTTTTTTTATATATTGACAATTCCATTTTTCAACATATAAGATGCATAGGGATTAAAAAGCAATCATAAATATGTGGTAAATAGAGATATCACAAGAGTGAAAAGAAGTCATTTTGTTGGAAAAATTATATCAAAATGACACCTAGAGGATTCAATTATGTCTTTGTTGACACCTACAGGACTATGCGATGGTGAACAAGTCATATTGTTGACAATTCATAATTTGAATTACAATATGGGTAATAAAATCAAAGGAAGCCATATACAAAATTCAAAATGCCTTGTGAGGAAGTCGTTGTTTGCTAAGTGTTGAAAAAAAAAATGATTGCCCAGAAAGAATTTACAATTGTAGTGTCTGTTGAACAGTCTATTGTGTATAGTTGTATGGTTACCAAGTGAAAATGATGTCAATTTAAAAATACCAAGACTATAGTTAACCCACCAATACAGAGCTTGTCAAATTGAATGTTGTTGTGAAGGGTTGTTGTAGAACCTGTTGTGTCAAAATTGAATGTTGAGCCTGAAAGAGTTGCTGAAGTTAAACACAGAGAGTGAAAAGTTTTCGTAGTACACAGAGCTTGTAGGGATTGCTGAGTAAAAAAATGCAGAGGTTGTTGTGGGATGAAAATGGAGAAGTGTTACAGGGAAAAGTGTCTACTCAGAACTGCATATCCCACTAAGGTGTGACAGCTGCCTTAGAAACAAACAGAGTAAAGCTACTTTCGTTTTTCCTTTATGAATTATAGATAGAGAGGAACAAAAAGACCAACCTCTGTCTTGCGCTAATCTCCTGATTTGATTCCTCTCTTCCTTGATAGTCTTTCACTACTTGTTCCCTTACACGCCCAGCTTCACAAAGTACCTGTAAGATCACAGTAGCATAGCACTATAAAAAGACATGGATCTATAATCATAAACAATCTAGGATCAGATGTAAATTGACCATACAAATGCAGCAAACATCAATGACACAAGAGTATGGAGGAAAACTTGAATAACTTTTATTGATAAACAAGAAAGAACCAAGAGGAGTTACAACCAGTTGTTCTGACCCAGCATCAACCTCTCAGCAAGGAAGCCCCTCTTCACCTCATACAAAGCTTAGATCACCCAACAATCTGATGTTTGTCTCAAGAAACCAACAGCAATTCCTTACAATATGTAAAATTCCAGCCTCCGAATCTCTCGGATGAGAGATCCATATATAGATATCTGTAAGGGGGATGAGTCAGCTTGATATTTGATTAGTGTCTTCTCTCTGATAGTTCTTGCTTCCACTTGGAGATTGATGGTCTCTTACTCATCCTTGGTCGAATTCAAAGAGGCAAGTGTCACAGGAGAAGTTTCTGGAAGCTTCCATTGCCTCTCCACCTCGGGAAATGACACTGCCATTTGTCATTTCTCACCCATCGCACCCCATAGAAGGGCTTTTTGAAATGCAACGCACCCACACAGTGTACTTAGGTGAGATGCAACGCACTTGGCTAGTGGAGCAGCTGAAATGATCCTGTTTTGACCAATTCTGAGCAGTTTTTCATGGAGAACTTCTGGGAGAAGTTGTAATCTGTTAACCTTGTTCCTTTAGGGGTTAGAACAACACTTTTAGGGACTTAGGAGCCCTTGGTTTATGGACATTTCATGCTTTGGGTTGTAGTACCCAAAAATGTCTATAACAAGAAGTCGCTTGAGAGGGATTTTGCTGCGTTGGAAGAGGTAAGCCCTATTTCTATGCCCAAATTGAGGAAAATGGTATTCTTTTGTTGAAAACTTCTCTGTTAGAATCGAACCATGGTTGTGCTTATCTCCTAAATCAACAGAAATCGACTTTCATGCCAACATTTACTTCTTCCACCACAAAATGCGAGATTTTATGTGATCAAATTAGTTATATTTAGAAAAAAATCAAAATTGAATGCTCAGACCTTCGAAATCGAATTTTCGGGGATTGGTTTAATTCGATGAGGCATATGGGAAATTTAAAACAAAGTTTTCACGTAAAAAAAACGACAACAACAAAACAAAACATTTTGAATCAGGGAACAACACCAATCAAAATTTCTAAGCACAGAGAAATTCCAGAACAAGTTTTCAGAGTCATAGAAAATAGAAATTGGGTCATTTGGTCAACAGAAACAATGGTGAAAATTTGTTCATGTGAAATTATGAAACAGAAATTGAAAATTTGGAGTTAAAAATTTAAATTTCTTTTTGTTTCTTGTTCAACAGGTAGAGAGAAAAAAAAAACACAGTGAGCTAGAAAATTCCAGATCGGAGTTTTTTTTCTTATAGAAGGAATAATCAAGAAAGAATTGTTTTTTTCAAAATGGTGTCTAGAGTTGAACCGGAATAGTTTAATATTATTACAGTACACCAACATTGTTTAGATCTATTAGAAACAAATCATTGCACTTCATTTTTTACTAAATTCAGTGGGCATAATGAGAAGGCATGTATAGAGTTTGCAACCTCATTTGATGGGGAAAGGGCCATTGTAGGAAACCTTACTATCAAACTATCAGAAGATATAATGGAAAAAGCCAATGTAGATATTTTGTTGCGGGCAGCAAAGGAAGTGGAAGAAGAGGAACAGTGATAGACACATAGGGACACTTTTTTTGCATGAGGACATGCAATGACTTCCTCTTGGGGGATGTTGGGTATCACTTTTTGGTGTTTTACCTTCGCCACATCATTCATTTTTTCCTTCATTTTTCTTTTTTTCCACTTCCATTTTCATCCATAAAACCCTTGAAATTAATCAAATCAGGTACACTTTTCATTTAAATTCAATGATTTAAATTTTGATGAAGTTTTGCCTTAAAATTAAAATTTTAGCAGTAATTACGAGATGTTGCAACTTCCCGTAATAGCTCCATGGTTTTCATAAGTGCAGGATAGCTAGGTGAAATCTGAAAGCTATTGGGTAATCCTCATTGTACATGGATGGTGAAACACCTATTTTTCTCCTCAAAAGGTTCATGGAGGTGCTCATCAACGCTGGTCAAACTAGTCCAGTCATTCAAAAAATCCCTTGTTTTAAGCATAAAATTTGGGCAGTTTTGGATTTTGAGTGATTTCTACCAAATTTTAGTGATAAGAAGGATGAATTCAACCTGGTAGCCTTCATTTCGGATTTTCATAAATGCATTTGAATATTTTTAGTCAGTTGGTTACAAAAACTATTGTATAAATATGTGGGATTTGAGGAAGAAAGACATATCTTATGTTAAGTTTGATGAACTTGTGTTATTTAATAAAGTGAAATAATTCAGAGTTTCCTATACCTGCATTGTGCTTAATGGATGATGCTTAGCCTATTCTTCAAGTCTTTTTAGTTGTTTTTCAACTTAAGTGTGTAAGCAAAGCATGGAGGGCCCCAATTGCCAGGCATCTGCACTTGTTTTTAATTGTATGGTATGAGTTTTTAAGTTTGCTGCAATTTCATTTTGTTTATTTGTTATTTATTTATCATTTGATAGATTTGGCTATTGTTATGATTGATAAGAAATATTATGAATTGACCTCCTGTAAAGGAGCTTGATATTCCTTTCACTTTCAATAGTTAAAATTGTCAAAATTGCTCATTTTGCTTATGTGTGATTGGATTGCTTCATTTTGGTTAATTAATTATTTAATTGAAAGTAATTGATGATCTAAAGGTATTGATTTTGTCATTGGAATCTTTTTGAATCCATCTCCTGTAAGGGAGATTGAAGTTTGCTTGACAATAATGCTTAAGATCTCAAGTTAGTTAAAGTGTTAATCTTTTAGAATTAGTCTCTAAACCATAGATTTTGGTGTGCTTCTAAGTTTACGAATTATGGATTGATAATAGAATTGATGATCTAATTTATACCCTTAAATTAGACTGACATGGACTCGATCTAGGATCGCTTGTGCTCGACTATCTTTGTCGTGAAATGAAGCTTTGGTGAATTTTCCCAAAGTACACCCTTTGCATGTGTCAAATTGCTCTAGTGTACCCTTGGGAAGACCGGTAGAAATTTGTTGCATGATTTTCAAAGCGTCGTGATGAAAGTGACCCAACCGCCTGTGCCACAGCTCACCAATGTCTCGACTCTACAGCTTCTCTGCTTTCATGCTCAAGGTAGCACAATCTTCTACCTCCAACTTGTAGAGATTCTTCACCTGGATCCCTATCTTCTTTACCTGTCCTATGGCTATGTGATGAAGGAGTGCCTTTCCCTTACTAAAGATCACATCATAGCCTCTATCCTCCAACATGGCAACATATACCAAGTTCTTCTTTAAACCAAGAACATACATAACATCTCGCAAAGTGAGGGGAGCACTCGACTCCCTCTGAAAGGTAATTGTACCCAACCCGGTAGCACTATACCTCCCGTCATCACCCATCTCGATATGCATATGGAGATCCTTCTCCTCCAAGTCACTAAAGAGATCCTTGTTACCAGTCATGTGGAAAGAAGCTCCATTGTGTAGGTACCATACACTACCATCATTGATGACACCATGCATGCGATGAGGGTAAAGTCCAATTCGAATTGTGAGGCAAGAGCCTCACCTGCCACTCCTCCTAAGGGCTTCTTCTTGGATTTCTTGAGCAGCAAATTTGTAGCAGAATGTCCCATCTCGTGACAATGAAAGAACTTGAATTTTGACATGTCCTTCTTCTTGCCTCCATGACAATAATTTGATTTGGAATGGGATGCCTTCCCTTTCCCTTTCTTTGCCTTACCCACTAAGGCACAAATTTCCTCATCATCAGTCTTTGATGAGGATTTGTCCCTATTGCTCCTCTAAATCTCTTCATGTACCAAATTCGACCACAGTCATTCCTAATCTGGCAGCTTCTCCCTTCCATTGATAGAGTCCTGATAACTGTGCCAACTCTTGGGGAGTCCTAGAAGAGCTAGGTTCACCATATAATCCTCAAAAATAGTAATCCCAACACTTCCAAGCTCATCACGACAATGAGTGAACTTGGTCAAGTATTTCAAAATTGAGTCACCCTTCTCCATCTTGATCTTTCTGAGTTTGTCCTTCAGTGCCAACTTCCTATGGTCACTGCTATTTTGAAACAGGTCCGTCAATGCCTTCCACATAGCATACAAAGTTTCCTTGCCATGGAGACTCGAAACAATGTGGTCTCAAACTCCCTCAAGAATAATCATCTTCGCCTTTGCCACACACTTTCTTCATTCAACCAAATCTTGAGCATCCAATGTTGGAGGCTTAGGAATGTCTTGATCAATGAATTCCTTGAGGCCATTGTCTTCCAACACTGCTTCCATCTTGTCCTTCCATGCTATGTAATTTGAGCTGCCTTCCAAGGCATACTCAAGTCGCAACCCATAGAAAGACATATTGTTGATCTGAAGTATGAACTGCAAATTTGATTTTCACTTGCACAACAAACTCGAAATCTCCTCTTCTATACTGTCTTCAGCTCTGATACCATGTATATTTTTCTGTAGATTCAATAGCTCATGTGATATACTAAAACATAAGACAAGAATATACTCTACTCTTTACAGCGGAAACCAATAATGATCAATGAAAACAATAATCAGAAAGAGGAAGAATATCAATCGCACATAACACAATATTTCTCTGGGGAAAGAAACTACTCAAAACCCCAACTATCTATATTGCATTAACCAGAAGATCTGAGAAGAAAATACAATGCTTTCTCTCACTAGAACAATCCATGTACAAGTATGATCTAACTCACTTCCTCACAAGCCCGCTCTAGCCAACACTTAGCCAATTTTGTTGCCTACCAAGCCCCTACTTCCTTGCACAATTCCTGAGAGAATCAACCCATATTTAATTGGGAAATCCTTCCTCCATAACTGCGCAATCCAAACTTAGGTCCTCAACTAATTGCATGCACCATTTGTACAACTCGGAAAATTATACAATTGATAGTACATTGTCCCTGCACTCTAGTCTCAATTGGGTCTTCCTCTGAACTAACATGCATGAATTATTTGTGAGTGAATCTTTAGTTAACTGGTGTGGTACTGGTTGATGCACTGGTGCACTAATCCACTACTAGACCTCTACTAGTTCCTCCAACAGTTAGAACTAGTTTAACTGACTATAACTCAGTTAGACTGAGTTATCTAATTACAACTCTAAATAACTCAACCTGGACCCCTAAAATTTAGGGAACACTTTACATGACTCTAGATAGACTTCCAACTCGAATTTCCTAAGTCGATTAAGACAATTTAACTTAATTAACCATTTACAAGTTGCTATGAGAATAGAATTCGATTTTAATTCACAATTTAATTCAAGGACAAATTAAATTGGAATTTCTTGTTGTTATTTTAACACTAATTTGGTTGTTATCCCTATTCACTTTATTTTTTTTCATAACCTTATTTTCTTCCTTTTTGTTTAGTTGCTATTTGCTTATTTTCCTCCTTAATCATAATCATTGAGCTCCTCTAATTTTTATCCTTCGTTGACCTTTTTTTTCACTCCTTTTGATTTTATTTCTCCTTTACTTTAATTATTTTATTATTTAAATCAAAAAATATATATTCTTTATTCTTTATTCTTTATTTCTTATGAATTATTTGACCTTTTGACTTGACTTTTAATGGCTACATTGCTTAAATCACTTTTTTACCCCTAACGGCTAATTGATATATTATCTATTAAAGGCTTATTATCACTCGTGTGTCATCATTCTATTCTTTGGTCCCCAATGATGGGTGCAGTGTCCATTTGAAACGTCAAACAGGATTAAAATCCTATACACATTTCCATTCGGAAATCTTTTACAAAGGTGTCATACCTTCGACGAAGAAGCTTGGGATTAGTTAATGCTTCCATCTTTGAGGCTTCTGCTTGAGTGAGCTAAAGAAAGTTGATTTCTCTTTGCTAGTTTTGGGTAAAGTGCTACAACATCAAAGATAGGCTTATGGAACTTGCTCCTTTGCTTCTACTAATAGTTGATCTAAGATAAAATTTAGAAATAAAAGCAATGGCAAGCTGGAAATGGATGTTGAAATGGATGAAAAGTTGTACAAGTTGGTAGATTCTATGAAATGATTTAACTATACAATGAAAATATTTGAGAATTTTATTTTGTTGTGAATGTTAAACATTGACCACTTCAAAAAATATATATTTCATAGACAAGACATATATAGATAGTTCATTTTAATCCTAAACTAAAACCATCACACACATAGAAGATACAACATGCAAGTTGACTTGGAATCTAAGAGATAGGCCCATTATGGAACACATATCATAACTTAGTAATCAAATTAGCAGTGAGGAATGACCATCACTAACTTATCTATTAAATATTCAAAATATTTTTTTTAATAATTTATTAAACAATATGCATGGAAGGGAAAATAACCTCTAAATTTACTCTCATTCTCTGATTTATTCGTACAAAGAAGGTAACATGGACCGTGGGCGGTGAGTTGAATGTGAGTGTTTATGGTATGTGTTATAACTGATATACAATGGCGTGTAGGTAGAGATGGTGAACGTGATGGTATTTAGCATCAATTTATTGGTCACATGAAGTTTTATAGTTTTTGTACGGTTAAAAGGATTAAAAGAGAAATCATATAAATGTAACATGTATGTAAAGATGGTGAACGTGTTGTTATACATATAGTATGTATGCAAAGATAGTCAACGTGTTGTATTATCGGTAAAGATCAATAACAATTTTAGTACCAATTTATTACTTAAATGAAATTTTACGCTATATTCTTGCACTATTAAGAAAAACAGAATTATTTACAAATATAATATATTTATATTCATCCCAATTACTCAACCAAGAAACCAAACTTAAACGTATTTCAGTAATCATAAATAAAGTCAGCGTTGTAGGCGGGGACTTGCCACCTCGTGGCTTTTTCTTGTTTGACTTTACACACGGGACTTCTTGTGATATCCAAGAATCTAAGTAAGAATCTTGTGATATCCAAGAATCTAAGTAAGAATACAACGTATGTGCCTTGGGCATTCCTTAATCATATAAAGTAATCAAAAGTGTAAAAAATGTGTGTGGTAGTAAGATATATAATAATTTATTTCAATGAACTAAGTAACAATTCTCCATAAGGCTTGAGGTGTTATAAAGTAGACCAAATCTCATTGGGAAATGAAATGAATATAGATTAAGGAGTAGTATACCATATGTTTTTAATTTTTTTCGTCGGAATCAACCATAGATTGATAATGGATACAAGTTATTTAAAATGCATTTTTGAGTCTACAAATAGATTTATTATCCCACGAAACTTGTGGGGCACTCAAAGTTTGCAGATTGCATTACTGAAATTTAAGATTTCAAAATTCCCTGCCAGATTTTAAGCAAAATTAATCGAAATAATTGCTTGGAAAAAGGCAAAAACGTCTAATGTTTAGACTACATCTTTATGTTAATATGTTAAATTAGGATTTCAACCATTATTTTAAAATTAATATTGTGGATTGATGAATATATATAATATTGAAAAATATTTTAGGGAATTAAATAATCTTAAGGAGTGTCCGAGCTCAAACGAGTTTAGCACAATCTTGGTGATAACATTCCACTATGGGTAGATCATTCTTCCATCCAATAAATGGGTTTGGCCCCAGTCTAAGATTATCCTAGTTACAAAAAATAAATAGCATACCCATGAGTTGTAGACTAGTTAGTTTGTGTGGGGTTTAGTCCCCACCAAGTCTCAGGTTCAAGCTTTATGGGGAGGGGTTAAGAATGGAAGCCACTTTGGGGGAATTCAACTATCCCAAGGGGCATCCAAACTCAACCAAGCTTCACACAATTAATTGACATGGAATTGGCCATCACTTCACCTAGCTCCATCACCTTGCCATGAACACATCTGCGATTTTCATTCACTACAATTTGGTTATGGGTTGTCCTGCTCTAATCCACCTCGAGCATTTCAAACCTTAGCTCGTATACACAATAATGGAGTCACTATTACTAGCCTCAATTCAATGTTTCCCTCTCCTAATAAGTTTTGTTATACCTAGCATCTCAATTTGGTTTTAGCATGCTTGTTTCCTTCATCCTTCCCCCAGTTTCATGCTCTGCCCAACGGAGTTTGCAATATATCCACTGCAACTACCTGCGATTGTCTCTCATAGTTTGACAATTTTCAATATCCTCTATTGATATTCTCCCTTCTCCCTCTTATTGCAGAGTCTCTCTGGTTTGTTTTTGTCTCGCCTCTATATCATGCATTTGTTATATCTCCTTTTTCTTCCCCTTCTCAATTTTCTCTCCCTCTTTACTCTTTTTCTTTTCAAAGCTCCACTCCCTCCTCTGGATTGTCTATCAATTGATTCTCCTATGTAGGGATTTAGAAGCATAGCCCCTCACCCACAAACACGTGCTCAAGTGAGCACGAAAATTGTTATTAATTGATTCAAAGACATCACTCCCTGATTGATTCAAGGAGAATTGGAGGTTGTCAAGTGTGAAGCTTGAATTGAGATAAGATTTCTCTTTGCAAACCAGGTAGAGAAATATGTAGGCTAGTTGGTTCCTGACACTAGCAACACTCGCACTAGGAAAACACAATACATGTAATATGTGGATATATATTGGCAGTTAAAGACTATCATGGGCAAGGTTCTCATCAAAATAAATGAAGCTCTTGAAGAAATCCTCCTCTACATAGATGCTCTTCAACAACAAGTCAACAAGATGAACCACAAGCTCAATAAATTTGTTAATAAATTGGCCAACCTAAGCCTCTAAAGCAATGATGAGGAAAACCATGCCCCAAGCTGCGAGGTGGACTCTCCCACTAATCAAAAATGATTTCTTCATATATAATTTTTCCTATAATTATTTAGTGCACCTTTCCTACTATGTACACAGTATTTATGATTTTCTAGTTGCAAATTTTACTCCAAATTAAAGACCCAACAACTTAATTAAGTTTTATTTTCTTGTGTGACATTTATTCAAAGTTTTTAACATTCTTCTATATTTTTAGTTTAATTTTCCCAATATCAAATAAAAAATATAATTTTTATTTTTTATTCAATAATATATAAAAGCCTAATTTAAAAATATTAATAATAACCATACCAATATAAACGAGATAAGGTAATTTTTCAAAAAACACATTATGTTTCCTTTCGACAATAAACTAAGTCCATGAAAAACTAATAGCCTAAAGGTCGCATATGCATGCCCCTCCATATTTTTCACAGAGTGAAATTATACCTCGTTCCCCTTTTGTACTACATTCTCATATAGTAAATTTGATACCTCTAGTGTCTCCTAGAGGCGTGACCGAGTGGTTGGCACAATAACATGTTATCTTTCCACTCAATTTCAATTCCAACGGGGGGACATCATTGACCCCTTGTGATAAGGCTCAAGGAGTAGACTCCCCTACCCTTGTGGAGTCTCAACTCTTGCTAACTCTTGCTAAGTCATAAATTCCTGGAATATCTAGCTTATGGGTTGTTGGATAAACTCTTGGTGTTATAGTGGTAGTCGCTAAGTTTGATCTGACTCCAACAAGTTACCAATTCAGCATGGTTAAAAAAAAAATGATTTCATTTCTTTTTTCCCAAACTAGTTTTATCTTTAAAATGTACTTTTTCTTTTTTAATTTAAAAATAATAATAATAATAAATTTAAAATAGTATTTTAATAATATTAGAAAAAATAAAGGTAAGAAGTTAATGTAGAATTTCCTGTAAATTCTCTACAAATCTACCTTTGAGATCTATGTAGAAAATCTGACTTTAGATTAACTCGATAATGCAATATACCAAAGCAAAATACTATAATCTACTTCTCCTATCAAACTTGCGGAAGCTTAAAGATCGAGCTGAATCAGAGTTGAACACATATAACCAAAAGAAGAAGAATCAACGCACATGAAACACAGAAAATACTCAGGGGAAAGCCTCAGCTAAAAACCCCACTATCTGTATTATCATACAAGGTGGAGATACATAGAGATTATACAAAGCCTTAGCTCTCACAGCTAGCCAGCTCTCAGTACAATCCTCACAGATGCTCACAGGCAATCCTGGCTTCTCACAAGCCTTCCTCTCTGCCCTCCAAGCTCCTATTTCCTTGTGCTATTCCTCTGGGATGATCTTCAGCTCACCAAGTGGAGCACTGCTCTCACACACTGTCAGAACTGCGCAATCCTTAAGGAATTATTCCTTCTGCATGCATGAGTTTTCTTTATAGGAAAACACATGCAACTAATAGTACATTGTCCTTGACTTCAATCTCAACTGGGTCTTTCTCAAAATAGACATGGATGAGTTTCTGATGAGGGAATCTTTAGTTAACTGGAGTACACTAGTTGAGTGCATGCATGCATCAACTGACTGTTAGCTCTCTATTAGTTCCTCAAACAATTTGGAACTAATTTAACTGGACTTAACTCAGTAAATTGAGTTAACTAATTACAACTCAAATATAACTCAATCTTATCTCCTTAATTTAAGGGATAACTCTTGCATGACTTCAGAAAGACTTCTAACTTGAATTTCTCCAACTAATTAAGTCAAAATAACTTAATTAATTATTTCCAAGTAGCTAGTAAGACTAAATTCGATTTTAATTCACAATTTAATTCAAGGACAAATTAAAATTGGAATATTCTGGATTCTATTTTTATCATTTATTGTTGCTATTTTCAACAGTTAACATATAAATAGATTAGTATTTGGTTTTATACATAATATTAATGTTAAGTGTTAATTAAAAGTACATGATTTTATTAAAAGTAAATCTTAGGGATGATAACAAAGGTTACTAGTATTTTTAATAGCATTTATCTTATAATTGTCATTTGATCACTTTTAAGTGGTTAGGAGTTCATTATACTTGAACATAAAGAAATAGGTTAACAGCCCCAAGACCCCTCGGCATATAATAAAAGTGAAAAGCTTTCCCCTTGTGAAGTATCAAGAGATCATTTTAACTCGCATGGATTTTCTTAAATAATATTGATTAGTCAATTTACATGCATGCATGCATGGATATTAGACAATAATGATTGTCCAACAACTAAATTATGATAATTTTTACCACCTATCCTAAAGGAGAGCCAAAAAAAAAAAAAAAAACTTTAATAAATAAAAAATATAATGTATACTAATCTTAATAATATACATATTGAACATTTTAAAATGGAAAAACATATAATAAAACAATGTTTTTCTTTTCTTTTCTACTTGAAAAATAGTGAGGACATTATGAGATTTTTATATCAAGTGAGGAGATGCTTTACAACCAAGTATAGTAGAGGTGTCATATATATATATATATATATATATATATATGATTAGGATTTTTCTATTAATATGAGTCTTGTTTCAAGGTTTGAAACCTTTTACATCTTCAATAGAAACTTCATCCACTAAGTTCAACTTCGTCCAAAAAATACTTTCTTTCTTCCTACATGACCTACCTATTACATTTTTTTTCTGACATAGTCCATATATCCTCAAAAAAATCCCTAAAAATACAACATACTTTCAATACATGACTTAACACAAAAGATAAACTAGTCTTCACAGTTTGTTCTACATTCAGGGCTGAATTCTTCATTTTTCTCTTCTGACTGCCTCAATTGCAATCGTACAGAATCCTAGACTCCTTCCACCACCTCAGCTTCCCTCTGATGCAACTCTCCAATTGCATCTGGAGGAACTGTTGAATCCACACACTCAATCACGGCCTTTCCTAATTCAGTTGCGTCGTCCTCGCTCAATGCTTCCAATTGAGACAGACAAAGCTCCAAAGTTTTAGAATTTATCTACATCCTATCTATCTTGGTCTGCAAGAGACTAATTTTCTAATCTAAAACCATTAATTGAGCCTGAACCTCGAAGGCTCCCATTTCCCCTTGCATCGTAAGCAAAGTCAAAATATATTCCATGATCGTCGTGAAGTAATACAAGTGCCTTCCAAATTCTCGCTTCTCAGAAACAGACAACCGATCCATGATGAGGCCCACTCCACAATCCACCTTATCTGCATAAAATTTTATGAATCTAGCATAAACTGGCAATGGCATTACATTGGATGAGCTCTTCTTATAGCTAATAGCGCCTACCCCCACCAATTCAATGATTTTCTCTCCAAATTCAATGTCATTAACTACCCTATACAGTCTCAGACTCAAGCATTCAATCTCTAGATTTAATGCACTACAAATTCCTCCTATCACCATTACAATTATGTACCTCAAATGTGCTAGCCTCTCCTCGAAATTGATAGAAGCATTCCTTCACATCCTTTCATATTTATTGTTGTTATGAATTGTCATCCATTTGTCTCTTATTTTGCATGTTATCACTTGATCCAGCCAGGTGGTGCATGGACTCGGATCTCATTGAAGTGGAGAGGCTGCATAAATGTTGAAGATATCATAAAATTCAATAAAAGACAAGTAGGGGGCAGTTGCTCTAACATCCATTTAATTCCTTCTTTGATACTACTTAAAGAGTTCAAATCTCTTATACTCCAAAGTATACTTTGTATTTTCATGGGAAATATTTATACACCTCATTTAGGTTGTCTTGAACCAGGATCCCTTGTTCTAGGGAGGAAACCTTGTTTTCAAACACATGAGCTTTTGCATTGAGGTGCCGCTTGACATGGAAGAATTCAACATTTCCAAATTTTTATATTTGTAGGCTTATTTGTTATGGGATGGAGGATTGAGCCTGATTCAAAATATCTTTGAGTTTTCTCATATGTTGGATCACAATCATAGAGTCTCCATATATCAATAATTGTTGTATTCTTCTTGAGATAGCCAATTCTAACCTCTGCCACGAGGATAGAAATTTTGCTTGATTATTTGTAGCATTCCACAAGCCCCATGCATTTTGTATCTCTATTTCTTCATCAGGGCAAAAGATAACCCCTCTTGCTCCTACCTACCCTAGATTTCCCTTTGAAGCTCCATAAAAAAAAAAAAAAAAGTGGTGCCCTTTATTAAGCCTCCAATTTTGAAATTCTTCAGAATCCATTTGAATGGAAAAAGAATTTATTAACATATGGTTTATGAATGAAGTTTCCAACCTGACCTAGTTTGAGTCATTCCTACTTACTTAGCTCTAGATCATCCAAATCATGTGGGTCATAATCGCGAGCAGTTGTGGATTTAAAAAGCAACTGCAATGTTTTAATGGTCGTTGAAGACGTGATTGGTCAAACACCTTTGAATACGGCTTGATTACAAGAAATCCATATCGCCAAACACAAGAACTTAGGAAGAGCCATCCAACACCTCATAGATATTGAAGTGGATTTCCTTTGCCAAGGACCATTGGATTTCCAACCTTCGAACATTTCTTGCCATTTTTTCAGGATGTTTGCTATATTGTTGACATTCCCCAAAGAGATTTTCCAAACTTCTAATTTGAAGACACATTGTCTAAAGACATGAGGGATGTATTCTTCAGCTTTCTCTCACATAATGTTGGGACACAAAATTTGCATCTTTTGGCACCTATTTTCCCTAATTTTTCTTACCATTTTGACTCTTAAAGCCATGCTTTATCACTCTAACATCCATTATTTACTAAAGTATGTTTCCTTTTTGTATGTCATCCTTATTATCTAGTTTTTCTTGTAACTTGACATAAAATATAAGTGCTTTAGGCTATTGTATTAATGACTTGACAAAGGGTTGTTTTACGTTGTGTGTCTTGTTGAGACATTGTTACATGATAATATCTCCCCAGTTTTTCCTCGCCAAGGATGGAACAAAGACTCTACTAACACTGTTGATACAAACTAAGTTTATTTTAGTTACTTCATCCTCCTATGCTTAGTAATGAATATTGATTTGGACAAACACCTAGTCAGAGCCAGCTCAATCATTGACATGAGACTTTCATGGACAGTGTAATTGACTCTGTTAAAACAGTTAGGATTCCCAATTAATAAATCATTGTAATTTGGAAAATTTGTTACATCTTTGTTTCAAATTGTAGGAATTTACAGGGTAAGTTCCTCAGACAGAACACCAAAAGGACACCGCTCACAACCAGATCGCAGATCAATACACCAGTATTTTGACGTGGTTAAAACCCTCAAAGAGGGAAACAGTCCACGGCCTGAGCCAACGCGGCCACTTCAGGCAATTTATTAATAAAAGAATGAAAATTTACATATGTTTCTCTCATGCACGGATTACCCTACAAATGACCCTCCATGCGCTTTAAATAGAATTCATGGACCAATCGGGTGTCAAGCCACGGATCAAGTGTCGGTAATACCGAGGAGAGAATGAACCATCGGATCACTACATATTGTGACCGTCGGATTGTAAGTTACAAAATGTACAACGGTAAAGAAACACACTTTACCTAACTCTATACCTAACTCTACACTAGACCAAGTTGTACTTAACTATTTCCTATGTGTCGGAATATCCTAACATCCCCCCTTAAGAACAACTTGGGATAGGATTGAAGGATTTACAAATATGACACAATAGGAGAAGGAAGGAGGCACTAGAGCCTATCCCCCCTTAGTGACAACTTCCTGAACTCCAACCATAAATCGAAGTTTAGTGAACTTCGCCTCTGTGAGAGCCTTTGTGAAGATGTCTGCAACTTGATCATCTGTTGAACAATATTGCACTTCAAGAACATGGTCGTGAACGAGCTTTTTGATGAAGTGCATGTGCAGTTCAATGTGTTTGCAGCACTGATGTTGGACTGGATCTTTGCATAGCTGAATGGCACTTTGATTATCACACCAAAGTGTAGTCGGATGCTGCTGCTGAAAGCCAAACTCTAACAGGATCTGATGAAGCCACAAGGCTTCCTTACTAGCTTCTACGGCACCACGATACTCTGCTTTTGCTGATGAAAGAGAAATGGCACCTTGTTTCTTACAAGCCCATGTAATAGGTCCTGAACCAAGAGTGAACACATAACCAACAGTAGACTTCCGATCATCAGGGTCACCAGCCCAATCGGAATCAGTGAAACCAACCAATAGAGGAGATGCTTCGGCACTGTAATGAATCCCAAACTGAACTGTACCTCGAACATAACGAAGTATTCTTTTAGCTGCTTTCCAATGACTTTCACGGGGGTTTTGCATGAACCGAGCAACAAGGCCAACAACAAAGGAAAGGTCAGGACGAGTATGGGTTAGATACAAAAGTTTTCCTACAAGTTGACGGTATAAGGTAGCATCAACTTCAGGAGAAGTACAAGTGACTGAAAGTTTGACTCCAGACTGAAAGGGAGAAGGGGCTGGCTTACAGTCTTCCATGTGAAAATGGCGTAGAATATCACAAGCATACTTGGACTGGGAAAGGGAAATACCCTCCTTGGATTGCAAGACTTGAAGACCGAGAAAATAGTGTAAGTGTCCTAAGTCTGTCATTTCAAATTTCCTTTTAAGGCTAGACTTCACATGGTTTATAAGGTTGGGATCACTACCAGTAAGGATAAGATCATCAACATAAAGAACAAGGATGATAAGAGAGTTGCCCACTTTCTTGGTGTAGACAGTATTGTCAGAATGACACCTAGAAAAGCCAGATTCTAAAAGAAATCTATCCATTTTGGCATACCAAGCCCGAGGAGCTTGCTTGAGACCATAAAGGGATTTCTTAAGTCGACATACAAGGCTGGAGTCTGTTTGTATGAAGCCAATGGGTTGTTCCATATAGATTTCTTCATGCAAGTCCCCATGCAAGAAGGCAGATTTAACATCCATCTTATGGACTTCCCACTTGAAAGAGGCAGCAAGAGAAAGAACAAGGCGGATAGAGTTCATTTTGGCAACAGGGGAGAAGGTTTCAGTGTAGTCAATGCCTTCAACCTGTGAAAAACCTTTAGCAACAAGACGAGCTTTATGTTTATCAACTTTCCCATCTGGTCCATACTTGGTTCTGTAAACCCATTTGCATCTAACAAGTTTTCGTCCCTTTGGTAGAGGAACAAGATCCCATGTATCATTTTCCAATAATGAATGATATTCTTCATTCATAGCTGCTTCCCAATCTGGATGGCCTGAAGCTTCTGCAAAGGTGTCAGGATCATAATTTACTGGAGCTTGAGCCAGTAAAGAAGAAGCTCTCTCGAACTAAGAACGTGTGCGTCGCTGATCTGTAGGATCACCGGCAAGATCACCTGCTGCATCTCGAGTAGCACGAACCCATTTTGGAAGCTCAGGAGCTGAAGGAGGATCCTAAGATGGTGGGGGAGGATTGTCATCCTCACTTTCATCATTTGAAGAAGAAATGTTTTCAAAAGTTGAAGAGATAGGGAGAGGTGGCACAACCGCCGGACTAGGCTCGCAGGCCGATATATTTTCATCAAATTTTACATCTCTTCTAATGATAACATTTTTGGACTTAAATGGAATAAGTCTATAGCCTTTGACATCTTCAGAATATCCAACAAAAGTACATTTTTCACTCTTAGGTTCTAAAGCTTTATGCTTTTCATCTGGAATATGGGCCCATGCTTCACTTCCAAAAACACGAAAGTGACTTACATCTGGTTTGATTGAGCTCCATGCTTCTTATGGAGTGATATTCTTTAAAGCCTTAGTAGGAGTGCGATTTATTATGTAATTTGCACAGTTAATTGCTTCTGCCCAAAAACTAAGACCAAGTCCTTTAGATTGTAGCATACAATTAGCCATTTCCTTTAAGGTGCAATTCTTCCTTTCAGCTACACCATTTTGTTGTGGAGTATATGGAATAGTATGTTGCATTTGAATTCCATTCTCGGTGCAATAGTTGATGAATGTGTTTTTAACATATTCTCCGCCATTATCAGATCTTAACTTAAGAATTTGATGTCCAGATTGTTTTTCAACAAAGGCTTTGAAGGCCAAGAATGTGTTAAATACTTCACTCTTGAGTTTTAAGAAGTATACCCAAGTGCGTCTGGAGAAATCATCAATGAAAGTGAAGAAATACTTGCAGCCAGAGAATGAAACAACAGGAAGTGGACCACATAAATCACTATGCACAAGCTGTAAAGGGGCTGAGGCGTGCCAAGAGGCACGTTTTTCAAAATTGTCCCGATGATGTTTTCCGAGTACACATCCGGAACAAACACCATCTCTGCAAGATACCATAGGAAGACCTGTCACCATATTTTCTTTACATAGATGCTGAAGGGAGCGATAGTTTAAGTGACCAAATCGCTCATGCCAAAGTTTGCTCACTTCATCGTTATGAGCAACAAATACTGAGGGAAGATTTGATGACCCAAAGTTGTGAAACTTATACAACCTTGTAGAATCATCAGCAATGCCAGTAGCCAAAATCTGTTTAGGATCTCTTAAGTCCTTGATTACAACATCATGAGGTGAAAATTCAACAATTTTACCTTCACCTGAATGAGTTATCTGATATACAGATAGAAGGTTGCAGGATAAGGTTGGAACACATAATACATCATTAAACTGACCATTGTCTAGATGAACAGTTCCAGTCCCTACAACATTAAGAGATCTATCATCACCAACATATATATTTTTGGTGTTACAATCATTTAAAGAAGAAAACATGGCTTTGTTTTTGGCCATGTGATAAGAAGCTCCAGAATCAACGAGCCACTCATGAGAATGAGAAGAAGAAGATACATTTAATGCATAGCCAGACCGAGATGCTTGACAACCACATGCAGAAAGTGTCATTCCTGAAGATGAAGTTGAAGTTGAAGATTGCCCCAAATGGATGTTATGCTTCTTCATTGCTGCTTCCAAGGCTTCCATCTTCTTAAAGCATTTTGATTCTAAGTGGCCATCTCGATTACAAAAATTGCAATGTCTATCAGTCTTCTTCCCTTTGTTTTTATTTGTCTTATCATTCTGTTGAAATGATTTTTCATTTTGGGGCTGAAATTGTTTAGGACCCTTGTTTGGTTTAGGACCATTCTTTTTAGGATATGACTTCTTAGGATTCTTTGAATTTGGTTGCTGCTGGGCGGCTAACGCTTTCTTGGAAGAGTTTCCAAGATTAAGAAGACCAAGGTGTAAGAGTTTTTCTTGTTCTCTTATTAAAGAATCACAAAAAGAGTCAAAGGAAGGGGGCTTGTAGTCTGTTCCTTGAGAAATGAAGGCTTCTCTTGTAGAATGGAAGGTGGAAACAAACACAGAGTAGGCTGGTCCCAACTTTGTAAGAATGGAATAGATAAGGTTACTATCTTCTTTCTTAACTTTAACACCTTCCAAAAGATATCTAAGGGTCTTGAACTTGGACAAGAAATCTTCAATGCAAGAAAAATTATTAGGGTCCAATGTAAGCAACTCATTTTCAAGCTGATGGGCTCTAATTTCATTTTTAATCCCAAACACTTTATTGATTTGTTTCATTGCTTCATCAGGAGTATCAATTTCTGCAATATGGAATCTAAGATCTGGAGAAATAGACATCCCTATCAATCCACGTGCTTGATCTTGCCTATTTTCCCATTTAGCAGCCTTATCTTCATCCTTCGGTTTCTTTTCTTGGCCTGAGGCTATTCTGTAGAGACCTTTACTTCTAAGTAAATCCTCAATGTAAGCCAACCATTGGAAGTAGTTGGTGCTGTCAAGGGTAACTTGGTATTGACTTTCCATTTCAATAGAAACTGAAGCTAAAGATGCTGAAAATAAGTGTTCCAATGGATAGATCTCGAAAAATTAGGCTGGTTTAAAAAAAACGGCTTCCGGATGAAGAAGTTATGGCTTTTTAAAAGAAAGTTGTTGAAGTTGCCGACGAAGTGCGGAAATGAAAAAGTCCGCCTCCACAAAATGGAGACTTGAACCCAAGACCTCTACTCTCTTAAAATAGCTTTGAACCAATTGATCTATACAAAAAATTTGAGAGAGAGAGAGAGAGGGGGGGGGGGGGGGGGGGGGTGCTTTGGGTTGCGTGCTTGCCTTGAGAAAGCTCTTTTACCCTACAAAACAAAAAACACAAAACCCAATGCGGACATGCAAAGAAAACGAACCTTATGGCTCGAAGTTAGCTTTAGCCGAAAAACTAAATATTTTCAAAAATGAACCTTGCGGCTCAAAGTTAGCTTTGGCCGGAAACTAAATATTTTCCTCAATGTTTCTGATTTTCCGAGATCACCCTAAGGCGCAGGGAAAAGAGCATACGCATGAGAAAAATCCTTCCTTTCTGTTTCTGATTTGCCCAGATCGCACAGAGTCGCAGGGCAAAGAGCATACGCAGAAATGAAAGGTATAGATCCGGTAATAAAAAAGGCTAAATAAACCGAAACCGAAATAAACAGAGAGAAAATAATAGTAAACTGCAAATAAACATTGTATACCTCCAGATCTTAAAAATGACGCAGCTAGGGCTACCGGAAACCTTTTCGCGTGAAACGAAAGGGGTTCCTCACTGGAACAGATGCTCCCAACACAACAAAGCAGTCCTCTCGGCCCGAAAGCAGTCAGAAACAGCAGATCTAGGAAACAGCAGTCGGATGCAGTTCTACCGGCTTCAGATTTGGATCACCAACGGACGCGGCCCTCAAATAGCTCTGATACCATGTAGGAATTTACAGGGTAAGTTCCTTAGACAAAACACCAAAAGGACACCACTCACAACCAGATCGCAGATCAATACTCCAGTATTTTGACATGGTTAAAACCCTCAAAGAGGGAAACAGTCCACGGCCTGAGCCAACGCGGCCACTTCAGGCAATTTATTAATAAAAGAATGAAAATTTACATATGTTTCTCTCATGCACGGATTACCCTACAAATGACCCTCGATGCGCTTTAAATAAAATTCATGGACCAATCGGGTGTCAAGCCACGGATCAAGTGTCGGTAATACCGAGGAGAGAATGAACTGTCGGATCACTACATATCGTGACCGTCGGATTGTAAGTTACAAAATGTACAACAGTAAAGAAACACACTTTACCTAACTCTATACCTAACTCTACACTAGACCAAGTTGTACTTAACTATTTCCTATGTGTCGGAATATCCTAACACAAATAGGGTAATTTGTTATAAAATAGTTATTGTATATTCTTGATTTAGATCGCATGAGAATCAAGAGATTCTCATGATGATCTCGCCTTTCGAAAATAGAACTGTAATATGAAATTATAAAATAATGTACTCTTTTCCCACTAGGCAAACTTAGATAGAGATTAGAGGAGGGAGTACCAACATTTTAATCATGTACTGCGACTTTTCATGAATCCAAATCTCTACCATTCTTGGCTCCATATCTTTCTCCTAATTACCTTACATGTTGTGTAAATGACCAGCCCCTTGTAAGGAGGAAGTGCCCTCCTTATTAACAGCGATCACTGGTTAGAGAGGTATTGTAGCTATGTATTTATTTTCTCTCAGTTATAGTTCATGTGTGACTTTTTGTTACTAATAATATCTTATTCATACATCGCGTAGTTGCAGAATTATAATCTCTATCATTGTGTAACAGCATAGGTCCTCGACCAAACCCTTCATTAGTGTGATATTTATTTGATTATTGTTACATCTCTTTGGTTTGTTTACTTTATTGAGTGGGTGTTTCAGCAATTTTTCGAGTGTTGAATGGTTTCCGGGAGTGTTGTTTCTTTTTAATAAGAGTGAATGTATGACAAAATGTGATTTATTTTGCAATTGTGTGCCTTTTATTTTTGCAAGTGTGAGCAACGTTTAGGGTGTGACAACAAGTGTGCTTTGAGTGTTGAGAGTGACACTACGATGATTGATTTGTAAATTTCCTTATTGCTAGTTTCCATATGTTCCTGCATATACTTTGCATGATAGCCTTGAAATAGAAAGCCTAGTTTGGTTGACAATTTATGTGTGAATTGGATTGGATATTCTAGATTAGAAAGGGCAATTGATCCACCCAACATTTTGGTGTCGTTGTGGATGTTTTGGGAAGTTTTAGTGTTCTTGGATAAACACCTAATCCCTCTAGACTAGTAGCTTAATCTAGAAACAACAGTACAAAGCATTCTCTACCTTTTCTATAAACAATAGATAAAATAAGAGAATAGAGAACCTACTTGTAGCTTCCGCTTGTTCCTTATCTCCCTTGACCGATTCTGTTGCTCCTTCCCGTACTTAAGCCGCTTGAGAAGTACCTGCACACATAGAGAAACAAGAACCCATCAAAGCATATGATAATGATCTATTGATTAAACATAGCATGGAATCAAGTACATGATAAACATACGAAAGCATCAAAAGACAATACAAGCATATGGAAAAATCTTTGAACACTTTATTAGTGAAAGGAAGAGTTACAACCCAATTTGCCTATTCTGCATCACTCCTCTAGTTCAATCCCATCCTCTCCTCACAACAAGCAAGACACTTTGACATCATTACAATACTTTCAATCAACTCAAATCTCATATCAACAACATCTCCCTACAATTCAATAATTTCCAGCCCCTGATCACTTAGATGAGTGATCTTTTTATAGGTGAATGAAGGAAGTTATGCCATCAATTGTGATAATGAATGCCCTCCTAAATTTAGAAATCAGTTCCATGGAAGAAGGGATAAGGGGATTGATGTTCCTTAACTCCCTTCCTCATCCAAATGCAAACTCAAAGGAGTGGGTAGTTTTGAGAAACTTCTAGAGGCATCTAATGGATAAGGAATCTTTCAAACCCTCACGGAAATTCGCTCAAGTTCGCCCAGCGCAGGCCAAAGAGGGACCAAGTGCGCTACATAGCACCCCAACAGTGTATGGTTTGCATTGCAGCGCACCCTAATTAAGGCCTACCTACATTGATCTTCTTAGAGGCAGTTTCTAGATGTTTTCAGTGATGGAACTTCTTGGGAAGTGAGGCATTCTGATGTTTAACTTCTTTAGGGCATGTAACAACTGCATTAGGGGTTGATGGGCCCTAATAGTATTGATCTGTAAGTTGGGGTTGACGTGCCCAAATGGATCTGTAACAGTTTCCCCCTAAAGCATGAAGTCGTAAATATATATGTCGAGTGAAATGATTTATCACGAGGAGAGGAGGTTTCGAAACGGAAGGTCACCTGCATCAATTACAATACATATATCATGATAATTTGATTTTTCTCATGAACTAGCTGAGGGAAGGCATACCCATGCTCAGTTTATAAACTTTCATTACATGTAAAAATATAGTCGTCTATAGATATTAACCCGTGAATGGTTGACCATGAATGTAAGGCCATTGTACATTTGATTTAGTACTCCTGAAAATATCACAGTCTGGATAGATGAAACTAGATCCGGGGTCTTCAATCTCATTCAATCTTTTGCTCAAGTACAAGTCTAACCATGTGAATAGATGTTCTAAAGTTGAAACATGGAAAGACATCATCCAATTACCAGCCAATGATGTAAGTCGTTAACAGATGCGAGAGGAATCACCGATAATGATAATGACCCTCAAGGTACTACAGCACATTTCGCATGGTGTGAATAAATTATTTGATGTCGAACACCATACAAAGTCTTTCGGTCGAAGGCCAGTGATGTCAACCTATCGCTGGAAGCGAGAAACCTGCCATTGATGTATGCAAGCTTCAAGGTACAGAAGGGGTGTTTCTAAGTCAACTTCTTGGATAATGTGCTGATGTCGACAAGAAGCGACTCGTCGCAGGAGGGCCTTGATGTATCCCACATCTACGACACGAAACGAGGTAAATGATTTTGCAGATGAAAAAATGACTAACGACAAAAGGTTCAGGAATGGTGGTCATGAAAATGAAGGTTTACGGTATTGCAAAGGATGAAGTTTGAACTGAATGACTTCTCTTGAACATGTCGGCGACGCTAAGATGAATTGGTAGCATTGACCCAAAACAAAGTAATGGATGGTATGATAGACCAACAGTGTGATAACCATCAAGCTGAATGACCCAACCCACATAGCCACGGTGATGAGGTGAAAGTGTCATGCTCAAGAGCGACTTGCTACCATAAAGTGTTTCCGGCTTTTTCCAATTTTCCCCAGTCATTTCTAACCAGTACCTCTTTATTTTTATCAAGCTTGAGGAGGATAACATATGCTTGTTGTATAATTTCACCCTTCAGGCAAATCCATCGCTATTTGATGCATTAACGAGTCTAGCGAAGGTGAAACTCGGCCTTGTCTTGATGGACAAGTTTGTCACTATTTGATATTTTTAACGAGTTTAACAACAAAGACAACTTGGTCCTTTTCATGTTTAGAGAGTTTTAAAATGGACAAAAAGGAAACTCCACAAGTTATTTTTCGTAAAATAATCTCTCAAGTTCGAAAAAGCATAAAATAATACAAGAGAGATATCGTTTCCAATCCTTTAATGAGCTGGAATAGACAAGCACTTGACAATATTTTCATATTTAGAGAGTCTGAAAAGAGTTTAAAGAGGACTCCCAGGGGGTTCCTTTTCCGTTTTTAATGAAGCTCGAAAAAGAGACAAAAGTTTGCTTTGTGGTCAAAGATATTCAATTTACACTTGAGCACGTCAAATTCTGCTTTTCAGTTGTTAAACCTGCTCAAAACTCCATCAAAGTGGATTAAAATTACCTATTCATGGATAAAATGAATAAAAAGTAATGTTTACTCGATTAACGTGCAAGAAATAAAACAAGTTTTATCATTCATTTTTACTATTACACTTGTACCCTTTGACTTTGGTGCTCTGGAGCAGTTTTCTACCTCGAAGTTCACAAGCTGATTGTGGAGGATTCAGTGGACCATTTCTCATGCCGTCTGGACCAGGTAGGAGCTATCCTTGTTCTCTTTCATTTTATTCCATTTATTTTCAGTTTTAAGCAAAAAAATTGGGTTTTTTAGGCCCCTAGGGTTTCATTTTTCGAACTCTGGATCAGCGCACCCTTTCAATATCGAAATGTGCGCTACATTGCACACACCTAGAAGGCTATATGCATTTCAACGCACTATCTCTAAGGGAGGGGTGCGATGGGCGCAAAAACCAAATTTTAACAGATGTTTTCTCCCAAATTTTACACTATTTTTTTGCAAAAAATGGATCCTAATTTGTCTAATGGTTGCATTGTAGACATTCATCGGATCAAAATGGTGATTATATGGAGAGAACGAGAGCATGAAGAACAAGATATGATTGCCCTAAATAATCAGGGAATAGTTGATGCCCTAAGGAATTGTGGGTTACTCAAGTATTTTCGATTATCTAGCATGCGACAATAGATTGAGCTTTTACAGTTCCTTGTTCGTTCTTGGGATCCTACCAATCAGGTCTTTCACATTAGGGGCAAAGTGATCCCTTTTACCATCGATGACATATACTTTCTGACTAGACTGTTGAGGCGAGGTGCCCCCATCTCACTATCAGGATTTACCAGAGGAGGTGAATCAGTGAGAGACTATATACGACAGTTCTGCCAGGAAGGAGCTCAACCTAGCAGAGATGGAAAGATTAACATTAGGGATGTTAGTGATTTACCGTTGAGAATGATCCTTTTTACCCTTGCCAAACTGGCTGGCAACATGACATTACACTTGGCAAATAGGTCATATATGCAGTATGCTTTAAAGTGTTTGGAGCCAAAAGTGTTCAACTAGTGTGAGGCAGTTCTTTCATCCATGAAAGAACAACTGACCAAGGTAAAGAATGGAAAGACAAAAAATTTTGGCTATGGGTCCATCTTGATTTCTTTTGCCTTGGAGAGAATTCCACTCATGCAGCCACAACTCATCTCACTGGGAGTACCTAGACCTAGAGACCCACGGATGCAAAGGTGGGTAGATCTTATGGCTAGGCATGCTAGCCAGTCATTGATCTCGTTTACCCCTACTTTCTTTGAGTGGTTTGACCGATAGGACATGGCCTTCACAAAATATCCATATTCAGGAATGGATTTCCGTGGTGATCCAGATCTGATGTTACTGGTTGGAGCGCAGTGGAGTGCTATTGGTAACTTTTTTGACCAAAGTGTTTTTTTCTTTTAAAGTTTCTACTTTTTTTGTGTTTTTTTTTATTATTGCCAAGACTAAACAAACATTTTTTATATGTATGCAAATGTTGGACCTATTCGACCTGTGGGACACCAACAAGAGGCAGGTGTGCCAGTACAAAGAGCTGTTGGGAGAGCAGTTCTCCGAGACTTGGATTTAGCAGAGACATTGGCCAAGCTACAGGATCACATAGAGGGTTTGACCCTAGGTATTTCGAATGTCCGGATCGAGGAGTTACCTATGCGATTGCAGCGCCACACCATTGGCGTGCCGAGTCATTGGATGAGACTCCTACGCATGATAGCACAAGCTGTGACTTGTTATCATGAGTAGCACTAGTCTACTTGGATATTTTCTTCATACATTTTTTAGTTTTTTGGGTCAGATGACCAATTTTTGTCATGGATACAAGCTGTTTGTAAAAAAATTTATACAACTATCTATTTTACTTTCAGAGTTTTATTATGGTTAAGTGATGCAATCCTATTCAAATGATGATGTGAATTGAAAATATTTACTTTACATGTGTTGTAAATGTCTATTTAACACATAATTCGCTAGAGAATCAGTTAATGTGTTTAGATTTGTGGAAATATGTTGATATTGAATAAACTCAAAATACCTTTCCAAAATACGAACTCTAAGGAACATGCGATGAATTGCTGGGTTTCGGATGGTATAGACGCCAGTAAGTTGTAGTACAACAAGTTGTGAGTCTAGCCTAATGATGATTCGACGTATGCCAAGTGAAATGGCATCAAACGGGAGTTCAATCAACGCGCTATACTCAACGATATTGTTTGTCAATCGTCCAATACATATCCCTCTAAAACTCACTAACTCGCTGCTTGGAGTGAAAAAGGCCCATGCCGCGGAAGATAAATTCTCCGTACTACGACTAGCTCCATCGACATAACCAACAAATGGTTCCGAAAAGTTTGACATCTACAACAAATGCGAAGTGGATTACTTAACCAAATAATAACTCTAAAAGAAACACACACACACACATGGAATCAAAGCATATATACAGTGAGTTTTACTACACTTAACTAAGCATAGTAACGTTTAAGGTACAACCCGTTTCGGGGCTGCGACAATGGAATCCCATCATAGTCCACTAACTCGTAGGCACCTTTCATCAACACATGCTTAACAATATAAGGGCCCATCCATAGCGGTTCAAATTTTCCCACTCCAAGTTTATCAATTCATGATCGTAAATCAAGACTAGGTCAGCTTCTGAGAAGACACGAGGCTTGACATTTTTATCATATTGCGCCTTGATGCATTTTTTATGCGCCTCATTAGCCACTGCGGCATCACGACGGGTTTCATCCAGATGGATTAACTCCAAGAAACGTGCTTCTTCTTCAGAAGTGTCAGGTAGCAGGTCAATCGTGAGCTTGAGAGACGAGATTTCACATTGGATTGGCAAGACTACTTCCAAACCATACACCAACTGGAAGGATGTAAATCCGGTCGCATTTATCACCGAGGATCAATATGCCCACCAAGCAGAGTACAGGATTAAATGCCAATTCCTTTTATGAACTCCAATCATTCTTTACAACATGCACTTAAGGACTTTGTTGATAGCCTTAACTTTTCCATTAGCTTGCAGGTAGTATGGAGTAGAACTATCATGTGACAGTCCTAATTTGGCAGTTAATTCAACCATCATGTGATTGCGGAAATGAGACCCATGATCTGTAACTATGGCTTGTGGTACACCAAACCTGGCAACCACATGGTTGAAGAAAAACAAAATAGTCATTTCGCCACTGTTGTTCAATGCTAGCATCGCCTCGGCCCATTTGGTAAAATAGTTAACAGCGACTATAATATACCCATGCCCCCTGGCCGAGTTGGGGTTACATGTCATAAAGTCAATGCCCCATTTTGTGAATGGGCCAACAGCAATGACTGGATGCAGTGGTGCAGGTGGTAATCTAGTTTTACGGTCAAATCTCTGGCAAGCATGGCAACTTCTGACAGTAAGAATGCAATCTTTAAATATGGTTGGCCAGAAGTAACTAGCATGTAGAATTTTATGTGCAGTTGTGTAACCAAATAAATGTCCCCCACAAGCGCCTGAATGACACTCATTCAAAGATTTTTCGGCCTCCTCATGAGTAAGGCACCTATGTGAAATCGTATCGACACCACGACGATAAAGTGTATCACCAATTATTAGATATTTGGCTTGGTATCGAATACGTTGTTGTTTAAAGCGAGAGGTATTAGGCCGAAAAGCTTGGGTCTGGAGATAGATCAGTATATCTCCATACCATGGATCACTTGACGAGATAAGAAACAGAGACTCATCCAAGATTGATGCTTCTGATGTTAAATCATTGGAGGATGAGGGAAGATCGCAAAGTAACTCGGCAAAGATAAGAGATTTCTTTGATTTAGATTTGATGAATTCCAAATCAAACTCTTGTAAGATAGATATCCATTTAGAATACTTGCCCCCCAGCAATTGACATGACAAAAT
The DNA here is from genome assembly GCA_031772625.1 of Pinus tabuliformis. NCBI lineage: Eukaryota > Viridiplantae > Streptophyta > Pinopsida > Pinales > Pinaceae > Pinus > Pinus tabuliformis. The sequence goes on along the minus strand of CM062809.1, from coordinate 32,100,724 downwards.
GTATGTCATAGTGTTGCAATCTGATATAATGGTAGTTTTACGGAGGAGGATGTAATGACGAAATCTCTGCACAACTTGAATGGCTGCCAAGGCTAACTTTTCGACATGTGAATACTTACTTTCTGTATCATTGAGATTACGACTCAAATAATAAATAGGATGTTCAGTTCCACTTTCTTCTTGAACTAAAACCATACCAATGGTTGTATCTGCAGCGGCGAGATACAGGTAAAATTCTTTTTCATAGTTTGGGGCATACATTAATGATGCTCTAATCATGGAATCTTTGAGAGCATCAAAAGAAGCTTGCGCAACTTGGTCCCAATGGAAGGGTACCCCTTTCTTCAATAGACATGTAAAACCTTTAGCTAATTCAACATAGTTTGGAATGAACCTCCTCACAAAGTTTTCCTTCCCTTGAAGTCTCTGTATCTGTAACAAGTTTGAAGGTGGAGGCAAGTCAAGGATTGCTTGAACCTTAATGGGATCATTTCGAATTCCATCTTTTGAAACTACAAATCCAAGCAATCGACCAGAGCTAACACAAAACACACATTTATGTGGATTGAGTCTTATCTTGTAGTGTTGACATTGTAAGAATATTGCTCTCAAATGTTGCGGGTGATCAGTCTGTTTTCGTGAATGAGCAGGCAAATCATCAAGATAAGGTTGAACAATGTGCTTGATGTCATGGAAGGCATAATTCATCGCCCTCTGAAATGTAGCCCCTGTATTCTTCAAACCAAAAGGTAACTTTCGATAAGCTAATGTGCTCCACGAACAAATAAAAGCGGTTTTTGATTGGCCCTATGGGCGGTTATTGATTTGATTGTAGCCAAAAAATCCATCCATGAATGAAAAGATTTCACATCCGGCACATTCGTCAATAATCTAGTCGATAAAAGGTGTAGGATAATTGTCCTTTGGACATGCTTGGTTTACATCCCTATAATCGACGCACACTCGAATTGTCCCTTGTTTTTTCATCACTGGAACAATATTAGATACCCAATCAGTAAGAGGTACAGGGAAAATGAAGCCAGCACGCAAAAAAAATTCAACCTTTGCTTTAATGGTAGCGACTTTCTTAGGATGAACAGGTCGAAGCCGTTGTCGTACTGGTTTGACATCAGGGTACATTTTAATCTCATGTTCAACAATACTTGAGTCAATGCCCGACATCTCCTCATAAGACCATGCAAAAATATCTCGAAATTCATGAAACAAATCACAGTAATTATCAAGTTCCAATGGACAACGGGATTTGCAGACATGAATGTTTTCTACAATGTTAGGCTTGGTCGAAATGTTTATAGTGTTGAGATTTTCTGTTTTATTAAATTTGGGAAAAATATCATGTATGTGACAACAATAGGATTAGTTGCTATATTAGCTCCAGTATTTTTTGAGGAGGAGTTAATGCATCCTATATTTGTTGTGAGGGAATTTATGATTCAGTTTTATGCTCCAGCTATATAGAAATGTAATCCCGTAGAGGATTGTGAGAGTGTGTAGAGAAAGTAGAGAAAATAGGGAGAGCTGAGAGTATGTGTGAAGAATTAGATTTGTTGTAATCTCCTTTGAATAATAAGATTGTCAATGCCTCTGTTCTAGTGGACGTAGCCCAGATTGGTTGGGTGAACCACATTAAATCAGTGTGTTATGGTTTTGATTTGTTAATGTGTTGTGTATGTTTTGTTTAGTTTATTTCCGCTGCGCATTGTTTAGTCTAACAAGTGGTATCGGAGGGGCGCAGCGGAAGCGTGGAGGGCCCATAACCTACAGAACTCTGGTTGTGGAGCTGGTGTGTGTGACAGAGCTGCTGAAGGTGGAGTTCTGGCGATTGGTGCGGTTTCGACAGAGACAATCGCGCCAATTTCTGACAGTGAACGGATTGGCGCGGTTGATTTTGGAACAGAAGCGCCAATTGGCGCGAATCCGAGTTTAATACTCGCGCCAGAGCTTCATTCTTCCGATTGGCGCGGAATCGACTGGTTTAAGCGCGCCAATATTTTGTCACTTGCACGGATTTTGTTCTGGCGCAGTTCATCTGCTGTCAAAGGAGCGCCAGGCAGTGGATTGTGTTTTAGGCGCGGGTTTTCCATTGTCACGGAGCGCCCGGCAGATTTTCTCGCTGGTAAACCTGCAATTTTTTTGTTTTTTTTTTCGTTTTTTAAATTGTGATTACACGGTACGACAGAGACATTTTTAATTTGGAATTGGAGATTGTTTGTTTGATACAACATGACAAAAACTCAAAGTGCTCGTTTTGAGATTGAGAAGTTCAATGACAAAAATAACTTCGAAATCTAGAAAGTGAAGATGCATGATTTGCTTGTGCAACAAGGTGTGGCGAAGGCGCTGTTGGGAAGATCCAAACAGCCTTGCCCCATGACATATGATGAATGGAATGAATTGGATGGAAGAGCTCCGAGCGGTATTCGACTGTGTTTGGCGGATGATGTTTTGTTTAACATCGTGTCAAAGAAAACTACTGTTGGTTTGTGGACAAAGCTTGAGACGCTGTACATGACAAAATCCTTGACCAATAGGATTCTTCTGAAGCGACAATTGTACAGTCTGCGCATGAAGAAAGGTACAAATGTTACTGATCATTTGAATGTCTTTAATACTCTCATGGTGCAATTAGAAAGTATAGAAGTAAAATTTGAATAAGAAGATAAAGCTATAACTTTATTGTGCTCGTTGCCCAAGTCATGGGATCATTTTGTTACTTCTATAAGTCTAAGTATATCAGAAACCCTTGAATTTGATGATGTTGTTGGAGATTTGTTGTCCGAAGAGACAAGGATGAGGTCAAATTCAGAAACATCTACATCAGAAGCGATGATGGCTAGAGGTCGTTCTAGAGAAAGACGCTCCAGTAAGCACAGCGACTCGCGTTCAAAATCGAAAGGGAATAAGAGTAAGGTAAAGTGTTGGTTTTGTGGCAAATCGGGACATTTGAAGAAGGACTGTTGGAAGAGACAGCAAGCATCCAAAGAAGACTCTTCAACAGCGAAGTAAGAAGCAAACACGACAAATACAGGTTCGACATCCAAGACAGGTATGAGTGATTAAGTGTTAACAGTTGATTTGTCTAGTCATGATCAACATTGGTTGTTAGTTTTTGGTGCATCAAATCACATGTGTATTCATAGGGAATGGTTTAAAACTTATAAACCAATCAATGATGGAGTAGTTTACATGGGAAATGATGTCACATGCAACATTGTGGGAATTGGAACTGTTCAGCTTAAAATGTTTGATGGGACAAATAAAATTTTAACTGATGTAAGACATGTACCTAAACTAAGGAAAAATCCCATTTCATTAGGAGTATTGGACACAAATGGATATAAAACCTTTATTCAAGGTGGAGTAATGAAAATTTATAAAGGAATTTTACTAGTAATGAAAGCAAAGAAGGTTGGAAATCTTTTTTCGGTTAGAAGGAAGAACAAAGTCAGATTATGTTTCTGTAGTGTCTGAAAATGACATTAATTCTATTCATTTATGGCATCAAAGTTTGGGCCATATGAGCGAAAGAGGTTTAAAGATTTTATCTGATCGTAAGTTACTTCCTAGTCTAAAGTCTGTTAAGTTAGATTTCTGCAAACATTGTTTATTTGGGAAACAAAGCAAGCAAAAGTTTCAAACTGGAAAACATACTAGTAAGGGAATCCTTGATTATATCCATTATGATGTTTGGGGTCTGTCTCCTACAACCTCATATGGAGGTTCGTCATATTTTGTATCTTTTATTGATGATTTCTCTAGAAAAGTGTGGGTATACATGTTAAAGAAGAAGTCTGATGTGTTTACAGTTTTCAAACAGTTTAGAGCATTAGTTGAAAACATCACTGGAAGAACTATTAAATGTTTAAGAACTGACAATGGTGGTGAGTTTACTTCAAAGGAATTTGATAATTATTGCAAGGAAGCTGGGATCGAAAGACATAAAACCACTGTGTATACTCCTTAGCAAAATGGAGTTGTTGAACGCATGAACAGGACTCTTTTAGAGAGAGCAAGAAGTATGTTGAGTAACGCCAATTTGCAGAAGCAATTGTGGACCGAAGCGGTTGCTACAGCTTGCTATTTGATAAATCGATCACCATCAACTGCAATAGGATGCAAAATTCCTTAAGAGGTATGGAAAGGTCATCCTTGTGATTATTCTAAACTGAAAGTTTTTGGTTGTGATGCATATGCTCTAGTTCCAAAACATCAGCGTTCTAAATTAGATCCTAAATCAAAAAGGTATATCTTTGTTGGATATGGTGATGGGACTAAGGGATACAGATTGTGGGATCCTACTACTCACAAGATCATCATTAACAGAGATGTTAAATTTAATGAATCCTCGCTTGAAAATTCAGATGTAGATGATAAAGTGAAACAAGATAATGTATCTAAGCTTCAACACATTCAATTCCAGTCCAAATATTGATGATGATCAAGATGAACATGGTTCAGATATAAGTCATGAACAAGTTTCAGATGTAGATCATGAACATGATTCAGATGCTGATCATGAAGAAGTTCCTACAGATAATAATCAGCAAATTGTGGAAGTACCAGAAACATCTTTAAGGAGGTCCACAAGAATTAAACGTCCTCCTAGAAGGTATGATGATTATGTTACTTCAGTTGCTTTAACCGCTAACGATGATGAACATTTGTGCTATCAGGAAGCTGTAGAAGGTTCTAAAAGTGAAAAGTGGAAGAAGCTATGAAGGACGAGATGATGGCATTACACAAGAATGACACATGGGATCTGGTAGAACTTCCTAAAGCCAGAAAAACCGTGGGATGTAAATGGGTGTACAAATTGAAAAGGAGTGTTGGTGGTTCTAAGGACAGGTACAAAGCAAGGCTGGTCGCGAAAGGTTTTTCTCAAAAAGCAGGCATTGATTTTCATGAGATATTTTCACCAGTTGTAAAAATTGTTTCAATTCGAATTGTATTAGCATTAGTTGCCTTACTTGATTTAGAATTACAACAACTAGATGTTAAAACTGCATTTTTACATGGAGATTTAGATGAGGAGATTTACATGGAACAACCGGAAGGGTTTGTTCAAGATCGCAACAAGAAATTTTTCTGCAGGCTCAAGAAATCATTGTATGGTCTCAAGCAGTCACCTCGACAATGGTACAAGAAGTTTGCTTCTTTCATGTTGAGTCAAAATTATATAAGAAGTGAATATGATCATTGTGTTTACTTTAAGAAATTATGTAATGGCATGTTCATTATCTTAGTGTTGTATGTTGACGATATGCTTTTAGCAAACAAAAGCATAACAGATATCAACATGTTAAAGGCTCAGATGCCTAGGACATTTGATATGAAAGATCTAGGAGCAGCAAGACAAATTTTGGGCATGGAGATTTTCAGAGACAGGAGCAATGGTAAGTTGTGGCTATCATAATAGAAGTATATTGAGAAAATACTCTTGAGGTTTGGTATGAACAATGTGAAGCCTGTTTCAGTCCCTTTAGCTTCCCATTTTAAGCTTTCTTCAAGTTTATGTCCTAGTACAAATGAAGAAAAGGAATATATGTCTCGAATTCCATATGCCAATGTAGTAGGTTGTTTAATGTATGCGATGGTTTGTACTCGACCAGATATTTCACATGCAGTTGGGGTTGTCAGCAGGTATATGGCAAATCCAGGAAAAGAACACTGGTCAGCAGTGAAATGGGTGCTTCGGTATTTGAGAGGCACAAGTGATTATTGTATCACTTATAACAGAAGTACTGAATTTGTTTGCGGATATGTTGATTCTGTTAGTGTCAGTCTTTCCAGCCTTCCTCCAGTGATCAAATGTGCTCTTAAAAAGTGATTTTGAAATGTCAAGGTCAAATTTTGTCATTTCAGTGAGTCTTCAAGCAAAATTTGGTCACTAGGCATTAGGTCTAGGGTTTGCTTTTACTCCTTCTAAAGTTGTCCAAATGGCGGTTCATGTCATCATTCAACTGATTCTATCATCATTCATAGGTTTTTCATTATCATGTCAGTGTCTAATGAGTCATTTTACATCTTGTTCATGCTTCAGTTGTGCCTAGGCAAGGTCATTTCCCTCTCCTAGAGTTTTGAAGCCAATTTCTCTTGGACGGTCAAATCATCGGCAAAACTTGTTTCCTGATGTTCATACACCTTCCCCTATCCTTAAAGTACCTTATAAAACACTTCCCATCCCTTAGATACGCTAAAATCCTCATTTTTGCACAAACCCTAGTTTCTAGCTACAACTTGGCAATTTTCTAGGTTTGGCCTGTGTTTTTCCCTTTTGGACCCCTTCCCCTCACTCAATCTCTGAGATTCCACTTTCCCCTGCTTCCTAACATCCCTCCCCACTCCCAAAAATTTCACCAAGAATTTAGAAGCCCCCTATACCCTTCATTTCGCTCCATTTCGACAAAATTCCTTGTTCCACACATCGGGATAAGTTTCACTCAAACAATGTTTCAGAGCAATCAGAGATGAATTTTGCAAGACTGAGAGAGGTTTTTGCTGAAAACATGCCAAGGAAGAAAAACCTCCTTCACTTTTTACACAGGTGTCATGGTTTGAGAGAAATTTCAAGAATATCGTTGCCTAAGGAGAATCAAAGACACCTCTGAAGTGACCTTGGGAAAATCAAGTTTTCTTCTAGCTTGGTTGGCCAAATGATTTTCTTGATGGGTAAAATGATAACTAGACACAAATATATTTCCAATGAGCTATCATGAGCTCAATTTTGGGTTGAGGAAGGCATTCAAAATTTGACTGCAACAGCACTCTTCCTTCAGGCAGCCTCATTTGGCACTTTTTGACTAGTCTTGGGAGATTTGATTTTTGACAGGTCAAATCAACTCCAAATTGAAAAATTCTAGTTGGGTTGGAAAGTAGACTCAAAGACCTTTCCAACGAGCTATCCTGCACCTGATTCTGACACTAGGAAGGCCTCCAAAAGCCTCCTGAAAGGAGCGCGACCCGTCAGAGGCGCGCGACCCGTCAGGCACCCTCTGCCAGTGCAAAAATTACACTGGCGCGACCCGTCAGGGGCGCGCGACCCGTTGGGGATTTCTCCACAGAACTTTGCCAGTGAGCTGCCAAGGAACCACAAGTTGTTAAATTTGTTCAAGGTAGGCTCTCTACACATCATTTTGGTGGTTGGTTATGAATGTAAGCCCTCATGCTTGTGTTTTAACCTCAAATCATGCAAGTGAAAAGACACTATATGGCTGCATTGTTAATGTGTAAATGTGCTAGGGTTTGTGTTGTTTCAAGGTATTCCCCTTGGTAAATTGTTTCCCTCCTTCCCTTTTTACTCATATTTGCATTCATATCTATTTTCCCCATGCTATGTTGTAAATAATTGCAAACCCTTTCCCCCTCCCAAAGCATCAAAAACTCAAACCCTACTCTTGCTTCACCATATGCATGCTATAAACATAAAAATTTCTTGGCGAATATGTGAAAGGTTTTGTAAATAAGTTTCCAAATGTCCCCTTGTTACATACATGTATTCCCTTATGTTCACTGTTTATACATGTATTCCTATATGCAGTGATTTTGTAAATGATTCCCTATATCCTTGTTATGTACATGTATGCCTGTATATATGCAAATATTTGTTTGCAATGTATTCCCTAAATTCCCTGTTATTCATATATTCCCAATTCCTTGTGCAAGAGGTCCCTCCCCTAACATTTCCCTCATGTCATTGTCCCCTTGAAACAGCATAGAGTTCAGCACTTTTACAAGCAGAAACAGCAGTACATTTTGTCCACTTTGCTCCTCAAACATGTCAGAAACCGAAACATATGAGAAGAGTGATGACCAAGCATCAGTGTCAGAGGTTGAGGTACAGAGGAGACTAGAGGGTACACAATGGACCATCACCTACCTTGAGCAGCGCAACAAACAGTTGGAAGATGAGCAGGCACTTGATGAGTTATGGAGGATTTGTAGTGACCGAGTCTTGAACCGAAGAAGACCCGATGATCCATTGCCCGCTGACCGAGAGTCCATGCTCATCCAGGAGAACGCACACTTGGAGAGGCTGTTGGCTAAGGCCAACCAAGAGAAGAAATTGCTGAGGAACATGAAAAACCATTACTGGGCAAGAATGCATGTGTGCAAGGCTAAGATGAAAATGTTTCAAAGGTGGTTGTCCGAGGCCCTTAAAGGGAAGAAGAAGACCAATCCACTCCGTATCTTGGCTGAGGCTTCACTCAAAGATCATGGCACTCAATAGCCTAGCCACAGCTCAAATCCCAAAAAAATTTGAGAATTTTGGGTAATTTTGACATTTTTTGGTAATTTACAGGTTTTGGCTCTTTAACGGGTCTCACCCCCGGTGAGACCCTTTCTCATGGCAACTCCTTTTCACAAAAACTCAACATTTCCTGATTTGTTATGCAAAGTTACATATGCCCATGGATGGACTTGAGTTTTTATGGAGTTTTGGGCCTCCAGAAGGTCAAAATACATGAAAAATTTGACTTTCTGCCACTTTTTTGAACTGCAGAAAGCTGTCTTGGGAGAATTGGTTTTTGACAGGACAAATGAACTCCAAATTCAAAAATTCCAGTTGGGTTGGAAAGTAGACTCACAGACCTTTCCAACAAGCCCACTTTTGCTCAATTTGGCCACCTGAAAGTACCCCAAACAGAGCTCCAAAGGGGCGCGACCCGTCAGGCAGGGGGGCGCGACCTGTCAGGCAGTTTTTTGCCAGATTGCACTGTACAGCCCAGAAAACGCAGATTTGACTCAGTTTGACTTTTTGGGGTTGAAGATGATTATCTTTGATGTAATTTTTGTAACTCTAAGACACTTTTACTCTTGTTTAACACTTCTAGAAGATTCATTCATGTAATGGGTAAATATGTAATGTATGAATTGGTTTCCAAGTTTATAGAGGCAAGTTGTTTTGACTGCCTAGTTTGTAGTGCTTAGTTTAGAAGTGGTTGAAACAGCTCCTAGGATAGTGAGCTCGACCCATGGAGGCAGAGAAAGAGGTTAGATCATCTATATTATGTACTTTCTTGCTCATTTTCATGGTTGGACTCTTGAGGGAGAAGCTATCATTGTATTATTCACTGTATCTCTGCAATTTTTGGCTCAGGAAGACCAGGGTTTTGCAGTCCTCTTTGGGATTCTTGTGGACTCATGTGTTGATGGTGTGTTTCTCAATGTTCTTGTAAGATTTTTTATGTGATTCATTTCCTTTCTTTTACTTCTGCACATTAAACAAATGAAGTGTTAAAGTAAGAATTCATGCCTGCCATGCTCTGCTTTTAAGTTTGTTTAATTTCAATGTTTTCTACTGTCTAAAGAGAATTCAAAGTGATTGTTTGCTCTCTTTAGCTCCTCACCTTTCATTCCTGACCATCCACCTCAGTTAAAGGCATCAACATTGTCTCCTACCTCGCCCCAAGGAACCCCCTGCAGAAACTGTGTCCAATCCCCGCACCCAAAATTGCCCTCTCCTCAATTTGCCACCAAAAACCCAAAAAACCCCAAATCAAACTCTTTGATCAGTTTACTAGCCTAATATCAGTGTTACCTTGTTGGTCATCTCATCCCATTGAAGATCTGCCGAGATTGACCGGAGATAGCTTTCTCCTGCCCCGTAGGGCTAGCTACGAGGTTAAATGGTTTGATGTAGCCTTGAGGTTTACCTTTCTCAGCCTGAGGTGAAAATTTCAAGCGCTAACAGATTCCGATTTTGCAGGTGATTTGGATAAGAGAAGGTCAACTTCAAGGTATGTCTTTACTCTTGCAGATGGAGCTATTAGCTGGATGTCAAAGCTACAGAATATTGTTGCTTTATCCACTACTGAAGCAGAATACATAGCTGCTTCACATGCTTGCAAAGAAGCGGTTTGGTTGAAAGGTTTGATTGGTGAGTTTGGTAGGTTGCAGGACAACATCAAGTTATTTTGTGACAGTCAAAGTGCAATTCATTTGGCTAATAATCCAGCCTATCATAGTAAATCAAATCATATACCTATCAAGTACCATTTTGTAAGACATGTTATCACTGAAAGGGGTGTTTCTCTTGAAAAGGTGCATACGAAGGAAAACTGTGCAGACATGTTCATGAAACCAGTTTTGTTAGAGAAGCTACGTTGGTGTCTGGCTTCTCTTGGCTTGCAGAAAAGATAAAAATAATAAATGAACAGGGCATCAGGCTAATTGTTGTCAAGGTGGAGATTGTTGAGATTTTCTGTTTTATTAAATTTGGGAAAAATCTCATGTATGTGACAACAATAGGATTAGTTGCTATATTAGCTCCAGTATTTTTTGAGGAGGAGTTAATGCATCCTATATTTGTTGTGAGGGAATTTATGATTCAGTTTTATGCTCCAGCTATATAGAAATGTAATCCCGTAGAGGATTGTGAGAGTGTGTAGAGAAAGTAGAGAAAATAGGGAGAGCTGAGAGTATGTGTGAAGAATTAGATTTGTTGTAATCTCCTTTGAATAATAAGATTGTTGATGCCTCTGTTCTGGTGGACGTAGCCCAGATTGGTTGGGTGAACCACATTAAATCAGTGTGTTATGGTTTTGATTTGTTAATGTGTTGTGTATGTTTTGTTTTGTTTATTTCCGTTGCGCATTGTTTAGTCTAACAAGTGGTATCGGAGGGACGCAGCGGAAGCGTGGAGGGCCCATAACCTACAAAACTCTGGTTGTGGAGCTGATGCGTGTGACAGAGCTGCTGAAGGTGGAGTTCCGGCGATTGGCGCGGTTTCGGCAGAGACAGTCGCGCCAATTTCTGACAGTGAACGGATTGGCGCGGTTGATTTTGGAACAGAAGCGCCAATTGGCGCGGATCCGAGTTTAATACTCGCGCCAGAGCTTCATTATTCTGATTGGCGCGGAATCGACTGGTTTAAGCGCGCAAATATTTTGTCACTTGCACGGATTTTGTTTTGGCGCGGTTCATCTGTTGTCAAAGGAGCGCCAGGCAGTGGATTGTGTTTTAGGCGCGGGTTTTCCGCTGTCAGGGAGCGCCCAGCAGATTTTCTCGCTAGTAAACCTGCAATTTTTTTATTTTTATTTTTATTTTTTTTTAATTGTGATTACACGGTACGACAGAGGCATTTTTAATTTGGAATTGGAGATTGTTTGTTTGATACAACATGACAAAAACTCAAAGTGCTCGTTTTGAGATTGAGAAGTTCAATGGCAAAAATAACTTCGAAATCTAGAAAGTGAAGATGCATGATCTGCTTCTGCAACAAGGCGTGGCGAAGGCGCTGTTGGGAAGATCCAAACAACCTTGCCCCATGACAGATGATGAATGGAATGAATTGGATGGAAGAGCTCTGAGTGGTATTCGACTGTGTTTGGCGGATGATGTTTTGTTTAACATCGTGTCAGAGAAAACTACTGTTGGTTTGTGGACAAAGCTTGAGAAGCTATACATGACAAAATCCTTGACCAACAGGATTCTTCTGAAGCGACAATTGTACAGTCTGCGCATGAAGGAAGGTACAACTATTACTGATCATTTGAATGTCTTTAATACTCTCATGGTGCAATTAGAAAGTATAGAAGTAAAATTTGAATAAGAAGATAAAGCTATAACTTTATTGTGCTCATTGCCCGAGTCATAGGATCATTTTGTTACTTCTATAAGTCTAAGTATATCAGAAACCCTTCAATTTGATGATGTTGTTAGAGATTTGTTGTCCGAAGAGACAAGGAAGAGGTCAAATTCAAAAACCTCTACATCAGAAGCGATGATGGCTAGAGGTCGTTCTAAAGAAAGACGCTCCAGTAAACACATCGACTCGCGTTCAAAATCGAAAGGGAAGAAGAGTAAGGTAAAGTGCTGGTTTTGTGGCAAATCGGGACATTTGAAGAAGGACTGTTGGAAGAGACAGCAAGCATCCAAAGAAGACTCTTCAACAGCGAAGCAAGAAGCAAACACAACAAATACAGGTTCGACATCCAAGACAGGTATGAGTGATGAAGTGTTATCAGTTGATTTGTCTAGTCATGATCAACATTGGTTGTTAAATTCTGGTGCATCAAATCACATTTGTATTCATAGGGAATGGTTTAAAACTTATAAACCAATCAATGATGGAGTCGTTTACATGGGAAATGATGTCACATGCAACATTGTGGGAATTGGAACTGTTCAACTTAAAATGTTTGATGGGACAAATAAAATTTTAACTGATGTAAGACATGTACCTAAACTAAGGAAAAATCTCATTTCATTAGGAGTACTGGACACAAATGGATATAAAACCTTTATTCAAGGTGGAGTAATGAAAATTTATAAAGGAATTTTACTAGTAATGAAAGCAAAGAAGGTTGGAAATCTTTTCTCAGTTAGAAGGAAGAACAGAGTCAGATTATGTTTATGTAGTGTCTGAAAATGACAGTAATTCTATTCGTTTATGGCATCAAAGGTTGGGCCATATGAGCGAAAGAGGTTTAAACATTTTATCTGATCGTAAGTTACTTCCTAGTCTAAAGTTTGTTAAGTTAGATTTCTGCAAACATTGTCTATTTGGGAAACAAAGCAAGCAGAAGTTTCAAACTGGAAAACATACTAGTAAGGGAATGCTTGATTATATCCATTCTGATGTTTGGGGTCCGTCTCCTACAACCTCATATGGAGGTTTGTCATATTTTGTATCTTTTATTGATGATTTCTTTAGAAAAGTGTGGGTCTACATGTTAAAGAAGAAGTCTGATGTGTTTACAGTTTTCAAACAGTTTAGAGCATTAGTTGAAAACATCACTGGAAGAACTATTAAATGTTTAAGAACTGACAATGGTGGTGAGTTTACTTCAAAAGAATTTGATAATTATTGCAAGGAAGCTAGGATCGAAAGACATAAAACCACTGTGTATACTCCTCAGCAAAATGGAGTTGCTGAACGCATGAACAAGACTCTTTTAGAGAGAGCAAGAAGTATGTTGAGTAACGCCAATTTGCAGAAGGAATTGTGGACCGAAGCGGTTACTACAGCTTTCTATTTGATAAATCGATCACCATCAACTGCAATAGGATGCAAAATTCCTCAAGAGGTATGGAAAGGTCATCCTTGTGATTATTCTAAACTTAAAGTTTTTGGTTGTGATGCATGTGCTCTAGTTCCAAAACATTAGCGTTCTAAATTAGATCCTAAATCAAAAAGGTATATCTTTGTTGGATATGGTGATGGGAATAAGGGATACAGATTGTGGGATCCTACTACTCACAAGATCATCATTAACAGAGATGTTAAATTTAATGAATCCTCACTTGAAAATTCAGATGTAGATGATAAAGTGAAACAGGATAATGTATCTAAGCTTCAACACATTCAATTCCAGTCCAAATATTGATGATGATCAAGATGAACATGGTTCAGATATAAGTCATGAACAAGTTTCAGATGTAGATCATGAACATGATTCAGATGTTGATCATGAAGAAGTTGCTACAAATAATAATCAACAAATTGTGGAAGTACCAGAAACATCTTTAAGGAGGTCCACAAGAATTAAACGTCCTCCTAGAAGGTATGATGATTATGTTACTTCAGTTGCTTTAACCGCTAACGATGATGAACCTTTGTGCTATCAGGAAGCTATAGAAGGTTCTAAAAGTGAAAAGTGGAAAGAAGCTATGAAGGACGAGATGATGGCATTACACAAGAATGACACATGGGATCTGGTAGAACTTCCTAAAGGCAAAAAAATCGTGGGATGTAAATGGGTGTACAAATTGAAAAGTAGTGTTGATGGTTCTAAGGACAGGTACAAAGCAAGGCTGGTCGCGAAAGTTTTTTCTCAGAAAGCAGGCATTGATTTTCATGAGATATTTTCACCAGTTGTAAATATTGTTTCAATTCGAATTGTATTAGCATTAGTTGCCTTACTTGATTTAGAATTACAACAACTAGATGTTAAAACTTCATTTTTACATGGAGATTTAGATGAGGAGATTTACACGGAACAACCGGAAGGGTTTGTTCAAGATTGCAACAAGAAATTTGTCTGCAGGCTCAAGAAATCATTGTATGGTCTGAAGCAGTCGCCTCGACAATGGTACAAGAAGTTTGATTCTTTCATGTTGAGTCAAAATTATATAAGAAGTGAATATGATCATTGCGTTTACTTTAAGAAATTAAGTAATGGCATGTTCATTATCTTAGTGTTGTATGTTGACGATATGCTTTTAGCAAGCAAAAGCATAACAGAGATCAACATGTTAAAGGCTCAGATGGCTAGGACATTTGATATGAAAGATCTAGGAGCAGCAAGACAAATTTTGGGCATGGAGATTTTCAGAGACAGGAGCAATGGTAAGCTGTGGCTATCACAACAAAAGTATATTGAGAAAATACTCTTGAGGTTTGGTATGAACAATGTGAAGCCTGTTTCAGTCCCTTTAGCTTCCCATTTTAAGCTTTCTTCAAGTTTATGTCCTAGTACAAATGAAGAAAAGGAATATATGTCTCGAATTCCATATGCCAATGTAGTAGGTTGTTTAATGTATGCGATGGTTTGTACTCGACCAGATATTTCACATGCAGTTGGGGTTGTCAGCAGGTATATGGAAAATCCAGGAAAAGAACACTGGTCAGCAGTGAAATGGGTGCTTCGGTATTTGAGAGGCACAAGTGATTATTTTATCACTTATAACATAAGTAGTGAATTTGTTTGCGGATATGTTGATTCCGATTTTGCAGGTGATTTGGATAAGAGAAGGTCAAATTCAGGGTATGTCTTTACTCTTGCAGGTGGAGCTATTAGCTGGATGTCAAAGCTACAAAATATTGTTGCTTTATCCACTACTGAAGCAGAATACATAGCTACTTCACATGCTTGCAAAGAAGCGGTTTGGTTGAAAGGTTTGATTGGTGAGTTTGGTAGGTTGCAGGACAACATCAAGTTATTTTGTGACAGTCAAAGTGCAATTCATTTGGCTAAGAATCCAGCCTATCATAGTAAATCAAAGCATATACCTATCAAGTACCATTTTGTAAGACAGGTTATCACTGAAAGGGGTGTTTCTCTTGAAAAGGTGCATACGAAGGAAAACTGTGCAGACATGTTCACGAAACCAGTTTTGTTAGAGAAGCTACGTTGGTGTCTGGCTTCTCTTGGCTTGCAGAAAAGATAAAAATAATAAATGAACAGGGCATTAGGCTAATTGTTGTCAAGGTGGAGATTGTTGAGATCTTCTGTTTTATTAAATTTGGGAAAAATCTCATGTATGTGACAACAATAGGTTTAGTTGCTATATTAGCTCCATTATTTTTTGAGGAGGAGTTAATGCATCCTATATTTGTTGTGAGGGAATTTATGATTCAGTTTTATGCTCCAGCTATATAGAAATGTAACCTCGTAGAGGATTGTGAGAGTGTGTAGAGAAAGTAGAGAAAATAGGGAGAGCTGAAAGTATGTGTGAAGAATTAGATTTGTTGTAATCTCCTTTGAATAATAAGATTGTCGATGCCTCTGTTCTGGTGGACGTAGCCCAGATTGGTTGGGTGAACCACGTTAAATCAGAGTGTTATGGTTTTGATTTGTTAATGTGCTGTGTATGTTTTGTTTTGTTTAGTTTATTTCCGCTACGCATTGTTTAGTCTAACATATAGAAAAAAAAAATTCTATCTTTGACAAATTACGCTCAAAATCTACAGTATTTACAGAATTTGACAAGAAATCAACGATCGATGGGTGATTTAGTTCATTTGATAATCTTCAATGTCATCTATAAGGTGGGCACGATGATGATAATCCTCCCACGGTGCCTCTCCCATCATCATTGATTTGAAGATTCCTTCATCCGTAGAATGTATACGTGAAAAAGGATCAAAAGAAGTACCATATTCTAATGATCTATCTACCGATACAATTGTTGGGTGTGGATTAGGGTTTGCCGCACAAGCCCAAAAGATTGATTGTTATGATTATTCAATGGGGCTTAATGACAACACCTCACTATGACCATCAATTTCAAACTGGTTGGAAATCCTCGTAAAATTAGACGATGTAGAAGAAATCATTTTGCAAGTTTCTACTCTTGCCACTTCCACCAAACCAGATGGTGATGGGAGGGTGAATGTGCCCATTAGGGAAGGATATTTATGGAGACCTACTCCAACACTTTGAAGTGACAGTGGGTTTCCATGTATCAACAGAATGCTTCCCGTAGCCTATGAACTATTGGCAAAGAAGGCTAGCTGATCAATGACTATGATTCCACCCTTGAAAGGGAATGCAATTGTACGAAAGTACGTGGAAACGACAGCAGCCATAGCATATACCCAAGGCCTTCCTAGTAAAATGTTGTAATCAAGGAGTCCGTCAACTACCTCAACTTCAACAATAACTGTCTTGCCCCCTAGTTCGATTTGCAGGTTACTCAAAATCCCATATGGAGTATATGTTCTTCCATCAAAGGCTTTTAACATAGTTGGTGATCGTGACAATGGTGGTGAACCAAGTGTTTTCCAGCAGCTCATGGACATAATGCAAGTAGATGCCCCCTCATCAATAATAGTTCGGTGAACATTCTTATTGAGAGATTTTACTTGGATTAGGAAAGCTAATTGCGCCAGTAACTGTGGTGAATATCCCGCATGGTTAAAAACCACAAGATTTGAATCCGTAGGATCTATTCCACCTATTGCTGACAATAAAGCTTGTTTCTGGGAGGGACAATTTTGCGACACCTCGAGTGTCGACATAGCAGAAGATGATTGAGCCAGATCTTCTATTATATTATAGTTTTGAGTTGCTCGAGCACGAGGGTTGAATGTTGATTTGTGCACAACTCCTTTTGGTGGTTTTATTTTCAATTCAGGTACAACTGGTGGAACAACTTCAGATGAAGTCGAAGTCGAAGTACTAGGTTGATCGGTGGCCTAATTATTCAATGACGAAGGATTTCCATAATCTTTGTTTCTTGTTGACACCAAAACATTGTTTTGTGGATTTGTGATGGATAACATGAGTACCTGGGATGTGGAAGCATGGTCAGTTGCAACCAAATGTGTCTCCGGGGTTGGACACGGATCTTTCAACACTGCTGATGTGGTTGAAGTCTTTAAAAGTTTAGAGACCTCAGAGCAATGTGGACAATCTCTTGTAGAATGCTCGTCATTACCTATCAGACATGGATAACGAGGTTTCTTGGTCGCGATAGGGGAATCAGATGATTTCTCTAGAGAGGAATTGTCTTGTTTCTTTTTGTTATTCTTCCTATTTTTCTTACCTCTTGGTTGCTTTGGATTTTTGCCTTTGTTAGATGACACGACATTAATCTCTGAGGCATGAGTGTTTTCTGATGCATTTGTAGTTTGATTGGAAACAACAAGAGTTTGACCAAATGGTCTTCCTTCCGCCTGTGTGCTTGAAGAACCGATCACACCGTCACCGGCATGAGAGTCCTTACTCGATTGTGGAGGTGGTGGAACAGTGAAAGTTGGTCTAGGTGCATTGGGAATTTTATCATAGAGCATACCAAATTGCGTGTAAATCAAATCCAAGTATTGGGCACGAGCAATAACTTGCTCTTTCATGACAACTCCACCTTTTGCCACATCCTCGGTGATTGATGGCAACAAGGACTTTATGAACCACTCAACTAAAAGCTAATCGGGAACATATGTTTTAACCATTCGACGACAACGCCGCCAGTCGTGAATATGATCTGATATATGGGTAGCAGTAGTCTGTTTAAAGTTGTTCAAGAGCTCTGTCCCGGTCTCGTATCTGATAGGTAACTGGAAGTGGGTCAAAAAGGTAGTGGCTAAAGTAGTGAAGTTACCGAAAGAAGCTCTTGGTAATTCAATGTACCATTTAGCAGCTGGACCAGTAAGTGTTCTTTGGAAAAGACGAAGTCTGATTGAATCATCATTCAAACTATTGGATGACACCATAAATGAAAGGTCATAACATGATTCGATGGGTCTTCTCCAAGATTTTCATTAAACTTCAGAATATTAGATGGTAACTTATGCGGAATGATCGGCCACCAAGGTGCATATGAGATTGGATCATTGGTGAGATGGTTTAAATCTGGTAATTCTAAAGTTTCTACGAATGGAAATTGTCGATTCAAGTCAGGTTGAGCATACCCAGGATATGATGGAATTGCATGTGCAATAGGTCTTTGCAGACCAACATAGGGCATTTGCATTTGGTAACCTTGGTATGGTTGTTGAACAAAACTAGTATAAGGTGGTTGTTGATAACCAGACTGAATTTGTGGTTGTCCATAACCTGCAAAGCCTTGTTGCCCGGGACCTTGGTAAACTTGATATTGACCAAAACTAGGTTAAGCTTGCGAACCAAGTCCAAACTGAGGTTGGAACTATTGGAACTGGGGTTGTTGCAATTGCAGTAGCCACAGTTGTTGAACCAACTGTTGTTGCCCAGCAATGAAAGGTTGACCAGGTTGTGAATCAACTATATCAATGTAAGCCTGGGTCAGTCCAAATAAAGGTATACTAACCTGAGGTTGTTGCTGAACTCCAGAAACAAGTGGTTGTTGTATAACAACTTGAGAAACTTGAACCTCTTGACTTGAAACTTGTGGTTGCAAGGGAGAAGGATTAGTTTATACTGGTTGAGATACAACAGTTTGAGCTTGTGATTGTGGTACAGTAGTAACAACAGGTGTAGTAGGAATAGTTGACACAGTTTGCATTGGTTGTGCTGGATACACAAGCCTTAGTTGAGTTGGCATTGCTAGTTGCCATTGACAAACTCTAATTCCAGGTTGACTTGAATATTGTGGGAAATTACCATATGGTTGTCCTCCGGAATAAGGAGGATACGATGAATAAGTATATTGCTCTCCATATGGTGGCAATCCAATATTTAATGGATACATAGGTCTTTTTTGACCAGATTTCCCAGCCTGATACTGATGTGCAGGATCAAACTGTTGAGTTCCCATTAGAGAGAACCAGGCAAAATTCTGGTTGAGGACATGGGTGATGACCATGGTGCAAAAGCAACCCCTGAGTGGGTTCCTGACAATGATTGGTAACCAATCAAGACAGACGATTCACCATACAGGTGCGACTCAGGTGTGGTAGAAAACATCGAAGGAGTTACAACAGAAGATTCTGCTGCAATTGCATCAAATGATACAGTCTCGGATGTTTAACGGTTTTTCAACCATAGTTAACTGGCCCAAAAGTTGTCCTAAAGATTCGACAGGTACTTGAAAGGATGCAGGATCAGATGAAGCAAAGTAATCAGGAGTAGTAGGGTAAAGATAAAGCCCAGTTCCAAAGTGAAACGGGGTTCCAGGTGTGGAATATGCTACTAATTCATCCTCTATGGCAATCAAATCTGAGGGGTAACAACTTCTGAATGCCAGAATTCAAAGTCTAGATGTTTAGGTAAATGAAAAACAGTTTCAAAGGGAGGCTCCTAAACAACTTCAAGTTCAAATGTAACTTCTATTTGAACTGGGATAGATTTTGGATTAACTTCTGGTTGAACTGATTCAACTTCAGAAGCACTTTCTTGTTGAACAATTTCAAGTTGAGTATCAACTTATTGTTGGACAACCTTGGTTACTGTTTCACTAGGAACAGTGCTAATGTCCTCAGGTAATTTTGAAACTTCTTCTTTAGGAATGAATGTACCAGAAATAGTCGAAGTAACTGGAGTCTCTATAGCTACCGAAATAAATGTTTTAGGTAACCCGGATGAATAACTAGGAGTTCTTGATGTACTAGACTCAGTTAAACGAGACTGCTTTGTTCGAATTGGTGTCGCTTCAAGAGGCAAAGGTGGTTGCCTTGCTGTTCTCCGCGAACAATGAGGTTTGGGTTGATGTTCCTCCATGATTGTTGATTAATTTTATTATAAAAAAGAAATAAACAAAAAGGAGTAACTAGGCAAAGTTTTACCAGGCAACTATGAACTGCAGAATACCTCTTGGTGAAACAAGGCGTACGGGCAGGCAATCTCCCTGAATGTTGTGTTCGATGTATCACATTTGCAAGGTGACCGACTTGATTACTTAAAGATGGATAGCAACCTAGTGTTTTCCTCCCATATATATCCGAAGGTACGTGGAGGCCCAGTCCGTATAAGCGTTGTCTAATGCAAAACCACACAATGAGAGCATTCCCATATACTTTACGTACTGTAACACCGCCTTATATACCCAAAGGTACGTGGACGAGCTACGATATACTCACATACGTGGAATGAGGTATCACACTCGAGATGTATTGTAGACAAGTTAGCGATAGCTGCTTGGTTTAACAACACCAGAACACATCTCTAGCCTAGAACCACTAAATGTTTTCGTTAATGACAATGCTCCATTAGGTAAATTGATGTTTATTTTAAGTTGATCTTGCTTAGGAATTTGTCTTTCAAGTTCACCATGTGATGTATTCTGAAATTCCTAGGAATGCAACTATCATATAAGCATTCTTTCCACTCAGTTTTAACAATGAAAATCCTAGCTACTTAGGGATAGAGCAATCAGATTTCTTTTGATCAAACAGCAAAGAGCACAATCTAAATGCAAATTCTCTACACTTCGTTTTAGCACACACAAACTCTTTTCAATGCAAGATGCATGTATTTCTTTTCAATTTCCCTTAATGTGAATCATTCAAAAAGGAAAACTAATGCACAAACGATCAGTGAACTCTTCTCACAAAAATGACGATTTTGCGACAATTTCTTTTCAAGGAAAGGAAGACTCTACGACACTTTCATTTTCAAAGAAATGAGGAATTACGACACTTTCAATGAAAATACTAATCATATGCACATATCAACCAATCGATCTTTTATGAATGAAGATTTGACGACAATTCAACTTTCGAAGGAAAAGATGATTTTACGACACTTTTTTTGCTATAGATCAATCAATTAAAATTAACTTTCAACTATAGATTGAAAATGACATAGTAAATACATAAGAAACATTTATCAATCCTAGTCTAAGTAGGGCCAAATTAAGGAGATGAAAAGCTATTTTCAGAGACAAAACATCATTGACATTCAGCAACTTATTCAAACAAGAGAAAATTGGCAAAAACTTTCAGTTCCTAGATGGGAAACTGACCCTCAAGGATCAACGTAAGCAGCAGTTATAGACAGTGCGCTGAATCGCACTGGATCTATGCGAGAAGTGCATTGCAGCGCACTGTGTCCTTCATTGGACTGAGCTGGTGACAGTAAGCCATTTTGAAGGCAATTTTGACACTCAATTTTCAATGAAAGAAGACTGAAACTCAATCAACGACCACAAGTACAGTATGTAGAAATGTCTTAAGAGGCTGATAAGCTACTAAGGTGGATAATCGGTCCCCAGTGGAGTCACCAATTTGTTTTAGGAAGTTTTAGTGTTCTTGGATAAACACCTAATACCTCTAGACTAGCAGCGTAATCTAAAAACAACAGTACAAAGCATTCTCTACCTTTTCTATAAACAATAGATAGAATAAGAGAACAAAGAACCTACTTGTAGCTTCCGCTTGTTCCTTATCTCCCTTGACTGATTCTGTTGCTCCTTCCTGTACTTAAGCCACTTGAGAAGTACCTGCACACAGACAGAAACAAGAACCCTATCAAATCATATAATAATGATCTACTGATTAAACGTAGCATGGAATCAAGTACATGATAAACATATGAAAGCATCAAAAGACAATACAAGCATATGGAAAAAGCTTTGAACACTTTATTAGTGAAAGGAAGAGTTACAACTCAATTTGTTCGATTTTGCATCACTCTTCCAGTTCAATCCCATCCTCTCCTCACAACAAGCAAGACACTTTGACATCATTACAATACTTGCAATCAACTCAAATCTCATATCAACAGCGTCTCCCTACAATTCAATAATTTCCAACCCCTGATCACTTAGATGAGTGATCTTTTTATAGGTGAATAAAGGAAGTTATGCCATCAATGGTGATAATGAATGCCCTCCTAAATTTAGAAATCAGTTCCATGGAAGAAGGGATAATGAGATTGATGTTCCTTAACTCCCTTCCTCATCCAAATGTGAACTCAAAGGAGTGGGTAGTTTTGAGAAACTTCTAGAGGCACCTAATGGATAAGGAATCTTTCAAACCCTCACGGAAATTCGCTCAAATTCGCCCAGTGTAGGCCAAATAGGGACCAAGTGCGTTGCATAGCACCTTGACAGTGTATGGTTTGCATTGCAGTGCACCCTAATGAAGGCCTACCTATGCTGATCTTCTTAGAGGCAGTTTATGGATGTTTTCAGTGATGGAACTTCTTGGGAAGTGAGGCATTCTGATGTTTAACTTCTTTAGGGCATGTAACAACTGCATTAGGGGTTGATGGGCCCTAACATTATCGATCTGTAAGTTGGGTCTGATGTGCCCAAATGGATTCGTAATAGTCGAGGAGGCTATTAGAGATGCATATGTGTGACTAGCTTGTTTGCATGCATTTATTGAAAGTGTGGTAGATGTGTTCTTGCCTTTGAGGTTTCTGAGCAGTAAGATGAGAGGTAAGAACATATGCATGAATTTGACATATTGAAGTGGGCTTGGCCTCATGAGGATTCAGGGCACATAGGATTGCATTGCATGAATAGTGAGGAAGAAAAATATGGTGCCCCAAAAGAAACTAATCGTGGAACTAGAAGAAGACAAGGAAGAAAAATGAAGAATCGGGAGTTGGGAAGAGTAACATATATACAAGAGATCATCTCAAAGTTGAAGTTGAATCATCTACTTGGGGAGTAACACCTAAGAAGAAAGGATCATGTAAAGTTTCTCAACAGAGGCCAACCTCCCTTGATTCATCTGTGTTGGGTGCACATATTAAGGAGGTGGAATTTTATGAACCTTTGATCTCGTAGACAAGCCCTAGAGTTTATATCCCATTGGTATCAGTAGGGGAAGGATATTAAGGCTTAGGAGAAGGACAAGGGGATATATAAGAACATGATTTAGAATCAAGTCCAGAAAAATGACCACTTGATCAATACATCCTAGATTTAGGCAATGCTATGAAATAACCTGTTAACCATACTGTTACAAAAGGTGTTGCAAAATCATTAGGACCACCCGGATAACCTAAACAGTTCGAGCAACCTAAACAACTTGAACATCCTTATCAACCCCCATCACCAAAAAGAGAGCAAACTCCTCTGTTGGTGGAACGACTTGTAACAGTTGTACACAATCCTCAAGCTTCTAAGCACAACCAAATGGCAGGTAGATCAGTTACCACCTTTGAAGTCCCCATTAGAAATCTCAAGGGGCAGCCCCCAATGAAGAACATCTCTTTCTCTACACTGCCTACTTTTTAGGATACAATTACAAAAGATCTGGATACATTTCTCTTTGAATTCAACGTCCTCTGTAGGAGTTATGATTACACCACCAATGAACATAAACTAAATTTGTTCCTGGCTAAATTAAAGGGAGTTGCACTTGGATGGTTTATGGGACTTGATGGGGCATCCATTACTCCTAAGATGGGGTGAAGAAGACCCTTTTAGGAAAGTATCAGGACTATTATCATTCCATAGATTAGAGGGAAGAGTCATTCAAGATCACTCGAACACCATATGAAAATTTGGAAGAGTATGTTGAGTGCCTTTAGTATAATCTGCAGTGATCTCAGCATAGTAATATGGATAAGGAAATAGTTAAAATAATTTTGATCATAGGAATGTGGGATGACTACCTTCACATGATAAATCTCATGGGGAAAGGAGATACATCCAAGGAATCTTATGATGAAATTATTCAACTTTGTCGAAGGATTTATAAAGGATCAACAAGAAACAAGACCATGGCATATGATGCTTCTATCACGATTCTAAAGTGAGCTAATAATGGTTAATGGGGCAACACGAGCAAAAATTAGAAACCTACTAGATAATTTTAAAACTGAAATTATGAGTTTGTTGTCCTCTCAGCTCAATGTGTTGCAAGCAAAGCAGAAAAAATGGAAATAGAGCAATATTTGGCGATGTTATTCTCTCAACACAAGGAGAAGTATTCTCTAATGGAATGTCCAACTAATAGTTGCAATATATGTGAGAGGGATTATTCTACGGGACAATCCCCCTCATTACCTGGATTAAAAGCAATCTATAAGGAGATAGGGGAGGATACTAAAGTAGCCTATTTTATTGGCACTAAGAAGCCTTGGTAGTCTAGACCATCATATATTGTGCAATAACCCTTCTCTTCTTTTAATCCTTGTTCTAGTATGTATAGTCCTCGACAAATTCCCCAGCAATTGCAATACCCAATAGTTCCGTGGAAGCCACCTAAACCCACTTTGGTTCAATACCCTGCACCCTAACCTCAATGGCCTTAACCATGGCGAGGTATTGTTTTCCCTAACCAAATGTCTATTCAGATCCTAATGCAATAGCAACATTTACAACTTCCCTCCAATGTACATAAGAGTGGTCCTCCATTACATCCTTAGTTACATGTACAACCTAACCCTAACCCCGATAATAAGGTAGTGCAACAAGTTGAAACACCAATTCTCCCTACGTATTGTATCTCACCTATGGAATGCAATGAAATGCAATGAAATACAATTATGTTTTGAAACAGTTGATAATACTCGTGAATTTGTAACAACTGGTGATATTGCTAACACCACTTTAACATTTGATAATACCTCTGATGTCACTGTAACAATTGATGTTACCCTGATTGTGAGACCTATAACAACTACTAGTAATGAGACTTCTTTGCACCCCCCTTCTCCTGAAAGATTAATTGAAGTCAAGAATACTCCTCAGCCTGAATCTGATTTCTCAAAGGAGTTAAAAAACTTGCATGTATGAATTCCTTTACTTCAAACAATATGGGATGTTTTAATTTATGCTAATACAATTAAAGACTTATGTGTCAAAAATCCAGGTAGAAAACCTTGGTATCCCCTACTATACATGATGTTAGGGGATAATATACTTGTTAAATATGAATATCCTAGGAACACAGTAGTAGTTGTTCATATTGGAGGGACAACTCTTCCAAATACCATGATTGACTTAGGAGCAACAATTAACAAAATAACTAGGGAAACCGTTGAACTACTTTGGTTTACGAACTTGAGACCAACTCACATTATTTTAGAATTAACAGATAGGTCTAAGATCCAACCTAATGGAATATTGGAAGATGTTATTATTTCAGTAGATTCTTGGTAGTGCCCAGTAGATTTTGTGGTGTTATAGCCTAAGACACGCCTAGGGGGACATCCTCTGATTTTAGGCAAGCCATGGCTAGCGACTGCAAATGTTTTATTGGATGTAGATCTAGGTGCATGGCCAACTTTAATGGTAACACTACCAAGGATCATGTTCTTTACCCTCTAACTAAACTAAGTTCGAGATGTGAGAATCTTTTATGGTTTGAGTTTGAATTAGAAGAAGTTGATACATGTCCACTACTCATTGTAGGAAAATTCTTGCATTTTAAAAAAGAGTTTGGGTATGATATTATTAAAAACTTTATTAATAACCCTTTTGTTGTTACACTATCAACATATTGGTTGTTAAGTTCTGTGATAGACAAATCCAATGAGGAAAATACACTTGATGGCTCTGATATATAATAAATACCTACAACCCCTAGTCTTTAGGGTGTTCTAGTGTAAATAGATCTTGGGAAGACCTTAAATATTAACCATAATTTATCCCTTGTACAAAAAGAGATATTAGTGCAATTACTAAGAAATAATAAAGAATCATTGGTATGGAGTTATAGGGACATAAAGAGTATCCATCCTACTTTGTGCACTTGCAATATCTACTTAAAGGAAGGATTTGGGATTGTTTATCAACCTCGACGCGGAATGAATCTAGCATTGAAAAATGTAGTCAAGGAGGAACTTCAAAAGATCTTAAATGCAAATTTCATCTTCCTGATTTCTGACGGTCAATGGGTATCTCCACTTGTTATTGTCCCTAATAAAAATGGAAAGTGCAGAGTCTATGTGGACTATAGGGAGTTGAACAAAGCTACTCAAAAGGACCATTTCCCACTACTCTTTATTGTTCAAGTCCTAGATTCTCTGTCTGGTAAAAAAATTCTCTCTTTTTCTGGATGGATTTAGTGGCTATAATTAGATTCAGATTGTTCCGAAGGATCGAGACAAAATTACCTTCACTTGCCCCTGGGGTACATTTTCCTAAAGGTTCCTACCTTTTTGACTTTGTAACGCATGTGCAACCTTCCAACAAGTATTGTTAGGAATCTTTGTAGATATGGTCAAAACTTGTCAATAAATATTTATGAATGACTTTACAGCCTATGGGGATGAGTTTGATGAAGCCTTGCACAACCTTGACAAGGTACTTGAGCATTGCATACAAACCTACCTTTTTCTCAGTACTGATAATTGTCATATGATGATGACTGAAGGCATTGTTTTAGGTCACTATCTCTCTGTCACTTGTATACAGGTTGATCCAACAAACGTTGAGGTAATTTTGAGAATTCCCACTCCTAAGACATAGAAGGAGGTACATAGTTTTTCGGGGTAGGAATATTATTAATATTATTATAGACGATTTATAGAAATTGTTGTCAAGATTGCATTGCCATTGTTTTCCTTATTAAAAAAGGATAAATATTTTGCATGCACTAACAAGTGTAACAATGCTTTTGCAAAGTTTAAAAGGTGTATAACAACATCTCCCATTTTACAAGTACCTAACGAGAATTTGACATATCGCATATCCATTGATGCTTATGATACAACCATTGGAGCTATGCTCGCCCAACAGGAAGAGAATAAACCTTACACCATCTACTATATCAACAAGAACTTGACCCCTACATAGGAAAATAATACAATGACATAAAAACAGTTTCTTGTTATTATTCATTCTATCAACAAATTCATGAATTACATTACTGGTTACTAGAATTTTGATCCAGATTTAAACAGGAACGCAACAAATTACAGAGATAACCATATACACAAAGATGCAGCGGAAATAATACTTCATTTCATTAATGGAAAATACTGACATATGCTTACAAACAGAAATGGCAATAAACTAGCTAGGGCGATGGTAGCTTATCTCTGAGAAGAGATGTGATGGCTACATGCCTCTGAACTGTTCTGAACTGTATTACAATGAGGCTCGAAGGCCTATTTATTGTTGAGAAACAATGGAAAACCCTTCACATACCGAAACCTAACCCTAGAAGATGAAACGCCAAATTGTGGGCCCCGTTTGGGTAAATTGGTACATCAATTTCCCGGGGTCGTAACTTTGGCATACGATCTCCGTTTGACGCGTACGATAGCTCGGTTGCCCCAGAATTCCAAAAAAACGTCGTTTAGGGCCTCAAAACGGCTCCGGAAGTTCAGGACCCGAAAAACTGCTAAAAATAGTAAACTGTGCTACAATTAAGGAAACTGAAAATGCTGAGAAAGACAATGGTGGGGGTCCAGGTGGACCTGGCAGGTGGCCACCAATATCCACCTGGATCAAATTTTGTGCATATTGACCACTCTACTATCTAATTTTTAATGAATAATCTAATTATGAATGCCAAGTTTACTAGGTGGTTGTTGTTACTTCAAGAATTTGATATTACTATTGTAGATAAACCTAAGAGGGATAATGTTGTTGCAAATTTTCTTTCTAGATTGACTAATGTTATTGGTGATCTTCTTGTTGAAGATTCTTTGCTAGATGAGTATTTTTTTGTAGTATCCACTTATTCACCTTGGTATGCAGACATTTCTAATTACCTTGTTGTAGGAAAGCTTCCCCATCACCTTTCTCCCAGGGAAAAGAGAAAAATTATTCAACAAAGTGCTTGGTATTTTTGGTTGGATAGTTACCTCTTCCACACTGGTTTTGATAACAGATCAAAAGGTGTGCGAGGGAGGAAAATATTCATGATATTCTCAAGGCTTGTCATGATGGGCGTTGTGGAGGACATTTTGCAGACATGATAATAGGTCATAAGGTGCTTAAGATGGGTTATTTTTGGCCTACTGTGTTTTCAGATGCAAGGAAATATGTGCACGGGTGTGATAGTTGTCAGAGGATGGGTCAACCTACTAAATCAAATCAAATGTCATTACAACCTCAATTGGTGATGGATTCATTTGAGAGATCGGATTTAGTTTTTATGGGACCAATTAATCCTCCATCTCAATAATAGACCTATATTTTGGTATGCACAGATTACGCCACCAAGTTGGTGGAAGTTGTCATAGCTCAATCTTGCACAATTGAAATGTCAAAAGTTTTGCAGGGAAAATCTAGCAGGGGACCAAAATTCAAATGATGCCAAGTTTAGAATAAAAGGCATGGTCTTTGAAGTCTTCATAGCAAAACATTCTTGGGCAGATTCTAAGCCTTAGCTACATGGGACTTCAATTGTTGAGCCAATATATCCGACTAGTTGAATGGCCTCCCATCACTTACCAACTCGTTCAGTAAGACTTACCACCCTTTAGGGAAGGTCTCTGTGCTCTCTTGACCATATATTCTGTAGGCAAAGATGATCAAGAACTGATAATCCTTCCTGAGGGAGTTCGTCTTATAAACATGGATGGGTGTATGTCTAAACTTTGACGACTCTTTCACCCTACACTTAACAATGTCTCTTGTCTTCACATAGCTATGGGTGGCATAAAAGAGTGATTCCATGTGCTTCATCGACTCAGGAAAGTGATACATTTGCTGAAAGTCTTCTTCCCTGAAGGTAGAAAGCTTCCTCCTACTGGCACTAGTCAATGTCATAGTCTATTCATCCGTATGTTAGACAATCCAGCTGATGATGTCTGCACACAGGAAGGTAGGATATCTGCATGCAACCTTGTATAAAACTAATTGTTGGATGCTAATATAGACTTCTTGGTCCTCCAAATCTGCCCCAAAGTCTTTTGCAAAAGTATCTTTGCTCTGTTTCCATGTCAATGTTGTTCTTTTCTCAATAAACAACTGAGTATCTGCATACAAGGGTAAATCATCTGATATCTTGTCAACTACTTCCCCAACACTACTCTCGACGGTTTCCTTTGATGCAACTCTCTTGGATGCCATGTTAATTGTGACTTCTCAAGAGATGCTCAACAATTGTTGTACCTATGGGACAGAGAGGACACTCATGGAAAACAAATGTCAGTTAAAAACCAAAACAACTTCAAGGCAAGCTCAAGCAGTAAGTCGAGCTCTTGATGTGAGGGATTTTTTAGTTTTGATTAACAAGGGTGACTGACTAACTGTGGGAACTGTGCATTGCACAGTCCCACCAACCAAGGTGGAAGCCTAATGATTGGAACTGCGTAATGTGCGGTTAGGCCTGGGAAAAGGTATGGGAGAGACTGCACATTGCACAGTCTCAGTGGCCAAGTTGGGAGTATGGCTCCTGGAACTACACAGTGCGTAGTTGGAGCCATATTAGGCTATGCTTTGCTCAATTCCACAGGCCAAGCCAGAGGCTTGAGCTTCCAGGTTGTGCAATGCAAAGTGAGATTCGGGTAAGGGAAGCCCCGATCTACCCAAGGGAAGTGTGGAAAATAAGAAGATTTGAAAGATAGTGTGAATATGAGTGCAGATCTGACTAAGTGTAGATGTATGCATGTGAAACAAGTGCACCAACTGATTAATTAGAAGGAAAACAAAGAATGTGAGGAGAGTCACCGCAACGACAATCATTGGTGCAAAAACAGGAAAACTCATGCAACACTTGAGAAAGGCAATCTATAACTTGAAACAACACTTCTACAAGTTAAAACACCAACAATCATGCAGAGAAACAAGTGAAACAACAGTCACACAAGCCAAACAACAAAAAATGACAGAAAAAGCGGCAAAAGACGACAAAAACAAAACTCACCCATAAAAGTGATGACGATCGCACTGAAGGTTCCTTGATCTCCTCCTTGGGAATGCTAGAGATCCAAGATCGAGTGTGAAAATGAGCTCTAGCAACGTCGATTAAATAGATTTGGACAAATTAGGGTTTATGACGCACACGACTAAAATCAAGGAAAAAGTGACACTTGGTGGAAGTTTATAAAAATAGCAAGCGCCTCCTTCGAGATACTAAAAATAGATCCCTATTTTTAGGGATGTTTTTCTTTTCTTTTTTCTTTTTATGGGGAAACTTACCAAGCACACTAATGGGAGAGACAACGTAGTTCCGAGAACTGGGCAACTTTCCCGCTCAATGCACTATGCAATTTCCGAGATCAGTGAGGGTTGCACAATTTCTAGGCTCAGTGTTAGGATTCTCCCTCATGACTATGCATTTTTTGAGCTCAAGGCTCACTAGCAGTCAATACTGCACAATTCCTAACAACAAGGCTAATTACCCTCAAGAATTGCGCAGTTTTTGGGGCAATTCCATAACTATTGTGGGACCAAGTGGGGAGATCAACTTGTGAGTTAGAAAATTAACTAAGTAAGCAAACACAAGCCAAAATGAAAAGGATAAGTCTCAGTCGAAGCATGGATACCTTGATCAGTACAAGATGAGCTGTTGGGGTTAAGGAAGGCTCTAAAATCGAAGCATAGGCAAATTTTCGGAGGGTGTTTGTAGATGCTACAACAGACTCCAAAAGTTTACTTCTCCTAGTAAATAAAATCAGGTTGAAACTCAAAAATTCCCAAAACTCAATCCTTAATGTTGTGTTTTCAATTGGTGCCCTTCAAGCTCCAATTAAGGCACTCCACCTATCTTCTACATGAAGACCTTATCGTCTTGTCAAGAATCGAGCCATATTTTAATCACTATGCATGAACAAAAACATTGATGAGTGGAATCTGAACATTCTCTTTAAACCCATCTTTCACGGCTCATACAACTTCATCTTGAAGTTCATTTGTTGAAGACAAGCTTGACTTTCCATCTTGGAAATCAAAAGCAATACAATGCATGTCATGCACTGAAACAAATTTTGTTTTACTCTCCTCAAACTGTGCCTGTACATAAAAGTACTCTCGATGAAAAATTCAATGCCATCATTGGCTTTGCCTACAAAAACATAGCCATTTCTTGTACATTCTTAAACAAAGATTCTATTGACAACAACTTTCATCTTGAACACTTGTATCAGTGAGTACATGAAAAACTATAAACATACTTGAACAACAAACACTATACATCTCAAAATTCCTTAAACATTTGGACTTATAAACAAGCAAACAAATAACATGTCAATGAAAAACATACTTGTTGCACATAGTGATTATTCTTGGTCACTTTTCAAAATTACCCAAAACAGGTAACGACAGCAACAAGCATTTAAAATTTACAAAGCAACAAACTATACAAACAGTCTACCCAATCTTTGCCTCAACTAGACTTATGGGTTCTCTTTTTGAATCTACTTTTCTTTGAAGGTTGCCTTAGGAACGCCGCAAGTCCTCTTTGCATCATCTTGCTTCCCTTGCATTAGTTTGCATAACCTCCTTATCCTTCTTAGGACGAAGCTTTGGATGTAATTTCCAACATCTTGCATTCCCATGCCTATGCATCTTGAAATGGGTACAAAAGCACTTTATCTTGCTTGTCGATAAGGAAGTCCTCAAATGTGAAGGAGATTCATCATGCTTGATGCCAACAATATGATCCATTCTTTTGACCATTACCATGTGTTGCTCACAAACAACCACACAATGGTCAACTGCATCATAGAAAGTGCAAGGATACATGTCCCATAAATAGTCAAAATTACCAACATTTGGAAAACACCTAGGAGATTTATACTTGTCCCTTGGGCTGCAACTTTGACGATGTGGATTGGAAGATGACATGCAAGGTCCTTTAAAGCATTCACATCTCTTAGGAGACAAATGAACATTATCACCACCATCTTGGTGTGACATATCATCCTCTGATGACTGATTTGCCTCAAACCGTTTAGAGAATTCTCCAAACTCTCTTTGACCATATCCCAATCCTTGATATTTTGGTCTCTCTTGTACCATGATTGGATTAGTGATCCCTTGGCCATTGATGCCAAGGTCTCCTCCTTCATAACCCAAATTAGATAGTAGTGTCATACCAACGCCTCTAGTATGTTGTTCAAATGCTGCAAAAGAGGTGTTATGAACATAAATAAAAGGATTTGAACTTGAGATGCTTATTAACTCCTCGAACTTGCCATCCACCTTTTCTACTTTAGATTTTGATGACTACTTGGTAGATGACTCTAGCCGCCCACTCTTACCAACTGACATATTATGAGAATCTATGAGATGATTATAAAATGCACATGCATCATTTTCCTCATAAGGTCCACAACCTATGCTTGAACCATGCCCACATATTGGCTTCACTTTAGAGGTTTCCTTTGTTGTCACTGGAGTGGAACTTTCATCAAATTGTTCCTCAAGAACATGCTACAATGTAAGGCACATATGCCTCTTCTCCTCTTCATCCATTTCAAGTATTCTTCTCAATTCAATGTTCTCCATTCGAAGAGACAAATTCATCTCCTCAAGCTCTTGGAGACTCTTCTTGCCCATTCTTGCAACTTGGTCAAACCTTGCTCTAATACTAATTGATTTGAAATTGGAGGAGAACTTCTCCTTCCTAAAAAGTGATCATTCTTTGACGCTTTGCAAGGAAAAATGGGTCTTATGACAAAACAATTTTTCAAAGGTCTATTCAAGGACTATGAGTTATTTTTTCATGTAAAATTAAAACATTAGCAACATCCCATCATTTAACTTGCACATGCATTCATGAAGAGCAACAACAAAGAATTTGGTGACAGAGTTCACCCCTCTTGGGCTACATCTTCGGGCCTGCCAACATAGTTAGACCACTCCATATATTCAGTGAAAAAGAGTACATAAAGTTTGTTGATAAAACAAGTGGTTAGTTTCCCCTTTAGGGAAACGTTCTCCTGCAAAGAACTCTCATTATAAATAACGTGAAAACCTACAGTCACTCATGAAACCATCAACAATAAAAGGTGTCTCCTATAAAAACCTAGTACTCCATCTGAAAATGAGCATACATGAGCATACAAGTACTTAAATTCCACATTAAGGTACAAAAGGAGAGCTTTCCTTAACAAGACATAGTGAGAAAAGACAAAATGAGTTGCACCCTACAAGTCACAACTGTTGCAGTAAATTTATGAAGGTAAGAAAATCCATACAAGACCTTCTCGATGCTCAAACACCTTAAATAACTGCTCCAAAAAAATGATTGGTCCATACACCCATGGACTTGAACCCGCAAAAAGTCTCTTCAGCTGTGGTCCAATAAAAAAATGAAGGTCACCATTGGATCCAAAATGTCCAAAAACCCCTATCTAGACTATTCCTGAGCTCCAAAAGGCCAAAATCTCAACAAGTTATGGCTCTATTGAGCTCTGAAAACTCCCCCTTTGTTATTTATCCTACAAACTGGATAAACTATCTAACAACGCTACAAATCTACCCTGTTTTCCATTGCGGAGGCGACAAATTCGCCTACCGAAGGTGCAATTTGTTGGACCATTAAAACGTCCAATAACCCTTATGGGCTAGCCACATGGGCGCCATAGGCTTGAGAGTCAAGGCTAACTGCCCACCCCCACCGGCCTAAGCGCCATTTTTTTTTCGGATTGTTGGACATGTAGGCGGCGATGTGAATGGGGGGCGAGGCTAACTGCTTGTTCTCACCATCAGAGCACCTTCCGTCACGTGTCGAGGTTCTGTGAACTCCATATGCCCTGAGCCCAGGGCTTAACTCCCGCTCCCCATCGGTTACTCCTCGCCACGGTTCTGTGGAGTAATAAGTGACCAAGGGTTGGGTTGGCCCCAAGCCCTTTTCTCCACCAACGCTAAAACCTTCCGCTTGTGGTCTTGTGCAGAACAAGTGACCAGGAGTCGGGCTAGGCCCCGCGCCCCATACCATCTGCACCATGGTCGTATAATGTTGCAGGTGATTGGGTGCTAAGGATGACCACCCAAACCCTCCTCCCAAAACAACACAAATGAAACTTTAAAAAGAACCGATGTTATATATGGTTAAGAAACATAGTGAGAAGGATTGGTAAAGCGTCAGTGATCCAGATTTAAACAAGAGCGCAACAAATTACAGAGATAACCATAAACACAAAGATGCAACGGAAATAATACTTCATTTCATTAATGTAAAATACCGAAATATGCTTACAAACAGAAATGGAAAAACACCAGCTAGGGCGTTGGTATCTTATCTCTGAGAAGAGATGTGGTGGCTACATGCCTCTGAACTGAACTACAATGAGGCTCAAGGGCCTTTTTATTATTGAACAATAAGAGAGAACCATAAACAACCAAAACCCTAACCCGACGAGATGTAACACCAAGAGTTTATGGGCCCCGTTGGGGTGAGTTGGACAACCAACTTCTTGGGGTCGTGACTAGGTCATATTATCTCTGTTTCACGTGCATGATAGCCCGTTGGAAAGATCTCTCAGAGGACTACAAAAAAAAATAAATAATAATAATAATAATAATTTTGAAAAAATATCACTGGCGGTAGATTTCCAAAAAAAGGTCGTTTAGGGCCTCAAAACGGCTCTGGAAGTTTAGGAAACAGAAAAATTGAAAGAAGCAATGGTGGGGGTCCAAGTGGAATTGGCGAGTGGCCACCAATATCCACCTGGATCATTCCTCCCCCTTAGGAAGCAATGGTCCCCATTGCGTCGAGTTCCTCCATGAGATGAGGAAATTTCTATTGAACTTGGTCCCTGGTGAGCCACTTGCCCTGGTGAAGGAGTTGGCCTGCTTTGACAACTTGATACAGTTGGATATTCTGCTGGTGAGTGTGCTTGATCTGTGTGTCCATGATCCGATTAGTTGCAGCTTGTTCCATGCAATCTGGATTTAACTTTGTGGGTGTGAGCTATTCTGCAATGTCGGATGTGTCTAGTAATGGTGGAAAGTATGGCCGAAGGTGGTCCACATTGAACACTGGGTGCAGGCCAAGGAATGGGGGAATGCTGAGCTCAAATGCATTGTCTCCCAAAGCCTTGGTAATGGTGTAAGGACCATATCGAAGTGGTCCGAGTTTCTGATAGGCTTCAGTAAGGCATTCCTTCTGCAAATGCAACTAGACTTTGTCGCCCACCTGAAAATTGTGTGGCACCCGATGTTGATCATGTCGCTGCTTGTACATGGCATTTGATTTCTCCAAAATGTCATGGACCTGCTGGCGAATATGTTGGATGTTCTCAATGAAGTTGTTTGCCTTATCTGTTTCGAACTAGACATGAGTCGAATCTGCGTGAGTAGCTGCAAATGGCATGGCCACATCAATGGGACATAGTGGCTGGAATCCCAAGCCCACCTGAAAAGGGTTGTGGCCAGTAGAGCTATGGAGAGCCCGGTTGTAGTTGTGCTGAACATAGGGGAGGCTCTCGTCCCATGTGCGTGGATTCTTTGAGTTTTACATGTGTAGAATGTGTATGATCATCCTATTGACAACCTCTATCTGGCCATCAATTTGAGGATGGAAGGCTGTGGAATTAGTGAGTTTGGTGTCCAGCATCGACCAACGACT
This sequence comes from Pinus tabuliformis, assembly GCA_031772625.1. Taxonomy (NCBI): domain Eukaryota; kingdom Viridiplantae; phylum Streptophyta; class Pinopsida; order Pinales; family Pinaceae; genus Pinus; species Pinus tabuliformis. The sequence goes on along the minus strand of CM062809.1, from coordinate 32,065,245 downwards.
AGACCAAAATGTACTAAGGAACCTGTTGTCCCGATCTGAGATGATAGACTATGGGATCCCAAAGTGTACCCACACTCGTTCAAAGAAGAGTTTAACAGTGGCTTCAGCTGTGATATTCTTCTTGCAAGTCGCCATAATGGCCATCTTCGAGAACCTGTCAATGACCACAAAAACACAGTCGTTTCCATGCTTAGTGGAAGGAAGGACTGACATGTAATCCATGGAGATGGATTCCCAAGGTCGACTAAGGGTAGGTAGCGGGGTATAGAGGCCTTGCTTCTTGATGGTCGGTTTGGCAATGGCGCAGGTAGTGCATGATCTGATGTACTTCCCGACATCCTATCGAAGATTCGGCCAATAGAAATACTTCTGTAGTACTGCCACCATTTTCTCGACCCTGAAATGCCCAGTGGCCCAATTGTAGTGTGCTTCCCAAATCATCTTGGCACGCTCGCTTGAAGGAACACAAAGGTGACCCAGGTGGCATAACAGGGCATCCTGGAGGTGAAAATCTGGAACATGCTGACCCTCCAAGAGTGTCTGAGATGTGTGGCCTAATTCTAGGTCACTTTTGTAGAGAAGTGGCTAATCAGAAGTCTCGTGCCCACAAGAGTTAAACACGGTGGTTAACGCCATGATCGGTGGTCGACTAAGGAAATCTGCAACATTATTGGTGTTGCCCTTCTTATACTTGATATTCAAATGGAACTGTTGTAGGTATGTGGACCACTTTTGATGGCAATCATTCTACAATTTCCCTTGGGTCTGTATGAACTACAGGGGTCGGTGGTCCTTGTGGATGACCGTTTCCTTCCCCAAAATATAATAATTCCATTATTGGCAGGCCTGCACAATGGAATACATCTCTTTTTCATAAGCGGGATACTTCCAGACTGTGTCGGAAAGTGTCTCATTATGATATGCCACTGGATGCCCGTGTTGAGTAAGGACTGCCCCAATAGCATAGTCAGAGGCATCTGTCTCGACCTCAAATGGTTGTTGCAAGTCTGGTAATGTGAGCACTCGTGCTGAGCAGAGGCAATCTTTCAACTCTGTGAATGATTTCTGTTGAGATTCAGACCAAAAGAATTTTGCTTTTGCTCCTCCCTTGGTGACTTGACTCAAGGGCTAAGTGATATGAGAAAATCCCAACACAAACCTGCGGTAGAAGTTGGTAAGACCTAGAAAGCCGCGAAGCTCTGTCAAAGTGGTAAGAGATGGCCAATCCCGAATGACTTGGATCTTGGCTAGATCCACATGCACCCCCCTGTTCATCAATAATGTATCCCAAATACTAAACCTGGGTCATGCCAAAAGTGCATTTCTCCAAATTGACACATAACTTGTGTTGTCGCAGAGGTGCTCTTCCCAACTCTAACTGAAGATCAGGATGTCATCCAAGTATACCACTACAAATGATTTGGTGAATGGCCGCAATATGTCATCCATTAGCCTCATGAAGGTTGCAGGAGCATTTGTCAATCTGAAAGGCATAACCAACCATTCGAAAAGGCCCTCCTTTGCTTTGAAGGCAGTCTTCCACACATCGGAGGGTTCGATTGGTACCTGGTGATATCCTAACTTCAAATCAATCTTGCTAAAATATTTTGCCCCCTTCAGTTGGTCCAGGAGGTCATCAATTCGTGGGATCGGGTACCTATTACGGACAGTGATCTTGTTCAACGTCCGATAGTCAATACAGAGTCTCCAAGTCCCATCCCTCTTCTGTACCAACACGATCGGGCTCCCACAGGGCGATGAACTCGGACGGATGTGACCTTTCTGCAACAGCTCCTGGATATGCCTCTTGATTTCATCGTTCTCCAGAACGAAATGCCGATAGATTGGTCCATTGGGCAGCAGTGCACCTGGGGTCAGATCGATGGAGTGCTTGACTTGACAATGCAGAGGAACCCCTACGGGGGAGGTGAAGATGTCCTCGTACTCCTCCACAACCTTGTCCATCTGTAGTTGTCATGCGGAGGGGCCCTGTCTAAAGGTCGTGGCCACCGTCTTCTTCTTTCCTTGAGGGCATATCATCAGAAAAAAAATTTCCTGGTTTTGGAAATGAGCTTACTGCATTGTTTTGCCATAACCAAAGAGATGGCGGTAGGCAGCGCTACCTCCGATATCCTATACAACTTGTTTCCCAAAGTAACAATAACAGCACGGGGCCTTGATTCATACACAGCATGTCGCTTCCACAAGTATGGTTGTCCTAATAATACATCACAAACTTCAAGGGGAGCAATGTCACACAATACCTCATCCGTGAAGGGCTTGAGGTTGTATGGAAGGTGACACTGCTGGCTCACGCGAAGATCCCGTCCTTGGTGAAGCCACCCGATGGTGTACGGTTGTGGATGTGTTGTGGTCAGAAAGTCCAGCCACTTCACGACCCTTGTCGAAATGAGGTTCTTTTGGCTCCCGCTGTTGACAATGAACTGTAGTGGGGAGCCCTTTATCCACATCTGGGAGTGGAAGAGATGCTCCTCCTCCTTTGGATCTTCGGGTTCCTCCTGCTGGATCTTCGTGGTGGCAACGATGGCGTTGGGCTCCACATCAATAATCTGCTTCCCTTTGTCATTCCCCTTGTCTGGTTCTGACTCAGAGTCGGAACATGCATCTGATTCTAAAACCTTTAGCTCAGCCACTAGTGACTGCTTGGCCCGACACTCACTTGTGTTGTGAGTGGAGCTCTTATGGAACTCACACCACTTTCCTGTATCCTTTTTCAGTTTCACGGCGTTGTTCTTTGCTTGCAGCTTTGGCGGGTTGTCTTGGGTCGCCCTGCCTTGGGTTTGTCCTTTGTTCTACGGTTTGGGAGCAACTTTCCCTTACTTCGGATTCGTAGATCCAAAGTCTCACTTCTTCTGTTTAAACTATTGCTCGACCTTGACAGCATATCAGTATGTTGTGCCGAGCAAGGAGATGTTCAGGAATTCTATTTCTTCCTGGATGTACTTGTGCAGGCAGTCGTGGTATTTGAGTACCAAATGCTGCTCTGAATCCTTGATACCCAACTTTGTGCGAAGGGTATGGAAAATATTGGTAAACTTCGACACGTTTTGGTCCCTTCCCTGCCGCAGCGTGGTCCACTTTATGTATTGATCCTCATAACTTCCGACAGGGTAGCACTTCTCCTTGATGGCATCCCAGAATGAATTCCAAGTGGGTGTGGCTAAAAATAGTGAGCCTATAATTTCATCGTTCTGCTCGCAGTAGGTTTCCACTAGTCCTTGACGTGGGGGGCCACTTTGAGGAGAGCGAAAATAATCTTTTCCCGACTGGAAAAATCATGAACAGAAAAATAACCCTCTAGCAGGTTTAATCGTTTATTGACGGCATCTGCGTCTATCTGACCCTCGAATATGGGGATTTCAAAATTAACTTGTACCTTAAACGGTGTGGCGTTTCCAGAGTAGCTGTTGGAAGCCGATGCGTCGCCCCTGGGTAGCTGCTGAAGGATCTGGGCAAAGCTATCCATCGTCGCATTCCTTTGTCACTCGAGGGCTTCTTTGAGCAAGATTTTGATAGGATCTCCTGCCCCCTTGTCCTTCTTTTCATTCGCCATGGGAGGTCGTCAGGATTTGCGAGGTTGGTCTTATAAAGGTTCGACTAGTTCAAGCCCTAACTCCTTATATTCCGACCTCGTTGGGGATATGCAAAGAAAAACAAAGAAAAAAAAGCAAACCGCTCTGATACCACTGATCTAGATTTAAGCAGGAACACAACAAATTACAGAGATAACCATAAACAGAGAGATGCAGCAGAAATAATACTTCATTTCATTAATGTAAAATACTGAAATATGCTTACAAACAAAAATGGAAATACACCAGCTAAGGTGATGGTATCTTATCTCTGAGAAGAGATGTGGCGGCTACATGCCTCTGAACTGAACTACAATGAGGCTCAAGTGCCTTTTTATTATTGAACAATAAGAGAAAACCCTAAACAACCAAAACCCTAACTTGAGGAGATGTAGCCCCAAGAGTTTATGGGCCCCGTCAGGGTGAGTTGGACAACCAACTTCCTCGGGTCGTGACTTGGTCATATTATCTCCGTTTGACGCGCATGATAGCCCATTGGAAAGATCTCTTCGTGGACTATGACAAAAAAGACAATTTTAAACAAAAAAACGTTGGCGGTATATTTCCAAAAAAACGTCGTTTAGGGCCTCAAAATGACTCTGGAAGTTTAGGACCCGAAAAAACTGCTAAAAATAGTAAATTGTGCTATAATTAAGGAAATTGAAAAACCGAAAGAAGCAATGGTGGGGGTCCAAGTGGAATTGGCGGGTGGCCACCAATATCCACCTCGATCAGTCGGATTGTTGGGCGAGAGGTCAGGGGTTCAAGCCCTGCCCATGCCATCCGAACCTTAACAAATTTTGGCCAACCACATGGTGCCATGTGGCGGCCTTTGGTTGGGCCACATGGCATAACCTCATTGGTCAACCACTTCAAGCAATAAAAATGAGCCAATTCACACTTGTACGGGGCTGCCACTTGAAATATCCTCATTGGTTTGTACCTGTCCTATTAAACCAATGATGTCAACGATACGACTGCCCAGTAAGCAACTCAATCAACAAACTTGCTAATATTTTAATTGTTGCTCGAAAATTTCAGAACATCATAACTTTGTCATACGACATTAGATTCAAGTGAAACAAGTGTCGTTGGATTCAGAACGATGAACACTTCGACTTGACGCTAATTTCGAAAGATTCTTGGCACTTCAATTTTTGAGCTAAAATTTGATCACCAGATCAATATGTAAAGCACAGAACTGTAATATTAAATGCATAGTTGAAACAATAACCTAAACTATGAGTTATTGCTATGATCACATACCAATTGCAGTAATAGTAAAATCACAAGTTATGATGATGTTAATTAATGAGTTGCAACAATGTATATGATAGAGAGTTGTAGCAAAATAATAAACATAGTAATTGTTGGAAATAAAAGACTGTAAATGAAACTACAACTACACTATAAAGTTACAAATAATGCTTAGCTAAGGAGGGTGGCCTACCTCCCTAGGCCGGGCACCAATTGAGGAAACATCAAGGCGTTGATCAATCAACACACCATCAACTTGAATTGGAATAGAATATAAACTTGTATTGCATAATCTCAAATACCATTATAGTCCTCTTAACTAAGATGATCCTCTTCTATTAACTTCTAGCTCCCTCAGCTCAAATAGGGAATGAACTTTTATACATGATATGAAATACCTAAATAAATCAAGGATTTGATGCACATGCATGAGAATCTGGCTGTTCCATCGAGTTACAATGATTTCATCAAAAAAAATAAAAAAATTGGGCAAGTGTTGACTCGTTTAGGTCAATCTTTCCTCATTGAGCTACCAATTGCTTTTGTCACTTTCTTCATTAAGATATTCTTTAATTGTCTAATTTAGGGGATTCATTGGTGACCAACTCTATGGTTGAGGTGATGTGTTGTACCAACTATCCTAGAGTTGTAACACCCTTCCCTAATGGTCAACTATTTGAGAGTTACAACAATGATTCTTGAGTGAATTACAACAACTGTTTGAAAGTGGGTCACAACAATGATGTTGTGTGAATTGTAGTAGTACAGAGTCACATCACAAATGGAAGCACTTGGGAGTTGCAACACTACATGGTTCCAACACTCAGAGTTGTAGCTTCTATGTTGGAACATTGATTTGCAACAACCAACAATAACGAGTTCTAGCACTTGTATTTGATAAGTGAGTTGCAACTGTTGATTTGGGGTAGCATATGATGCGCTCTAGCCACGAAAATTGGTGGAGAGACTAAAGCACATGAGATCTCCAAGACCCATAAATGGTTTGGGCAAAATCTAATTGGTTTGGGAGATATTAAAATAATTAATATTTTTAATGGAGTTCCTAAGTCTAAACTTAGGAAAAATAAAATATTAATGGATATTTATATAAAACTGAGTTAGAATGGTCCAAAAGTCATGGATCAAGCCAAATCTAATCTTAGTCATTGATTAGAGATTTAATCTCGGCCGGAAAAGTATAAGAGGAGGCTTGAGGGTCAGTTGGAGAACACACCGAGAGAGATCAAGAACTTGATTTTCTAAGGCAAGGTTTGCTGAGGAAATCGAGTGAGTGGTCAAAGTTGCAGCTGAGGGGCAGTGAATACATAACAGAGAGGCAAATTTAGTACCAGAAGGATCAACGCAGAGTCGGGAGAGGGACGTAAAGCCAATTAGAGGCCACGTAGAGGCAGCCAGGAGTTACACAAAGCCAGAGAGGGCCAACGTGTGAGACACTGAGGGTCTAGAGGCTGATGCAAAGGCTCCAGAAGATGACGCAGAGCCTAGAGAGGCTGACGTTAGGCTAGAGAGGCTGACAGGCTAGAGAGGCTGACACAGGGCCTAGAGGCAACGCTGGGAGCATTTCGTGGGACAAATTGAGAGCTGGACAGCCGGATAGGGTGACGCAGTCCCTATCAGAGTGATGCAGAGCATCATAAGTTGCATTGTTGCTATGGGATTGTTCATCCGGTGTTTTAGCCAGAATATCTATCTCCGACTAAGGGTACTACTGCCAAGGGCATTCTCTGTTGGGTGAGCCATTTCTGGCACCTTGGTTGTATTTTGAAACTGCATAATAATAAAGCCCTCTGAATAGTTGCATCGGTTTTCCCGCATTTGGTTTTTTCGGGGACATTAGTCCAAAAACAACGGTGTCACTTGTGTGCTTGTTTACTTTCAATTGATGATCTGTATGTGTTGATACTGTACTTGTATTTATTTTCAGTGTTTACATGGTAAATAACTTGTTGAGTAATTGAACAAGTAGGAAGAAATAAATCAGATAGTATAGGAAGAATTTCTAATGCCTACATTTTTGTAACTTCCTTGGTGAAAATTCCATGTAAAAATATATAAGGCCACGGTCGATGGGACACATATTCGAAACTTAATGGTGGGGGAAACATCCTAATGGGTGTTGATCCAGTTTATTATTGCTAAGGAAATTGACAAAAGTAATGGCTAAGGCTTTGGAAATGCAAAAAGGTATTTTGGCACATTTATTTATGAAAATAAAGGAAATTAGGAGAAAATGAATGTGAAAGGTCACAGGTTGCATGTGAGGAGGAAAATGAAGGAAAATGATGGAAAAAAAAATAAAAAAAATAGAGGCCTCATTAATAAAAAGGCTTTTGAGGATCAGTGGGCAAGCTCTTGGTTCAACCTTTTGTCAGTTCAGTTTTGGAGCTCACTCATTATTCTCTCTCTCTCATACTCTTGGAGACTAGATCACTCTTGCAGGGTGTGGCATACTTAGATTCTTGGAGCAAGAAGGCAAAGGAAGAGCAGGAAAGCACAAGAAGACATCAATATAAACAACTACATCAGATTTTATTGCAGGTACCGAGTTGCATGTATGTTTTCTTCACTAGTTTTGGCATGCATGACACATGCATGTGGATCCTTGGTCATGATCTATCATTGGCATGGAGGATTGCCTATATTGACAGTCGATTGCCTAGCCTTGCCATTTCCTAGATATCCATGGAGTTTGTGGGTTTATTTCCTTGTTTTGTTTTGGTTGGTTCTCATGTTTCCTTAGCTTGGGTTGAGTTATTAGTTCCTGGAGCCTTGGTTGGACAAACGCTTTGGAAGCCCTGTAACGTCTTGGGTTGAGTTACTAGTCTTGGAAGCCCTGGTTGGAGAAATGCTCTAGAAGCCCTATAACAACTTGGGTTGAGTTACTAGTCCTAGAAGCGTTGATTGGAAAAACGCTCTTAAAACCCTTGGTGGGTTGAGTTACTAGTACTAGAAGCCCTGGTTCAACAAATGCTCTGGAAGCCTGGAAAATGTTGTGGGTTGAGTTACTAGTCCTGGAAGCCTTGGTTGGAACAAACACTACAAAAGTCTTGGGAGGCTAAGATGGAGACCAATCTGATGATGGTTTTGTGATGTCTAAGCGTGAGGTGGAATCACTGTTTGATAGGTTGAGGTGGATGGCCTCTAGAAGCCCCGAATGAGTTTTGATTGATGTGTTCTATGAGATCCCATGTTCATGCTTAGAATATGGCATGGGGGCGAATGGTTGAAGAGAGATTTGGCTTAGCCATTCTATGGTCGGGTGGAATGTGGAAGTCCCATCTCAGGTTTGGATTTTTCATCATCAATAAGAGGTTATTTCTCCTTGTATTTCTATGAGCATTATACTGGATTATATGAGGTTTATATGGCAGTGAGTTCATTGGTATTTATGTCCCTATTATGCTGGTTATGTATATGTTTTATGACAACAACTATGTATGGCTCTCATCATGTTTTTACTTGTAATTGAATGATCAATGTATCTATGGACTAATGGATGGAATGACAGTTAATGTGTTGAGGCATCAATGCTTCATGGTGAATCTCAGATAAGTATGAGACCCCTATGCTCAAATCTGTTCTTTACACCTATAGATTACATATTCGTGATATGTTTGACAAAATGCTTGTCATGGCTAGTAGGGGTCCAATCAAGGTCTTAAACAAGTATTTGCTTTAGTACTATCATTCCATGTTATTTTGCTGTTATGAAGAGATGGTTCAATTCTGGGAAGTGACTTGGGCTCTGAACTTGAAAAAGTGACTCAAATCATGGGGATGCTAGCATAGCACTAGTTAAATGAGTCTCTGGACACTGGCAGGAAATCCTGTAAGAGTGACTCTGGGTCTCTGGACGCTGTCATGCCTATAGCATGAGAGGACTAAGGCTTAAGTTGTCCAAAATCTCAGTGGGACCCAAGGGTAAGCTGTCTAAAGTGTTGGATTGGTTCCTGAGGGTCCTGAAGTTGATGTTAAATGTCTGTATGGTGTGTTTTTGTCAGTTCCACTTCCTTAATGTGTCTTAGGAGGTCGAATCATATCATAGTGGCCTCTCGTTGCATGTTTAACCCGGCTGGCTGGTTGCTTGGGTAAATGTGGAAGGAGGGTGTTACAATTTTGCTCTCGTCTAAAGGTACCTATGCACCTCTATCTCTTGAATAAAACTAGTTAGCATAAAAAGGTAATTATCTCCTCAAATGCACAATAATGAGGATTGAAATGACACATTAAGAAGACATTTGTCCCTTGACCAAGGTGCATCCTCATGGGAAAAAGGTGTGTTGGGATGAGATGAAAATGGGAAAATATGTGCAAAAAGGTCTTAGATGGGTGTTAAAAATATGCTAAATTGGCTACTTGTCACTTATATCGTGTAATAATAAACAATGTTTATTTAACTCAATACGTTTAATAGGAAAAAAACACATTGTGGACAATGTCAATAAGTGTCACACACACACACATATACAACTTGAGTGGGCCCAATGGTTAAGAGCACGTGTTTCCTCCTAAGAGATCACAAGTTCAAAACTAGAGGGGTGTAGAGTATGTATGCCTTCGTAGACTTAGCAGTCAAATCGCTGCGCAGAGGTGGGTCCCTTGTCCCACAAACAAGGGGGTCTCATACACCAATTTGGTGTCTAGCTTGGCTGTGACCTTAAATTTGGATAATAATAGCAATAATATCTAACATCGCGATTTTCCTAAGAAATAGAGTCAATGGAGATCCACATAGGTCAACTGCATGATGAATCAACCATGACATCAACCTAGGTCCCATGCTTAACTGCATAATGAGGTACAATCTTGAATGGGCAGGGAAAACCCTTTCCACTTTGTTGTAAAATCAAAGGCTCATGTTCACATGGACATAACATGTGTTAGTGTAGGATTTCGCTAGAGATAAAATATAGGAAACTTTGTTGCAATGTATTTGAATGTAAGCATTCTTAGTTAAACATATATTCATCATTCATGGTTGTATTTATATGTTAACACTACACTTCACTTCTTCAAGAATATATTTGAATGGACACATTCTTAAACATATTTTCATTAGGGATGGGTTTCTTGAAATCAGACTTAAATAAATAACCACAAATGAGGGAGATATGGTTTATGGTAGAATGCATCAGGGTAAAGAGTAGTGAATCTTATGATATATTTCATGGGAGAAGGTTACAGGGTATAGGGAATTTGTTTTCAAATCAATCACGGTGAGAGGAAGATCGCCCTTCCTCGTGACTGCATTATAGAAAAAGAAGTTAAGTGTTATCCCTAATGTGTTCACAACTTTGATGGAAAATTGAGTTGATTTTTTAGTCGAGTATTTTTGATCCGAAGTTGGATATCACTAGTGATCCCTCCTGAAGCATTTCTACCTAACAATCCATTTTTTCACTATATAATCAACTTAGTTATAATGAATTTTCTCGCCATGGTTGAGTTGAGTGATTTCCTAGACGAAAGGACTCTTTTGTGGAGTTGGGCACGTTGGTGGATAAGGTTTTCAACATTCATGTGGCTGATCCTTGTGCCTTATTTCAAAGAACCTCGTCAAGGGCATAGTGAAGTTGAGGTTGCGACATTGGAGGATATGAGGGTGCTATTGTCTATCCTTTTTTCCTGAAATTGATGATTTGATGCTACTGAGTCAAGCACATCTATTCCTCTCTGACTTTGGGAGTGTTTTTCTTCACCAATGTTGTCAATGATTAAATCAATTGAGTAGCACTTGGTGAATTCCACAATGGATGCTTTCCCCAAATTAAATCCATTTTTCATATTCAAAGAGCTAACACATGTCCATTCATGATTTTTTTTTGTAATTCAAAATCTTTTCACGTTTCTTCTTCCAAAAATAAATAAAATACATTTTTCATACACTTTTATAACATACCTTTTATATTTAAATAACAAAATTGAAAAATCAAAATATCATATAATTAAAGGTATAAATCATTCTCCAAAACTTTCTTTCTTATCTTCAAATAACCTTCAAGTTTACATATAACACTCTTTGCATACAATTTTATTTTAATGGTTAATAAGAAAAATACATATTTATTTAAAAAAAAAATTGATTGATAAATTATATATTTACCTCTAATCAATTTATTTAAATATTCATTGACAATTTATTATAATTCAATTGTGAAACTAATAGTGATAAGAAAATCTATTACTGATTGCTTTCCTTATTATTTGTTGTTATCTGCCAATGTAAAGTGATTCATTTTTCCACGTCACTTGGAATTACCTATTTGGAAAAGAACATGTTTTCCCTACTACTAAATGCCTAAAAATTTTGTGCCATTAGCTTGTCTCCTTCTTTCTTTATATCAAACAAAAACAGTTTTAGGTCCTGCTCTAATAATCAAACACATATTATTTTTTCATTAAAAAAAAAACATTTTTTTTAAGTAAGGGAAACGATAATTTCGAGTGATATTTTTATACCAACCTTCAACCAACCTCAACGGAATATAAGTGAATGTATGCATTATTAGTTAAACAAATATACAGTTTTGGTTCTATTTTACGCAACCGCTCTGTTGGAACGTTTAACCCGGCGAAATGGAAAATAAAAAGAAAATATTTCTCAAAACGTGATTGTGTCACAACGTTACACGAGATATTTCCTTAACTATTCTTCTGATTGAGATACTTCCGCAAATTAATGGATTCTTGGAAGCGTAGAAAGCAAGTGAACCGGAAAGGACCCTCAAATTCAATTCTCCCGCTCGCAGCTCCACATATTCCGCGCTTCCGGGCATTTGGCAGTCTTCAATTTCCTTTCGTTCCACACCCATTTAGCTCAGCCTCACTGTATTTAGCAGCAATCAAGAGCCCAATGGACGGTCCTATGGAGGCTGGCTCTGCTTCTTCGATGGGAGTGCTTGGAACCATTCACATTGCTGATGGGTTCACTGTCGATTTAACAGATAAGGTCCACCAGCTTCCTTGCTGCATCAAGTACAATGGCCAGTGCTGTGTTTCTGATTACTTCAAACCCAAAATCACAGGCAACTCTGCTCTCTCATATTCTCTTCATCCTGGCTAACATTGAAACAAGGCACTCGGTTTATAGGGCTTATGCATTCTGTAATGTCATCTTCATTACCGCGTATTTCAATGTATGTTTAAAAAGTTTCAGCAAGACTCTTTGGGGTGTGCATTTGTAATGTTGGTTTAAGTGGTGAATTTGATCAGTATGATGGTTTGGGTTGCAGGTGTTGTTGTAGACGAACTTGAGTTGAAGGAGGCTTCTTTCAGGGGAAGGAGATTGGCGGGGACAACTTTACGTATCCCCGAAAGCTACTGTGGTATAATATCCTCTTGTTGAATGAATTAACTGAACACGCTTCTTTTTGCAAAACGAATGAAGATTCGAAGGAATGAAATGGTTGGCATATTTACAACTAGGCAATGAAAAAATATATTAAGTAGAAGAAAATATTTATGTAAACATGTAGAGTTTATTATTGGTCTAGAAAAGTAATTTGGCCATTGAAGCAGGATTAGACATTTTTTAATGTCGGAAGATTAATTAATAGTCTCGAGGAAGTATTAGTGTTGTGAATCTTTGATGATCAGCAAATCCAATTTTGAGAAATTGAGAAAAGGGTTTAGCTTTTACTGTCAAATGCTCTCTGAAAATAAATATCGTAGCCTTGTCTTCTCAATTATTTGTTAAGGGCTGGTGAGAATTGTGAGACAATGCCACTGAATGTTACAGCATAGCCAGACCAGTGGGAGATTGTAGGGATTGGAAACTATTTTACACGAGTACAGTATAATTTGGGAATGTTTTGAGTTTATAAACTTAGAAATGTATGTACTGTTGGCAATGTTTCATTATTACTATAAGCTTTGAAAATTTTGTATTAAAAGGAAATATTGATAAATGTATGTACTGTTTGGCAATGTTTCATTATTACTGCTTTGAAAATTTGTAGAGATCCCTCCCCTTGTATTGTTCTTTGCCAGGCTTTTAGTAGTTTTCTGTATGGTTTCTGTTCGTGCATTCTAAAAAGGAAAAATGTGTATTATCACCCTTCAACCGGAAGGTCTATGGTAATTTTGGTGCGACAGTGACTAATTCAGTCTGCGATGTCAAAGCCCTAGCTTGAGCCTTGAATGCCCTCGTCCGCGACAACAACTCCATGGTGAAGCTTGTGAATTTACAGAATCAGGGCGTTGTTCTCAGGTTGTCCCATAAGGCATTTGTATAAGGTCGACTGCACACTGTACGTGACATGCACAGCTCAACCCCTGTATGCAGACTCATTTAGGTTTCAGATTGGCTCTAGCTTTTGTTTCTTACATGTTTATTTGTTCTTGGAGCAGCATGGAGGAATCAACGAAGGCAACCAAAATCTATTTCCCTCACAGCTCGATGACATGTCTGCTAGAATATATAGCCCCCAAAGATGTCTTGCTTTGGGCAAGGCAAAGTAAATCTCTTATGACAACTACAAATTTTGAAAATTGGCTGACAAACGTGAAATTTGAGAACTGTGCCCTAGCTTCAATTGTTGCAGATACTAAGAATAGACCAGGATAAGTGGAAGTTAACAACCATCATTTGAAACAGATAATATCTGATTTGCAAACTCAATGAGCCCTTCTTGTAGGGTATATTTCCTTGTTGCAATTTGACATTTCAAACCTGAAAAATATGTAGCATATACGTGAAACCAGCATGATTATCTTAAGCAGGAAATGAAGGCACAACATTGAAGTTATGAGCCTTTGAAAAACAAATAGAACAGATTTCATGGTTCCATGTTGCCAGTTGGGTAGCCTAGGCTAAGATCGAAGAGGAGTGTCTAAGATGTGCCAAGGAGTTGGACCTTAAGGTCCAAGGGCTCCCCCCCCCCCCCCCCAACTTTGGATCCCTTGTAGGCAGTTTTAATCTTCATTCATGATGCCTTTGATTCAAAGGATCTTGGCCCTGAGAAAGCTTGGAATGCAAAGCTACCTTGACTCTTGTTATTCAAGCCCAAGCTTATGAGGAATGGCTTTGGCCCCTTCAAGCCAAGAGATGGCTTTCCTCCCTTTTGAACAAGATATAGTTAGATGTCGATCTTATAAGATCATAGGTAGAGAAGTTCAAGAAAGCAAGAGAAAATATTGTGGCATCCATGTAAGACGGTAAATGGGTTGTTGTTTTCAATTTATTCATTTTTCAGCCATATGTGTGATTGTTGCATGTTTAGAAATATTTGTTTTTGTGATTAAATAAGTTCAATCTGATTTATTTAATTAAGAGAAACATAGGACAACAACCATCTAGGGCCTTTGGAAAATTTGACACCTTATTTGTCTTTCTTGGTATTTGACTCCTACAACTTCACTTGTTTCTCTTAAAGTGGTGGTGCTAGTGTGCTCTGTCGTGGTAACTAGGCTTTGCTTCCTTACATCTTATCCTTATTTGTCTCTCCCTTCCCTCTTGTTGACCATGCTACAATGCCTTCGCCCTCATTGATTGCCTCATCCTCGCCCCAATTTGACATGCTGTACACCACTATTCACTTTCATAGTTGACTTGATCCCTCATCCTTTGCTCTTCCATTGACACAGTTGATGCCAAGTATGACCTTCTCGCCAAAATAATTTGGGAGGTTGCACTTGGCTCTAGCTTGGTCGCACTTGGCTCTTACCCTCACTCCATCTAATGTTGAACTCATGTCCCTACACTTGGTGGTATGATGAGCAAACCCTTGCACAAGCATCTTCCTTTGTTCTATCTCATGATTCCCCCCATCCATCCCATACACTCAAATAGACTACATGCTCCTTCTCCACCATAAGTGTAAGTTTGTTGTCATGAGGAGATGTGAGCTTCTTAAAATAAGTCACTTGGAGCCTTCTCACATAGCCTCCTTCATAGGTGCATTTATTTCGCTCTTGACATAGGTCACAATTCCTTGTTCTTACCTACCACCTCTTTATGATGTTCTTGGGTAGCGTCCAATCCATATACCCTTCCTTGCCTCCTACTACTAATTTTGCATAGGAGACATTAGGAGATTAGTCAGGGTTATGAGCATAAAAAAAGTTACACACAAAGAAGTCTTTTAGGTAGAGTGTTGAAAATGTAGCAAGCAGGGTCTTCTGCCTTGTGCCTTATCTAGTGAAGACCTCGAGTTGTCCTCATGAATTAGACTTCAGTGAGGATGAGTTATTTCCAGTTTAATGGAATAATCATCAAGTTAGCACGTGTAGAGTTGGAGCTTTAGTTAAGTGGAGTCTTAGTTTGACTACAAAATGAGGTGGAAATTGGAAGTTCAGTTAGAGCGAGTTATGTCTCCAGTGTTGATTGGAGAGTGCACGAGTTAACAACTCCAGTGATGATTGGAAGGAGAGCGAGTAACACTCTCAGTTAACTCGCTATTAGAGCTCGAGTTTGACACTCAGTTAACTTGCTATCAGAGCACAAGTAAATACAAAGTTCTATGCACAAAGGTTTTTGTGACAACACAATTCATGAGTTTGTGAGAAGAGCCTCGATTGTGGAGCGCAGGAATTGTGTCTTAAAGAATAGGAGCACAAGTGCATTAAGAACTAGGAGATTGATTGTGCGCAGAGCTTGTGTCCTAAGGAGTAGGAAGTCACAAGTGTGCACGATCAAGGAGAAGAGAGCAGGGTTTGCAGAGCAAGTCAAGGAGGCAACAAAGGATCAATTGTGTGCAGGAAGTGAGATCAAGTATTGATCAACAGAGGCTAAGATCAATTGTATTAGCTGAGATTTATGTGAGAAGTAGAACACTTTCTCAAGAGAGAGAGATTGCTTTGTAATACATTCAATTGCTCCAAGGACAATCAATAAAATAGCTACATCAAGCAAGCAAGTTTTCCCTGTTGGGTTTCCTAAGAAAAGTGTGTCAGTTTATGTGATATGTTTTTTATCTCTGTGTTTTTAATCCGTTGCATATGAATTGTTAAGAACTCTGTATCTTGGTGAGAGTAAACTAGTTTTAGTTATTCATCAAACATCTATGTAGTTGTAGAGTTTCATGGAAATTTAACATAGAGTTTTGGAAACATGGTATTCTCTCTCTAGATTTTCACATTATTGAACCATTTAATAATGTTGCCAATTGCTTGTTTAGGTTTTTCTCCTTCACAGTTTCGCCATATCATTCAAATAGGGGAATACATTCAACCCTAATAATTAAAAAACCATCATGATTGGACACACTTTTGTTAAGCTTTATGCTACAATATTTAACATGTTTCTTTTTTATCATCTTGAGAGAAGGTAGTCTAGAGCTAAGGGATGAGAAGGTTTCAGTTGAGAGTACTAGGCTATTGACCTTATGTTTGCTCTTTAGATTATTATTGAGGAAGCTCTGATATTGCTCTTCAAAAATAGTCTATTGTTTTATTGACTTTTGGAAGGCTTTCAACTCTATCTCAAGAGAGACACTATTATATAGTTCATGAGACATTGGCATCTCTAAGAGTCCCTTGGATGCCATCATGAGACTCTATGAGTTTGTCATTGGTTTTATTTTCATCGTCCACAATCTCTTAGACTTCATTTGATGCTCCACAAATGTTAAACAAGGTTACCCTCTCTCTCCAACCCTCTTTGGATCTACATATGAAGTGGAGTCTTTTCTTAGGGAGGGTGCAATTGTCTTCTACATGATGTCTTGATTTCTTTGGTCCTTTTTGTTAACGATGTGATCCTCTTAGCTTCATCCCTTAGGGGATTTTAGAGGCAAATTTATGCCTTGTCCACATTATGTGATCTTAAGCAATTTTTAGTTAACTTTAGTAAAACTAATTTCATGATCTTCAATGTGTCCAAGAGCTCTTTGTTAGATTACCACTTTTGCTTTTGGGGGAGTAAGATTGAGATCATCATGATTTACACATATTTGGGCATGTAGTTCTTGGGATCTTGGTTTAGTTTGGGGCATGCTTTTTAGCCTTGGCTTAGCAAGGGATGCATTTTATTTTCTTGCTTGAGAGTATATTTTTAGCTGCACTTCCAAGACATCTCCACTAAGATGCATCCCTTGGACAAAATAGTCAAACCTATTGTTCTTCATGGTTTCGAGATTTGGGGGTTAAGCTTGTTGTTGTTTCACTGGGCTAGGATTGAAAGAGTTCAAAACTTCAAACTTTCCTATTACATCGTATGATTTGTTGCATACGAGCGTTTTTTGGTCATCATCTAGGCAAAGTTTGGGGTGCATCCTTTGTGTTTGAAGAATATCATTAGATTTTTTGTTTGCTTTTGGGTTGCTCCAGAAGTGTTTACATCATACTAGGGGTGCCTTCATTTGATATGTGGTGCATGGTGAATTTCTAAACCCTTTCTTGTATCTTAGACCTTTTTGGTTGATGACATTTGATGAGCTTCCTATAGGTGGTTACTTGACCTTGGACATGGTGTTAGATGTGCACACTCCTTGATGAGGTGGTTATCTCATGTGGCATTAAGATCTTCTACATGGCATGTGTGTTGAGGAGAGTGGTTGCTTTCATGAGTGTTGGATCTACTTTGGAGGAGCATTGGGCTCTAGGAGGGGGGCTCTAAGCTATAGGAGATATGGGATCACTTGGCATGCCTTAGGAGGATGGGCACTTGAATTAAGGACACTTGGGTTGAGGGTGTATTGCTTAGAGTTGTAGGTGGCTTCAAGGCAGATATGTTGAGGAGCGTTTAATCATTGTATGCTTATCTTGGAGAGATAGGAGCCTTGTGATGAGGAGTGTTTGACACTTGGAGCCCATGCTTAGAAAGTGTAGTAGTTGAGGAGGCTTGTCTTGACATGTGTACACCTCGGAGAGAGAGCACTTTACTTGGAGACCTTAACTTGAGGATTAGATTAGGTTGCTTGTGGACCTTGTCCACTTTATTATTGTTGGCGTCCCTCATACGTTTTATAGAAAAGGAGGAGAGAGTCTTTAGCAGTAGTAATCATGTGGTAAGAATGTGAGAGTTCATTATATCACTTGTATCTTGAAGATGGACTTGTCTTTGTACTTATCTAAGTTGTCTTTATGCATGGGAGGTGGGTGTTGGGGTTTTGTGGGAGGCAAAACCTAGAGGAGACTTGAAGTGCTATGGTTTGTATCCTTATGTGGGAAGTAACTATGTATGGTGGTAAAGAAACCCTAGAGGAGACTTGGAGCTCTTTGCTTGGAGAGCTTGTGTGAGGCAAGTTTAGTGAAAGATCAAGGGTGGACTTGGTGGTGGTAATGCTTGCTTGTTATGGTGCCTTTGGTGTGGCTAAATAACTTGGTGGGATGCTTTACTAGGCCTTTGTAATGTTATTTTGAGTTTATTATTGATGGTGGATGCCCTAGCTAGTATATGGAGGCATTGGAGAGTCCTAGATTGTGATAAGATTAAAGGAATATCTTGTATTGGCTTGTGATGAGCTGTTGGTATGTATTTGTAACTTCTTTCTTATGTTTATATGAAGTGTACTTTTCTGTCCAAACTTTGTCTTTGGTGTGGCTAAATAACTTGGTGGGATGCTTTACTAGGCCTTTGTAATGTTATTTTGAGTTTGTTATTGATGGTGGATGCCCTAGCTAGTATATGGAGGCATTGGAGAGTCCTAGATTGTGATAAGATTAAAGGAATATCTTGTATTGGCTTGTGATGAGCTGTTGGTATGTATTTGTAACTTCTTTCTTATGTTTATATGAAGTGTACTTTGCTGTCAAAACTTTGTGTACTTGTAGATCAGATTTTCAGCTTATATTCTTATGGTGGATGAGTATTTTCTAGGGCTGTTTGGTATGCTGATTTATCATGGACAAGTAATAGATTTTGTTGAGTGTTTTGACTAATATGTAGAAGTAGAGAGGATGGATTGGTAGCTGTAACAATCTGCTGTTTATAAATTATTTTCAGATTTGTTATGTGTTGGTATATTGTTATAATTTATATTTTACATTCAACCCTAATGTTTTTGGTGCACAAGAAATAGATCCATGGAACCTCAAGGTTGAGGTGAAATTTTCAAATTTGTATTAAGCAACTTCATCTAAAAATGTCCACACGGTTTTCTTCCTTCACAAGATTCAAAACTTATGGAGGGAGATGTATCTATTCATGGCTCTCGCTCTTTAGGGGATGTTGCTTTTGTAGGCTTCTTGAGACTAAGGCGTTGTTGGTTCTTTGAGGCATTTTCATTACTTTGGTGTGTTGGCATCTGTGTTGAGTACCTTGTTACCGAGCCAACTCCCACTTGAGAACAAAGTTTGAGATTAGTGCTATTCAAAGAGTAACTCTAGAGGTGTGCCAATGTCACCACACCACCTTCTTCACACTTTAGGTCAACTCTCCTTTGACACAAGGGGCTATTCCTCGATGAGGATTGCTAAGACTATGATAGGGAGGCTCAAGGTGACATGAAGTTATAGCTTAGCAAAATATAAGTTGTAGCATAGTAAAAGTATGGTGATGGAGGTCCAAGACTAGTGTCTATCCAATTTGGGAAAATGGAGCCATTGAGCAATAAAGTGGGTTGAAAGTGGGTGGTAGATGGGATTGATTATCGCTGTTACTAACATGTAGAAAATCACTAGTGGTGGCAGATTTATATGGTTGAAAATTGGATGAAAACACCCTTTCCAAAGGTGACCTTATATGTAGATGCCAATCAATAAGATGCAATCCCACTACTAGTTGGAATTCAATATGCAACCCTTCATTAAAATGGCAGCATCAACTAGGAACCAAAAACATTGAGAAACTTGTTCGTAATTCACCTCATCCAAAGCTCTTATTTGAGATACCTGATTACCACGTGTTGGAAATCCTTACTCGTAGCATAATTGAAATGATATTCCAACAACATCAATCAACATAAGATAAAAATATGGATAACCATACATAAGAAACCCCTAAAATTCCATTGTTTTGATTAGATGATATTTAATGAAGCTCTAGAGAGGAGTTCTGCCATAGATCCAACCTCAACTTACAAATGGAGAGAGCCAATCATTAAATAGAGTGACCACCCTTTCTCATACAATAATCAAGTAGTTTTTTTCTAGATCCAATAGTTTTGTAGGAATGCAATAAAATAGTACATTTCGAGCCTCTTCAACAACTTCCTTATTAAAAGTGGTAATGAGTTGTTGAGATCCACTTTGTTCTCCAAGAAGAATGAATAAATATGCTAGATACACCCTTACCTTTCACATAACCAACTCAGGTGACAAGTTAGACATTAATAAAATAATGAGTGGTTAAGGAACAACTTCCAAAAATAGCACAAGAAGATGGGAAGCATCCTTTGAATAGCTTGTTGACCAAGCAACAAGCTCTAAGAAATAGTAAGTGTGTGCCTCTATATGTGCATTCTCCAAGAAGACAATAAAATACTCTTATGGATGTGCTCCACAATGAGTTGGTCAACCATCTCTAAATAGGAAGTAGCATCCAAGGTAGCATGTGTTAATAATTGATCACATAAAACCCCATCAAAATAATAAAATATTGCTCTCCAAGTGGTATGTTCTAAATAAATGTGCAACTAACATATAAAAATGGCATATACGACCTCCAAAGTGAAACTCTTTATCAAATGGGTGCATTGGTGTGCAATAAATGCTCCATAAGGCTAGAATGCATTCCTAAATATTTCGGAAGTGCGACTTCAAAGACACAACGACCTCCAAATGCATACAATGAATGAAAAATCAACAACTAATAAATTAATCCCACATATTTCAATTCATAATGATGTCAACCAACCCCATAGAGGTGTGCCCTTGGGAAGTGTGCCAACCTTTGACAAATCACAAAGTAGTGCAATACCATGGGTTGAGAAGTAAAGTAGGGGTGAAAACCACTATTATTCCCAACTAACTCCTCTAAGTAAGGGGTTAGTTCGATTTCCAACAATAAAATAATGTAAACACTGTGAAGATGTGTCAACATGTGTGCACAATAGAGGAGTACAACATTAGGAAGTATAGTCCACCTCACCATAAACTCATTCAAGTGTGAAATCAAGCTAAAGAAGACATAGCACTCCATCAATAAGTTGCGTTCACATCATCATAAAGTGGTTTGTGTAAAGTATCCCCAATATAGTAAATATGTTCACACCTTGAAGCTCAAGCCACCCTAAATCAAGTAAATGGAGCCATTTTGAAGGGTAAAATGAATAAGCTAAGTACTCTCCAAGGAGATGATGCCAACCTACCAAGATGCAACACACATGTGGGATGGAACCCTAAAGTGCTATGGTGCACATTCGTTGGGTTCAAGTATCATCATGTCATGTAAAACTAGTCATGTGGCGATCATAACAAAAAGGGACCATGTGGAAGACTCCTTCCTAGTGATGAACTGATAATATGACATCGCCATCCATAATGACTAGGATGCTCCAAGAAACAACATTATACAAAGATAAAGCATATGAAGTAGTAGGCAACTAAGATGCATATACCAAGAATGTGATTCATGAAGCAAAAGGCATGTGGTATGAAGAGTATCTGTAATTGAATTATTAAACATGATCATCCATCAAGGAGAAAAAAATGAGTTTCCACCAAACACCAATCCAACTAAATAATATGAAGGTGCATACTCCCAATCCATCAAAATCCATAGGCACCATGCTGCAAACCCTATTTGTTGTGAAGGTGAAACCCCATGCAACATGAGGGGTGACACCTAACTCTAGCTTGGGGGCATGTGCTCTAGAATAAAGTAAACCGGGTTAACAAACTTGTTAGGCTTGGGGGCTAGATCCATGGATCCTTGGATAGGATACAAATTTGGATTCAGATCCATTGGGATTTGCACAAGATTCATCTATAAAAATGCTTAAGGTTTGCTTTTGTTGGGGGAGCATTATTAATTATAAGTATTATTTGCAATGAAATAAAGGCTTGTAGGTCTTGTCTTGTAGGGAAAAGAAGAAAATTCAAAGCATAATTTATCATGAAGTTCCTGGCATGGGTCAAACTCTCAGGCCTTCCCCATGGAGTGATGCTCAAACAAATTCTTAAGATATTTTGGTGCCCTCCTTTACGTAATCACTAAATACCTGTAAACATTCGACCATATACATTTGATCATGTAAGATGGGGAGAGGTTATTTTGTTGTCGTTGTGAATACTTCCTTTAGCACATCCCCAGTCGATCCAGAAAGTTCTTCCAAGCACCATCCATATGGGGCTAGGATCTACCCTGCTTCCTTTAGTTTGTTGAGCAAAACAACTGATTGCATTGGCAACCAAATTGAAAAAACATAAGGCAAATGCTGGAAAAAGAGAATCCTCTCTCTCAGTGATCACTCTCTCGTTTGACTCATGGATAAAATTGACTTGGTTAGTACACTGTTGCTATTACACATTCAAAAATATATATTATTAAATATAACTATATGTTATCAATTAATGTAAGTTTTGAATTATTAATACAAGTTATGTTATTAATATATACCTTATATAGTATATAACTTAATTAAGTTATACATTATTATATAATATAATTGTATTTATTTCTAAGGGAAATTTTGGGCATTAGGTACGGCCAAGTCAACCTCCCTCTCAGCCCGAAGGCAAGAGAGAGGTTGCTGGTACTAGGCCAGCCCTCAGTATAGACTCACTTAAGAGCACAACAAAGTTACTCTATTCCAAAGTGTCAACATGTCAACTTACGAGACTTGAACCTGGGTGGGGAGGATAACAACTATTCCACCCAAGCTAAACTCAATTGACTGTAATATAACTATATATTATTAATTAAGTTATATATTATTGATTATAAATATATATTTTTTTAAGTTAATATTCTACTCAACATTTTGAGTAATACATATTTCATAGTCTTGGTCTGCCTTGGTTTGCCACTAGGGAAACTAAACTAGTGGTAGAATCATAAATTCTTAACTATTTGAGTTTGATGGCCAAAATGGAAACCAAAATATGCATAACTTTTCATCCAAAGACCTATACTATCCAACCAAGTAGCTAAAACATATTTATAAACAAAAACTAGGAAAATGCACTAGAAAGATAGTAGCAACTTGTGGAGGTTAGGATGAGTTGGAGGGCTCTACCTCAATTGGCTCATTGCCATGTCACTAAGGGCTTCCCAAGTTTGGTGGGAGGCCTACATGATCTTGAAGCCTTTGCATGCGGCAATCCAAGTTCTTCATGTAGAGTTGGAGCTCATCAAGCATTACCACAATCTCCTCCTTAACCTCATTTGTATCTAGTAGCACTCTTCCCAATAGGGTCTTCATATGCCAATATAAGTCTAGTACATACATGTATTGATTTTGTCTACCCATGTTATGGCCCTTGTTGGGTATCCATGCAACCACCTTTGTAACAATATTAGTATCCAACAAAGTTACAAACATCCTCGTTCACCAACTATATTTCGTTATGCATTGTTTAGCTTGGCTTGATTGTAGGGTTTGTTCATGTAAATATTTGGCGGATGATTTTGTATGATGGCAAGCGCCTGCGTGCTTCATTTGACCTCGTAATACACAACCTCATGCTTATAATGCGATTGCTAGTGGGGCATCCTTGCCACCTCAAACGAGGGACAAGACTCAGATAGGATAAGCTACAACAAAGGTGGCAAAAACACCAGAAGAAGAGCAGGGATAGAATGTAGAAGCGAAAGTGGGCTCCCAATTGATATGCAACTGAGAGGTTGGTACATGAAGGAATGAAGGCAAGTCGGAGGAGGTTGAAAAGTGAAAGTGGTTGTTGACAAGTTGATTAGAGCAAAGATAAGAAATGAAACAATAAGGAAAAACAACAAAGCCTTTGGAGAAACCCGATGTACGTGAAGAGAAGGTTGACCATGCAAATTGCAGTGAAATCAGAGAGCTAAGGCCCATATAACCATTGAACACAGTGACATCATGACCGCATGCGAGATTTGATCACTCTTACTCCCAAGCCCATGGCTATAGCAGGAGTAAATTGAATGTGGCGTAATCGAAAAATAAACGAGCATGGAAAAATTACTAAGGAGTTGGAATCTTAATTAAACATGGGGGGGTTGGTATGTCCCCTCCCATAATTGTTGCGTGGGATGGTCAACCTGTCAATCCTCTCTTTTACTATCCCCTCTCACTCCATATGTGGAATTATTAATTATAAATATTACTTATATATTATGTAAATTTTATTTTTAAAAATTATAAAAATATATTTATATTAAATAATGAATCCATACAGGTGAGGATAGTTTTAGATAGAGGAGGAATGACCTGTTATATTTATATTGTTTGTACTTGCCATTTCTCTATTGTATATGGATATTGGCTTTTCAAAAAACTAATGGATCCATATCCATATCCGTATCCAAATCTGGATCTTGGTAATTTAGAGAGTGTGTGAGAAAGTAAGAGAAAATATCTGGTGGGATGGTTTCACGCTCACATCCCTAAATAGGACATATACATTGGTATGTCCATTTAGTCCATGTAAACACCTCACCTTAACCTTGGTGAAGTACTCACTTACTTGATTTCCCTAGTACGTTCATCTCATTGAGATGATTTCGGAGATCTAAATTTTGTCCTGATCCGACCTTTGGATCAAAAGTTATGGCCATTTAAGGCTAAGTGCCACATCATCATTTCCCTTGCCACATGGCTGTCCGTGGCCCACACGTGGCTTCCTCATGGTCGCCTAGTCAGCTTGTGTTGCTAGTGTCGCTTGGCGATGGTATAAGGGTTTTCGACTCGTTCATAGAATTGGTCCTTGCAACCCCTCTTATGTTTATATCAACTCACTCAGCCTATACCCTCCGACCATGCGTCATTACACACACACACATATAAATTAATTGACGAACTGTCAACCACTGACAACATCTTCGTTAACCGAGCATGTTACCTTGACCCTTAAGACCTTGCGCCTCCACGGTTTGCTTTGGTGTCAACCTTGCGGGCTGATGTGTTCACATAATTTGACGAATTTATTCATTGACGAAGCTTTTCCGACTCCTAGTCTCAGCTCTCCTAGCCAAAACTCCCGATGCTTACCTTGGCTAAAACTCTCAGCTCCATCCCTTCGCTAAAACTCCTAGTGCTTGCCTTGACTAGAACTTCTGGCTTCGTTCCCCAGTCGAAACTCCCGATGTGCTATCCGGTTGAAACTATCGATGCACTACTCGGCCGAAACTCCCAAAGCACCACCCGACTAAAACATTTGGTGCATTACCCGATTGAAACTCCCAGTGTGCTCTACCCGACTGAAACTCCCAGTATGCTAGTTGGTTGAAACTCCCTGTGCATTACTCGATTGAACTCTTAGAGCTCCACTTGGCTAAAACTCCTGATGCACTACTTGGCTCAAACTTTCGGGTTGCTTCTTGGTTGAAACTCCTGGTGCACTACTCGGCTCAGACTCCTGGTGTGCTACTTGGTTGAAACTCCCAGTGCACTACCCGGCTAAAATGCCTGGGTCTTGCCTAGCCGTCGGTCGCCCAAATTCAATCCTGGTCGTTCAATGTGTTGGCTTTGCGTCTGGTTATGCCTTGCGGTCTTATGGACTAGCGATCTGGCCTTGAAGCCTACAAGTACACAACCTAATGAATTCCACGCTACGACCATGATAAAGTTAAAGGTTGGAGATGGGAGGTAAGGCTCCCTCCTGCTTGACACTATGCATCTTTCTTGAAAGACTTCAACCATGGCTTAACTACGATGGTTCTACTTGGAGCTTGGGTTATAGCGACTCAACAACTCTTGAATCCAGTGGTTTTTGACAGAGGTCCATTATATGGAATCTCACCACTAAGGGGTTGAGGGAGCGTGTTATGCTCCTTTCCAGGCTCAGGAGACTCAACCAGTCTCCTCAATAGAAATTTAAGCACATAATAGTGCCATTGACAGTCATGCACACAACATGCTCATGGTGTTATCAACAACACCAGTAAATCACCAACTCCATCAGTCTCTCTAGCTTATATAAAGGTTCATTTAGCCTTAGGGCAATAAATCACTATATTCCCTACACTTACAACATAAAGAGAATTGCATTATTCTTGTACAGTCACATAGGGATTGAAGTACCCAAAACACATAGTTCTCTATCAAGTCCTCCCTGCGCTCACATGGCCACATTTATGTTTGAAATCAGTGCATGAAAAGCATGAAAACTCGACGTATAAAATCATAACTATTCATCAGAACATGAAGCTTGTGGACTTAGGGAAACAAACCATCCCTCATGCAATGTAAATTAGATTTAGGCATTTTAATTTAAATTAAAGTATGGAAACACTACTGCAAACCACAGTACTAGGGCACGTTTTAGAACTTGAAATATTTCAACACAAGGAGAACATTGTTCTTCTTACAACAATAATTAAGATGGACATTCATGCTCAAGTTCTCTGCTTGGAACCACCAATGCAACTCAAAATATACAATAACATACATCAAATATCATTTCCTTTCCATTACATGAAACCATAAGCCAATCATGCAACCAATACAACATTAATATAACAGTTCAATAAGAACCTCAATAGCAAGAACCACATTTTAATACCTATCTGGATTTAATACTAGACTTGGGAAACAACTGCAACCAAGCTTGCAATTGTCACCCCTAAGCCGAATTCCAGAGACTGAGATAGCTTGCTCGAGGGATTGTATGTCAACTACTAGTTGAAACAGGGACTTCAGAGGACCTCTTTCCTCCACCCACCAACCAAACAACAACCAACAAGTCTTCAGGGAATTGAGAGGAATATCACCTCTACCTTCTAACTGTTCAACAACTAGTGAGCTCCGGGGAATCTAGAGATTTCCCCCACCCTGAGTATATTGACAATGATTCCACTCGCTAAGGGGACTCGAGAATCCACTATAAAACCAAATGGAACAAGCAAAGAAGACTCCAAATCTTCTCCCAAGACTTCAAGGGCTAAACCTCTACCCCATGTTGTCAAGGGACTCTAGAGAAAGCCCATCTCCACCCTCCATCCCCCAGGGTATCCTGAAGTTTCCCCTCACATAGAGAAGTTGCTCCTGTACTCCAGATTCTCAACCCGAAACGTAAACAACTCCTTTGAGAGCCTAGGGATTGACCATATGTGCTTACACTATTACATTGTGTTGCTAATAAGTTCATTCTATGGTAGCAGGTGCACAAGCATTATCTCTAGTCTAGACCACGCTCTGCTGTGTCTTGCCGGTCCCGTGCTACAGTAATGCCCAGATCCTGAGCAATTCCCAATTGCTTTATGTTTTTCTGTGTTCTCTCTTTTGCTGTTGTGTCCTTTGTTTTTGAATGCCTCTAGTTTTAGAGTGGTAATCAATGGAGAACAAACTTTGTTTTGCTAGCTTGTGCGTGTGCTTTGTGTGTTCTTGGCCACACTGGTTCTTTTAGCATCACAACAATAGATGCAGGCACTCCCCTCTAATGGCTGTGTGTCCTGCTTTGTATAATCTCTTGTCCATGGTGGTTCTCGGCAAGCCCTTGTTCACCCCCGTTCTTTTTGTATCCTTCCCCCTTTCAAAACTATCCACTCTGATTCTTTTCTAGCGCAATTCTCTAAGCGCGTTAGTTCACCTCCACGTGTGCTTGTTCTCTCTTCTCCATGAGATTCGTCTTCTCCTTGCAATGTTGACGTCTCTCTGCCAGTAACCTACACTGCCTTGAATTTGTCCTCTTTTGCTTGTCCCTTCTTCCAAGCGAGCATAAGCTGTGTACTCTTGCTCCAACCTCATAAATTTGAGAAGTCTCATACCATTACAGCTCAACAACTAGCCTTTAATAGGTGTCACACTAGTGAGATTTGTCCAATTAGTAAGTAAATTGCATAACCTAAGCAAAATCCATTCTCAATCTCTGGAATTTCTGTCCCATAACTCTACCCATAATTCTTTTATGAAAATATTTACATTGCAAAATGATTGTAAGCAATTGGGGTTGTCACAGTCCATTATATCAACCATAGTTTTAAAATTCAAACTTAGATTCGGAATTCACTGAGGGTCGATGCCGACTTGGTATCGATTCAGCCTAGTTGATTTTAGTGACTCGATGTTTGCAAAAAATACATTATATATATATATATATATATATATTATTTATTTATTTTTTTATGAAAAAACATATTTTAAATTTTTTTCATTCATGTTTCCAAACTCAAAGCATTAGAATATAGAGAGAAGACAACATATGATCAAAGTATGCTCATGAATATATCTATTATATCAAAATGGCACGCAGTGCACTATGTAATACATGTAATATATAAGGATCAGAACAAAAACACATAAACAAGGAGGCTCTAAATGGCCTCTACAACAAAACATCACTAGTCACTACTGCTAGAAAAACCAACATCATTTGGCTTAGACTTTGAATCGGAGTCAGATAGGGAAACACATGGCTTCTCCTCTTCATCAAGATATTCAACTGCAACTGTAGAAGTAGTAGCACTAGCAGCAACAGCACGTTGAGATAGTCGAGCTATGTGCCTGCGTAGAAGGAAGTGCTTGTAGTTGGAGGACTTGGGGCTGGTACTTGTGGATTTGCATTTAACTGAAGTCTGTAATGCATTGTTCTCTAAATCAATATCAACACCAATGTCCTCATCAGGATCAAATTCTGTTGGTTGACTCTCCACCAATATCTGAGGATGGGTTAATATCTTCCAACACAATGGGATTTGTATCATGCTTTTGTTCAACAATTGGTAGCCGAAGGTTGTATTGGACGTAGACTAGATCATTTAACCGTTTTTGTTGTAAATGATTTCTCTTCTTTGTGTGAATCCTCTCAAAGATAGACCAATTGCGCTCACACCCAGAAGCACTACAAGTTTGACTCAAAATACAGATTGCAAACTTCTACAATTCAGGACAATGGCTATCAAGTGCCTCCCACCATTGTGTTGCAAAAAACATAGTTGTGTAATGAGTTAACTCAACAAATTATATCCAACTTTCAAATTATAAACAATTGAACAAAATAAGAATTTGAAAATTGAAATTGTTTACCTGGCTCATTTGCTTCCCTTACAGTCTGTTATCACTCTGTAATTTCCTTACGCTGAAGAGAGAAACGCAGAGGTAACAACAAAACCACTTTTAAAGTTGGGATCTAGCCCTTCCAGCTTCAGAGAGGGATCTCTCTGTCTAATTTAGATTTCTGTTTTTAAGATCTTAGGCTAGTTATTTAAGTTCGAGTTGGGTTTTTCAAAAGTTTGGTTGAAAGATGCTGGAAGAGTCCATTGGGCATGGAGTCATAAAATTTTGAGTAATCAATTACAAAAATGACAGAGGAACTGTAACAGGGCAGGGTAGGCAAACTCCTGGATCTTATAGAGTTCTTGTGGTGTGAATAGGATGAATATGATTTAAGTTCAATTAAATATAGAGCATACACAGATGAATTCTATACTTAATATCAGAAGAAAACATTGATATTGTTAACAAGCCAAAGCAGAGTACACTTAAGCAAATTCGGCCCTTAATCTTCTTGCAACAATAAGGAGGGAAAAACATATGGAAACTGAGGAAAAGAAACAATCTTACATGAAAGAACACATCACCAATTGCTTGACATGGGAATCTTAGAACAAACTTTCTCTGTATTTCTGTAAATTGATCACTTTGAGTACAATCCACAACTTACATCAATGTACAACTCTTTTCTTCATACAAGTTCCAACCTAATCCAACACATTCCAACCCTTTCTAAGTTTTATTACAAAATATTTATAGACTGTCTCGAATAAATTCAGACTTCAAATCAAACTTATTACAAAAATAATATCTAACAAAGACAGATATATCTTGAAATATAACAAGAAAATAGGATTTCTGGACAAATTTGGTTGTTTGTTCAATCTTTTAGAGGAAAATTGTTGCTCAATGTAGCTGTCTTTCGGGGAAAATATGAACAATAAACTAAAGATAAAAACAATCACTGGAAAATTGCAAGAAATTTAGAACTGCTGGAAAATATTTAGCCTTTAAAACTGGAAATTGTTTTATTAATGTTGATCCTCTGCCTTTAAATCTGGGGTGGTTGTAGTTGTTTTCGCACAAGCTATGAGCTGCCCTTTCAAACTACCACCCCCCCTTTTCCTGTGTTTCAACAGCTGCCGACCCATCCATCTGTTGATACTTCTGCATGGTCTTATTGGAGAATTTTATGCCTTGTTTCGGCCTTATTGTTTCACCAATAATCATTAGCCCCTTGCGCTTGCTCCTTTGGCCTTTATTATGTTATATAATCGGGCCAATCACTGTCGTCTTAATGCTATCGCCACCCCTTTATAACACGATTTAACGTGAATTTCCGCTTTTGTCCTGGCTCCTTTGGCTTTAGCCCTTCTTGCATTTATTCACATAGGATTGAGGCTTGTGACCATCGGCCTAGCCTTGAGGTGTTAAGGCTTTTATTCTCTATCGGGGGCCATTTTTCCTTTGTAAACTGCTTTAGGGCCTGAGTTTATTTTAGTCTTAATGACTATGCACCAGCCCCTCTATCGGAACTTTTCAATCAGAGCTTTTTAAAGTGGCTAGTTTTACGAAACGTCGATATCCCTCAACCTCCGATTTGCGACCTTTGACTATGACATCCTCACTGCCATGTGGCACCTCGTGAGTGGTGATATGTGTCACCTTGATTTGCCCCCTAAGACCCCTCAAAACGCCAAACTGCTTGCCATGTGTCTGCCGTACCGCCACGTCATGCTGATGTCAAATGCCATGTAGCTTTATCGGAACCAATCATATTCCACCACGCGTCTTTCTAGAGGAGAGAGAAAAGGCCCGTCTTGCTTTGGTTTTGCGATGAATTTCTTTGTTAATTTGTTTCGGCATTCCCTGACAATTTAACACTATCGACACTTTTTCCCGGCAGTTTAACACTATCAGCCCCTTTGTATATCGCAACATTGCATATCGACATATTTATATATCGTAACATTTGCTATTTGCACTATTCACAATTCACCAATCGTCGAACATCGATATGGTTTGGACTTGCAATTCGTCGATCACCGAATGCTGATATGCCATATGCCATGTACCTTCGACATGCGATCACCGATATCATATGTTTGCTCCGATGTGCCTCTTACGTATCCTTTCGATATGAAAACATCGGAAATTTTGCGATGTCACACCGAGTTGACACGTGGCAAAAGGAAAATACCCAAAACATAGATTTTTTTCATGTTTTTCCTTTGTTTTTTGGTTTTGAGGAGCAAAACCTCAACTTGCTCTATCTTTTGATTTAGAAGTCGATTTGAAGAATCGGAAATACCGTTGAAAAGTTGCGTCTGAGCACTTTCCAATGAAAACACTTGCAACTTGATATGAACCAGACTTTGTATGCAAAAAACCTCCCAAACTTTCAAACTTGTCTTGACCACAGGACTTCAAGAACTAAATGGCTCTTTTGACAAGTAAACCTTTAAGCTATGACACCTTAGTGATACATAGGCTAAATTGACCATCAAATTCTCGAAATGAATAACAGGAAGGAGACACTTCAACCCTAAATTATATGACCCTAACATTGGCTCCAATGGGGATGGCATCCTCCCTGTGAGGTGCCAAGAACACCGTAGATCAGTAGCCTTCTCCCTTGGGCAATGGAATAAAAACAAAAAGACTAAAACTCAACTGACTGAAAATTGATTACAAAGCTGAAAACTTTAAAGGAAATAATAAATTTGACAACACATCACCAAAGTCTTAGGGCCTTCTCCTCGGGCTTCAAACGTTGATGATGGTTGTCCACACCTGTTGAAAGTATATACACTAGGTGATCTCTTCTCTCCAATGTAGCCAATCAAGCAAATGGCTACTTGACTGAGTTCTGCTCACAGTTACCTTGAGCAGACAAAAGAAGAAAGAGAATGGCAACTCAAATCTCAAACTGAATCCAATCTTTGCACTGGTGAACAAAACAAGATCTACCTTGACTGATGATTCCAACAGGCTTGTAAAAGGATCTTCAAATGAATGATCACTGAAATTTAGCTCATCTGACATATTACAATTTTTCTCTAGGTGGTCTACATACCAGGAATACAAACCTTTATATGCATTCTTGCTTTTATGCAATTTCAACTTATAGTTGTCATGATAGGGCTGCAAATTTTCATGTGACTTTTGTAATGAAACCACTACTGGACAAAACAATGATGTTGGTTGCCAAACTAAGTCTTCATCACCCCTGTTTTCAAGTTCATAGCTGACTAAATGAGGAGAAATTTGACTGCAGAAACCATCCAAAAGATTGGCTATTGGATCATTGAAAACTGAAAAGGGCTGATGCAATTTATCGTGTATTGGTTCCAAAGAGAGTACAGGCTCCTCTCTAAGCTCACCATCCTTTGCTCTAGTGATAGTTTTAAGATTTTTCTTCAAAAACTCAAATGAACCAAAACTTGATGGCACATAACCACCTTGAATTAATTCACAATGTTCTTCATGTTTCAACCCTCCAACTGCATCTTCAATCTCATGGTTAGTCAGTTGCTGTGATTTTGAACTGAAAGAGTCTTCCATATCACAAATAACAGGGTCATCAAATACATGAGAAGGTTGTTGCCAATCTATGCTATTGTCAACTTGCTTCCCTGCTTCATTAGTAATCTTATAATTTTCTTTCAACAATTCAAATGAAGCAAAAGATAAGGGTAGAGGGTTTCCATCAACTAACTCATTATTTTCCTCATGTTCGATGTCAAGACTATGAGATTGTTGACTTATAACACTATGAAAGTTCTTTAGTAATTGAAATGAAGCAAAACACAAGGGCAACGTTTCTTCACTTGATTCAGTATCTTCTTCATGTTCTTCGTTGCTGTCTATAAGTGAATATATAAAATAATCAATATGTAGCTCATGTTGACATGAATCAACAATCTCTCCTTTTGCAAAATCTGCTTGGAAAGGAGGTCTTCTTTGTTGCTCCCTAACAGTAAGTTTGTTTTGCAAAGTGAATTTTTCCATCAACCTTTGCATGATTTTCACTAATGCATCCAACTTATTGTCTGATGATAGAGGAAACTCCTCCTTAACCGCTCCTCTTCTTTCAACTTCCATTTTGGCCCTTTTGATCAACAAATTTGCTTTTATATCAACAACATTTTTATGTGTTTCTTCCAAAGTTTCTAGGTTTCATTCCCTTAATTGATAGGCTATCTTTGCATCAAATCCATCTAGATAGTGAAGTAAAGCTAATCTTGGGGGAGGCTTTATGTTTGTTGGGATGGAATTGTAAACCTTGTGGAATCTAGTTGAGAAATTTTGGACTGATTCTCTCGATTGTCTCTGTAGATTTCTATACTCGGCCATAATTTGGAAAGGGTTCTTTTTAATCTCCCATCTATCAAGGAAAGTGTGCTCAAATTGTTGAAGATTAACAATACTGCCTGCTGCTAGTCCTATGTACCATTTTTTGACCTCTCCAGCGAGGCTTTGGGCAAAAAGCCTCATCTTAACATCATCAAAATCAATTACTTCAACATCTACAAAGTCATTCATTTTATCTATGTGTTGTTGTAGATCCAGTGCCATCAAATTTAGGCAACCTTTGACCATAGTTCTGTGGTAAATCATGTAAAGGAGCTTGCAGATCTAATGGAGCATATCGGGCAGCAACCATGACTGTGGTTTTTTGAGATGGAATTGTACTGATTTGACTATGATTATCATTTGGATCTTGTTCAGGATCACCAATATAATAAGGAGATGCATTTGCAGCTTCAAAGGAATGATATACAATTTTTAAAGGAGAATTATGTGCAGATTTTTAATCTTCGTTTGGATACAACCGATAAAGGAAAATCCTTTTGGCATTTTCAGGAAAGGACAAAAGGTACCCGATGAGAAAGAATACCCGATCCCTGATTTTTTTGAGATGTGCTTCCATTCCTCTGTCAACAAGTTTCGTTCTCCATTGGAGTCTCTAAATCTGAATGTAACAATGATTGGAATCACTAGGTGAATGTTTCAGCCTTCTTCTGTCTGATCACTATCCACCATTAGCAATAAGAGCTGAACTTTGTTGATCTTTCCGGGGAATATGAAACCTCCCCTCCCCAGTATGGTCGCTATAATGTTATCACTCCGTAATTTCCCTAGGCTGAAGAGAGAAACCCAGAGGTAACTAAAAACCCACTTTTAAAGTTGAGATCTAGCCCTTCTAACTTCAGAGAGGGATCTCTTGTCTGATTTAGATTTCTGTTTTTAAGATCTTAGGCTAGTTATTTATGTTCGAGTTGGGTTTTTCAAAAGTTTGGTTGAAAGATGCCAGAGGAGTCCATTGGGCACGGAGTCATAAAATTTTGAGTAATCAATTACAAAAATCACAGAGGAATTGTAACAGGGCAGGGTAGGCAAACTCCTAGATCTTATAGAGTGCTTGTGGTGTGAATAGGATGAATATGATTTAAGTTCAATTAAATATAGAGCATACACAAATGAATTCTATACTTAATATCAGAAGAAAACATTGATATTGTTAACAAGCTAGAGCAGAGTACACGTAAGCAAATTCGGCCCCTAATCTTCTTGCAACAATGAGGAAGGAAAAACATATGGAAACTGAGGAAAAGAAACAATCTTACATGAAAGAATACATCACCAATTGCTTGACACAGGAATCTTGGAACAAACTTTCTCTGTATTTCTGTAAATTGATCATTTTGAGTACAATCCACGACTTCAATGTACAACTCTTTTCTTCATACAAGTTCCAACTTAATCCAACACATTCCAACCCTTTCTAAGTTTTATTACAAAATATTTATAGACTGTCTCGAATAAATTCGAACTTCAAATGAAACTTATTACAAAAATAATATCTAACAAAGACATAGATATTTCTTGAAACAAAACTAGAAAAATAAGATTTCTAGACAAATTTTGCTGTTTGTTGAATCTTTTAGAGGAAAATTGTCGCTGACTGTCGCTGTTTTCCAGGAAAAATCTGAACAATAAACTAAAGATAAAAACAATCACTGGAAAAGTGCAAGAAATCTAGAACTGTTGGAAAATCTTTAGCCTTTAAAACTGGAAATTGTTTTATTAATGCCGATCCTTTGCCTTTAAATCTGGAGTGGTTGTAGTTGTTTTCGCACAAGCTATGCACTGCCCTTTCAAACTACCAACCCCCCTTTTCCTGTGTTTCAACAGTGGTCGACCCAT
This sequence comes from Pinus tabuliformis, assembly GCA_031772625.1. Taxonomy (NCBI): domain Eukaryota; kingdom Viridiplantae; phylum Streptophyta; class Pinopsida; order Pinales; family Pinaceae; genus Pinus; species Pinus tabuliformis. Next base: position 32,030,210 of record CM062809.1, on the reverse strand, counting down.
CCATTTGTTGACACTTTTGCATGGTCTTATTGGAGAATTTTCTGCCTTGTTTCGGCCTTATTGCTTCACCAATTCTCATTATCCCCTTGCGCTTGCTCCTTTGGACTTTATTATGTTATATAACCGGGCCAATGACTGCTGGCTTAATGTTATTGACGCCCCTTTATAACGTGATTTAACGTGAATTTTCGCTTTTGTCCTAGCTCCTTTGGCTTTAGCCCTTCCTGCATTTCTTCACATAGGACTGAGGGATGTGACCATCGGCCTAGCCTTGAGGTGCTAAGGCTTTGTAAACTGCTTTAACACCTGAGTTTCTTTTAGTCTTAATGACTACACGACAACCTCTCTATCAGAAATTTTCAATCGGAGCTTTTTAAAGTACCTAGTGTTACAAAATGCCGATATCCTTCAACCTTCGATTTGTGACCTCCGACTATGACGTTATCATTGCCACGTGGCACCTCGTGAGTGGTGACACGTGTCACCAAATTTGCCCCCTAGGACCCCTCAAAATGCCAAACTGCCTACCACATGTCTGCTGTACCGCCATGTCATGTTGACGTCAGATGCCACATAGCTTTATCGGAACCAATCATATTCCGCCATGCATGCTGCTAGAGGAGAGAGAAAAGGCCTGTCTTGCTTTGGTTTTGCGATGAATTTCTTTGTTAATCTGTTTCGGCGTTCCCCGACAATTTAACACTAACAATGCTTTTTCCCGACAATTTAACACTATCGGCCTCTTTGTATATCGCAACATTGCATACTGACATATTTATATATCGCAACCTTTGCAATTCGCACTATTTGCAATTCATCAATTGCCAAACTTGATTGCCGAATGCCAATTTGCTTTGGACTTGCAATTTGCCAATCGTCGAACATCGATATGACATATGCCATGTACCTCCGACATTTGATATGCGATCACTGATGTGCTTTATCGCCAATATGCCTTGGACCTTCCAATAAGCCTGATTGCTGATTGTTGATTGCCCTGGACCTCTGTTCGCTGATGTCATATGTTTTCTACGATGTGCCTCTTACGTATCCTTCCGATATGAAAACATCTGAAATTCTGCGATGTCACAATGCGCTGACACGTGGCAGAAGGAAAATACCCAAAACTTAGAATTTTTTCATGTTTTTCCTTTATTTTTTGGTTTTCAAGAGCAAAACTTCAACTTGCTCTATCTTTTGATCCAGAAGTTGGTTTGAAGAACCGGATATACCATCGGAAAGCTACTTTTGAGCACTTTCCAATGAAAACACTTGCAACTTGATTTGAACCAGACTTTATATTCAAGAAAGCTCCCAAACTTTTAGACTTGTCTTGACCACAAGACTTCAAGAACTAAATGACTCCTTTGACAAGTAAACATTTAGGCTATGACACCTTAGTGATACATAGGCTAAATTGACCATCAAATTGTCGAAATAAATAACAGGAAGGAGACACTTCAGCCCTAAACTATATGACCCTAACACAATCCTTGCTAGGTTATTGCCAAAGGTACCTGTGGCTCTATTGAAAGAAGTGATTTGTCGGTGTATCTCCAGCTGCAGACTCTCATTAGGGACCATGCGCTCAAGGCACTCAATCAATCTATCTCTAACCTCCCCAGTCAAAGCTTATCCCTCCAGAGCTTTATAATGATACCTTGGGTTCAGAAGAAAAACCCAGCTGCATGTATAGGGCGATTGAGTTGATTGTTCCATGTTTGATCAATGATTTCCCAAATGGGCCCATACTTAGCCACTTTATTCTTGTATGTTGCCTTTATTTGCTCCTTTCCCTGATCCATAGCCTCATAAATGAAACCCATAGCCAATTTTTCCCCATCCACCAGCCACAACACCTTAACCAGTGGCTCAATAGCCTTCACAACCTCTGCTGCCTTTTTCCAAAATATGTCTTCATTAACTTTCTTTCTTACATCTCTGCCATCCTATTTGTGAGCTCATTGACATCCATTCCATTTGTTACTAGAAAACATCCTCTGCAAGTTTCTATCTTGGGAAAGCATAGATTGTGTTGACCTTGCCGCCTACACCTGCCTACAGTTAGTGAGAAAAGCCTTTAAGCCCTCAAGGTGTGGTTGGTGGCAAAGAACCTAGAGAAGGGGCTATCACACTAATCTGGACTCTCTCTGTTTAAGCTATCTTCTAGGTTAGCTAAGGGGGGTGGTCCCTAAAGGAAAATTAAGTCAAAGATTTGGAGAGTGTTATAGTGTTATGGATTACTCTTAGAGATTTATAAGCAAATGTGATATGAGCAATATGCCATCAAATAGTTATGACAACCATCAATACAAGAACATTCAACTGGCGTCTTCAAATAATATTGCTCTAAAATGAAACTATATTTGCTTAAAGTAAACGAAATACCTCCAACATAGAAAGCAAAAATAAGTTTGAAAAGTGAAACTAAAGAGCGTTAGCACAAGATATTGCAAGATACAAGAATGTTTTTGAGATAATCAAATTTATGAATCAAAACATGTGAAACATATTTTGCCAAAACCCAACAATTAGTAATTAACTTGGAAATGTGAAAAATGAAATGCTAAATGCTAAACCAAGACATCAATATGAAATTAGACTTGAAGCATGAAAAAAACACTTTTTGCAAAATTGAAAGAATTACAATACTTGTTTTTGGAATAGACTTTGCATATGAAAATTCAAACCATCAAGAGACAAGTAAAGTAAATGTAATGGAATAGTGCTCTTGGTTAATTTTATTTGTTACCTTTACAACAAGATTGCAATTGAACTTTTCAATCCTCAAACTTCACTCTCGCCCAAAGATATGGATTTCATAGTAAGGAGTCAATAGAGGAGTAGAGAGTCGCTAAAATGTCTATTCAACCAATTTATGGAGGTAAAGTTTTAGTGAGACTTGGGGCCTTTCTATGCTAATATGCCTAAATGAGATGCAAATTGTGTTAATTCTCAATTAAATACTACATGCAATGGTTTAAAGTAAAAATGAATGAGATAGTGCTCATTGCAATAACAATTTAAATTTGAAAAACTAAAGTGAAAATGAACTCATATGTGTTGCACCAATTAATGGAAAGTAGACAAGTTAAATGGAATAAATTGCTTTAAGATACAATTGTTTCAAGTGAAAGATAATGCTCCAATAGTTACCAAAACATATAGCATAAATTGACCAAATAGTGAAGCATGTGTCCAAGCAGTGATGAAACAATTAAAAGCTTGCCAACAAGATAAATTGTTTACACATGAAATGAAATTGCTCGAGTTTGTCAATGGTGAAACTTATGCATCTTAGAAATTAGATACAAAATTTAACAAAATGGAATGTGGAGTGAAGTTGTGTTAATTTTAAGCAGGCAAAAATGGAATTTAGTATGAGAAAACTAGAAAAATTAGAAACAAAGTCAATCCACCTACAAAAGTCCTTCTTCTAAATGAGGAAGGGGGATGCCACGGGAAAAATCCCAAGTTCCCACAAGCAAAAATTTATTTCTTATTAATAGTTACAATGAATAGCCAAACCTCTAAGAGGGCTGCCCAAGAAATGAAGGAGATCTTTACAAAGATAAGAGCTTAGCAAAGCTAGAGTCTCTCTCTCAAATATGATAACAAAAGCAAATGGAAAAATCTCTAAAACAAAAATTTGCAAGCTCCAAAAGGTTCACGACCTAAGTAAGTTGTTGTTGTCCTTTAGTGTTTATGTCTTCCCTCCTCAAGTGTGTGGAAGGTGGTGCATGCACAATGGTTAGTAGTTTTCCGACACTTCTTCTTCAAGATCTTTGTTGTCCAATGCTAGAATCTATGGGCTGCAAAACAAATCAAGGTATTAATGTAAGAAGAGAGCAAAAATAAACAAAACTAGATTACAAATTAATATACAAAACACTAGTTCAAATAATGGGAGTGAGCTCCCATACTTGCCTAGTTTTGAAATCACTGTTGAATAACAAATATAACTTTGAAAAATCTAAAATCAAAGAAGTATTTAAATTTGAAATGAAATAGATGATCAAGTAGCCAGTGAGTAAAAAAACTCCCTCTTGCTCTTCTTTGGATGAAAGACTTTGGGTGAAAAATCGTTAAGTTTTGAGTCGCTTTGAATCTAGGAGTGAGTTGATCTATGTGAGATTTCTCCCACGTCCAGATGGATTCTTGCACACAAATACAAATTGATCTTCCCTCATAATGCCAAGAGAACACCAGCCAAATAGCTCCAAAGTCTTGATTATATTAGCAAGTATGCAAGTACAAAATGACAGAGTTTCTTCAAGCCCAATAGCTCACAACATAATACAATATGAGAGCCCATGGCTCTATTATATAGAGTTGGGAGAAAAACCCAAGGAAGAATGCACGTGAGAATTGAACTTGGAGCAAATCCCAAGGAAACATAAGTCAAGTTTGATGTGGAGAAGATAGAGACACCAAAACAAAATCGAATTCCATATGTGTACCTCAAGGGAAATTGAATTCCATACATGGCATAGTAAACTCATCCATGAGTGAATCAAAGTACCGTGATAACTCCAGTCAATCAATGCAAACTAGAACTAAGTGATGCCACATCTGTAGATGATCCCAAGGTAGCTCTACATAGGTCCCCAAGAACTGCGTGATTCCTCCATGTGAAACTCATAGTCTGGCCAAGTGAAACTCATAATCCTCAAAAGTGGAGTGCTAAGAGCAAAAGCACCCGAGATAACTGTGAGAGGAGGCCTCACATAATATTTAGTCCAAATATTCCATAGAATATTCCTTCAGTGCATGAGCTCCTCTAATTAATTCGATTTTCTACATGTGCAACTGTTGCTTTATCTCTAGGAAATTCGATTTTATGAAATAATGGTGTATTTATGATGCAGTGTGCTAAGTCATTCTCCACGTCCCTTGACTCAACTCTTTGACATAGGATAATTTCCAAGTCATTTCCACGTCATTCTGTGACATGGAATATTTTATTTCTCTATTTTATTTAATTCTAGTCTAATTAAATGCCACAATTTTCACTAAACTTAGAAAATGTGGGTTTTGAGGGTCTAGAACACATTGTGTCATAGTAGAAAGTTGAGGGCGAGAGGTGTAATTTTTATTACTCATACCCCATACAACTTTTCTATACAACACTTATTACATTACATATACAATTTTTATTGCGATTTTTGACCTGCGGGAAATCTAAAAAATTAAAAAATGACTACTTAGACTTAACCAAATTCCACGAATTTTTTTGTGTGATCTAGTATGGTAATATACATCGACTGTAGACATTAGGGCTCACCCAAGGCCTCACCCAAGGCCTCACCATCAAGCCGTACTATTACTTTGGGGTAAATTTGGAAGAAAAAACTCGTAGGGAGATGATAATTAACCAAGTGAAAAAAACCTCCCAGAGTAATACTCACTTGTTAGCAAGGCCCCAAGCTACTTAGGCCTGTTATAGACTCAAAACTCATCATTACTAGCATCGCTTATTACAATTCCCCGTAGGGCGTGGAATCTGAGTACAAGAGAAAAGAATGAGAAGTAGAAGTAGAGTTTAAAAACTCTGGTGATCTGATGGTACAAGTGTCTTTTGGTACATTCTTGGGCATGGAGTCTTCATATAATCATCAGGTGCTACTCCAATGGTCAATAGATTGCAATGTCAAAAAATGAGTTGCAAATCTAGTGATGGAAGGCCTAATAAGATCCTTGCCCCCTGTGTTTTTCCTCATCAGGTTCAAAATCCATGAGTGATTGTAGATATACTTTGTTATGTTTATGGCGTACTCTATAGTGTTCTTGATCCAATCTATTTTACCAATATCTTCAAGCATGAGGTCTATGCAATGTGCAACACATGGGGTTCAAAAGATGGTTGTGTTTTTACCAGCAAGAACATAGTTAGAGGCATTATCTGTGATGATCTGAACGACATTAGCCACTCCCACGTGTTCAACAACTTCATCCAAAAGCTGAAACAACAAGTGTGCATCTTTCACCTTATTAGATGCATCAACTGATTTTAGAAACATGGTTCCCTGTGGGCAAAAGATAAGAAAATTTATGATGGTACGATTCCTTTGATTAGTCCATCCATATGACATGATGGTACATCTTGTTTTCATCCATGACTTTTTGAAATCTTTTGAATATTCCTCAATGGACATAACCTCTTTTTGCAAAAGAGATATCCTTAATTCATGCATAGTAGAGCCTTTGAAGCCCTTTCCAACGGCAAATATGACATCAAACATAGGTTCATAATATGGTGAACGAGAAGCATTGAAGGGGATATCAACATCATACCACCATCTAGCTATGTAATCATAGACAATTTCTCAATTCTTTCTTCCATTGGTCATCTAAAGTAGGTTGCATTTGACCTATATTAGTTTGAGGACCATGTGCACTATGAGAGGGAGAGGAGGGTGTGATTATGTAATAACATTTCATATCACCCTTCTTTTACCCTTACCCTTTTCTTTAATAAACTCCAAAGAGGGAGGAACATAGCCAAAGTGGTTGGATGCATCAGCGCAAGGGATAGATGAAGAGTCCTCATAATCAAAATTGCGGTTGGCAGGCATCATATGTTTTATACTCCTTTTCCTCCCTATTTAAGCCTCTATTTCTTTTTGCCTAGCTTTTTTTCCTCAAACTTCTCAATTTTTTCTAGCAATTCCTTTCTAATTTCCCCAATCTGTTCTACTAGTGCTGCACATGGAACAATTTGGCTTCTAATACCAACCAAGTGTTGTTTCAGCCTGTGAATGCCCCCTCCACCTCCCTTAATTCTTTTATGACAAAATTTGCAATACATTTGATTATCAATCATCTCAACATATGCCCAAGCAACATCTTTCATTCTAGGAGCCATTTTCTGATATTTGGAATTGGAAATGAAAGGACAAAAGTCTGAAAATGAAAAGGAAAAAAAAACAACTCTTCAATGTTTATTTCTTTTATAGAATTTTTTTTTTTTTTCAATTTCCAGATTTGCAAAAAAAAAAAAACAAGGGTAGATTTGAGAAGTGAAAAAAAATACCTCTAGCCTCCTCAATGTTGCTCTAATAATTGCCCAAGAACCTCTTCACTGCTGCTCCAAAAACCAACTCCAACTCTTCACAAACTCCTCACAAATGCTCACACAAATGCAATGAGATAGCTGTGAGGAAATGTGAGGGGGTTGGGTCACTTTTATAGGCTTGGGAGAGGGGTAGATGCATTGAGAAAAAAAAAAGAAAACCAAAAAAAAAAGAATTTCAAGTCCAAGTTGCCGCCTTTTTCTGCCGTGGACTAGCTCGGCGGTTCGTTAACCGGACCGGCCGTCGGACCAGTTTTTCTACCAAGCTAGACCGGGCAGGGGTCTGGCTTGGTCGACCAAGCGGAATCTGATTCAGACCGCCTTGGTTTTAAAACTATGATATCAACAATAGCTCAAAATTGGCTTTAGAAAGGTTTACCCCTTGATGTCTCACCTATGATGTAGAGTCTTCACCAAGTGAAACCTTAGAAGGCATTTGGAAAGGTTATGACGGTCACCTAAACAATAGTTTCTCTCAGTGTTGTTAAAATCGCGATAAAATCGCGATTTTTTGATAAAATCGCGATAAAATCGCGATTTTTTGATAAAATCGCGATTTTTATACGAAAAAATCGCCTACTTTTTTTTTGCCGATTTTTACTGAAAAAATCGCGCTTTTTTCAAAAAATCGCGATTTTTTTCGAAAAAAGCGCGATTTTTAACGAAAAAATCGTGGGGGCTCAGGACAGCATAGTTTTATAACTTTTTTTTGGGTTTTTTCATGCAATGTTTTTTGAAAGAAACAAATAATTTTTGAGTGGGGTAGCTTAATGATCAAGTCTAGGCCCTAGTATGGATATGCTATTCATGGTAATGTTAAATTCTTAAAGTAAAAGTGACATTCTCCTTAATCTTCATTTTCATCCTTTTACTTAAATTTTTAACATTACCATGAAATGACTGAGGATGTTTGAGAGTGGTTCCAGCCTCATTGGATTTCATATGGAGAAAGTAGAATTTTAGATTTCATTTAAAATTCAGCAGACTTATCAGTTTTTCAGGATTTCAGGATTGGGAGATTGTAATGTTTCCAGGTGACACCACCTGCCTGGGCTACCCCTGCCACCAGTAGAGGACGTGGTCTACCTCCTATAGCTCCTACTTCTAGTTCTTCAACGTCTAGAGCACATCAGACTCCACTGCCATTTCCACCTGCACGGGCACCAGCATCTACATCTAGAGGGAAAGGGAAAGTTGTGGCATTTTCTCGCAAGAGGGGCAAAGGAAATCAATAGGATTAGACTTTCATTTTATTGTATATGACATTATGACATGATGAGATACATTATCATATTTTTTTGTTGATATTTTGAGGCTGAGTTGGGACTCAGGAGTCAGGACTTACTATTCAGGACATGATTCAATGTTATGTGTGATTTTAGCGCTAGAAATGATATTAAACATCTTATATATTAGTTTTTTTATCATATTTATGTGTCAATGTATTTATTTTATGTTGTAGATGGTTTAGATATTAAAAAAATTGAAAAAAAATGAAAAAAATGAATATTTTTGTACCAAACGATTTTTTCCCGCTTTTTTCCGATTTTTTCCCGATTTTTCCGATTTTTTCCGATTCGTTCCCCGCGCCGATTTAATCCCGATCGCGCTTTTAACAACATTGGTTTCTCTTACTTTAGGATGGGTAATCTATAACCAAGAGGGGCTTCCTTGAGCACCCTAAGTCCAAATGAATATGAAAGAATTTATTTTAGGATATATTCAAATTAATATATTGTAGAATTTTTAAGTCTAGCTAAAGATGCAAAAGGTTATTAGCTCTCTAGACTCTAAGGCAAATTTGAAATATTATATTCTATGTGTAATTTTCAGATTTGTAAAACATAAATAACAATTGGATTTTGAAGTTTAATGGGTGGTGGAAAGCAAAATTAATGCCTAGAAAAAATACATTGGACATGTGGGGTCAAATGGGGTCACTGCGAGGCTATCCTAATGAAGAAAAGAAGGTAAATGAGGCCAAAACATACAAGCTACAGAGGTCCATACCTTGCTGTTTCAAATTGCAGAAAATTACTTAGGGAAGACCCAGAGTAGACGAACACTGATGCTTATGAAGATCATGCTTATCAAGAATGAAATATATGTGCACATTACCAAGCATAGAGAAATATGCATCCACATAGAACATCCCAATGATAAACATAAAAGAATTAGGATTGATGTTACCCAATTCAATGCTCCACAAACAATATGTCAAGTAATTTCCATCAAGGAAAGATAGCATTAAGATGTCCTTATGTACAAAGCACTTTATTTATTTATCCAATGTCTTATTACAATTTGCTAGACAAGAATCTCAAAGGTTTCAATATCCAAACTTCCCACATCACAAATGGAGATAGCAAACCCTTGTATAGATTTGATATCAAATCCTCAAGAATAAATAGTGATTTGTTTTCCTTGATCAATAGGTCTCCAAGTAATAGCAATGAAATGTTCATCTCAACCGCTTCTTATTAGTTGTTGAGCTCCGAAACAATAAAATATACTTGGAGTTGTCTAGATACATCCTTATCTTCAAGGAAAACAATTAAATAATGTAACTGTTCCTATGACAAGTCTCCAATTGTAATGTTCCTTACAAGAATTTCTCTGATTTGCTAATGAATTTCTGAGTTGTTTTCGGTCTAGTCTTTGAGAGATTTTGTCAAACAGTTTGGAAGATAACTGTTGTAGGTGTCTTTTAAAGGTCTGATCTCAAAATAGGTGTATACAGTAACCCATAAATGCCAAAATGTAGCATCCCAAACACCAGAACTGATTTATATAATGCTCAGAAATATCCGCTGTAAAATTCCAGAGTTTGTTGAGTTTTCAATGAGGTGTTTCATCAACAATTAGGGACCAAACTGCTATAGGTGTATTTATTTGTTTTGGCACACAAGAATAAGGTTCACAAGACCAAATAGAAAGGTTCAAGAACAACCCAACTCAAGTATGGGAACCAGCATGATATTTATCTTTTAAACATGCACACTACAGCCATTTAAAAACACTGTTCACCCTCAAATAAAACCCCGATATATGCACCAGCAAGTCTATATTCAATTGACAGTCATATGCATAAAGTTACAATGCACAAAGATACAAAGGAACCTGATTTTGGTGGATGCCAGTACACATTATCTGTCGTAATGGTAACCATCCCTCCTCTATGATGCAGCAAACTGGCCCCTTAATTGTCATTGCTGTTGCAAAATAATTTGGCCTCCATAAAGATAAGCTACAGCACTTAAATTTGACAAGGGAACGCTGACCCAAAGAGAAATTTGACTCTTGAACTGATAGCTGGACCCTTTTTCTTCAATTCTGGCCACAAGCTCTCAATCAAAATTTGAAGAGAATTCAGCCCTTCTTTCTACTGATAAATCTTCAAAAGAATTGTGCCATGCATGCCATGAAAACTTCTCCATAAACCACTCAACCTTGGGAAATTTAGTGCTGATATCATATGTAATTCGACCTCCCACTTTAGATGGCTCGGCCCTCCTCAAGGATAAAAATAGAGCTCACTGTTTATAGTATATACACTGAAAATTCTGAAATGATGGAGAAATTCGGTCCTTGGAGATGCCTATGATCTGAACACCAAGCTTAAACAATTCGGCCCTCCTTGCCTTGAAGGGATTCGAACAACAATTTGATCTTTAAACTTGTCTTAAAAAATCACTCTTCAAACCTTGATACTCGGCTGTTTGGTAGAATGAACTCGGGCCTCTTGGCAACCTGTGAAACCCTGCTATAAACACCAATGGAAGATCTGAAATGATCTTCCCCAAGAACTAACTAGGGTGGCACTTGAAGTCCACCGAAATTAGCTATTGAGTTTCGCTTGAAACTCGCTTGAGCTTCTTCTTAATGTCAAATAGAAATGATAGGAATAGAATGATTTGTAATTGAGTCCATCTTCCATTTATAATTCTCCATTGAGCCTCCTTCTAGCTTCTAGATTTTCCTTTTTCTGTATTATTTTATTGGTGGGGCCCAATTTCCACTAGGAAACTTTTTGCCACCATTTTAAATTAAATAATAATTCATAAAATATTATTTTGCTGCCAATCTCCAATAAAATAATAATTTGCCTCCATCCTCCAATAAAATATTATTTGCCCCCATTCTCTATTAAAATAATAATTTGCTTTCCTCTAATAAAATATTCATTTTCTGCCAATTCATTAAAATAATAATTTCTCCCCTTTTTGACAAAATATTTTTTTACCCTTTTTTTTAATAGTACTAAAAAAGGGAAAATTCCTTAGTGACTCCCATGCTCACAAAATTGGGGATATTACACCAATGAATAGAAAACTAAATTAGCTATGCCACATAACTCCTCCAAGGTGGTTTACCATGTCAATGTGCTCCAACATACCTTCAAAATAAACTAATCACTAGCAACCTCCATAAGTGAACAACAACTAACCCCTAATGGCATGTGTGGTCAAAATGTAGTGAGGGTAGATTCAAAATTGCCATAACTCCCTTAATATTTATTGGATCTTTATTATAACTACTTTTTGGGAATTGTCATAGCGACTTGTATCTCATTGTGTTGATTTGGTAGCAATCAGGGCACTCTATCAAAAGATATTTTCTGTCAAGCTAGCACCAAAAGTATTCTCATACATGCCATACAAAAATAGTAATAAGACCAAATAATAAGCAAGTACAAGTGGCATGTGTAGGTGCTCCAAGCCAAAATGCACTATCAAAGAGCATTATAAATGTTCCTTAAGGGATCTAATGAAGGGTCAACCCACAATGAATATGAATAAGAAGCCCACACATCTGCATGCATGCTAAAAATAGGCAAATCCTCCCACACATGCCAAGTAAAAATTCCATGATGTGGTCTCCGAGGTGTAAACATTTCGTCTATAAATCTGCAAATGAATAAGTATAAGGAGGAGGAGGTCAAAGTATCAAATAATGGCCCTTAATCTACGTGCAAGGAATAGATACATACAAACTAACTCCATGGAAGAGGTGTTGGTTCCTTCATTCAACAATAAAATACAAATAAATATGTTATGCCTTCAAATGTGTGCCAATAAGGGCAGTGCTCTACTTAACTCAATTCCCCATGTCATAATAAGCCATCCAAGTATTAATAATCCCCAAATAGGGTAGGGTGCTCACAACATAGGGACAACCCAATCTCAACCATGCCAAATAAAACCATTAAAGGACTGGAAAATATGAACACGTGAAGATCAATAATTAATCGTCAAAACTTAGGGAAACCCTTAGTTGATGGGTTCCCTATCTTGAAATGCACCAAGGTTCAATCAAATATGTTTGCAAATGCTTAGCAAAACCCTCAAACACCCCTCCTATGCTAGATGTGACCCTTCAACCTTTGAAAACATGCTATACCACCATTATGAAGATACTCATCAATAGTTACTAAGGCATTGCATCAATAAGAGCCATAACATCCCACATCACAATCATCCAATCCCTTGGGGGAAAGAACTATCATACATATCTGTAACGAGTAATACTGTGATGCTAATATAAGTCATGAAGTAGCAAGCATCATCATCAACTATCTACTAGCATGTTGATCCATCAACCAAAAATATGCAACCATGGAGAGAGAACCATTAGATGAACCACGGCAATCCATCACGAAGGAGGAATGAGTCTCCTCCAACCAAGGCAATCAAATCACCAAATGATAGCACCATCTCCAACTAAGTCAAATCTTCATGAAGGTGTCATCTTGCAAAATTCTAAAATGTGTGTTAAACTCACATGGGTTAACACTCAAATGCAATTTGATGGGTAACACATACTAAGGTGTAAGCCAACAATGCCAATGGATAGCATTAAACCTAGTGCTCATGATTGTTGAGCTTATTCATCTTGCCCTACTCTAACGTATGAAGTTAAACAAACTAAGTGAAATCATAAAGCCAATGTAACCATGCTAGCATATTCCGAAGGCTGAAAAGTGTTCCCTTGCATTTGGTAATGATCCGAAACAAGGCTACATCAAATATCACATGAATATATGTTGAAAACTTCCTGAGTGCTAGGTTGAAATCTGAAATATGCTCATGGAGATGGCAATGAACATTTAAAATCATGCCAAGGATGGTATGTACCATTACAAGATCCCTCTCTCCATCGGTGGATAGGGCTGATATAAGATTTGAAATGTGAACATTTCAACCCATTTCCTCAATCTGCAAAATGTCAATTATGTGCCTTTTCAAAAGTTGATCTGCATGAAAAAGATCATCATACCCTTAAGCATCAATTGTGTAGGCTGCTCCAATGGTAATTTGTCATCACAAGCATGAAGATGAAATGTATATCAAAATTTGAAATCTGGAAAAATATCCCAACCCATAATTTATGGCTTGTTGTCCCATTTCTGTTGGCCAAAATTTTCTGCAATACATAACAGATTAAAAACCCTACTGTTTCATAGAATTTCCAACGCTAAAAAAATATTTTCCAGTCTAAATACACCAAGATATGAAGATGCTGGCAACTGGAAAATCTTGGCACTTTTATTATTAAACATATGTTTCTTCATTTGATTTTTTTTTTTTTAACCATTCATAGGAAAACATGGCTAAAAATCAAGTATAGAATTTTTTGAATATGAACTTATTAAGCATGGTTGTTCCAAGGCAATAAATATGCATTTTCCTCCAAAATGCTACGCTTTCCAAGGGTAAAAAATTCAACATTTTGATCCCTAACATCATCACATTCAGTATTATACATGGGATCTCCATAAAATTTCCATATTCCCCTAACTAAGATTTCCAATTTGAAAAGAAGCATCATATTTTCATGCCCTTAGCTGCCCTCATTCTCATCACATGAAGGGGTAACTACATTTACTATTTGATTATTTTTCAAGGGTTTGTTTTCAAAAACATCCCTCTTCAAATCACCGACATGTACATCATTGAATTTTGAAATTTGGGGAATACCAATATTTAGCAAACCCTTGTCTTCATGAGACAACGAGATGGGTAACAATGCCTTCTTCATGTATGGTTGTAAAGAATCTTCAACAATTCATGAAGTGCTTTTTCGGTGTTGATTCTCTATGGGGAAAGTGGATGTTTGAGTACTCTTCTCACCAATATCTTTAACACTTCTAGTTGCCACAATATCTTTAAAAATCCTCTCATCTTCACCTTCATTTTAATGAGGATTTCAATGCTTGAGAAATACTATATAAAATCTACAAGTGAAGATATTTATTTTATACCAAGATTTTGAAACCAATCTAATGCCTCATCCTTGAAGGCACATGGGAATGTTTATCATCACAACATCATCAGGAATGACATTAAAATTTGTTATAAATTTCATGAAGGATGCAACATGTAGTATAGCTAAATTAGAATGCCCATGAAATGACTCAATTTGACTTTTATGACCATGCATATGGATTAATACAAATAACAAACAATATAAATAATAATAATTAATAATTATCAAAGTGCATGTCTCAAAAAGAGATGACTCCTTCCAAAAGGGCACTCCTGCCTAATATTTATACGGGGGCCATCATTGTATTCAATCATATCACTTGTACATTTAAACATTTATATATAAATATTATTTATTCTACAATGGATATTCTCATATTTCAGATATTTTGAATATTTTGTGTGATAACAAGCTTTTGTTTGTACCATTTGGTATCAGAGCCCTGTTTTTTGATTTCGGCCATTGGCCATATAGGCTTTTTAGCCATTCAACAATTTATTTTTGGAGTTTCTCCCTATTCTTCAGGTCCTTGACCACATTAAAAGCGAAAATTTCCAAAAATCTTTAAAAGTACATGCAAGAAAAGGAAGAGTAAATAAGACAATCTTGTTTCTTCATTAACTACCATTGGTGGTTTATAAGCTCGTGGTTTTAGCAACCCATGTTGATTTCCCATGCTATTTGCTAGGCACTGGCCTTGGTCATTTTGTTGGTCATCCATAAAACTTACACCTAAATGTCATTTTCTCTCCTTAAATCTGATTTTGGTCCATCAAGGATAAGTTGCTAGCTAGGGCTAGGGCATGAATCTCAAGTAGGGTTCAAGTTGTTGGTCTTTGGGAGGATTCAACACTTGTAGAAAAGGTGATTACTTCAAAATCATCTCCTTTTAGTGGCTAATCCATCCATATTAGGGCTAAAGTCTTTTGCCCTAGGCTTCAACTTGGGGATTAATGAAGGCTTCTTGTTTCATAGGTTGAAGGTACACATTGTTTGGAAGCCTTTTCTTGGCCTTGTGATCCTAGGTTGATCGATTTACCTTTCTACTTCTCAAGCTCTAGGTCACGTTGTGCCTTAGCTAGGGCTATTGGAGGTTGCACGTTACCTTTTGTGCTAGCTGAGCTCTGCTCTTAGGTTGGATCATTCTTCCTTAAGCCTATTTTGTCACCTTGTTCCCTGTACTTGATAGATCATTTAGGTGACCTACTAAAGGGAAGCCTCCCTAGTGGTGAGAGTCCACAAAAGGGCAGGAGGTAGTGGCTGTGGTGACAGTGGGCCCCACCTCATATTGTTGTCCCTTAGTCTAGTTCTTGCCTTGTGAGTTCTCCTCACAAGACCTGCTAGATTTTGAGGCAGCACTGCCTATTTGGTTGAACCTTTTACTTAATGAGAAATTTGCATATATTGTATTTTATTTTCCAAGTCTGTTATTTATATTTTGTGTATAGGCTGAAAGTATTTAATACTGGAGTTTGCCACTTTTAATCGCTCTGGCTATTATGTTCAGATTAAAATTTTACTATTTTGGTCAAAAATTTCTTTTACAATTTGGGGATAGACTACAGGGCAGCTCTAAGGAAATGCAAGTGCGTTAGGTCATAATTAATACTTCAGTTGATTCTTTAGCAAACCTAAAAGGATTTGTGCTTAGAACCTGTGTGAAAACATGGGTAGGGAAATGAGAAACAATTGCCAATTTCTGTCATTTTAGAAAAACACTGATGTTGAAAGTTGGGGTTCCAAAGGGTTATAAACAAAGAAAAAATTTCAGATCAGAACTGTCAGGCTACAACTACCTGGGACTATTCAGAAATATATTGGATATGTTAAGCCAAAATGTGTCTCTGGGCTATTTTGAGGCTATCATACGTTAATTTGGAAAGATACCTTAACCTGCTTCGCATTTTTGATGTTTCTGCTTACATTTTGCCATACTTTCAGATGACTGTAAGCCTAACATGTTTTTCTAAGGATTTGTACCTGGGCTTGGCTAAACAATGATTTTCCTTAATTGTTCAATTTACATTTGGGGAACATATTGATAAAATGTTCTGGCAAACCCTTAATAAATGTGTCTGGCCTATAGTTTATTCACTACTTTTTTCCCTTAATTTCAACAATTTATTTCCCTGAGAAAGAAGTCTGTGCAGCACTTCCCCATTCTTCATTATTATCTACTCAAGGTTAGATTTCTGTAATAGGAACTTTTAATATTTTCCTGTCTCTTTTAAGGTTTCAGGTTCCACCTGTTGCCTCAACACTGTATTTGTCATCAAATGCAAGAATTATATTGATCTACAGTTTATTACATCAGTGTACCCAACAATACCTTTCCTGTTGTGATAGTTACGGTGAATCACTGAATTTACGTTATGATCTCATTCTGATGTGGTTTATGTTGCTCAACTGGGCTGAAATCTTTTGTTCTTGTAAGAGTACAGAAAATATGACTTGAAAGTAATGTTGCGTTAAGTTCACTGACCTTGCTGAATATACATAAACTATAAACAACGGATTCATCCCAGAAGCATGTTTAGAATTGAGAGACCAAATATAAGAATATATGAGGTTCATTAGACTTTCTAATGAGGCTGCTGGCTAAGCATAACTCATCCATAGATACAAAATCACTCTTAAAAATCTGAGTAACTCCTGACTTCTAATTGTCAGAGGAGAGTAAGTTTGCTAGGTGGATAAGATTGTCTCAGCTCATGAGTTTTACAAGATTCTAACCATATGGCAGGAAAATATTTTCTGTTTTTCCACATGAGTATTTCTTAACCAACTGGAAAATATTTTCTTTCCTACAAGAACAAATAAACTGATGAAGAACACTATACAAGAGCAGAGAGGAGGTATGGTGCTGTAACTATAATATATTCCATTGGTTTCCTGAATGTATTGTTTATTTCTGTTGCGCAACATACCTAATTTGTCTCCCAGTCCAAAAGCTCTTCATTTTCATGAATCCTGTGCTGTATTTAGGTAAATATCTGTCACCTACTTTGGAAGTCTGAAATAACATTCCATTGTTTTTTTCCACCTTCGTATATACAAAGTTTTGGGATATTTGGGACAGATAGGATACCCAATTTATACATCTACTCCTAATTTATTGGGATATTTGAGAGGGATAGAATGTCCAATTTATACATCTACTTATATAATTTATTTTCCACTCATTAATCTCTTTATTATAGGTTATTTATGAGGCTTTTGCGATTTCAAAAGAGTGACGATGGTGATTCATCAAAGCATATGTTGTTATAAATTGCGTTGCTTGATGAATTGCAGGATTTGTCCTGGAAAAGAAGAATTCCAAAAGGGAAACGGTTTCTACTAAAGGCTCAACCTCAGGAAAAGGGGGGTTGGATACTTGGAATGCAACTGCATCTTTTCAGAATATAACTTACTGGAATCATGACACCATCCCATCGGAAAGTGACACATTTAATTGCTGTTTCCACTGGTTTGCAGTTGCAAATGCTGTAAATTTCTCTACCTTGTAATTCAAGTAGTTCTCTTTGGAATTTCTAGTTCTAATATGCACTCTTTACATTGCATTCCGTTTCTGTCAGGCAATGGTTACTTCCTGCCATGTGTTCTAATGTTTACTTTTGTTTAGTAGTTGATCATTTAAATTGTGATCCATTGATGCAGATTCACAAACCTATTACTGCAGCTGAGGTTGCTTCCGAGACTTGTGAAACTGGAAGAAAAAATGGTAAGATTTTGCAAGCAATGATGATTTTTTTCTTACTGGCTGAGGAATTTTAGTCTTGCTTTGTAGGTAGGCCTTGCTACAGCCTAATACAGTGTTCACACATTGTGAAAAGTTTCCGAAGTGTCAAAAAAACTCAATATGATTTTTGTTGTTCAATGGTTAGAAAAGTTCATTTCAAAATTAAGGTCTGAGTTTTGTTTGATTCTGGGCATGGTACAATCCAACATTTATTGGAAAACTAACTTTGTTGTTATATATATATATATATATATATATATAGAGAGAGAGAGAGAGAGAGAGAGAGAGAGAGAGAGAGGAATCAACAATTGAGCTGGTCTCATACTTGCGTGACACATTGCCGATTCCAACTGCTACCACTATAACCTCTAAGTGAACCATGCCGCTATGCGGCCCACATGTAAACTTGAGGGATTTGTACTTGGAACCTCTTGGAACATAATACTTTATTTTTATGGCCATTGCCAATTGAGCTGCCCTTGGGGGGTTTTTGTTGTGATATATATTATAGTGTCATGTCAATTAGGTTTATCTTGGGTGATTGGGAGGAATTATTGTTAACCTCTCCACCTAAGTTCAATTCCTGCAAGTGACATAGTGAGCTCATAATGGGTTTATTGTTGTAATATGAAATAAGATAATAACCCTTTTAATTTAATTTATAATTTTTCTACCAAAACTTCTTCAGAAAATTCCCAAAAATTATTTTGCCGAAAAATATAACAAAACTCAACAAATTTGGACAACTGGTAATTACAAATTTTTATTGAAAAAACCACAGCAAAACCCAACCAATTTTATTAATAATACTTGAGGAAGATTTACATCAATTTTTTTTTTGAAAAAACCCAAGCAAATTAACCACTGGAGATAAGTCGACCTCCCTTTGGAAATTTTCTAGCTTAAAGCTTGGCCGCAAATCCTCTGGCGAATTTGGTTGGCTCCAATTTGGCCTCTTTAGAAATTACGATATGGATGGAAAGACTTTGCCTTTCTTTGGAAATTACCTTGGCAGGTCAACCTCTAGAAAATCGCTTTGCTTTCTTCTACAATAAATTGCCCCAACTTTTATTTGTCTCCATAGGTGACTGTTCCCTTGGAAAAGCAACTCGGTCCTCTTAACTTGTCCTTTACAACTCCAGAATGATTCAGCCTCCACAATTTGACCCTTCTAGGTACCCACAATTCAACCCTCTACAAATTCGATCTTTGAAAAATATTCGACCTTATTTCTTGCCAAGTAAATCAACCCTCCTTTTCTGTCTATTTGGCCCTCCTTCAGGTTGTGCAATTTGCTGTTAACTCGGCGCCCTTGAAGAGATTCACATTGCTGCAACTGTACTCTTCTTTTGGTCACGAATCTTTAATCCTTCTTTTCTGATGAAAGCCAATGAAGAACCTGAAGTGGTTCACCCTCTTGACTAGCTAGGGTGGATGTTTCAAACTTTCACCATCAAAACTAATCACCACCAGCTAGGGTGGATAGTTTCACCACTAAAACTGGGATCTCCACAAAGGTTTCCCCTCACATAGTAAGCTGCTAGAGCTCCAAATTCAATTCTCAAATCATCCACACATAATCCTCCTTGAGCCTCCTTTCTTTATATAATTCTTTCCTCTCGAAATACCATGGGTGGCTAGAAATACCATGGGTCACTTTATTTTTATTAAGTGACTTACCACTTTTATTTAATTATTAAAATGTTGCCTTCTATTGAACAATCAAACCAGCTGATCCCTTTTTTCCCGACTATAGCCTACGAGAATTTGGGTAGGCTATTGAGTTGATCCCTTTAGCTATTATGGTTTGGAAAGGGACATTATAGTCTTCCCTTCCCAAAATTGTTTTTCCTCAAGCAATTGCAAGCTGAGATGCTGCAATACCTGTTCTCCTTGCCATGTGGCATCTTCTAATGGTGGCTCTTTCCAATGAACTAGATACTCCATGATGGTTATGCTCCTCAATCTCCTCTCCCTAGCATCCAAAGTTTCCTCAGGGATTAGGATCAATTGCCCTTTCTTGTAAAATGTATGTAATTTAGATGAAGCTTTGATCCGCTGGCCTAACACCTTCTTGAGGCACGACACATGGAATACATTATGAATCTCGCTCTCCTTAAGTAGCTCTAGCTCATAAGCTACTCCTCCAATCCTTTGTATGACTTTGCAGGGTCCATAAAATTGAGGTTTCAACTTTTCTGCTCCATTCCTCTTTAAGGAGGACTATCTATATGGCTGTAAATGTAAGGAAACTAAATCTCCCTCCTGGAATCTCTACTTGGTCCTGTTGCGATTTGCATACATCTTTTGCTGATTTTGTGCAACCAGTAAGTTTCCATCAAGGACTTTGATGATGTCCTAGTTTTCCTGCAACCAATCCTTTGCTCTTGGAACCTCCTATTCTTGAAAGCCATCTCAACAAATGAAGGAGC
Source organism: Pinus tabuliformis (assembly GCA_031772625.1). Taxonomy (NCBI): domain Eukaryota; kingdom Viridiplantae; phylum Streptophyta; class Pinopsida; order Pinales; family Pinaceae; genus Pinus; species Pinus tabuliformis. The sequence continues at coordinate 32,009,698 of CM062809.1, read as the reverse complement.
ATCATACTCATATAGTGCTCATAATGGTGTCATACTAATGGACATATGATAAGTAGTATTGTAGCAATATTCCCCCAAATACAATCACCGGATCTAGGTCTTCTGTTGCCCTGTCACATAATTCCATAGATAACATTCCACCCATTTGTTTACAATTTCTGTCTTTCCATCTATTTGTGGGTGATATCAGGGTTAGTTTTGTACCTACCAATCTAAACAATTCTTGCTAGAAGGGACTGAGAAATCGACTATCCCCGTTGTTGACTATATATTTGGTTACTCCATGTAGTCTAAAGATCTCCATGAAAAATAATTTTGCTACTTGGCCTACCTTGTACTCTGATGGAATTGCCATAAGGTGTGCAAACTTGGTCAATTTGTTAACTACTACCAAAACGCAATCTTTGCCTTGTACTCTCGGAGGCCCCGTAATGAAATCCATGAAAATACTTTCCCATTTTTGTTCTGGAATGGGTAATGGTTGCAACAATCCTGCAGGATGAGTATGTTCCACCTATTTTGTTGGCAAGTAGTACATTTGTCAAATGTCTCCATACATCTTCTTCGAGGCCCTTCCAAGAGAAACTTTCCCTTACATGCTGGTATGTTTTGAAGTATCCCTGATGACCTGTTAGAGGTGCATCGTGGAAAACCTTTAAGATTTTTCATTTGACAATCGATTCAAGGACTAGATAAATCTTGCCTTTGTAGAAAATGATGTTGTCTACTACCATGTACCTGTCATCTTGGACTAATCCATCCATCAACTTGCATGCAATTTTTTTTGAATACTCCACTAGTAAGAGTGCCTTCCAATTGGTAGTGATCTCCATGAGAGAATATGTTGTTGGTCTCCTTGAGAGGGTATCTACTACTACATTTTTCTTCCCTTTTACATATTTAATATCAAAATCATAGGCTTGTATGTTACTAAACCTTTTTTGTTGCTTCTCGTTTATATCTTTCTACTCTAGGAAGTACCTCAAATTGTTGTGGTCGGTTTTGACAACGAACCTTCCACCCACCAAGTACTGCCTCAATTTTTCCAATGCATGCATGATGGCTAGCATTTCTTTATCATAGATGTAATAAATTCTCTCTGTCTCCTCGGGCTATTGGGTTCTTATCTTGCATCAACATGGCCCATATGCCTTCTCTCGATGCATCGCACTCTAGTACAAAAGGGTGTAAGAAGTTAGGAAGTGCTAAGATTGGGCAAGTGCTCATCACCTTCTTACACCATTCAAAAGTTTGTTGTGCCTCTTTTGACCATATGAAAGCCCTCTTTTTGGTTAAATTTGTTAAGGTTGTCACCATCTATGAATATACTTTTACAAAACGCTTATAGTAGTTGCATATGCCCATAAATCCATGTAGCTTCGTGAGAGACATAGGCGTGGGCCAATCATGTATAGCTTGGTCTTTTATTGGTGCACCTGTACCCCTTGCACACTGATAATGTGCCCAAAATACAAAATCTCTATCATTCCAATTTCACATTTGGACTTCTTTGTGAAAAGGTATTGTTGCTCCAATATACACAACACTTCCTATAAGTGTCTCAAGTTGCTCGCAAGGTTTGCTATATCTGAGGAGATCATCAACAAATTCTAGCAGAAATTTCCGCAATTTCTTCCAAAAGACATGGTTCATGCATGACTGGAAAGTCGCAGGTGTGTTGGTCAAGCCAAATGGCATGACCAAAAATTCATAAAGTCCATAATGACATTTGAAAGCGGTTTTATGTACGTCTTGCTCGCGTACCTCGATTTGGTAATAACCTGACCTTGGATTGATCTATGGAAAATAAACTGCCCCATGTAGCTCGTCTAATAACTCGTCTATTCTAGGTATAGGGTACATGTTTTTGATCGTCTTCTTGTTCAAGGCCCTCTTGTTGATGCACATCCTCATAGACCCATCCTTCTTTTTGACCAGCACAACTAAAGAAGCGAATGAGCTCGAGTTAGGCCTTATGTTGCCCATATCCAATAGCTCCTTGATAGTCTTTTCAATCTCTTCCTTAAATTTCTTGGGATGTTTGTAAGGAGTTATTATAATTGGGTTTTGTAACAAACATAAATATATAATATAAATAATAATTAATAAGTGTAAACTAATAAGTTATGAAAGGACATGTTTGCTAGTTGAGACATGACTATTCGTGAAGGGGCACCTTGTCTAGTATATAAGTAGGGCCCTCATTTGTAATCATAAGATATCATACCACTTGTACATTCAACATTCTTATATAAATATATTATTTGTCCTATTATGGATATTTACGTATTCCAGATATTTTGAATAATTCACTGCATATACAAATTCTGTTTCTTGCATTGGTATCAGAGTATCGTTCTTCGATCTTGGTCTTTGACCATCAATTCTTTGCCAAGTTCGTTGCCGTTGCAATTGAGGCTTTTAGCCACGTAAAGTTTGTTTGGAGGTTCTCCATTCTATTGTAAATATAAATATTATATAATAATTAAAAAAAACTAAAAAAGAAGTTATTAAAAAGAATGAATTAAGAAAAGAAGTCAAAGTGAGATAGCCGCTGGTGCTATGACCGTACACAACCGACGATACCACTGTTGTATATAGCCACAGAGTTGTTGGAGTTTTTTAGCTTCGATTGGTCTTCATAACTAATTTGTTTAGCCCTCCAAAAATAAAATAAAAATGACAAACATAAATTGTATTTTAATGCAATTTCAAAAGAGGAAAGGTTAAATTTGAAATTCAAATAAATTTAAATTTTGCCTCCAGACTAAGGAGTATCTCAGTCCTCGGATGTTGTTTGCCTTTTTCCATAGTTGCATATTTCATGATCTCTTCCTTTCCTTCTTTCTTCACACATTTTTCCTCTAGGAACTTCCAGTCATAGTTCCTTCAATTTTTGTCAACCACCTCATATTTCATATGAGGACATATTATGTTGATTAGACAATGTGTGGCCCATGCCTTCTTGCATCCTTTCGAGGGAGGAGATCCTTTCTTTTGATCATGCTCTCGATATAGAGAATTTATTCATGTTACTTGCAACCATATGACATGACTCTACAATATTGAACACAAGCATACATACCTCATTTTCCTTTAGGTCATCTAGACTTCCTTCAACAACTTTCTTGATTGAAGGAACTTCAATCCCATGATCTGCGCAGTGTTTTTAAAACCGTTTTTAAAAACCGGTTATCGGTCAAACCAGCCGGTTAGCAAGGCTGCCGGTCCGAACCGGCCAAAAAACCCGGTTTGATAGGGCATTTCGCCATTTTTTAGCCCTAACCGGTGAAAATCGGCCGGTTTAGGACGGAACCGGCTGGTTTGTATCAAACCGGCCGGTTCTGTCCTAAACCGGCCGATTTTAGGCACGCCCAGTGAAAGATGCAAAAAGGTGGATTTTGACTGTGGTTTAGGGGTTTTGGGGGGGGAAGTAAAGGTGTTTTCCATCCAAAAGGCTATATAAATGAATGTAGGCTGTCTGAAAATAGAACTAGCCCAAAACACCATAGAACCAATACCAACACAATTACACAACAAAGAAAGGGGGGCTTCTTGAGGAAATCTAAAAGAGAGACCGTTGAATTAGTATGGTCAACTATAGGAGCACCAAGCAGCAAGATCTGTTGATGAGAATAACACTGCCACTGAAAGTACATCCGAGAGAAACCAAGAGAATGATCTTGTAAATAGTATGTCCAAGAAGGAAAAACATCAGTGTGGAAGAGAACGATCCACACAAAAAGCTAATCCATTTTTAAAAATCTCAGAAGATGATAAGTCCTACAGAGCTTAGTAGAAACTTCAGCAAAAGCATTAAGAGGAGTCCCCCTTTTCAAACAACCAGCCATACGTGTGAGAGAGGTGGAGTCAGTACCAGGAATATCATCTTCTAAAGTTGTTACAGCCCAATCTGAAAATTAACTGTCATAGAAATAGTCCATCCAGTCCAACAAGAGGTCAGTCTCTTCGAAGACTTCAAGACAGCCTGCTAAAATGTGGCCAGAAGGAGGGTTTGAAACCCTACAATAAATACAATCTAGAAAACCTAGTTGCACAAACATTAGGGAAAATGCCACTAGTCAACAGTCTCTTGAGTCACTTGTATAACACAAAAAATTATGCTGCCAAACAATCCATCAGATCAAATATCATAGGTGGATCCAGTTCAACAAAAGGTCAGTCTTTGTGAAGACTTCAAGAGAGCATGGTAAAAGGGCCAGAAAGAGGGTTTGAAACCCTACAATAAAGAAAATCTAGAAAGCCTAGTTGCACAACCATTAGGGAAAATGCCATTAGTCAATAGTGTCTTGGGTCAATTGTATAACACAAAAAATTATGCTGCCAAACAATCCATCAGATCAAATATCAGAGGTGGACCCACCTAGTGGCTGTAAAGAAGAAATTTTAGTTGTGACTATTGGCTTAAACAGAAAGAAAGATATGGTGCACCTTAGAAGAGCAACAAAAGAATACTTGTAGATTCCAACAGTACCCATAACTGTATAGACATCAACTAAGCTAAGCAACTGAACCTAATTGTGTACCCTACTCCATAGTTAAAATCATTGATCGATAAAAGGTCAAGACAGTAAAAAGATTCCATAAAGTCATGGTTCAAATACAAGAATTGGAACATTTAACACAACTCTATGCTTTTCAGCTCAATGAGATGGGTAGGGTACTAGCCTCTAGGTGTTGAATAGTTGATGCAGTGGGGTGCTTATAACATTAACCTTGAAGAATAGTTCAAGTAATTTAACTAGAAAAGACAACATTATGAACTATATGGGTTGAAAGTTCCCATCACAAATGATCTACAACTAATAGAAAGGGGGCAAGAAACACAAACAACCATATAACCGCAAAGAAAGTATGTTACCATGGATTATCAAGGTTTCACATTGAATAACTAGGCCAAAAGACTTTAGAATATGATGTGCACACTGCAAAGGAACCTCACCATCACTCAAATCAAGAACTGAGTCAAACTCCCACAACCAAATAAAGTTGATGCTACCAAGAAAGCATGCTCAGCAAGAGAAAATCTCATTTACTATGCTTTGAGGACAAAACATTCTTAAGAGGGTGGCAATGTAGTAGGAACAGTACTAATTATGCCAATGAAAGGTCAAAGGCCACACACCTCGTGACCAATCACTGTATATCTATACACAGTCAAGAGGCCCAATGTTGATATCATTCTTAATAAATTCTTATCAATCAATCATTATCCAGTATTTTAATTTACAATTGCAGATATACTCTATCAATCTTAGTAATAAACAAGGACTATTTATTCCAGTCTCCATCCATGAGGTGGTTATGGGACCCCACATCAGTGCTTACAACAACCTTAGTCACCTAAACTAATTTAAAATAATGGTCAGCTCTTAAACCATAGCAATACAAGTAATGACGGTGCAAAAAGGTGGATTTTGACTGTGGTTTAGGGGTTTTGGGGGGGAAGTAAAGGTGTTTTGATATATTCACCTTTACATGGTATATAAATGAGCAAACTTTGCATATTTTGTTTCTATTGGCTTGGAATCATGGTTTTACATCTTAAAAATAGTTTTGTTTCATTAAAAATTAATTATTTAATGTATTTTTTTAAAACCGGTTCGTTTAGACCAAACCAGTCCCGGTTAGACCGGTTCCGGTCGGTAAACCGGTTCATTAGGTGGACCGGTCCGGTCGCCGGTTCCGGTTTTAAAAACATTGGATCTGCGTTACCTCTTTTATCATCATACCATGAACTCCACAATTTGGAATTCTTGATGAAACCCTTGCTTCCTTTTGATTGGTGAACCTTCCGACGAAGATTCCAATAGAGGATCCTGAGTGTTCTCATCTAGCAGATGTTTCCTTTTGACAGATCGATGATGAGCCTTGTACTAGATGACCTTTTATTTCTTTTCCCATAAGTACCACCTATGTTACTAATAAGGTTTCCAAGAACTATATCCTTCCATGGGTGACTGCCATGGACTTCAATTTCAACCATCTTTCATGCTTCTCTGCAATGATGTCACGAGTTCTTGCTTTCAATGCTTCTATGATGCCATGATGCATCCCATTGTTTTTCTTAGTGAATCATGATAGCCATATCTTACAACAAAAAACCTTGAAAACAGGAACTTGAAAAGGACTTAGGTGAGGAAGATTATCTCAGTCACAGTAGAGATTTCTTACTTCCTCTTTCTTGGACTTCTTCTTTTCAGCTTCTTCCAGTTCTTCGGTGATATGGGCTTCTTCTCTACCTCTTTTATTATTGTCCTTTTTGAGCTTAGGACAATCCCTTTTGTAATGTCCATATTCTTGACATCCATAACATTTAACCTTAGCTAGATTCTTCTTCTTTTTCTGAGGTCCAAACTTTCCTCTTCTCTTTGTCATAGTAGCATATGCTTGATTTTTCTCACTTGACCCCACATCAATTTTAGCCTTCCGCCTAGTTTCTTCGATCTTGCACAGAGACCATAGATCCTGGAATGGAGTAGCTTCTTTCTTCCCATAAATACTTGGAAGTAAAGTTACCCCACTCCTCTGGTAGTGCATTTAGTACTACAGTGGTTATCTCCTTGTCAGACATTACTTCTCCCAGGTCTTGAAGTTGATCCCTTATTTAAGATATCCTCATAAAGTATGAGACTATTCCTTCTTCTTTTGATATCCTTAGCTTGTAAAGTTCTTGCCTTAGAGAGATAACTTCTCCTGCAGTGCTTACAGAAAACAACTCTACCAATTTGTCATATATTTCTTTTGAGGTGTCTAGTTTAGATACATATGGGATGAGGGGATCCTGATAGATTCTGTTAGGGTCCTATAATAATAGGATTCATAATTTTGAATTGACTATGATTAGTCTTGTAATATTGTATATACTTTTGCTTTCTGCAAAATGTTTTCCCATATTAAAAATAAAAAATGTAAAGAGGGTGAAGTCCTAAAAGAAAAATCAAAGGACTAATAAAAGAAAAAGATAAAAAAAGAGTATAAAGTATAAACCCCACCAAAAAGAGATTAAAAAATAGATTCTGAAAGTGATGCAAATTCAAATGCTACTACTTTTTACTTTGCAAAATAAGATTGTGTGCAGCTTGTCAAAAATGCCACAATCCATGATGGTCAAATAGTTTAATCTTGATTCATTCATGCTTTAAATTTCATGCTGATAGATAGAGAATAAAGATCTAGCCAAACTGTTTAATCTTGGCAGATCAGTAGTTAGGTAGAGAATAATAATGAGCTCAACAGTTTAATCTAAGCCATTGGAAAGTCATAAGGTTAGAATTAGATAGTTTGCTTACAAAAGAAAAAGAAATAAAGGGTCAACAAGCTCAAATACACCTAGTAAATGAAGAAAAAATGTTAGGGTAAATGATGGGTAGGTAGAAGCAGTTTTCACAAGGCATGGAAAGCATCAATTGGTTTATTTCATATTACTAACTTCCTTCCAAACTCATTTACCCCTTGTAAAAATATCCCTTCCCCTTCATTTTACCTTTTCCCTTATTTCATCTCATTTTCCCTTGTAAAATAACCCTTTTTCTCTTTATTTTACGCCCTCCCCTAGACATTTCTTTTAAAAAAATCATTCTCCCCTTATCAATTTCCCTTTTTTTTTTCATTTTAACCCACTAAAACCCCCTTATCCTAAGTTTAAATAATTAAAATGTATTAGGCCCCATTGAAAAACCCTCCCCGATACCCTTTTAACTCATATCCCTAGTATATTTTCCTTGCATACCATTTTATTAACCCTCATCGCATAATTAATTCCCGTATTTACATTTTAATTAACTACTTTTAATCAATTCGACCCCACACCCCAACTCATCCCTCACAACTCCGCCACCCGATAACCCTGCGATCACCCACCTCCAGATCCAACGGCCTGCATTCCATATCGTATGCTCCGACGTCTGACTTTTAACATCACAAAAGTATGCGAGATAAGTTGTTTTCCTCGCCCGCATTTTTGCTACGTGGTAGCCCCATTTTATATCGCATCCTCCAAAATAATACCACCATACCACTTTTAAGCGTGCGATAAACCACCTTACCGCCTCCTCGCGTCAGATGAAACTGCCCTGCTATTTAAATTTAACCCTGTGCCCAAAGATTAACCATTGTTGGTTAAAAAACGAAAAAAACTGCCCTTTCCAATCTTTTCACTATTATTATGTTAAGGATTGTAGAAAAGAACCTTTGCCGACCTATTCTAAAGCGCCATAATATCTGTTGAACTATTTTAAGCCATTTACAACTAGAATTCAAACTTTTACTACCAAAAGACACTGCCGACTCCGACTTGAAGCAGTATAAAGCAACGTTGTGAAAATCGCGATCGGGATTAAATCGACGCGGGGAACAAATCGGAAAAATCGGGAAAAAATCGGAAAAAGTCGGGAAAAAATCGTTTGGTACAAAAATATTCATTTTTTTCAATTTTTTTAATATCTAAAGTTTAAACCATCTACAACATAAAATAAATACATTGACACATAAATATGATTAAAAAACTAATATATAAGATGTTTAATATCATTTCTAGCGCTAAAATCACACATAACATTTAATCATGTCTTGAATAGTAAGTCTTGACTCCTGAGTCCCAACTCAGCCTCAAAATATCAACAAAAAATATGATAATGTATCTCATCATGTCATAATGTCATATACAATAAAATGAAAGTCTAATCCTATTGATTTCCTCTGCCCCTCTTGCGAGAAAATGCCACAACTTTCCCTTTCCCTCTAGATGTAGATGCTGGTGCTTGTGCTGGTGGAGATGGCAGTGGAGTCTGATGTGCTCTAGAAGCTGAAGAACTAGAAGTAGGAGCTATAGGATGTAGACCACGTTCTCTACTGGTGGCAGGGGTAGCCCGGGTAGGTGGTGTCACCTGGAAACATTACAATCTTCCAATCCTGAAATCCCGAAAAATTGATAAGTCTGCTGGATTTTAAATGAAATCTAAAATTCTACTTTTTCCATATGAAATCCAATGAGGCTTGAACCACTCTCAAACATCCTGAGTCATTTCATGGTAATGTTAAAAATTTAAGTAAAAGGATGAAAATGAAGATTAAGGAGAATGTCACTTTTACTTTAAGAATTTAACATTACCATGAATAGCATATCCATACTAGGGCCTAGACTTGATCATTAAGCTGCCCCACTCAAAAATTATTTGTTTCTTTCAAAAAAAATTGCTTGAAAAAACCCAAAAAAACGTTATAAAACTATGTTGTTGTGACCCCCGGCGATTTTTAAGTTTTTATCGCGATTTTTTCATAAAATCGCGATTTTTCTAGTAAAAATCGGCAAAAAAAAATACCAGCGATTTTTTCATATAAAAATCGCGATTTGATCGGCAGAAGGAAAAAATAGCGATTTAATCGTGATTTTCACAACACTGGTATAAAGAGCATTGAAGCCTCATAAAGCCTCTGCTGCCCCCAGAGAACCTTTTTGCATACCAAAGCTTCATTTTCCAGGTATTCTTGAAGTGCCGAAGGCCTGTACTTAAGCTTTGCACAACATTTCTAATAGGTTAATCAATTGAACCAATTTAAAAGCCTTTCCGACCTAAAGAAAGCCATTGTTGCATCCAAAACCCTTTTTGTAGACTGTATTCATCTTTTCACACTATTCCAGAGGTCCTAAGCCTACTTCTTAAGCCAGATAGTGATAAATTGAATAAAATAAACAAATCTATGGCTTCCCAAAGCATTCTGAATGCAAAACCCTTGCAAACTCCTCACCTAGATATTGACCACCTCCCATTGGCCGATAGAGATTTCCAGATCAAAGACACAACCTCCCCTAACAATCTGTTAAAACTCCACTGCTAGAGCAAAGATAAATTCCTCAACCAGAATGATGATATTCAACTATGGGAGTCAAATTTACCCAAATACTTGTTCCCACATGTATACCAGTTCCCTGAAATCATCCACTTATGCCAACTCTGCTATTTCCCAAGTCAAAGAGCCATAGTCTCTCCTAACCAACAAATTTTGTTCACAATCACTGCAGGATCAATAAATGAAATGTTGCAGATCCAGCCAAAGCCTAATGAAGCCCCATTTTCTATTGGAAACTTAATTTGATTTGTACTTAAAGCTAGACCTTCCCAAGAGATCCCAAATTTTTCAGACTTTCCTCCTAGAAAAATCTCAAGTTCCTACAGACAACCCTCCATATTTTGCCACCATTTTCTCTGAGAGAACCAGACAGATTGTAACCATGCTGTCATGTATTCTAGGATATACTACTGATGAACATGTAGATGAACCTATACTTGGTTTCCTTTCTATTTTTTGTGTAGGCAACCCTCCAGCTACAGTTTTCAATTTTGCCAAATTCTTAGCGGGACAGAATCCATGATCAATTGATCAAATTGCCAGATGAAAGAGTATTCAAATACTCTTCAGTATTATTCCATATGTTTCTATATTTCCAATCAGAAAGGTTTACAATTAACATCCAAAAACTGGACACTAAGGGCAATCCTAGATCTGTTATCTTTTGGACACCCTTAATCCGAAAATATTCCACTGATTTCAGCTACAAGGATTTCATTGATTCATTTGTTCACCCAGTTGTTAACATGCTAAGCAGTAGCAATCAACCCAGGGTCAGTGATGAAATAAAGAAAGTTTTACAGTTGTCAAAACACAATAGAACAGGAGACTAGTATTTATACCAGAACTACACTGAAATTAGGGTGTATGGATGTCAACTCACTCCATATAAGCTGCCCAAATATCTCCCCATGAGGATATTTGCACTAGAATATATCAGGCAAATCATAAATTCAGATGATGTTAATTTTCTATCAGCCAAAAAAACACAGTTTAAAATCAAGAACCAACTTGGTCCTTTTATCTACAATAATAGGGATGCTGGAGAGGAAGCAGAAAGATGTTTACAAGAAATGAAGTTCAGTGATAGTTTCAAATGGCAGTATGATCCTTTGGGTGTCATAAACAAACTAAGACTCAAGTTTAAATTGAGCCCTTTTATGCATGAGTCCAAGCCAGAGATTGAAAGATATGCCAACCAGTCAGAGTGGTTGGAAAACACCTTACTGGATATGGAGGAGCAGATGGATACTAGTTCCATTCTACATACTCCAACCCTACAGGATAGAAATGCAAAAAGGACTAGAGAAGAAGGTTCTTGCTCAAACAAAGATACAACAAAAACAAATTTGAAATGATATATAGAAAAAGAACAAAGCCGGATGCAGTAAATGAGCAAGAAGAAGTAATTGATACAATTGAGATCATTGATACAGACACTGTAATTAAAGAAAATGCACTTCCATCAGTTTCAAAGGAAACTCATCAGCCTTCAACTTCTAGTGCTCAGATCATCAAGAAGCAACATAGTGTTGAAGTCTCTTCTTCAAGTAAACCAATGGACAGATAAATAGACATCAAAGAAAGATACAAAGATATTAAGGCCAAAAATGAAGAAATAAAAGCTGAAATATATTCACAGTACTTGAAGCAGACTCCTGGCAGCCAGAACAAATTACTTTACGCATTTGATTATAAGATAGGAAAAATGCAGATGACCTTTTTGTAGCCCATAGTACAGCATCCTAAGTCATCAACAGATTACCAAAAGACAGATTATGAGATTCCTGCGAAAGATGTTCATCCTATAGACCAAATAGAATTTCATAAGCAAGCAGGAGAAATGCTATACTCAATTGTGACCAACAAAGCTATGAGTGTACAAAAACTACAAAACTCTCTAGAGAATATCAAAGCACAATTAAAACTAGAGAAGGCATCCTCACAAGCAAAGGATAACAGAATTAAATCACTGGAAGACTTGGTTATTGAAATTGGCTATAATCCAAATGACATTAAGGCAGCAGAAAAACTCATAAAAAAGAAGAATGAAGACATTGCTGCATTGAAGAAGCAACTGAAATTACCTCCTACTGAACATCCACAAGCAAAAGAAGTTTTGGAGAATGAAGCCCAAAAAGATGAAATGATGAATCTCATCCTTTAGTTGACAACTCAACTGAAAGAAATGGAGAATGAGATGGACAAATTGGTGCAGGAAAAAAAGGTCAGCATGGAAGCAATTACTGTCACTACTATTCCTACAGTTACTACAACAGTTCCTTCTACTTTAGCAGCTTCAGTGGCCACAACAGTTCCAGTAGCTACAACACTTCCCACTACATCAACAACTACATTAGTTACAGAATCATCTACAGCAGCAGCTCATCCTAGTGATGAAGCAGGTAAATTAATCAAAGCTATGCAGGATATGTCCATCCAAACAAATGAAATAAATAGACTTAAAGATCAAATAAAAAGTCTAGAAGATGAAAAGAAGTTGGTACAAATCATGCATAAAAATGAAACACAAAAGTCAAACAAATTGACTGAAAGAATACAGAAGTTAGAGAAAGAATTGACATTGAAAGAACCACTTGCCCAAGCAAAGCAACAACTGTGGGCCAATATCATTAACTCTGTTAATGATATTTGGCCATCCATCCAAGTCATCTTTGAGCAGAAGGATTTAATCAAGGAAGCAATTGAAGCTATTCAAAAAGTTAAGGAAGAACTTGGTAAGAAGCCAGAGGAGGCCAATGAAATCATTAAGTTTCTTAATTCCAAGAACAAACAGGAATTGGAAGAGATTGGCATAAGTGACAAGACTGAAACAATTCTAGAAGTGAGAAAGGTAATTTCTAAGAGGAACTTGATGGTACAACTTGAAGACAAGTGTCAAAACATGGAGCTTGCAATAACCAGATTTATGGTGAAATTTGATGTTTTGAGGCAGAAAGGCTTGCCAAATCCTTTGGTTATCAATGACAGATTGATGAAGCATGAAGACTATGATAAGAAAATCAGAGAAGTGGCAAAGGAACAAGCAAACAATTTAGCCATGAAAGGAATTCCAACAGGAAAAGTGCTCTATCAGACTTTTGAGAATCTCTTTTACCTCCAACATGAGGTAAAATATCTCTTTATCAACAAACCTACATTTGCAAAATACACAGAGGCTGATGAAATCTTCAGAAGAATGGTAAAGATTAAATTACCAGATGCAGAGTCTTGGGAAAAGTTGAATGATTTACTGTGAAAATGAAAGGTAAAACAGTGAAAATAGAGCAGTCAAGAGTAGTCAAGGTAAAACAGTAAAGAGTAATAGATTAGTTAAGTTAAAGAGTATCAAATGAAAGACAGAGTTTAAAAGTCAAAAACAGAGTTTAAAGATAAAGCCAGTGTAAAAGACACTCAACATCATAAAAAACAGCCAGCGTAGAGCAACAACAAAAGAGAGAAAGCAACAAAAGATCAAAACAACAAACAACAAAATCAATAAAAGCAGGGACAACTAGCCTTTAGTCTCCTAGGTGTCTCTATCTTCTTGCATGAAGATATTTCTTTTTCCTTGAATAATTCCTAAATCAGTTTAGGATATTTTGTAATAGTTTTTTGTATAAATACTTCATAATTTGAAGTATTGTGTGTGGATTTCTGAATATGGTTGTAGTTGACTGATCTATTACCTAAGGGTTATTGTACCAAAATTCCAGTTGACAGACATGACAAGTTATAAAGAAACTTCTTTACAGGATTCATGTGTTGAGCTATCTCAGTGAAGTACAAATTTCATTTGTTCATGTTCTTTTCTAAGTATTCCATAAATTCATATGTGTTCTAATTCTAAATGTTATAACAGGGATGTTACTGCAGAATTTGCTTAAATATTACACTCTGCTTTTATTGTTATACATTTCTATGTTTTCTTCTGATATCTGGTTTAGAGAACTCTTAATTGCCCTCTGATCCCGATTGATTCTCTTCATCCTTCTTCATTGTTTGGTTTAAGGAATTCTTAATTGCTCCTTGATCCCGATTGAAAAGTCATTTCACCATCTAGCCTTGAGATCTGCTATTGCTCACCTATCTTGCCCTGTAACATTTTCTCTATAATTTGTTGTTGTTCTGTTTCAAAGCCTTATTGACTCCATAGCCCAATGGAAAATGGAAAAGCACCTATTCCTATAAGTCACTAATTCCACCAACACAATCAAAATCAACCCAATTAAGCATACATAACTAGCCTAAAATCCATTAAAATAAACAAAGTTAAATCATATAGAGAGAGCCCTCTCTGAGTTTAGGAAGGCTAGATCCTAAGCTCCAAAGTAGGTTTGTAGTTTCCTCTGATATTTCTTTTTAACACATTGAACAACCCTTGGAAATTTTGGAGTGATAACAGATTCTATGAGAATCCTTTGAGCCCTCACTTCTCCTCTCATAAACTTCGCAAGTGCTTGAGCATCTTCTTTCGTTTGTTTGGTGATAGATCCTTTCTCATGTTCCATAACCTCATTTTTGATGAGATTCAGATCTGTCCTCTTCTTCCATGCACGATAGTTTGAGGCCCCAACCAATTTGTTGCTTTCCTTGCAAAAATGACATTTTTCAGACATAAATATACTTACTTGAGCAGATGCTCCTTCCGCGTAATGCCTCCTTGAATTTGATGATAGTATAGATGATAGATAACTTCTTCTTGATGAGGATAGATCTCTTTTAGAGTGATCCTTGATTTCACAAAGACAAAGATCACTTTAGGTCCTTTGATGGAGATGCCCTTGTTGATGACGATCAATGATGACTTCTTGATGCTTCTTAGATGATCTTTTATGATGGTAAGGTCCTTGCTTCAACGGGAGGAAACTGCCTTAGAACTTCTGAAGATGATGACAACGTCCTTGATGTTGCTTCTCTAGAAAGAATCTTGATGTATAATTCCTTCAACTTGAGTAGGGTCTTTGTGGTCTCTTGAGATTACTTGAGGATTCCAAGACTTCTTGTTGGTGTAGACTTTCTTATTTGATCTAGGGTTTTGACATTTCTTTGTAGATATTGATTCCAAGATGATTTTCTAGATTTGCTTTGATGCCTTTCTCGAGATTTGATCCTTGAGTGTCCCTTGATAAGATGCCCTTCCTTGACTTTGTCACCTTAGCTCTGATACCATGTTGAGAAATATAGCGCATAACAGTTAGGTGATTTCTCTACTTACTGATAACTGCTTGTGAATGTTTTTTACTTCAATAGATTAGGATCTTCTCTTTAGTTAGATTATTATAGTGTTATTCATCAAACAACTAACAAAACATAAACAATAAAGAGACAAAAGACACAAAATGTAGGCTATCAACTAGGGCCAAAACCTCTCCCACTTGAGAGGAAAACCCAAACAAATTCTTCTTTTTATAGAGACTTCAATTGATGAATACCAAGACCAAGACCCTTGACCTATTTGCCACTCCAAGACCAAAACACAAAGCTTTTTTGATTAGATCCTTCTTGCTTGAGTCATCAATAGTTGTTAAAATTGGCAACTAGGGCCAAACTCCACATGGGTCATCGTATTTATGACAATTGACATTTTTCTTGGATTCCTCTCTCTGAGAGGTGTAGGATTGATCTAAAGATCATTCGATTATGACATGTACAAATGAAGTTATGAATTTATTTTGATTATGGTCAAATTGTCAAGGTCGGCCAACAAACTTACGTAGGCTCAGAAGCCCAACAGTCACGTCTATTCATCCTCAACGTTGCATATAAATAGAAGGTGACTTAGCCTCATTTGGGCACACTCAGTTTCACACTTCTCTCTCTCTCCTCATTGATTGGGTACGGATTTCTGGGCCTCTCTCTCTCCACATGTCCAAAATTTCAGGAGAGCGAAATTTCAAGAGGCCGAAATTTCAGGAGAGCGAAATTTCAGGAGGCCGAAATTTCAGGAGATTGAATTTCTTGACTGTTGACTAGTGTCCATTGCAGCTAGGGCTGATTGCAGGTGGGTTGTTTGACCAAATTTTGACTGGGCTGATTTTGGATTGTTTTGAGGGTTGATTCATCTTGTTGTTTGGAGGCTGAAGTTGACTGAAGTTGACCAAATTGTTGAGGGTCAAATCTGCCCTGTTGATCAGTGTTGACTTTTTTGGTTAGGGCTCTTTTGCTACTGTTATAAACGATCAGATTTGTAAATTGTACTATCTCTCTCTGCTGAACTATTGAAGACTATAAGAAGAATTGATCAAGGGTTTCCCCACATTGGGGTTTGTCCTTGGTTGGTGCCACATCTTGTGTCCTCTTGTATTGGATTGTCTTCTACTGTTTATGTTTATGTTCTATCTGCATTTTATTATCATGTTGATGTGATTGCTAAACTGGATATTTATATTGGGCTAATTAAGAAATTGAAGTAAAATTGCTCTAAAGCATAGAACATACCATTATTGCCTAAAATTAACAATAGTCCAACCTTTGCTTCTTCCTTCACTTGGCTACCCTTAAGAATTTCTCTTCCTTTTTCTCTGCTTCAGACCTGCAACCTTTTCGGCCCTAATTCAGAAACCCTTAGCACATGAGGTTGACCAACTTTGACCCTTGATTATCCTCGCTCTTGGTGGAGGTTGCTTCCTTGACAACTTGGCTTGAGATACTCCTTAGTCTTCTCCTTGACTTGACCTTCAAATGGGATTGCAGTACTTCAGTGTCTTTTGCAATAGACAGTGTATATACTTCACACGTGTGGAGTGATTCAACCCAAAATATACCCAAAAACAATGCTAAAGACTTCACTCTTCCTTTCCTCCTCTTTGCTGGTTATGAGGCTCCTTTCTTAGTAATTTTCACACCTTTTATTGCAGACTTCTTGATCGAATTTCTCTCTCTAAAATGAGGCCGAGTTACCCTATTTATAGTAGTTTCCCCATCAAATAAGCCGACCTAAATTGTGGGTGAGCCGACATGTCTTTTGGTGTAGATCTATTACTCCATCTTGAAGCTGACTTGAAGGAGATGCTTTAGCTTGGTCTTGGAGGGCCTTTTTAATCTTTTAATGACTCATACAAATATGTAACATGCCCAGGAAGGGTCCTTCATACATGACATTGACTCAATTTGACTTTATGACCAATCCTAAGGGCTCACAATGCGAGCCTTTCCTAAAAATAAAATTCCTTGCTCATGAAATCCATGAGGCAAGCATTACAATATTTTTTTTCTTCTTTGCATCAATTACATTAAATCACAATTACACGTCATTATGAAGACCGAGCCTAGTTACACTTTTCAACATATACTACAAAGACTTGATCATTGGTTGACTAGAGCTTAATTCTCTACAGTAGTTCGAAGTAAGGTCAAAAGCCACTTACAGACTGAGGGTATCTTAATTGGAGGGTGAGAATATTTCTTTGTTGTGGATCTAGTATTAATCCTTTAGGAGAGCAAGTACATGAAGCATATTATAATACCCTTGAATAAGTCAAATTTTGAGCATACATTCACAAGAGGGAATTAAGGAAATTGGAATGTCATACCCTCTTTGAGATTTATAAATTTGTAGGTGAGATCTGCAGTAAGAAAGTGGCTACTTGCTACTGCCTACACTTGTTGCTACTATTACAAAGGTTGCTAAAGAATGTGTGGAACCTTTGAGCCATGTCAGTGGTCTCTACCAAGGCATTTCGTTTGCCTGGGACAAAAGTTCATTGGCAGAAGTTCATTGGCTTATAGTTAGGTTTAATGTGTTGATTGTAGAAGGCTGTAGCATAAATTAGCTACGACTGTAATTGAAGGCAAGGTTTTGACTTGTGAATATTGATTCTAACAGTCATACAAATAACTAGAGTTTAATTTACATTGATATATTGATTGCTTAGGCTATAGAGATAGTTTGTGTAAGGAGATTGTGAGCATGCATAGATCTTTATGTATTACTACAACATGTTGAGTATGAACAAAGGAATACGTTGTTGTGTCTCGTTGACAATCGATAATGTGCAAAGTTGTTGAGAGCATTATTGATGAAGCTTGAGTGTAAATGCCATTAGGTTTATTGGTAGTATATTGAGCTAGGGTTTTGCAGAGAAAAATTCTCAAATTATGGCTCAAAGCTAGGTGTTGCCATAGATAGCCCTTGCTAATATATGTTGTTGGTATCAAGATGTCATTAGTTGTTAGTATATAACAGGATTCTCCTTGAGCCATAATTCAAGGAAGTTGCTCTAGAATTTAGGGGTCGCTGAGAAGAGAAATTAGAACATTTGTGTGCCATCTGATAGTCCTAGGGTTTGCAAACCCTAGGTAAGTCTCAAACAATATGATTAAGGAAGCTCTAGGGTTTGTGGACAAAACCCTAGAACTAAACTTAGATCGATGTTTTCGTTGCATGAAGAAACCCTTTTAAAGACAGTAAAGCAACATACTTATGATGAAAAAGGATGAAGAGTTTTGCAATTGGATGGTTTCTACAAGATGGAAAGGATCTAGAGGGAGCTAACAAATTCCTCTTTATCCTCAAAAGATAAGTATCTTATATCTCACTTCCTTGATTACTGTTGTTGGTATTTTACTATTAGTTAGCCTCTTATCTTTGTTTCTTTTGTTGAGTTGTAATTGTTCTTCCATGGCCTCCTAGTGAGGATTGCAGGTACGTAGTGAAGGCTACCAAGGCTTTGGCAACAAATGGAAGAACAAAGCAAAGCGTGTGACAAGAGGATTCATAGTGAAGGCTACCAAGGCTTTGGGAACATATGGAAGTATTGGAAGAACAAAGCAAGTGTGTGACAAGAGGATTCTCCTTGGAAATATTTGTGTTTAAGAGGGAGAAATTGTGTTGATATCTGGAATTATGCAAGAAGGGCTTCTTGTTCAGAAGAGAAAGCCAATAAAGGATTCACGTGACAGAGGGAGCAACCCAGATTGTTTTAGCAAGATTTGTTTTAACATTAGAATGAATGGAAAGCAACTATGGCGATAGATTCAAATTAGTCAGTTTTTGGTTGAGCCAAGGCATGTGGCACAACATGTATTGAGATACCAGTATGGTACTATTGATTGAGATGTTTCTTATGATAAAATACGATTGTTGGAATATACAAATTCAAAATGGTCAGAATATATTGAAGTAGGGTAGTTTTAAAATTGTTTGATGTACAAAATGAGCAGTAATCCTCCGATGTATTTCTTTGGTCGAGTTGGTCAAAGCCTCTATCCTTGGATGAAGTTGGTGTATTGCTGGGACAAGCTTGGAGAAATTGAGAATGCCCTCCTTGGTGAAAGGAAGTGTTGATGTTGCAACATCTATAAGCATCAATCCTGGATTGCTCCCTTGGTCATGGGGTTTGGCTTGGAAGCCATGGAGTTTGGCTGGGAGATTGGTCAGGAGATTGGATCTATATGAGTATTGAGGTCTGGAGTACTCCCTTAGGTCATTGAGTTTGACCGGGAGACCATTATTTATGGTTGGGGAGATTGACTTTATTGACATCGAGATCAATATTCCTCCCTTAGGTCAAGGGGTTTGACTGGGAGACCATATGATCGGGGAGATTGACTTTGGTGTTGGGATTCCTCCCTTAGGTCATGGAGTTTGACTGGGAGACCATTGTTTATGGTCGGGGAGATGGACCCTAAGTACTCTCTTAGGTCATGGTGTTTGACTAGGAGACCATTATTATGGTCAGAGAGATTGATCTTGGTTACTTTGTTAGGTCATAAGCGGTGGCCAGGAGACCATTGTTCATGGTCGGGGAGATTGACTCTCATTAGTCTCTTAGGTCATGGAGCTTGACCGAGAAACCATTATTTATGGTTGGAGAGATTGGCCTCATGAACAACATAACATGCTCCCTTGGTCAGTGGGTTCTAACCTTATTGTCATGAAGTTTGGCTAGTGAGTTGAGGTTGTGCTTGATGTTCATGCGGGATGCTTCCCACATGGTTGTGGTTTTGAACATATGGTGGATGGATTCATTCAACCTTTTCTTGGAATAGAGAAATTTTCAACAAGAAAACATCTGTGGAAGTTATTATGAATACCTCCCTAGCTGAAAGGAAGTGTTGGCGTTTTGTAGCTTCTGTCGATCTTCATAATTGATTTGTTTAGTTCTCCAAAAATAAAAGAAAAATGACAAACATAAATTGTATTTTAAGTTTGCTTCAAAAAGGAAAGGTTAAATTCTGAAATTCAAATAAATTTAAATTTTGCCTCCAAAATTTGTTAAGTTGGCCCAACATGAAGTCAAGTCGGCTCTTGCCAAGGGTCACACCCATTCTGATCATGTAACCTCTATATATTGCCAATTCGTCTTTCACTTTTGGGCACCCATTTTCTGATTATCTGAGGAACAATTAAGATCATCTGAGGCAATATTCGGAGGCAGAGAAGGACAAATCTCTGAGGCTTTTTAAGGGCAATTTGATTAGGTTTGACCTGGGTTTGGTTATTGGTCAATTTGATTTGTTTTGACTGGAAGATTCAGATTGTATCTCTTGTTAAATGGACAAATTTCTCTAAGAAAAGGTTGTTGGTTTTTTTCCCTGGTTAGAGTAAGCAAGTATCAATTATATATTGAAGACATATTGATGTAGGTTTTTCACACTTTCTACATTGATTCATTACAAAAGATATATAAGCTTCAAAATCAAACTATCTTTTAGCAAAATTATCGACAAAGCAAAATGGAATCAATCACTAACGAGAAAGGAATGGAGTCTAATTTACAAATGAAGGAAGATTTTCAAAAACTTCATATAACTATGTTTCAGCGCTATTTAGAAGTAAGGGGACTTTGGCAGTAAAATATGTTAATATTTCTATCTTGCTCGCTGAAGATCAACATTATATAAACCCTAAACTTGCAAACCGATTGGTGATTCTTGTTTGCATGTTTCTGTGGGTAGAATTGGAAGAAGAGAAGTCCAGAATATGCTCCACAGTTACATTTTCAAGTCGATGTTTCATGTCCATACTAGGACCCATCATCAAGACAAGATGCTTGAGAGAAGGCGAAGGGATGAAGGAAAGGGAAGAAGGATAAACATTGACTAAACTAACCCTAATAACCTAGAATCCTTAAAAATATAATAAACAAATGAGGGAAAATGTAAGGTTTCATAAAATTTATGATTTTAGGTTTAAGAAATATAATAAAATATTAATAATATTTAATGTAGAATATACCAATATATGACTAGTAATATAAAATATGGATTTGTTAATGAAATATAACCATATTAATATAATATAGCTATATTAATAGATTAGTAAATTATTAAATTTTTATTAGTTTATAGGATAATAATATGTTAATATAATAATATTAATATTAATGAATGATATTTATGTAATATAATATGTATTATATTAATATAGTGAATTTAGTGTACTAATATCAAGGTTATAAAGTATTAACTATGGAAATATATTAATCATTGTCTTAAAATTAATATGATATACTTAATAAATAAGTATATTAATATTAATGTAATATAATAATATTAATATATTCATGCCATATGGTACATTTAGTAATGCAATAAACCCTGAAAATGCAAGGGATGATTAGCTTTAGAGATGAGGGATGAGAGGGAGCCAACTTCTACTTACCTCACCTCCACCATCCTGGTTGAGGTTATTAGGATGCTTCATTATTTGGAGCCCTTCTCTAAACTTTCTTTTAAAGTATTGATCTTCTCTGGAGATAATTTTAGTGTCTTCAAGGCAAATATGATGCCTAGAACGGAGGGAATGTTCAACAAGAGTAAAGGAGTGAGTGCGTTGATTCTTAGTATCTGCTTGATGCTCCTTAATTCTTATTTTAAACAATCGTCTGGTTAAACTGATTTAGCTTCTTCCACAGGAACAATTGATTTTGTAAACCCCTTTAAGCCGTTGTTGGTCAATTCTGTCCTTTACTGATTTCATATTGTGCCATATTATAATCAAAAAATTAGACTAGTGGGACAAAAAATGATATGACATAATCGATTTACAATTAAACATTGAGGATTATACATTTATATAGCAATTCTCTATTTGATCCCTATGGAGTGATCAAGGTGACGTTATTTTGGGTTTGCCCTTGATGGAAACTCTAGGGTCTTTCATCCTAAATACAATGAAGTTTTTAACATTTTCCTACACGAAGAAAAAAATAACACTACAGGATGCTACATTGAAGTCAGATTTTGTTAACACTAGAAGACATACAAGATATCTCAAAATTAATGCTTTAAGAAAGTCAAATGTTGGTGCAGCGTATGAAAAATGAAGTTGACAAAATTATCGCTGACAAAAATGTAGAATTTTTTTCGCTTAAGGACCACAATGAAAAATTAGATACACAGATTGAGAAGCTTAGAAGGATATGTTGTTGGTAAGCGAAGTACAACAACATATTGAGAAGGAAACATCAAAATCTTTAGATGTAAAAATGCAAGTTGGGGGAAAATGAACGAATACCGATGCAGTCAATATCATGACTCAAGAAGATGACAAACCAATTGAAGTAAAAGCATATGTAGATGTTGCAGTTCAAACGATGGAAATTTCAAGTGAAGATCCAACACGTTTCCAAGTAACTTCTGTACATGGAGGAAATCAGATACTTCAAGTAAATCAATAAATCACCACAAACAAGATAAGAGGAAATCAAATCACAAGAACTCCTTATCAACACCCAAATCATAAAAGCAAACATCTCAATCAGTCTGCAAATCCATATCACTTAGACTAGAAACAAGTGACTTATGTTACAAAGAATATCAATATGTAATCTAGTCTTATGATAACAATTCATCCCAAGTTTTCAGTAACAACAAGATTCCACAAAAGGTTAATTTGG
This sequence comes from Pinus tabuliformis, assembly GCA_031772625.1. Lineage (NCBI taxonomy): Eukaryota > Viridiplantae > Streptophyta > Pinopsida > Pinales > Pinaceae > Pinus > Pinus tabuliformis. The sequence goes on along the minus strand of CM062809.1, from coordinate 31,986,980 downwards.
GATGGCAGATCATTTTACTATGCGACAATTTTGTACCACATTGAGAAGTTCATATTGTTTTGTTGTTGATATGAGTAGCATCGAAAAGTCTTATACAATTACTTGGTGTCTTAGCATGTGGAAGACATTATTTGTCTCTTCAAGTAATTTACATATTCTTTCCTAAGTTTAACTTGGGAAAAGTACAATAATTAAAGCCAATTAATTATTGTGGACTATTTGGTTATTATCTAAGGATAAATAATTTAATTATTTAAGTGACTTAGCAATAATCTTAACCTTTGATCTTCAATATGTTTCTAGAAGGAAGATTCAAGATGTTCTAGAAGGAATCTTCAAGATGTGGGGAGATTGGGGTTAGAGATTTTGACTCAATGAAGATTATACATGGAGGCTAGTGATGGAGGTGAAGACACAACGAAGAGCACAAGTGTGTGAGCGAGTCATCATGAGAGAAAGTGATTATCTCTACAGTGCGAGGGGCTCAACAACGAAGAGCACAAGTGTGTGAGCGAGTCATCACGAGAGAGAGTAATTTTCTTTGTAGTGTGAGTGGCTTAGCAACAAAGAGCACAAGTGTGTGAGCGAGTCATCATGAGAGAGGGTGATTCTCTCTTCAGTGCGAGTGGCTTGGTGACCAGTCTGCAGAGAGGAAGAAGTGCGAGTGGGCTTGTGCAAATCTAGGAGGGTTGAGTTGGAGGAGATTATAGGGTCGAGTTGCTAGAAGAAGATTGAGTTTGTCGAGAGGAGGCCAAGTTGCTGGAGAGCTAGTGTTTTTCTAGTGCGCATTAGTGGTTGGGCGCAAATCGAGTTGCTAGATGGCGCAAATTTGATCGCTGTAGGCCGATTTCTTCAAAGCAATTTCATCTGGAGGTAGATTTCCTTAAGGAGGTTTTACGTGGGCCGAATTCATTATGAGGGATCCAAGTTACAAGTTCTTGATTGTATTTCTCCTTGTATCTTTATGGGTCAAAAAACCTAGATTTTCCAGATAATGAAATGACGGAAAATCGTTTTTGGGTTAATTAATTTTGCAATGTGTGATTGATCTCTATGGTTTATTTCCGATGCATATTTTTGATTTTGGATGTTAAAGATACTAGTGATTTTATTTTTTTGGTGATTAAGTTATTATTTGGGTAATTAAATAATAAACTGGGGATAAGTTAAATTTCCGTTAGAAAATAAATTTGGTTGGTATTTGAAATTTTCATTGAAGATGACAATTTTGAGACAAGAAGACATTCGAGACAGAAAAAGATATCAAGCCATTTCATCAATAGGCTTTGAGGACAAAGCTCTTCTAAAGGGGAAGGCAATGTAACAAACATTAATATATAACTTAAATAATAGTTAATAAACTAATAAGTTATGAAAGGACTGTTGATTTTGGGTAGCATCGAATGTGCCCTAGCCATGAAATTTGGTGGAGAGGCTAAGGCACATGAGATCTCCAAGACCTAGATATCGTTTGGAGAAATTCCACTCGGATGAAGAGTTATTAAAATAATTAATATTTTTAATGAGTTCCTAAGTCTAAACTTAGGAAAATAAAAATATTAATGTGTATTAATAAAATATGGGTGAGAAAGTTCTAAGTGACGAGGATCAAGCTAGTTCCAATCTTAGCCGTTGATTAGGGACTTAATCTTGGCTGCTGATTTTTCAACAGGAAAAATATAAGAGGAGGCTCGAGGGTCAGTTGGAGACACACCAAGAGAGATCAAAGAATTCGATTTTCTGGGGCGAGGTTCGCTGAGGAAATCGAGTTAGTGATCAGAGTTACAGTGAGGGGCAGTTCAACAAGGGATTTTCATCCCAGGCTCAAGAATACGTAGCAAAGAGGCAACGTAGTGCCGGGAGAGATAACGCAGGCCTTAGAAAGGTTGACGCAGAGGCCAAAGAGCTGACGCATAAGGCTTACACAAGTGATGTAGAGGGCTCACGCAAGTGACACAGAAGCTGTAGAGGTTGATGCTGGGCCTCAGAGGTAGCACTGGGGAGATTTTGTGGGGCAAACTGGGAGCAGATCAACAAACTTTGAGTCGGGAGAGGGTGACACAACTCCTGGAAGAGTGACACAGTTCTAGAGCAGTGCTTGGAGCAGCTTTCGCTGTCCAGCACAAGGAATAGCTAGAGTCGCTATGGGGTTTGATCATTCGGTTGCTGATTTGCCAAAATATCTGTCTCCGGATAAAGGAACTACTGCTGAGGATATTCTTTGTTGGGTGAGCCATTTCTGGCACCCTAGTTGTATTCACGAAATTTGATTAATAATACAAACCCTCTATATGCTGCACCGATTGTATTCTCGAATTGGTTTTTTTTGGGGACGATTGTCCAAAAATAATGGTGTCCCTTGTGTTATTGTCTCAGTTTATTTCAGTGCATGATCTGTATACTTGTGAAGGATGCAATAGTGTTTACTTTGATGTTTATGCAATTAAATAACTGGTTAATGTAAAGAAAAAGTAGGAGATTGTAAACCAGTCATTGCAATAAGGGTTTCTAATGTGTTAGATTCAGGAGTTTTCACATGGTATCAAAGCGATTGCAGATCATAGGCGATTGAAGACACCAATCGAGAAAATCTGGGAATTTGCAGCAAAGAAGCAACTGTCCCGAGAGACAACGCTGTTCTAGAGTTGAAGAGGCAAGAGGAGTGACGTAGTGCAGAGAGTGACGCAGAGGCTCACGCAGTGCTTGCGTCAGCATTTTGAACTGGGAGAGGAAGACTCAGTAGCTGGGAGGAGCCCACACAGTAGCTACGTCAGCCATCAGGGCTAGCACAGAGGCAAAGGAGGGCAGAACAGGCTCACGCAGACCTACGTCATCCTTCTGAGCCAGGAAGGATTGACGCAGTTGGCCGGGAGGAGCAGATTCAACCCACGCAGAGATTGCGTAGAGCTTGAAGGGCTCAGATTCTTCGAGTTGCTGGGGCTAAGGGAGCTGTGCAGATTTTGATTTGTGGAGTTGGTGGGACACTATTTCTGTCGGTGCAGAATAGTGTCTAAGGAGACTGAACCAAGGTAGAGGGAAGCACTACCTTGACAGATTTCTAGCCAAGAAATCTAGATCTGGGTTGCAGCGGCAAAGGAGGATTGGAGAGGAGTGATTCGACAATTGGCCGAAGGATTTCCGAGAGGGAAATCAGGACTCAGAGGGAGTCTAGAGAAGAGGAGCAGAGATGGCAGTGAACAGATTGAGGGATCAAGACAGATTGGACGAGGCTTCCAATTTTGTCATCTGGAAGGCCATGATCTTGGCAATCCTAGATAAACATCGCATCAAAGACTATGCCTTGAGAACAATAGCTATCCCAGTTGACCCTAATGCAAATGCGAAGTATGAGGAGGCCCAGGCGAAGACGAAATGCATGATCCTAGATGGGGTCGAGGATCATGCCATACCACATATTGCTGAGAAGAACACAACAAAGGGAGATGTGGCAAACGCTGACCACCTTATACTAGGGCTCTTTCGTGTAGCGAAAGATGTTATTGGAGAATTAACTGAGGTCATATCAGATGTAGAAAGCAGAGGAGATAGATCCATTCCTTCTCAGGTTGCAAGGGATTTGCGACCATCTTACTTCTGTGGGGTCTACACTGGATCTAGAGTTCATGGTCAGGACTGCTCTAAATGCAGTCTCCGAGGACTGGGAGACGTTTGTCCAAAGAATTTTGGGCAGAGCGACTCTCCCTAGTTGGGAGGAGATGTGGCCAGCTCTTCGACAGGAAGAGCTCAGGAGATTGACCAAGGCATGGAGTAGCAGTAAGGGAGTTCGAATCAAAGAGGAGGAGGAGGATGCAACTTTCGCATCAGCTGGACAACAGGGGGTACACAAGAGGAAGAAGAAAGACATCTCCAAGGTCAAGTGCTTCAACTGTGGGGAGCTGGGACATTATACCTCTTAGTGCCCCAGGAAGAAAGGCAAGGGAGAAGCTTCCGACTCTAAGGCTGCTTCAACAAAGGTGGAGAAGAATGTTGAGACTGATGATGATTGTGCCATGAGTGCTCATGCACCTCTAGAGAAGAGGTGGGGAGACATAGAGTTGTAGTCGAGAGGACTACATGTAGGGGAAGGATCCTTGAGGTGCCCAAACTCTTGGATCACATACAGCTACGGGAGCCCTTAAAGATAGTAACATGACGATAGGTGTTGGGTGGAGTTAGGTGTGATAGAGCAACAGTGGCAGAGCTAGAGTGCCAAAGTCTGTAGCAGCGCATTGGAGGTTGCAGCAGTGCGAGAGGCACAAAGGTGTTTGCAGCAGTGCAGTGGCAGCAGGCCAAGCATCAACAGAGAGGACTGATGCGGAGGATCAGTGTGATGCTTGTATGCTGAAGCATTGCTAGAGCACATTCCTCGCTAAGAGGGAATGTTGATTTTGGGTAGCATCGAATGTGCTCTAGCCATGAAATTTGGTGGGGAGGCTAAGGCACATGAGATCTCCAAGGCCCATAAATCGTTTGGAGAAATTCCACCCAGATGAAGAGTTATTAAAATAATTAATATTTTTAATGAGTTCCTAAGTCTAAACTTAGGAAAATAAAAATATTAATGTGTATTTATAAAATATGGGTGAGAAAGTTCTAAGTGACGAGGTTCAAGGTAGTTCTAATCTTAGCCATTGATTAGGGACTTAATCTCGACCGTTGATTCGTCAACAAGAAAAGTATAAGAGGAGGTTTGAGGGTCAGTTGGAGACACACCAAGAGAGATCAAATAATTTGATTTTCTGGGGCGAGGTTTGTTGAGGAAATCGAGTTAGTGATCAGAGTTGCAGTGAGGGGCAGTTCAGTAAGGGATTTTCATCCCAGGTTGAAGAATACATAGTAGAGAGGCAACATAGTGCCGGGAGAGACAACACAAGCCCTAGAAGGGTTGACACAGAGGCCAAAGAGCTGACGCAAAGGATGCTGAAGGCTGACGCAGAAGCCGTAGAGGTTGACACTGGGCCTCAGAGGCAGCGCTGGGGAGATTCTGTGGGGCAGAATGGGAGCAGATCAGCAGACTCTGAGTCAGGAGAGGGTGATGCAGCTACTGGAGGAGTGACGCAGTTCCAGAGTAGTGCTTGGAGCAACTTTCATTGTTCAGCACAAGGAACAGCTAGAGTTGCTGTGGGGTTTGATCATTCGGTTATTGATTTGTCGGAATATCTGTCTCCAGTTAGAGGTACTACTGTCGTGGATATTCTCTGTTGGGTGAGCCATTTCTGGCACCCTAGTTGTATTCACGAAATCTTCTTAATAATACAAACCCTTTATATGTTGCATTGATTTTCCCGAATTGGGTTTTTCTGGGGACGATTGTCCAAAAATAACGGTGTCCCTTGTGTTATTGACTTAGTTTATTTCAGTGCATGATCTATATACTTGTGAAGGCTGCAATAATGTTTACTTCGATGTTTATGCAATTAAATAACTTGTTAATGTAAAGAACATGTAGGAGATCGTAATCCAGTCATTGTAGTAGGGGTTTCTGATGTGTTAGATTCAGGAATTTTTACAAGGACATGTTTGTTGGTTGAGACATGACTATTTGTGAAGGGGCACCTTGCCTAGTATATAAACAAGGTCCTCATTTGTAATCATAACATATCATATCACTTTTACTTTCAACATTCTTACATAAATATATTATTTGTCCTATTATGGATATTTACATATTCCAAATATTTTGTATATTCCGTTGTGTATACAAACCCTGTTCATTATAACTTCACTCCTTCCTCTAGTTCTATAGTGTGCTCAAATCCCCCGTTAGGAGGCCTTCCTGATGGGATCTCTCCAAATACTTTTTGATGCTTGTTCAATAATGCTTGGATGTCCTCTAGGTAATTCCTGCTGCCAACTGAAGGTTTTTGTGTTATCACCAAGCATTTTGTAGCCCAAGCTATATCTCCATGTCGAAATATGGCCTTCCCTCTTTTTGGCAGTAACAACTTTGGGAGAAACATTGGTCATTCCTCTTCAATAACACTCATTTTCCATCAACTTTGACAAATTCCATTTGCATAGTTTGATAGTCTTTCGAGTGCCTTCCTATAGAAGTAAGCCACAAGACTCCCAATACAAGATTGGTGTTAGCTAACTCCACCACATCGATGTCATGGAATAATTCCCCATCTTGAGCTCCATCTGCGGGACCTTCCTTGTGCATGCCAGGTGACGATCCCATGCTACTTCAGCATCAAATCCCTCGAACTCCTTTGTAGTCAGATGCCTTTTGGCTACCAAGGTTACATTTATGAAATTGTGGGTGGACCCACCATCAGTAAGAACGATGACTCGCTAGCCCTGCACAACACCTCTAGGCTCTAACTCTAAAAGTGTTATTCTTGGGGACATGAGAAAGCTTGGCTGTAGTGACTCCCTTTGTCTCCACCCGTGGTGGTTCTTTGTTGCTACTGCTATGTCCATTTATGGAATTGCTTTTGGTTCCTCCTCTTCTTCACTGTCAGATAATACCTCTATATGGTGGGCCTTACCTTTCCCCATACATCTATGTCCTAGTACCCATGGTTCCTTGCAGCTGTAGTAGAGCTTCTTTCTCCTTAATTCGTCACTTGTCTATTCTACTTTGCTTTTACCCTGTCGCAGTTTCTTCTCCTTGTTTTTTTGAGGGGGAGTGAATTTAAGTGGGGCCCTTTTAGGAATTGCATCTTCCATGTCTCTGGTTCGAGATATAACATTGTGCAATGTGTTTGGATTGAAAGTCTTGACCCAACCATGTAGTGGATCGGACAATCCTTTCATGAACAACATTACCAACTTGATTTTGGATATATTTGTAACAATCATTGCCAATTTTTGAAATTCTGAAATATAGGTATCTGAAGTACATGTTTGTCATAGTTGTGCCAACTCCCTGAGATGCAATTTGGGATTCTTCTTGTCAAAGTGCTTGATCAACCTCTTCGTGAATTCCAAGTAGGAAGTGATACTAGAGTGACCTAAAGTGGTTAATCCATGGTACCACCATTCATGAGCTTTGCTTTCTAGATTTAGCGTAGCATACTGTATGGCTTATGTTTTTGTCATAGGGTTAAGTTGGAATTATGTATCCAACTTCTATACCCATGCTATGGCTGTGCGACTGGATGAGCCATCAAGAGAAGGAATTGTTATCTTCCTTGTTTTCTTTAGAAGGGTAGACATCCCTAGGATAAAGGTCCACTTTGGTGTGCCTTGAAACACTTCGACTCTTGCTAAGTCACAAGTTATTGGTGTATTTGGCTTTTGGGCTGTTGAATATACTCTTGGGTTATAGTGGCAACCAAGAGACTTGATCTTGGGTTTAGCCCAAATTACTCTAATGAGTTATTGCCTCCCATGATTAAAAAACATATACAATAAATAGTACAATCATGATAACCACCATATAATAGTTAATGTTACCTAATCAAGAAGTTAATATTGTCATCCTAATACTTATTTAAGTTTATGATAACTAGAATAAAGACTATATCCACAATTATACATAAGGTGGTTAAGGACATAGGATTAGATTCAATAGAGTTTATGGATTTTAGTATGTTCCTAAAGAGTATAATATGATAAATGATAGGAATAAGTTCCTAAAGAGTATAATCTTCCACTGCCATTAAAATTTTTGGTCCATTGGATAAATAATATGAATAATATGCAAAAAGTAGAGTAGTGACGGAGAACAAGGAGCGGGTAGATCTGAAGGTTGACCAGCTTAGAGGGAGTCGATCTTTGTTAAATTTTGCAATTAATTATCTTAGATCTTCAACCTTTAAGTGTAGACAATAACCAATAGCCATAAAGAAGACAATCAATGAACAATAAGACAACATATTTGGTCCAAGACCAGGGAAAAACCCCACTGTGGGGGAAACCCTTTAAGAATATTCTTCTATTAGATCTTAATCAAATGTTCAACAGAGATACATAAGCAGAGTACGAAACCCTTCTCTCAATGACAACAACGTTACCCACTTTCAAACTAGGACAAATCTTCTGAAGTGTGAGATTTGATCACAATTGTAGAATAACAGATCTTTCAATCCTTTAGCAAAGATTACAAGTGCGAATAGGAGATCTACAATAGGTCTCCCAACAAATGACAAATAAGCCTCAATGCAAGTTAAAAAAAAGGCCTTTAGTGCGAAGTTATCTAGCCACATATATTAAAAAAATCTCTTCCAAAGATCGTGCTTTAAGATGAGTGTTAATGAATTTAAAATCAACTTCAAAATTGCAAGTGTGAGAATAAGATTAGCTTCCACGAATGAGATAGACAAGTCTCTAGGTACGTGCTAGAAATCCAAGACAATATGCTTTCGCAATAAGATGATCTAGCCACAAATAATATGTAAATATCCTCTAGGAGAAAGAGGATGAGTCTTGTAATACGTGATCTACAAAAATTGATACAAGGAGATTTGCCACCAATGATAATACAAGACAGAGATCTTGCCAATAATACGAAATATGGCAAACAATAATGCAAGAAAGAAATTTGCAGAAATGCGAGAGAGAAATCTCCACTAGATTTGCCAATGATGAAATGAAATAACAGTCTTCCAATAAATCTGCTAACAGTGAGAGAGGTAAAATACTGATGCAAGGGCTTTATCACGAATGCGAAAGAGATCACCAGTGATGATAAGAGATCTGCCACTAATAATCAGAGGCCTGTCACTAATAATAAGAGATTTGCCAATGATGATAAGAGATCTACCATTGATAATCAGATATCTGCCACTGATAATCAGAGATCTACCCATGATGATAAGAGATTTGCCACTGATAATTAGAGATCTCTCAATGATGATAAGATATCTGCAAATCTACAATAGATCTGCTAACAATAAGGGAGATAAATTGCTAAGGCGAGGGCTTGATCACCAAAGCAAGAGAGAGAGAACTCGATGTGTTGCAAATGAAGGCTTCTCTTCAATATATAGGAATCTTTTGAGACAAAATCCCTAACTCGAATTAGGCTTTTGGAAGCTCCTAGAGTGATCCATTTTTGCACATGTCAAATTAGATCACTTAAGTGATTTTATTTTGCACATATCAAAATAACTTTATAAAACAATTTTGAAATAACTTTTGCACTTGTAAAAATAATTTGTACTGCTTCAAGGGTGAAAGGGGTTTAACTCATAGAGTGTTTTTCTCGAGAAATTTCTCCCTTAGTTGCGTGAAATTAAACACTCCCTCTCAACTAGGGAGGAATTCCCATCAATAGTGTCAAAATTGTTGTACTTATCAAATTGTCATGGCTCATGCTGAACTTTCTCCAATCTAAAGAACAATACTCATGGCAGGGGAGCCTCAACTACCACCATGAATCCAAGCTCAGCGAAATAAAGGCTAAGAAACCATTATCGGGGAGTCTCAAGCTCCAACCCAACCTAAATATCATCGGGGAGCCAAATGCTTCCACCCGACATCAGGGAGCCACATGCTACAACCTGGAACAAATACTATCGATGAGACTCATGCTACCACCCAAAATGAATACTGCTCAGGCATGAAGACTAAAAAACCACTGCTCAACCATTGAGGCTAATGTTGCAAAATGTAACTAGGTTCGGTCTTCATAGTGACATGTAATTATGATCTTTGAAAATGATGAAAAGAAGTAAATAAAATTATTTTTGTAATGCTTTGCTTCATGGGTTTCATGAGCAAGAGGTTTATTTTAAATGGGTCCCATTGAGAGCCTTAGGATTTGTCAAAGAGTCAATGTCATGTATGAAGAGCTCTTCTTGAGCACGTGTCTATTGTATATGAGTCTATATTAGCCCTCCAACGACAAGTACAAAACTCTCTCTTCATGTCGGCCTCAAGAAGAAATAGAAACTCATGTTGGCTCACTTATTTTGGAGACACATTCGTTTAATACATCATGTCGGCTTATTTATGGAGACAAACTACTATATATACACGGCTGGGCTGCTCGCATTTCCACAGAGAATTTCGGATACATTTCAGAGTTTTTCGGATGGATTGTTGAAGGGACAAGTGTGGATCTCTCTGGGATTTCGGGTGGCATAATGCAGAAGCAAGCTCGGATATCAGTGCAGTGAAAGGAACTTCTGATGGGTAAGAACAACAAGGAGATCTAGGGACATATCTTCATATATCCTTGTGGTCTCCGGATGGGTAGCAACAGAATGAAGTTTTGATACATATCTCTGAGATTTCAGTATTAAGTACAGTAAAGGCTACAAGTTCGGACCTATCTAAAATGCAGAGTTCAGTTCGGATTGGTAGTGAAGGAATTCTGAAGGAAGAGTCTCGGTGCCACTATAGAAGATCCTTAGATGATGAAGGGTATAGATACTATGGAGATGATCTCGGTATAATCTCTGTCTCACAGCGAAGAGGATTTGATAGATGATCATAAGCATGTGGCAAGGTCTCAGTACTATCACAAAGAAGATCGAAGTTGGAAGAGAATCGAAGAAGAAGTTTGACTGTCAAGAGAGCTTATGTTTTGTCTCGAAGAAGCTATTAGGTCAAGGGTCTTGGTCTTGGTATTCGTTAATTGGAATCTCTATAAGAAGAATTTGTGCTGGTTTTCCTCTCAAAGAGTGAGAGGTTTTGGCCCTGGCTTATAGCCTACATGATGTGTCTCTTGTGTATTTATGTTCATGCATTGGTTACAGTTTGATGAAGAAGAATACTAATAATCTAAACAAGTAAATAACATTCACAAGCAGTCACTGATAGAAGAGAAATCACCTAATAATAATGCCCTAGATTTCTCAACATGGTATTAGAGCTAAGGTGTAAATGTCAAGGAAGGGCATCTAATCAAAGAGACACTCAAGGATCGAATTTCAAGAAAGGCATCAAAGCAAAGTGAAAGATCTACATTGAAGAATCAAACCCTAGATCAAAGAAGAAGGTCTACTTCAGAAGAAGTCTTGGGATTATCAATTAAATCCAAAACCTTATTCCTACTCAAGGTAAATAGATCGACACATAAAAGAAGCTAGAAGTCTACACCAGCAAAAGTGTTGGATCCTATTGTCATCATCAAAAGACCTCAAAGATCCTCATCAAGTTATCTACAAAGCAAGGCAACCCAAAGTATAGAGAAGCATTTCTTGGACTAAGATCCCATCATCTTGGATATCCTAGAAGCATTTATGATCTGTATTTATTCACTATCAAAGAAGTCGAAGTATCTTGAAGGCGAGAAGGCATTATCATCTTCAAAAGCTATAAGGAAATCTCCCTATCATTACAACAAGGATCTCATCCTTATCCTTGAAGAAGATCATCCGAGGAAGCATCAAACATCCTCATCAATCATCATCAACAAAGGAAGCTAGATCTAAAAGTGTTGACATCATAAAAGGAGCAATCTCCTTTATTGAAGAAGGGATTTTTATTTGGAAGAAGATCATTCAAAAGGAGCACTAATACATCTTCTTCAACCACCATCAAAGTGATCAGGTTGAAGATTTCATCTTCACTTGTCAAGCTTTCATTCTATAATCAAATTTAGTAAAATGACTTTATTTTGCAAGGAGATCTATAAGCTGGTTGGGTCATTGAAATTCCTTGCATGAAAAAGGAGGATAGACATAGTCCTCGAAGAAAGTGAAGTCATTGAAATGGAGAGGTCTCCTCTAATTACATGGAAAGGGATTGTTATGAAAGGTCCCCTCATCAAGCAATATTGGAGACATCAAAGAGATATATATGATAGGCTGGTAGAGCTATAAAGAAGGTCACATCACTTAGATCTGATCTACTCAAATTGAAGGAATCAAAGGATAAATGGTTATCTTCATAAGATCTCAAGATCTGGGAGAGATAATCCTCATTGGTCTAAATGCACTAACTGATGAACAAGGTAAGAAATGTCTATGAGGATAAGAAGGCTATCCCATTCAACAACTTGTGGGTTCTATGCAAGATAGAAGAAGACAGGTTGAGGGCAAAAGTATTCAGACATTTGTCAAAAGGAAAGAAGAACATAGTTAAGATTCAATGCTTTGAGCACTACAGGAAAGATTATACTAAGTTCAAGGGCAATGACAAGGCGAATAGAGAAGAAGTCCATTTCACCGAAGAAGTGGAGTAAGCTGAAAGAAGGAAGTCCAAGGAAGAGGAAAAGTATTAGAAGTAAGAGCTCGTGACATCACCATAGGAAACATGAAGGATGTCTGATAATCAACTATGAAGGATATAGCTCTTGGGAACCTCATTGGAAAATTAAGGAAAGGAAGAAGTCATCCAGGACAAGGCTCATCATGTTGAGAAATCTAGGGCATTGATAGTTAAAAGATTTCTCTACTTGATAATTGCTTATGATCTACTTTTACTTCTTAGCTTATAGTCTTTTCTTCGATGTGTTATTATTGTGTTCTTTTCATCAAGAATTACAAATATGTATAGTAAAAGACAAGTGACATAGTATGTAGGCTTGTTAGTCAGGGCCAAAATCCCTCACCTCTTGAGAGGAAAACTCGATCAAAATTCTTCTTTTAGATCTTCAATTGACGAATACCAAGACCATGACATAGACCCTTGAGTCTAGTATCGTCCCAAGAACCTTGTCACTAACCTTGATGCTTTGCCTCTTCCCTTCGTTGACTTTCTTCTTGATCTCGAACTGCTCTCCTCAACTCCACCTAGAGAAAATCGGTCTCTATTCTTCACATTGCTGCTTCTTGGCTTCCTCTAGAGAATCTCGGTCTCTAGGATTTCACTGGTCTCCTCTAGAAAAACTCGGTCTCTAGATCTCTATCTCGGTCACCTAGGAGAATCCTTCTTCACTGCCCCAGAAGAAACTTCTCTTTGCTTCCCCAGAAGAAACTTCCTTTTTTGCTTGCCCAAAAGAAACCTTCTTCTTCGCTTGACCAAAAGAATCATCTTCCTCACTTCTTCGCACTTCTTTGTAGCCTTCTTCTTTGCACTTCTTCACCGAATGCTTGACGAGTTTCTTGCCTTCAAGTGAGGCCGAGTTAGGCTTTATATACACCTCATCTCATGTCCTTTAGTCCGACATGATCACTAGAGGTTAGGTCAACTTCTTCTAGCATGTTCTTTCATCGTTGTAGGTCGACTTGAAGAGGATAAGTGACACGGTCTTGGAGGATACTTTATTACATAGACAAATTTTACCTCTTACAAAGTGTAACATGACTTCATTACATGACAATGACTCTATCATTTTATGACTCGATGACAAATAATTCCTAAAGACTCTCAATGGGAGTCTTGACTCAAAAATAAAATCTCTTGCTCATGAAACCCATGAAGCAAGTCAATACAATTATTTTATTTTTCTTCTTTACATCTCATTACATAAAATCATAATTACAAGTCATTATGAAGACCGAACCTAGTTACACTTTTCAACACCTCATACATCAAGTCAAAAAGGAAACATTTGCTGAATAAAGATATGCGAGATCCTCAAATGAAATCCTCATCAGAGGGCTTACCAATCTAGAAAGGAAGCAAGTGTTTCATCAGGAACTCCAACTTGTGGAATTCATGGGATGATGGTATGATGACATAAAAGATAAACAAATCAAGGGGTTGAAGATCTTTTCAATCAAGGAAGCTGCTGAAAGAAGCCTAAGATGACCTAAAGGAAAATGAGGTATGTATGCTTATATTTGATTTTATAAAGTCATGTTGTATGGTTGCAGGTAACATGGATCACTGCTCGATCTTGAGAAGCATGATCAAAGGAAAGGAATCTCCCTCTATGAAAGGTTGGCGATAGGCATGGGTCACTCTAAATAAAATCAACATAATATGTCCTCATATGAAGTATGAGATGGCTAACTACAATTGAGGAACTCTGATTGGAAGCTCATGGGAATGAAATATGCGAAGAAAGAAAGGAAGAGATCGTGAGATATGCAACAATGGTAAAGGCAATCAACATCTGAAAGACCAAGAAGATTTGACTAGGAAATTTCTTGGAAAGATATGAAGACTTTAATAGAAGTTTGAAAAAGATGGAGACCCTTGACAATGGATATCTTTGGGAGATATGTCAACATGTATGCAAGATGTTGATGCACACTGGAAGATGTCATGATGAAAAACCATCACACAGGTAATTTTGATTTAAGTGTTCATTTCTTTATTTTTGAACAAATAACTGGATGGGCTAATGCAGGACTGCCGAAGGAAGAATTGTGGATGTCTTCCCCAAGGACCATGTAGAAGGATGTAAGATCCTTCCAAAAGAAATAAAGAAGGCAGCATGACATGAAGCAACGCCAGATGAAGACGACGTGACTGACTCATGGATGGAAGTGATGGATGGTCTGTGCCTTATTAAGAAGCTACGAAAGATGAAGACTCCTTGACAAAGAAATTCATGTCATCGAAGGAAGGAGCTTCCCAAGCAGTTGATTGAGGAGCTGCTATAGGTCCCTAATTAAGAGGGAGCTTGAAATTCCTAAGCCAAGAGGGAGCTTAGGTACATTCCTTTCGTAGGAATGAGTACATTCCATTATTGAAATTGATATGTCCTCCCTAATTGAGAGGGAGAGATAGACACAACATTCTTGTCTTCACTTGGGAAGAAAGAATAGAGGATTGGGTAATCATTTGGCATTCGATACTCTTTGAGAACGTGATAGGGCAGTCAAGATAAGAGTAGTAGTGGACCGATATTCTTTGAGGATTAGCCACCCAATAGAAGAATAGTCCAATGGAAGGTCATACTCTGTGAACACTTGGAGTATGTACCTTGAGAGACAATGATTTTGGTGTCTATGGATCATTGATCTCACCAGCATTGTGCTTTGATCATGTGGATAGAGTTGTTTGATATGATGCTAGACAAATGGGTTACTAATCCGAATCTTCTTATGAGAAATTTTTCAATTTGAGAATGACAAAGTACCATTATGAATACCTCCCTAGTTAAGAGGGAGTGTTGTAAAATGTAACTAGGTTCGGTCTTCATAATGACATGTAATTATGATATTTGAAAATGATGAAAATAAGTAAATCAAATTATTTTTTTAATGCCTTGCTTCATGGGTTTCATGAGCAAGAGGTTTATTTTAGATGGCTCCCATTGAGAGCCTTAGGATTTGTCAAAGAGTCAATGTCATGTATGAAGGGCTCTTCTTGAGCATGTGTCTATTGTATATGAGTCTATATATAGCCCTCCAATGACAAGTACAAAGATCTCTCTTCATGTTGGCCTTAAGAAGAAATAGAAACTCATGTCGGCTCACTTATTTTGGAGACACATCCCTTCAATACATCATGTCGGCTTATTTATGGAGACAAACTACTATATATACATGGCTGCGTTGCTCGCATTTCCACATAGAATTTCGGATACATCTCTGAGTTTTTTGGATGGACTGTTGAAGGGACAAGTGTGGATCTCTCTGGGATTTCGTGTGGCATAATGCAGAAGCAAGCTCAGATATCAGTGCAGTGAAAGAAACTTCAGATGGGTAAGAACGAAGAGATCTAAGAACGAAACCTCGTATATCGTTGGGTCTTCAGACGGGTAGCAACAGAATTAAGTTCTGATACTATCTCTAAGATTTTGGTATTAAGTACAGTAAAGACTACAAGTTCAGACCTCTATCTAAAATGCGGAGATCAGTTTGGGTTGGTAGTGAAGGAATTCTGAAGGAAGAGTCTCAGTGCCACTATAGAGGATCCTCAGATGATGAAGGGTATAGATACTATGGAGATGATCTATGTATAATCTTTGCCTCACAACGAAGAGGATTTGATAGATGATCATAAGCATGTGCAAGGTTTCAATACTATCACAAAGAAGATCGAAGTTGGAAGAGAATCAAAGAAGAAGGTTGACTGTCAAGAGAGCTCGTGTCTTGTCTCGGAGAAGCTATTAGGTCAAGGGTCTTGCTCTTGGTATTCATCAATTGGAATCTCTATAAGAAGAATTTGTGCGGGTTTTCCTCTCAAAGAGTGAGAGGTTTTGGCCCTGGCTTATAGCCTACATGATGTGTCTCTTGTGTATTTATGTTCATGCATTGGTTACAGTTTGATGAAGAAGAACACTAATAATCTAAACAAGTAAATAACATTCACAAGAAGTCACTAATAAAGGAGAAATCACCTAATAATAATGCCCTAGATTTCTCAACAGCAAAGAATCCATAATAGTTCAGCACATAGGCTAAGAATCCATAATAATTCAAGAACACCAGTATCTTCGAACATGAGCGAGATACTACTTACCATGATTGGTAAGGATCACAATCCAATCTCAAGTAGGCAACATCCATTGGCCAGATGGGTGGGAAACAAGAGGCATGACTGGGGCATACTCTTGATTAGAGGCCCCTCATCCCCAGGAGCTCACTAGCTGAATTCCTCATCCCTGGGAGCTCAACCACGGGGGAAGAGCACACATCTCAGTATTCTTGATCAACCGGTTCTTGGACCCAGAAGGGGTACATCCCTTAATCCAAACATATCTATGAAGACTAGAAATTTGATCTTCGGAAATGCTTTGGTAAGTATATCAACAATCTGCTCATGAGTCTGAATATGGTGGAGTCTCACTGCTCCTCTCTGAACCATGTCTTGAATGAAATGATAATTGATTTCAATGTGCTTGGATCTGTCATGAAATATGAGATTCTCAGACAGTCGGATCCCAGTCATATTATCACATAATATCATTGTGGTATCCAGGACTTGCTCAAATAACTATCCAAGGAGTTTTCTTAACCAGACAACTTCACAACTAGCTAAGCTAGCAACAATATACTCATCTTCAACAGAACTGAGAGCTACTGATTTCTTTTTCTTGCTCATCCACGAGATCATGGCGGATCCCAAACTGAAACATCCTAAAGTGCTTTTTCTGTCAATAATGTTGCCTGCCCAGTCAACATCCATATGAACTTATAACTTTATATTGCTAGCAATATATTGAAGACCAAAGTTAATTGTCCCATATTGATATCTAAGCACATGTTTAGCAGTAAACCAGTGATTATATAAAGGCTTGGTCATGAATTGACTCAAGGTGTTTACGACATAGCGAATATCAGGACGAGTGTTCAATAGGAACATCAATGCTCCAATCAACTGACAATACTTAGATGGATTAGATAAATCAGGTCCAACTTCATCACCACAAAGTTTCTTGAAGTTCATCTCCATGGGAGTGCGCATGGATTTGCACTCTACCATTCCAAACCTTTCCAATAGCTTTACAACATACTTTCCTTGGGAAAGAATAATTTCACCAGATCTCTGCTAGACCTCTAGGTCCAAAAAGAAGTGCATCATCCCAAGGTCTTTCATTTCAAATTCAGAGGCAAGCTCCCTCTTACACTGAATCATCAAAGGTTCATTACTTGTCAAAAATAGATCGTCAACATATAATACCAAAATCAAAGGCATACCTTGTACAACTTTGAAGTAGAGGTTTGGATCAACACTGCTCCTCGTGAATCCCAATTTTACAAAGTAGCTGTCAATGCGAGAATACCAAGCCTTGGGGGCTTGCTTTAAGCCATAGAGTGCTTTATTCAATCTGCATACATGGGTTCTTCTGTCATGTACCTCAAAGCCTTGAGGTTGTTCACCATATACTTCCTCCTTAAGAGCACCATGGAGAAAATCTGTCTTGACATCCATTTGATGGAGAGTCCACCTTTAACTAGCAGCTAAAGCAATAATAGAGAGAATGGTGGTATAGTGAGCAACAGGAGCAAAGATGTCTTCATAATCAATTCCCTCTTTATGAGAGAATCCTCGAGCTACAAATCTTGCTTTATATTTTTCAATACAACCATCCATGCCATATTTTATTTTGAACAACCACTTTTTAGTCACAACTGATTTGCCTGGAGGTCTAGGAACAATTTCCCATACATCATTTTGCATAATGGATTCATATTCTTCTGTCATGGTATCCTTCCATACTTGGTGCTTTACTGCTTCTTCAAATGATTGAGGTTCACTCTGTATGATAGAAATCATAGCAACAACATAGTTTTGATATCGACTGGGCTTCTTGCTTTCTCTAAAAGTGACCTTGGGAGCAATATATTTTTCAACATCTTGTAGAGTATCACGAAGCCATAGAGGCCTTTTCCTATATGGAGGAGGATCTAATGGATCCATAGGCTGAATAGGTTCATCTAGGTCCTCATGATCAGGTTCATGAGTAGAGAGATCCACATCATCATTTGTTTCTTTAGAAGAGATAGAAGGAGGACTAATTCTTACTTTTTCAAGAGCTGCATTTTCATCAAATGTTACATCTTTGCTGAAGTCTATTGTTCTTTGACCAGGTATATATATTCTAAATGCTTTAGAATTTTCACAATAGCCCACAAACATGCCTTTCTTACTTGAAGCCTCAAGCTTGTTCCTCTTTTCTTTTGGTACATGGAAATAAACAGGACAACCAAAGATCCTTAAATGACTGATATCAGGTTTCTTCCCTGTGAATACTTCTTTAGGAGTCTTGTCATATAATGCTTGATGAGGAGTCTTGTTTTGTACATATACGACAGTGTTGACAACTTCTCCCCATAGGAACCTTGGCACATTTTGATAATGTAGGATGGCACGAGCAACCTCCAATGATAGTTCTATTTTTTCTTTCTGCCACACCATTCTGTTTAGGATTATATGGTACAATGGCCTCTTTCCTGATACTGGCTTCTTTGCAAAAGGCAATGAATCCATTTGAAATGAATTCTCCTCCATTATCTAATCTGAAGACTTTGATTTTCTTTCCAGTTTGGTTTTCAATCAATGCTTTGAATTTTTTAAACATATCAAAGGCTTCATCTTTGTGCTTTGGAAAGTATATCAACGTTTTCCTAGAGAAATCATCCACAAAGGTGATATAATACAAATATCCACCTATGGATGTCATTGGCATAGGTCCACACAAATTTGAATGAATTAGCTGCAGGATGTCATGAGTTTTGGTATTGCTAGAGGGGAAAGGCCCTCTCGTTTTCTTTCCACTTTCATAACCAGGGAAAACACCATCATGTTTTGATTGGATTTCTGGCATTCCATAAACCATCTTCTTTACTTTGGGCAGTGCCTTATAATGAAGATGAGCAAATTTGCGGTGCCATAACTCGATTTGATTGAAATTGCATTCGTGAGCCATAGATTTAATAAGTCTCCCGTTGACCTTGTAAAGCCCTTCGACTCTCAATCCAAGAGTATATGCATTTTTCATGTTTGTTTTCTCTAGCCAGGTTAACTCCTTTCCTTTTATAAAAGCCACCTTCATTCCTTTATCTTCTAGAGCAGATATAGATACAAGATTTTTCTTTAGACTAAGTACGTATAAAACATCTTGAAGGTGAATAGTTTCTCCAAGATCCAAATGAAAAGAAACTGAACCAAACCCTTTTACAAGGTATGTAGTGTTATCTCCAAGGATAATGTTTAACTTTAAACCAGTCTCCCTCTCAACCAAATTAGAGATGACTTCTTTATAACTAGAGAAGTGCCTAGAGGCACAAGTATCCACTAACTAGTTGTCTAAAGAATCTGGAGGAGAAGCACTGGACAAAGCTGAAATAAAAAAGTGCTCAGATTGAGAGGCAACAACATTATTTTCATACCTTATATTTTTGTATCTCTTTTGAGTACGAGGCTCTTGATCATGGTCATTGCGACCATCCTCCATAATTCCTCCTTTTTCGATCAAGAGACTGCTTATTGTAGTTGCTGCTACTCCTTTGATTATAAGAGGATCTTCTTTCTGGACAATCTCAAGCATAGTGCCCATGCTTGTGACAGTTAAAGCATTTAACATTCCTCATGCTCTTCTTGAAAAACTTGGATTTGGATTTTGGCTTAGAAGATTTTCCCTTTCCTTTCTTCTTCTTTGCTTGTGCAATGAAGGCAGATGGTTCTCCTTCTTCATGTCTCTGAATTTCGCCTCTTGAAATCATCCTTGATTCTTCCTGCTTGCATCTTCCGATCAATTCATAAAAGGTTGGCTGAACATTGTTATTGCTGATATTAGTAATGAATACTTCCCAAGCTACAAGAAGTCCATCAAGGGTTGTGTGTACTAATTCCCTATTAGATAGGGGCTCGCCAACAAGCAAAAACTGGTCCTTGAGTTCAGTAATCCTTATAAAATAAGATTGAATAGATTCTCCTTATTCAATTTGATATCTTTGAGCTATTTTTTCAGGTCAAGGACGTGATTTAGATTTTGGACTTCAAACATGCCAACAATCTTGTCATACATTTCCTTAGATGTCTTTAATTTGGAGATACAGTTAAGAAAATTATTTTTCAAAGAATCAATGATAATTTTGTGGGCTTTGATCTCACCTTTCTTGTATCTTGCTTTAGCAGCAACAGGGGCATTTTCAGGAGGTTGGGGTACACCTCCTTGGACATACTCTAGAACATCTTCTCCATCCAAGTTGGTGTGCAGCTTGAGTTTCCAAGCTGCATGATTTGAAACCCCTGTCAATTTCTTGCTGTCCTTGAAGAGGGATGTAGCCATCTGAACTGATCTACTGTTGTATTTTGAGCAACAAATAAGGTCTTTTAGCAGATAATTGCCTTCAACTTACTGTTCTTGAGCTTATCTTCACCACAACTCTGATACCATGTTAAATTTTGCAATTTTGAAATTAATTATCTTAGATCTTCAACCTTTAAGCGTAGACAGTAACCAATAGCCATATAGAAGACAATCAATGAACACTAAGACAATAGATTTGGTCCAAGACCAAGGAAAAACCCCACTGTGGGGGAAAACCCTTTGAGAATATTCGTTTATTAGATCTACATCAAATGTTCAGCAAAGATACATAAGCAGAGTAGAAAACCCTTCTCTGAATGACAATAATAGGACAATCAAACTAGGACAAATCTTCTGAAGTGTGAGATCTGATCACAAATGTAGCATAACAGATCCTTCAATCCTTCATCAAAGATTACAAGTGCGAATAGGAGATCTATAATAGGTTTGCCTACAGATGAAAAATAAGGCTCAATGCGAGTTTAAAAAAAACAAGCCTTTAGTGTGAATTAATCTAGCCACATATATGAGAAAAATATCTTCCAAAGATCGTGCTTCAAGATGAATGTTAATGAATTGAAAACCGGTTTCAGAATTGCAAGTACGAGAAGAAGATTAGCTTTCATGAATGAGATAGACAAGTCTCCAGAGGCGTGCTAGAAATCCAAGACAATACGCCTTCACAATAAGATGATCTGGCTACAAATAATAAGTAAATATTCTCCAGGACCAAGAGGATGAGACTTATAATATGAGATCTGCAAAAAGTGAAACAAGGGAGATCTGCCACCAATGGTAATACAAGATAGAGATCTTGTCAATAATACATAATCTACCAAACAATAATGCAAGAGATAAATCTCCAGAAATGCGAGAGAGAAATCTCCACTAGATCTGCCAATGATGAAACGAAATAACAGGCTTCCAATAAATCTGCTAACAATGAGAGAGATAAAATACTGATGCAAGGGCTTTATCACCAGTGTGAAAGAGATCATCAGTGATGATAAGAGATCTGCCACTGATAATCAGAGACCCGCCAATGATGATAAGATATCTGCCACTGATAATCAGAGATCGACCACTGATAATCAAAGATCTTCCAATGATGATAAGAGATCTGCCAATGATAATCAGATATATGCCAATGATGATAATAAATCTGCAAATCTACAATAGATCTGCTAACAATAAGAATGATAAATTACTGATGCGAGGGCTTGATCACTAAGCAAGAAAGAGAGAACTTGATGTGTTGCAAATGGAGGCTTCTCTTCAATATATAGGGATCTTTTGAGACAAAATCCCTAACTTGAATTAGGTTTTTGGAAGCTCCTGGAGAGATCCATTTTTGCACATGTCGAATTAGATCACTTAAGTGATTTTATTTTACACATGTCAAAATAACGTTATAAAACAATTTTGAAATAACTTTTGCACTTATAAAAATAATTTGCACTTGAGAAATATTTCGCTTCAAGGGTAAAAGGGGTTAACTCATAGAGTGTTTTTCTAAGGAAATTTCTCCCTTGCATGAAATTCAACAATCTTCAGGTTCAGGTGGGGAGTAGCAGTGAGCATATTCCTCCAAGTATGTTAAGAAGGTCTCTTGGTATGAGATGACCTTATAGGATTTTTAGTAGCAAAAGGATTCTAGGAACCAGTTCAAGGGGAGCAAGACTTTGAGGATGTTTCCAGGCTAGGTGACAAGGAAAGTTTCTAGTTCAGAGGGAGCAACCATGGCAGCGGATGAAGTTCCAAGATCAAAGCCTATTCCAGGGGGTAAAAGTACCTCCCTCACTAAAAGGGAGTCTTGATGTTTTTTAATGCTCCCTTAATAATCTTATTGATTTGATTTGCAAAAAAGCTCCCAAATTTCCTTTCACGAATTTCAAGAAACACTTTGTAAGCATATGTTAATTCAAATATTTTGTATGCAAGTATCATGTAACATAATTAAGGAACCACTACTAATAAATTTCCACCCAGTAATTTTACTCAGGTAAAACACCAAAAACTTTATCCAAGTTTTATTAGATTATATCATGGAAATAACATGAAAAAATAGATTACTAGAACTTGGAATCTTTCTTCGATAATATCATGGTCTGGCTCCACTTGAACTCAATTCGACCTTCAAGGAATAATTTGACCTCTTTAGGAAACTAGCTAGACCTCCCAATATTTTAGCTTTCCATGGAGGAATATGTCTAGTGAATTAATTTGATGTTCTTCAATTAATTCTTCCTCCCAAATAAAATTTGGCCCTCTTAGGGAAATTTAGCTGCTTCTAATTAATTCAGCCTTCTAATGTAAAATGATTTAGCCCCAAAAAATATATCGCCTTCCACAAATAAATTTTCCTCCCAAAGGATAATTCGGTCCACACAATTAACTATTTTGGTAGAAGAGAACTCAACCTGCATAAGGGAAAATTTGGCCTTCAAACCAATTCGGGCTCAACAATTGAGTCGACCTTTGCAAAAGGCAAAACTCGTCTACAAATTAATTTGGATTTGAAAATAAATTGGTCTCCCACAAGGAAACTTGGCCCTCCAGAATTATTTTGTTTTCGCAACAAGAAATTTGTCTTCTCCTGTCAAATTTGACGTGCCCATAAAAATCTCAGAACTGCTCTAATGGATAATGTGATGTTGTCTTTTGGCTCTACGATCTCTAGAAAATTTTGCCTTCTTCTCGTTAAATCCTTATGGAGAACCTAAGTGATCCTACTCCTAGATTGGCTAGGGTGGATAAGTCTTAGGTCCCTATAATACTAGTGTAACCCCCATATTGTTATTGTTGTACCCCATAGAAACCCACTATTGTTATTGTTGAGCCCTTACATTATTAGTGTTATGTAGGCCCTAATTATATATTGACCCTTTAGACTCCTATATATACTAAGGAGGTCTTGCCATTTGAATCATCTAAGAATTGTCCATTTATGTGATGTAAAAAGAGGTTGCTCCCTTGAAAAGGCTTATTTTCAAGTCGTTGATCTATCTTTTCTTTTGTTTTGTGATTTGGTTACATAAAATTTGGTACTAGAGCTCTAGATCCTAGGGTTTTATTGCTTCAAATAGGTCATCTTGGCGTTTTAGCTATAACTCTTTTTATGCGAGACTTCAAAAGTTGAAATTTCGACCACATGGAGTCAAAATCTTGATGAACATCATGTAAAAATTTCAGAGCTTGTTTAACTAAATTTTCATTGATATGGTCCAAAGAAGTTAGGGTTTCTGCATGTTGCTAAATTTAGTCTAAAACAAGCGCTCAAAGGAAAATCGTCATAAGTTTCTGTTGGGTCCCTATAATACTAGTGATTACCCCATTACTATTGTAGTTATACCCCTTATTAATATTGTTGTGCCCTTATTGCCCCCATATTGTTATTACTGTGCCCCATAGAATCCCTTTATTGTTATTTTTGTGGCTTTATATTATTATTGTTAGGTCGGCTGGGTTATATTGTGACTCCTTAGACTCCTATATATAGAAAGGAGGTTTTGTCATTTGAATCATCCAAAAATTGTTCATTTATGTAATGTAAAGGAGGTTGCCCCCTCGAAGAGGCTGAATTCTAAGGCGTTGATCTATCTTTTCTTGAGCTGGTTTCATAACATTTGGTATCAGAGCTTTGGATTCTAGGGTTTTGCTGCTCCAAACAGGTCATCGTGGCATTTTCACTAGAACTTTTTTTCTGTGATGTTTCAGAAGCTAAAAAAAACCCATTTGAGAAGACATCGCCCTGAATCTCGGGTCCGAATTGCAGAGCTTTTTGCGCTATATTTGCGGAGATATGATCTGAGGAAGTTGGTATGTTTGTAGACTCCTGAATTACATTCCAAACAGGTGACCTGGGGAAAATGATCATAACTTTTTCCCTGAGCATTGGATTGAAATTTCGTAAAAAGGTGCAGAAAGAGGACGAACTGTAGTTTCTTGTATATATTTTTCAGAGCCAAAGGACGAAACAGTGACTCTTGGCACATCGTACAAGTTCGCTCTACTGAACTAGTCTATAATCAGGTCACTGTGGGAGATTTCGCATAACTCTTCCTTGGAGAATCCAAATTGGATCAGACTGGTGGAATTGGAAAGAGGACACAGAGGGCTACCATAGGCTGCAATTTCAGAACTGGATGATCTGAAAATACAGAGATACATCAGAGGCAATATCGAGCTCCTACAAAGTGAAAAAAAAGGTGTGTAGTTTCTTTTAAATTTTTTGTTTAAGAGTGGTTTGAAAATTTATTTTGAAGGAATTCAAAGGGCTAGTAGAGCATTATTATCGGTAATTGATGCCCCGAGGAAAGAAAATGCAAACACCTAGTAAGGAACCTGAAAGCTCTAGCATGATTCATGAAGAAGAAGAAGAAATGCTATATGATATATCAAAATTACAAGAACAAGTGCAACAAGTGTCACTTGCACACAAAGCAACATAATCTAAGATGGATGGTTTAAGGAAAGGTGTAGAAGCTAAGATGGATTGTTTAAAGAAAGGCGTAGAAGCTAAGATGGATGGCATGGAAGCTAAGGTGAATGGCATGGACGCTAAAATTGATGGCATGGATGATAAGATGGAAGAATTGACGATCAATATGAATAAGTTGCTACAAGGAATGATCACTAATGGTGAAAGGGTACTAAAGGAAACTTATGACGAGAACAAAATAAATGTTAATCATGATTCCATAGACTCTAATGTTGGATCGAATACTCACCATATTCCAAAAATCGATATGAGGAAGTTTGTTGGCAAGGATCCCGCCACATGGATATTACAGATGGAGCAATTCTTCGATCTCAATAATGTGCAAAACACACAAAAGGTACGTATGGCAACTTTATATTTGGGACCAAATCAGTTTGTATGGTATCAATGGCTTTGCTCTCGTAAACAATTTATCACTTGGGCAATTTTTACGGAAGAATTGATAGCACATTATGAGGATACAAAAAGCAACACTTTTTTTAGCCAATTGATAAGTCTCAAACAAAAAGGTTCAATAATGGAGCATATTGAGGAGTTCCAAAAATTGAACATAAGGGAAAAAGATATTCCAGAGGAGCATAGGATTGATGTGTTCATAGGGTCTTTAAAGGATAGTATCCAACATGATGTTCGCCTTTGGGAACCTGATTCATCAGAGAAGGCATTCAGGTTAGCAAGAAAAATGGAAAGCAAAATTATGGCAACCAGGAAGCATACCACCCACAACTATAAAGACGGAAGTGTTGTTGCCCCTAGTCTTCCACAACCTATAAGGTTGACACCACAACAATTGGAAGAAAAAAGAGCAAAAGGGCTTTGTTACAGTTGTGATAGCAAATACACTAAAGTTCATAAGTGTGCTGAGAAGAAATTATTCTACATAGATTGTGAAGAGGAAGAAGAAAAGGAGCAAGAAAGGTCAAAAGAAGAGGATATACTCCAGGAACAAAGCCTAGATGAAGAACAAATAAATCCGACCATATCTTGTAATGCATTGGTGGGAATTACCACTCCTCAAACCATCAAGATAGAAGGACAAATCAAGAAGAAAAAGGTAATAGTGTTGATTGATTCAGGAAGCACCCACAATTTTATTCATTGTAAGGTAGCAAAAGAATTGAATTGCTTCATATATCCAGCACCAGAGTGTCAAGTGATGATTGCAAATGGAGGAACAATAAATTTCTCTGGAAAGTGCCATAATATCAAGCTATCCATGGGAGAATATGTATTGACTAGCCCAATGCTTTCCATTCCAATGGGAGGTGCTGATGTTGTACTAGGAGCCCAATGGCTACAATCCTTGGGTACAATAGCTTTTAATTTTCAAGAACTTTTCATCAAATTTTCTACGGAAGGAAAGGAAGTTGAATTAAGGGGTATTGCAGGGAAACCAAGAAAGATAATCAACTCTAATGGTATGACAAAGCTTCTAAAAAAGGAGCAAAGAGGTGTAATTGCACAATTATGTTCGCTAGATGTTTCCACATCGGAATCATCTATTTCTCTAGATCTCCAAAAAGTCTTGGACAATCATTCCAAGGTATTTGAGACTCCCAAAGGTCTCCCACCTATGCGTGATCATGATCATGCTATTCATCTGATTCCAGGAAGTGTTCCTCCAAACATCAGGCTGTACAGATATCCCTATGTCCAAAAGAGTGAAATTGAACGTATGGTTGCAGAAATGCTAGAGGCTGGTATAATTCAACCTTGTCAAAGTTCTTTCTCTGCTCCAGTAGTATTGGTGCACAAGAAGGATGGATCATGGCGCATGTGTTTGGATTATAGGGAGCTCAACAAGCTCACTATTAAAGATAAGTTCCCCATTCCTGTCATTGATGAATTACTGGATGAATTGCATGGATCAATTTACTTCACCAAGTTGGATTTTCGTTCAGGATATCATCAAATCAGAATGAAGACTGAAGACATTCTGAAAACAACATTTAGAACTCATGAGGGTCATTATGAATTTTTGGTCATGCCTTTTGGCCTTACCAATGCACCTTCAACATTTCAAGGTTTGATGAATTCAATTTTCAAACCATTCCTTAGAAAATTTGTGTTAGTATTTTTTGATGATATACTAATCTACAACAAGTCTTGGAAGGATCATGTTGAACATGTTGACAGGGTGCTACAACTATTGGAGGAGAAACAATTATATGCAAAAAGATCCAAATGTTTCTTTGGAGTCCAGGAGGTGGAATATCTGGGTCATATTGTATCTCATGAAGGAGTTAAGGTAGACCCTAGCAAAATTAAAGCCATTAAGGAATGGAAAATCCCCACATCCATAAAGCATCTGTGAGGATTTCTCGGGTTGACAGGGTATTATCGCAAGTTTGTTAAGAATTATGGGAGAATAGCAGCACCTCTAACAACATTATTGAAGAAAGATGCATTTTCATGGACTCCGGAAGCAACAAAGGCCTTTGAACATCTTAAAGAGGCAATGTGCCAAGCACTGGTTTTAGCTACATCGGACTTCACAAAAACCTTTATTGTGGAATGTGATGCTTCAGGAAATGGAATTGGTGCTGTTCTAATGCAAGATGAAAGACCCATTGCTTTTGAAAGTCGTCCAATCAAGGGAAAGTTTTTAAGCAAAGCTATTTATGAGAAGGAAATGTTGGCAATACTCCATGCACTTAAGAAATGGCGACCCTACCTAATGGGAAGACACTTCAAGGTAAAAACGGATCATGATAGCCTTAAATACTTTTTAGAACAAAGATTATCCTCTGAAGAGCAACAAAAGTGGGTCACAAAGATGTTGGGTTATGACTTTGAAATCATCTACAAAAAAGGGAAGCAAAATGTGGTGGCAGATGCACTCTCAAGAAAGGATGAGGATGTGGAAGCATTGTTGTGCGCCATTTCTATTATCCAACTAGATTGGATAAACGAAGCAAGGGAGGAATGGAAGAATGACGAAGAAGTGTGGGCACTTATTCGAAAGTTACAACAAGATTCCAGTACATCTGATACATTTAGCTGGCAAAATGATTTGTTATGGTACAAAGATCGCTTATACCTCTGTAAGAATTCCCAGCTAAAACAAAATATTCTTATGGAATTGCACACTTCTCCCTTAGGAGGGCACTTAGGATTTTTAAAAACTTACCACAGGGTTAAGAAGAATTTTTTTTGGGATTGCCTTAAATCAGATATTCAAAAGTTTGTGGCGGAATGTTTGGTTTTCCAACAAAATAAAGTTGAAACAATTAAGACACCGGGTCTATTACAACCTTTATCCATTCCAAGCCAACGTTGGGAGGAGGTTTCAATGGATTTTATCACAGGTTTACCCAAGTCTGAGGGAAAGAGTGTCATCATGGTGGTAGTTGACAGACTTACCAAGTATGCACACTTTTGTGCATTATCACATCCATTTAAAGCCAATACAGTTTCTATTGCATTTATGAAACAATTCAAAAGCTACATGGAAACCCAAAGATTATTGTAAGTGACAGAGATCCCATTTTCACTGGAAATTTTTGGACAGAATTATTTTCTTGTCTTGGTACTCAGTTAGCTCATAGCTCATCTTATCATCCTCAATCTGATGGGCAAACTGAGATAGTAAACAAATGTTTGAAAGGATATCTTCGTTGCTTTGTATCTGATAAACAGACACAATGGGTCAAATGGTTGCCTCTGGCTGAATGGTGGTATAACACTTCCTTCCATACAGCAACAAAAATGACCCCATTTATGGCACTTTATGGGTATCAACCACCATCCATCACATCATATTTAAGAGAAAATTCTAAGGTTCAGGCAGTGGAACATCACATCGAACATCAACAACAAGTCCTCCAACTCTTAAAGGATAACCTCGTGTTGGCATAGAATAGAATGAAACAACAGGCAGATCAACATCACAGTGAAAGAAGTTTTGATGTAGGTGATTGGGTATTCCTACGGCTACAACCATATAAGTAAATGTCCCTCAAGCAAGTTAAGAAGGATAATAAATTATCACCAAAGTATTATGGTCCGTACAAGGTGTTGCAAAAGATTGGTACTATGGCATACAAATTGGAGCTTCCTGCAGCTTCTTGATTGCACCCAGTTTTCCATGTTTCATGTTTAAAGAAGGTTATAGGCGACAAGCTCCTAGTTCAAACAATATTGTCAGAACTTGACGAGGAAGGAAAAATTATATTGGAATCGGAAGCAGTCACAGAAACAAAAACTCGACAGCTACGAAATCAATCAATTTCAGAGTATCTTATCAAGTGGAAGAACTTATCCACTGAAGATTCCACATGGGAGGATGAGAATTTTATGCAGAAGTATCCAAAACTACTCAAGCGTTGAGGACAACACTTTTTTGAAGGAGAGGGGCATGTTGGGTCCCTATAATACTAGTGATTACCCCATTACTATTGTAGTTATACCCCTTATTAATATTGTTGTGCCCCTATGGCCCCCATATTGTTATTACTGTGCCCCATAGAATCCCTCTATTGTTATTTTTGTGGCTTTATATTATTATTGTTAGGTTGGCTGGGTTATATTGTGACTCCTTAGACTCCTATATATAGAAAGGAGGTTTTGTCATTTGAATCATCCAAGAATTGTTCATTTATGTAATGTAAAGGAGGTTGCCCCCTCGAAGAGGCTGAATTCTAAGGCGTTGATCTATCTTTTCTTGAGTTGGTTTCATAACAGTTTCTCTTCGTGCATCGGATTTGAATTTAGTAAAAATTGGCAGAAAGTGCACAAATTGAAGTTTCTTGTATAGCATTTTTAGGGCCGAAGGTCGAAACAATGACACATGGCATCCCATACAAGTTTGCTCTATTGAACTAGTCCATAATCAAGTCATTGTGGGAGATTTGGCATAACTTTAGCTTGAAAATTCCAATCTCGGTCTAACTTGTGGTGTTGGAAAGAAGACTTAGAGGGTTATCTCAAGACACAATTTCAGACTTTGGAGAGCCACAATTACAGAGATACAATAGTTTCAAGATCGATCTCCTGAAAGCAAGAAAAACATGTGTATTTTTTAACTTTTGTGTGAAAAAATAAGTTTGAAGTGATCCATAGGGCATATTGAAGCATAGATATCATTATTTGGTTCTAAAATGCCTCGAAACAAAAAAATGGATACTATCAGTAAGCCAATAGAAAGCTCTAGTATGATGCATGAAGAAGAGGAATAAATGCAACATGATATATCAAAAGTACGAGACCAAGTGCAACAAATTTTGCTCTCGCAAAGAATAACCAAAAATGAATTGGAAGCGATGATTAATGTTAAGATGGATGGTTTAAAAGGGGACATAGATGGTATAAAAAGAGACATGGAAGGTTTGAAGGATGGTTTAAAAGCATAAATGGAAGGTTTAACAAAGTTGCTACAAGAAATGCTTCTTAATGGTGACAAGGTATTCCATGAAACTCATGATGAGAACAAAAGGAATGCAAATCATGTTTTTCGAGACTCTAACTTTGTGGTGAAGACCAACCATATTCTGAGGATCAATATGAGGAAGTTCGATGGCAAGGATCTAGTAACATGGATACTATAGATGGAGCAGTTCTTTGATCTACGCGATATGCAACACACACAAAAGGTACACATTGCATCTTTATATTTAGAACCGAATCAATTTGTACAATATAGATGGCTTTGTTCTCGTAAAGCACTAGTCATTTGGACAATTTTTGCGGAGGAATCGATAACACATTATAAGAATACAAAGAGCAATACCTTCTTTAGCCTAATGATAAATCTCAAACAAAAGGGTTCAGTTGGAGAGCACATTGAGGACTTCCAAAGATTGAATTTCAAAGTAACTGATATTCTAGATGGCATCTCATTGATGTTTTCCTAGGGACTTTAAAGGATAACATCTTGTTGGAAAATTTAACCTGTTTTGGTCTTCATAATTGTCAATGTATTGAAGTCTTTATGTATATCTTATGTTTCAAGAAAAAGAAGAAAGAAAAAATATTATTTGTGAGCATGGGTTTCATGCTCCAGTTTTATGGTCATCTAGGTCAAGCACGTTCTTCATGCTTCTAGGTTTTGTCATGTCAAAAGAATATTTTTCTTGAGTCAAGAGAGTCCTTGTCAATTGTATAACACTGTATTGGGCAAGTTGTAACATGTAAAAGATATTGATTTTGAGACTAGAAAGTTCTATGGGCCTCCAAGCACAAGGACATTGGCAGTGAGAAGTCGACCTAAAAAGAGGGTATTCGATTCCCACAAATGTGTATAAACAGAAGCAACATTGACCTCAATTAACGCCAATTCGATCTCTCTCAAGAAGAAGTTCTATTTGAAGCTATGAACAAGGAAAAAGCTAGAGTGAAGGTCTAGGAAGCAAGGAGAAACCAAGAAGAAGAAAGAAAGTTTGTTTTTCTGTTCTATTATCTCACACGTGTGAAGGTTAGGATTTTTGCAGCTTCTGGAAGGTCGAAAATTGTAGGTCTGAATTGCAGGTTGAAGCCAGGGGCCAAAGTTGTAGCTGGAAGCTAGTTGAAGTAGAATTAATCCTTGTTGATTTGGTTGATTTTTGACCTAATTGGAAGGGCTTCTTAGAGGGTTGAATTGGTGCTTGTAGGAGGACTTGGTCTAGGGGTTAGGGTATTGGTTTTCTCATTTGAAGCAGGTTCTATAAGAAGAGAAGAGATTCTTTCCAGGTCTCCCCTTGGTTTGCAGCCTAATTTTTGCGTCCATTGTCTTACTTGTTTTTGCTCTTGATAAATATTTGATGAAAAGATCTAATAAAGGAACATAAGAAGATAACTAAAGCTCACAAACAATTTGTTAATGTTAAGGAGAATTTGAATTAATAGTTGCCCCACTACATTCTCCAACATGGTTTCAGAACTAAGGTGAACAAGAAGGCAACTGGGAGATCATAAGAAGGGTTTTCTTGTCAATAAAAATCATTTGCAGAACATAAAGAACGAAGAAGAAGACCTATTGATTTAGAAAGAGGATTGCTACATCAAGCATTCATTGAAGAAGACCTCATCATCAAGTTCTCATTGAAGAAAGAACAATTTTTTGTTGGAAACTCTCTAGTGTACTTCATCCTCTTGAAGAAGGAAGCAACAAAGAGTCTTGGAATCATCGTTCACTCTATGAAACTGTTTGAAGGCATCATTATCGAAGGCAACCTAGAAGCCATCATTCTAGGGCATCTCTTGAAGTCTCCTTATAGGTCTTGAAAACATAAAGATAATTGGAGACATAATCAGGGAGGACTCTTGGTTAACAAAGTAAGAACTATATTGTCTTCTATGTCTCAATCTACAGATCATATGGCTACATTTCACAAGGAAAGCAATAAGATCGTTGGATCAACAAACTTCCTAGCATGGAAGAAGAGGATTGACTTAGCACTTATAAAAAATGAAGTCACGGAGTATGTCCTTGGAGAAGTCGCTGTACTTGACAACGAGAAGACTCAAGAGTTAGCAACATACAAGAAGGGAGAAGGGCACAAAGGATCATTGTTGAATCATAAAAGATCATCTTGTTCCCTTTATTACTGATTTGAGGACATCCAAGGCTATGTATGATAAGTTAGTAAAATTGTACTCGATAAGTACATCAGGTCAAAAGATTTCCTTGAGGAATCAACTATATAGAATAATGAAATTAAAAGATGAAGGCATGGCCACCTGATGAAGATATCACAAATAAGAGATTAGTTGCAAGAGCTTGGGGACACTGTTTCCGACTCTGAAATAACTATTTGTGTGCTAAATGCTTCGCCACCTAATTGGAGTAGTTTTGCAATTAACATCTATTCAAAGAAAGATACTACACCTTTTGTGTTAGGTCCCTATACTGCTAGTGTACCCCCTTATTGTTATTATTGCAACCCCCTTGTTGTATTGTTGTGCCCATGTTGTTATTATTGTGTCCCATAGAAGCCCACTATTGTTATTGTTGTGCCCCTACAATATTATTGTTATGTAGGCTCTGATTATATTGGGACCCCTTAGACTCTTATATATAGAATGAAGGTCTTGTCATTTGTATCATCCAAGAATTGTTCATTTGTGTAATGTAAAAGAGGTTTCCCCCTCGAAGAGGCTAATTTTGAAGTCGTTGATCTATAATTTCTATATTTTGTGCGCTGGTTGCATAACATTTGGTATCAGAGCTTTGACTTCTAGGGTTTCGTCGCTTCAAACCTGCCATCGTGGAATTTTCACTATAACTTTTTTTCTACGCAGTTTCAGAAGTTGAAATTAAAAGCCATTTGAGCTGAAATCTTGATGAACCTCATGTTCGAATTTTAGATCTTGTCTCACTATATTTTCAGAGATATGAACTAAGAAAGGTAGGGTTTTTGCAGGCTCTAGAATTCCATCTCAAACAGGTCATCATGGTATTTGCACTATAAATTTATTTCTACAAAGCTTCAAACGCTGAAATTAAAACCCATTTGAGTCAATATTGTGCTGCACCTCGTGTAGAAATTTCAGAACTTGGTTCGTTATATTTGCGGAGATATGATCCAAGGAATTTAGGGTTTTTATAGGCTCCCGAATTCCATCTCAAATAGGTGACCTTGGGAAAATCGTCATAACTTTCTCTCTGAGCATCGTATTCAAATTTTGTAAAATGTGTCGGAAAGAGGACGAATTGTAGTTCATTGGGTATCGTTTTCAGGACCAAAGGTCGAAACAATGACACATGGCACTTCGTACAAATTCACTCTACTGAACCAATCTATAATTAGGGCATCTTAGGAAATTGGGCATAACTCTTTCTTGAAGAATCCAATCTCTATCAGACCTCTGGGGTTGGAAAGAGGACTCAGAGGACTACCACAGTGCGAACTTTTAGAACTTGGAGATCTGAAGTTATAGAGTTACTGCCGTTTCAAGATCGAGCTCCTAAAAGAAAGAAAAAGAGATATGAGGAAGTTTGATGGCAAGCATCCAGTAACTTGGATACTACAGATGGAGCAATATTTTGATCTACTTGATGTGCAACTATTACAAAAGGTACATATTGCATCTTTATATTTAAAACCGAATTAGTTTGTATGGTATAGAGGGCTCTGTTCTCGTAAACTACTTGACACCTGGTCAATTTTCACGGAGGAAATGATAGCACATTATGAGGATACAAAGAGCAACACCTTCTTTAGCCAATTGATAAATCTCAAACAAAAGGGTTCAATGGTAAAGCACATTGAGAACTTCCAAAAATTGAATATAAGGATAAATGATATTCCAGAGAAGTAGAGGATTGATGTCTTCATAGGGACTTTAAAGGATAATATCCAACATGAGGTTCGCTTTTGGGAACCTGATTCATTGGAGAAGGCATACAGGTTGGCAAGAAAAAATGAAAGCAAAATTATGGAAACAAGGAAGCCTACCACTCATAACTATAAAGATGAAAGTGTTGTTGCTCCTAGCCTTCCACAACCTACAAGGTTGACACCACAACAATTGGAAGAAAAAAGAGCAAAAGAGCTTTGTTACAGTTGTGATAGAAAATACAGTAAAGGTCATAAGTGTGCTGAGAATGAATTAATTTACATAGATGGGGAAGAGGAGGAATAAAATGAACAAGAAACGTCAAAAGAAGAGGATATCCATCAGGAACCAACCACAGAGAAAGAAGAAATGAATTTGACCATATCTTGTAATGCATTAACAAGAATTACCACTCAAATTCTCAAGATAGAAGGACATATCAAGAAGAAAAAGGTAATAGTGTTGATTGATTCGGGTAGTACCCATAATTTTATTCATTGTAAGATAGCCAAGAAATTGAATTGCTTCCTATATCCAGCACCAGAGTTTCAAGTAATAGTTGCAAAGGGAGGAACGATAAATTGCTCTAGAAAGTGCCATAATATCAAGTTATCCATGGGAGAATATGTCTTGAATAGTCCAATGCTTTCCATTCCAATGGGTGGTGCCAATGTTATATTAGAAGTCCGATGGTTACAATTTTTGGGGACGGTAGCTTTCAATTTTCAAGAACTTTTTTTGAATTTTTTTTGGGAAGGAAAGGAAGTTGAATTAATGGGTATTGTATGGAAACCAGGAAAGATAATCAGCTCTAATGGCATGACAAGGCTTCTAAAGAAAGAACAACGGGGTGTAATATGTTCACTATAGGTTCAAACAACGAAATCATCTATTTCTCTAGATCTCCAAAAAGTCTTGGACAATCATTCTAAGTTTCAAGCGGTGGAAGATCACATCGGGCATCAACAACAAGTTCTCCAACTCTTAAAGGATAACCTCACTTTGGCGCAAAACCGAAACAACAGGGAAGTCAACATCGCAACAAAAGAAATTTTGATGTAAGCGACTGGGTATTTTTACGGGTACAACCATACAAACAAATGTCCCTCAAGCAAGCTAAGGATAATAAATTATCACCAAAATACTATGGTCCTTACAAGGTGTTGCAAAAGATTGATACTATGGCATACAAATTGAGGCTTCTTGCATCTTCTTGAGTGCACCCAGTTCTCCATGTTTCATGCTTAAAGAAGGTTATAGGTGATAAGCTTCCAGTTCAAACAATATTATCGGAACTTGACGAGTAAGGAAAAATCATATTGGAACCTGAAGCAGTCATGGAATCAAGAACTCGACAACTACGAAATCGATCAATTTTAGAGTATATCATCAAGTGGAAGAACTTACTCGCTGAAGACTTCACATGGGAGGATGGTAATTTTATACAAAAGCATCCAAAACTACTCAAGCGTTGAGGACAACACTTTTTTGGAGGAGAGGGGCATGTTAGGTCCCTATACTGCTAGTGTACCCCCTTATTGTTATTAGTGCAACCCCCTTATTGTATTGTTGTGCCCATGTAGTCCCCATGTTGTTATTATTGTGCCCCATAGAAGCCCACTATTGTTATTGTTGTGCCCCTACAATATTATTGTTATGTAGGCTCTGATTATATTAGGACCCCTTAGACTCCTATATATAGAAAGGAGGTCTTGTCATTTGTATCATCCAAGAATTGTTCATTTGTGTAATGTAAAGGAGGTTGCCCACTAGAAGAGGCTACTTTTGAAGTCGTTGATCTTTCTCTTTCTTCTATTTTGTGAGATGGTTGCATAACATTTTGATGAATTATGGGCTCAATGAACCTTAGAAGAATCTAGGATCAAGGCAAATGATGACACTGAATCAAATAAAAGGTTTCAAGCCTTTATTGCAAGGACCAAAAAGTTGAAGAAAGGGAAGTTTGGAATGTCCAAGAAGAAAACATATATGTCCAAGATTCAATGCTTTGGATGCAATGAGTATGGACACTTTAATAGGGATTGCCCAAACAAGAAAGATAACAAAAGAAAGGAAAGAAGTGAAGCTCACATAGCTGAAGAAAAAGGAGAATCCGAGAAGAAGCAGAAAGGAGAAGATCCAAAAGATCTTTATTATTGAAGAGAGTCTCATCTCTTTTAGGTTTTTTATGAAATTTTTATTTCTTTTATTAAGTAGGAAGTAAAGTAGCATGCATTGTTATATACTCTAGAAGAGTCTTGATTTTTGAATAGAATATGGCATCATGGAAGAAAGCATATGATAGTAGAATTAGAATCTACATGATTAAATTGTTTTGAAAAATCATCTAGCTATCAAAGAATGAGAAGATTGGGACCATTTTGCATATGATTGTTCATCCAAACATTTTTTAACATCATGTTAGAGGTGGTCATGTTGTAAAGAGGGATCATCAAGATCCTATAAGAATAAGAACCATCATTTTGGAAGGTTCTTAGAAATGGCATTATGACATGACTAGTATTTATTCCATCTGGTATGGAAACAATACTTTTGAAGGATGAAGGAATGAAAATAGGCAAGTTGTATTTTGAAAGGTGTTGAAGAATTAGGGCAATTAGGTGTAGTGTGATTCTTCTTGGCTTGATAACAATTTGTGGAGTCTTCTTACTTTTCTTGTCAGCTTAATCTTATTCTTCTTATTAATGCATGTATGTGTACTTCATCAAACTGCTACAAAAACATAAGAACAAGAACACAAGATGTTGGCTCTCTGCCAGGGCCAAAACCTCTCCTCTTGAGAGGAAAACCCTTTAGCAAGTTTCTCTTCTTGAAGCTTCTTATTGATCAATGCCAAACCCTAGACCCCTGACTAGATTATCTTCCAAGCACAAGTCAAGTCCTTCCTCCTTCCTGCACTTCGTTTCCCTGACACTTTGTCATTTTCCTTCTGGCACTTTGTTCCCCGACACTTCGTCCTCCTTCTTCAGGTACTTTGTTCTTCTTTCAACTTGTTGATAGTCCTTAGTATACTAGCTCTAGAAGAGACTCCAATCTTTGATCCTTAGTGAGATCCTTCACCAAGAGGATACCTTCTTTCTCTTGACCCAATCAAGCTTCTTCTTGATGTATAGTGCAGACTTGATATAGTGGCACTGCAACCCTAGTTTCACGTACGTGCGAGAGGTTTTCCTTATGATTTTAGCTCCTTTCTCCTTCGCTTGAGAGACCCTCTTCTTTGTTTGAGTATGAGGCCTTATAGGCCTAAGTTACTAGCCCAAACAAGGAGGAATATATCACTGTGATATTGTTGCTGTTATATCCGCAGACTGCCCTTCTTTTATAGCACGTGTGACTGCGTATCTTCCTTAGAACAACCCTATAAACTTTGGTTTATGTCTCTCCTTCATTGCTGCACTAGAGGCTCCTTCTGACTTGACATATGTAATTCAAATTGCTTCTTTGTAGGTGTCTTTGCATGAAGGAGACTTGTTGACTTTGCTTGGAGGTATTCTCTTGACTTTGATACATAAACATACAAGGTGTAACATGGCCTTAAGGTCTTCAACCTTTTCTTTTGACTCCTTAACTCACCTATAGCACTCTAACATGTGCTAGACCTATTTCAATGAGCAAGAAACTCATTGACATATATAATAAAATTAATATTTCTTTTCTTGGATAAATACAAATATCAAAAATACATTTATGAAGACCGAATCTAGTCACATTTCCTTCAACACTCCCTCTTAACTAGGGAGGTATTCATACAACATTACAAGGTGTTTGGCTATGTTTCAATCTTGAAGAATTCACATAAGAGAAATCATATTTGCAATCCATCTGTTATAGCATCATAATAACCAACATTGTTTCCACATCAAGGCCTTGAATGACAACTCTATCTCTCAATAGATCAGAGCACAATGTTGGCGAGACCAATGACTTATAGACACCTTAGTCATTGTCTCTCAAGGTACATATGATGCAGGTCTAGCCATAGGGTCTGTAATAATTAAAATTATCACACACAACATCAAACTCAACTGAAATCCACACACCAAGTATGTGCATATAAAATATTTAGAAATATTTAATTAATAAAATAATTACAAGAGAAATATTGGCCTTATGATTGGCTTCTTCATTCCTCACACTCACACAATACATACATGCCTCATGTGCTCACCTCAATTTATACAGAAGGATTAGAAGCCAAGGTAGGTTCTAGATCCCTAAACTAACTCCCAAAATATCTCTCATATCCATAAAATCTCTCATCTAATCCCTTATCCCCAGATAAGAGCTAACTAATCCATAATCTTGTCAAACCTTCCACAATACTCTCGACTCTTCTCCTATTTACAATAATCATCATTCTCTCTTAAAACTATTTGAAAAATACATTAATTAATTAAATCCTAACTTTACAAACTAACTCCTCTAATAAACGATTGACCTAGGTTAGATGCACCTGTATCAACATACCCACTTGGGTGTTCTCTGAGTATGACCTTCTAGGACTATTCTTGTCTTGGGTTACCAACCCTCAAAGAATATCGGTCCTCTTGCCTACTTTTGTCTTCGATGCCCTACACATCCTCAAAGAGTATCGGATGCCAGATGATTACCCAATCCTCCCATTCTTCCTTCCCAAGTGAAGACAAGAATTTTGTGTCTATCTGGTGTCTACATTTTCATTCATGGTCTTCATCTAGAATTGTTGCTTTTAGTCTTGGTCTAGTGCGTGATACATGAAATGGAAAAACATAATTGTCACTCCTTTGTAATCAGGGGTGATCCAAAACTCTTTCGTGATCAGGGACCTGTCAGAGCTCCCTCTTAACTAGGGACTCTTTCATTCATCAACGACCTGTTCATCGTGGGTCCTTCAACTGCTTGATCTCCTTCCTTTCTTTGATGTCATGAAGTCTTTGTTTGAACTTCTTCTAGGTAGGGCAACATCCATTGATCACTTTCCTTCTTGGTTTGTCATGTCATTGCTTCCTTTGTGGAAAGTGGCTTTCTTGTCATACATCAAGTTTTCTTGTCATTTGGCTACTCCTTTGCCATTTGTCCATTCTTCGAAATACTCTTCTCATGGATACTTCGTCGTACTTGCTTGTTTACATGCTTCGACCTAGTAGCCCATCATGACTTCATCCTGATATGGCTTCAACATTGCTTTTGCTTTTGTTGGATGGCTTCTTTATCACGACATCTTTTGTAGAGTAGAATCAGTGATCTGTACCTTTCATATCTCCAAGGCCTTCATAGGTGTCAAGTGTCCTTCATTTCTTTGTCAGAGTTGCCCTGCCTTCTTTCAGGAGATATCTTCAATGGTTCTTTGTCAGATGGTGATTCTTTGTGATCATGGTGTTCTTCACATGCTTGATCTCTTTCTTCATTTGCTTCTTCTTAGATAGATTGGTCAACCACCTTATGCTCCTTGTGAGAGCACTTCTTTATTGCTTGCTTCCTGGACTAGTCAGCATTTCTTCTTGCCTCTTAGTCAGCAATCTTATACTGCTTATGTGAGCATATCCTTTTGTTGATCTTCATTTCATTGTAGTACATTTCTTTCGTACTTGATCATGTTATAAAACTATTCCCATTATTCAATAATATACATATGATCACATGACTGAACATTGATGCATATATACTTCACCTTGATTCTCCTTTGATCATCTTGACTTTATTTGATTGTTCATGGTCTAGCCTTTATTGCTTCATCTTAGCTTGCTTGCACATTATCCTTTTCTTGAATCCCATGAATGGGACTTCCCAATGAGACATCTACTTCTTATTCATGAATTTTCTTTTGAAGA
Organism: Pinus tabuliformis; assembly: GCA_031772625.1. Taxonomy (NCBI): domain Eukaryota; kingdom Viridiplantae; phylum Streptophyta; class Pinopsida; order Pinales; family Pinaceae; genus Pinus; species Pinus tabuliformis. Next base: position 31,946,899 of record CM062809.1, on the reverse strand, counting down.
TTCCATCATAGGATCTTGAAGATCCTTACCTTGCAAATGTTTCTTTCCTTTTGATGATGGAGGTCTTCTAAGATTCTTAATCATGATCAATTTTCTTTTTTTGTAGATGAGGTCCTATACTAGGTATGCTCCTTCTACATGAATATTTTGAGCTATATCTATCATGCTCCTATATTCTAGAAGATATTTCTAACCTTGCAATTTTGTTCTCTTCCTACATGCTCCTATCCTACTCAAAGTTTTGAAAGAAGACTTGAAGTAAAGAGTTTGACTTAATCATAGTAGAGAGCTAGAGGATCTTCCTTCTTTTGCTTATTTTCTTCTTCTTTCACCTCCTGAGTCATGTGAGCTTCTTCCCTCTTTCTTTTGTTGTTGTTGTTCTTCTTAAGCTTAGGACAATTCCTTTTGTAGTGTTCATATTCCTGACATCCATAGCATTGGATTTTGGACATGTCTTTGTTGTTTGTTCTTCGTGGACCAAATTTGCCAATTTTTCTCTTTCTCTTGGCCATGGTAGCAAATGCTTGCTCCTTTGATCCCACATCTTCCTTGTGTCTTGCATAGAGACCACATTTCACTGAGTGTGGTTGCTTCCTTCTTGGCATATATGCTTGATGTGAAGTTTCCCCAATCCTCAGGTAGAGCATTGAGTACTACATTTGTCATTTCTTTGTCAGACATGACTTCCACAAGCTTTTGAAGTTGGTCCCTCATCTCAGAGATCTTCATGAAGTAGGGAGATATTCCTTCCTTTGATATCTTCATCTTGTACAATTCATTCCTTAGAGATATCACTTCTTCGGTTATGGATACTGGGAATAGCTCTACTAGCTTATCATAAATTTCTTTTGATGTCTCAAATTTGGAGACATAAGAATGGGAGAGTCTTTGATGGATTCTATTAGAATCCTTTGAGGTCTTGTCTCATCCTTATTATACTTGGCTAAGGCTTGAGTTTGTTCCTTAGCGGGGATAGTGATATTCCCTTTGATGTGTTCTAGAAGTTCATTCTCCTTGAGAAGTAGATTAGTCCTCTTCTTCCATGCAAGAAAGTTATTGGTACCTACCAATTTGTTGCTTTCCTCGCAAAAAGACATTGATGTATATTCAGAAGGGGACATGTACTTACTTGATAGATTTTGAAATAGTTGACTTCTTTTCTCCTTGAGGTCTTGATCGCTTGCTTTCCTTGAATCTTGATGTTCTTGAAGATGTCTTCTCCAAGTGGACTTGATTGCTTGATGATATGTAAATTGATGTAGGTCCCTTCTTTGATCTGCTTTTCTTTGTAGGTGCCTTTATATAAGGCTCTTCTTCTAGCTTTATAGTCTCCCTTGATGAATGATTGATGATATACCTTCTTGTCCTTGATGTGATAGAGACTTCTTGGCTTGATGCTTCAATTTTTGTAGATGTTCTTCCTTGATGAGTGTTCTTGAGATGCCCTTTCCTTGATGTGTCACGTTAGCTCCGATACCATGTTGAAGAATCTAGGGCAATTAGGTGTAGTGTGATTCTTCTTGACTTGATAACAATTTGTGGAGTCTTTTTACTTTTCTTGTCAGCTTAATCTTCTTCTTCTTCTTATTAATCCATGTGTGTGTACTTCATCAAACTGCTACCAAAACATAAGAACAAGAACACAAGATGTTGGCTCTCTGCCAGGGCCAAAACAGTTGAAGGAAATGTAACTAGGTTCGGTCTTCATAATGTACTTTTGATATTTGTATTTATTCAAGAAAATAAATATTATTTTTATAATATTTGTCAATGAGTTTCTTGCTCATTGAAATAGGTCTAGCACTATTTAAAGTGCTATAGGTGAGTCAAATAGTCAAAAGAATAAGTTGAAGACCTTAAGGGTATGTTATACCTTGTATGTATATGTATTATGGTCAAGAGAATACCGCCAAGCAAAGTCACTAGCATCCTCCAAGCAACGAGATCTTAAAAAGAAGAAATCTGAAGCATAAGGGCAGTCCTCAAGTCGACCTACAAACAAGTTGACAAGTCAGCCTAAATGGAGGGACAATCCTCTATATATAGAGGCTGTCCATTCCTCTATAACGCATTCATTCAAGCTCTGAAATCAGCGAGGAGATAAGCCGAGAAAGGAAGTTAAAGGGAAGTCTATAGGGTCTCCAAGGACAGCGAGGAAGAAGAGTATACAACCGAAGTTAAGGAGACCGTTTCTAGGGCAGCTACAACCACACGTGCGAGGACAAGGCTGCCTGCGTTGATGACAACAGTCACTAACAACTCACCATATCTCATTGTTTAGGGTTCAAACCAAGCCTACAAGACCACTCTCTCAAGTGAAGGATCAAGGAAGAAAAGCGAAGGTAAGAGGGCTGTTCTAAGGTCCATTACAGTCACACGTGCGAGGGAAAGGGAGGCTGCCTCTGTTGTTGTGACTCGTAACAACCCTCCCATTATAGTCATACATGTTAGTTGATTGGTGAAGAGAAGAAATGAACCATCATAGGAAAAGGGTCTCATCAAAGGTTTCTCCTCTAGAGCAAGTGCAACAAGGTTTACTAACAAGTTGAAAGAAGAACGAAGTGCCGGAAGGAGGAGGAAGAAGTGCTAGGGAACAAAGTGCCGGAAGAAGGAAGTGCCGGGAACAAAGTGCAGAAAGGAGAAAGGGCTTGACTTGTGCTTGGAGGATCTCTTTGTCAGGGGTCTATGGTTTGGCATTGATGAATAGAAGCTTCAATAAGAGAAATTCCCTACATCAGGATATGCTCTTCTATTCCAAGTAAGGATAGACTTGTGCCAAGTTTTATTTACGTCTGCTGGGGAAGATTGAATTTTGGGTGCTGTTTGTATATCCTCTTCAAAATACTCTTCAACCTTTTTCATTTTGCAATGGCTGAAAGAATCTCGTTTTCAGTTGTTCATCAGGATCAGCATTTTACCTCCCATGATTTGCATCCAATCATGGTTCTGCCTCCTTCCCTGGATGAAATATTTCCAAATCCGAAAGTTTGTTCTAGGTTTGGACCTTGGTTTTTGGGACCCACTTTGTCGTTTTGTGGGAAATTTTATTTCTCATTCCTGGGTGATTTCCACTTCTTCGTAATCTCCAGAGGGCTTTTGCAGGGACAAAGCTTCAAGATGGTTGTATTCATGGCTTGATCTGCATATAAAAGGTAGGGTTTTATAATCCAGGCTTTGATCATGAGATCTAGGCCCATTATTACAAAGTAACTGAATCTAGGAGAGGTTTTTAAGATCCCTATTTATGCAGATCTTGGCATAGTTTGTTATTTCAGTGACCATACATGTTCCAAGCCACTCCGTAATAGTTTTGAGGGCTCTTTCACTACAAAATTCCAGGGGAAGAAGGGTTAAATAAACCCATATTGGCACATTTCCTGGAGAATCTCTGGATTTGAAACGTGTCTCCAAAATTTCGTGTGGAGAACTGCCATTTTCAAAAACCATAGGTCACCTTCAAAATTTTAGTCTGCAATTTTAGAAAGGAAAAGTTAACAGAAAGAATACTCTGCTAGTGAGAAACGGAACATATGCTAGTTAGAACTTTCAGTTAGTAGTGATCTAACATATGATGGTTATTGTTTGAGGATCAAAGCCCCGTGATTAGACATGTCAAACCCTTAGTTTCAAAATCAAAATATCATCTCCCAAGATCCAGGATTCAGATTCTATTGTTGGCTTTGACTGATCTCTGTCCAGGGAATATTTAGAAGCGGTTTATGAGTTCCTTTTTAGCTTCCTCCACTAAAACTAATTCCTATATGCATCTATACCTCTATTGATATCCATGTTATCTATGTAACTGAGATTTGGTGGATTTATTGTGTATTGTGTAGGTTAAATAAATAGAACAGGTGGGGCCCACTAACTTTCAGGGTAGATGACTTAATCAATTCTTAATTGAGCAACGGCTTGATAGCCATTTAACTGATAAAACTGAAATGAAACTCCACTGATTAGGCAATTTATATTTATAGATGGTGTTGTCTCAAGCCAGTGATGCATCTTCAACATATTAATGTTTTAAGATTTATTTTTGTGCAACTGTTAGGGCTGAAAAAGGACAAAATGCTTTTAAAAACCTTTTTCTCCCGATTTTAAGTAGAACACAGTGGGGGATGCCCTGACATCCCCATTTGTAGGGGAAATCTTAGGGATATCCTTTGGACAGCCCCCAAGGGATGCCTGTGGCAGTTCCTCAAAAAGGGATGTGATGGTAACTAGAACACACGGAACGTAAATAATACATCTGACGCTGGAGAGTGTCCATGTCATGTCATTTTCAACTTTTCTTCCAGTGTATGAACATAATGTTGGATGCCAAAAGATAAACTTCTTGAGAAATAGGCCATTTTGGATACAAAGGGATGAAAGTTTGTAATTTGAAAATGAAATAGTTATCTAATTAAGCAGAAGCAGAGTCTGTCTGTCTTCATGCCACGCATAAGGTACTTATGTAAAATTTCAACTTTTACATCTGTAGCATACAAATGCATTTCTGCATAGGATGCTTATAACTTCAGATGTTGGTTACTGGAAACATCATAAAATGTCAACATTTTATAAAATGTTACTTGAAGGTTTATGCTAGGTAGTAGATGCAAGAATATCATTTGACCTGAAATGTTCTTTGGTTCAGGTACATGTTTATACTAGAAGGAACATTAAACTGTAAAATTTTAATTTGGAAAGAAACATGACCTAATGGTCCTAAATCATTTTAAGCTTTGGCTTCAGTAGTATTATTCTCCAATATTCTTGTTTGATGACTGCAATTTTCTATTCATGGTTTCTTATCAACTCTCTGATCCACTCCTTCAGGAGCTGCATGCGGGCAAAAGAGGAAATCCAATAAACGATGCTGATATTGATGAATGTGCTTTGCAATTTCAAAACACTTTTTGGCAGTCTACTCACCTTTCCCGAAGGGATCAAAAACATTTTGATTACTTAGCTGTATTTAAGGCCCAATTTTTACACTCTTTCTTATCTAAAATGGCTAGTAAATCTTGATATATAATCTGGCCTATGTAATATTTATGGCAAACAGATATCAGAACACACTTTTCACCAATATTAACGTATCTGAAATACTGACGTATGCACAAGTATAATGCTGCAGGAAGTGCTTCTATGGTAAAGAGCCTCTAAAACCGTGCAGGTTTTCTGCATGTCAAGAGTGAGGAACTTGGCTCTATTGATGTATTAATGTTATTGGAAAACCGGATAAAACAATATTACCAGTTGATTATTTCGCACTGTCTGTAATGCATTGTGACAACTGTTAACAAAGTAAAATTGAGAGTCATCACCTATCTATGATCAAGAGGTATTGGATAAGGTGAATTAAATAACGAGCTAACATTATCTACCACATGTAAAATGTGGACAGATAAGATGGTAATTATAACTGAACTCAACCGAAATGAAAATTTATAGTATTACTAGGTAGTTGTAAATAACATGATGTAGAAAAGAATCCCAATGAACCAGCTTTGTACTAGCTCATATCACGTTTGTATCTGAATTACTAGGATATCATTATGGATACTACTGTGTTCACTTATTAAATGGTGAAGTAAAAATTGAGTCATATCTATATGATCTAGAGGTACCAGACTAAGTGAGATAACGAGCTACATAAACCACCACATGAAAGATGTAGGTATATAAGATGGTAAAGATCATGAATGAACTCACATGAAAGATGTAGATAAATAAGATGGTAAAGATCATGAATGAACCCACTTGTATAAAAATATCTATCTTTTTAGATAGTTGTAAATAACATGATGTAGAAAATAGTACCAATAATCACATCTACATATAATTTTTTTTTAATGTCATTTGAATAAGAAGAGTTTTTTGAAAGACAGCCTTATTCAGTTATTATGAAATTTGAAACCATTACAATAAGCGAGTTTGTTACTACAACCATCACTTTATTTCAAATTTAAAATTTCTGTTTTGTGCATTTAGACATTGCGACTGACATGAATTTAATTATCTTGCACAATGCGAAAGGAAAACTCTTAATTTCTATTGAAAGAGATGCTATATGATTAGAGATGAAGGATATGAACTCTTAAATTAGCTTTATTTTTATTTGCAAAGTATTTATGTTATTGTTTGGTAAGTGATCTCTCTCTCTAAGAAAAAATCATAATTCTATTAAAAAGAAAATTAATTACATTTTTAAATGCAGGGTGTGCATTCACTGAGCTGATTCAAAATAGGAACGTCATTGTCTTAAAAACAGTTCACAACCTTACCATACCTTTATCACTTATAGAGCTTCATTGGACATGAAAAAAATTAACAGCAGCCTCATTTTCCCGAATGAATCACTGTTTGGCATCAAAGTATGCCAGCTTTAGATGTAAACAAAAGAGATACGGCTGAAAGTCAAACATGCAAATTTGATATCCTCCATCAAAGATTTCAGAACATAATTTGAGCCTTAATATATCCCATTCAGCCAGTTGATGATACGTTGGAAATCCTTAAAGATTTGAATATTTGGAGTCCCTTTTCAATTGCCAATATCAACAACAGTTTCAATGCTATTAACTTGGCCATATTGTTAGAAACATGACACAGCTGTGCTTTGAATCTCAAGAAATGTGTTTTTTTTGTTTTGTTTTGTTATTTTATTTTATTTTATTTTTCAAAGTAATGACCCAATGACTAAACAAGAGACCATGGACGGAGTGAAAACTCTTTGGGGCCACATACTCCTTAAGCCCAATCATTACAAGCTAAGCAGGCCATTTCAGGGAATTGAACACAGGCGGTGAGAGAGTTAACAACCCACCTCAACCACTCAGTCTACCCTTAGGAAATGCGTTTTATTAATGAAAGAACCATACAACACTTGAAGGAGGATTCCCTTGACTAGTGCCATCAAAATATGCCCAAAGCCTTCCGTCATCAATTTGTTCCTCATGAATAGCCTTGGATATTTTGATGATATTAGGTGGTGGATGAAACACATGTAAAATAGCGAATTTTTGAACATCACATTGAATGAGAGAAACTACCTTATCCTCAAAAAGTAGGACATTATGAGCTATCCATATTCTCTAGGCAACTATCAAAGGCAAAGCTTTAAACTTTTTGACATACATATCTCTAGACATCCCCTCCTAAAAAATAGATCTAGACTATCTCCCTCCAATACTAGTGTATCAATCTAATTCCTAGACTTTAGAAAGATGAGGACATGACAAAACAAAATGATCAATAGACTTGAAGCCTTACACAATATGCTAGCCAATGTTAGCACTGCCTCTTTTTTGCATAGAATCTTAAGTGAGCATTTTTTGGCATAGAATCCTAAGTGAACACTTTTCCTGTGAGTAAGCCATACAAAAATGCATGTTTTAAGAGGGCACTTGAACTTCTAGAGGAGTTCTCACCACTTGATAACTTGCATGACCCCCCTAGAAGCACATAAGAGTTTGTAGCCTACCTTTGGAGTGTAATAACTATTGATTGAATTCAAACCCCATAAGAGCTCATCTTTAATTCTTATGTAGCTTGCCCACAAAGATGAAGTGAATCTCCCCCATCTTGCTGACTTCTCATCTATCATGTCCATAATATTTGCATCATGCCATCCTTGCCTGCAAATGGTGGCACCCTTTGAGTAAGTAGCCTAACTCAAGAAAAAAAAGTCTAGGTCCATGCAAAGATTCCATCACACTCTTAGATAATCTATAATAGTCCCTACTTTAACAAAATCTATCATGCGCAAAAGTGTAGAGTCCCAATCACCAAGGCATTAGTTTTGTGCAACTTAGGAAGGATACCTATGGTCACCTCAATAGCTCTCCCTCTCTCTTTTAGTTGGCTTTCCCCTACTCAACGAGCTTTCCCTAAGACTAGGATTATCAAGGCTATAGAGTGGGGGATCAATGTGAAAAATGAAAGAGTAAGCCTTAATAAAGCAATGTAGTTATAGTAATAGTATGTGATAGTGGAAATGGAAAAAGCGGTGTGGAAAAGAAATGAAAGGGAAATAATAGAAACAAGGAAACTAGATGATGTGTTATAGTTGTCTATCAATCTAAGGGCTAAAGGAGTAATCAAAGATAGAATGAATGAAAGAACTAGTGTATTACAATCCACTTCTTTGAGGTAGGCTATATAGTTGAAAAGGTTTATCTTACCACATTCAACCTCTTGGTTGAAAGAATTTGTTTCATGCATCCATCACATGTGTGTGCCTAAGGTAAAATGAATTAGTTTAATGCAATTTAGCTCAAAGTGCTTGTTGAAAAAATGATAATCAAAATTTGGAAGGCTAAGATTTCCATTGGCATCAATACAAATGTGAAGGAGTTGGTTTTGGCTGAAATGTACTTCCTCACTAGCAACTTAATTGATAGAAGAAAGCAGAACACATGTACGAATAAAATAACAAACAAACAAGAGGGAGAACCTTTCACATTGTTTATTCCTAAATGAATAATTGAATTAATTATTCTTCATGTAAGTATGATAAAAAAAATGCCTTTAACATAGAAACAATATTTTAATAGTGTAACATAACCATACAATGAAGTAGATCAATACCTCAATATTTAATTAATCAAAAGTCTGATAGACAAGGGAAGCTCAATATTTTCTCCAAGTGCCTAAAATTTCCTTCATTTCTTTCACTTCACAGTGATTTAGTCACTGTAATAAAATGGTGAGGAACTCTTCTTTATATATAGTGAGTTAGGTCTTTCACAAAATAAATTATATTATGTTTCTAATACCACAAATCAACAAATAGTAATATATTGGAGTAGTTAGATCCATGGTTGACAATATCGAGTCATGTGGAAGCTATCCTCTCCAAATGAAGTCATCCTCATTAAAAAAATGTTGAAAAGTATGGTAGCTATGGATGGTATTTTCATTGGCAAATTGATGGAGAAACTTCAAATTTTGATGTTTGACGAAGTCGACCTCAAGATGTACAAGTTGGCCCCACATATGTGAAAATCCACCTTCAAAATCACATATAAATAAGACCTCATTGGAGCTCATTTGGACACCACTCGCACATCACATCGATTTGAAATAGTAAGAGATATCCACACATGCGAAGGAGTAAGGAGGTTTCTGTTATGTGTTGACTGACGTATATTCTTTTGTCTGACCAACGTTGACTTGGAGAAATTGTTTCTACTCAGCGCTTTGATTGTCTTGAAGGCCGAATGTTCTAGGAATTTGTTGACCTTGTTTGATTGCATCTTTATCTATGTTTCTGGGCTCGTTGAGTTAGGTTGACTGCATGCTTGAATGAGGCTTTGACTGAGGATTTCAGAGGACTGTTTGACTGAGGCCTTGACCAAATTTCAGCCTTTTGTTCAGAGCTCACACAGGTCGAAATTCGGTCGTATTGTTGTAGATTAAACCTTGACCAAAATTGGCTTTTTCTCTCTCTTTGTTGATTGGTTTTGACTTGGATATTTTAAGGTCAGACTTTTGGAACCTTGTGGGAATATTTTGATGTACTGTTGATCTCAATTCTCTCTCATAAGGAAAGATTGGTTGGGTTTTGCCCTTGTGGGTTTTGCCTTGGTTATGAGCCTAATTTTTGGCGACTACTGTCTCTTGTTTTACTACTCATTGTGATCTCTATATTTATGAATGTGAATGGTTGAAGTTTTTCAACTATAACTACTTAATGATTGGAACACTATAAGAAGGTTGATTATATCATTAGAAGCAGTTATTAATTTTGAAAAACTATGCTAGTCTTGAAGGCAATAGAAAATCAACATGGTACCAAAGCTTTGGTGAAGGATAAGAGTTGTGAGATCACCCTGAAAAGAATTGAGAGCACCTTGAAGAACCTTTGATTTCTACATCTTTCGATTTCTGATTGGTCATCTTCATCTTCATCATGAATTCTTTCATGAAGGGAAAACAAAACGTTGAAGGAGCTACAAATTATAGGGCATGGAAGGCAAGGATTGACCTAGTTCATGCAAGACACAAGGTTTTGGGTATTGTTACAAGAAAAGTTATTGAACCAACTGATCAAATGGGAAAATAAAAAATTTCAGGAAAATGACATCTTGGCAAGAAGCATCATCATAGAATTTATTAGGGATCATCTAATTCCCTATCTTATTGATTATTAATATTCCAAGGCTATGTATGATGCCATTGTTGGATTGTACACTATCAACAACATCAATCATGTTAATTTGACAGCTCAGTGACAAATTCCAACAATTGCATTAACTTCCTCTTTCCAAGAGGACCAAAATTGACTTTTGAAGCACTTAATTTGGACTAGGAAAAGTTTATTTTTGATGGAAAACTCACATTGGCACATTTGTTCATGATCCAGGTCCGAGTGTGACAAAGGACCCTTCCGAGACCTTTTACTTTCGTGATGTGTTAAATTGCATTTTAAAAGAACATAAATGAATACATCTGCAAGCTATAAAGAAGAGGAACATACAATCATCAACACATGAAAACACAAGCCATTGATAACAGAGTTCGTCCAGGAGGGACTATGTCTCCGGGCCCCGAAGTCAAGATGGTGTCGACCACTGTATTAAGTGCTGTCAAAAGTGGTGATGTACATAAGAGGTGATGTTGCCGTCATATAAGGGAAATACCCTCACGCAAGAGTGGCTCCAAGAGATGTTCCGCTACAGGAACTCTTAGTCAAAAGACTCCTATCAGTATGACATAAATTCATGCATGATGATCATGAGCACCCCGCCAACATGGCATAAAAGGGATCTCCATGCAAACATACATGACGACAACATGAGTATCCCATCAACATACAACAAAGGGATCTCAAAACACAACATGACGAATCATGACAACAAGTACATCACACCACTGATTCCGCATCACATCAAGGAGGAATCATGAGACAAGTAAGAAACATGGTCGCACATCAAACATCAAACAAGGATCTGTGCAGCACAATGCATAGCAAAAGAAGTACATGAACACATTGCATATACCTCACATCCCTGGGGCCATATGAAGAAGCAGATGTCAAACTGCTGAAGCTGGCTGTACGATCAATCTCACAGCGTCGAATCGCATGGAAATAACTGCTCGCTCATGAATGCTGACCACTGCACCCCACTTAGAAAAGCGTCCGGAAAAAATGAAAAATTTGAACGCACCATCAGATTTGTGGCGTCGAATAGTGCAAAATCGACTATCACATTTCTGAATTCTGAGAAAGTGAGAATCTGGGGCTTAAGGAATCTTTTAGATCCCCCTTAGATTCTTCAAAGATTCCCTCCTTTGGGTCCTCTACAAATCGGCTGCTCAGATTAGGAAATTGATTGTGCCATCGGGTTCGTGTCGCCGAGAGGTGTAAGATTGACATAAAGTTTGTTCAATTTGGACACTGCGAAAATTTCACCCTCCTGGAAGTTTTGCCCAGTCATGGTTCTGCTTATGTTTTTCTCAGGCTCATGGTTCCACCTGCAAAACCATTAACAAATATTATATCTCGATCTGCGTGCCTGCCTTCTGCCTCCTGGAATTGTGTTTGCTTGCTCTTCCACTGTTGGTCCACTTGTTCCATGCCCATACTCTACCCCCCTCACGCATTTGGCAAACTGGGCTTAAATACGATTTCGTTGGCGGAGGATTTGAGGAGCAATGTGGGCCAATGGTATGGTTGGCAGATTACGTGGAGGTGGGTCGGGTTCAAACCCTGCCCACTCCAAAATAGCACGCAACATTATTTGATTAACCGTTTTTGTTTTTGTTTTTGTTTGTTTGTTTGTTTGTTTGTTTGGTGTTTTTTTTTTTTTTTTAACTGCAAATTTCTTAACGACATGTGCGAATATGGCACATATTAAAGGGGTGTTGGTTTTCGGTTGTGTGTGTGAGGGTGCCCGGGAGGCGGGCTGGCCGCACCGGCCGAGCGGGTTCAGTCCCCGTCACCCTCGGTCAATACAAGTTATATGGAGGTTGGGTGTGGGCCAGGTCCACCGGAGGTGGCTCGCCCACAACACTTAACATAATTTAATTGCGTTATTTGGTTGGAGGGCTCGGCGGGGTGATGGTTGCTAAGCCAAACTTAATATTTTTTTGTTTATGGTTGCGGTCAGGGTTAGGTCGGAGGGGGTCATGGCCCGTCGCCTCATAACAATAGCATTTTTTTGGTTATGAAATAGTTTTGGAGGTGGTGGGGGTGGTGGCCCGCCACCACAATATTTGTTTTTTTGATTTTATTAGAAATAGGGGAGATTTTCCAATCTTTAGAAAATAAGGGATATTGGGCAAATTAACGAGGCCACAATTTCGACCGTTTTCGGGAGCTCGATTTCATGCCCTGGGGTCGGTCAAATTGTAAGACACTTAAACCTGGCCCACATCCCAACTTTGACCAGAACTTTCACTAGCTTGTTCTCCCTCATAGGAGCTCGGATTGACGAACCGTTTGCACTGCCGTGATCAGGACGACGAGATCTACGCTTTGGTCCCGATTCGAAATCATTCTGATCACTTTGATTATTGAGCTTGCATAAGCCCTCTTTGTCCTGTGTGTGTCTCTGGAGCCACCTGGATCAATCCTCCCCACTGAGGAGCATTTGGTGCTCCAAAAGCATAAAAAAATAATCTGCAACTTCTCTGTACCTTGTCTGTATCACAAGCGTCCTGAAAGGTCTCACTTCCATCTCCTTCACCTTTGTTCTTCAGAGCCTTAAACGATGAGCTGACACCTGCAACCTCCGCAACTTGTAGTATAATGTTTTGCAAATTACATGCTTGACTTTCATGACCAACTAATGACCCAAGCATCCCACACTTTCCACGATTTTATAAAAAATACTCGGTGGTCAAGTTTACATCAAGATGGACGTAATACCCCAACGACGAAAAAATGCCAACATATCATTGTTGCTTCAACAAGTGATAGAAAACACTTCATCGCTGCAATAGATGATTTACAAAGATAAAGCCAAACACTATTTTTGCTTTTGACAAGTGATGGAAACACGACATCACTTTCATAGTATATCATGCAACACAAAATAAGACCAGACATCATTGTTGCTGAACAAGTGATGGAAAACACATCATCACTTTTACATTTTGAAATGCAGCAAATGATTTACAAAAGCACGACCATGACAAGACAACATATCTAGAAACCATTTGTCACTTATCAATGTGAATGGGTCGCGTCCTTGTGGCGGTTTCGCTTGTCGAACAATCGTTTCACTTGGTTCATGCACCGACACTCTATCTTTAAGGCGTTGTTTTAGATGGAGCCTCCAACAAGTGGCTCTTTGATGGCCACTTCTATCGCAATGACTGCAATAGGTTTTCTTCCTCCAGATATGCTTAACATGTTTCTTTACCTGTTGTTGAGAGGGTCTTTCACGCCTCATCCTTTTTTGTGCTACCATTGTTTTCCAACACTTCGAAAATGTATGGTTATGTAATCCACAAAAGGTACATGCTTTTCGATTCCATGATTTACGTTCATCTTTAACAACATGATTGTAATCGAAATGAACATTCGAATGTCGAGAGTGGTTATACCTTTCCTTGCTGTCTCTAGTGTAAGTATGGCGATGAGAGCTTGCCTCAACTCTTTCCCTGCAATGGAAACTGCCATGGGATGAGGGGGATGTGTTTCAATCATTCTCTTTTCTCGACGATTTCGACGATGTCTTAGAAGAATCTGACACCTTAGAGCATTCTCCCTCGGTGTATCTCAAGCCCGCAAATTGAGGTCTATGCACAACCTCCAATGGTTGAGTTATGTTTTGGTTAGTAACACCAAGTTCTTTTTCCTCCTCGTGCCTCTTCCTGGTAAGGAGCCTCATGTTTGTTCCTGTAATTGGTATCTCCAAATCTCCAACCGAAATCATACTATGTGACGATGAAACTGAAAGGAAATCAACATCTTTTACCTCCTTTGTCTATTTGGAAAGAACTGATGAGGGCTTCTCATCATCTGTTGTTGGTGGTTCGCTCGCTGTCTCGACGCATTCCCCAACTTCTTTTCTCACATATCCAAGTCATGTCTGACGGGGTAATTCTTCTACTTTGATGGGATTGACAATGCCTTAGCGATTAAGGCCCAAGCCTTTTCCTTCATAACCCATTTTTTTCAACAGTTTGGAGCCAATTCTTGTGGTATGATTTTCAAAAACAACGAAATCATCATCAAGGCACATACATGAATTTAGAGAATTACTTTTTACCTTGCATGGGTCACGCTGCAGCTTTTCCAAGGTCTCTTCCTTAGCTTGCAGCTGTCGTAGCAAACTATGTTTTTCCTTTTTCTCTTCATGTAGAAGTGTCTTCAATTCATCGTTCTTTGTTTGAAGATTATGTTTGCTGTGCTTCAGTTCTTCTAGGGCCTCTTTCGTGGCTTGCAACTGAATCTGCAATCGCTCCTTTTCTTCTGTCTCTTTCTGTAGAGTTTCATACATTATTTCCACCCTTTTGGAAATTTTGAGCATGGTCTTGTACCTTGTTTTTTCATCCTCTGTCGCTGCACGTTCCATTGTTCACGCTTGCAATTCACATCAACAAAAAGACCAATTTGATACCACTTGATCCAGGTCCGGGTGTGACAAAGGACCCTTCCAAGACCTTTTACTTTCGTGATGTGTTAAATTGCATTTTTAAAAGAACATAAATGAATACATTTGTAAGCTGTAAAGAAGAGGAACATGACAATCATCAACACATGAAAACAGAAGCCGTTGATAACGGAGTTCGTCCAGGAGGGACTACGTCTCTGGGCCCCGATGTCAAGATGGTGTAGGCCGCTGCATTAAGTGTTGTCAATAGTGGTGATGTACATAAGAGGTGATGTCGCCATCATAAAAGGAAAACGCCCTCACGCAGGAGTGGCTCCAAGAGATGCTCCGCTACAGGGACTCTTAGTGAAAAGAATCCTATCAATATGACATAAATTCATGCACGATGATCATGAGCATCCCGCCAACATGGCATAAAAGGGATCTCCATGCAAACATACATGACGACAACATGAGTATCCCATCAACATACAACAAAGGGATCTCAAAACACAACATGACGAATCATGACAACAAGTACATCACACAACTGATTCTGCATCACATCAAGGAGGAATCGTGAGATAAGTAAGAAACATGATCCCACATCAAACATCAAACAGGGATTTGTGCAGCACAATGCATAGCAAAAGAAGTACATGAACACACTGTGTATACCTCACATCCCTGGGGCCATCTGAAGAAGCGGATGTCAAACTGCTGACGCTGGTTGTACCATCAATCTCACGGCGTCGAATTGAATGGAAATGACTGCTCGCTCATGAATGTTGACACCTGCAGTTCACTTAGAAAAGTGGCCGAAAATGAAATGAGCAAATGAAAAATCTGAATGCACCATCAGATTTGTGGCGTTGAATAGTGCAAAATCGACTATCAAATTTCTAAATTATGAGAAAATGAGAATTTGGGGCTTAAGGAATCTTTTAGATTCCCCCTAAATTCCTCAAAGATTCCCTCCTCCTGGTCCTCTGCAAATCGGTTGCTTAGATCAGGAAACTGATTGCGCCATCGAGTTCGTGTTGCTGAGAGGTGTAAGATCGACATAAAGTTTGTCCAATTTGGACACTGCGAAAATTTCACTATTGTGGAAATTTTGCCCAATCATGGTTCTGCCTATGTTTTTCTCAGGCTCATGGTTCCACCTGCAAAACCATTAAAAAATATTATATCTCGATCTACGTGCCCGTCTTCTGCCTCTTGGAACTGTGTCTGCTTGCTCTTCCACCGTTGGTCCACTTGTTCCATGCCCATACTCTACCCCCTCACGCATTTTGCAAAACTGAGCTTAAATATGATTTCTTTGGTGGAGGATTTAAGGAGGAGAAATGTGGGCCAATGGTATGATTGGTGGATTACATGGAGGTGGGTCGGGTTCAAAGCTCGCCCACTCCAAAATAGCACGCAACATTATTTAATTAACCGTTTTTGTTCTTTTTTTTTTTTAAATCGCAGATTTCTTAACGACATGTGCGAATATGGTACATATTAAAGGGGTGTTGCTTTTCGTTTGCGTGCGTGAGGGTCCCCGGGAGGCGAGCCGATTGCACCGGCCGGGCAGGTTCAATCCCCGCCACCCTCGGTCAATACAAGTTATATGGAGGTTGTAGGAATTTACAGGGTAAGTTCCTCAGAAAGAACACCAAAAGGACACCGCTCACAACCAGATCACAGATCAATACACCAGTATTTTTGACGTGGTTAAAACCCTCAAAGAGGGAAACAGTCCACGGCCTGAGCCAACGTGGCCACTTCAGACAATTTATTAATCAAAGAATGAAAATTTACATAAGCTTCTCTCATGCACGGATTACCCTACAAATGACCCTCCATGCGCTTTAAATAGAATTCATGGACCAATTGGGTGTCAAGCCACGGATCAAGTGTCGGTAATACCGAGGAGAGAATGAACCGTCGGATCACTACATATCGTGACCGTCGGATTGTACGTTACAAAATGTACAACGGTAAAGAAACACACTTTACCTAACTCTATACCTAACTCTATACTAGACCAAGTTGTACTTAACTATTTCCTATGCGTCGGAATATCCTAACATCCCCCCTTAAGAACAACTTGGGATAGGATTGAAGGATTTACAAATATGACACAATAGGAGAAGGAAGGAGGCACTAGAGCCTATCCCCCCTTAGTGACAACTTCCTGAACTCCAACCATAAATCGAAGTTTAGTGAACTTCGCCTCTGTGAGAGCCTTTGTGAAGATGTCTGCAACTTGATCATCTGTTGAACAATATTGCACTTCAAGAACATGGTCGTGAATGAGCTTTCTGATGAAGTGCATGTGCAGTTCAATGTGTTTGCTGCGCTGATGTTGAACTGGATCTTTGCATAGCTGAATGGCACTTTGATTATCACACCAAAGTGTAGTCGGATGCTGCTGCTGAAAGCCAAATTCTGACAGGATCTGACGAAGCCACAAGGCTTCCTTACTAGCTTCTACGGCAGCACGATACTCTGCTTCTGCTGATGAAAGAGAAATGGCACCCTGTTTCTTGCAAGCCCATGTAATAGGTCCTGAACCAAGAGTGAACACATAACCGACAGTAGACTTCCAATCATCAGGGTCACCAGCCCAATCGGAATCACTGAAACCAACCAATAGAGGAGCTGCTTCGGCACTGTAATGAATCCCAAACTGAACTGTACCTCGAACATAACGAAGTATTCTTTTAGCTGCTTTCCAATGACTTTCACGGGGGTTTTGCATGAACTGAGCAATAAGGCCAACAACAAAGGAAAGGTCAGGACGAGTATGGGTTAAATACAAGAGTTTTCCTACAAGTTGACGGTATAATGTAGCATCAACTTCAGGAGAAGTACAAGTGACTGAAAGTTTGACTCCAGACTGAAAGGGAGAAGGGGTTGGCTTACAGTCTTCCATGTGAAAATGACATAGAATATCACAAGCATATTTGGACTGGGAAAGGGAAATACCCTCCTTGGATTGCAAGACTTGAAGACCGAGAAAATAGTGTAAGTGTCCTAAGTCTGTCATTTCAAATTTCCGTTTGAGGCTAGACTTCACATGGTTTATAAGGTTGGGATCACTACCAGTAAGGATAAGATCATCAACATAAAGAACAAGGATGATAAGAGAGTTGCCCACTTTCTTGGTGTAGACAATATTGTCAGAATGACACCTAGAAAAGCCAGATTCTAACAGAAAGCTATCCATTTTGGCATACCAAGCCCGAGGAGCTTGCTTGAGACCATAAAGGGATTTCTTAAGTCGACAAACAAGGCTGGAGTCTGTTTGTATGAAGCCAATGGGTTGTTCCATATAGATTTCTTCATGCAAGTCCCCATGCAAGAAGGCAGATTTAACATCCATTTGATGGACTTCCCATTTGAAAGAGGCAGCAAGGGAAAGAACAAGGCAGATAGAGTTCATTTTGGCAACAGGGGAGAAGGTTTCAGTGTAGTCAATGCCTTCAACCTGTGAAAATCCCTTAGCAACAAGACGAGCTTTATGTTTATCAACTTTCCCATCTGGTCCATACTTGGTTCTGTAAACCCATTTGCATCTAACAAGTTTTCGTCCCTTTGGTAAAGGAAAAAGATCCCATGTATCATTTGCCATAATGAATGATATTCTTCATTCATAGCTGCGTCCCAATCTGGATGGCCTGAAGCTTCTGCAAAGGTGTTAGGATCATAATTTACTGGAGCTTGAGCCAGTAAAGAAGAGGCTCTCTCGAACTGAGAACGTGTGCGTCGCTGATCTGTAGGATCACCGGCAAGATCACCTGCTGCATCTCGAGTAGCACGAACCCATTTTGGAAGCTCAGGAGCTGAAGGAGGATCCTGAGAAGGTGGGGGAGGATTGTCATCCTCACTTTCATCATCTGAAGAAGAAATGTTTTCAAAAGTAGAAGAGATAGAGAGAGGTGGCACATCCGCCGGACTAGGTTCGCAGGCCGATATATTTTCATCAAATTTTACATCTCTTCTAATGATAACATTTTTGGACTTAAATGGAATAAGTCTATAGCCTTTTACATCTTCAGAATATCCAACAAAAGTACATTTTTCACTCTTAGGTTCTAAGGCTTTATGCTTTTCATCTGGAATATGGGCCCACGCTTCACTTCCAAAAACACGAAAGTGACTTACATCTGGTTTGATTGAGCTCCATGCTTCTTCTGGAGTGATATTCTTTAAAGCCTTAGTAGGAGTGCGATTTATTATGTAATTTGCACAGTTAATTGCTTCTGCCAAAAAACTAAGACCAAGTCCTTTAGATTGTAGCATACAATTAGCCATTTCCTTTAAGGTGCGATTCTTCCTTTCAGCTACACCATTTTGTTGTGGAGTATATGGAACAATATGTTGCATTTGAATTCCATTCTCAGTGCAATAGTTGATGAATGTGTTTTTAACATATTCTCCACCATTATCAGATCTTAACTTAAGAATTTGATGTCTAGATTGTTTTTCAACAAAGGCCTTGAAGGCCAAAAAAGTGTTAAATACTTCACTCTTGAGTTTTAAGAAGTATACCCAAGTGCGTCTGGAGAAATCATCAATGAAAGTTAAGAAGTACTTGCAACCAGAGAATGAAACAACTGGAAGTGGACCACATAAATCACTATGCACAAGCTGTAAAGGGGCTGAGGCGTGCCAAGAGGCACGTTTTTCAAAACTGTCCCGATGATGTTTTCCGAGTACACATCCGGAACAAACACCATCTCTGCAAGATACCATAGGAAGACCTGTCACCATATTTTCTTTACATAGATGCTGAAGGGAGCGATAGTTTAAGTGACCAAATCGCTCATGCCAAAGTTTGCTCACTTCATCGTTATGAGCAACAAATACTGAGGGAAGATTTGATGACCCAAAGTTGTGAAACTTATACAACCTTGTAGAATCATCAGCAATGCCAATAGCCAAAATCTGTTTAGGATCTTTTAAGTCCTTAATTACAACATCATGAGGTGAAAATTCAACGATCTTACCTTCACCTGAATGAGTTATCTGATATACAGATAGAAGGTTGCAGGATAAGGTTGGAACACATAATACATCATTAAACTGATCATTGTCTAGATGAACAGTTCCAGTCCCTACAACATTAAGAGATCTATCATCACCAACGTATATATTTTTGGTGTTACAATCATTTAAAGAAGAAAACATGGCTTTGTTTTTGGCCATGTGATAAGAAGCTCCAGAATCAATGAGCCACTCATGAGAATGAGAAGAAGAAGATACATTTAATGCATACCCAGACCGAGATGATTGACAACCACATGCAGAAAGTGCCATTCCTGAAGATGAAGTTGAAGTTGAAGATTGCCCCAAATGGATGTTATGCTTCTTCATTGCTGCTTCCAAGGCTTCCATCTTCTTAAAGCATTTTGATTCTAAGTGCCCATCTCGATTACAAAAATTGCAATGTCTGTTAGTCTTCTTCCATTTGTTTTTATTGGTCTTCTCATTTTGCTGAAATGATCTTTCATTTTGAGGCTGAGTTTGCTTAGGACCCTTGTTTGGTTTAGGACCATTCCTTTTAGGATTTGACTTTTTAGGATTCTTTGTATTTGGTTGCTGCTGGGCGGCTAACGCTTTCTTGGAAGAGTTTCCAAGATTAGGAAGACCAAGGTGTAAGAGTTTTTCTTGTTCTCTTATTAAAGAATCACAAAAAGAGTCAAAGGAAGGGGGTTTGTAGTCTTTTCCTTGAGAAATGAAGGTTTCTCTTGTAGAATGGAAGGTGGAAACAAATACAGAGTAGGCTGGTCCCAACTTAGTAAGGATGGAATAAATAAGGTTACTATCTTC
Organism: Pinus tabuliformis; assembly: GCA_031772625.1. Lineage (NCBI taxonomy): Eukaryota > Viridiplantae > Streptophyta > Pinopsida > Pinales > Pinaceae > Pinus > Pinus tabuliformis. Next base: position 31,926,542 of record CM062809.1, on the reverse strand, counting down.
TTTCTTAACCTTAACACCTTCCAAAAGATATCTAAGGGTCTTGAACTTAGACAAGAAATCTTCAATGCAAGAAAAATTATTAGGGTCCAATGTAAGCAACTCATTTTCAAGTTGATGGGCTCTAATTTCATTTTTAATCCCAAAAACTTTATTGATTTGTTCCATTGCTTCATGAGGAGTTTCAAGTTCTGCAATATGGAATCTAAGATCTGGAGAAATAGACATCCCTATATTCCACGTGCTTGATCTTGTCTATTTTCCCATTTAGCAGCCTTGTCTTCATTTTTCGGTTTCTTTTCTTGGCCTGTGGCTATTCGGTAGAGACCTTTACTTCTAAGTAAATCCTCCATGTAAGACAACCATTGGAAGTAGTTGGTGCTGTCAAGGGTAACTTGGTATTGACTCTCCATTTCAACAGAAACTGAAGCTGAAGATGCTGAAAGTAAGTGTTCCAATGGATAGATCTCGAAAAATTAGGTTGGTTTAAAAAAAACGGCTCTGAAAAAGGCTTCCGGATGAAGAAGTTATGGCTTTTTGAAAAAAAGTTGTTGAAGTTGCCGACGAAGTGCGGAAATGAAAAAGTCTGCCCCCACAAAATGGAGACTTGAACCCATGACCTCTACTCTCTTAAAATAGCTTTGAACCAATTGATCTATACAAAAAATTTGAGAGAGAGAGAGAGAGAGAGAGGAGGGGGGGGGGGCTTGGGTTGCGTGCTTGCTTGGAGAAAACTCTTTTTCCCTACAAAACAAAAAACACAAAACCCAACACGGACATGCAAAGAAAACGAACCTTATGGCTCGAAGTTAGCTTTACCCAAAAAACTAAGTATTTTAAAAAAAATTGAACCTTGCGGCTCAAAGTTAGCTTTAGCCGAAAAACTAAATATTTTTCTCAATGTTTTTGATTTTCCGAGATCACACTAAGGTGCAGGGAAAAGAGCATACGCATGAGAAAAATCCTTCCTTTCTGTTTCTGATTTGCCCAGATCGCACAGGGTCGCAGGGCAAAGAGCATACGCAGAAATGAAAGGTATAGATCCGGTTAAAAAATGCTAAATAAACCGAAACCGAAATAAGCAGAGAGAAAATAACAGTAAACTGCAAATAAACACTGTATACCTCCAGATCTTAAAAATGACGCAGCTAGGGCTACCGGAAACCTTCTCGCGTGAAACGAAAGGGGTTCCTCACTGGAACAGATGCTCCGAACACAACAGAGCAGTCCTCTCGGCCCGAAAGCAATCAGAAACAGCAGATCTAGGAAACGACAGTCGGATGCAGTTCTACCGGCTTCAGATTTGGATCACCAACGGACGCGGCCCTCAAATAGCTCTGATACCATGTAGGAATTTACAGGGTAAGTTCCTCAGAAAGAACACCAAAAGGACACCGCTCACAACCAGATCACAGATCAATACACCATTGTTTTTGACGTGGTTAAAACCCTCAAAGAGGGAAACAGTCCACGCCCTGAGCCAACGCGACCACTTCAGGCAATTTATTAATCAAAGAATGAAAATTTACATAAACTTCTCTCATGCATGGATTACCCTACAAATGACCCTCCATGCGCTTTAAATAGAATTCATGGACCAATCGGGTGTCAAGCCACAGATCAAGTGTCGGTATTACTGAGGAGAGAATGAACCGTCGGATCACTACATATCGTGACCGTCGGATTGTAAGTTACAAAATGTACAACGGTAAAGAAACACACTTTACCTAACTCTATACCTAACTCTATTCTAGACCAAGTTGTACTTAACTATTTCCTATGTGTCGGAATATCCTATGGTTCCACCTGCAAAACCATTAAAAAATATTATATCTCGATCTACGTGCCCGTCTTCTGCCTCCTGGAACTGTGTCTGCTTGCTCTTCCACCGTTGGTCCACTTGTTCCATGCCCATACTCTACCCCCTCACGCATTTTGCAAAACTGAGCTTAAATATGTTTTCTTTGGTGGAGGATTTAAGGAGGAGCAATGTGGGCCAATGGTATGATTGGCGGATTACATGGAGGTGGGTCGGGTTCAAAGCTCGCCCACTCCAAAATAGCACGCAACATTATTTAATTAACCGTTTTTGTTCTTTTTTTTTTTTAAATCGCAGATTTCTTAACGACATGTGCGAATATGGTACATATTAAAGGGGTGTTGCTTTTCGTTTGCGTGCGTGAGGGTCCTCGGGAGGCGAGCCGATTGCACCGACCGGGCAGGTTCAATCTCCGCCACCCTCGGTCAATACAAGTTATATGGAGGTTGGGTGTGGGCCGGGTCCACTGGAGGTGGCCCGCCCACAACCCTTAACATAATTTAATTGCATTATTTGGTTGGAGGGCTCGTCAGGGTGATGGCCGCCAAGCCAAACTTAATATTTTTTTTTTATGGTTGCGGTTGGGGTTAGGTCGGTGGGGGTCATGGCCCGTCAGCCTGATAACAATAACATTTTTTTGTTATGAAATAGTTTTGGGGGTGGCAGGGGTGGTGGCCCCGCCACCACAATATATATATTTTTTGATTTTATTAGAAATATGGGAGATTTTACAATCTTTAGAAAATAAGGGATATTGGGCAAATTAACGAGGCCACACTTTTGACCTTTTTCGGGAGCTAGATTTCATGCCCCGTGGTCGATCAAATTGTAGGACACTTAAACCTAGCCCACATCCCAACTTTGACCAGAACTTTGACTGGCTCGTTCTCCCTCATACGAGCTCGGATTCACGAACCGTTCGCACCGTCGCGATCAGGACGACGAGATCTATGCTCTGGTCCTGATTTGAAATCATTTTGATCACTTTGATTTTTAAGCTTCCATAAGCCCTCCTTGTCCTGTGTGTGTCTCTAGAGCCACCTGGATCAATCCTCCCCACTAAGGAGCTTTTGGTCCTCCAAAAGCATAAAAACAATAATTTGCAACTTCTTTGTACCTTGTCTGTATCACAAGCATCATGAAAGGTCTCACTTCCATCATCTTCACCTTTGTTCTTCGGAGCCTTAAGCGATGAGCTAACACCTGCAATCTCTGCAACTTGTAGTACATTGTTTTGCAAATTACATGCTTGACTTTCATGACCAACTAATGACCCAAGCATCCCACACTTGCCACGAGTTTATAACACATACTCGGTGGTCAAGTTTACATCAAGATGGACGCAATACGCCAACGACGAAAACAAGGCCAACAAATCATTCTTACTTCAACAAGTGATGGAAAACACTTCATCACTGTAACACATGATTTACAAAGATAAGGCCAAACACTATTTTTGCTTTTGACAAGTGATGGAAACACGACATCACTTTCATAGTTTATCATGCAACACAAAATGAGACCAGACATCATTGTTGCTGAACAAGTGATGGAAAACACATCATCACTTTTACATTTTGAAATGCAACAAATGATTTACAAAAGCACGACCATGACAAGACAACATATCTAGAAACCATTTTTCACTTATCAATGTGAATGGGTCGCTCCTTGTGGTGGTTTTGTTTGTCAAACAATCGTTTCACCTGGTTCATGCACCGACACTCTGTCTTTAAGGCGCTGTTGTGGATGGAGTCTCCAAAAAGTGGCTCTTTGATGGCCACTTCTATCACAATGATTGCAATAGGTTTTCTTCCTCCATATTTGCTTAACATGTTTCTTTACGTGTTGTTGAGAGGGTCTTTCATGTCTCATCCTTTTGTGTGCTACCATTCTTTTCCAACACTTCGAAAATGTATGGTTATGTAATCCACAAAAGGTACATGTTTTTCGATTTCATGATTTACATTCATCTTTAACAACGTGATTGTAATCGAAATGAACATTTGAATGTCGAGAATGGTTATACCTTTCCTTGCTGTCTCTAGTGTAAGTATGGCGATGAGAGTTTGCCTCAGCGCTTTCCCTGCAGTGGAAACTGCGATGGGATGATGGGGATGTGTTCCCATCATTCTCTTTTCTCGACGATTTTGACGATGTCTCGGAAGAATTTGACACCTTCGAACATTCTCCCTCGGTGTATCTCAAGCCTGCAAATTGAGGTCTATGCACAACCTCCAATGGTTGAGTTATGTTTTGGTTAGTAACACCAAGTTCTTTTTCCTCCTTGTGCCTCTTCTTTGTAAGGAGCCTCATGTTTGTTCCTGTAATTGGTATCTCCAAATCTCCAACTGAAATCATACTATGTGACGATGAAGCTGAAAGGAAATCAACATATTTTACCTCCTTTGTCTATTTGGAAAGAACTGATGAGGGCTTCTCATCATCTGTTTTTGGTGGTTCGCTCGCTGTCTCGACGCATTCCCCAACTTCTTTTCTCACATATCCAAGTCATGTCTGACGGGGTAATTCTTCTACTTTGATGGGATTGACAATGCCTTAGCGATTAAGGCCCAAGCCTTTTCCTTCATAACCCATTTTTTTCAACAGTTTGGAGCCAATTCCTGTGGTATGATTTTCAAAAACAATGAAATCATCATCAAGACAGACACATGAATTTAGAGAACTACTTTTTACCTTGCATGGGTCATAGTGCAGCTTTTCCAAGGCCTCTTCCTTAGCTTGCAGCCGTCGTAGCAAACTATGTGTTTCATTTTTCTCTTCATGTAGAAGCATCTTCAATTCATTGTTCTCTGTTTGAAGATTATGTTTGTTGTGCCTCAGTTCTTCCAGGGCCTCTTCCGTGGCTCGCAACTGAACCTGCAATCGCTCCTTTTCTTATGTCTCTTTCTATAGAGTTTCATACATTATTTCCACCCTTTTGGAAATTTTGAGCATGGTCTCGTAAATTGCTTTTTCATCCTCTGTCGTGCACGTTCCATTGTTCGCGCTTGCAATTCACATCAACGCAAAGACCGCTTTGATACCACTTGATCCAGGTCCGGGTGTGACAAAGGACCCTTCCAAGACCTTTTACTTTTGTGATGTGTTAAATTGCATTTTTAAAAGAACATAAATGAATACATCTGCAAGCTGTAAAGAAGAGGAACATGACAGTCCTCAACACCTGAAAACATAAGTCGTTGATAATGGAGTACATCCAGGAGGGACTACGTCTCCGGGCACCGGTGTCAAGATGGTGTAGGCCGCTGCATTATGTGTTGTCAATAGTGGTGATGTACATAAGAGGTGATGTGACTGTCATACAAGGAAAATGCCCTCACGCAAGAGTGTCTACAAGAGATGTTCCACTACAGGAACTCTCAGTCAAAAGAGTACTATCAGTATGACATAAATTCATGTATGATGACCATGAGCATCTTGCCAACATGGCATAAAACGGATCTCCATGCAAACATACATGACAACAACATGAGTATCCCATCAACATACAACAAAGGTATCTCAAAACACAACATGACGAATCATGACAACAAGTACATCACACAACTCATTTCGCATCACATCAAGCGGAAATCATGAGACAAGTAAGAAACATGATCCCACATCAAACATCAAACAGTGATCTGTGCAGCACAATGCATAACAAAAGAAGTACTTTAACACACTGCATATACCTCACATCCTTGGGGCCATCTGAAGAAGCAGATGCCAAATTGCTGACGCTGGTTGTACCATCAATCTCATGGCTTCGAATTGCATGGAAATGACTGCTCGCTCATGAACGCTGACACCTGCACTCCACTTAGAAAAGTGGCTGGAAAATGAAATGAGCAAATGAAAAATCTGAACACACCATCAGATTTGTGGCATTGAATAGTGAAAAATCGACTGTCAAATTTCTGAATTCTGAGAAAGTGAGAATATGGGGTTGAAGGATTCTTTTAGATTCGCCCTAGATTCCTCAAAGATTCCCTCCTGCGGGTCTTCTGCAAATTGGCTGCTCAGATCAGGAAACTGACTGCGCCATCGGGATTGTGTCGCTGAGAGGTGTAAGATAGACATAAAGTTTGTCCAATTTGGACCCTGCGGAAATTTCACCCTCTTGGAAATTTTGCCCATTCATGGTTCCACCTATATTTTTTTCAGGCTCATGGTTCCACCTACAAAACCATTAAAAAATATTATATCTCGATCTATGTGCCCACCTTCTGCCTCCTAGAACTGTGTCTGCTCCCTCTTCCACCGTTGGTCAACTTGTTCCATGCTCGTACTCTACCTGCCTCATTCATTTGGCAAAACTGGGCTTAAATATGATTTTGTTGGCAGAGGATTTAAGGAGGAGAAATGTGGGCCAATGGTATGATTGGCGGATTACGTGGAGGTGGGTCGGGTTCAAACCCCGCCCACTCCAAAATAGCACGCAACGTTATTTGATTAACCGTTTTTGTTTTTTGTTTTGTTTTTTGTTTTTTGTATTTTGTATTTTTTTTTTTTTTTTTTTTTTTAAATCGCAGATTTCTTAACGGCATGTGCGAATATGGTACATATTAAAGGGGTGTTGGTTTTCAGTTGCGTGTGTGAGGGTGCCCGGGAGGCGGGCCGATCGCATTGGCCAGGCGGGTTGAAGCCCTGCCACTCTCGGTCAATACAAGTGATATGGAGGTTGGGTGTGGGTCGGGTCCACTGGAGGTGGCCTGCCCACAACCCTTAACATAGTTTAATTGCGTTGTTTGGTTGGAGGGCTCGGCGGGGTGATGGCCGCCGAGCCAAACTTAATATTTTTTGTTTATGGTTGTGGTCAGGGTTAGGCCGACGGGCTTGACAGGGGTCATGGCCCATCGGCCTTATAACAATAACATTTTTTTGTTATGAAATAGTTTTGGGGGTGGCGGGGGTGGTGGCCCGCCACCACAATATATACATTTTTTCATTTTATTAGAAATAGGGGATATTTTCCAATCTTTAGAAAATAAGGGATATTGGGAAAATTAATGAGGCCCCAATTTCGACCATTTTCGGGAGCTAGATTTCATGCACCGGGGTCAGTCAAATTGTAGGACACTCAAGCTTGGCCCACAACCCAACTTTGACGAGAACCTTTACTGGCTCTTTCTCCCTCATACGAGCTTGGATTGACGAACCGTCCACTCCGCCGCGATTAGGATGACGAGATATACGCTTTGTTCCCGATTCGAAATCATTCTAATCACTTTGTTTTTTGAGCTTCCATAAGCCCTCTTTGTCCTGTGTGTGTCTCTGGAGCCACTTGGATAAATCCTCCTCACTGAGCAACTTTTGGTCCTCCAATAGCCTAAAAAAATAATCTGCAACTTCTCTGTACCTTGTCTGTATCACAAGCGTCCTGAAAGGTCTCGCTTCCATCTCCTTCACCTTTGTTCTTCAGAGCCTTAGGCGATGAGCCGACACTTGCAACCTCTGCAACTTGTAGTACATTGTTTTGGAAATTACATGCTTGACTTTCATGACCAACTAATGACCCAAGCATCCCACACTTTCCACAAGTTTATAACACATACTCAGTGGTCAAGTTTACATCAATATGGACGCAATACCCCAGTGACGAAAACAAGGGCAACATATCATTGTTGCTTCAACAAGTGATGGAAAACACTTCATCACTGCAACACATGATTTACAAAGATAAGGCCAAACACTATTTTTGCTTTTGACAAGTGATGGAAACATGACATCACTTTCACAGTTTATCATGCAACACAAAATAAGACCAGACATCATTGTTGCTGAACAAGTGATGGAAAACACATCATCACTTTTACATTTTGAAATGCAACAAATGTTTACAAAAGCACGACTATGAGAAGACAAAATATCTAGAAGCCATTTTTCACTTATCAATGTGAATGGGTCGCCTACTTGTGGCGGTTTTGCTTGTCGAACAATTGTTTCACCTGGTTCATGCACCGACACTCTGTCTTTAAGGCACCGTTCTGGATGGAGCCTCCAACAAGTGGCTCTTTGATGGCTACTTCTATCGCAATGACTGTAATAGGTTTTCTTCCTCCAGATTTGCTTAACATGTTTCTTTACCTGTTGTTTAGAGGTTCTTTCACGCCTCATCCTTTTGTGTGTTGCCATTCTTTTCCAACACTTAGAAAATGTATGGTTATGTAATCCAAAAAAGGTACATGTTTTTATATTCCATGATTTATGTTCATCTTTAAAAACATGATTGTAATCGAAATGAACATTCGAATGTCGAGAGTTGTTATATCTTTCCTTGCTGTCTCTAGTGTAAGTATGGTGATGAGATCTTGCCTTAGATCTTTCCCTGTAATGGAAACTGCCATGGGATGATGGGGATGTGTTCCAATCATTCTCTTTTCTTGACGATTTCGACGATGTCTTAGAAGAATATGACACCTTAGAGAATTCTCCCTCGATGTATCTCAAGCCTGCAAATTGAGGTCTATGCACAACCTCCAATGGTTGAGTTATGTTTTGGTTAGTAACACCAAGTTCTTTTTCATCCTTGTGCCTCTTCCTGGTAAGGAGCCTCATGTTTGTTCCTGTAATTGGTATCTCCAAATCTCCAACCGAAATCATACTATGTGACGACGAAACTGAAAGGAAATCAACATCTTTTACCTTCTCTGTCGATTTGGAAAGAACTGATGAGGGCTTCTCATCATCTGTTGTTGGTGGTTCGCTCACTGTCTCAACGCATTCCCCAACTTCTTTTCTCACATATCCAAGTCCTGTCTGACGGGGTAATTCTTCTACTTTGATGGGATTGACAATGCCTTATCGATTAAGGCCCAAGCCTTTTCCTTCATAACCCATTTTTTTCAACAGTTTGGAGCCAATTCCTGTGGTATGATTTTCAAAAACAACGAAATCATCATCAAGACACATACATGAATTTAGAGAATTACTTTTTACCTTGCATGGGTCACGCTGCAGCTTTTCCAAGGCCTCTTCCTTAACTTGCAGCTGTCGTAGCAAACTATGTTTTTCTTTTTTCTCTTCATGTAGAAGTGTCTTCAATTCATCGTTCTTTGTTTGAAGATTATGTTTGCTGTGCTTCAGTTCTTCCAGGGCCTCTTCCGTGGCTCGCAACTAAATCTGCAATCGCTCCTTTTCTTCTGTCTCTTTCTATAGAGTTTCATACATTATTTCCACCCTTTTGGAAATTTTGAGCATGGTCTCGTACATCGTTTTTTCATCCTCTGTCGCTGCACGTTCCATTGTTCACGCTTGCAATTCACATCAACACAAAGACCGCTTTGATACCACTTGATCCAGGTCCGGGTGTGACAAAGGACCCTTCCAAGACCTTTTACTTTCGTGATGTGTTAAATTGCATTTTTAAAAGAACATAAATGAATACATCTGCATGTTGTAAAGAAGAGGAACATGACAATCATCAACACATGAAAACATAAGCCGTTGATAATAGAATTCGTCCAAGAGGGACTACGTCTTCGGGCCCTGGTGTCAAGATGGTGTAGGCCGCTGCATTGAGTGCTGTCAATAGTGGTGATGTACATAAGAGGTGATGTCGCCGTCATACAAGGAAAATTCCCTCATGCAGGAGTGGCTCCAAGAGATGTTCCTTTATAGGAACTCTCAGTCAAAAGACTCATATCAGTATTACATAAATTCATGCATGATGATCATGAGCATCCCACCAACATGGCATAAAAAGGATCTCCATGCAAACATACATGACAACAACATGAGTATTCCATCAACATACAACAAAGAGATTTCAAAATAGAACATGACGAATCATGACAAAAAGTACATCACCGCACTTATTCCGCATCACTTCAAGTAGGAATCATGAGACAAGTAAGAAACAGGATCCCACATCAAACATCAAACGGGGATCTGTGCAACACAATGCGCAACAAGATATGTACATCAACGCACTGCATATACCTCACATCCCTGGGGCCATCTAAAGAAGCGGATGTCAAACTGCTGAAGTTGGCTGTACCATCAATCTCACGGCATCGAATCGCATGGAAATGACTGCTCGCTCATGAATGCTGACACCTGCACTCCACTTAGAAAAGTGGTCGGAACATGAAATGAGCAAATGAAAAATCTGAATGCACCATCAGATTTGTGGTATCGAATAGTGCAAAATCGACTGTCAAATTTCTGAATTCTGAGAAAGTGAGAATCTGGGGCTTAAGGAATCTTTTAGATTCCCCCTAGATTCCTCAAAGATTCCATCCTCTGGGTCCTCTGCAAATCGGCTGCTCATATCAAGAAACTGACTGCGCCATCGGGTTCGTGTCGCTGAGAAGTGTAAGATCGACATAAAGTTTGTCCAATTTGGACACTGTGAAAATTTCACCCTCCTAGAAGTTTTGCTCAATTATGGTTTCGCCTATGTTTTTCTCAGGCTCATGGTTCCACCTACAAAACCATTAACAAATGTTATATCTCGATCTATGTGCCCTCCTTTTTCCTCTTGGAACTCTGTCTGCTCGCTCTTCCATTGTTGGTCCACTTGTTCCATGTCTGTACTCTACCTCCCTCACGCATTTGACAAAACTGGGATTAAATACGATTTCGTTGGTGGGGGATTTAAAAAGGAGCACTGTGGGCCAATGGTATGATTGGCGGATTACGTGGAGGTGGGTCGGGTTCAAACCTCGCCCACTCCAAAATAGCAATCAACATTATGTGATTAACTGTTTTTGTTTTTTTTTTTTTTTTTTTTTTTTTTTTTTTTTTAAATCGAAGATTTCTTAACGACATGTGCGAATATGGTACATATTAAAGGGGTGTTGGTTTTCAGTTGCATGTGTGAGGGTGCCCGGGAAGCGGGCCGGCCGCACCGGCCGGGCGGGTTCAAACCCCGTCACCCTTGGTCAATACGAGTTATATGGAGGTTGGGTGTGGTTCGAGTCCACCGTAGGTGCCCCGCCCACAACCCTTAACATAGTTTAATTGCGTTGTTTGGTTGGAGGGCTTGACGGGGTGATGACCGTTGACCCAAACTTGATATTTTTTTTGTTTATGTTTGCCGTCGGGGTTAGGCTGGCGGGGTCCATGGCCTGTCGGCCTTATAACAATAACATTTTTTTGTTATGAAATAGATTTCGTGGTGGCGGCGGTGGTGGCCCGCCACCACAATATATATATTTTTTGATTTTATTAGAAATAGGCGATATTTTCCAATCTTTAGAAAATAAGGGATATTGGGAAAATTAACGAGGCAACAATTTTGACCATTTTTGGGCACTATATTTCATGTGCCAGGTACGGTCAAATTGTAGTACACTTAAACCTGGCCCACAACCCAAATTTGACTGGCTCGTTCTCCCTCATACGAGCTCGAATTGACGAACCGTTCACACCGCCGTGATCAGGACGACGAGATCTACGGTCTAGTCCCGAGTCAAAATCATTATTATCACTTTAATTTTTGAGCTTCCATGAGCCCTCTTTTTCGTGTGTGTGTGTCTGTAGCCACCTGGATTAGTTCAGGTCGGTGTAAGAGGCTAATTAGACCTCCTCCAACACTTATAAATCAAGGTCACTTCATGCTCATTTGGGCACACTTCATCACATATTCTTCTCTCTCTTCTTGGTTTCGATCTATCTGAAAATTGCAGGGCTTCTCTCACACGTGTGAAGGAGAAAGAGGGCGAAATTACAAGTGGCTGAAATCTGAAGGAGGCTACAACTTTGACTAGCGCTGACTTTGCCTTTCTAGGGAGAATTTTTGTTCGATCTTTTGAGGGTGTCTCTATTTGGGTAGGACACATTCTTTGGCAGAAAAAGAGGAAGTATAGGCACTTTGACTGTAGACTTATTGCAGACTTTGATCATAGTCTACATCACTGTTTTGACCATGTTTGACTACTCATATTAGCACTGTTTTGACTTCTGGTTGATCAGAAAAGAAGGCCGAATTCATTGAATTTTGATCGAGCTCTTGGAGGATGATTTTTGTTAATTGATTAGGGCACGTTGTTGAATGTTGTTGATTTGGACAAATTTGCACAAGAGTTGACTTGTGTTGATTCTCTCTCTCTCTTGTCTCTATTTTGGATATATTGCATTGCATGTTGACTTGATTGGATGTTGGATATCGGTTTTTGGATATTCGATAGTCAAAGCTTGACTTTGACTCTTGGATGATATAATCTCTCTATTAAATGTTTGAAGGCAATTAATAGAATAATAAATTGCAAAGGGTTTTCCCGCTAGTGGGGGTTTTCCCTGGTCATTGACAAAAATTGTGTCTCTTGTCTCTTGGCTATCTTTCATTGTGCACATTGTACATTTGTTTTATCTACTATTTCTCTATTGTTATTGGTTAATTGAAGAAGTGGAAATTTAATTTGGATGCTATTGGGCATTGTTGAAGTGATAGTTGCAGCATAAAACAATTCTTGATGAAAAATTAACATGGTATTAGAGCTGAGGTGAAGACAAGCCCAAGAGACGTAGAGTAAGAGCATCCATCTTCTAGTATTTGATTTTTGGTCTGGTAAAAATGTCTACCTCGTACTTCAAGTATAATGAAAAGTTAGTTGATGCATCTACCTTTGCAGCTTGGAAGACCAAGATCAATGTTACCTTAAATGAGTATGATGTCTTGGAATATGTGGAAGGAAATATTTCACCGCCACTAGAAAATGCTCCCCAAGCTGCCAAATCCAAATACAAGAAAGGTGAGATTAAAGCTAAGAAGATCATTATTGATTTGTTAAGAGATCATTTACTTGTTTATATTTCATCTTTGAAGACTTCCAAAGAGATGCACCATAAGATTGTTGACATGTATGAAGTGAAAATTTTGAGCCACATCATGGATTTGAAAAATCAACTCAAGGAATATAAGACGCGCAAAGGAGAGACTATACAATCATTCTTCATGAGAACCACTGAAATTAGGGATCAACTATTGATTGCTCAAGAAATTGTACATGACAGGGAATTAGTGATGACTGCCCTTAGTGGTCTTCCTTCATCATGGGACATGTTCATTACTTCTATCAACAATAGGGAAATGATCCCTTCTTTTGATTTACTACTTACCCTATGCAATCAAGAGGAAAGATTGATGATATCTAGGGGATGAATTCAAAGGCCAAATGAAGGAGAGCCTACTATCTTTGTTGCTCAAGGGAAGAAGAACAAGAAGAAAGGAAAAGGAAAGTCATCTAATGCAAGAATACCTCCTCAAGCAAACTGAGATTTCGAGGACTCAAGAAGACGAGATAGAGATGTTGAATTCTACAATTGTCATCGAAAATGTCACTATGCTTGAGATTTCCTTGAGAAGAGAGATGCTCCAAGAAGAAACACTTCAAGGTCCTACAATAATAACCGTGGCTACAACAACAAGTTATATGATTGAAGATATGATAGAAGAGAGGGAAGAAGGAATGGTAAAATAGGAAGAGACTCTCTTGATGATCGTGAAAAAGGTTATCATTCACAAAAGAGGTCAAAAATTCTAGGTATGAAAGTAATTTTACTAATCAATCCGAGTATATCCTTGTTTATGCTCTCTCTAGTTCCTCTCCTCCGGATTCTTGGGATAACTAGTTGGTTGATAATGGGGCCTCTCATCATTTCTCTTTGTATTAAGGAAGTTCTCTCCAATTTAATAGAGAGGGACTCAAGTTTGAAGATTATTCTTGGAGATAACTCTAGTCATCCCGTTAAAGCTTTGGGTCCGTTAATTTTCACTTGGACTTTGGGGAATTTTTTTTGCTTCATGATGTGATATATGTGTTCAGATTGATGAAGAATTTGGTATCTATATCTGTTAAACTATGGTATGTTCTATGCTTAGATCAGTTTACTTCTTTTCTTCTTATTAACCACTAATTAGCAATCACATATGCATTAATTAAAGTGCAGATAGAACATTAAATGATCGACAAAAAACAAGGCAAGACAAGAGACACAAAATGTGGCGGCTAGCTAGGGACAAACCCCAATGCGGGGAAACCCTTTCATAAAATCTTCTTTTATCTTCAATAGTTCAACAGAGAGAAATAGTACAAAATCAGAATTCTGTAATTTTATATCAGCAACAACAAACCCTAAATCAAAAAAGTCAAACTTAGTCAAACGAGATGAAATTGACCTCCAATATGCTTGGTCAATTTCCCAGTCAACTAGTCTTCGAACAACTTGAAGAATTATCCCTTAAATAACCCCAAATACACTTTCAAACTGCAGTGGACTGAAGTCAACCTGCAGCCCCAAATTAGGGCAGTCAACGCTGGTCAAACCTGAGGTCATATTGCCTCAATTTTCGTGCCAAAAAATGCGGCCTTCTTAGGAGAGGCAGCCACACCAAAACCACACTCTTCTAAGGTCAACGCTGGTCAAAGAAACCTCCAATAACTTCTGCGTCCTCCTTGCCCTACTGCATCCTCCTTCTTCCCATGTGTGAGATGCTCCTTGTGTAACCCAAAGCTAAGGAGAGAGAGAAGAAATGAGTGAGATGAGATGATGAGAAAATGAATCAACCTCACTTGTATTTATATGATTCACTGGGAATGTGTGCCACACATTTTACTGCTGGTCGATCTTGACAATTTTCAAGTAAATACAAAGAAATTCATATCTCCATAAATACTTGTCGGAATCGGATGATCTTTAGATCAATCCTACACCTCTAGACAAGAGGAATCTAGGAAAAATATCAGTTTCCATAAATAAGATGACCCACATGGAGTTTGTACCTAGTTGCCAATTTTAACACTCCCTCTCAACTAGGGAGAACTCTATATTCTAATCCGTCTGACCGTCGGTACTATCCCAGCCATCAAATGCACTGCGTTGGACTGCTTGGATCTACTTTGCTGAACTATGAAGAAGAAGAGATGATCGAGGATGTATCATACCATCCTCCACTGACCCGAAGTCAGTATCAGAGTGTGTCAACCATGCTTACTAATCCCAGATCAATATCATTGATCCCATATCAATGGATGTCATCCTAGCATAGGGAGTACAGTAGATACAATGATGCGTCCATCGATAGTACTACTAATGGTCCCTAACCCCATTTCCCTAATCATTGATCAGATGAGAGGTACTTACCATGAGTCCTAGACTGCATGGGTAGGATGCCTTGACAGGAGAACTAATCATCCTGTCCACAGGAGAATGAATCATCCTGTCCAACAGTTGCCACAGGGGAACTAATCATCCTGGCCCACAGGAGAACTAATCATCCTGTCCCACAATTGCCACGTGAGAACTAATCATCCTGGCCCATAGTCGCCACAAGAGAACTAATCCTCCTGGCCCACAGGAGAACTAATCATCTTGTCCCACAGTCGCCATGAGGTGTCACAGGGGAAGGTTGAACCTTTCACACAGTACATAGCGCACCACCAGGTGATGGTGAGTTGCCCTGTGGTCGTACGTCGCTCCAAGAAGTACCCCGCGCCCCCCTGGAGCACCCATAGCTCAATATATGCATCATACACGACCCTCATAAGACGGTCTCTCAACGACACCAAGTCGTTCTCGGAAAGTCAAGAATTTGACCTTTCCTAGGGGCTTTGTCAAAATGTCGGTGACCTGTTCATCTGTACCGATATGTTGGAGCCTTATTGCTCCCTGCTGTACCATATCTCTGATATAGTGCTACCTGATATCGATGTGCTTGGAGCGATCATGAAATACAAGATTCTCTGATAAAGGAATCCCGCTCTGGCTGTCACACATGATCATGGTAATATCCAATGTGAATCCAAACAACTCACTGGAGAGCTTCCGCAACTAGACCGCCTCACAGGAGGCCATATTAGCAGCAATGTACTCTGCCTCGACGGTGCTCAAAGCCACCGTTCTGCTGCCTGCTCATCTAGTATATCGAGGCAGATCTCAAAGAGAAACAACACCCAGAAGTGCTCTTTCGGTCCACCATACTACCTGCCCCATCAGTATCAGTATATCCAAGTAGTCTCATATCTCCGGTAATGTATCTCAACCCATGAGTGATTGTGCCACGAAGATATCTCAACAGATTTTTGGCACCAATCCAATGTGTGTGGTGAGGCTCAACCATATGTTGACTCAACGTGTTGACTGCAAAGCATATATCTGGACGAGAGTTCACCAAGAACATCAATGCTCCGACGAGTTGAAAATACTTGGTAGCATTTTGTAAAACAAGTCCAACAGTACTACCGCTTAAATTCTCGAAGTCAAGCTCCATTGAGGTAGTCACGGGATTGCAGTCCACCATACCGAATCTCTCCAATATTTTCACCACATATTTTCCTTGAGATAGGGAAATCTCCCTTGGTTTCTGCCAGACTTCCAGTCCTAGGAAATAGTGCATCAGTCCTAGGTTTTTCATTTTGAACTTGGAAGCCAACTCCCTCTTACATTTGAGAATGAGAGGGTCTGCACCTGTTAGAAAGAGGTCATCAATGTACAACACCAGTATGAGAGGTTTGTCATCTTCAACCTTAAAGTAAAGGTTAGGGTCGGATTCACTCCTAGTGAATCCCAGATTCATCAGGTAGCTATCGATCCTCTTATACCACACTCAAGGTGCCTGCTTTAGCCCATAGAGGGCTTTCTTTAACCTGCAAACTTGAGATTTTCGATCATGAATCTCAAATCCTTCGGGTTGTTCCACATAGACTTCTCTTTGATCGAACCATGCAAGAATGCAGTCTTGACATCCATTTGATGCAAGTTCCATCCTTGCGAAGCAACAAGGGCTATGATCGAGCGGATGGTGGTATATCGGGCAATAGGTGCAAATATCTCATCATAGTCTATACCTTCCTTCTCAGAGAAGCCACAAGCGACAAAAGGAGCCTTATACTTTTCTGCACTTCCATCAACTTCATGCTTTATCTTGTAAAGCCATTTCGAAGTGACAACTGCTTTGTCCTAGGGTCTGGGGACCACATCCCAGACATCGTTTTTCATGATGGACTCATATTCCTCAGTCATAGCATCCTTCCATACTTGATGCTTGACAACTTTTACAAATGATGAAGGCTCATTTTGGATGATCGTGCTCATGATGGTCAAGTAACCCTAATACCTGACCGACTTCTTACTTTCTCGGAAAGTCCCTCTGGGTGCAATGTGTCCTTCAGCATCATCCAATGTCCCCCTAAGACATGAATGCCTCTTCCTAGAAGAGGAAGTCTCTTGCAGAGGGGGATCAATAGGATCCATAGGTTCTTCCACATCGGGCATCGTCTCATCTTCCTTTTCCTTCGGTTCTTTGGTTTCAGCTTCTTTAGATCCCCTTTGAGTAGGAAGATTGTCAACTTTTCTAAGAGCCATATCTTCGTCAAAGGTGATATCATGGCTAATATCTATTTTCCTTTGACTAGCCACATAGATTCTATAGCCCTTAGTATTTTCGCTATATCCCACGAAGATTCCTTTCTTTCCAGATGCACCCAATTTATTCCTTTTCTCCTTCGGCACATGAAAATATACAAGACTTCCAAAAATTCTAAAATGAGATACGTCATGTTTCTTACCAGCGAATATCTCTTCGGGAGTCTTGGAACCCAATTCTTGGTGAGGGCATCGGTTTTGCACATATACAGAGATATTTGCAGCTTCGACCCACAGAAACTTCGGAAGTCTTTGATCATGGAGCATAGCACAAACATCTTCCACAATCGTACGATTCTTCCTTTTTGCCACATCGTTCTGCTAAGGAGTATATGGTGTTGTAGTCTCCCTCTTAATGCCAGCCTCTTTGCAAAAGTCATGGAACTCTTTGGATTTACACTCAATCTCATTATCAGTCCTTAAGATCTTGATTTTCTTTTCGGTTTGATTCTCGATCAAGGCTTTGAAGTGATGAAACCAAGTGAACACTTCATCCTTCTTTTTCAAGAAGTATATCCAAGTCTTGCGAGAATAATCATCTGTAAAAGTGAGGTAATATAAATATCCTCCCAAGGAGTTCACAGGCATCATACCAGATATGTCTGAGTGAACCAGCTGCAATATATCGAAGGTCTTGCTTTGGCTTGAGGGCAATGGTCCCCTTTTGAGCTTCCCTTCGGCACATCCAGGACATACACCTTCTTGCTCTACTCGGAACTCAGGCATCCCTGTCACCATTTGTCTTGCATTGGGTAGAGATTTACAATCAAGGTGAGAAAACCTCCGATGCCATAGTTCGGACTGAAGTGATGTGTCATAAGACATGACACCCAATGGACTTCCTCTGACCTGATACAATGAATCGACTCGAAACCCAAGAGTGAAAGCTTCTTTAAAATTCTTTTTCCATACATGTACCTTGCCATCGATGAAGGTCAGCTTATAGCCTTTGTCTTCCATTGCCGAAACAAACACCATATTATTTTTGAGATCAGATACATATAGGACTTCTTGCAAACAAATTGTATTACCCTGATTCAATTTAAGAGTGACATTCCCTACGCCTTTCACGGGATATTTTGTGTTGTCCCCAAGAAAAATTTCTAGGTTGGTCTCCTTCTCTATCAGATTAGAGAGAGCTTCTTTGTAACCAGTGAAGTGCCTTGAGGCACCACTATCAATAAGCCAATTTCCCAGTGAGTCCGGGGGAGCAGTAGTAGAGAGGGCCACTGGTAGACAATATTCATCTTGCTTATTGTTAACAACGTTAGATTCATACCTGGAGTTTCTTGCCTTCTTGAAGGGTTGTCCTCTTCCTTGATTTCTAACATTTCTTTTACTTCTTCCATTGGACCTGCCATTCCTTTGATTTCCTTGAGAGTGATTTTGATCATCGTCATGGTGTGAGTCCCTCTTATCAGGGCACTCCCTCGATTAGTGGCCCATTTTTTGCAATTGTAACGTCATCCTTTTCTTCAACCCTTCGGTCCAACCTTTCCTTTGGATTTAGCCCCATAATTGTTTCTTCTTTTAGCATGAAAAGAAAAGGCAAAGGGATTGCCTTTAAGTGCAGACATTTCTTGCTCTTCCATCCTTGTTTCTTCTTGAATACATCTAGACATCAATTCCTCAAATCCTGGGATGACATTATTGTTGAGAAGAGTAGTCCTGAATATATACCATTCAGGTGACAGTCCACCAAGAGTTGTGTAAGTCATTTCCATATCAGGAACTACTTCCTCGATAGATAGGAGATCATTCTTGATCTTGGTGATCCTTAAGAAATATGCTTGCATACTCTCATCTTTTCCCTTCTTAATTTCCTTCAGCTTATTTCTAAGGAACAAAAATTGATTTGCATCATTAAATTTAAATAAACTCACCAGTCTATCGTAGATTTCCTTGGAGGTGGTTAGCCTGGAAACATAGTCCACTAGGCGCTTGTCGATAGAGTCCCGAATGATCTTCTTTTCTTTGATTTCTCCTTTGGTCCACTTGCTTCTGGCAGCAACGGATGCATTTGATGGAGGTGCGAAAATATTGCCTCTCACATGGTCCAACACTTCCTGGTCTTCTAAAGTCAGATCAAGAGACATCTTCCATCCGTGATAGTCAGACTTCTCATGGAGCTTGTCTTCAGTGGGGAAGAGTGTTGAGGACCCCATGTAGTTTTTAGGATAGCCTTGCCAACCTTCGGTGATTGATGTTGCTCTTGATCTTGCTTGGGCTTTGTCTTCACCTCAGCTCTGATACCAAGTTAAATTATGGTATGTTCTATGCTTAGATCAATGTACTTATTTTATTCTTATTAATCATTGATTAGCAATCACATATACATTAAATAAAGTGCATATAGAACATGAAATGATCAACAGAAAACAAGCCAAGACAAGAGACACAAAATTTGGCGGCTAGCCAGGGACAAACTCCAATGCGGGGAAACCCTTTGATAAAATCTTCTTTTATCTTCAATAGTTCAACAGAGAGAAATAGTACAAAATCAGAATTCTGTAGTTTTATATCAACAACAACAAACCCTAAATCAGAAAAGCCAAACTTAGTCAAACGAGATGAAATTGACCTCCAATATGCTTGGTCAATTTCCCGGTCAACTAGTCTTCGAACATCCTGAAGAATCAGCCCTTAAAGAACCCCAAATACACAGTCAAACTATAGTTGACTGAAGTCAACATGCTACCCCAAACTAGGGCAGTCAACGCTGGTCAAACCTGATTTCAGATTGCCTTGATTTTCGTGCCAAAAATGTGGCTTGCTTAGTAGAGGCAGCCACACCAAAACCACACTCTTCTAAGGTCAACGCTTGGTCAACACTAGTCAAAGAAACCTTTAGCAGCTTCTGCGTCCTCCTTGCCCTATTGCATCCTCCTTCTTCCCACGTGTGAGCTCTCCTTCTGTAACCCAAAGCTAAGGAAAGAGAGAGAAGAAATGAGTGAGATGAGATGATGCGAAAATGAATCAACCTCACTTGTATTTATATGATTCACTGGGCATGTGTGCCACACATTTAACTACTGGCCAACCTTGACAATTTGTCAAGTAAATACAAATAAATTCATATCTCCATAAATACTTGTTGGAATCGGATGATCTTTAGATCAATCCTACACCTCTAGGCAAGAGGAATCTAGGAAAAATATTATATGCCATAAATAAGATGAACCACATGGAGTTTGGCCCTAGTTGCCAATTTTAACAATATCTACTTTGGAAGAAAAATGAATGAGGGTCGCTTTCATCAAATGAAAAGTACTTACTTGGCCTGTTGGATCCTCTATGAGAGATGCTTTCACATCAGGATCTAGATTTGAAGGACTCTATAGAGTTAGTGGAATACCTCTTCTAGCGACGATACATGATACAAATCATCAAAGCAAGCTTATGGTACTGAAGGCTGGCCCATATTCACTATGAAGCACTTTTGAAATTAAAGAATTTGGTCTCTAGGATTCCCAATGTTCAAGCTCAACATGATGGAGTATGTCCAGGGTGTGCCAGTGGAAAGAAGACAAGGGGACCATTCCCCTCTAGCGAGAACAAGACGAAATACATCCTCCATCTCATTCATTATGATATATGTGGTATGATGCCTGTACATTCACTTGGAGACCATATCTACTACATTTTCTTCATTGCTGATTTCTCAAGGAAGACATGGATATATTACTTGAACATAAGGATGAGGCCTTCAACATATTTAGGGACTTCAAAGCTTTGGTTGAAAATCAAACAGGGAAGAAAATTAAGATCTCCAGGTCCGACAATGGTGGGGAATAGATTTCAAATTAATTCATAGACTTTTGCAGGAAAGAAGGTACCAAGAAGGATACGATTGTGCCGTATAATCTTGAACAAAATGGAGTGGTCGAGAGAAAGAACATGTCTATTTTGGAAGCTTCCCGAGCCATGCTCCTTGATCAAAAGTCACCAAAGTTCTTTTGGGGAGAAGCAACAAATACAACAATATATGTTCAAAACAAGGTGCCTCATCAAGCATTGGACAACAAGACCCCTGAAGAAGTATTCACAGGTGTCAAGCTTGACATTGGTCATCTTTGTATATTTGGTTGCTCGGTATATTTCCATGTGCTGAAGGAAAAAAGAAACAAGTCAAAAGCCATTGGAAGAAAAGTATGTTTGTTGGATATTGTGAAGATTCTAAAGCATTAAGAATATATATTCCTAGTCAAAGGAAGGTTGAAATTAGTAAGGGTGTAATGTTCGATGAAGATGTCACTCTTGGAAAAGCAAGGGACCTTCCTAGGCCTCCTCCTCCTAAGAAGAAGAATGATGATATGGATATTCTAGAAGGTTCATCCATGCCTGAATTCGAGAGAGACATTATTGATGATCCCATGGAACCCATGGATCCCTTGGATCCTCCTCCATGTGACCCTCCTGCTAGGAAGAGGCCACTCTGGCTTCGTGACACATTATAAGAAGTTGAGAGACACATTCCTGCCAGAGGGACCTTTAGATTAAGCAAGAAGCTGTGTAGGTACTAGGGATATTTGGTAGCAATGAGTAATATGATTTAAGCCGAGCCTCCCACCTTTAAAGAAACTATGAAAGAACAAGTTTGGAAGGATGATATGGCTAAAGAATACGAGTCAATTATGAAGAACGATGTATAAGATGTTGTGCCGAGACCGAAGGGGAAATCCGTGGTGACTTCAAAATGGCTCTACAAAATCAAGCATGGGGTTGATGGAAGCATCTACAAATACAAGGAAAGGTTTGTAGCCCGAGGGTTCTCCCATAAAGAGAGAGAGGATTATGATGACATATTTGTTGCAGTTTCTCGTTACACCACCATTCGATCCATTGTTTCACTTGCATCTAGTTAGGGATGGACTCTTCACCAGATGCATGTGAAGACTGCTTTCTTGCATGACTTTCTTCAAGAAGAAGTATATGTTGAACAACCTACAAGATTTGAAGTTCATGACTATAAGATCCATGTGTGCCGATTGAAGAAAGCCCTCTATGGATTGAAGCAAGCCCCCTGTGCCTGGTATTCCCACATTGACAGTTACTTGATGAAGCTGGGATTCACAAGGAGAAGTGCTAATCTAAACTTGTACTTCAAAGTGATCCAAGGTATACCTCTCATTTTGGTATTATATGTTGAAGAATTATTTTGGACAAGTGCCTACCCTCTCATTCTTGAATGTAAGAGGGAGTTGGGTATGGAATTTGAGATGAAAGTTCTTGGTTTGATGGACTATTTCCTAGGACTTGAAGTTTGGAAAGACCAAGAAATATTTTCTTGTCACAAGGAAAATATGTTGTGAAACTGCTAGAGAGATTTGGTATGGTTGAATGCAAGTCCTTTCCTACACTTATGGAGATGAATTTCAAGAATCTATGTGGAGAGGCTGCTAGATTTGACCTACCAAATCCTTTTGAGTATAGACAATTGGTTGGTGCTATGATGTTCCTTGTGAACACTCATCCTGACATATTAGTAATAGTTAACACTTTAATCCAGTTCATGGCCAAGCCTCACAGTGTACATTGGGTCGCTTGCAAGCATGTATTGAGATATCTACATGGGACTATTAACCTTAAACTGAGATATTCCGTTGGAGATGTTAGACTACAAGGACATACAAATGCAAATTGGGCTGAAAATGTTATTGACATGAAGAGTACTTCCAGATGTTGTTTTAGTCTAGGATCTTCCATGATATCGTGGATGAGTAGGAAGCAGAAGTCAGTAGCCCTTAACACATTTGGGTCCGAGTATATTGCAACTGGTCTGGAAAGTTGTGAAGCAGTTTGGTTGAGGAAGCTCTTTGGAGAGCTATTTTACCAAGTTGTGGACACAACAATTATTTATTGCAACAACAAGAGTGGGATTCATTTGTCAGAGAATAATGTGTTCCACGATAATTGCAAGTATATTGAGATAAAATATCATTACATCCGAGACATGATGCAGAGAGGAGTCGTGAGACTCTGTTATCTAGATGAATCCTCTCTGCAGACAAAGGCGATCTCTCTAGCTCAATGAGTGGGACTAGCAACAAACGAGACAATCTACAAGAAACTTTCCTAAATTACAACCAGAATGAGAGAAGAGGAAGGAGACCTACTTCGTTCTGATGCTATGATGCACTCCTTTGTTGAAAATCTTCACCACTTTCTCCTCAGGCTCAATCTTTACTACTCACAACATTTGAATACTTTCATAAGAGGCCAAAGACACAACAAAGAATAAAATTGCAACAAGCATAATCAAATGTAATCCACTTAATAGATCAAAGGGCAATAAGATAAATGAAGTATTAACACAATAATTTATGGAAAGTGAACCAACAGTTGTATATATTAATAAAAAAAGGAAGCATACAACCTAGACCTTGATGTTAGTAACCTTGCTTGAGTGAATGTCCAAGTCCAAGCTCAAGCTCTCCAAGCACTCCTTCTCCAAGCCAAAGTGAATAGCATGTAGGCACTATCTCAGCATAAGGGTGCAAATAATTAGAGACCAACCATTTGGGAATGGAAGAGGATGAATATATAGGCAGGGAGAGGGAGTTAGGATCTCACCAAAGATAGGGGAAGGTCCTCATCTCAAGGAGGAAGCTCATAGGGATAAGATCAAAGGGTAATATTGGGAGAATTCGACCACATCCACAACGAACAACATCCAACTCGTCATTCTGGAAGCCTCTAGATCACGAAGCTTCTTGTCCTCTTTGGGAAAACTTTCCTTTTAGGGATCAATACGAGTATCCAGGTAAAAACTGCGCTGGTAGCGTGAGGCTAATATGGTGCAACCTGCCATCAACATGAGTAGGCAGTGTCACAGTTGTACTGACCCAAAAATTAGGGTTTTGAGCTCATTTTATTAGGAAAGGCTCAAGGCAACTTTTCATCAGTTCTTCAGGGAGGATCTGGACTGCATATCAGGATGGGTACACTACATAGTTTTCAAGTTTTGGGCACTCCGGGGTATGACACAAGGAAGCGCATGAGGTGTGAAAAAATACTGTGTAATAGAATCCTTCACATTTCAATAGATGAGAAAATAGATGATATCCTCTTCAAGGCTTTGCCGAAAGGGAAGTTCTTGGTCTTCAAAGAAAAACTTGGATTGGTTGAGACAACCCTTTCAAATAAGGGTCCTGACTGATCGAGAACACTGAGTATTGCTCTTACCCTTTGGTTGTCCCAAGGTAAGGAATGGAGCTGATGGGTTCTTAGGGATGAGAGACCTCTGATCAATAGTGCGTAGAGACTTGGGATATCCCCTAGTCAGAGTATGCCCTAGTTAGTGTCCTACCCACTCTGTGGGATAACCTCCACACCTAGCCAATGGGATGAGGGACCTGGGATAAAGTGTGATCCCTACCCCTTGTAGTAGGTGGATCTTTCCCAAATTGGTGGATGCAAGTGTTATACCATCTGACTCTCTAGGGTTAAGATGGAAGATCATGGACAATAGGGTAGAGTGTTATTCTTACCTCCGGTAAGTTGATCTCACCTATTGTGAGGGACTTTGGATATAGTGTGATCTCTACGTTTTGGGGTAGGTTGATCTTGCCCATTGTCTTTAGTTCCTGGTGGTAGCTATGACTCCCCAATGGTGATGATTCTAGGTGGTAGCTGAGTCTCCCTGATGGTGATGGAGTCAGGGTGGTAGCTGAAGCTCCCCTGCAATAATTCTTCTTCTTTGGATTCAAGAGTGTTCAACATGAGATGAGCAGAGACAAACAGAGATGAGAAAGGATGCATGATACAATTGGAATTTATCCCTAGTTTATATGGAGTGTTAATTTGGTATCTCAGTGAAAAATTCCAACCATTACATTAAATTCCTCTTTTCAAGAGGACCGAAATTGACTTTTGAAGCACTTAATTTGGACAAGGAATTTTTTATTTTTATTTTTGATGGAAAACCCACATTGACACATTTGTTCAGGTCGGCCTAAGAGGCTAATTAGCCCTCCTCGAACGCCTATAAATCAAGGTCACCGCATGCTGATTTGGACACACTTCATCATACAATATTCTTTCTCTTCTTGGGTTCGATCTATCTGAAAATTGCAAGGCTTCTGTCACACCTGCGAAGGAGAAAGAGGGAAAAATTACAGGTGGTCGAAATATAAAGCAAATTGCAACTTTGACCAACGTTGACTAGCGTTGAATTTGAATTTCTGGGCAACATTTTGGTTCGATATTTTGAGGGTATCTCTATTTGCAAAAGTTGCGTTATTTGGCACAAAAACTGAGAAAGTATAGGCACTTCGACCGCAAACCTATTGCAGACTTTGACCGCATGCTACACCACTGTTTTTACTAAGTTTGACCACTCAGATTTGCACTGTCTTGACTTCTCGTTGACCAGAAAATAAGGCCAAATTCATTGACCTTTAACCAAGATCTTGGAGGACGATTTTTGTTGACTGGTTAGGGCACACATTGCTGCTGTTGATTGTTGTTGATTTGGACAGATTTGCAGAAGAGTTGACTTCTGTTGATTCTCTCTCTCTCTCTCGCGTCTTTATTTTGGATATATTACATGACATATTGACTTGGTTGGATATTGGACAGCCAAAGCTTGACTTTGAATCTTGGATGATGTACTCTCTTTGCTGAACATTTGAAGACAATCTAATAGAAGAAGAAATTACAAAGGGTTTCCCCCCTAGTGGGGTTTTTCCTTGGTCATTGACCAAATATTGTGTCTCTTGTCTCTTGGCTATCTTTCATTGTGCACATTGTATAATTGTTCTATCTACTATTTCTATATTGTTATTGGTTGATTGAAGAAGTGGAAATTGTAATTTGGATGCTATTGGAAACTGTTGAAGTGATAGTTGCAACATAGAAAAATTATTGATGAAAAATTAACAAATCAAACCATCAATCTAAGGGGTCAAGTTCACAATATCAAGATGACAAAGAATGATACGATGGCATCATACTTTGTTAAAATTTATCAAATAAGAGATCAACTCAGAAGAAGAAGTATCTGACAAAGAATTGGTAGCCGTAGCTTTGGGTGGTTTTCCTAGATCGTGGGATTCTTTTGCATCAAGTGTTTGTGGAAGATAAAATGCACCTACTTTTCAAAAGATATGGGTTCCCTGCACTCAAGAATAATCAAGGCTTCTTTATAGAGGTGAGATTGAAGATCCAAGTGAAGAAGCTTTTGCAGCCCATTCAAGAAGCAACAAGAAAATAAGACCTGGAAGACTTCAAAGAAGTTTAGGTAGAAGACCAAATTCAAGATCTGCTCCAAGCAGGGAATCTACTCCAAGCATATGGTCACTATCATGCTCATTATCGTCAAATGAATCAAAGAGACAAAAATCAAAGAAATATGATCATAAGAGGAGAGGGAAGCATCATGCTTCTATTGTTGATCTAAATGAACCATCTTATAAGAGAAGGCATAAGAAGAATGATCTTGGTTATGAATATTCATTTTATTATGCCTTTACAGGTTCTATTGCAGGTCATGATGAAATATGGTTGGTGGACAATGGTGCCTCTAGGCACATGACTGGAAGTCGTGAGATTGTCACTGAATTGGTTGAAAATAAGATATATCAAAGATTTGAGCTTAGATACAATGGAAAATACAAATTCAAGGGCATTGGTTCATCATCCTTCCAATTGGAATCATGAGGTAATGTATTTATTAAAAATATTTTGTATGTTCCTGGTTTGAAGAAAAAAATGTTGTCTATGTCATCTCTTGAAGCAAAGGATATATAATTTCATTCATTGATGGACAAGTCCTAGTATGGAAGAAGGATGCCTCTTTTGAATCTACCAAGGTTGTTGGTGTGCAAATTGGAGGCCTATATCATTTCCTTGGTATATCTATTCAATCTTGTTACACAACACCGCTGATTTCTATGAGCAATGGCATTGAAGGTATGCTCATATACATTACAAAGCCTTGTCTAGATTGAATTTTTTTGTTAAGGGTGTACTTGAAGTTAGGACTGAGCATGATGGATTATGCAAAGGATATTCCCTTCGGAAAAATGTTAAAGGAAGATGCACTAGCAGTGATAACAAATCCAAAGGAATCTTGGATCTTGTGCACTTTGATGTTTGTGGGTCTATGTCTGACAAAACCTTGGGTGACAACTTGTATTATGTCTCCTTCATTGATTATTACTCTCAAAAAACATGGATTTATCTCTTAAAGGCCAAGCATCAAGTATTTGAAAAGTTTCGTGAATTCAAAGTACAAGTTGAGAATGATGCATGACAAAGAATCAAGACTCCAAGGTCTAATAATGGTGGATAGTGCAGGGATACTATAATTAAGATGGAGATGATAGTTCCCTACTATCCTAAAAAATTTGGAAACTTCTAGGAAGAAAGGAATATTTGTTGGCTACAATGAAAATTCAAAGGCGTTAGGGTCTATGTACCAAGGCAATGTTGTATTAAAACTTATAGGGATGTTATATTTGATGAGGATGCTGCTTTTTGGAAGTCCAAGGCTTCACACTTAGACTTTCAAGAAGAGATACAGGTGGCTTCGAAGAATGTGGAATCGAAGTCTAAAGAACCTGAATCGATGGAACTAGATCCTCGTGAAGAGTCTGATGATCATGAACTTGTTGAATCTCTAAGAGCCTTTGTAACTAAGACTAGAAAGAGACATTCCTAGCTTGAAAGAACTTTTCAGGAATATGAAGGGCATGTTGCACCTAGTGGGACCTTCAAGGAAAGCAAGAAGCCAAAGAAGTTCTCTGGTTATGCAATAATGTTGTGCAAGATCATTGAGTATGAGCCATCGATCTATGAAGAAGCAACTGATGAACAAGTTTGGAAAGGTGCTATGATTGAAGAATATCAATCTGTATTGAATAACGATGTTTGGGAAATCGTGCCAAGACCTGAAGGAAAGTTTGTTGTGTCTTCAAAGTGGTTCTACAAAATCAAGCATGCTATTGATGGAAGTGTTGAAAAGTAGAAGAAAAGATTTGTGGCCCAATAATTCTCCCAGAAAGAGGGAGAGGATTAAGAAGACATGCTTTCTCCCATTGCCAGGTATGCTTCTATTAAATTTGTCATTGCTCTCACTTCTATTGTAGGTTGGAAATTGCATCAAATGGATGTGAAAACTACTTTTCTAAATGGAGTCATTGAATAGGAAGTATATATTGAGAAACCTCAAGATTTTTTAGGTCGATGATAGAGAAGCACATGATTGCATATTGAAGAAATCCTTGTATGGGCTAAAGCAGGCTCCTGGTGCATGGTACTCCCATATTGATGGCTATCTGTTGAGTCTTGGTTTCAAGAAAATCAATGTTGATCCAAACTTGTACTTTAAAGTAGTTAAAGGAAAGCCATTGATGCTGCTACTATATGTAGATGATTTGTTTATGACAGGGGTTGAAGTTTCGATTATCCAATGTAAGAGGGAGCTAGTTTTTAAAGTTTAAATGAAGGATCTTGGTCTTATGCATACTATTTGAGATTAGAAATTTGGCAAAATCTTGATGGAATCTTTGTTGGCCAAGGCGAGTATACTATAAAGATCCTTCAAAGATTTGGCATGATGGACTGCAAGTCCATGGATGCTCCGATGGTGATGAATTTGAAGAAGATATGTGTCTGTGACTATGATTTGATTGATCCCCCTGTGTATCACAAATTGATTGACTCATTGAATTATCTTGTGAACACCAAGACTAATATTTGTTATGCTGTGAACACATTGAGCCAATTCTTGGATGAGCCCAGACATGTGCACTAGGTTGCAACAAAGCATATATTGAGATATTTGCATGGCACCATTGAATATGGTTTGAGATATGCTTTTAATGGAGAATGGAAGTTGTATGGTTTCATTGATGCTGATTGGGTTGTAAGCTATAATGATAGAAAGATAACCTCTGGATATTGTTTTATCTTGGGCTCTGCTACGATTTCATGGTCTAGTAGAAAACAAACTTCTGTTGCTATGAGTACAACTAAATCTGAATATATAGCTACATGTTCAGCCTATTGTAAAGTTGTGTGGCTTCTAAAACTGTTTGCTGGTTTGTTTGGTTGTGCTGGAATCAATCATTCTATATTGTGATAATCAAAGTTGTGTGAAACTTTTTGAGAACTCATTGTTCCATGACAGGTTGAAGCACATTGAGATCAAGTATCATGACATCCATAATATTGTCCAAAGGAGAGTCGTGAGGCTGGAGTATGTCCCTATTGATGAGCAGGTTGCTGATGTGTTGACAAGGCCGCTGTCTTGGATGAAGTTTGATTATTTCAGAGAACAAATTGGAGTTGTTTAGGACCCCTCTTTGAGAAAGAGGGAGCACTGATTGTACAACATCCTATGATCAACGATCTTCCTTAGGTTATGGATATGAGACCTATAGATTGGTCGAGAAGATTGTCACTTCCTTAGGTTAATTGACTACAAGGCCAGTGAGTCTGGTTAGGGAGCTTAGTTCTTAGGCATAGAGTGATCCCTTAGGCCATGATGACTATGAGACTAGTTTGGTTAGGGATACTGAGTATGTGGTCTCTCCCTTAGGCAATTGCTGTGAGACCTATATTTTGGTTTGGCAGATTGCTCTTGAGTTCTCTCCCTTAGGTCGTGGACCATAATACTATATAGTCGGGGATTGAGAAAAGTATTCCTCCCTTAGTCTGGGGCTGTGAGACCAATGGAATTGTCAGGGAGATGGATCGTGTGCATATGAGTATGGCCTCATGAACGATATTCATTGATGGGACATGTTTGATGCTATGTTTCCTTATGATGAGACTTGTGATCTCTCCCTTATACCCTGGCTGTGAAACCTATGGATTGGTTGGGGAGATTGATCTTGATAGAGAGAGGGACTTGTCCTTGTGATCTCTCCCTTAGGCTATGGTTGTGAGGCCTATGGATTGGTTTGGGAGATTGATCTTGAGAGAGAATGAAAAGTACCTCCCTAGCTAAGAGGGAGTGTTGAAAAATATGTTAGTTATGGTCGATATTTTCATTGGAAAATTGATGGAAAAACTTAAAATTTTAATGTTTTACCAAGTCAACCTCAAGATGCACAATTCAGTCCCACATGTGTGAAAATCCACCTCCAAAATCACATATAAATAAGACCTCGTTGGAACTCATTTGGACACATCACTTACACATCACATGGATTTAAAATGGCAAGATATATCCACATGTGCAAGGGAGTCAAAGGTGTTGGAATTATGATACAGGTGTTGTCCTTGATGGAAACTCACTCAGATGAAAGATCACAGTACAACAGGTTAACAACAAGGAATTACAGATCATACTACAAAGAATGAAGAAAGAGAGGTATATGCAGGTTCACCTTGACCAAGGTGCGTATACACAGGTTCACTGAACACAAGTAGCGTATACGTACACACGCACTTTCACAGAAGGAAAAGCGCGTATATCATGGAAAATTAAGTTTTTGGTCCATGGTATTGGTCCAAGGTATCTGGTTCGAGGTATTGATCCTAGGTATTTGGTCCAAGGTATTGGTCCTAAGTGGTTTTGGTCCATGGTATTGAGAAAGGCCTAAAAACTATAAAAGGAGGAGAAGATCATTAGGCCAGGTGTGCAAGTATCAAATATCTGATGAAGTGTGAGATCTAGTATGCATGTTATTGGCTTATGGTGCTGTGCTTGATCTGAACCAAGGATGAACCTTAGTGGTTGATGAAGGATAAGTTCTAATGATGGATCGAGATCTTAAGGCTTGAAATGAATTATCATTATGTGGTTTGATCATGTATAGCCTATATCTGAATACTGACACATGTGTTATTATGTAAATATTATGATCTGGGTATAACTGAAGTCTGGAATAACTGCAGAATTATGAATTAATATTTGCAGATGTATACGATGATTGGATTTTAGAAAAGTGCGTATCATGCAAGTTCGACACATGGAAGTAGCATATACCTTATAAAGTATGTTTCAATTTTTTCTGTTTGCTGTTGCAGAGTTCTAGGTTCTGGTTACTGTATTCTGGTGACAGTATTTTGAATGATCAGATTGATTGTGATGGGTTGTCAAAGTGATTGATTGATTCGGTTGTGGTTGATTCAGAAAGTGATGATTGAGTTTCAGTGATTGGTTGATGTAGATGTATTTGATGATTGAATTGCAGTTATGATGTTGTTGATGGATCCAGTCTGAAAATTTATGAAACGTGGTCCCTGGAGGAAGAGAGAAGGTTGTAGCCTTCTGTAGGTCAGCGCCTACGCACTAGTAAACATATCGGCTAGTACAAGAGTTAGGGGGTTGTAGCTCCCTTCCAGTAGAAGCTGGAGAACGAGAGAAGGTTGTAGCCTTCTGAAGGTAGAAGCCTGGGTATTGGTATAAGTCTGCACCCGTACAATATTGTAAACTGATTTTCTTATTATTATTAAAAGAAGACAGAGACGGCAACAACAGGTCATTTTCATCTACATTGGGTTTCCACCTTATATCTTGGTGTTCATGTGTGTTTCTTATGTGTGATGCTTTATTTTGCTTTTACTGCACTGTCTAATAAATCTCTGATATACTGGTTAAAGTTGAATGCATGATAAATTGGGTAAATCAAAAGTTCTCTGCATATACGCTGGTTGCTTTAAGTACAGTTGCGTATACACGCTAGTTCACTTAGCTGAAGTAGCATATACAAATCTGTTTGGGAAATTAAATTATTGATATGATAATACTGATTCAACCCCCCTCTTAGTATTATTTCCAACAATTGGTATCAGAGCAAGTCCTTCAGAAGAAGCTTGATCGCTTGAAGGGAGATCCATCATCATGAGTAATCAAGAAAGCGTGGAATCCATCAGACTGCCAATGTTTAATGGGAGCAAATTTGTTTATTGGAAGATAAGAACCACAACATATCTACAATCTCTTGGAACGGATATCTGGGAAATCGTGGAAGGAGGATATACATTTCCATCAACAATTCCTACAGATACGGCAGGTAAAAAGCAATATGAAACCAATGCCAGGGTTGTCAACACATTATTGGGAAGTCTGTCACAATCAGAGTTTGTCAAAGTTATGTAGCTGAAATCAACCAAAGAAATATGGGACAAAATCGTTCTAAGCTACGAAGGAGACTCTCAGGTAAAATGTGCTAAACTGCAAACTCTCAGAATTCAATATGAAACTCTTAAGATGCACAATGATGAAAGTATAGCTAGTTACTTCTTATGTATAGATGAGGTTGTTAATTGTATGAAGAATCTGGGTGAAGAGATAAAGGAAGTTACCTTAGTTGAGAAAGTTTTAAGATCCCTGTCTACTAAATTTGAATCAAAAGTATCTGCCATAGAAGAAAAACAGGATCTACAGACTATCACTATGACACAACTTCACGGAATCTTAACTACCTTTGAGATGAGAAAAGGAGGCCCATCAGATATGAGAGAAGTCGCATTTAAAGCTTCAGCAAAAGGAAAGGAAGAACTCAATGAATCAAGACATATTTCAGAAGAAGAAGATGAAGTAAACTTTGTCAAGAAGCTTCAACGGGGTTCCAGAAGATTTAGAGGTAAACTACCCTTCAAATGTTTTGCTTGTGGTAGAGTTGGTCATTAAGCTGCCAAATGTCCTCATAAAGATAAATATGATAAAGGGAAGGAATCTGCAAAATGGAATAGAAAACAAAGTGTAAGTAAAAAGAGTTACTATACTCATGAAGATAGCGATGGTTTATCAAACAGTGATGAAGATGAAAATAGTAATGACTATAGACTTCTAAGGCTTATGACGATGATAATTTTTGGGATGCTTTAGAAGAAGATGACCTTCATGAAGATATATCTAAACTCAAAATCTGTTTAAAAGAAAAGAATATGATTATAGATACCTTAACATATCAACTTGCTGAAAGAGAAAAACACAATGAAAAACTAGAATGTGAAATTGTGGGTCTAAGAAAGGATCTTGAGAAAACAAAATCTCTCAATCTTAAATTTTCTAAAGGAGAAAAAACCTTAAATGAAATTATCAAAGTGTAGCGTTCTCCTCTGATAATGACAGGTCTTGGATATACTGAAGAAACATCTCAATCACAGAAGCCGTTAACCTCCACTAAAAGCTATCTTGATGCAGTAAAGAAAAGTGAATAGTATGACAATCGTCAACAAAGGCATAAAGCAGATCACCAGGTAAATGAAGCTCAATTTGCTTCAAGGATGAACAGAAGCCACAACCAACCTCAAGTAAATCATACTCAATTTGATTCAAAGATGAATATCAATAGAAACTAAAATCACTAGGTCAATAGATTTGATAATTGCAGGAACCTCTTTAATGGTCAATGTTTCTCATGTCATAATTTTGGACACAAATCTGCTCAATGTGTTGCTTACAAAACCATCATGACTGGAGAAGCATGAAATTAAAGGAATGTGACAGGGATCAAGAAAATTTCCTACAATAAGTTTTCTCTTCTTGAAAATGAAATAGAATGCTCAATCTGTAACAACTTTGGCCATGAAGTATCTGAATGCAGGAGCAAATTTCGGAAAACATCTCAAAAGGAGCAAACTCCATTAAATCCCAAAATATGGAGAAGGAAAGAACCTCAAACCGAAAGATGTGGTATAGCCTTGTATGTAGAAGGACAAGTAAATCAGTGGTACATCGACAGTGGATGCTCAAAACACATGACAGGTGACAAAGAAAAACTTCACTCATATAATGCCTTAGAAAAAAAAAGAATGTCTCATTTGGAAACAACACTCCTACTGTCATAAAAGGTAAAGGCTCTGTTTTCTTGAAAGAAAAGGTTAAAGCTGGGAATTTTATGTATGTAGATGGTCTAAAGATAACTTGTTGAGTGTCAGTCAAATGTGTGATCAAGGAAATGAAGTGGTGTTTCGATCAAATAGAGGTGTTGTTCGTGAGCTTGATACAGGAGAAACCATGATCAAAGGTACAAGAACTCCAAACAACTTATACATACTCAAGGGAGGACAACAACAGTGCTATCTAAGCAAAAATGATGAAAACTGGCTATGGCATAGAAGATTGGGACATCTAAGATTTTCTCAAATAAGAAAAGCATGCAGATTCCAGGCTGTTCGTGATCTTCCAGATATCAACATTCCTGAAAATACAATATGAAAATCATGTCAATTCGGTAAGCAAACCAGATCTCACTTCATTGAAAAAGAAGGGCCAGCTAGTAAGCCTCTTGAACTTGTTCATACTCATTTATGTGGACCATCAAGGAAAACGTCACCTCGTGGAGAAGAATACTTTATTTTGTTCATTGATGATTTTTCCAGAATGTGTTGGATAGGTCTTCTAAAGCATAAAGATGAAGCATTTGAAAAGTTCAAAGCCTTCAAAGCTTTGGTTGAAAATGAATCAGATCACAAAATCAAATTCCTCAGATCTGATCGAGGAGGGGAATTTACCTCGGATGAATTCTTTGACTTTTGTGAACAACATGGAATAAAACGACAGTTCTCCACTGCAAGGACTCCTCAACAAAATGGAGTGGTAGAAAGAATGAACATAATTGTTCAACAAATGGCTCGAGCTATGCTAGATGAATTTGGAACTCCTGCAACCTTCTGGGGTGAAGCTGCATTCGCCGCCGTAACTATTCTCAACCAAGCAAATGTTCGGGTAAACAACACTCAAACTCCACATGAACTTTGGTATGGTAAGACTCCTACTGTAAAATAATTTAAAGTTTTTGGAAGCAAATGTTATATCAAAAGCATTGATGAAAAACTTGGTAAGTTTGAGCCCAGAGTCGATGAAGGTATTATTCTTGGTTACTCTTCCCGAAGTAAAGGATATAAATGTTATAATAAAAGACTTGGGAAAATTGTTGAAAGTATTGATGTTGTAGTTGATGAAGCATGCAAAAATCCAAAACAGATAAAAACCGAAGATTATGACAATGAAGAAGATGGGGATTATTTTCCCACATCAAATCACAATGATTCTGAAGAAGAAACCAATGAAGCACCAGAAGAAGAGATAACGGTAGAAGAAAATACTCCGTCTAGGTATGTTCAGAAAAATCATCTAGAAACTCAAATTTTAGGGGAAAAAGAGGCAGGTGTACAGACAAGAAGAACTATTACATAAACCTCAAGCTATCTAACATTACTATCCTCCACCGAACCTCAAAATGTAAATGAAGCATGAAAAGATGAATGTTGGGTCAAGGCCATGAATGAAGAACTTGAACAAATTGAAAAGAATAATACTTGGGAATTAGTTCCTAGACCTCATGATAAAAATATCATAGGGACTAAATGGATATTCAAAAACAAGCTGAATGAAAATGAAGAAGTTATTAGAAACAAGGCCAAACTTGTTTGTAAAGGGTATGCTCAACAAGAAGGTATAGATTTTGAAGAAACTTTTGCACCTGTTGCTAGACTTGAAGTCATAAGGATGTTTCTTGCTCTTTTTAGCTTTTAGAAATTCTAAGTATACCAAATGGATGTAAAATCTACTTTCCTTAATGGAGATTTAGAAGAAGAAGTCTATATTTAACAACCAAAAGGATTCGTTCTTGGAAATGATGCAAAACGTGTATGTAGACTCAGAAAGGCTCTCTATGGTCTAAAACAGGCTCTAAGGGCCTGGTATTACTGCCTTGACAAATATCTACACCAACAGGGTTTTTCAAAAGGGTTAGCAGATAACAGTCTATATACAAAGGTTGACACTGATAAATTGCTAATAATTGTTGTTTATGTTGATGATATCATTTTTGGTAGCAATGAAGAATCCATAAGTCAGAATTTTGCTTCAGTAATGCAACAAAAATTTGAAATGTCCTTGCTTGGTGAACTTACCTATTTTCTTGGTCTACAAGTTCAACAAAATAAAGAAGGTATTTTTCTTTCACAAACCAAATATCTCAAACAGATCTTGAAAAAGTATGGCATGGAAGATTCCAAAGCGGTATGTACCCCAATGGTGACAGGATGCAGTCTCAGCTCAAACGATGAATCAGCAGTAGTACATCAACCAACTTACAGATCCATGATTGGCAGTCTTCTTTATCTAACAGGTACCTGACCTGACATCATGCATGCAGTAGGAATAGTTGGAAGATTCCAAGCAAATCTAAAGGAATCACACGTTCAGGCGGTCAAAAGGATTTTCAAATATCTTCAAGGAAAGAAAAACTTTGGTTTATGGTATCCTAGAGACATAGATATTACTCTTCATGCATATACAGATGCAGATTGGGCAGGAAGTGTTGATGACAGAAAAAGCACTAGTGGTGGTGTATTCTATATGGGTTCCAGGTTAGTATCTTGGTTCAGCAAGAAACAAAGTTCAATTGCATTATCTACAGTTGAAGCAGAATATGTGGCTGCTTCATCTTGCTGCACACAACTACTTTGGATGATGCAAACCTTGCAAGACATTAAGATCACATGTACTCCACGCATCTCCATTCTATGTGATAATACAAGTGCCATAAGTATTTCAAAGAATCCAGTCATGGACTCCAAGACCAAGCACATACCCATCAAATATCATTTTCTACGTGAACAAGTGCTTGAACAAAAGGTCAAATTGGAGTATGTTCCCTCCAAATAATAGGTTGTTGATATATTCACTAAACCACTGCAGAGAGAGACATTTGAATATCTTAGACAAAAGCTGGGAGTAGTTGCTGCATCATCCTGCTGTTAAATCCTATTTTTCAGAAAAAGGTTGTTATACGCGAGTTTCATGAAGCGTAGTCATGTACATATGCGGGTTTCTGTGGGCACAGTCGCGTATATGTTGGTTTGAGGAAAAGCAGTGGGCCAGACTCAGGAACAAGGGGTCTGATATGGTTCAGTCAATTATCTGCTCTGTTTGATGATGGTTACAATCTGTTGATAACATGTGGAAATATGTTGGTCCTCATAAGTTGTTGATAACTTGATGTATATCTGATTGATGATGATGCCTTGATATTTCTTACTGATATATGCAATAATCAGATCTGACAGTGAACATTTGGCACAGGTTCAGGGGGAGCATATGCTTCTAATAATGCATTGTTGGCATTATCTTAGAAGATCTTGGTACAGATTCACATAATTGTTTTGATTCAGGTGACTCTTTTGATGATGGAAATATATAGGCTGTTGATCCTGATGTTGCTGATGGTGCAGATCATATATGGTGTATGATAGTTGCTGATGACTATCATGGTCTTGTTTAGATTAGTTGTCCTTATTATAAATGTCATGTATATCATTTAATGTAAAGGTCATGAAAAGACCTAATTTGTAACCCCACTATGCATGGGATGGATGATGTAATATTTCTTGTTTTTGTCATGTATAAACAATTGGTATATCCCCACTTGGTTGGGTGGATGAGTCAAATTTGGTATATCCCCACTTGGTTGGGAGATGGATGTATGAGTCATTGGTGATAGGAAGGTCATCCTCACATAGTTGATTTATAGATTCATGTTATTCTTTTATAAAATATTCTTGCAGACTTTGCTAGTGCTCAGGGGGAGCATGGACTCAATCATGGGAGCTCAATCAGTGCATTTCAAAATATCAAAGAATTCAACATGTACTCAGCGGGAGCATGAACCTTTGCCATTGATGTCAAAGGGGGAGAATGACTTGGTGTTGTTGTTGCCATCAAGTCCAAAGGGGGAGATTGTTGGCATTATGATACAGGTGTTGTCCTTGATGGAAACTCACTCAGATGAAAGATCACAGTACAACAGGTTAACAACGAAGAATTACAGATCAGACTATAAAGAATGAAGAAAGAGAGGTATAC
This sequence comes from Pinus tabuliformis, assembly GCA_031772625.1. Classification (NCBI taxonomy): domain Eukaryota; kingdom Viridiplantae; phylum Streptophyta; class Pinopsida; order Pinales; family Pinaceae; genus Pinus; species Pinus tabuliformis. The sequence goes on along the minus strand of CM062809.1, from coordinate 31,888,575 downwards.
GCAGGTTCACCTTGACCAAGGTGCGCATACACGCAGGTTGACTGAACACAAGTACCGTATACGTACACACACACTTTCATAGAAGGAAAAGCACATATATCATGGATAATTATGTTTTTGGTCCAAGGTATTTGGTCCATGGTATTTTGATCCATGGTATTGGTCCAAAGTATCTGGTCCGAGGTATTGACCCTAGGTATTTGGTCCAAGGTATTGGTACTAAGTGGTTTTGGTCCACGCTAATTCACTTAGCTGCAGTAGCGTGTACAAATCTGTTTGGGAAATTAAATTGTTGATCTGATAATATTGATTCACCCCCCCTCTCAATATTATTTCAAACAAAAGGAGGTTTCTATTTTACATTGACCAACATACATTATTTTGTTTGAACAACATTGACTTAGAGAAATTGTTCCTGTTTTGACCGAACTCTTTGATTGTCTTGAATGTTGAATATTCCAGGGATCTGTTGACCTTGTTTGACCACATCCTTTTCTCTAGTTTTCGGCTTGTTGACTCAGGTTGACAACAAGCTTAACTAAGGCTTTGACTAAGGATTTCAGAGGACTGTTTGATTGAATCTTTGACTGAATTTTGACCTCTTTTTCATAACTTCCATAGGATGAAATTCGACACTATTGTTGCAGAACATAGCTTGACTAGAATCAATTTTTTCTCTCTTCGTTGAATGGTTTTGAGTTAGATATTTTGAGGTAAGAATTTTGGAATCTTGTTGGAATATTTTGATGTACTATTGATGAACTAAATTCCCCCTCTCATAAGGAAAGATTGGTTTGGTTTTCCCATCGCGAGTTTTTCTCTAGATGTGAGCTTAATTTCTGGTGTCTCTTGTCGCTTGTTTTACTGGTCATTATGATCTCTATTACTCTATTGATGAATGTGAATGGTTGATGTTTTTCAAGCATACTTGTTTAATGATTGATATTCTATAAGAAGGTTGATTGTATCATTAGAAGTAGTTATCAATTTTTAAAAACTGTACTAGTCTTGAATGCACTAGAAAATCAACAAAAAGTAGGCAATACTATGCAATAATAACCTCCAAGATAGGAGGCACCATCTATAGTTATACCAAGTCAAATGCTAAATGGGTCCAACATCACCCTCAAATAATGGAAGCGTGCAAAATATAATAATTTTTTTTTTAATCTAGGAGGGCATGTTAAAAGGTCCACCTAGTAGGGCTCAGAAAGTGCACTCTCCAAGGTGCATGAAAAATATAACAATAAAGCATTCCTCTAAGAGAATGCTCCATACCCAACATCCAAAAATAGAAAGTGGTCCACAAGATGCATGCAACTAATCCACATGTGAAAATGCTAAGGAAACCAACTCCATAGGTTAATGTGTAGGATGAAGTAGTCAAACCCTTAAATACTAAGTGGAAAACTTCCAACAAAAAAACTCCAGGGAGATAAGGATGAATTAGGGTTTTGTCCATGCCAAAAGTCCATGAAATAAACAAATATAGGCCTCTATGAAAAGCAAGAAATATCTCCACACGTTTTCCCTCCAAGGATATGCCCAAATATGATAGGATGACCAAGTAAATGCATGTGATGTGTCACATGTATTCCCCTCCAAGTATGTTGCACACATACAAAAAAAGGCCTTCATAACCACCTCCAACTAACCCCCTCAATTCTGGAAAGGAAGCCATTGAAGTAGGGAGCCCAATGTTTAACCTTAATTTGGATAATTTAGCTTATTTTGACCATTTAACATTTAAATCAACCTCAATATGTGTGCATGAAGCTTAATGCTCCAATATAACATCCCCCTCCAATTAGTCACCAACATTTCAAATGACCATGAACATGTGTGTCAATGATGAGTGCACTCTAATAAATTGTTATACCATGTAAATAAAAGATGTTAACCCCAACAAAACCAAAGGTGCACCACCACCAAGGGATTATTACATAAAAATTCATCATCCATTTTAAATCACCATAAGATCATATGTAGTGCCCAACCCCCCTCTTACATAAAATGAGGAAATAACACATCAACAAAGGTACTAACATCATAAAACACATTCCCCCCAGGTGATGTCTAGTGAATGTTGCATCGTTAAATTATATCACCTAGAAAAATCCCATGAAGGCAACATGAATCTTTCCAACATAACAATATTATAAATGAATGACACAACAAAGTGCTAACCCGTCCAATCATTTAGTGCATTCCTTTTCACACATTCAACACATGAGAACTATGTAGAACACCTGCCTTGGTGAGACCAACATCATACATTGACACACCAAGTCACTAGGAAACAACATCATGAAACATATACCTTTTAATATCATCATCTAAACCCTTACGAGGATAGAAGCATATTCCATATCCAAGATAAGAACATATACCAATCCACACCATCATGATATATAATGCTCCAAAACCATCCAAAAGTTCAATGAAAGGATGATCGAAAATCCACGAACATGCGAGAAGACCACCAAGTAGTAGGTACAATCATCCAACCAAAGAGAAGTGAGACTTCCTCAAACCAAAGGTTTCCAAGGAACTTGTTGTATCATTGAGGAAAATTTTGGATAGGGAACGATGCCAAGGCACCAAGGCACCAAAGTTTGATTTTATAAATGATTGGATATAAACTGCGTGCACTATTAGAACTGTGGGATAACATGTTTTAGATGGATCAATCAAAGACTACTTATTAGCCAAAATAGGTGCTTATGTGTATAAAGGAATGGATTGCAGAATAAAAAGAATAAACTTAAAGATCTTTAACATCAAACAAATGCTCCATACTTTCAATGAAAAAGACAGATCAAAATCATATTTTAGCTATCAAACACTTTCATAAATGGTAACTACACAAAATACTCGACATACAAACTCAATAAGAAGTGGTATGATGGAAACAAATTGAATCCACTCATAAATCTCTTTACTTATAGGATGCTACCGTGGATCTAAGGGAAAATTGATACTCAACTTTAGCCTCTCAAAGAGTACTTCATATACATTGAATATTTTAGAGATGCAAAATGATATGATTCATAAGAAATAAATTCACACAAAGTAACAATATAGACTGCAAATAGCCGAGAGAATAATATATTATGTTTGACCGATTTCAAAAATACCATCCACACACTTTTATAGAAATAATACAATTTGGGTTTTTCTCCAAAATTCCAACCCTTCTGGGTTTCATTCTTTTATTTATACAAAATGGTTACAACAAAAGTTTGTTGCAAATGCAACTTTTTAGGATCTAATTTACAAAATAAGAAAGTGATTGAACATCTTGAACTAAGAATCTAGCAAATAACCCGATTCAAATGCATTTTGTTGACATCTTAAAATTTCCAGGAAGCAATTTTTTCCAACCTATCCCAATATGCTCCAAATAGATGATGGGATGTTGATAACTTTTTGTCGGCAACATATAGCTCAGTTTATTTCTGATAATTAGGAGTACCTGGAAAAATATTTCTTACTTGACAGGGGATACACAAATAATTAATAAGTTTGTCTACTATAGTTTGTCCTTTTAGAGCTCCTGCCATGTTTGTAAACTTATCCGCCTTCTTCCTTTCCCTTAGTAACAACTCTCTATAAGCATCCAAATATATCAAAACTTGACTTACATCCTAACAAGATGGATTGCCCAATTCCATCAAAGAATTTATTGAAATATGGCAACAAGAATATTCCACCAATTTAATTTGTCCTTGAATTAAATTGTGAATTAAAATCGAATTTAGTCTTAACAGCGACTTGGAAATAAATAATTAATTTATTTTAAATTAATTAGTTGGAGAAATTCAAGTTAGAAGTCTTTCTGAAGTCATGCAAGAGTTATCCCTTAAATTAAGGAGATAATATTGAGTTATATTTTAGTTGTAATTAGTTAACTCAGTTTACAGAGTTAAGTCCAGTTAAATTAGTTCCAAATTGTTTGAGGAACTAATAGTGAGTTAACAGTCAGTTGATGCATTAATGCACTCAACTAGTGCTCCTCCAGTTAACTGAAGATTCCCTCATCAGAAACTCATGCATGTCTATTCTGAGAAAGACCTAGTTGAGATAAATGTTCAAGGACAATGTATTATCAGTTGCATGGGTTTTCTCACGGAGAAAACTCATGCATGCAGTCAAGGATTCATCCTTGAGGATTGCGTAGTTTTGAAGGCTTGGTTTTCCACTTGGTAATAGGAAAATCATCCACAAGGAACAATGCAAGGAAATAGGAGCTTGGAGGGCAGAGAGGAAGGCTGGATAGAAGCCAAGATTGCATGTGAGCATCTGTGAGGATTGTATTGAGAGCTGGCTAGCTGTGAGAGCTAAGGCTTTGTATAATTCCTATGTATTTCCACCATGTATGATAATACAATAGTGTGGGGTTTTTAGCTGAGGCTTTCCCCAAAGTATTTTCATGTGTATTATGCCATTGATTCTTCTTCTTCTCGTTATATTGTTCAACTTGATCTTTAAGCTTCTGCAAATTGATAGTAGAAGCAGGTTATAGTATTATGCTTTGATTTATATTGCATTATCAGGTTAACCTATCACAGATTTTCTACAGAATTGAAATTGTTATTAAATGCATCTACATTTTTCTTTACCATCTCACGCTTATCTTGGTATTGTTGAAGTAAATTTCATTTAGTTAGGACATTATTAGCTTCCATTATTAGTGAAGTCCTGTCTTGAGCTCCTAAAGCATGAAATTTCTCGTAAGTTTCAGAATTCAAAAGCTTAACATTATTAGCCTTATGAGGTTTATTTCCCTATTTGTCTTGGGACTGTTGGATAGCTTCATCTGCATTGTATATCAAATCTGACTCGTTCCCCATCACTCTGAAAGAATTCCACATCATTGAAATCTCAATAATGATTTCTACTCATATAATTCATCTTGCTTGATTTAGGACTATTGTGCCTACCAATTGATTTTTCAATTGCTCTTTTTCTCTATTCATTAGAGGAAATTTGAACCTAAAAGTGATCTCCTAAGGAAAAATAATAAAATAAGAGTTAAAATAATAAAGTAAGAGTTATGATTTTTGGAGGGAAAAGAAGAAAACTACTTTTTAAATTGTATTTTTTGATTATCTCCTTATATTGATACTCAAATTTCAAGTGTGGACACTCATTGGATGCGGAATTAAATTCTGCATCCAACGAGTACCCATTATGCATACTTTTGAGAAGACCCACATTGATAAAAATTGCAGATACATTAAAAAACATGTCAAACACATTTTTTTAATGTATCTGCAATTTTGATCAATGTGGGTATTCTCAAAGTATGAATTATGGGTACTCGTTGAATGCAAAATTTAATTCTGCATCCAATGAGTGTTTACGCTTGAAATTTGAGTAAACTTATAAGGAGATAAGCCAAAATACAATTAAAAATAACGGTTTCTTTTCTTTTCCCTCCAAAATATTTACATGTACCTCTTTTTAAATTTAAAGGATTTTTATTGGTTTACATATTATGACATGGAAATTACGTGAAAATTTCATGGGAACTTTTAGGCTGAAATTTCCTCTAATGGAAGTCTGGCTTTAAGATCTTGATCAATGTTTATGGTATTTTTTTCACTAAGATTATTTTTTTGGGATTTTCAATTTCTACATCCTTCAAGCTTAAATCAAACATTGTTTCAACCAATTTCTCAGATGAATCAATAGGCGTTGATGGTGTTGAAGAAGATGGTGTAAAATATGTTCATTTCTTTATTTTGACAATATTTCAATCTATTTCTATATTTTTATATCTTTTTATTCAACTCAATAATTACATATACTAAATGCTCCTTTTCTTTTTACATTGCTTCCAATTCAGGTGTTTGGACATGTTCTATGTTAGGAATTTTTAATTTCCTTCTTAATATTTGAATATCTATATCTTGCGACTTAATTAGGGCTTGTTTTGAGGATGTGTCCTTTGGGTTTTACCCCATCTTAATAATTAATTGCTCCAATTCATATCTTTATATGATTTGTCTTGGTAGCTATTTTCTCCCGTTTTAACTAATTTGTGACCTTTGTCACCATATTATCTAATTTAGATGCATTTAAGGCAGTATTTGTTAGGCTTCTAAAAGTTATCTCACCAGTTTTCCTTTGCAGGTCTATCTTATCCGCCAAATGTATTTTGTTCATGTCTATTGTAAACTTTGTTTCCTTGTATTCTTCTACAATTTTGATTATTGGAGCTCTAGGTTCTAATACAACCATATTCAACTATCCATTTTCATAGTTCAATTTAGACAATGGCCTAGTTATAGATGAACCTAAGACTTGTCTCCACAGTTCTGAGTATGAATCTTTTTAATTTTGATATTCTTATTTTTTTATCCATAAATTGTGAGTATATATTGTCCTACCTCCCTATAGTTGAAGGTGACGTTCCTGGAGGTGAAGTTTCTTGGATTATAGAAGATGTTAGTAAAAGATCCCAATTAAAAGCAAGTTTGCTTAATGCCGCTTCCTTTGTGCTCTATATTGATACTTTTGTTTCTCCCTGTTCTTTTGTACTCCATCTTTTCCTAGAATGTTGGCTTTCTTCCTCTGTTTTAAAAATTATCTGGAGACTTTGAGTAAAATTTCTCTTTAATTTTTTTCCCTTTATTTGAGGTGTTTTAAAAAATGGTAGCAGGGATGATTGTCCACTCCCTGAACTCTATTCCATACGTTGGTTTTGTTCTCTTTCCCAAGTGTCCCTATTAGATCAATTTTAAATTTATGGTTTGGCCACATGAACATAAGGTGCATAACCTTGTTTAGTTCTTCTATTTGATATAATTCTAAATGTATCATAGGGCCATTCTTATCCTTAAGAAAAATTCATTTGTTTAATAAATTCTTCTACTTGTTGAAGCACAACTCTAGTATTAACCAAAAAGGGACCTACGTCCTTTCTCAATTTAAACATTGCCTGATGCTTTTTGGAGATAAAATGCAGATGATTTGATCTTAAACTTTTTTTGATATATTTCAAAGCAAATATCTTCATGGTAAAAAAGGTTGGTAGCTAATGAGGTAGAATTTCATAACGATACAGTCCAAACAAATACTAGTATCCAACTTTAGTATCTGTACTGAGATATAGGGTCTTCAAACAAAGACCAATCTGCAAATTTAGTAAAATCTTCATTATTTATGTAAAATGTTCAAACAAATACCAAAGATGTAAAATCTTATTCAATTCTAGAAAACTCCATGAGGAGTCTCTTCAAACATAATATAATAGATAATGGACATAATTTTATTGAAAAAATCTATGAATCTTGAACTTTGTGGCTTCTTTCTGATGATATGGGTCTACTAGATGAAAATTTATCAGCTTGAAAATACTAGAATAAATGAACCAAATATGACCAATATCTAAAATATTTGGTTAGAACATATGGAGACAACTGAAAGTGAATACTTTATAAAAGATATTGGTTTAAGTGAAATCTAGTGAAGGATTTATTTATAGGGTTGATGGACGTTAGGAAACCTAGGCTAGTTTCATCAACACGCTAGTCATGATCATGCTCTAGTAAACAATAGACCATGGAAATTTCTCGCCTAGGCAACTCAAGTAATATATTGGAAGGATATGGAGGTGGAGTTTCATGTAAAGGGGAATTTAATGATAAGTAAGATTCAAGCACTTTGAGGTTGAGTTTGAAAAGCATTACTACCCCGAGCAACTCTTTAATAGATTGATGACTTTCGTAAACAATACAATTCCATTTTTAGAAACCACAACTCTTTTGCTTGGGATGATAATAATTAACACACCATGTTACAAATTTGGGAAAATGATATGTTTGAGGAATAACAAATAGGACTAGATACGATTCCCAGACAAGAGAAATATCTTGCTGGTTTGTGAATTATTGATAGACCTAGACCATTATTTCTAATAAGTCAAATTCAAAGGGTGTATCGTGGAAATCATGGGAATATCATCAATATTTACTGGTTGAGAACCCTCTACAAACTACATATTAGGTTTCTTATTCTTCATTTTGAAAAGGAAACAAGAAGTGATTAAGAAATACTTGGTAAAGAAGTGGCACAAATTATTGTCAAGGTTTCTAACAATAATTGGTAGAAGAGTATGGATAACACTTGTTGCCTTCTTGTCCTTGAACAACTAGAAATGAAATCAAAAACCCTTTTTATGCTTTTATGGCGAAATCAACCCTTTTTGGACTGTGGTGATTTTTTATTGTGCAAAATTTGTGAGAAATGCATTGCTGCTTATTTTTGAAATTCGTGCTAATTCCATGCTTTCATTGGTTATACATAATCATGAAAAATGGATGCAATGTGGATGCTTTGTTAGTTGATATCATGTCCACTTATGCACTTGGCCCCGTTGATCTTTGAAACATATTATGCTTGGTTCAATACCACAAACCACTTCAGGGTGAGTTGGTAGTGGTTTTGAATAGAGGGGGCAAGGTCCCAAATAGCCTCATTTCCAGCCATATGTTGTCATTGGTTTTCCACAATGATGTCATTTCGGGCCGTTGCCCCTCCCCATTTGTTAAATATCAAGCACATTGTGGGTCCCAAAATGAATAAGGACCATTGATATGAGATCACTTAAGATCCACCCAACTAAATTGTTAGCTATTTACCCAAACTGAAAAATGGGTAAACTTATTTAAAATTTTAATTTTTTTTAATAAAAAATCAAAATTTCGCTTGAAATTTCGAAACTATAGAAAATGGAAGACCATAAGTTATGTGCTACAACATAACCATTAATAAATCTCCATTAATGTGACGAAAATAAAAAAGTTGAACATCGTACAATATGAGGTGTAATAATAGGCTCCAATTTAGGGACATGCACCCTTCTTGGAAGTGGTTGAGAACCCCCAAAATATTCTTTTGAACCTGTCCAAAAGAAAGAAGAGACAAGATCATGTTGCGGGATGTATACATATCAACATCCACAATCACCACATACAGTCTCACTTTCTCTCTCTCCCTCTCATACAACAACAAGAGTTCAAAACCTGGTTACAATAATGCCAAAAAGATTCATGGAAGTAAATTAAAATCCACATGCATTGAGCTTATTCATCCTACATTACTCTTACCTGGGATTAAATAAGAGACTAAGTGGAATAAAATAGTTAATGCAACCATCCAAACATCACTTCACGGCCATAGACATGTCCTTTATGTTTGGTAATGATACAAAACAAGGCTATATAAAAAACAAGAGTTATATATGGTGGTAACTCTATTACAAAGTCACTGCCAAAAAGATGAATGGAAGTAAACCAAAGTCCACATGCATTGAACTTATTCATCCTGGATTACCCTAACCTAGGATGAAATAAGAGGCTAAGCTGAATCAAATAGTTAATGCAACCATTGAATCATCACTTCAAGGCCATAGGCATGGCCCTTATGTTTGTTAATAATCCAAAACAATGTTAATAGAAAATAAGAGTTATATATGGTGGTGACTCTATTACATTGTCATTGCAATTTGAAATTACATTACATAAAAAGAAACCAATACAAAAATATGAAAAATGATAGCATGTTTTAGCACATGCTAACTCAATCCAATATTTGAAAGGGTTGAAACATGATATTCCATTATCAACCTTCAAATTGCCAAATATAAGTCACTTAAAAGGAAAATTTTCAATAAAAGCATCATCAACACAAGCAAAGAGGACGTAGGCTGCTACAATAAGAAATGTATTGTACCAAGCATGTGGACAAAGTATGACATAGAATTTCATATTTGGAAATAAAATTCTACACATAATTGGATAGATGAAAATGACTTTCATAAAATATGCACTCAATATCACCTTGCCCCAAACAAATTCTAGAACCAAAAACATGATTTCTAGCTGAAACATTACATGCATTTTCACAAAAATATGAAGACAATGACAAAAAATTTCCAACACTTTTATCATCATCAACATGTTTCAAAATCTAAAATTTCTTTGAATTAAACATGGGTAAGCATAGCTGCAAATCATCATTAGAAATTTCTACACATGCATCTACTAATTATGGTTCTTCAAGCCACACATGAATAATGTTTTTCTCCCTATTTTCATCTCCATCAATGCCATAGATGAGATCCCCAAAGCATGTCCAATAATCCATCCTCAAACTATGGCTATCAAGTTGAAATTTTTTCTTACCACAAAGACTTGGTTTCCTTCATTCTCATCACATGAAGAAATAATCGTTGCACCATTTTTTTATTATACAAGGGATTCTCTTCAAAGACAACATTCTCCAAGTTAATAATTATATCATAGAAATTTGAATTTTGAAAAGTATCACAACTTATACTACACTTGTTTTCATGGGAGAATGAGGTGGATACTTAATGAATAATGTTTTCTACATGTGGGGCTGCAATACATTTTTCAACAAATGGATCACCCATGTTTGAAATATAATATGAGGGTGGCTCATGGGATGAAATGTGCACATTTTCATCTAATATATTTTACAAGTAAGCATAAACATCATATTTCATATTAATCACAACCAAGTGATAAATTGAAGGGTTATTTTAATGGACAATCATCAAGATACCAACCTTCTCCTTTATTTTAGTAGAAACATCAACCGATAAATATGCCTCATAAATCTGTTATATGCTCCTCATTTCCATATTAATAGATCTGATAATCCTAAGATTTCTTACAAAGAAATGGAAATGAATTTATTTTGTTAGTGCTGAAATCATAATGTCATTCCCATGCATTCTTTCCATTTAAAAAATGCAAAATCTGTAATCAAAACATCTTCATCAACAATATTACTTTCTACAATAAACTTCACGAATGATGAAAAATGTATAGAATCCAAATGGGGTTGTCCCCAAAAACTTAGAACATGATGATTTCAAATCCAAAATTGAAGTTGGCATGGAGATCCAAGCATACATGAAAAATCCAAATGGGTAAACAAATATTTTGAAAATATGGATGGAGCCATTAATCCAAAGAGATCCAACTTAGTAAACGAAATTACTCCATGCAAATTTCCAACAATTTATCAACGTGAATAGGAAGCTTATATTTGATTTTTGTTCCTTGAGCTACCTGAAATATGTACACATATGACATGAACCAACCTTTTTTTATAACCATCACCATTGGTGAAGAGAAATTAGGATGGTTAGGTTGAAGGATGCTCGTCTCTAATATTTCTTGAATCATACACTCAATCTCACTCTTCTATGCATATAGATACTTGTATGCCTATTGCTAAATAGTACACTTCTAGGTTGCAAATGAATAACATGGTCATGATATTGAGCAAGTGGAAAACCCTTAGGCATCTCTCAAAATACCTTGAAATAATTGCTCATAACCTTTTGATGATCCATAAGAGATGAGGATATAGATGTTTGAACATCTAATAAACAAAATTATACAATTACGCCAAGGTATCCCTTTTTCTGTAATTTTGTCATGTTATTAAAGCTTATCAGTTTAGAGGGTCTCCTTTAGATACTTCTAAGCTCAATTTCCTTTATTTTTGAGGAAAAACTCATGAAAAGATATTGAAAATTAAGGGTCATTGTTTCTAATGAATATAGCCATTGGACCCCTAATACAACATCAACACCACAAATTTGGTTACAATCATAGGAATTTCAAATAAATACTCCCCCATATTTAAGTTAATACTATGACACTTCCTTGATTAATTTACGGTACCTCCATGTGCAATCATTACTTGAAATGTTAGTGTTGGATACATAAAGTAGTTAAGAAGTTTTATAGTTTGTAACTAATGAAGTAATGAGTACTAACTACATCAAGTAACATTGGTAACCTTTTTTTGTTCGGTATATCCTTCTATCTTCTTGGGTTTGTAGAGTATTGATGCCATTCAATGCATGCCAATATATTATTGGGGTAGTCTCTTCTAGCTCTAGGTCTTGTGTGATTCCAATTCTTGATCTTCTTCATCTTTAAAGTCTATGTAGAATAATTTCTTCTCACCACATTTATGCCCATTATTGTACCCGTTGTCACTGTTGAAACATAATACCTTTACTCTTCTTTCATCATTTCTTGAGGTGTTAGCCTTTTTGGTTTAGGATAGGGAGCATGATGTTCTATACAATTATTACTAACCAATTTTCTAGAAGTCATATTTTTACTTTCAAATTTCCTTGTTGGACTAAAAAAATGTTCTAGGGATTTCAGGTTCAAAGAGATGCACCTCATGTTGGGTGCTTTCCTTTAAAGTTTCCATAAATAGGTCTAACAAATTATCCCTTTAAATGTTATTTACCTCGAGACTCGACTTTTTGAATTACTGAATGTGTTGTATAATTAGACCTTTTAGATGAAGATTTACCAATTGACTAAAGAATGTATTTATATTAATATCACTATAATGTGCTATCAACTCCTCTATAAAAATGGAATAAGATACAATAGAATCATTTTTCCCTTCACAATGACACTGATACCATACAAACTGATCTTGTTTTAAATACACAAATGCCATATTTATTTTTGGTAAGGTTATCACTTAGCATAACTTAAAGTATTGGTCCATTTGCATTTAGAATATCCATATTATAGGATGATTACCATTAAATTTCCACATATTGATATTCAGAATGTAATAATTCCTTGGTGCTAACTTGAAGCCCTTATTATGTGGTACTGGAGGTGAAAAATCATGATTATGGTGTTGTGATTCACTATTTGTGCTCTCCATTTGTGAAAAAATACTCCCCATATGTGATTGAGTTACAATACACTTGTTCTCCCTATTTTTGTGATTTCCTTGGATCTCAATATCCCTTTTAGGAAGCCTCTCCAAGAGACGCTTTGTTATGAAACCAACTCACAAAAAGATAGAAAAGATAGATGAATGCCTTAGAAATAAGCCTCTTCTAGGGGGCAACCTCCTTTTCATTACACAAATGGACAATTCTTAGATGATACAAATGACAAGACCTCCTTTCTATATATAGGAGTCTAAGTGGTCATAATATAATCAGAGCCAACATAACAATAATAATGTAAGGGCACAATAATAACAATAATGGGATTCTATGGGGCACAATAATAACAATATGGGGACTGCATGGGCACAAAAATATAATAAGGGGGTTGTACTAATAACAATAAGGGGTTACACTAGTAGTATAGGGACCTAACATGCCCCTCTCCTTCAAAAAGTGTTGTCCTCAACGCTTGAGTAGTTCTTGATGCTTCTGTATAAAATTCTTGTCCTCCCATGTGGAATCTTCAGTGGGTAAGTTCGTCCACTTGATGAAATACTCTGAAATTGATCGATTTCGTAGTTGTCGGGTTCTTGTTTTTGTGACTGCTCTAGGTTCCAATATGATTTTTCCTTGCTCATCAAGTCCTGGGAATATTGTTTGAACTGGGATCTTCTGCAACTTTTGAATGAGTGACCACACTTCTTTTTCCTTCTTCCATTCATCCCTTGCTTTGATTTTCCAATCTGGTTGAATAATAGTAATAACACAAAGCAATGCTTCCATGTCCTCATCCTTTCTTGAGAGTGCATATGCAACAGCATTTTTCTTCCCTTTTTTGTAGATGATTTCAAAGTCATAACCCAACATATTTGTGACCCATTTTTTCTGTTCTTCTAAAGATAATCTTTGTTCTAAAAACTATTTAAGACTATCATGATCCATTTTTACTTTGAAGTGTCTTCTCATTGGGTAAGGTCGCCATTTCTTAAGTGCATGTAGTATTGCCAACATTTCCTTCTCATAAATAGCTTGCTTGAGATGTAGCCATAAAAATACCCAATCACCTACATCAAAACTTTTTTCACTGCGATGTTGATCTACCTGTTGTTTCATTCGATTCTGCACCAAAGTGGCGTTATCCTTTAAAAGTTGGAGAACTTGTTGTTGATGCTCGATGCGATATTTCACTGCTTGAACCTTTTTCTTCTTGATATGTCCTTATATCTTGAGAGTTTGAGGAGTGGTAATTTCTTTCAATGCTTTACAAGATATGGTCGAATTCATTTCTTGATGCTCGATGTGATCTCTCACTTATTGAACATTTTTCTTCTTGATATGTCCTTCTATCTTGATAATTTGAGGAGTGGTAATTTCAACCAATGCATTACAAGATATGGTTGGATTCATTTCTTCTTTCTTGATGTGATCTTCACTTCTTGAACCTTTTTCTCCTTGATATGTCCTTCTATCTTGAGAGTTTGAGGAGTGGTAATTCTTGCCAATGCGTTACAAGATATGGTCAGATTCATTTCTTCTTTCTCTGGGGCTGGGTCCTAGCATGTATCCTCTTCTTTTGATGTTTTTTGATCCTTTTCTTCCTCCTCTTCATACTCTATGTAAAATAATTTCTTCTCAGCACACTTAGGACCTTTAGTGCATTTTTTATCACAATTGTAACAAAACCCTTTTTCTCTTTTTTCTTCCAATTGTTGTGGTGTAACCCTTGTAGATTGTGGAAGGCTAGGAGAAACAACACTTCCATATTTATAGTTGTGAGGGGTAGACTTCCTTGTTGCCATAAATTTTCTTTCCACTTTGTAACAAAACCTTTTTTTCTCTTTTTTCTTCCAATAGTTGTGGTGTTGCTTTAACAAAGGTGTTGCTATTTGTGTCCTCATAATGTGCTATAATTTCGTCCGTGAAAATTGACCATGAAACAAGTGGTTTAGGAGAACAAAGCCCTTTATACCATAAAAATTGATCTTGTTCTAAATATGAAGATGCAATACATACCTTTTGTAATAGCGGTACACCATATAGATTAAAATATTTCTCCATCTGTAGTATCCAATTTACTGGATCCTTGCCATCAAACTTCCTCATCTCGATTTTTCTTGATTTTAGGAGCTCGATCTTGAAACGACTATAACTCTGTAATTTTAGATCTCCAAGTTCTGAAATTTCTTCCTGAGGTATCTCTTTAAGATCTCTTTATAACCCCGCAAGTCTGATTATAATTTGATTATCCAAGAAAGAGTTATGCCAAATCTCCCACGGTGACCTAATTATAGACTAGTTTAGTAGAGCGAACTTGTACGACGTGCTACGTCTCACTATTTTGACCTTAGTACCTGAAACTGATATACAGAAAACTACAGGAAGTATTCTTTCTGTAACTTCTTACGAAATTTAAATCTGATGCTCAGAGAGACAACTATGATTATTTTCCCAAGGTGAACTATTTGGAATGTAATTCAGGGGTCTGCAAAAACCATAACTTCCTCAGACTATATCTCCGCAAATATAGTGAGACAGAATCTGAAATTCGGAGCCGAGGTTTAGAATGATTTTTTTTGAAATGTGTTTTTGTTTTAGCTTCTGAAACTTTGTAGAAAAAGCGTTATAATGAAAATACAATGATGACCTGTTTTAGTTGAAATTCTGGAGCTTGCAAAAACTATAACTTCCTCAGATCATATATCCGAAAATATAGCGAGACGAACTCTGAAATTTGGACCCGAGGTTCAACGAGATTTTGTCTCAAACGGATTTTATTTTTAGCTTCTAAAACGTTGCAAAAATAAAGTTATAGCGAAAATGCCACGATGACCTGTTTGGAGCAGCGAAAACCTTAGAATCCAAATCTCTGATACCAAATGTTATGAAACCAACTCACAAAAAGATAGAAAAGATAGATGAACGCCTTAGAAATAAGCCTCTTTGAGGGGAAAACCTCCTTTACATTACACAAATGAACAATTCTTAGATGATACAAATGACAAGACCTCCTTTCTATATATAGGAGTCTAAGGGATCATAATATAATCAGAGCCGACATAACAATAATAATGTAAGGGAACAATAATAAAAATAGTTGGATTCTATGGGGCACAATAATAACAATATGGGGACTACACGAGCACAACAATATAATAAGGGGGTTGTACTAATAACAATAAGGGGTTACACTAGTAGTATAGGGACCTAACACGCTTTTCTATGAAATACATGGATTTTTATACCCTTGACATTTTTTTTTTTTTTTAAATTTCTTCCTTATTTTCAGTTATGGACTTTTATATTGCTTCCTTATTTTCCTCCATTTTGTTCCATATGTGACAACTCACCTTCCAACTTAGATATCCAGAATTAGACATCTTCTATTTCTTCATGAGTCATGGATGAGCTTTATGGAGTTCTAAGTGGTGAAGTAAATTTTCAATCACCCTTAGGAGCCATGTGAATAAATAATACTACCCCTTTTTCTCTTTATCACAAATGTTGAGTCACCAAAAATATATATTTTAATAAAAAATTATACCAATTGTAAGTTGTGTATATTTCAAAACCCTAATTTATAGACTATTTGGATGAATGACCTTTGCCTTCATATATCCTTCATATGAGAGCCCTTATAAATCTCAATTTTTGCCTCAAGTGCTTTGATATGTCCTCTTTTTAATTTCACAAGTTTGACCAAAATTTAATGTGCAAAGTGAAAGTTATAGTAACTTTCTCAAAACATGTTTGTAGAAATTATGGTTTATATTTGCAACTACTCATGAAGTTTTAACAAAAATCACAAGACACAAATCTACTCTACTGCTCAGTAGAAGTTAATTCATAATTTAAAACAAAAAATTTTAACATGCAATAAGAAATAACACACATGCACACGATATTTTTCTTGGGGAAAGTAATCTGCTAAAACCCCAATGCCTGGTTGCATTAATTTGATGAATAGAGATGTATTACAATTTCTTTGATCAACTGAGCACAACCTACAAGTGAAAATGCTATCTCTCTACTCATTGAGAAGCTCTAACCCAGACTTAGCCAATTTCTGCCTTTGCATGAGCCCCTATTTCCTTGCATAATTTCTTGATAAATTAGGTCCCTATTTTTTAGGAATTTCTCCAAAATAGATTGTGCAATTCCTCAGGTTGATCATCAGGTTGCATGCAACACCTGTACACTTTGGAATAGTCTACAACTAATTTTACACTTCCTTGGAATATCCACCTCAACTGGATATCGCCAATTCTCTGCATGCACTAGCTATTTTGGGATGATTGATCAGTTAACTGGATGATCATTGAGTTTGACTAAAGTCCCACTGCACAACTGACCTTCCACTATTTCCTCCAATAGTTGGAACTATTTTAACTGAAAACAACTTGAGATAACTGACTTTGATTGATACAAATTAGCAATCACACATGCTTAACTAAACTCTAACTCCTCTAACTAAAATTTACTGAGTAAACTGGGTGACACAAGCCATATCACACAATTTAACTACATCCAAGTTGTCTGTTGATGTGGAAATTTGAATTTTCTCAATTTAATCAAGGAAAAATCAAATTGAGAATTTCTTACTGCATTTTTCAACACTCCCTCTCAACAATAAAGGGATTATGAACCACCCCTATCCTGCACATGTGGAACTTGAACTTTCCTCTTGAAAAGGCCTTTGTCAAAATATCAACATCTTGTTCCTCTATTAGAATGTAGTGTAGAAACATTATCTGCCTCTGCACACAGTCCCGTAAATGGTGATACCTGATATCTTTATGTTTGGATCGATCGTGAAATACAAGATTCTAAGAGAGCTTGATGCAACTCTAATTATCATAGTATATTAGAGTTTGATCCATCATCTGACCAAACAATCCAACAAGTATATTTCTCATCCATATTGCCTCACATGTTGCTTTACTTGAAGCCATTTATTCTGCTTTTGCCGAGATGAGCGCCAAATATATTTTCTTCCTACTGTACCAAGAAACAACTGCATACCAAAAACTAAAATTCCACCTGATGTACTCTTTTGGTTTAATGGACTCCCTGCCCAATCTGTATTTGTGAAGCCACATAGCTTCACTCCGTCTATCTGTATGTAGTATAGTCCAAACTGGGTAATGCCTTTGAGGTACTGTAAACATGCTTAGTTTCCTTCCAAAATAATTTGTTTGGACTAACCATAGCTTGGCTCAACTAGTTGACTGCATAACACATATCTAGTCATGTGTTAACAACATACATGAGTGAACCCACTAACTGCCGATAAATGGTAGCATCCAATTCCTCACTTGAAGTGGCATCCTTCTTCCTCCAGTTGGTTGCTAGAGGTGTCTCCATGGGTTTGCAACTCTCCATGCGAAATATTTGTAGTATATCATTTGCATACATTCCTTGAGACACAAATAGTTCCCCATCACCTTGCCAAACTTCCAACCCGAGGTAGTGCATGAGACCCATGTCCTTCATTTCAAATTCCCTTGCAAGGTCCTCCTTGGAAGATCTAATCAACTGATCATCACCAGTTAAAATCAAATCATCAACATATAAGACAATAATAATAAATTTATCTTCTACAAAGATGTGATAGAGATTTGCATCCAATCGGTGAGATTCTATCGATCCTGGTGTACCAAGTACGGGGTGCTTGTTTGAGACCGTACAACACTCACTTGAGTCTGCACACATGAGACTCTTGATCAAATGTCTCAAAACCTTTTGGTTGCTTGATTTACACCTCCTCCTTAATAAATCCTTTGAGGAATGCTGTTTTTACATCCATATGGTGGATCTTCTACCCCATCTGTACATCCAGAGAAAGAAGTTAACTAATGGACGGGTACCTTTCTATAGGAGAAAATGTCTCCTCATATTCAATTCCCTCAAATTGAGAGTACCCCTTGGCCACAAATCTAGCCTTGTACTTCTCTATGCTTCTGTTTTGTAGGTTTTAGCCCTGTATAGAAATTACCTGCATACAGATTCTAAAAATAGAAAATAAACAATGGTGAGAGCATAAAACATAAAACAAATATACACAGAGGTTTTCCCTTAGATCCAAAAACCGAGACTACCAGATTGATTTTTCATTATGTTCCTTTCAATGTTACAGTACATATATATACATGCCAAAGCATCCATAAAACCCAATCTATTAACCCTGGATTAGAACATAACTGTAGTTCCCTTGAATGGATCTAAAAAATACCATGAATAGTAAACCATCATGCCCAAAACCATGTGCGAAATCCATGCACAAAACCATAGGTAGGTCCTCCCACATAATATAGGGTCTATTTTTTTTTTCACGAGGTGCTACCTTGGACCCCATGCAGGGGGGCTACCGACCCCTACATACCCCCGACAAGGGGGGAAACCATCCCGTTTGATCCCCTGGCAGTGCCCCACGCAACATATAGGGGGGGCTAGTACCCCCTTGTAACCCCCCCGCACATGGGCTAGTTGTGGAAAGAATATAACACAACCCAACATTCTCCCACTTGTTTTTTTCTTTCCACAGGGGGCCAAAAGACAACTTAGTCATTTATCCAACCCTGCAACACACATTGTTTATCTACACCAAGATAACTTCTCAGTGCTCACAGACTTTGTCAATGCGTCTACATCTTCTTCAAAGTGTCCACCTTTACTAACAACACCTTTTTGTCCTCAATCATATCCCTCACAAAGTGATACTGAATATCAATGTGCTTTGTCTTTGAATGATAAGTAGGGTTCTTTGCAAAGAAAATTTCACTTTGGATATCACAATCTATCCTTATAGATCACTATACTAACCCCATACTTGAACACAATCTCTGCAACCAAACTGCTTCCTTGCTTGCATGAGTGGCTACCATGTATTCTGCCTCTATAGTTGAAAGTGCCACTACAGACTGTCTCTTACTCATATAACTGACTACACCTCCAAATAGATTAAACACATACCCACTTGTAGATCTTCTCTGATCCAGATCGCCATTCCAGTCTGCATCAACAAAGCCACAACTGTCCAAAATTTTGTCCAATATTGGTCTTCCTTGGTAGCAAAAACCATAATCACTAGTGCCATGCAAATGCCAGAAAGCCCGCTTCACTATTTTCCAATGCTCCTTCCCTGGTTTTGACATAAATCTACTCAATACTCCCACTACATGTACAATGTCTGGTCTATTACAGACCATTGCATACATCAGGCTACTGACTTCACTTGCATATGGAACATGAGACATGTCCTCTTCCTCTTCTTGTGTCTTGGGACACTGTTCAACAGATAAATTTACACCTACAGGAATAGGAACCTTCACCAATTTACTATCCTGCATATTAAACCTTTGTAGTATTGTCTCCACATACTTCCTCTGGTTTAACTAGAGTTTCCTCTTTGCTTGATCTCGTTTAATTTCCATGCCCAAAATATAGTTTGCAGCACCAAGATCTTTCATGTCGAATTTGGAGGACAATTGGGTCTTCATATCCTAGATAATTTCTTTGTCATTTCCAACCAACAACATATCATCCACATACAAGACCAGATAAATAACATAATCACCAATTAATTTAAAATACACACAATGATCTACTTTACTTCTAGTGAAGCCAAGTCCCCGTATAAATGTATCAAATTTATGATACCACATCCTTGGTGACTATTTTAACCCATATATAGACTTTTTTAACTTGCATACCAGTTATTTCTTACCCTTCACCGAAAAGCCTTCAGGTTTCTTCATGTAGATCTCTTCTTCTAGATCCCCATGAAGAAATGTTGTCTTCACATCCATCTATTATACCTCAAAATCAAAAGCAACAACAATAGATAAAAGTAATCTAATAGAAGTTACCTTGGCAACAAGAGAAAAAATATCACCAAAATCAATTCCTGGCACCTGGGAATAACCTTTTGCTACCAACCGAGCTTTGTATTTCTCCACCTTTCCTTCTGCATTCATCTTCTTCTTAAACACCCATTTGTTGCCAATGGGTTTCCTTCCAGCCGACAACTCCACCAGATCCCAAGCCTTATTTTTGTGCAAAGATGCCTTTTAATCAACCATGGCCTCTTTCTAGAGTTTTCCATCCTCTAAATCTACTATTTCCCTCATAGTTCTGGGATCATCACCAGTAATAGATAAAGAAAATGGACTAACCTTTTTGGTTGCCTTCTTTCTTGAATTGGTCTTCTCACAGCCGGAGTTTTTGGCTCTTCATCTTCTGATTCCTCTTCTGCTGTAGAGTCTGATTCTTCCTCCTTTAGTTCAAACTCTATTTTCTCAGGTTCCTTTGGTAGGACTTCATGTTTAATAAAATATTTCACCTCTCTAAACACCACATCTCGGTTGTACACAACCTTCCTTTTTTCTGGGTTCCAAAGCTTATAACCTTTTAAACCATCCTTATACCCAATAAAGATGCACTTTTCAGATTTACTATCCAACTTTGTTCTTTTCTCCTTTGGAACATGTACATATGAATCACACCCAAATAACCTGAGATGTGAAAGAGAAAGGTTATTACTAGTCCATACCTCTTGTGGAGTCTTATCCTCCAACATTGATGAAGGTGATATGTTGACCAGGTAACATGCGATCTCCACTGCCTTTGCCCAGAATTTCTGTCCTAACCTGACACCACTGAGCATGCTTCTTTCCCTTTCCATCAACGTCTTGTTCATTCTTTCTGCAACTCCATTTTTCTCAAGTGTGTATGGAGTATTATTCTACCATGCTATACGACACTTCTTACAGAACTCTTCAAATCCCTTCTTGCAAAAATATCCACCATTATCTGTCCTCAACACCTTTATCTTCTTCTATGTATGGTTTTCCACTAGAGCCTTAAATTCTTTAAACCTGTCAAATAATTCAAATTTATTCCTAAGGAAATATATCCATGTATTCCTTGAGAAGCCATCTATAAATGATACATAGTACACAAACTTTCCTAGTGATGGAACCAACACAGGTCCAAACACATCACTGTGCACAAGCTCTAATATCTGTTTCACTCTCTTACCACCAAAGGGGAAACTCACCCAATTCTGCTTCCCATATACACAATTTTCACGGAAATAAAAATCCAGAGAGAAATTATGCATACCTTCTATCATACCTTTACCATGAAGTATTCGAAGACCCTTCTCTCAAATATGTCCAAGCCTTTGATGCCATAGCATGGTCTTTTCTCCAGAGACCACTATATTTTCTGCTCCACTTTCAGGAAGCACAAAATTGTTGCACCCATAAATAACAATGCTACCTTGATGCTTGTATAGAGTTCCAATACGAACTCCCCGCATCAATACTAGTGCTCTCTGAACCATCTTGTAGGTATCTTTCTCGACCACTATTTTTACACCTGCATTATCCAACTTGCTTACATAAATAAGATTTCTGGCCAATGAAGGAATATGCAGAACACCCAAAATTGTTCTAATCCTTCTACCTTGCAACTTCAACTTTACTTTTCCGCGACCAACGATTCTAGCCTTCCTGTCATCTCCTAAGAAGACATCACCACCGTCATATTTCTCATTCTTGCAGAACCACTCTCTATGGGGAGTGAAGTGAAAGGATGCACCTGAGTCAATCAACCATGCCTCATGATCTACATGCGTACTTAAAGAAGAAGCCAAGTACACATCCCCACCTTCATCTGAGGTGGTTTTTGCTTCTGCAAAAGGAGCATCATCAGATCCCTTTCCTTTATCAGGAGCTTTAGATTTATAGTCCCTTTTGAAGTTCCCTTCCTTTCCACATTTCCAGCACACCTTTACAGGTGCTTTTTGCCACACAATCGTATTGTGCTCTTTTCCTTCCGATCCAACTTTGTCCAGTTTTCAGATGAATTTGATGTTGGTTTAGTATCTGGATCTATCCCGACCTACTGATCTTTATCCACCAGTATATCCTCCATCTTGAGTTTCCACAACTCAAAATTCTGACCATTAAATTTCTCGATCTCTATCTTCCCACTGCTTGCCATCTTCTTTCACCACAAGAATCGATCCTGCAGATATCCCACTGAACAGGGTCTACCTAAGGCCTGAGAAAAAAACCCCTCAGCGGCAAAGGCATCCTCTTGAAGCCAAAACAACTCTGATACCATATGTAGGTTTTTACCCTGTACAAAAATTACCTGCATATGAATTCTAAAAACAGAAAATAAACAATTGCAAGAGAATAAAACATAAAACAAATATGCACAAAGATTTTCCCTTGGATCCCAAAACCGGGACTATCAGATGTATTTTTCATTATGTTCCTTTCAATGTTACAATACATATATATACATGTCGAAGCATCCATAAACCCAAATCCATTAACCCTGGATTAGAACATAACCATAGTTCCCTTGACCAGATGTACAAAATACCATGGAAAATAAACCATCATGCCCAAAACCATGTGCGAAATCCATGCAAAAAACCATAGGTAAGTCCGCCCATGTAATATAGGGTCCAATTTTTTTCCCAGGGCATTGCCCCGGACCCTGTATAGGGGGCCTACCGCTCCCCTGGACACCCCCCGACAAATGGGGCACCCACCCCCCCTGTGACCCCCCGGCAATGCCTGACACAACATACAGGGGGTACTACCCCCCTGTAACCCCCTCGCACGTGGGCTTGTCGTGGAAAGAATATAACACAACCCAACATGTTTTCTACTTGCTTTACCTTGATGTTCCATCTCGAACCCACAATTGATTTATCTGCTACTCTTGGTACCACTTCCCAAACACTATTCTTTACAATGGATTCATATTCCTCCACCATTGCATCAACCCATATAGGTTTCTCTACCGCTTCCTCAAAAGAGGATGTCTCAGTCTCTACAAGCTTAGTCATTAGAGCCATGTAGCCAGTGTACCGATCAGGTGACCTTCTCTTCCTGTGTTGATTTGAAGGAGCACCCACATTCCCCCTCACATCCTGCACAAGTATCTCAACTTCCTTGGTTCTTTTCCTTCCTTCTCCGGACGATTCTTCTTGAGTGGCTATCTCCACTCTCTGCTCCTCAATTTGCGGTTGCTCAACAAATTCTTGAGGTTCCTCATTTGGAACTAAAATCTCCTCTTCTAGTGGGATCTGAAGCTCCCTCTCAAGAGAGCACCGCATTGTTTTCTCCTCGTCCAATTTTACATCCCTTCACACAACTTTCATTACGAGGGATGGAAAGTACACATGGTAGTTGTGTGGATTTTTTGTGTAACCCACAAATACCCCCAATTCTGTTGTCAACTCAAGCTTCTTCCTTGATTCTTTGGAGACATGGTAGTAAACAAAGGCTCCAAAAATCCTAAAGTGAGACACATATGGCTTCCGCTTCCTCCCTGAGAAAGCCTCCTCCAGTGTAATCATACTAAGAATTCGATGAGAACTCTGGTTCTGTAAATAGACTATTGTGTTGCATGCTTCAAACCATAAATGTAGAATTAGGCCTTGGTCATGCAACATCGCCCTTGTTGCTCCCACAATGCTACGATTCTTTCTCTCAGCCACCCCATTCTACTATCGGTTGTGGGGTGCTGTCAAATCTCATTGAATGCCTTCTTTCACACAATTTTTTAAGTTCGTTCGACACGTACTCACTTCTATTATCACTCCTAAGAGCCTTCACCTTCTTACCGGTTTCTTTCTCAACCAGTGCCTTGAATTCTACGAACTTGGAGAATGTCTCATCTTTCTTCTGCATGAAGAAGATCCAAAACTTCTATGAGAAGTCATCAATAAAAATAAAAAACTATTTGTGTCTGGCAATGGAGGCCATCAAGAAAGGTCCACAGACATCAAAGTGGATCCTTTCAATGACTACATGTGCTTTGCTGTCTTGATCATGGAAAGTGGCTTTTTTGTACTTCCCCAAGGTAAATATTTTTCATACATCCTTATGCTCAAGTGCTCCTTTGGGGAGGCCTGTGGTTATTTGCTACATAATCTTCAACGCACCATGATGCAAATGGACAATTTTGTTATGCCATATTTCACTGACATTATGGCTCTGCACCTTCTCCGCCTTTGTGCTTAATGCAACACAATCTTTCACATATAGATTATACATGTTCTTCACAAAAACCATAATCTGATTCACTTGTCCCATCGATGCGTGTCTTAGGAACGATTTTCCTTTACTAAAGATCACATCATAACTACAATCTTTCAAAACTGTAACAAAGATGAGATATTTCTTTAGGTCATGAATGAACATGACATCCCTGGTCTTGAGAGGGGAGCTCGACTCCTTCTAAAAGGTGATTGTAACAATCCTAGTCGCACTATACCTTCTGTTGTCCCCTAGCTTGATGTGAATCTTGATATCTTTCACCTCCAGGTAACTGAAAAAGCCTCTACACCATGTCATGTGGAACGAGGCACCTGAGTCAAAGTACCACACACTCCCCATCATTGTGATGACCATGCATGCGATAAGGGTAAAGTTAAGCTTGAACTGTGAAGCCAAGGCTTCACCTTCTACTCTTCTTGATGTCTTCTTTCTTTCATTTTTGTGTGGAAACTTTGTGGCATAGTGCCCAAATTCATGACAATGGAAGAATTTAATTTTGGACAAATATTTATTCTTGTCTCCTTGGCTAGACTCTAGTTTGGATTGAGATTTCTTCCCTTTTCCCTTCTTTCCCTTTCCAACTAGTGAAATTTTTTCTTCATCCTCACCCTTGGATGAAGTCCCATCTCTAGAATTCCACCTTATTTCCTCCTGTACCAAATCATACCATAGCATTCCCAATTTGGTAGTTACTCCCTCCCTTTCACCGAATCTTGGTAGCTATGCTAGCTCTTGGGAACGCCTAGAAGGACTAGGCTTACCAAGTCATCTTCTGCAACATTAACACCAACCCTGCCAAGATCCTTATGAATTATGTGAACCTGCTTAGATACTACATAATAGTGTTATTCTTCTACATCTTAATATTTTGAAGTTTATCCTTGAGTGCCAACTTCCTGTGGTCACTACTATTCTCAAACAATTCTGTCAATGCTTTCCACATTGTGAAATAAGTTTCTTTTCCATGGATATTTGAGACAATGTGATCCTGTACTCCCTCCAAGATTAATTTTCTCGCCTTGGCTACATATTTCTTCCATTGATAAAGGTTTTGTGCATCATATGCTATGGTTTCACAACATATTACTTGATGTATTCTAGCAAGCCATTGTCATCCAATACCGCCTCCGTGTGATCCTTCCATGCGAAGAAATTAGAGGTGCATTCCAAGGCATACTCTAGCCTCAACCCATCGAATATCATCTTCTCAGGTCTGAAGAGATCTTGGTGCACTGATCTCCAAATTCAAACCTCCTGAGAAATAACATCGAAATTTATGCTCTAGTGTGAATCCTACTCTGATACCATGTGGAAATTATGGTGTAGATTTGAAAATTCTCATGAGGTTTTAATCAAAATTACAAGACACAAACCTACTCTACTGCTCTGCAGAAGTTTATTCACAATTTATAACAAAAAATTTAGACATGTAATAAGAAATATCACACATGCACATAGTAGTTTTCCTAGGGAAAGAAATATGCTAAAAACCCCAATGCCAACTTGCGTTAATATGATGAATAGAGACATTTTACAATTTCTTTTCTCAACTGAGCACAAGCTGCAAGTGAATAACCTATCTCTTTACGCACTAAGAAGCTCTCACCCCGACTTAGTCAATTTTTGCCTTTTCTTGAGCCCCTATTTCCTTGCACAATTCCTTGAGAAATTAGGCCCCTATTATTTAGGAATTTCTCCAAAATGGATTATTCAATTCCTAAGGTTGATAATTATGTTGCATGCAACACTTGTACACTCCTGAATAATCTACAACTGATGTTACACTGCCTTCGAATCTCCACCTCAATTGGGTAACTTGAATTCTCACATGCACTAGCTATTTTGGGTTG
The DNA here is from genome assembly GCA_031772625.1 of Pinus tabuliformis. NCBI lineage: Eukaryota > Viridiplantae > Streptophyta > Pinopsida > Pinales > Pinaceae > Pinus > Pinus tabuliformis. The sequence goes on along the minus strand of CM062809.1, from coordinate 31,861,882 downwards.
ATTGATCAATTAATTATATGATCACTGAGTTTGACTAAAGCCCCATTGCACAACTGACCTTGCACTAGTTCCTCTAACAATTGGAACTTAGTTTAACTGAAAACAACTTGAGGTAACTGCTTTGCTTGCTACAAATTAGCAATCACACACGCTTAAATGAAATGTAACTCCTCCAACTCAAATTTACTAAATAAATTGGGTGACACAAGCCATGTCACACAAGTTAACTGCATCCAAGTTATCTGCTAATGTGGAAAATCAATTTTTCTCAATTAATTCAAGGAAAAATCAAATTGAGAATATCTTGCTGCATTTTTCAACATTGTTGATTTTGGAGTTTTCCCAACAATAAAATTGTAGCATGCCATGTGTCCAATTATTCAAATCTGATTATGAAAATTTAATCTAAGTTACTTCAATATGTCTCCTCGGATATCTAAAAATTTCATAGTATAAAGTGTCCCCAAAAAAATGTTATAAGAGATATTCCATGATCACTCATTTGAAATTGATTTCAGGATCATTCACACATCCTAAGTTCCACAAGGTATATCTCTAAAATTATAGTGAGCAAGAACATTATCATACATACTTTGAGATGTTTTATTAATACATCAAAATTTTAAGGTCTAAAACTTCTCAATAAAGAATTATAGTAAAAATTTCGATATCACTTGTTTGAAACTAATTTTAGGACCATTCACAAACCCTAAATTCCAAAGAGGATATATCTGAAAGTATAGTGAACCACAATATATTTTTTATACTAAATGTACCTTGAGATGTATTCTCAAAATTCTAAAAATTTCATATTTTGAAAGATCCCTAAAAAATATATATAATAAAATTCCAAGATGATTTTTTTGGAGTAGACAAACCCTAGAACCATAGCTTTGGCACCAAATATTATGAACCTTGTACATTAAAAATGATAAGAAAGCAATAATTATAGTTCACTTTGAGGGCGGGAACCTCCTTTTACGATGAATACAATGTATAATACCATATTTGATGATTTTAAGACCATGTCTCCTTAGTGTGTGTGAGAGAGAGAGAGAGAGATACAAAGGGCATAATTATAACGAAATCGCACAACGAAAGGTTCTAGCTGACTTAACAATATAATAATAGAATTGTAATCACTCAATATGTAGCTCCTTCAAATAATATAAGATTTATTTCAAACTTAATAATTCAATCATTTGAAGTTGTACATCACATGTGTTGCAAGGAAATTTATCATTTTCATTATCAAACATAACTCTTACACTTCCATTACATAAGTGAATTCCTCATGCATTTAACTATTTTCCATCATGGCAACTCTGTACATGTACATATAACTCAGATATTGATAACTCATTTACATTTAATCATATTTCATATAATTAAAGATACAACTTAAGCCTAAAGGAATGCTTTTCCATTCCTTCAAATTACATGTTCTTTTGGTATGACCAATTTCATACCTACATAGCTACATTCATTATTCCATATGTTAATTGACTTGGATGATACTCCCTAGAATCTTCCACATTTATCTCATTAACTTTCTAATGAGCATACTCTCACTTTGCTCATATGCATGAAGTTTTCAGGAAATCATACCATCATCATGTTCAACAATTCCTAGTTGCATAACAAATTCACTATTACATTAGCTAATCAGGCTAATTAAATTGCAAATGTCCCAATACATTTATTTTTTTAAATTCTCATTCAATATCTGATATGCATTAGCACATTACCATGCAATTTATTAAGAATTAGTGCAATTCTCATGTTGAATGACTTCCCTTTCCTAATTTCATTAACCTTCTCAAGCTTGTTTATGTTTTACAATTTAACTCTTTCATTCCTAATAAAACATCAATGGCCCCATTTCCCTTGAAAAAAATAGTATCAACTTGGTACCATTTCCTTCTGTATCCATCCAATCATTCTACACAACACAAATACTTCACAAGCATGTAACCAAATAAGTAGCTAGTAGTTCAAATATGATCTAAGAGTATCATAAAACTTAGTTATTGTCTTCATCATTTTGTAAGTCTACTTCGTCAATCATATATTTCTTTTAGTTCATACATATATGACTACATCAAAATGAATCTTTCCTTGGTTGTAATATCCAATAGCCCCTTGATGATCTTAGCTTCACGAATTAGCACCAACTCTATCATTTCAATTACTTACCTACCCACTTCAAGTGAATATTCATGAATATGCATACATACTTTTCATTCAACCATGCATTTATATAATGCCTTCAATCATTCACATTATCATACTTGTGCATTTCCTACTCCTTTTCCTCATCATTCATGTACATGTATTAATTCCAATATCATCTTGCCATATGAAAGCTTATAGTCATTCAAATGCCATGTCTCACAAGCATAAGCATAACATGTTTCCCTCTTCCACATGGAAACCAACAATAATAAATCATTCATTTCAAGTAACTTGGAATTTATAGGTGATTATTCACATCACCATAGCATAGCCAATACCTAATCTTGATTTAATTTCCATTCGTGCAATCATATCTATGCTAAATATCATATTTTTGTTGAGGAATTTCTTACCAAATTTCCTCATAGTAATTTGAGTATACCAAAACCATAGATACATGGTTGTCAAAAATCTATTGGATGCTACTTGATCAATTGGTATGTCAAGGAAGGTTCTTGGATTCCTCTTTACCAACCTCTCTATCATAAATTTATTATCCATAGTATTATATCCACAATACTATATGCATATCCTCATTATCTTATCCAACCATACTGTCAATATGTTCATGGTTACATGTTCATCATTTTTTGATGTTTTTAACCATCTTAGTAAAATTATAAGAAAAAGCAAATTTGAGACTTTATTCATGCTATATGTATGATTATTCATTATCATATGCACCTAGCATATCTATTTACACCTAACATATCACTTTCCTAATACCTATCAATGCATATGAATTTTGTTTTTTTGGCTATTCAATCTCTTTCATTTTTATCATACCTATGCTATATTAGCATATAACAACATTTTGGAAAATTGAGAAAAAAATTAAAAATAGCAAGAGACAAGTTGAGATATCTCCCCTCATAATTATGGACACATCACTTAGCCATGTGATTCTGCAAATACCATTCTATTGAGTTGTTTAGGGGAAATATACAACATCTTGACTGTATCATTCACAACATTCATAATCAACATTCCACTAAATTTATTTATTCACTACATCCAACACTCCTATCTCAATCTCTTAGCAATGATCTATCACACATGTCATAACATTTTGTGACATCCTTTTACAAACAATCTTGGGTCTATGTAGTTTTTATAAAATATCTATTAATTTCCTTTCCCATGCCATAGAACCTCATTATTGTACTCCTTGCTCTGGAACCTCTACTTTGTGATTTACCTTTGATCCATGCTATCTCAATACATGATCCATTTCCTAGTGATTCTATCTTTGGGGTCTATCTATAACACTTTAGGCATCATGTTGAGCCCTAACATTTATAATTTTCCCTCTTGGATTATCTCTGGGCCATCTAGGTCTAGCTTTCATAATTTTCTCTCTAGGATTATCTTTGGGCCATGTAAGTCTAGCTTCGATAATTTCCCCTCTTGGATTATCTTTGGAATCTAGGTCTAGTGTTTGAACTCTGCCATAATACATGAAGATTCACTAAACTTAATTACCATCTATTTTTTCTGTTGAGACAACATATCCTATGTTAATCTCACTCTAGTATTTCTAACAATAAATTCATAGTGGTATATTATAGCCCATCAATTCATTGTGTTGGACAACTACTATGATACCATTATGTAACTACCACCCACACCTAACCTTTTAGGACACCTCAAGGAGATGAGGATAATATAATTTTTTATTTAGTCCCTCAATTCAAACCTCATTTCCAAGGTCACCGTCATCTTTTTCTCATTGAGATATTCCCAATGACTATGATTTTGTTAAATTTTAGGTTATGGGCACAAAGTTATGGCCCTTTGAAGTTCACCATGAGACCCTTCTCTCACTTTCCACATCAACACATGACAATTTCACATTCCCATGTACCATTTGTCCCATGCCATGTTAGCATCCCCATTAGAGATTTACCTTTCCTTGCGTTACATTGCTACCATTGGCCATCAATGAAATCTTTTGACATTTTGCCAACCCTTACATAAATCACCAATGTAACCATTGGCTATTGAAATGATCCTTTGGTTTTGGGCCATACCTTATGCAAATCATCGACATGGCCATTGACCATTAACTCAATCCTTTGACATTGCACGAATATTTAGGCAAATCATCGACATTACCATGTATCAATGGAATATTTTGGAATTGTGCCAACCCTTACATAGATCATTGACGTGACCATCAGTAATTTGAACAATCCTTTGGCATTGCGCCAACCCTCAAGAAAATCATTGTTACTACCATTGGACATCAGTTCATAATGCTAATGCATTCACATGCCAAATCAGTGATAAAACTTTTTGATTTATTATTGACCTTCCATATGTCCATATCACATCATTTTCCATACATCCACATCACCAATGGTCCCTCCATGTGATTATTTCACATCAATATCATACCACCATATCAGTTCCATTCATATTACCACATAGATTGTACCACATCCTTGTCCATACAATGATGTGAACTCTGCCATGCCATTACTTTTAATACTATGTGGATCCTACCAAATCATCATTTGTACTACCACATGTACCATGCCATGTCATCTTCAAACAATTCATAAAATTTTTAAAGACTAGTCGAAGTGCCAATAATTTCATTAGTCATCAATAGAAAATAAATTTTCCATGGCAGTTCTCGCTATTTGACTACTAATAGCTTTACCAAAGTGTCGATAGAAAGTTAAATGTGACAATGCATTACCAAAGTTTCAATGAAAATTAAAGGTGTCAAAGGCTTCATTAGGCTTCAATAACATGTCATCTTCAAACAACTCATAAAATTTTGAAAGACTAGTTGAAGTGCCAATAATTTCATTAATCATCAATAGAAAATAAATTTTCCATGGTGGTTCTCGCTATTTGACTACTGATAGCTTTACCAAAGTGTCGATGGAAAGTTAAATGTGACAATGGATTACCAAAGTTTCAATGAAAATTAAAGGTGTCGAAGGTTTCATTAGGTTTCAATAATACCTGTGAGTTTTTCAATGTGATTACTTCATGCATTTCCCCAACTATTGATGGCTTCATTGAGCTTCAACAAAATCTGTAAATTTTCTCATTGTCAATGTTTGATCCATTCACCCAATTGTCGATGGTTTCATTAGGTATTGAAAAAAATTGAAAATTTCCACTATAAATGCATATACTAGAGAATCAATCATTGATAATGCCAACTCTTTTAACCATAATGAAGAATATTTAACAATACTCTAGAAATACTGAACTTCGTTGTACATGCAAATCCTTTCAAACAAGAAGTTACTACAAGAGTTCTTAAAATCCTAGTAGATATACACATTACCCAAGATCCATTACGTCTAGAATTAGCGCAATACATAAATGAAACTCTTTCTTCGGAAGAAGACTCAATTCTGATAATTTTTGAAAAAATAATTTCTTACCTAGAATCACTAATCCTACAATATTCATGTAAATATTTGCCTAGGTGTGTGTGTGTATATATATATATATATATATATATATATATATCAATTGGGGTTATCTCGGGTGGTTGGGAATAATGGCTGTTATCGCCCCCACTCAAGTTCAATTCCTTGCAAGTGACACAATGATGTAAAATATTGTTGTAATGGCTACTGGCCTATGAATATTGTTCTATTGACCCTCACTCTCACCATCGGGCTGAGAGAGAGGATGATTTACTTATATATATATATGAATTCTAACTTTTAAAAAATAAGTTATTCCATAAATACATCAAATTTTGGTAAATAACCAAATTCTTACCCAAAATTACCAATAATCCAATGTGTATGCAAATCTTGGTATATATATATATATATAAAGAAAGTGAGTTTACTTCCCATGATTAAGAAATGGCTCAAGCCACATTGAACCAAGAACTTATCCATGCTGATGAAGAGACATAAGGCAAAGTAAAATGACTATATATATATATATATATATATGAGTTTCCTTCCCTTGATTAACCAATGAATCAGGTCATATAAAACCAATAACTTACCCATGTTGATGAAGAGACATGTGGCAAAGTAAATGACTAGCTATTATGCATTAAGATCAATAATATATACTTCATCAACTAAATCTATTTGATGCCATAAGGGAAAAATTACTCTGAGGCTAGCTAGCCTTAAAAATGCCTTTGCAAAGAAGACCTCCAAGTCTTCTTAACCCTTTATCAAAATAAATTTCAACCATATGAACACCACAACTATACCCACAAAGGTCTTCAAAGTACCTAGTATATTTAGAAGACTATAAGGTCTTCAATTCAAGTCTTCAAATATGTTACACATGATCATGGATTCATTAGATATTTTTTTAAGAATTAATTCAAATATTCTATGTAGACTTTCTTTCTCTAGTATTCACCATAAAAAAATACATTTTTACTCTTGGAATCAATTTCCTAAATCCATTAGAATATCCTTCCTTTGAGCTACAAGTCCAAAAATTCTTTGCATGATTAGTGCAAGCTCAAACCTCATATTTGATATCCACTGGCACTCTTCCACTACCACCTGATCATCAAGGATGCTTAAGAGGATAAGAGAAAAAGTTTTCCTCTGTCCTTCCAGCCTTACATTCTGATTCAAAGGGATTGTTACAACCCTATCTCCAAGGTTAGTAGGTGGCCAGGACACCTAAAAATCCTTTGTCCCCATTAAAAAATTTAGGCATACAACCACATGTAAAAATTCATTAACCAAGTTTACTACTTAACAAGCAACCATATTTATTTACACATTTTCATTCATCATTTATGAATAAATACTTTAATAATAAATACATAGGGATACTTATATGAACATTACTTGCTTTTGGCAATCAATTTGGGAAGGATCCTTTTACACCCAACCATAGTTTCAATTGGACATCAACATCCTAAAGATGGTAACCCCTTATCCAAGCCATGATATCATAAGGAAAAAATTAATATATCATTAGTAAATGTGATAGGTGAAGGAAACTCTACAAATATGAAAACATTAGAGAACATTTTTCCGCATTCAGCTTAGAGCCTCCGCGACCTCCATATGCTTCTCTACTAGTCAACAAAGGAATTATGGAAACCACTTCTCTACTCTACAATCCATTTGTGATTTCCTTTCCCATTTCTTATCATGCTCACCCAACATGCATCAAATCGCAACCCCCTCTTCCCAAATAAGTTGCAGAGCTCCCCTGCCAATCTATGACATGCACAATTCATTTTTATAGATCCCAAAACACAATATATTCCCTTGGAACACCCCAACTCAAGAATGGTAGCATTCTACATTGTGAATGTGATACTCTTGACATTCATGTATCTCTAGTCTTTATGTGTATGTCCAAAGTCATCCCATTATATGGCCAAACTCCTCTCTCTATGTATGCTTGTTTCACCTCATTTTCCATTCATAGGTCTCTACCCCTTTGCAAAATTTCCACATTCAATACCATTTATTGGTGTACATTCCCATGTTTACCTTAGTAAAATAGGAATATCCATGGGTTAGCTTCAAAATACAAGGAATCTACTCATTCCATTCCTTTCACTAAATTTTCAAGCAACATTTCAACTGCCACCCAACTTTCACAATTATGAGGGTGATTTTTCCAACCACCTAGTTATTCACAATCAATGAGTTCCTAGGTAAGAGGAGCAAGGTTGATATTTGAATTTGAATTTCATGGTAAGGATTTAATAAGACAATTCCTACACCCCCCTCACCATTTTTCATCTCATGGTATCATAGCCTATATCAATACTCATACGTTCTTAGTTGGATATATTAGCACATACATTAATCAAGCATTTAGATTGCATATGTTCCTTGATTCAACTAGTTAATATTTGTCACAATATCAAAATATTTATGCCAACATATGAAATATAATACAATTAACATACTTAATTACAAATTAACACAGGGGTCAATATGGGTGTTATCACAAAATCAGGTACTAAGGGCTGCAACTTAGCAAGATCTTATGTAACTATTTCAAACCAGGCTTTAGACTAAGGCTTAGCCTCCTTAGTCAGAGAGGGCTCTCTCAAACAAACTATTGATTATGACTAACACTAAGAGGGCTAACTCTTGAGATGAAAACTTAATAAACATGCTGGTTGGACAGACAACATAAGATTTCTTCCATTGGGCTCATGGAGTCAAACACCATTTCAGTAAACCATAAAACTACTCATTCATGGAAGTCAGGGCATGTAATGTTTAAACACTCAAGACAACTCTCAAATAAACCTCAACTTACAAATACACACAGGAAGTCAGAGCAACAATGTGAATTCTGAGTGATTGTGTATTTATACAGCTGTAAAACATAAAGGATAAAACAAAACACATATATCTTGAGCATCTGAAACAATGTATGAATCCTGAGAAGAAAAAGTAGTCTCTTATATTATTGTAACAAGTCTTTACATAAGCCAATATAAACTCTCTTTATTCAAAAACATCCAACCCTTATTACATCCAAGTTTGATCCATATATAGGAATACATGCTTAACCACCTCGAGCTTCCTCCTCCAGCATGAGGGGAGCATCGAAGGTTGCTATTAACTATCCTTATCTACTGTATAACTAATTCATTAATTACATGATTGCTGAACTGTAATTACAAATGGTCTTAATTTACTCAAAACTCAAAATCTGTCCTCCTCGTAGCATGATGCTTTTTTGACTCTTGACACATGTCCTCTATCTGTTTTGGTTGAGGTATCTTGGAGGAGAATACACTGAACGAGCTGGCTTTGGATTCTAGTTGCGCAGATGGCTCATTAATTAACCAAGAGAAGTGCTCTGTTTTTACGGTCCCTGTCTCCCATCATTCTTCATCACTTAAAGAACATGTCCCCTGCTCTCTAATTCTTCATAAACAACGCATATCACCATACTCTCCAATGAGCTGGAAGCCTTGTGAGCTGAACAAGTGTACAAACAAAAATCTCCGATAACCTTAACAGGAACCCTAACAATTCGGTCATAAAGTACCTTTAACGAGACTTGAGCTAGAAACAAAATATTTCACCTTTTCCAAAATGCACATCTGTCATTCTCTGAATAGCTAGGAGAGTCTTTTATGGTCTCCCTTATGTTCTTGAGGCATTTCCTTCAAAAATTTGCTGATCTCATCATTAAACTGTATGTCTGCGTTCAAAAACAAAACCTACAGCAGTTTCGTAGCGCGCTACGAAACTGCTGTGTAATTTCAAAAACATAACTTCAACCCAAAATCCTTATCAACTGAATATTGCCAGTGGAATTTGCAGTCACCATTATTTTTGATTTCCTTCTCCAGCATACACTTGAAACAAACTAACCACTATTATCTTCCATTCCTTGACTAGATATAGGGTCTTCAAATCCAAATCTATGTGATCCCATAGGCATAGGCAGAGATTTGTAGTAGGCAAAAACAGAATTGATCTTTGAACCACATGCAATATATCCATCCATGACAGAAAACCCCACAACAATCTTCTCATTGGTATGACCAGTATAGGTCAGAGTATAAGCATTATTGGATAACCCAGAAGGATTGGCTTTTGTAAAATCCCACAACTTGAGTGTGTTATCTGTAGATGCAGAAATTTCACTCTCTCTATTGCTAAATTCCAGCGTTCCTCTGTTTCTCATCTTTAACAAAGTGAAGAGCCACTTCCGGGAATCCCTTCTGCTGTAGGTAAGCAATCTTATTACCTTTTCCAGCCTCAACATATCTGTAATTCCACTCTTGACCACTCAATATTTATTTAATAAGGATCTCTTCTTGAATGACTCAATACTGCTGCTATCCAGACACTGAGAACTTATCTCTGCTTGGCCACTAACAACACTGACAGAATCTGCAATTGAACTTCTATCTGATATTCCGTTTGATGAGGAAGCGAATTGTTGTTGAGTGCTCAGCATCTTGAAATCACATCCGTTTTTCCTTGACTGGTAAGTATTCCACAACCTTTGTATAAAAGAATAAATCACTGTTACTTGGCTTATCCCTTCTTGGTCATTCTCTGCAAGGACTTTTATAACTCGGACAAAGCATTCAAATTTTTTTAAAGTTTCTTAGATGCAGAATTACATGAGAAGGCTTTTGCTGATCTCTTTTAACCAATTCCAAGGCCAGTAACTCATCCCATGGAACATCCCATTGTATTTTACAAGGCATTGTAAGTGTCTTGTTCGATGATGAGCACTGAACCATTAAGTCACGCCTTTTTGTGATCAACAGAATCAAACGATGAGGTAAATCAAAGTGCTCCTCATAAGAATCTGACCACGCGAATTTTGAAGGTTATTTGAAAATCTCAGTGCATCCAAAATGTCTACTTACTTCTGCAAGGTGAGGTACCATCTGTCCACGTGCTGCCCTTTCATCATAAACCTCGAGCAGACCATTTCCCCGGATTGCACGCGGGAGCCTGATCCTATTTGAAGTTGATTTGTTTTCAACACCATGCACAGTCAAGGAAACAAAATCTAAAATTCCACTCACAGGCTGAACAACAAAACCCAAACAAGCTGTCCCAAGACCCTGTATAAAACCAAAAATGCCATGTTCTCTGGCGCTTGCCCAGGGCTTGGTCAAGAGTGCCAAATTTACATGCCAAATACGCCTTAACCGACACTGTTTTACCTGTAGTAAGACCCGTAATCTCCTTATAGAAATGTACAAGTGAATCAAGGTCCTTTAATCCACGATAGCGCACCGTTGATGTCTGGTTTTGTAGAAAGAAAGATGGAAAACTATGAACTCCATTTCTCGAAAGAACACTGGGCATTAGAACAGACTCCTCTACAGCTACATGGTAAATCTTTGGAAACGTTGAGGATAGGTCATCATATAAAAATCGACACAACTTTGAAAATGGACACCATGAAGCATGAAATAGCACCGCCATGTGGGCATTATGATAACGTAGCATCTCCAATTACCGCCACGACATGTCCTCTTTTCCTCAATGCTTGCACCAAGTCAGCAAGCATTATACGCAGCAGGTGCAGCATACGGCATCATACACCCGTCAGCTTCAAAATCTTGTGATGCTCTCCACTGCATCTCATTGATAGTAGAAACTTGTCGAGATTGTTTCTTCTTCTTCTTTCTTGCTGGCTATTGTGGCTGGTTAACAGGTGGCTTCATTTCAGTAATAATTTCCTTCACATTTGGCATGTCAGATCTAGAAGGAGCTGTCTGTGCGTCCTTTGCACATCCTGAAAGAGAAGGAGACGAAACTTTGGACCTGGGACACCTGGCAGACTCCATATCTTGAACTTGTAGAAAGCTGCCAGCATTTTCTGCAATGGTGGTGTTGGTCTCTAAAATTCGATTTATGGTATCACGAAGAGTCTTATTTGGCAAGAGATCATCTGCAAGAATGTTTGTTGCTCCACATACGCGCCTGGACTTTGATATGATATGGTCCCTAATGCATTTGTCACAGTATCTTTTGAAACAACATTTGCTGGTCAGTACAACATCTTTCATTACTTCATTGCATAAAGGGCAATGCAATTCAGGTGGCAGTTCACCAACAGAACGGGTAGGTGGGAACCCCTCAACTTCCTTATCAAAAACAGCTGCGTTAGGCCTCAAAACTGCAACTGCCCCGCTTAGCAATACATAAGAGTCGTCAGGAGTAGCAACAAGCATTGATTTGGGAAATCTTTTTCCCAATTCAAAAATATTACAATAGAAGGAACCCCTGTTCTAACCCCTGACATGAGAGCTTCCCTTACACTTGCAACAGTGCCAAAATAAATGATGTGATATCTACAGTCTAATCCCTTGTTGATTCCACTGATTACCACCGGAGGCTTCTTCCAAAGAAAGAGTGTTCCAGATAATCCCAATGAAACACCATCTGCTGGGGTACTAAAAACCTTATAAGCTGACAACTGTTGATGCAAACCCAATGAATTTTGATAAACATGACAGATGGAAAAGAATGGTTGTGAATGCGAACAAATCCCCAATCTCGTAGCGCAGCCAGTGCGAAATCGGTGTTTTTCGCTACGAAATCACTAAAACAGGCTGCGCTGCGAAACTGCTAAAGGATTTATGCGCTGCGAAAACACCTTGTCCTTAAGCTAGGCTAAAAATTTTTGGCAACAGAATTTTCAGTGATAACAGTGGCTCCACTTGGGATAGTGTGCCCTTGTGGTACGCTAAGAACCTGCAGTTCCAGTGCCTTATCCTCTTTTGATGAACAAAAATTTATTTGACCAACATCTTCTTCAAGCTTCTTGGGCCTTCACCTCGGGCTTTAGCTGGATGATCACTATAAGAGAAGGAAATCTACATCTACTGAAAAATAAATGCTCAGTCAACTTTGAGCTTATTTGCATTTTCCTACCTACCTACCCTAACAATTCAAACTTCCCTCAGCTCAATCAATATGAAATTTCCAATGCAGCCAATCATTTGTCTCATCTGATATTTGATTTCTTTGACTGCATCGGAGTTCAGAGCCAATATGATAGTGTGATGACCGCTGCCACTGAAATTGTCTCTGATCTTTATAGGCAAACTGAAACACTGGAGTGTAAAACTCCTCCATGTAATCAGCTATAGGATCCCAGAATACACGATCAGCTTGATTTTTCTTGTAACTTTCCGGCTGTGCAAACTGATCTTCAACCACAGTGTTCAGTTCCTCAATCGTGAAAGAGAAAGGAACCAACATTGTCTCCTTGCGTTCTGCCATAGAAAACTTCTGAAAATAATGATCATGATTATGAAAACTGTATGCCTGAATTTGTCCTTCTAAACCTTCAATTTCTTTCTCAATGTCCTCAGCAACTTCATCCAAAAATCTCATCTTATCCTCTGCTTTATAGTCAAATGACTTTAGATACGAGGACAAGGACAAAGAAAAATTTTCACCTATTTCTTCATTAATATGATCATCATTCCATTGTTTGAAACCCACAACTGAAGGAGAGTTTGCCACCACCTCTGACCTATCTATCCATTCCTCCAAAAACATAAGCCATAAGTCTTGAAATGACTTAACGGATTTGATAGGAAAACTTTCAATCCATTGTTTGCATTTCCCTTGAAGTGAATCATAAAATAACATAATGCAAACATCCTCATGTTTGACTCTAAGAAGCTCAGCAAAATGACAGAAATCTGAGATATGCTTCAGAGTTAAACTCAAATCTTCTCCATTAAATTTGGGACCATTCCTTAGAAAATATGCATCCTTGGGAAAATGATTTGGGAAACCATGAATTCCTGAAAAATCTATGCATGCATACCTTGAACTAAGAATGGTAGCTTCTGGGTCTTTCATAACTCCAGTGGAATCACCATGAATGTATGAATTTTGAATTCTTCAACAATGGAGTCGCCAAGGTAGATTTGCAGCCTTGAAAACCTTCTGAGCTCCTGCTACCTTCAGAAGTTCAGCTTCATAATTTCGGGAATGAGTAATCTTCAGACTCCCGGCAGACGCACCAAAATGTTATCACAAAATCAGGTACTAAGGGCTGCCACTTAGCAAGATCTTATGTAACTATTTCAAACCAGGCTTTAGACTAAGGCTTAGCCTCCTTAGTCAGAGAGGGCTCTCTCAAACAAACTATTGATTATGACTAACACTAAGAGGGCTAACTCTTGAGATGAAAACTTAATAAACATGCTGGTTGGACAGACAACATAAGATTTCTTCCATTGGGGTCATGGAGTCAAACACCATTTCAGTAAACCATAAAACTACTCATTCATGGAAGTCAGGGCATGTAATGTTTAAACACTCAAGACAACTCTTAAATAAACCTCAACTTACAAATACACACAGGAAGTCAGAGCAACAATGTGAATTCTGAGTGATTGTGTATTTATACAGCTGTAAAACATAAAGGATAAAACAAAACACATATATCTTGAGCATCTGAAACAATGTATGAATCCTGAGAAGAAAAAGTAGTCTCTTATATTACTGTAACAAGTCTTTACATAAGCCAATATATACTCTCTTTATTCAAAAACATCCAACCCTTATTACATCCAAGTTTGATCCATATATAGGAATACATGCTTAACCACCTCGAGCTTCCTCCTCCAGCATGAGGGGAGCATCGAAGGTTGCTATTAACTATCCTTATCTACTGTATAACTAATTCATTAATTACATGATTGCTGAACTGTAATTACAAATGGTCTTAATTTACTCAAAACTCAAAATCTGTCCTCCTCGTAGCATGATGCTTTTTTGACTCTTGACACATGTCCTCTATCTGTTTTGGTTGAGGTATCTTGGAGGAGAATACACTGAACGAGCTGGCTTTGGATTCTAGTTGCGCAGATGGCTCATTAATTAACCAAGAGAAGTGCTTTGTTTTTACGGTCCCTGTCTCCCATCATTCTTCATCACTTAAAGAACATGTCCCCTGCTCTCTAATTCTTCATAAACAACGCATATCACCATACTCTCCAATGAGCTGGAAGCCTTGTGAGCTGAACAAGTGTACAAACAAAAATCTCCGATAACCTTAACAGGAACCCTAACAATTCGGTCATAAAGTACCTTTAACAAGACTTGAGCTAGAAACAAAATATTTCACCTTTTCCAAAATGCACATCTGTCATTCTCTGAATAGCTAGGAGAGTCTTTTAAAGTTTCCCTTATGTTCTTGAGGCATTTCCTTCAAAAATTTGCTGATCTCATCATTAAACTGTATGTCTGCGTTCAAAAACAAAACCTACAGTAGTTTCGTAGCGCGCTACGAAACTGCTGTGTAATTTCAAAAACATAACTTCAACCCAAAATCCTTATCAACTGAATATTGCCAGTGGAATTTGCAGTCACCATTATTTTTGATTTCCTTCTCCAGCATACACTTGAAACAAACTAACCACTATTATCTTCCATTCCTTGACTAGATATAGGGTCTTCAAATCCAAATCTATGTGATCCCATAGGCATAGGCAGAGATTTGTAGTAGGCAAAAACAGAATTGATCTTTGAACCACATGCAATATATCCATCCATGACAGAAAACCCCACAACAATCTTCTCATTGGTATGACCAGTAGAGGTCAGAGTATAAGCATTATTGGATAACCCAGAAGGATTGGCTTTTGTAAAATCCCACAACTTGAGTGTGTTATCTGTAGATGCAGAAATTTCACTCTCTCTATTGCTAAATTCCAGCGTTCCTCTGTTTCTCATCTTTAACAAAGTGAAGAGCCACTTCCGGGAATCCCTTCTGCTGTAGGTAAGCAATCTTATTACCTTTTCCAGCCTCAACATATCTGTAATTCCACCCTTGACCACTCAATATTTATTTAATAAGGATCTCTTCTTGAATGACTCAATACTTCTGCTATCCAGACACTGAGAACTTATCTCTGCTTGGCCACTAACAACACTGACATAATCTGCAATTGAACTTCTATCTGATATTCCGTTTGATGAGGAAGCGAATTGTTGTTGAGTGCTCAGCATCTTGAAATCACAGCCGTTTTTCCTTGACTGGTAAGTATTCCACAACCTTTGTATAAAAGAATAAATCACTGTTACTTGGCTTGTCCCTTCTTGGTCATTCTCTGCAAGGACTTTTATAACTCGGACAAAGCATTCAAATTTTTTTAAAGTTTCTTAGATGCAGAATTACATGAGAAGGCTTTTGCTGATCTCTTTTAACCAATTCCAAGGCCAGTAACTCATCCCATGGAACATCCCATTGTATTTTACAAGGCTTTGTAAGTGTCTTGTTCGATGATGAGCACTGAACCATTAAGTCACGCCTTTTTGTGATCAACAGAATCAAACGATGAGGTAAATCAAAGTGCTCCTCATAAGAATCTAACCACGCGAATTTTGAAGGTTCTTTGAAAATCTCAGTGCATCCAAAATGTCTACTTACTTCTGCAAGGTGAGGTACCATCTGTCCACGTGCTGCCCTTTCATCATAAACCTCGAGCAGACCATTTCCCCGGATTGCACGCTGGAGCCTGATCCTATTTGAAGTTGATTTGTTTTCAACACCATGCACAGTCAAGGAAACAAAATCTAAAATTCCACTCACAGGCTGAACAACAAAACCCAAACAAGCTGTCCCAAGACCCTGTATAAAACCAAAAATGCCATGTTCTCTGGCGCTTGCCCAGGGCTTGGTCAAGAGTGCCAAATTTACATGCCAAATACGCCTTAACCGACACTGTTTTACCTGTAGTAAGACCCGCAATCTCCTTATAGAAATGTACAAGTGAATCAAGGTCCTTTAATCCACGATAGCGCACCGTTGATGTCTGGTTTTGTAGAAAGAAAGATGGAAAACTATGAACTCCATTTCTCGAAAGAACACTGGGCATTAGAACAGAATCCTCTACAGCTACATGGTAAATCTTTGGAAACGTTGAGGATAGGTCATCATATAAAAATCGACACAACTTTGAAAATGGACACCATGAAGCATGAAACAGCACCGCCATGTGGGCATTATGATAACGTAGCATCTCCAATTACCACCACGACATATCCTCTTTTCCTCAATGCTTGCACCAAGTCAGCAAGCATTATACGCAACAGGTGCAGCATACGGCATCATATACCCGTCAGCTTCAAAATCTTGTGATGCTCTCCACTGCATCTCATTGATAGTAGAAACTTGTCGAGATCGTTTCTTCTTCTTCTTTCTTGCTGGCTATTGTGGCTGGTTAACAGGTGGCTTCATTTCAGTAATAATTTCCTTCACATTTGGCATGTCAGATCTAGAAGGAGCTGTCTGTGCGTCCTTTGCACATCCTGAAAGAGAAGGAGACGGAACTTTGGACCTGGGACACCTGGCAGACTCCATATCTTGAACTTGTAGAAAGCTGCCAGCATTTTCTGCAATGGTGGTGTTGGTCTCTAAAATTCGATTTATGGTATCACGAAGAGTCTTATTTGGCAAGAGATCATCTGCAAGAATGTTTGTTGCTCCACATACGAGCCTGGACTTTGATATGATATGGTCCCTAATGCATTTGTCACAGTAGCTTTTGAAACAGCATTTGCTGGTCAGTACAACATCTTTCATTACTTCATTGCATAAAGGGCAATGCAATTCAGGTGGCAGTTCACCAACAGAACGGGTAGGTGGGAACCCCTCAACTTCCTTATCAAAAACAGTTGCGTTAGGCCTCAAAACTGCAACTGCCCCGCTTAGCAATACATAAGAGTCGTCAGGAGTAGCAACAAGCATTGATTTGGGAAATCTTTTTCCCAATTCAAAAATATTACAATAGAAGGAACCCCTGTTCTAACCCCTGACATGAGAGCTTCCCTTACACTTGCAACAGTGCCAAAATAAATGATGTGATATCTACAGTCTAATCCCTTGTTGATTCCACTGATTACCACCGGAGGCTTCTTCCAAAGAAAGAGTGCTCCAGATAATCCCAATGAAACACCATCTGCTGGGGTACTAAAAACCTTATAAGCTGACAACTGTTGATGCAAACCCAATGAATTTTGATAAACATGACAGATGGAAAAGAATGGTTGTGAATGCAAACAAATCCCCAATTTCGTAGCGCAGCCAGTGCGAAATCGGTGTTTTTCGCTACGAAATCACTAAAACAGGCTGCGCTGCGAAACTGCTAAAGGATTTATGCGCTGCGAAAACACCTTGTCCTTAAGCTAGGCTAAAAATTTTTGGCAACTGAATTTTCAGTGATAAAAATGGGGATGTTACATTCAATATTTCATGTATTTTAGCTTTCCTCTAAATTTTCTTCAATCTCATTCTTTTCCTCTTCAAAATGGTCCTTGATATTCTAGTTGAAATAAATAACACTTATGAAAGTGTTTTTCATAGATAAGATGATTTAATTGATAGAGGAAGATCAACCCAAGTAGAAATGGTAGCAACTATTCCAATTTTTTCTATTTCATCTCCCAAAAGATATATTTTTTACCTATAATTTGTAATAATGTCTGCATATACTATACACATATTTACGATGTGGGGAAATTGTAACTTTGTAACCCAAGTTACACAAAGCTCCCCATTGGATCTTTATTCATTGCTTCAAAATTTTCCAATGATTGGAGGAATCCTAGACCACTCTATCAACATCTTACTATTTTTTTATACAAAATATGGGTGGGAATGGTACAATCAACATCTTTATTTAAGGAAATGTTCCATAATATTTTGGAAATGTATTCCAAGCACTGAGTCTTTCTTATCCATCTATGGATTTAGCTAAATCATTTTGCTAAGAAATATTCAACAAACTTCTACAACTACAAGGCTAAATGATTTCATTTTGTAGAAATAAAGCTCCTATTTTGTTCCATGTTTAGCTTTTGATGATTGTATATTCTCAAGATCAAAATATTTATATAGTTGGTTGTAGTCATTTGAATATAATTCTTGGTTCATATCTGATTAGGAAGAATTGTGTTCTACAAGAAAAGTGTAAATATACATAATACAATGCATGTAAATCCTTTGCTATTCCTTTTACTACGAGATTAGATGGAGGTTCCACTACCTTTACTAAGACTTGAGGTGTTTCCTCACTACTTTATTCCTCTATCTAGACCATAGATGCCTAACTCTTTTTAATATAGTGTTAGGACACACAACCTATATTTTACAAGAAAATTCTTAAATAGACTCCATCAAGCATATACTTCTTTCTTTACTTCTCTCCCATTCTCAGTGGTAACAAGCAAGAGTTAGAGACCCAAGATAGTCCCAACACTCATATATATGAGACCATGAATTCCCTCTTGTTATTTGAATAGTATACTAGGCTCCTTGAAGTTTTTGAGAAGCTCTAGTTCCTGATCTCAACACAATTCTCATCCCAGCATTAAACATAGACCACTTTCTTATTCCATTTCTATCCTTCAACACATGAATTTTTCATCACTAGCCTCTTTTGATAGCTTCAAGTGTTAAGAGAGTTTTAGTAAATCACTTTGGACATTATTGTGACTCCCTTAGACCTAAATTGTACCTTTCAAAATATCATAAAACAATGCATTGGGTCTTTCTTCATGGTTGATAATCCTATAGAGATTCTTTCTTTCTTATTTTTCTCCAAAATTCCCAACTTTGTATTTTAGTACTAGAAAATAGGGTCTATGTTTTACACATTAGAATTCATGGATTAGATCTATTTTTATAGGATATAGATTCATACTTTCGCTCTCCTATAAAAAGATTATAGGAATTAAAAGGTCAAAACATATCCATATTTGTGTAAAGAAGAGCTTTCAACTTTGAAGTAATGATGTTATTTTGCAAGGTGCGGGGATTGACATTTTAAATTTTGATTAATTCTATACATCTAAATAGACTTGCAAAACCAATACTCCACATGAAGTTTCATGTGGTATGTTAAATGTTACATCAACATTTATATCAAATCTTATTGTTGATCAATTTTTTTGCAATATTGCGTTTACGCCATTTCTTCCTTTAAAGTAATAATAATAATGCATTATCAATAATCGCTGCAATATGTTGTTGAGGTCGTGAAAGGAACAGATGAACGATATGATGATGTTGAATTCTTCCATTGTAATGATAAAATTTATTCATTGGTATTCTTTGCGATAGCCTACTCATGCCGTGGGAGGAATAAATTGACGAACTAAATGGAATACTCTACTAAATTAAATGATGACACTTGAACCATCATTTCTGAGGAAGTTGTGCCTATTAATAATTCTAACATCAATGGGAATTTTGGAGATGTTGGGAGTTTTAACTAGAGACGCTATGGCTAATTATTTATGATGAATCTTAGAGAGTGAAGACGACATTTTGAGGAAATTATTAAGAATTCCATAATTGCAACAAGAGTCATTATTTATAAGCTTGATTTGTTTTTGACGATTTAAACTTGCATTGAATACAGAGCGATATATAGAGTACCCCACTTGCAATGTGAGGCTTGGAGAGGAAGGACGGGGCACAAACTATATGTAATAGCCAATATTTTTCCTACCCATATTATTTGTTTAATTCAATATAGTCATTATGATGCATAAATAGATTAAACAATGGAAGGAAAAAACATTCATGATTGAATCTAAATCATGAATGTCTTTTTCAAACATTTTTGAGTGTCATTAGATAAATTTTACTGTTTTTAAGTTTAAATTGAAAATAGATTTTATGACTAGAATATAATATGAAGATGTATTAGGTGTTTTGAGTTTAACTTGAAAATTGATCTTATGTATTTTGTGTTTGAAGAAATATTCAGGTTGTTGAGAATTTTTAGAATAAATTGTGTAAAGGATTTGTAATCTGTTCGATGTTTTGGGTGATCAATCCACAACATCAATAACTATGAAGCTATATACTCTAAATATTTATGTTATTCATGAATCATTAATTTTAAATACTTGATAATACCATTGCATGTATAAAACTAGTGATTTCCATTCGGTCAAGCCAAATTGCATTATTAAGCCAATCATTATTTTCCTATGTCAACAGAGTGTTAAAGAGGTTTTCATTTACATATTTCATTTCCTATTTATCCTTTTATTTTATATTAACTACACATGTCATGTCTTATGACCTGATGACCATGTCATTTATGCATGGCCAATAATGTGATACATCATTCCAAATTGCGTTTTTTATAACCAAAAATATAATATACAATTTACATCTAAGTTTATACCCACCAAAGGATTTTATGGTATACTTTATATGCAATAGTTAAAATTTACGTTCATTGGGTGTTTTTGTGCCCTATAGTTCTAAGGCCTAGTCAATGCTCAACGTTTATTAAAAATTTAGGCGTCTTCTGTTTTTTTTTAAGCCAACAAAAGTATAATGGATACAAGTGACTTTCCTTCAATGGAATTAGGTCCTTTTTGGGAACAACTGGATGATTATAAAGGAAGTCATGCATGGAATGTGATTGAAGTCATGCATGGAATGTTGATAGGGATAAATATCTTGACAATAGTCAAGGGGTTCTCTCCGGTATAAGGTCCCAACTAGACCTCATATTATTTGGGATAACAGACCTATCTGGATTCAAGCCTAGCAACATTTCTTGGTTTTTTAGAAAATGTTGTGAGATGTGGGTAATTGTCACATTAGGGGTATGTATATTCTAAACTAGAATTATCTAATACACTAAGATAAAAAAAAGTAAGCTAGCTAACAATGAAGGATAAAGATGAAGTAGGAAGCAATGAGCCAATAAACATACAATGACGTAGTCAAGAA
This sequence comes from Pinus tabuliformis, assembly GCA_031772625.1. Lineage (NCBI taxonomy): Eukaryota > Viridiplantae > Streptophyta > Pinopsida > Pinales > Pinaceae > Pinus > Pinus tabuliformis. The sequence goes on along the minus strand of CM062809.1, from coordinate 31,840,447 downwards.
AATAGTTAGTTGATATTAAAGACAATAGTGGATGTTAAAATTACTAGAACACCTCCAAAATAGTTAGTATATTGATCTAATAAGTACTCAGAATGAAAGCTACAAAACCGGAACAATAAGAATGTGAGAAACACCATCTAACTTACAAAATGATTTGTAATCTAGTAGTAAATATCTCAAAAAACACACACGTACTTGATTTTCTTAAGAGAAGTTAGAAACAAAGACAAGATTCATGTCAGAATACAACTTCACAATCGCCTTTCAAGGCTTATTGTTATTAAAAAAATTAGTGGATAAGCACCAACCTCATAAATTTGATCTACAAGGCATATCAACAAAATTTAAAAATTGACAACCCTTTCAATTGAATGTTTTATAACATTTATAAGTTGAGTTATTGATTGCCTCTTGTGACTATTGGGCTTCTCTAAGGTCAATTACAACTCTTCATCTTCCCATGATTCACTAACATGACAAAATGAATGTTTAAAACTCTCAAAAATTCATCAATAATTGCCTCCATTTGATTAGGTCCTTAATTAGGAATTTATCAATGCCCTAAATGCATACCACCTAGTCTTCATAATATGATGTAATCATCATGAATATGCTAAGTAGTAAGCCCTCGATGTTGACATGGAATTATGATGTGGCTTGGGAGGTGATGAGAATATTCCTTTTTAGCAAAATTAGGTGTGGATTCAACACTATTTGTTGCTTGGAGAGGTCTACAAGATGTTGCTTCAAATTATCATTAGAGAGCTTATTAATTGAGTCATTAAAATAAATCTATTTTACATGCAACAACTCCTGCAATTTCATGCTTCTTTCTTGGCATGATATTTCCCTGGATCTCTAGGTTTGTTCAAAGTTTTCTACTAGAAAGCATGTCAAAGGCTTACCTAACTAAATATTAGTCCTTTTATTTATATGTTCTCATCCCTGCATATCTCTTAGTTTGATTCATATGCTAATAGATTCTCTTTCTAAATAGTTAATATGTTTCTAACCAAGTGTATTTGAGAATTATTGATCAACTGAATTATCAAGCTCTACTTTGTTTTAGGAATCAACCACTAAATTTTAAAATGTTTTCCTCTTGGGCACACATTTGGTTCTTCTATAGAAACAATGAAACAATAAGCACATTTTATGTAGATTAGTGTAAAATGTTCTATGTAAAGAGATTAGAGGTTTGGTTCTAAGATGGCTTTTATTTTGTTCATGTGCCAGGCTTCAATGATGATTATAAAGGAAAATTCCGACCAAAAAAAACTCTAGTAAGTCGAGGGCATATAAACAAGTGATAGTTCTTGAGCCTTATGTACATCAATTATTCTAGTGAATTTTATTTATATTGTGTTCTACCTCCAATAAATTCACATGTTACTCAAAGAGAAACTGAGAGAAACCAACTTGTAAGAGAAAGAGGCTTGAAAGAGTGAATCCTGACCCTAACGTGAGGCACAAGTAGGAAATATATAACTGAGAAGAAATTTGGTGATGCTGTGTAGCACTCAGAAAAGGCTTAATGCTACACTATAGGGAGGAAAAGAGGTCAAAAATGGACTTAGGAGACAGGAAAAGTCACTCTAGTGCTTCAATGAGGGTTTTCTAGGCACTATGGCACATGATAGAGGGTTAATGATGTGTTATAGAGTATAATAAAGAAGAAATATTGATTTAAAATCAAGTTTGAGGGTTGAAATTAATAGAGTAGCACTTCACTGAGGGGAACAAGGTGCTATGAGACTAAGAAGAGGCTCAATGGAGTGCTACAAAGGTCAAGGGAGGAGCATCATGTTATGAAACTATGAGTAATGATATAATGTTGCACAAAGGCCAAAGGAAGTGCTATAGCAATAGATACACGCCTAATAGGATGCTACACAAGTCTAGAAAAGCTTGACAAAATTGTAAGAAAAATCAAGGGGAAACTTCTATTTAAGAGTTACCTTTTAGTGACGAAGAGCTGCAAAGTCTTTCACTACCACATGATTAGGATTAGGGCTCCTTAATGTTTTTAGATTAATCATTATAGATTAGTTAAGTCCATAATTCTTCCTCTATTGCCTCAATTTAAGAGGTATGCTCATGGCTCACAAGTGCTCTATTGGATTGAAAAGAAGATATTTGCATTGATGTGAATAAGCAGGCCCCTCAATTCCCTCCAAGTACAAGGAACTAAGAGGAATTGAGGATGGTTTTCAATCACTACAACAATTGGGGAAAAACTGGTAGGAACCTTGAATATCTAAGTATGTTCAAGAATATGTTCTAAATCATGTACAATTAATATCTTGTGAGATGTATTATTCTTTCCATGAGGGTACCATTGTTTAGAACTATTGAATTTTGATTTATATGACTTCCCTTTTCCTAGTTTCAGTTGTATCTTAGGAAAATATTGAAGGGTGTAACTTGTAACATAGGTCTATTTCTTCACTTTGGACCTAGATGTTATAGAGACAATAATTTTTCAAAATGTTTAAAAGCTCAATCATTTAAGGACGAGTTTCTGGTGTTTCCCCACTGCTAGTGAGCATCCATAGCCCCAGTGGAGTGACCAAAAATCATAGCCATTGCTTCGCTGGAAGCAAGCATCCATACCTTGGAAAAGTGTCTTGTATGTCCTAGATACTCAAGAAAATATCCTTGACCCTTTAAATTTTATTCTTTGATAGATATTCATTTGTTATGTTATCGTTTAAATTGGACACAATGTGGATGACTGGATGTTGAATGGTATCCTGGATGATTCCTTGAGAAACTATAAATATTACTTATTGCAAGTATGTCTCCTTGAAATAACTGCTCGAGCTTAAGATTTTAGATCAAAATTGGGCATTAATTAATATTTCACAAGATACTTAAGATTTCTCAAGAAAATTAGTATTTAGATCAAAGTCTGCTCAACAATGTAACTGTTCATAGAGTGTTACCCAATTGTTAGCGATCATATTGTCTAGTGGCAGAATTGAGATTATGACACTAGAAAAGGAATCTCAAGCATCACATATAGATTTGAGTTCTAACCTATGCAATGCCTCGATTAAGTAGCTTGGTCACAATATCACCTTTCAAGTCAATGGACAAAGCTCATGATTAGAACAAAGTTTATTTATGTACAAAGGGAAATAACATGATCAAAGTAATAAAATGAAAAAATGAGAGATAAAAATGAAAGCAAGAAAAACAAGTTTATTTATTGTTGGGAAGGGGTCCCTGTGGGGTCAAATTTTGTAAACTTTTGTTAAATACTGTAAAGTCTCTGCATTTTGAGGAGGGAAGTGCGAGTAGTATAGGTTGATAGGAGTCAAAAGGGATTTTAGGAGGTCAAAGCCCCTTAGTTTGTTAAGAGTCAAACTGTTTTGTGACCTGCCCATGGTTCGCAGACCATGGTATTGTAATGAAGAATAATATAAAAAGGGAGTCATAGAAGAGTCATAGGAAGCAAGTATCAAACAACATAAAAGGGAAAGTTTGGGTCTGTTTTTTCTATTCTGTACTTGAGAAAAGGGGAAGGCTCCTGCAACTGTGTGCACAGAGACCTTGGTAAGTCCGTAGCTGAGTGCATGGGCCCCTACAGCTGTGTGCGCAGGGTTGGAAAGGGCTGTAATTGAAGATATAAAGTATAATAAAGGCTTGTTTTGAAGAATTATCTGTATATCTATGTATTATTGCTTCTATTTGAATTTACTGTGATTTTGAATATGTTGAATGCAATTAATCAGGAAAAGTACATAATAGATTCGCAAAGACTTAGATTTGTGTATTTATATGATGTTATGAATGTTTAGTGTAATTGTCGAAGGGCATAAATCAACTAACTATTAATTACTACAAAGTTCGGGTTTTAAGTGTTAGGGTTCGAGAAGGTCGAGAAAAGCCCTAAGTTTGACAGAAACACATCACATAGTCCTTTGAATGTAGAAACCTAGTTCTAGCATCCCCCAATACTGCCTTGAGTGAGACTCCAGCCTGCACTACGCGAGTTGTTGTCGAAAAGGCCGATAGTGTAGGGTTTTGTTTGTTAGCGCAACTAACTCTGAACTTGGGTCCAAGCCCCCTCAAGCCAACAAATGGTTCCGTTGCCGGGACCGAGATCTATCTGAGGAATATGTGATGTGGAAAAAGTGGATACCGATTAAGAAGGAGATTTAAAAGTGGATAGATCAGAAGTTGCACGAGTTTGCAGCTCAAGAAAGTAGGAATCCGCGCCTGTCGAAAGAAGAGTGGTTGTAGAGATATCTGTATACAGAGGAACACGAAGTTTTCTTCTGCTCTTTTCCGTGTGAATTATATGAATGGTTGGCTAAATTAGTGGATGGTTAACCTACTTGGAAGTTGGATGATCCTATTGTGTGGACTCCAGTGTTAGTGAAGTGCCTAGAAGGATCAGAGAAGAAGATAGCGAAGGTTGTCGATTAATGGATCAATAGTATTTTGGGTGGATTTATTATTGAGTTTGTGATTGAAACGTCTGCCAATTATAGCAAAGCTGAACGCTAGTTTTTGAAGGACCAAGAGGTAAGTATCTTAAGTCTCTGAAAAATTGGACTAAAATGCTACTGTATGAGAAACATGTTATTCCATTAAATTGATGTTTAGACGAGACTTGATGGGAGCTACGCGAAGTGGGAGACCATTAAGAAGAGATCTAGATTCAAGTGCTGAGTACAATCCTTTATTAGAAGCATCTAATAGTGACGAAGAAAGTAATAGTCTGAAGACACCCCAAGGTGCACTGTAGACAATAGATCAGGGTATTTCGGGAATACCACATCCATCCACTCCACCTCCGCCATCACCTCCACCTCATACACCTACACCCCCACCTCAACCTCCACCTCCGCTATTCAGTATGGCGAATGCTATGAAGATGCCTATATTCAAGGGTCTGGGGACAAAAGACCCTGATCAATTCTAGTTTGTAGTATATGCTGTGTGGAAGTCACAACAGATAACAAATGACGATTTGAAGAAAGCGCAACTGGTCACAAAATTGTAAGATAGGGTGCTGAGTTGGTATATTAAGTACAATACGACTCATCTAGCTGCTTCATCGAAAGACACAAAAGATGCACCGAAGAATGAATTCAAAAATCCTAAGTCTCAAGCCCAGTCTGTGACTGAGGTAAAAGAAATTAAGTAAAAAGTGAATGAATCTGCTTGGGATTTTGATCAAAGGCTGAAATGTATGCTACAAAAGGCTAATCTGCAGATCTCGAATGAGAAACATAAGGATTGGTATATTGCTTCGTTGCTACCTCATTTAAGATTTCCATTGTCACAGCAGAAGGTTGGATTGTAGGCTTCACCTATTCAGGATAAAAATATGGGAGTGTAGTAGATTCAGGCGCAGTTGGTTAGCCTGCATATGGAGTTGTAGGATCTCAAAAAGGGGAAAGAGGTCCAAATTGAGACCCCCATGGAAGTATGGTGCTTAAAGTGCAAAGGAAGTGGTCACGACAAGGATCATTTCCTAGTGTATTAGAATTATCTAATTGGGGGAGATCCTATTCCCCTAAAGCCAGAAAATACCGCTGGGTTGAGCATTGGTGTGGTACCATGGTGCACTATATGCTAAACAACAGGAAAAAATTCAACAGATAATTTGCCATTTGTTACAGAAGTTTGTGTAGACTCCCCAACAACTATTTTGCAATTTCTGTAGGTTTGTAGGCCATGATGAGCTAAATTTCACTACGAGTTAATGATGGAAAAAACCTCGACATATAGAGTACAGGTTGAGACACATCCTCAGTAGGATCAAGGTGCACCTACAAAGTGCAAAGGATTCCAGGGACAAGGAAGAGGACGAGGGGGAGGAGCTGGAAGAGGTCGCAAATAGATTATTTGCTACAATTGTGGGGAACCAAACCACTTTCTGTGAGATTGTCAGAACCTGACACACCTCTCTAGTCAATATTGCCTACAATTTGACCACATTATAGAATATTGTCTCATGCTCATCGCAAAGATGTAAGAGAAGAAGAACTAGCACCCCACCCAAAACATCTAGATGATGAGATCATAACCGCGTGAAGATGGGCCCAGCATTAATATAGTTACGCGAAGCAGTATAGATACCGGGGAAGATAAAGCCGTAGGAAAACAACGAGAAGAAAACATATGGGTGCGCAAGGCTGCTGACAAAGACGCTAGATTTGATTTTCATAAGGTAAAGGAAAATTTCATGGAGGCGAAAAGGAGCTTTACAGATTCATGAGCTTCCACATAAAAGACTCAGAATGCATGAACGAAGAAACCTGAAGAAGTCATTGGTACATAGGAAACAGATCCTTCATTGTTAACATCCTTCTTACAAACTCGCATGAAGTTCCTAAGGGACCAAAAAGCAGTGGAGTTACTGCAAGAGTTGATAGACAACTGTGCTGGCAAGCGTAGGCCATTTCCTAAACAATGCGTAGTACATAAAGTAGACAAATAGAAAAGGACCATCGAGAGATGAGATTGACTGCACAAATCGAAGAATTTGAAATGGACCAGGTGATCTTAGATTTGGGATCTGATGTGAATGTTTTACCTAAACAGACTTGGGAAAGAATGGGAAAGCTGATGCTATAGTGGTCCTCAATTCAACTGTGAATGGCAAACCAATAGAAGATTATTCCTATGGGGCGCTTACATGGAGTAACTATAGACAATGAAGGGGCACACACTATAGCTGATTTTGAGGTAATCAATATAGTGGATGACAGTAACCCCTACTCGTCGCTGCTTGGAATGATTGGGAATTTGATATGAATGCGGTCAGCATATGAAGATGGCGGGGTACACATAAGAACAATTTTGCAGACTGGAAGGAGTACCGAAAGATTATGAAGCTGTGGTTTGGGTATGCCAATACCCATATTGCTGAAAAATATACAGGGAAGGATGATCCGCACGAGCATCTGACTCATTGGACAAAAGCATGGGGAGATGAACCACAACCTGAATGATTGCACATATTTTTCCACACTCTGGATACTATTATGATGAACTAGTATTTAGAAATAGAGCTGTGGCACGGAACCACAAAGTGGGACATTCTGAAGGAAAACTTTCTGTTAACATTTAGTTTTTAGGATGGATTCGAATGTATCGATGAAGCATTACAAGAAATCATGGTTGCGATATTCAGAATGTTTGTAGAGCCTGTCACGTGGGTACAACCAGACGGGAGTACGTAGCTGCGCCATGCTCTGGAGTGCTCCAATGTTACCACAGAATAAGGTGAGGATTGGGATGAGGACATGGTTAACAAGGTCGTGGATTTATTATGGGAATATCAGGACTTGTTTCCAACAAAGTTTTCTGATTTGAAAGGGATAGTAGGTGATCCAGGTGTTATGAAGATCAATCTAAAGCTAGATGCGAAGCCGATGAAGTAGTGACCATACCAGTTGAATCCTAAGTACAAAGAAAAAGTGCATGAAGAACTGGATAAGATGCTTGCAGCAAGGATTATTGAGCTTGTAGAAGAGCCGAACTGGGTTAGTCCTATGGTGGTTCAAGAGAAGAAGACAAAGAGCGAAATCAGAATCTACGTAGATCTAAGGAAGTTGAAGGATGCCTTTGTACATGATCCATTCCCTATGCCATTCATACATGAAGTCTTGGAAAATGTAGGTGGTCAAGAAGCCTACTCGTTTACAGATGGGTTCTCAGGGTATCACCAGTTCCATATCCCACTAGAATATCGGAGTAAGAATACCTTCGCCACAAAATGGGGCTCTTTTCAGTATACAATTATGCCCTTTGGACTTAAGAATGCCCCTGCGATCTTTTCTAGGGTGGTAGTCGCAGCCTTTAAAGAATTTATTCATAAGTTTTTGGAGGTTTAATTTGATGATTGGACGGTGTTTGGATTAGTGAAAAAGCATGTTGCAAGTCTTCGCCTAATGTTGGATACTTGTAGGAAGTATCAGATATCCCTTAATCTGAAGAAGTGCATCTTTTGCGTACCATATGGGATACTTTTGGGCCACGTTGTTTGTAAGAAAGGGCTGATGGTGGACCCTGCTAAAATTGCAGTGATTATCAATTTGGAGCCTCCAAGGAATGTAAAACAGCTGCGTGCAACATTGGGCCATACAAGATACTATAGGAAGTTCATCAAGGCATATGCGCAGATCACTACACCCATGGAAAAATTATTAAAGGATGCGACATTTTGTTGGGATGATGATTGCCAGAAAAGCTTAGATGTGTTGAAGGAAAAAATGGTTACAACACCTATTTTAGTGTTCCCTGATTGGAAGAAAGAATTCCATGTACATGTAGATGCGTCTTGCATAGCATTAGGAGCAGTGTTAACCCAACCAGGTACAGAATATATCGACCACCCGATTGCATTTGCAAGTAGAAAATTGTCTAAGGCAGAGAAGAATTATTCAACCACGTAGCGTGAAGGGTTGGCGATGGTATATTCACTCCAGAAGTTCAGGCATTATTTGTTGGGTGCACACTTCAAAATGTACATAAACAATTTCGCTTTAAAGTACCTGGTCAACAAGCCTGTGTTGGGGGGGGGGATTTGTATATGGTTATTGCTATTCCAAGAGTACGACTTTGAGGTAGTTGTAAAGCTAGGGAGATTAAATGCTGGACCGGATCACCTTTCGCGAATTGAGAATGGCGATGAGGTACAAGTATTGAGGAAGGATGTCCTGATGTGCAACTCTTTGATGTGTGCATGGCAGATGAAAATTTTGCAGATGTAATCCAATTCCTGTCTACAGGTACAACTCCTGAAGGATATATGATGCAGTAAAAGAAAAAATTGGTGGTTAGCACTGTGATTTTTCTATCATTGCAAGGAACTTATATAAAATGGGATCGGATGAAGTTCTGTGCAGGTATGTACTAGATTATGAAAGACAAACTATCCTCGCTGAAGTACATGGAGGAGTTGCTAGAGGAAATTATGTGGGAAGAGCGATTGCGCAGAAGATCCTATGTGCTGGGCTATGGTAGCCTACTGTGCACAAGGATTCCAAGGAATATTGTAGGGCATGCAATGTCTATCAAAGAACTAGGAAGCCATCGTGAAGGGATGAATTGCCTCTGAACCTGCAATTTTTGTTACAGGAATTCGATAAATGGGCAATAGATTTTGTGGGACCTATTCAACCACCAGGGAAGAAGGCAGGAGCATGATACATCATCACGACGACATAAGAATTGACCAGGTGGGATGAGGCGCAACCTATGAAGGATTGCAACACTGCTACAACTGTGAAGTTTATATTTGAATCATTTTGTCTCGGTTTGACTGTCCTAAGATTTTGATGAGCGATAGGGGTTCACATTTATTGAATGAAACAATAGCTGCTTTGCTTTAAGAATTCCAGATGTATCATCAGAAAAGCATGCCGTATCATCCTCAAGAAAATGGCACAACCTTTAATAAGATCCTGGAGAATGCTTTGAAAAAGATCTATAATGAAAATAAGAACGATTGGGATGTGCACATACGGACTGTTCTTTGGGCATATAGAACTACTTGTAAGAAGTTGATTGGATAGACACCATTTAGGTTGGTTTATGGACAATAGGAAATGATGCCAATGGAGTATATCATGCCTAGTTTGCGGATTTCTGTAGTCACAAAGATGTCAGATCAGGATATCATGGAGGAACGCCTCGCACAAATAGTTGAGTTGGAAGAAGATCGCTTCTTGGCAGGTTTTCATCAGCAGGTGAAGAAGGCTCGAGAAAAGGTGTGGAACGATCACCACATTAAGCAACACACCTTTAAAAAGGGAGATTTAGTATTGATGTATGACAACAGGTATATGAAGTTTCCAGGGAAGTTTCAAATGCATTGGTTGGGATGATACATCGTCAAGGAGATTACGAATGGAGGTGCAATTTAAATCGTGAAGCTGAATGTGGAGTTATTTCTAGGAAGAATCAATGGGAGCTAGTTGAAGTTATACATAAGTGATCCCATCCATGCACAATGACTATATGAATGTAGGACAATCTTAGTACTTCAGGCAGTTGCAAGGAAGTGTGGGACTATAAACTACACTGCCAGAAGGACAATTTGGCGAAGTGAATGGGATGCACAACGATTAGAAGAAAGGCGCAAAGGGGAGTTGCGATGAAGGAGATGCGCTAGCATGGTGGTCCCGTGTAGCTTGGCCAAAAAGTAACTCTTGAAAACACTGTAGATGATTGGATGGCTATTTTCCATTAAAGGGAGTGGACGGGGGGGAGCATTTAAGGAGCATATCTTTGGAAATCTACCGCCAAAAGAGCATTAATGAAGGAGATCTGGAGGGAAAGAATGGATTTGAATTCAAAATGGGATACAAATACAACATCCCGATCCACATTTGAACACTTTTCTTCCAGAGAAACAACATTGAGATTTTGCGCTTTAGTTTGCGCCAAGATGATTGCTGCATGTCTTGAGGGGATTAGAAAGAGCTACAGGAGAAGTTTTTGCAACAAGGACTTGGGTGGGAGGTGGATTTACCTGAGTGGAAGAAGGAAATATTCTAGGAGAGAATGACTGCAACACAACCAGTACCTATCATAGTGCCTAGGTCGCCGAGGCCTAAACCCACTGCCTTCGCAGCAGGAGAAAAGTAGCAAAAGAAGATAGATCAAGCGTCGGTGCAAAAATCACCACGTAAAAATCTAACAGAGTTTAGACAGAAGGGTTAGATGGATAGGAGCAAGAAATCGACGTAAACCTTGGATTTGGATGAGGAAGAATTGAATATGGGGGTTGAAGATATTGATGCAGAGGAAGTAGTGCCGATTACTCGGCTACCACCTTATGTACCGCCTAGGAAATCCACCGCCAAAGTGACTAAGGACCCAAATTCAGCGAAATACAAGGTATTCACACCATTACTATTGGAGGACGTACTTGTGGAGGGAAATTTGTTGGCCTGGGTACTATTTTTGAAGATGGAGGACTGGGACCTAGGTGATAATGCGAAGTTCCCACAATTGGAAACTAGTAAATATTTGAAGAAGGTCTACTATGAAGAGTCGACTATTACACGACTTGAACCAATGAATTGGGTGGCCGAGATTTCTTAACATGTTGCGGGTGCCACACTTTAGCCACAACATCATTAATACTATCTTTGAGCGTCAATTTCTGGCGCTAGTCCATGATGGGTGCCTATGGCTGGGATGGCCCATTCCAATTGATGACATGCTGATCCATAGAATCACCTTATTTCCTTATCAGGGTGAGAACCCCGTAGATGATTTTGTGGGGGAATCACAGGAGAAGAAGCTGGCCGATTAGATGAAGAGTGACTTTGGGTAGGTGAAGAAGTCACACGGATATGCCATTAGCTCCATATCGGATGGCACTGTGTCGTTTGCTGCACAAATTTTGTCTAGAAAAATAATGAGGAGGTGTTGCGACGATGAAGTGCTGACACTAGTAGTATCTCTTGTTGTGTAGTGAAGCAAAGGGGTCCAATACAATTGGGCCAAGTATCTCTGTCATGAGTTCCTGGAGGATTTCCACGAAGCCAAAAAGGATGGCAAGGCATTCCACTACGCATGGTTACTTCTGTTGATCGCACTGGTGGCATGGAGAACACCTAAGGAGAGCCAGTTCCCAAATCAGGATCCAGACTTGTGCGAGGTTGCAAAATTTGCCTTGCTGTGGGCGACGAAGGATCCTGAACGCATCATGGAAACAAATATCTTTTGGGTATTTTTTGAGATGGATTTGCGAATGGTGATCAATCAATGACTGAGGTTGTCACCTAGTTTACATGCACAATATAGTAATATTTCAGATTTCAAGGAAGATTTTCACAATCTGTCTATATGCGCAAGGAAGGATGCCACAAAAACATGGCATAAGTTTCCATATTTTTTCATAGACGAAGAAATTCTGGGGGTCAATAACAAATGGTCGAGCGAGTGGCTCACCCCATATGATGAAGGCGTAGGAACAAGTAAGGTCATAGAGGGTGAAATGGGAAAAACAACAGTTGTGACAGCTGCCCCAAAAGATAAAGAGAAAGAAGCACATAAGGCTTCTGCTAAAGAAAAGGCCGCACAGAAAGAAAAGGTTGTGCAAAAAGAAAAGGCCACACAGAAAGAAAAGGTTGCGTATAAAGAGAAGGCAACGCAACAAAAAGAGGCCTCTACAAAAGAGAAGGAAGCACCGAAAGAAAAAGTTTCTGCAAAGGATAAAGTTGTTGCAACATCGTAGGTCACTATTGACCTTGAAGAACCAGAAATAGAGTGCACTAATGTTGAGGTTGAGATTGAAGGTGAAGAGGAAGGGGGCATAGACTTGAAATCTCCCTTCAGGATCGGGAAGAGGTAGAAGCAAAGTTCCATAAGACCTCGCAAGAAGAAGAAGTATGATAAGTCTACGAGTGCGACACCATTGGTCCTCACAGAGGGGGACCTTGATGAGATTGGTGGTGTTGCTCGCAACGAAATTGAAGCTATTTGGGGACACATCAAGGACCAGTACCACCTGGTATTGGAAAAAGTACATCAGGTCCAAACAGGGGTGATCCAGATGAGCGTGGGACAAGCGAGTGTGTTGAGCGTTAGTTTAGTGGAACTCACGTCCGGGCTTCACCCAACACCACTACTAGGGGGGTCTCTCCAGTTTGAGACAACTGAAGACCAGGAGTGCGCACAATTCTGGAAAAACTTGAGTATAAGGCTTGCAGCATTGCCGATCCATATTTTGCATGAGATGCACTAGGGAGTTTTAGATGATCTCCGTGTCCGGGCGAAGAGAGCACTGTTGATTATTGATGAGGTCAAAAATAATAATCAACATATTTTTGAAGAGAAAGAACATGCCTTGCAGGCCTGCGATGAGGCGATACAACGGAATTAGCAACTAGAGACTGCCTTAACCCAAGTATGTATTGAGCTCCCCAAGCTCCAAATTCCAGCAGAAGCAGCCTCAACAGAGAAAATTAAGAAGTTAGCTGTTGCGGTGAAAGAGTCAGAGGAGGAAGTTGGAAAGGTTCGCTGTGAGCTACAACTGCAGCCAACCACTCCTCCGAAAGTCAAAGAGTAGCACAAGACTGCTATTAAAGAAGATATGACTACTCTGGAAGTTGCAGTCAAGGATTGCAGCCAATTGTTTGAGCAGATGATGGAGATGTGGACCTCGTTGCAAGAGGATCCACACTTGCAGAAAATTGAAGCAAACATCCATGAGAATCAACTGCAGTTTGACGAGATAGGGCAACAACGCGGAACTTAGCACCTGTGCAAAGCTTCACTAGACTTTAGGAAGGAAAGTTCATCCAGACCCAGATTGATTTGCTACATTGGAAGGCTTGCATCATATCCTCAAGGACACAAACACTAGGTCGATGAGGCAAGTGAGCTATCACAGGAAGTTCAGAGCAAGTTGAAGGCTCTACAGTAAATGTAGAGAATGATGGGCCTTGCACTCGAAGGTCCAACCAAAGAGAAACTAATTGAATAAGTTCGTCAGGCCACCACGCAAGGAACAATAGATCTTTAGGCCTTGAAGATCAAATTTAGTGGTCTGCAAGCAAAGATCAAGGCAACACCAGCATAATGACTCGGGACGAGTCATGACTTTGTGTTGGGTGCCTGTTGGGAAGGTGTCCCTTGGGGTCAAATTTTGTTAAGTTTTGTTAAATACACTAAAGTCTTCGCATTTTGAGGAGTGGAGCGCAAGTAGCGCAGGTTGATAGGCGTCAAAGGGGATTTTAGGAGGTCAAAGCTCCTTAGTTTGTTAAGATTCAAGCTGTTTTGTGACTCGCCCATGGTTCACGGACCATGGTATTATAATGAAGAATAATATAAAAGGGAGTCATAGAAGAGTCATAGGAAGTAAGTAGCGAAGAGCATAGAAGGGCAAGTTTGGGTTTTTTTTGTCTATTTTGTACATGGGAAAAGTGGAGGGATCCTGCAGCTATGCGCGTGGAGACCTTGGTAAGTCTGCAGCTGAGTGTGCGGGCCCCTGCAACTGTGTGTTCAGGGTTGGAAAGGACTGTAATTGAAGATCTAAAGTATAATAAAAGCTTGTTTTGAGGAATTATATGTGTATTCCTGCTTCTATGTTAATTTACTGTGATTTTGAATCTATTGAATGCAATTAATTAAGAAAAATACTTAATAGATTCATGAAGACTTAGATCTATGTATTTATATGATGTTATGAATGTTTAGCGTAATTGGCGAATGGCATAAATATGCTAACTATTAATTACTGCAAAGTCCGAGTTTTAAGGGTTAGGGTTTGTGAAGGTCGAGAAAAGCCCTAAGTTTGACAGGAACACATCACATAGTCCTTTGGATGTAGAAAATTGGTTCTAGTATCCCCCAATACTGCCTTGGGTGAGACTGCAGCTTGCGCTACACGGGTTGCTGCCGAAAGGGACTGTAGTGTAGGGTTTTGTTGGTTGGGGCAGCTAACTCTCAACTTGGGTCCAAGCCCCCTCAAGCCATCATTTATGTATAGGTATCGATATTCATAATTTTCATGTAGGATAATCATTCAGAACATGATTTTCAAGTGAGAGAAGTTTAATGACTACTGACCTTTCTCCCACTGGTGGAAGCATCAAATCAAATGTGAGGAGTTTAAATTTAAAAACTCTTTGTGCATCCACTAGATTTATAAGTTCTTTATGGACTAGTGGGGTCTAATGTAGGATGCATTTGGTATAATTTTTGTTGAAAAATAATCAACACCTCTCTTGATCAGAATGATGAAGTAGATGACATAAGATTCAAGTGTTTTTGGGTCATCATATGATTTTCACTAGCTAGGGGTGTTGGCTATAATACAGGGTTTGAAAATCAATTCATTAGAAACATCATGACACCATGGAGGAAAATTAATATAGGCAGTCATGAGAATGCTAGCTAAAGGATCTAGGAAATGAGGGATCGGTATAACATTCAATGTTTCAAAAGAAAACATGGGAATCCATACCTCTCATTGTTAATATTTTGGATGTGGAGATAAACCATGACTACTATTTTGTACCTAGTGTACGATCATTTTGAAATTATTAGTACATTCAGATTCTAATTTGTAGGACATCAATGTTTTTTGTTCATGTTGGTCTAATAGGGTACATATTGCACTAGCTTTTACCTACGTTTCATAATCATTAGAAAATATTGTACAAATGCTAGTATCAAATCTAACTAAGTAAAACTATCCATATTTACAACTAGGTTAGTATGATCATCATTATTTACAACTAAAATACAAGGTTTATTATCACCAATATATGAACATTAAAGGAGATTACATCGGGTTTCTAATGAAAGCGGGGATGGTTTATCTTGATAAAAACCAATATCCATTTCTAGAGAATAATTTCCCAAAGCAGTGTGTGCAAAGTTAATCAGTTCATTTGGCCCCTCAAGTTCTATCATCGTGTATTTCATGTGTGGCTTCTTGACTACCTTTATTTGACTTATCTCTCCTTTGTAAGGTTGCCAAAGGTGGAACCAATGCATATCAAAATATTTGCTTAGCTTCTATGGCTAATGTATACTTAGCAATAGGCCATATGCATAAGGTATATCAACCATTATTATTTCAATTACTTGGTGTACCCTGGGGTCATAAGATAATCTAATCAATACATTCTTCATCTCACCAAAGACCTTAACTACAGTCCTATCCAATTGAATGCTCTTGATATTAGTCATTGTAGGTATATGATTAATATTTTTACATACAAAGCATGGCATAATGTTTAATGAGGCTCCATAATCCACTACAAAATTGTAAACATTATGGTTGAAAATTTAATGTTAAAAGGAAAGGTGAAGTTTGAGACATTAAATGATTTCCAATACCAGAAACATTCATAATAGATTTGATGGAATTTGTACTATTCAGAGTTGGAGTATTGGTTTTCCTTGAATTTTAAGAATTCAATGTCAGATTTGGATGGGCTGGAAGAAGACTTAAAAGTTTTCATGATAATTTCTCTCTTCTATGGTAGATTTTAGATATTAGATAGATATATGTTTTCCATGGTCTTCTTCATGTCCTTAATGACATTGTATTACAGGGAATTTCCATCAATAGAGGTTGGGGGCTAACTATTTTGTGTTAAGGTGGATGTGTTGGTGTTTTAAGCATAAGATATAGGTTGCTTAGTGCTATGTGAGGTGGTGAGCTCCAGTATTGCAGCAATAATGCTGCATCTCTTAGGGCTTCCTTCTTTACTTTTATCAACCCGGTAGTTCGTAACAAACTTGGAAGCGACAATGTTGTATGCACAAGTACTAGCTCTTATTGCAGGCTGTCACTTGATCAGCTGGCGCAAGTTCGCTAGGAGCTTAAGCCAACTTCTATGAGTTCTCAGAAGAAGCTTTAACTGTGATGAAAGGAAACTAACTCTACAGGGGCTATTCTACTTGCAGAAAGAGAAGGAAAACTTAAATGAAACGCAAACCCTAGCAAAACCTAGAAAACCCTAGTTGTGCAAGAAAAGAGATGGAAGCTACTGAAATGGGTGCCATTGATTATTGAAAAGGCAAATTGTATTTATTCAAGCTACTTCTGAAGAGAAATGAGAAGAAATCATGTTTTTGTACTTTTGAGTATTTTTACGTGGAATTATTATGCTTATGGTTTGACTGGTTGTGACTGTGCAGAGGTTTGGTGGCAAAGGAAGTTGGAGTTGGCTCTTGTAGATGGTGAGGAAGGTGTGGAGAGGTCCTAAGAAGTCCCTAGTACCCTTCTGGAGGCTTCCATTGTGATCAAACTTCGAAAAATCACTCGCAGGAAATTCTATAGGAGGCTGCAGGGGATCTACAGGAGGAGGCCGAAAGTGGTTTTTGGAGTTTTGACGGTGGAAAAATGATGGGAAAGGGGAAATGAAGGTTGGATGAAGGTTTTGAGGGGTCTATAACTTTGTCACTGAAGATCAAGAATGAAGGAGATGGTTGGATTTGTTCAAAGGGCAAGAAAGCAACTTTGTGAAAAAAACGCAGAAATTAGGGCAGATTGGCGAAATGTGGCGAATGAGTGGAGAAATCTGGATAGATGAACTGGTACAGGTTGTGTTATGGAGGAATGATAAGTTGGAATGTTCTACAAGTGAGCTGCACACTTACTTCTTGAAACTTACCAAAGTAAGAACGAAAAACAGAGTTTTGTCTATCTTAACCTAATTCTGACCTAAAACCAGAAAAATGCTGAACAATACTTTATGAACAGAAGATTATGCGAGAAAACCATGGTAAATGAACATGAAATGATCTAAGCATGTGAATTCAAACTAATATCAACTTCTCCAACTCGAAATATCACACCAACAATTGCATTGGAAGAGCAAAAACTGTGTTTTTGGTGGCAGCAGTAGTGCCTTGACCTCAAATCATGGTCCCAAGGAGGGAGAAAGGAGATCAAGACTTATTGGTGGCATTTTTGGATCTTTTTCTATTACTGCAGCAAACTACTTAAGCAACTTGAAGCAAAAACAACTATTCTAACCATCAAAAGCAACCTAATTTAACAAAGCAAGATTAACCTAAACAACAGAAATTATCTTATGAATGCAAGAAAAATCATATAAATACACAAATGAGGTGTTGGGCACTTGGGTTGGGCCCTAACCCAAGAGCTTCAGCCCTCTAGAAAAGATCAGTGCTGGTTCAAAACTTGGTTCCTCTTCATTTATCAAAAAATAACAGTTACATCACAAAACTGTCTTCAAAAAGAGCTCGAAAATGAGCTGAGTACAAGGCTGCACAAAAGTGTGAAAATATACTATGAAATGGCTAACCTACTGAGGCTTGAAGCCTTCTTATTTATACAAGTGGGGACTCCCAATAGTCCTCCTAAACTTAAGGAACTTGGCTGCCTAGAACTGAAGATAACAGCAGCCCTACTTGACTTGCTCGGCTGCCCCTTGGAATCATCAATGTGGGCCTTTGTACTTCGAGCTGCTGATGGAGAACTCGAGGAAGGGGTCATTAATGAAGGAGACACCCCTCCTATAAGTCCTCATCCCTGTTTCCTTGAGTTTGGCTGCCATTTTGCTCATAAATTCCTGGTCCTTGTCCAAAATTGTCCAAAAAATTTGCAATAAACACTCATTAGACTACATGGCAAAGTGACTATCCCCATTCACTCTATTGACATAAATATATTCAAAAAAATGCACAAAACTATTGAGAATGGTGGATTAAATGAAAATAATAGGCAGAATGAGCCCATATAGTTACCCATTTCTGGGGCTCATCATCACCCCCCTGCTGAATGGGTTGCTCATCCTCTGAGCAACTAATCCAGTTCTTCATCTTTAATAGCTTTAATAGCTTCCCTGACATCCCAAGCCTTTGATGTGATGTCTTCCTCTCTGTCATGGAAACCTGCTTTCCTGTCCACTTCCTCCCATTGTTTCTGTTCTTCCTCCTCCTTAACTCCTTCCAACAGTCCTAACAGTAGTGGAGGACTGAACTTAAGACCAATCCAGTTGGCTTTCAAGTTTTGCATTGATTGTTTATATAGGGGCACTCTCCTCATAGCTTCCCTCATTCTGGTTGGGGAGTGATACTCCCTGATCCTTAGGCTATGTGACAATGTATTCCACCTTCTCATGCATGCATGAAGGCAATCATCGCCAAATAATCTCTCCATATCTTCAAAATGAGCAATAGCTTGTGCTTGCCTGTCAACATAATCAGGGAGAACTTGAGGATTGGCTGCAAGGTGTTGATGGGCATAGATGAGAGCTAAGGGGTCTTCTGGTTCAGCCCTTATCATTAGGGGCTCACTTAGCTCTTTTGCCATTATCTTTTGAATTTCCACTGCTCTCTTTTCCTCATGGCTCATCCAAGAAGCCATAGCCATTAGCTGTAAGTCTCCCAATGCAGCATTTGGATCCCATAAATTCATGTTAGGAAGTGCCATGTTGTGTAGGTAAAATTTGGCTAGTTTTGATTTATCTTCGGCTGAGCTATGATCACATAAATGCATAAACTGACCATAATTTTGGAATGGGATTGTGCCCCTCTGGGCCAATTTCTTGATTTGGAATTGGAGCCATTGGTCTTTAAGATACAATGTATAGGATCTAGCTAGTTGTCTGCACTGCAAGGCCTCCATTGCCCAGCTGGCCATGCAGGCCATCTGGGCTTCCTTTTCCTGCAGTTTCCTTTTCAAAATCAACACTTTAGTCGCTACTTGAGATTCCTTTTCTTGCTGCTGTTTCATGCTGCTTCACTATCTTCCCGGGGTCCCTCTTGTTGTTGCTGCCCTTCCAAGATTGGTAGCTTGTCTCCCCCTTGAGGTTCCTGTTCCTGTAACTGCTTTTTCAACAGTTCATTTTCTTCCTGTAGTTGGGCTCTTCTAATGCTCTCTATGTGCCTTACCATGCCCAACTCCCTGCTCAACTCTCTCAACTTGTTTTCCATGTGCCCTATATCTTCAACTCCTTTAGATTTAGCAATCTGCATCCAGGTGTGGGTCCTGACCCTTTCTTTTTCTAGTTCGAAGAAAAGAGGTACTGCGAATTTTTGTGGGATGATCTTCCCACCTTCTAGAAGATTGTAATAGGAGCCTAAATTAGGCTGAGGGCTTGGCTTAGGTATTTCTTTTTCCTTACCTTCCTCTTGTGACTATTCTTTTGCCTTTTTTTTTCCAATTTTTCAGTTTCTTTAAGCTTGGCCAGTGTCTCCTGTTGATGAGCCCCGAATTGGGTAACTTATTGGGCTCATTTTTCCTAATTGTCCTTGTTCAATCCTCCATTTTTCGTAGATTATGCATGTTTTTCTAGTATGTTTATGTTATTTGAACGAATAAGGGTGGTCACTCTACCTAGGAGGCTAATACGTGGTCATTTCAGGTTTTTGGGACAAATTTTGGAGCAAAACCAAGCAATTATGGCCCAGGTCACAACCAAGCTTGGGGTGAGGAGTCTATGGCATTAAATGGCCCTTCCTCGAAATCTCCACCCTCAACTCCGAGCTCAACAGGCCACCAAAACGAGTTCTAAAGGTAGCCAAGCAGCTTTGGGAAGAGTGACTGTCTACTAGCAGTTGGAACAACCGAGTCCCTTGAATCTAGGAGGGCTGTTAGCCCCCTTGTATTGTATAAATAAGAAGGCCTCAGCCTTCGTAGTTTAATTTTGGGAACTGTTGGTATTTGCACTATAGTGCTATCCTTTCTTCAGCTCGTTTTTATTAGCTACTGCTGTACAAACTTTCTTGTGATGATTATTTTTGAGTAATGAGAGTCTTACTTGGCATCAAATCTGAGTTCTTTATAGGAGCCTGCAGATCTTGGGGTTGGGCCCAACCCGAGTGCTAAGGCCTCCTTTATGTATTGTTATTTGTGCTTCATGCATTTGCAAAATTATTTCTGTTAAAGTAGATTAAATCTTGTTGATTAACTAGGTCACTGTTAATGGTTAGAAAGACTTTTGATGCTCAGATTTAGTTGATAGGTTGTTTACAGGGAAAAGCTTCAAAAAAGGGCCATCAAACATCACTGGTTTCACCTCTCCCTCAGTGGGATTAGGAGCTGGGATCAGGGACACCTTGCTGCCCACAAAAACACTGATTTTGCTTTGCCATGCAATCACTAGTGTTTGATTTTCATGTGTAGAAGTTGGTTACAAGTTTAGACTTTTGCTTGCTTAGTTGCATGAGATAGTATACATGGTTTCATTGCAGTTCAAACTTCTGTTCATTCTTTGTGCTGACAGTTAGGTCAGATTAGGTCAACATAACTAGGTTTGTGATTTTACAAGTCTTCATCGGTTCAGTTGGAAAAACGACTTGCAGAGCACCTGTACCACTCCTCCATCGGCCCATACTCCATCCAACCCATCTGCTCCATCCCTCAGCTTAGCTTCTAGCCTTACGTTTGCCATTTGCTCACATAACCCTAGCTTTTGTGCATCATTGCTTTAGTCTTCCTTGAACAAATTTAGCGATTTACCTCTATCCTCAACTCCATCCACCAAGTCCTGGTCCACCTCCAACCCTTATCCTACCTCCATACCCACTCCTTCATCTTTCTCCATCTATCCATCCTTCAAAATCCCATTTCTGAACATCCTATAGAAAGTTACAGAACATCCTGTAGAAAATCATAGACATCCTGTAGAACCCCTGCAGACTTCCTGTAGAAGCTCACGAATGAGGTTTCTTGATAGCCAAACTCTGTGAAAATCTCTGGAAGGATGTTAGGGACCCCTTAGGCCCTCTCTGAACCTTCCCGACCTCATCCAAGCATTTCCCCTCGCCAATCCACCTCTGCACAGTCAAAACAGTCAAATTGCATGCATGATAATTCTGACAACTTATTCAAAAGTACAAAAAGATGTTTTTTCCAGATGTTACTGTAGAAGTAGCTTAGATACATGTATTTACCTTCCTAGAAGTCAATGGCATCTCTTCCAGTAGCTTGCATCCTCTTTCTTGCACCAGTAGGGTTAGTCGGTAAAACTAGGGTTTGCTAGGGTTTGCATTTCCTCTCAGCTTTCCAATTTCTTTCTGCAAGTAGATCAACCTTCTTTGAGTTAGCTTTCTTCCATCAGTTAAAAAGCTTCTTATCAGAGCTCATAGAAGTTGGCTTAAGCCCCTAGCGGACTTGTGCCAGCTGACCAAGTGACAGTTGCGGCAAGAGCTAGTACTTGTGCATACAACACCGTCGCTTCCAAGTTTGTTATGAACTACCAAGTTGATAAAAGTAAAGAAGGGAGTCCCAAGAGTTGCAACATTATTGCTGCAATACTGGAGCTCACCACTCTTTTTGGCGCCGTTGCTGGGGAAGTGTCAGAGTATTTGTGAGCTTTTCTTCTATTTTCCTACTCTAATCTTCTACTAAGTAGTTTATTTCAGTTCCATTTTGCAATTTCATTTCTGCAAAAGTAAAATAGACATTTCCTGCTTTCATAGATTAGCCTTTCAATTCTGCAATTTCATTTCTGCAAGCGTAAAATAGAATTTCAATTCTGCAAGCGTAGTTTAGCATTTCATTCTAGCGATTTGATTTCAGCAAAGTAGATTAGTTCTTTCCTGATTTCATTTCAATTCCGCATTTCCATTTCTGCAAGATAGATTTTAGTTAGTTGCAATTCCATCTGTTTCAGTTTTGCAGGTACAAGCAGTGGAAAAAAGAAAAAGCAACCAAAAATCCTTTCATGCCTCGTAGGAACATAGATAATACCAAAAAATTCCTACCCAACACCCCCACCACTTCACTGAGTCACCCTTCTCTCTTCTTTGGTGGCAGTGATCCGGAAGAACCTATAGGTGAACCTCCTGAGATATACGAAGATCCTATAATAGAAGAAGAGCAAGAAAACATTCCTTTTGAGACCATGGCTGACAACAGAAATGGTAGAGACGATGACGAGAGAATAGAAGGTACCTTCCCCATCTGAGAGACCAACGGGGACATGAAAATGAAGAATATCAGTCCCTCAGCCTTACCTCATTTCCATGGATTGGCCATTGAAGACCCTGATACCTTCCTGTTTGAGTTTGCTCTCCTTTGTCGAACCTATGACTATACAGAAGATGAGCAAAAGTTGAAACTCTTTCCCTCTACCCTCAAGGATGCAGCATTACGCTGGTTGATGGGGTTACCTGGAAACAATATCACTACTTGGGCTAAGATGCAGCAAGCCTTTAACAACAAATACCGGTATTACTGTAGGTCAAAGGAAACCAAGGGAGAAATCTTTCGGATGACCATGGGAAATGATGAGTCTTTAGAGGACTATGAGGAAAGGTTCCAACTTAGCTATAAACGGGCCAGGTGCACCCTTGACCCTGAATCTATAAAGCTGGTTCTGCTCCGAGGAGTCCCTGAAGACCTTCTAGATACCCTTCACGTGCTAGCTGGGGGAGACATTTACCAATTACCTTATGAGGACATAAAGACTGTGTTTAGAAACCACTCTAGGGCAACCCGGAAAAGAGGTAGGGGGAATCCACTTTCAGCTAATACTACCTTCTCCAAGCATGAGTTTTCTAATCGGATGGAAGACCGCAAAAGTGAGATGAGACATACCATTGCCATGCAACTTGATACTTTCCGAATCCAACAAAAGGAAGAGGAAGCTGAGAGTGCTCTGGCCATTTTCTGTCTCAGATGTATGAGGAAGCACCCTAAGAACGAGTGTCCATTGCACTTAGTAGAGGTATGTTTCGTTTGTGAGGAGAACCACCCTACAAACCAATGCCCAACCTTGCCCGGATTCAAATCCATGTACCAAGGGACTGAGGCACCCACTGAACCTCTCTACTTCCTCAACCAAAGGAGGCCGCATGGACCCAGACCTTAACAGCAAGGGATGCAATTGACATCCCAAGCTTATTATAGCCCCAACCAATATGCTCACATGCCTTCTTGGGGTCCCCCTGCTCATCCTTCCTGGTCTGCACCTCCTCCATGGTCTTATCCACCTCAATACCATACTCAACCCACTGCTCATTCGTTTCACTCACATGTCCAGCCACAACCTCAGTGGAATGCACCTCAACCGGGGTGGAGGCCCCAATACAACTCTCCTCCCGCCATTCTGCCTCCACCACCGGCTCAACCACAACCATTATCTCCTGCTCCAAGGCAACCCCAGATGCCTGCTCAACCAAACCCGAACCCCAACAACTAATAGGCCCAGCAGGTATACACTGGGGAGACAGCATGTCCTACCTATGCTGTGGAGATCCAGGAGATCAACCTGCGATCCGGAAAGACCCTTCCAGATCGCCAACCTCCTCGCCCAGAGGACGAGGAAGAGAAACAGGAAAGTGAACCCAAAGCCATTCCACCCTTTCTTGCGCGACTAACAGTAACCACGCAACCAAACCCAGAGGAGACTGAACTTCTGGGAGAACTGAAACAGTGGTGTGTGAAAATACCCCTTCTCTAGGCCATCAAAAATATACCGATATACAACAAATTGATTAAGGAGAAGTGTTTCAGGCACCCAGGTAGGCGAAAGAGAGATGCCTCGACTATCAATGTCATCGGACAACTGTCCGATCTAATGTTGGGGCAAGTAATCTGTCCAAAGTATTTGGACCCTGGGAGTCCTGTAGTTGATGTCCACATCAATGGCACCATAATTCCCCATACCTTGATTGATCTAGGGGCTGCCATTAATGTGATGACTAGGGACACCATGCTTAAACTCAACCTTCAAAATTCCTTAAGGAAGACCTCGACAGTCTTGCAGTTGGCAGATCGCTCCACTGTGACTCCCGAAGGGATTATGGAGGATGTCTTGGTCTCTGTTGACTCTTGGGAATACCCTGCGGACTTCTTGGTCCTTCAACCAAAGGCTAAGCTCACTAGATACCCCCTCATTTTGGGAAGACCTTGGTTAGCCACTGCGGATGCTTACATCAGTTGCCGAGCTGGAAGCATGACCATCAAGAATGGGCCTATGTCCAAGCAGCTAGTCCTATATCCTCCTGCCCAACCTCTGCTAGAACATGACTTACCACTCTGGTTGGAAGAAGGAGATGAGGATGAGGTCTACTCTGCACCATTGTGCACAGTAGAAACCACTAGGGGAGGTCCTCAAACTGAGGATGATTTGATTGAGACTTTGATTTAGAATCCACCTCCCAATGCATTGTCCTTAGAGGAATTGGTGGAGGATACCCAAGCCAGCACCTCAGTGGACCTCTGTGTGACTGATCCAACTTCTTCCAGAGTTAAGAATGTGGAGTTTGGTCCCGGAAGAACTTTAAATATCAGCTCCTCCCTATCTCCTTCCCAGGAGAAGGAGCTGTGTAGCTTACTCAACAATCATTTAGATGCTTTCGCCTAGAGCTATAAGGAGATGAAAGGAGTCCATCCTTCAGTATGTACCCATCACATCTACATTAAAGAAGATTGTAAACCAGTCAGACAACCTCAGAGGAGAATGAATCCAACCCTTAAGGACATTGTCAAAGAAGAATTGCAAAAATTATTGGATGCAGGATTCATCTATCCTATCTCTGATAGTGAGTGGGTCTCGCCTCTAGTGCTGGTGTCCAAAAAGAACGGGAAGTGGAGAATCTGTGTAGATTACTGAGAGCTTAAAAAATCCACCAAGAAAGACCATTTCCCTTTGCCTTTCATAGATCAGGTGTTGGATGGACTGGTAGGGAAGAAGTTCTTCTCTTTCCTAGATGGGTTCAGCGGGTATAACTAGATCCAAATCAGCCCGGAAGACCAGGGCAAAACCACCTTCACCTGTCCTTGGGGTACCTTTGCCTATCGAGTCCTTCCCTTTGGGCTATGCAACACTCCTGCCACTTTCCAGAGAGCAGTATTGAGCATCTTTTCTGAGTTGGTCCATGATTAGGTAGAAATCTATATGGATGACTTTACTCCTTATGGGTCCAACTTCCAAGAAGCATTGACCAATCTGGGAAAAGTTCTAACCAAGTGCATTGAGATGAACCTGTCCCTTAGTCCTGAAAAATGTGAATTCCTGATGACTGAAGGGACCATGCTAGGTCATACCATTTCTCGACAAGGATTACAGGTGGATCCTAATAAAATTGCTATCATCCAAAAGGTCCCACCTCCTCAAAAGGTAAGAGATGTTCGGAGTTTCCTAGGCTTAGCAGAATATTATCGAAGATTCATTAAAGACTTCAGTAAGCTAGCCTCGCCTTTGTTTGGACTCTTAGGGAAGGATGTTGAGTTTAAATGGACTGACAACTGTCAAGGGGCACTGGATGAGTTGAAAGATAAACTGGTGTCCGCCCCGATCTTGAGAAGTCCAAACTGGGCCCTACCTTTCCACATCCACACTGATGCCTTGAACAAAGCCATAGGGGCAACCTTAGGACAAGTTGAGGAGAAACTCCCATATGCCATATACTTCGTCAGCAAAAACCTGTCCAAGGCAGAAATGAACTATACTATAACCGAGAAAGAGTTCCTGGCTGTAGTCCATTCCCTGAACAAGTTCAGACACTACATCACTGGTTATCAAACATTTGTACACACTAATCATGCTGCGATTAGATATTTAATGAATAAGCCCGATGTCAATGCTCGTATCATTAGATGTTTAATTTTTTTGCAGTGATTTGATTTGACGATTGTTGACAAGCCAGGTAAGGAAAATGTTGTTGCTGACTTCTTGCCTAGATTGGACTTGCCTGCAGGTGAAGAAGGAACAGTGGATGACCAGATGCCAGATGAACATCTATTTGCTATCTCAGTGCTCTCTCCATGGTTTGCTGATATAGCAAATTACTTGGTCTCAGCACAGTTCCCTCCGCATCTATCCTCAAAGGAGAAGAGCAGAATTGTAAGGAAGAGTGCCCCGTTCACTTGGATCGGGGGCAACCTGTTTAAACTTGGCCCAGATCAAATCTTGAGACGTTGTGTTAGGGAGGAGGAAGTCTTTGACATCCTCCTAACTTGTCATGATGGACCTTATGGAGGCCACTTTGCAGCCAAAAGGACTGCCTTCAAAATTCTATAGGCAGGTTACTATTGGCCTACTCTTCATCAAGATGTCAGAAGATACATCAGTCAGTGTGACCGATGTCAGAGGATGGGGAAACTGACGCCAAGGGATGAAATGCCTCTCCAACCTCAAGTGACCTTCGAGCCATTTGAGAAGTGGGGCATGGATTTTGTGGGTCCTATCAACCCTCCTTCAAAGCAATGGTCTTACATCATTGTGTGCACCGACTATCTGACCAAGTGGGCAGAAACGAAGGCAATCAAAGCAGCAACAGAAGAAAAGGTGGCTGAGTTTCTGAGGGAAAATATCTTCTACAAGTATGGCTACCCAAGAGAGTTAGTCACAGATCAAGGAAGCCAGTTCACCTCCAACCTGATTGAAGATTTGCTCGCTCATCACAAGATCAAGCACAAGACTTCCACCCCCTATCATCCTCAAGCAAATGGACAGGTGGAAGTCACTAATAGAGCATTGGAAGGGATTTTGACTAAGGTTGTGAGCAGCAACAGAAAGGATTGGGCAGATCGCCTGGTTGAGGCCACCTGGGTCTACAACACCACTTGGAAGACCACAACCGGTTTCACACCTTATGAGCTGGTCTACGGGAAGAAAGCTTTGCTGTCCATAGAGTTCGAGCATAATACATTAAGGGTGGCAGCTCAGCTGGACCTAGATCTCAGCCATGCTCAACGTGAAAGATTATTGCAGCTGAATGGATTAGATGAACAAAGAATGCAAGCCCTCCTCCACTCAGAAGTAGTTCAACTCTAGAGGAAGATATGGCATGACTGACGCCTTAATGAAAAGCAATTCCAGCCAGGAGATTGGGTGCTGCTGTATGACTCAAGATATAAGGATTTCAAAGGAAAGCTGAGGACGAGATGGTTAGGACCGTATACAGTGGAGAAATGCAATGAAAATGGTTTAGTCCTTATAAGGACCATTGATGAAGAAGCCATCCCCATGCTTGTCAATGGGCATCGACTGAAAATCTACAAGAAACCCCTTTCAAGGCAGGAGTTCATTGAAACTGTGGAAAAATCAGTGTTGGTAATAGAGTAGGGTTCTGCCTCTATTCTGGCCACACCTTGATCATCAAAAACAAAAAAAGGAATAAAAAGATCCCTGGATGAAAACCTCTCTGAGGCAGCTAGGGCAGGCAGTGAGGGTGAAAACCTCAGGGAGGCACCCCTGCTGTCTCTTAGAAAATAAATAATTTGAATAAAAAGATCCTTGGGTGAAAACCTCTCTGAGGTGCCCATGGAAGATAGTGGGGGTGAAAACCTCATGAAGGCGCCCCTGCTGTCTTTCAAAAACAAAAAAAAAGAGAAAAAGAAAAAGAGGAAAGAAAAAAGAAAAGAAACAGGTCTAATCTCTGAAAAATTATTGCAGGTTGCAAGGAATACAATGTTGATAAAGAAGGTTGTGCAAAACAAGGACGGGGGTCTGTACCAAGTCATCAGACATCCTCACAGACACTCCCTCCATGACCACTCACTTTTTCCAGGATTTGGATACATTCGGGTCAAGATTCGACCTCCTACAAGAAGTTTCAGGGCTTTCTACAGGAAGTTCTGCATTTCTAAAGGAAACATCCTGTAGAACCTTTGGGCAGGCCAAAATCGATTCTGAAGAGGGATTTAAAGCTTGAAATCTGTTGATAAGGCATGCAGCCACCCCTTTTTCCCATCCATCACCTGTTTCATCTCTTTCCACCACCATTACCACAATCTAGACCTGTTTCCTGCACAGTCATGCAAAAAGTCCTGATTTCCTCAGATTGCAATTTTTTTTTCTCAAAGGACAAATCAAGTACATGAAGGCCCGCACACTCTACCTGTTAAAGCTTCATCAGGACCCTTCAATCGTGAAAACAACCCTATTCGTTTCAACATGCAGCCCAGGAGGAGAAACAACTATAGGATGTCCTACAGGAATCCTATAGTAGCTGATCCACCTGGAATACACACTATGGAGTCAAGAGCAGTTGAAATCAACACAGGAGGCATGCAACCAGCTCCGCTTGAACGTGATCACCTCCTTGACAGCTGAGAAAAGGCAGAGCCGTGCATGCAACGTTCACTACCAGTGGATCGAATTCCGAAGCCTGCATGCAGCATCAGCCAATGAACGAAGGAATTCCAGCACCTGTGCACGAAGCAGCAAAGAGCAGAGCCATCATTCCACATCCGGAAACCTACAGAGCACGTCCACGGCCACACAGGTAAGTGCCTAACCTTATTTCATCAAATCACATGAACTATACTATGAAAACTGCATGTCTGTGAATGTGTGGATTGAAAAAATTCGGTGGCCAGTCAACTGGCCACCCACAGTCCGTCGAAATGGCCTCATGGGATCCAAACGAGCTCGGTTACACTCAAATCCACCAAAGGGCCGTGAAGTCGACACGTGGGAAGTGTCCAGTCGAGGAAAATCGGCAGATTTGCAGTGAAATCGACGGATGGGCAGTGATGACGATGGATAATGGCGGAGATAGAAAAATGGCGGTCAGAGACACACCGGAGAATGATGGCCATGAAGTTGGCCAACGGATCGGCTTGGACACCTCACCCCCGCACCATGAATTGCATCGTAATTCAAAATTCTTCGACCATAACACTCACATTAACCACTGGCATTCACTATTGCAACCGGTTTTCAGTGGCGTACGCGTCCTCCTCCTCTGCAGTTCATTAGCCCGAGCTTCTCGGCCTGTCTCAAACTCCTCCTGCATCCCAGGCTTGCTCAGAAGCACCGTGATGTCCTCCAGCAGCTAGCAAAGCTCTCTACAGGAAGGAGCTCTACAAGAAGCACAACACAGCCTCCCGGAGCAGAGAAATCCGGATCTTCTGCGTCGGAATTGGAGCTTCGAAGAGAGGTAGGCTAGAAAAACACCATACCCATGCATGAAATTTCAAAAGGTGGTAAATTAAACTGTTTAGAGTCAGGGAAGTTAAAACAAGTCTACCTGTGGGTCAAGAATTGTCGTTTGCCTAGGTGATACACGAAGTTTTTTCAGTTGGTTCAGTGTTACATTATCCTCCACTGTGCCTGTTAACGAATCCCTCCTGTAGAAACGATAAACCTCTGTAAGGACTGATCTATGCATAAAAAAATGTGACTTGTATATGGTGGGTGTGAAAATTAAGCTCTGCACTCTGTTTGTGAGAGCCTAATTTCATTTTGACAGTCAAGTTTTGGGGCAGCAACAACATTATAACCAGGGAATTGGTGAAAAGGGAGACACATACATCTGAGAGACCTTGACCTGTGAATCAAAGGAGGAAACCATACACAGAATTCCCCTTCTGATCAGTATACAAGCCAAAACAGAGTATTTGAGTATTTTTCACCATGCCAGGAGGGTTTATCAGAAAGGAATCCTCGGATTCCAAGAAGTTGAGAGAAACTCCTGAGGTAGTAGACCTGTTTACCCGTGCAAAGTTGATGACCTTCTGTGACAGAATTCAAGGTCACGATGATGAAATAACAGAGGAGTTCCTAAGGTCCCTGCAGCCCAAATCCAAGATACTAGCCATTGTCAATTTCCGAGGATTGACCTTAAGACTCACACCACAACTCATTAGTCGGGTCACTGAATTGCCATTGGGGATACCCTGGGATAAAGAGGAAAAGAAATTGGGCCAGAAGGCCAAAAAGGAATTTTTCCTACCAGAAGAACAATTTCCAGAGGATAAAAATGGGGTCTGGAGAGCTAGCCTACATCCATTTTGGAGCGAGGTCAGCCTTCAAATTATGAAATACATTACCTGTGAGGGGCAATTCAGTATTGTATATGGTTATCACTTCCGATTGCTCACTGAACTCAGGTATAAGATGGATTTACCCACAGAACAAAAATGAAGCCTCCCTTACTTCCTCCTACAATCATTGATTGAGTGTGGCACAAAACTGAAGGAAGGGACACCAGACCAGTTGGCCCATCATGGGCTTATCAAGCTTCTAGTAGAAGATGCCCTTCATACTTATACTGTCCCTCTCTCCTAGGAGATTTTTCGCAATATTACCAAGGATGATGATATCCGGATTCTAGCCGAGGAACTCACTTCATCCAGTAGTGAGGAAAAGGAGCATATTGAGGCAGAGAAGCTAACTAAGGGTAAGGAAATTAAGGGTAAGAAAACCCAGGACAGGCCACCACAGGAAAAGCAAGAAGAGAAACAAGAAAAAGGCCAAGCTACTGAGGCCAAAGCTGTGGGTGAAATAAAAGCACAAACGCCAAGGGAGAAATGGTTGCGAATCAGGGCATAAAGGACTAAAAAGGTCCAAGCAAGTGAGGGCACATCCAAGGAACCCACAACAAAATTGAAGAAGAAGACACCCCCAGCCAACAGGCCAAAACAGTGAAAACTATTTCTACAAGAAGCCCGAAAACTGCTTCTACAGGAAGACAGAAAACAGTCAGCACAGGACTTTCTACAGGAAGTCCGAAGATAGAGAAACAGAGGGAAAAATCACCAGAAATTTTAGCTAGGGAGGCAACAGCTGTGCTGGCCACCCTAAGCACATCTCCCAAGCAGAAGGAAAAGTGAAAGAGGGAGCCTCCCCTGTATTTTAAGGCAAGAAGGAGTGTAAGGATTAAGACTGGAAGACCCCAGCCTCCATCAAAAGAACCAATCACAATTGTAGACACCCCTACCACACAAAAGGAGAGGTCCCCCTCCAAGGCATCCATCACTTATGAACGGGGAAGCCCGAAGACATCCACCTAGAGGGAGAGAATGAAAATGTTGGATGCAAAGGCCTCTCTACAGGATGCTGAGACTATTCTACAGGAAACACTGGCTAGGTTGAAGGAGACCGAGGCAATGGAAGGTGAGGCAGCTAAATCACCACAGGAGGAAGAAAAGGTAGAAAACATTGTGGAACCTAGCCCCCAGCCCAGCTTGGGCTCCTATTATAACTTCTTGGAGGCCGGAAACATCATTCCTCAAAAATTCACAGTGACACTTTTCCTTGCACTAGAAGAAGAGAGTGAGGACCCACACTTGGATGAAAATTGCTAAGTCCAAGGGTGTGGTGGATATAGGTCCTCTGGAGGAACAACTCAAAGAGGCAAGGAGGGAATTGGCTCTAGTACGACAAGTGGAGAGCAGCCAACGGGTCAGGCTACAGGAAGAAAATGAGCTGCTTAGACAACAGCTACAATTACAGGGAGAGAGGAAGGAAGACATGCCTCATATCTTGGGAGAACAATAACAGTAGGAGGAGCCCACAATAGCCAGAGATACCCCTGATGAACAATAGAGAAAGGAAGGGGTGCAGACTGAAGTTGAGATACTGAATCGACAGATACAGGAAAAAGAATTGGAGACACAATCTCTGAAACAACAGATACAAGAAAAGGAGGCCCAACTGGCCTGTATGGCCAGCTGGGCAATGGAAGCTCTGCAGTGTAGGCAGCCTGCCAAATCATATGCCCTATACCTTGAGGATCAGTGGTTATAGTTTCAGATCAATACCTTGGCTCAAAGGGGCATCACCCCATTCCAAAATTATCATAAGTTTGCAGCTCTATGTGGCAGTAGTTCATCTGAGGATAGGGCCAAATTATCAGAGTTCTACTTGCACAACTTTTCCCTTCCAGACATGAACGCATGGGATCCTAACACAGTGGTAGGGGATGTCCAGCTTATGGCCATGGCCTCTTGGATGAGCCATGAAGAGAAGAGAGCAGCAGAGGTCCGCAGTATCATAGGCAGAGAGCTCAGTGAGCCTCTCATGATCAGAGCAGAGCCAGATGACCCATCAGCAGTGATAAGCACCCACCAGCACTTGGCCAACAGTCCTCAGGATCTACCAGAATACATTGAGCAATAGGATCAAGCCATTGCCCACTTTGAGGACATGGAGAGACTGTTGGGAGAAAACTGCATGCATGCCTGCACAAGGCGATGGAACACACTGCCTCACAGCCTGAAGATAAAAGAATACCACTCTCCCACCAGGATGAGGGAAGCCTTGGCAAGGGTACCCCTCTACAAACAGTTGATGTAGAACTTGCAGGCCAATTAGATTGTCTTGAAATTTAATCCTCCTTTACTTTTGGGATTGCTAGAAGGAGTGAAGGAAGAGGAAGAAGGTAGACAATGGGAGGAAGTGGAAAGGAAGGCAGGATTCCACGACCGGGAAGAGGATATCACAACAGAGGCTTGGGATGTGAGGGAGGCGATCAAAGCCATAAAGGATGATGAGCTGCACTAGTTGCTCAGAGGATGAGAAACCCATTTAGCAGGGGGGTGATGATGAGCCCCAAATTGAGTAACTTATTGGGCTCATTTTTCCTAATTGTCCTTGTTCAATCCTCCATTTTTCATAGATTATGCATGTTTTTCTAGTATGTTTATGTTATTTGAACGAATAAGGGTGGTCACTCTACCTAGGAGGCTAATACGTGGTCATTTCAGGTTTTTTGGACAAAGTTTGGAGCAAAACCAAGCAATTATGGCCCAGGTGACAGCCAAGCTTGAGGTGAGGATTCGTAGGGAGGTTGTATGTGGCATTAAATGGCCCTTCCTCGAAATCTCCACCCTCAACTCCGAGCTCAATAGGGCACCAAAATGAGTTCTAAAGGCAGCCAAGCAGCTTTGGGAAGAGTGACTGTCTACTAGCAGTTGGAATAGCCGAGTCCCTTGAATCTAGGAGGGCTGTTAGCCCCCTCGTATTGTATAAATAAGAAGGCCTCAACCTTCGTAGTTTACTTTTGGGAACTGTTGGTATTTGCACTATAGTGCTGTCCTTTCTTCATCTCGTTTTTATTAGCTATTGTTGTACAAACTTTCTTGTGATGATTATTTTTGAGTAATGAGAAACAGTCTTACTTGGCATCAGATCTGAGTTCTTTATAGGAGCCTGCAGCTCTTGGGGTTGGGCCCAACCCAAGTGCTAAGGCCTCCTTTATGTATTGTTATTTGTGCTTCATGCATTTGCAAAATTATTTCTGTTAAAGTAGATTAAATCTTGTTGATTAACTAGGTCACTGTTAATGGTTAAAAAGACTTATGATGCTCAGATTTAGTTGATAGGTTGTTTACAGGGAAAAGATTCAAAAAAGGGCCATCAAACATCACTGGTTTCACCTCTCCCTCAGTGGGATCAGGAGCTGGGATTAGGGACACCTTGCTGCCCACAAAAACACTGATTTTGCTTTGCCATGTAATCACTAGTGTTTGATTTTCATGTGTAGAAGTTGGTTACAAGTTTAGACTTTTGCTTGCTTAGTTGCATGAGTTAGTATACATGGTTTCATTGTAGTTCAAACTTATGTTCATTCTTTGTGCTGACAGTTAGGTCAGATTAGGTCAACGTAACTAGGTTTGTGATTTTACAAGTCTTCATCGGTTCGGTTGGAAAAACGACTTGCAGAGCACCTGTACCACTCCTCCACCTGCCCATACTCCATCCAACCCATCTGCTCCATCCCTCAACTCAGCTTCTAGCCTTACGTTTGCCATTTGCTCACATAACCCTAGCTTTTGTGCATCATTGCTTCAGTCTTCCTTGAACAAATCCAGCCATCTACCTCTATCCTCAACTCCATCCACCAAGTCCCAATCCACCTCCAACCCTTATCCTACCTCCATACCCACTCCTTCATCTTTCTCCATCCATCCATCCTTCAAAATCCCATTTCTGAACATCCTGTAGAAAGTTACAGAACATCCTGTAGAAAATCACAGACATCCTGTAGAACCCCTGCAGACTTCCTGTAGAAGCTCACGAATGAAGTTTCTTGATAGCCAAACTCTGTGAAACTCTCTGGAAGGATGTTAGGGACCCCTTAGGCCCTCTCCGAACCTTCCCGACTTCATCCAAGCATTTCCCCTTGCCAATCCACCTCTGCACAGTCAAAACAGTCAAATTGCATGCATGATAATTCTGACAACTTATTCAAAAATACAAAAAGATGTTTTTTCCAGATGTTATTATAGAAGTAGCTTAGATACATGTATTTACCTTCCTATAAGTCAATGGCATCTCTTCCAGTTGCTTGCATCCTCTTTCTTGCACTTGTAGTGTTAGTCGATAAAACTAGGGTTTGCTAGGGTTTGCATTTCCTCTCAGCTTTCTAGTTTCTTTTTGCAAGTAGATCAACCTTCTTTGAGTTAGATTTCTTCCATCAGTTAAAAAGCTTCTTCTCAGAGCTCATAGAAGTTTTCTTAAGCCCCTAGCGGACTTGTGCCAGTTGACCAAGTGACAGCTGCGGCAAGAGCTAGTACTTGTGCATACAACACCGTCGCTTCCAAGTTTGTTACGAACTACCGGGTTGATAAAAGTAAAGAAGGGAGTCCCAGGAGTTGCAACATTATTGCTGCAATACTGGAGCTCACCACCTATAGAGAGGCTTGTTCCCCCTGTAAGACTGCTTTGGAGTCCATCAATTTGATCCTTTCCTTCCAGGTGGAGGTCTTCAGACTCCCTCTCTCATAGGTGATAGAGATTTTGGAGGGAGATTCATCCTTTTTCACAGTAGGTGCATCCTCAATATTAATGGGTTCTTTTGATGGTGGCTGGAGCTTTCCCACCTTAATCCTAGTGCTCCTCCTGGCTTTGAAATACATTGATGTCTGTCTTTTTCTTTTTCCCTTTTGCTTAGTTGGAGTGCTTAATACAGCAAGCACATCTGCTGCTTCCCTTGCCAGTGTTTCGGGGGATATTTCCTCCTGCTGTTTTTGTTCTTCACCCTCTACAGTTTTTCCTGAGTCTTCTGTTGTCCTAGGTGGTGTTTTATCCTTTTCCTACTGAGCTTCTGCCTTTCTAGTGGCAACCTTCTTCTGAGCTGTCTTGGTTTTCGTTTTCTCAATGTTTGTGTTGGGTCCCTATAGTACTAGTGATTACTCCATTAATATTGTAGTTATACCCCTTATTTATATTTTTGTGCCCCTATTACCCCCATATTGTTATTTATGTGCCCCATAGAATCCCTCTATTGTTATTTTTGTGGCTTTATATTATTATTGTTAGGTCAGCTGGATTATATTGTGACTCCTTAGACTCCTATATATAGGAAGGAGGTTTGGTCATTTGTATCATCCAAGAATTGTTCATTTATGTAATGTAAAGGAGGTTGCCCCCTCGAAGAGGCTGAATTTTAAGGCGTTGATCTATCTTTTCTATCTTTTTCTTGAGCTGGTTTCATAACATTTGGTATCAGAGCTTTGGATTCTAGGGTTTCGCTGCTCCAAACAGGTCATCATGGCATTTTCACTATAACGTTTTTCTGTGAGGTTTCAGAAGTCACAAAAAAAACCCATTTGAGAAGAAATCGTGCTGAACCTTGGGTCCAAATTTCAGATCTTTTCGCGAGATATTTGTGGAGATATGATCTGAGGAAGTTGGTATTTTTGTAGACTCCTGAATTACATTCAAAACAGGTGACCTGGGGAAAATCGTCATAAATTTCTCTCTGGGAATCAGATTGAAATTTCGTAAGAAGGTATAGAAAGAGGACGGACTTTGGTTTCTTGTATATCTTTTTCAGAACCAAAGATCGAAAATTTTGCACGTGGCACTTCATACAAATTCGCTCTTCTGGAAAGGTCTATAATCATGTCATCTTGGGAGATTGTGCATAACTCTTTCTTGGAGAATCCAATTTGGATCAGACTGGTGGCATTGGAAAGAGGACACAAAGATCTACTACAGATCACAAATTCAGAACTATATGATTGGAAAGTACAGAGATACATCAGAGGCAATATCAAGCTCCTACAAAGTGAAAAACGGTGTGTAGATTTTTTTAAATTTTTGCTTAAGCTGGGTTTGAAAATTTATTTTGAAGGAATTCAAAGGGCATAGTAGAGCATTATTATCGGTAACTGATGCCTCGAGGAAAGAAAATGCAAACACCTAGTAAGGAACCTGAAATCTCTAGCTTGACTCATGAAGAAGAGGAAGAAATGCTACATGATATATCAAAATTACAAGAACAAGTGCAACAAATGTCACACTCACAAAAGTTAACAGAAGCTAAGATAACTGGTGTGGAAGCTAAAATGAATGGCATGTAAGCTAAGATGGACAATTTGAAGATAGATTTGAACAAAAATTTGAAGAGAGGCATGGCAGATTTGAAGACAAATTTGACAAATTTTCTACAAGAAATACTTACTAATGGTGAAAAGGTAGTAAAGGAAACTCATGATGAGAACAAAAGAAATGTTAATCATGATTCCATAGACGCTAATGTTGGATCGAAGGATCACCATATTCCAAAAATCGATATGAGGAAGTTTGATGGAAAGGATTCCGCCACATGGATATTACAGATGGAGCAATTCTTCGATCTCAATAATGTGCAAAACACACAAAAGGTACGTATGGCAACTGTATATTTGGAACCAAATCAGTTTGTATGGTATCAATGGCTTTGTTCTCGTAAACAATTTATCACTTGGGTAATTTTTACGGAAGAATTGATAGCACATTATGAGGATACAAAAAGCAACACTTCTTTTAGCCAATTGATAAGTCTCAAACAAAAGGGTTCAATAATGGAGCACATTGAGGAGTTCCAAAAACTGAACATAAGGGTAAAAGATATTCCAGAGGAGCATAGGATTGATGTGTTCATAGGGTCTTTAAAGGATAATATCCAACATGATGTTCGCCTTTGGGAACCTGATTCATTAGAGAAGGCATTCAGGTTAGCAAGAAAAATGGAAAGCAAAATTATGGCAACTAGGAAGCATACCACTCACAACTATAAAGACGGAAGTGTTGTTGCCCCTAGTCTTCCACAGCCTACAAGGTTGACACCACAACAATTGGAAGAAAAAAGAACAAAAGGGCTTTGTTACAGTTGTGATAGCAAATACACAAAAGGTCATAAGTGTGCTGAGAAGAAATTATTCTACATAGATTGTGAAGAGGAAGAAGAAAAGGAGCAAGAAAGGTCAAAAGAAGAGGATATACTCCAGGAACAAAGCCTAGATGAAGAACAAATAAATCCGACCATATCTTGTAATGCATTGGTGGGAATTACCACTCCTCAAACCATCAAGATAGAAGGACAAATCAAGAAGAAAAAGGTAATAGTGTTGATTGATTTAGGAAGCACCCACAATTTTATTCATTGTAGGGTAGCAAAAGAATTGAATTGCTTCCTATATCTAGCACCAGAGTGTCAAGTGATGATTGCAAATGGAGGAACAATAAATTTCTTTGGAAAGTGCCATAATATCAAGCTATCGATGGGAGAATATGTATTGACTAGCCTAATGCTTTCCATTCCAATGGGAGGTGCTGATGTTGTACTAGGAGTCCAATGACTACAATCCTTGGGTACAATAGCTTTTAATTTTCAAGAACTTTTCATCAAATTTTCTACGGAAGGAAAGGAAGTTGAATTAAGGGGTATTGCAAGGAAACCAGGAAAGATAATCAGCTCTAATGGCATGACAAAGCTTCTAAAAAAGGAGCAAAGAGGTGTAATTGCACAATTATGTTCGCTAGATGTTTCCACATTGGAATCATCTATTTCTCCAGATCTCCAAAAAGTCCTGGACAATCATTCCTAGGTATTTGAGACTCCCAAAGGTCTCCCACCTATGCGTGATCATGATCATGCTATTCATCTGATTCCAGGAAGTGTTCCTCCAAACATCAGGCCGTACACATATCCCTATGTCCAAAAAAGTGAAATTGAACGTATGGTTGCAGAAATGCTAGAGGCTGGTATAATTCAACCGAGTCAAAGTTC
This sequence comes from Pinus tabuliformis, assembly GCA_031772625.1. NCBI lineage: Eukaryota > Viridiplantae > Streptophyta > Pinopsida > Pinales > Pinaceae > Pinus > Pinus tabuliformis. The sequence goes on along the minus strand of CM062809.1, from coordinate 31,802,296 downwards.
TTTCTCAGCTCAAGTCGTATTGGTGCACAAGAAGGATGGATCATGGCGCATGTGTCCGGATTATAGGGAGCTCAACAAGCTCACTATTAAAGATAAGTTCCCCATCCTGTCATTGATGAATTACTGGATGAATTGCATGGATCAATTTACTTCACCAAGTTGGATCTTCGTTCGGGATATCATCAAATCAGAATGAAGATTGAAGACATTCTGAAAATGGCATTTAGAACTCATGAGGGTCATTATGAATTTTTGGTCATGCCTTTTGGCCTTACCAATGCACCTTCAACATTTCAAGGTTTGATGAATTCAATTTTCAAGCCATTCCTTAGAAAATTTGTGTTAGTATTTTTTGATGATATACTAATCTACAACAAGTCTTGGAAGGATCATGTTGAACATGTTGACAGGGTGCTACAACTATTGGAGGAGAAACAATTATATGCAAAAAGATCCAAATGTTTCTTTGGAGTCCAGGAGGTGGAATATTTGGGTCATATTGTATCTCATGAAGGAGTTAAGGTAGACCCTAGCAAAATTAAAGCCATTAAGGAATGGAAAATCCCCACATCCATAAAGCACTACGAGGATTCCTTGGGTTGACAGGGTATTATCGCAAGTTTGTTAAGAATTATGGGAGAATAGCAGGACCTCTAACAACATTATTGAAGAAAGATTCATTTTCATGGAATCCGGAAGCAACAAAGGCATTTGAACATCTTAAAGAGGCAATGTGCCAAACACTGGTCTTAGCTACACCGGACTTCACAAAAACTTTTATTGTGGAATGTGATGCTTCAGGAAATGGAATTGGTGCTGTTCTAATGCAAGATGAAAGACCCATTGCTTTTGAAAGTCGTCCAATCAAGGGAAAGTTTTTAAGCAAAGCTATTTATGAGAAGGAATGTTGGCAATACTCCATGCACTTAAGAAATGGCGACCCTACCTAATGGGAAGACACTTCAAGGTAAAAACGGATCATGATAGCCTTAAATACATTTTAGAACAAAGATTATCCTCTGAAGAGCAACAAAAGTGGGTCAAAAAGATGTTGGGTTATGACTTTGAAATCATCTACAAAAAAGGGAAGCAAAATGTTGTGGCAGATGCACTCTCAAGAAAGGATGAGGATGTGGAAGCATTGTTGTGTGCCATTTCTATTATCCAACCAGATTGGATAAATGAAGCAAGGGAGGAATGGAAGAATGACGAAGAAGTGTGGGCACTTATTCGAAAGCTACAACAAGATTCCAGTACTTCTGATACATTTAGCTGGCAAAATGATTCGTTATGGTACAAATATCGCTTAGACCTCTGTAAGAATTCCCAGCTAAAACAAAAGATTCTTATGGAATTGCACACTTCTCCCTTAGGAGGGCACTCAGGATTTTTATAAACTTACCACAGGGTTAAGAAGGAATTTTTTTGGGATGGCCTTAAATTAGATATTCAAAAGTTTGTGGTGGAATGTTTGGTTTGCCAACAAAATAAAGTTGAAACAATTAAGACACCGGGTCTATTACAACCTTTATCCATTCCAAGCCAACGTTGGGAGGAGGTTTCAATGGATTTTATCACAGGTTTACCCAAGTCTGAGGGAAAGAGTGTCATCATGGTGGTAGTTGACAGACTTACCAAGTATGCACACTTTTGTGCATTATCACATCCATTTAAAGCCAGTACAATTTCTACTGCATTTATGGAAACAGTTCAAAAGCTACATGGAAACCCAAAGATTATTGTAAGTGACAAAGATCCCATTTTCACTGGAAATTTTTGGACAGAATTATTTTCTTGTCTTGGTACTCAGTTAGCTTATAGCTCATCTTATCATCCTCAATCTGATGGGCAAACTGAGATAGTAAACAAATGTTTGGAAGGATATCTTCGTTGCTTTGTATCTGATAAACAGACACAATGGGTCAAATGATTGCCTCTGGATGAATGGTGGTATAACACTTCCTTCCATACAGCAACAAAAATGACCCCATTTATGGCACTTTATGGGTATCAACCACCATCCATCACATCATATTTAAGAGAAAATTCTAAGGGTCAGGCAGTGGAACATCACATCTAACATCAGTAACAAGTCCTCCAACTCTTAAAGGATAACCTCATGTTGGAACAAAATAGAATGAAACAACAGGCATATCAACATCGCAGTGAAAGAAGTTTTGATGTAGGTGATAGGGTATTCCTACAGCTACAACCATATAAGCAAATGTCCCTAAAGCAAGCTAAGAAGGATAATAAATTATCACCAAAGTATTATGGTCCGTACAAGGTGTTGCAAAAAATTGGTACTATGGAATACAAATTGGAGCTTCCTGCAGCTTCTCGATTGCACCCAGTTTTCCATGTTTCATGTTTAAAGAAGGTTATAGGCGACAAGCTCCCAATTCAAACAATATTTCCAGAACTTGACGAGGAAGGAAAAATTATATTGGAACTGGAAGCAGTCACATAAATAAGAACTCGACAGCTACGAAATTGATCAATTTCAGAGTATCTTATCAAGTGGAAGAACTTATCCATTGAAGATTCCACATGGGAGGATGAGAATTTTATGCAGAAGTATCCAGAACTACTCAAGTGTTGAGGACAACACTTTTTTGAAGGAGAGGGGCATGTTGGGTCCCTATAGTACTAGTGATTACCCCATTACTATTGTAGTTATACCCCTTATTTATATTGTTGTGCCCATATTACCCCCATATTGTTATTTCTGTGCCCCATAGAATCCCTCTATTGTTATTTTTGTGTCTTTATATTATTATTGTTAGGTCAGCTGGATTATATTGTGACTCCTTAGACTCCTATATATAAAAAGGAGGTTTTGTCATTTGTATCATCCAAGAATTGTTCATTTATGTAATGTAAAGGAGGTTGCCCCCTCGAAGAGGCTGAATTTTAAGGCGTTGATCTATCTTTTCTATCTTTTTCTTGAGCTGGTTTCATAACAGTTTGTCCTCTTTCTCTTTGCTTCTCCTGATGCTGTTTCCTTCTCTGCCTTAGGTTAAACTGTGGCTGCGTCCTTTTTCTCTTCTTCTCTCTATTTTTCCTTCTTCACAACATCAATTTTCAATTTTTCTCCCTTCAAACTATTTTCAACCTGAATTTACTTCTCGAGCTTCTGGAGGAACTCAATATTTTGACAGAACAGAGAATATATAAAACAATGTTTTTTCTTACAGAGTAAACAGACTTGCAAATTCGTTTCTTTCCCAAGCTTGATTTTCTATGGTTGCATCTCTTTTTTTTTAGAAGAATTCGAGGAAGAAAAAGACGGATTTCGAGTGCAGAGAAGAAAACAGAGAGACTGTATAGAACTCAGAAAAACACAGGCATACTTTTGTGCTTACATTCCTTTCCTTTTTCAACCCAATATTGTGCTTCTAATTCCACCACCTTGTATGGATATATCACATGCAAAGTGGGTTTCTGAGCCTACCTCTTTTCAAGCTCAAATTTGGCAAAAATTCTGATTTTTTCATCTGCAGAGCTGCTCTCTGGCCTTCTGGTAGAAAGCCTTCTATAGATGGTGTTCCTGCTCCTATAGAATGCAGTAGTGCTCCTGTAGAGCCTGATAGGCGGGAGGGTTTTGAAAAACTAGCGGAAAATGACTGGTTCGCTGTTTTGAAGGTGGTAGGTGAGTGCTGCAGTTGAGAACTCGTCGATGCAAATGAAACAAAAGGTGGTGGAGGCTTAGACCGCACTGTACTTAAGCTGATGGCATAATCGGTGGTGACGAGGTGAGGTGGCCGGATTGGTATGTTATCCCCATCTGGACCGTTGGTCCTACGTTAGTGTCATTATGGTTTTTCACGTCGCTTGACCGCCATCACCTCCCTTATTCCCATTATACACCGCCACCACTACTAATTTTGAGTTTTTCTTCCCGATTTGAGGGGCAACACGTGCTGACTGCGTATCTGAACTGCGGTTTGAATGGGACAAAGCTTGTTTGAATTGAACGAGGGTGGCCAATTAGCTGGCAATCGATTTCATTTAATCGTGACCATCCCAATAGTTCATGCAGTTCCTAAATAATATTCATTCAACAGAGGAATGGGTTTTAGCCACTTACCTATTAGTCGCTGCTGTGCTCTGCATGTTCAAACTTTGGCACTTCATTTTCTCATTACTACTGCTGTTGGTGCTCTGCACGCTCGGACTTTGGCTTATGCTAATGATTTTTCAATCAGGCTCTGAGCCTTGCATGTTGCATATATCTTGGCTGCGCTGACCTTGTCTTTGTAGCTTGTTTTTTAAAGGGATTAGCTACTACAAGAATCCTGCAAGATTTCCTGTAGCTGCTTCTCTCTCTGAAATTTCAGGCTGATTCTTGAGCAGGGGCTAAAAAGACAGTTGAAGAAGGCTCTGAATGAAGGGAATAATAGCTGGAAGGCATCAGGTAAGAACAGGTGAAGAACGTTGCTGCTTTTTTTATCATCATCATTTTTTTTGTTTGTGTTTAAAGAATGAAAGAAATAGAATTTCTGTATTTGTCTGTGCGGAGAAATAAAATCAAGTGGAAGTGTGGGTGTGTAGAAATGGAGAGTTAGGCGGATGGATGGTGGCAGGGAGGTCCACATGCCTTCTAGACAAATTTCCAGCGCTCAGATTCTTCTCTGAACTTGATTTTGGGCTTTCTATAGTTTCTACAGGAGCCTCTTGTATAATGCACAAAGTTTCCTGTAGGATGCAAAATTTTTAGAACAAACGAGACCAAGGCCTGGAAAAAGACAATGGCAATGGAGGAATGAGTTATCAAGGTTGTATGCAGCCTGGCCATGTGTTTTCTCTTGTGTAACCCTCCTGCAACCTGCAATGCATTAAAAAAGTTAGGTTTTTTCTGTTTTTTTTTTTATGAGACAGCTGGGGCGCCTCTAGGAGGTTTTCACCCTCTTTGCCTACCCTGTGCGCCTCCAAGAGATTTTCACCCAGGGATATTTTATTCATTTTTCTGTTTTTTCTCTGTTTTTTTTTTTTTTTTTTTTTTGCTCAGGGTGCGGGTGGAGTGGAGACAGGGACCTGCTCCACTACCAACACTGTTTTACCCAGATTCTCAATGAACTCCTGCTTGGAAAGGGGCTTCCTGTAGATCTCCAACCTATTCCCATTGATGAGCATGGGGATGGCCTCTTCATCAATGGTCTGGATTAGGACTGAACCATTGTCATTGCATTTTTTTACTGTGTATGGTCCCATCCATCTTGTCCTCAGTTTGCCCTTGAAATCTTTATATCTCGAATCATACAGCAGCACCCAATCTCCATGCTGGAATTGTTTTTCTTTGAGGTGTCTATCATGCCATATTTTTCTTTGAAGTTGGACTACCTCTGAGTGGAGAAGGGCCTGCAATCTCTGTTCATCCAATCCATTTAGCTGAAGCAATCTTTCCTTTTGTGCGTGGTTGAGATCTAGATCCAGTTGAGCTACAATCCTTAATGTGTTATATTCAAATTATATTGACAGTAGAACATTCTTCCCATAAACCAGCTCATAGGGTGTTAACCCTGTGGTGGTTTTTCAGGTGGTGTTATAGGCTCAGGTGGCCTCAACCAATCGATCTGCCCAATCTTTTCTGCTGCTTCTCACTACCTTAGTCAAAATTCATTCCAAAGCTCTGTTAGTGACTTCCACCTGTCCATTTGCTTGCGGATGATAAGGGGTGGAAGTTTTGTGCTTAATCTTGTGATGTGTGAGCAGGTCTTCAACCAGATTGGAGATAAACTGACTCGCTTGATCTGTGACTAACTCTCTTGGATAGCCAAACTTGTAGAAGATATTTTCCCTCAAAAAATTAGCTACTTTTTCTTCTGTTGCTACCTTGATCGCCTTTGTTTCTACCCATTTTGTTAGATAATCAGTACACACAATGATGTAAGATTTTTGTTTTGAAGGAGGGTTGATAGGACCCACAAAGTCCATGCCCCACTTCTCAAATGGCTCGAAAATCACTTGAGGTTGCAAGGGCATCTCATCCCTTGGAGTAGGTTTCCCCATCCTTTGACATCGGTCACATTGGCTGATATATCTCCTGACATCTTGATGAAGAGTGGGCCAATAGTAACCTGCTTGCAGAATTTTGAAGGCAGTCCTTTTTGCTGCAAAGTGGCCCCCACAGGGCCCATCATGACAGGTTAGGAGGATGTCAAAAACTTCCTCCTCCCTGACACATCGCCTCAAAATCTGATCTGGGCCAAGTTTAAAAAGATTTCCCCCAATCCAGGTGAATGGGGCACTTTTCCTCACAATCTTGCTCTTCTCTTTTGAGGATAGGTGTGGCGGAAACTGTGCTGAAACCAAATAATTTGCTATATCAACAAACCATGGAGAGAGTACTGAAATAGAAAATAGGTGTTCATCTAGCATTTGATCATCCACCATTCCTTCTTCACCTGCAGGCAGATCTAGTCTAGACAGAAAATCAACAACAACATTTTCCTTACCCGGCTTATCAACAATGGTCAAATCAAATTGCTGCAATAAAAGTAACCATCTAATGATACGAGCATTTACATATGGTTTATTCATCAAATACCTAATTGCAGCATGATCAATGTGTATGAATTTTTTATAGTCGGTGATGTAGTGTCTGAACTTATTTAGGGAATGGACTACAGCTAAGAGCTCCTTTTCGGTTACAGTGTAGTTTAATTCTGCCTTGGACAGGTTTGTACTGACAAAGTATATGGCATAAGGCAGATTCTCATCCACTTGCCCTAAGGCTGCTCCTATCGCTTTGTTCGAGGCATCTGTGTGTATGTGGAAAGGTAGGACCCAGTTTGGACCTCTCAAGATTGGGGCAATTACCAGTTTACCTTTCAAGGCATCCAGAGCCTCTTGACAGTTGTCAGTCCATATGAACTCAACATCTTTTCCCAAAATACCAAACAATGGAGAGGCTAGCTTACTAAAATCCTTAATGAATCTTCTATAATACCCCGCTAAGCCTAACAAACTCCGAACATCTCTTACCTTTTGAGGAGGTGGGACCCTTTGGATGATAGAAATCTTGTTGGGATCCACCTGTAATCCTTGCTGAGAAATTGTATGATCTAGCACGGTCCCTTCAGTCACCAGAATTCACATTTTTCAGGACTGAGGGACAGGTTCATTTCAATACGCTTGGCTAGAACTTTCCCCAGGTTAGTCAAAGCTTCCTGGAAGTTAGAACCATAAGGGGTAAAGTCATCCATATATATTTCCACTGAATCATGAACCAGTTCAGTAAATATGCTCAGTACTTCTCTCTGGAAAGTGGCGGGAGCATTGCACAACCCAAAAGGAAGGACCCGGTAGGCAAAAGTACCCCAAGGACAAGTGAAAGTGGTCTTATCTTGGTCTTTCAGGCTGATTTGGATTTGGTTGTACCCGCTAAACCCATCTAGGAAGGAGAAGAACTTCTTCCCTGCCAGGCCATCTAGCACTTGATATATGAAAGGCAAAGGGAAATGGTCCTTCTTGGTGGCTTTGTTTAGTTCCCGATAATCTACATAGATTCTCCACTTCCTGTTTTTCTTTGGCACTAGCGCCAAAGGAGAAACCCATTCACTGTCAGAGATGGGATAGATGAACCTTGCATCCAGCAACTTTTGCAGTTCTTCTTTGATAATGTCCTTAAGGGCTGGATTCATCCTCCTTTGAGGCTACCTTACTGGTTTACAATCTTCTTTAATGTAAAATGTGATGAGTACAGACTGAAGGGTGGACTCCCTTCATCTCCTTATAGCTCCAAGCAAAAGCATCCAAGTGATTTTTAAATAAGCTACACTGTTCTTTCTCCTGAGAGGTGGATAGGGATGAGTTGATCTTCAAGGTTATTTCTAGGTCGAATTCCACATCCTTAACTCGGAGAGAGGTCGGATCAGCCACACAGAGATCAACTAAGGGATTGGCTTGGTTTCTTCCACCGGCTCTTCTAATGGCAACACACTGGGGGGTGGATTCTGAATCAAGTTCTCAATAAGATCATCCTCGGTTTGTGGACCGCCCATGGTAGCCTCTACTATACACAATGGTGCGGAATAGACTTCATCCTCATCTTCCTCCTCCAACCAGAGAGGTAAATCATGTTCTTGCAGAGGTTGGGCAGGAGGATATAGGACTAGCTGTTTGGACATATGCCCATTCTTGATTGTCATGTTCCCAGCTCGACAGTTGATGTAGGCATCTGCAATAGCCAACCAAGGTCTCCCCAGGATGAGAGGATACCCAATGAGATTTTCCTTTGGTTGGAGAACCAAGAAATCAGTAGGGTACTCCCAGGAATCAATAGAGACCATTACATCTTCTACAATCCCCTCAAGGGTCACGGTGGAGCGGTCTGCTAACTGCAGCACTGTTGAGGTCTTTCTTAGGGAACCTTGAAGGTTGAGTTTGAGCATAGTGTCCCTGGTCATCACATTAATGGCATCCCCTAGATCAATCAAGGTATGGGGGATTACGGTGCCATTGATGTGGACATCGACTACATGACTCCTAGGTTCTAGATATTTCAGACATATTACCTGCTCCAACATTAAGTCGGACATATTACCTGCTCCAACATTAGGTCGGACAGTTGTCCTATGACATTGATAGTTAGAGCATCTCTCTTGCACCTGCCTGGGTGCTTGAAGCACTTCTCCTTGATCATCTTGTTGTATATAGGCACATCCTTTATGGCTTGGAGAAGCGATGTGTTTACACATAACTGTTTCAATTCTCCCAGAAGTTCCGTTTCTTCTAGGGTCGGTTGCGTGGTTCCAGTTAGTCTCTCAGGAAAGGGTGGAGTGAATTTTGGTTCTTCTCTTCCTCATCCTCCTTAGGAGGAGGTTGGCTAAATGGGATAACCTTCCCAGATCGTAGGTTAATCTCCTGAATCTCCACAGCATAGGTCGGGCATGATGTTTCTCCACTATATACCTGCTAGGCCTGTCTGTTGTTAGGGTTCGGGTTCGATTGAGCAGGTATTTGGGGTTGTCTTGGTGGAGCAGGAGGTAATGGTTGTGGTTGAGCAGGTGGTGGAGGCAAAAGAGCGGGAGGAGAGTTGTACTGGGGCCTCCACCCCTGATGAGGTGCATTCCACTGAGGCTGTGGCTAAGCATAAGGGTGAAACGAATGAGCAACTGGAGGAGCTTGGTATTGAGGAGGATACGACCAAGGAGGGGGTGTGGACCAGGAAGGATGAGCAGGGGGACCCCAAGAAGGCATGGAAGTGGCTTGATTGGGGTTGTAATAGGTTTGGGATGTTCCTTGCATTCCCTGCTAGTAAGGTTTGGGTCCATGTGGCCTCCTTTGGTTCATGAAATAGAGTGGTTCAGTGGCTCCTTCAGCCCCCTGATATGTAGCTTTGATTCCGGGCAAAGAAGGGCATTGATTCGTAGGATGGTCTTATTCACAGACTAAACACTCTTCTATAGAGTGCAATGGACATTCGTTCCTAGGATGCTTTCTAGTGCACCTGGGAAAAAATATGGCCAAAGCCCACTCGAATTCCTCTTGTTTTCTTTTGATATGCAAGGTATCCATTTGCATGGAAAGATTCTGCCTCACCTCACTCTTGAAATCTTCTAGCCGATTCTCAAGTTCGTTTCTAAGGGATGAATTGGATGAGGATGTACTGGCTAAAGGTTGACTTCCCCTACCTCTCTTTCTAGCTGACCTGGAATGGTTTCTAAACATAGTCTTTATGTCATCATAAGGTAGTTGGTAGATGTCTCCCCCAGCCAGCAAATGGAGGGTATCTAGAAGGTCTTCAGGGACTCCTCTGAGCAGAACCAACTTCAGAGATTCAGGGTCAAGTGTGCACCTGACCCTTTTATAACTGAGTTGAAACCTCTCTTCATAGTCTTCTAAAGATTCATCACTACCCATGGTCATTCAGAAGATTTCTTCCTTGGTATCCTTTGACCTACAATAGTCCCAGTATTTGTTGTTAAAGGCTTGTTGCATCTGAGCCCAAGTTGTGATACTATTTCCAGGTAACCCCATGAACCAGCGCAATGCTGCATCCTTGAGGGTAGAAGGAAACAATTTCAACTTCTGCTCGTCTTCTGCATAGTCATAGGTTCGACAGAGAATAGCAAATTCAAACAAGAAGGTATCATGATCTTCGATATTCGGCCCATGGAAGTGAGGTAAGGTTGAAGGGCTTATGTTTTTCATTTTTGTGTCCCCATTAGTTTCTCGGATAGGAAAGGCACCTTCTATTCTTTCCCCATTTCCTCTAACATTTCTGTTTTCAGCCATGGTCTCAGGAGGAATGGTTTCTTGCTCTTCTTTTGTTATAGGATCTTCGTATATCTTTGGAGGTTCACCTATAGGTTCTTCTAGATCACTGCCACCAAAGAAGAGAGAAGGGTGACTCAGTGATGTGGTGGGGGTGTTGGGTAGGAATTTTCCTGAATTGTCTCTGTTCCTACGAGGCATGAAAGGAAATCTATTTTTTTTGGGTGATTTTTGTTTGTTTGTTTGTTTGTTTTTTTTTGCTGCTTGTACCTGCAAAAAATGAAATGGATTGAACAACAAATTGCAACTAACTGAAATAAACCTTGCTGAAATGAAAATTGCAGAATTGAAATGAAAGCAAGAGATGACTAATCTACTTTGCTGAAATGAAATTGTAGAATTGAAATGAAAGAAGGAAATGACTAATATACGCTTGCTGAAATGAAATTGCAGAATTGAAATGAAAGAAGGAACTGCCTAATATACTCTTGCTGAATTGAAATTGCAGAATTGAAATGAAAGCAAGAAATTTCTAATCTACACTTGCTGAATTGAAATTGCAGAATTGAAATGAAAGCAAGAAATGTCTAATCTACCTTTGCAGAATTGAAATTGTAGAATGGAAATGAAACGATTAATCTACTTTTTGCTGAAATAAAATACTTAGCAGAATGTTGCAGTAGAAAAAAGAAGAAAAGCAGTAATCACAAAATACTCTGACACTTCCCCGACAATGGCACCAAAAAGAGTGGTGAGCTCCAGTATTGCAATAATAATGTTGCAACTCCTGGGGCTTCCTTCTTTACTTTTATCAACCCGGTAGTTCGTAACAAACTTGGAAGCGACGGTGCTGTATGCACAAGTACTAGCTCTTACTGCAGGCTATCACTTGGTCAGCTGGTGCAAGTTCGCTAGGAGCTTAAGCCAACTTCTATGAGTTCTCAGAAGAAGCTTTAGCTGTGATGAAAGGAAACTAACTCTACAGGGGCTATTCTACTTGCAAAAAGAGAAGGAAAACTGAAATGAAACGCAAACCCTAGTTGTGCAAGAAAAGAGATAGAAACTACTGAAATGGGTGCCATTGATTACTGAAAAAGAAAATTGCATTTATTTAAGCTACTTCTGAAGAGAAATGAGAATAAATCATCTTTTTGTACTTTTGAGTATTTTTATGTGGAATTATTATGCTTATGGTTTGATTGGTTGTGACTGTGCAGAGGTTTGGTGGCAAAGGAAGATGGAGTTGGCTCTTGCAGATGGTGAGGAAGGTGTGGAGAGGTCCTAAGAAGTCTCTAGTACACTTCTGGAAACTTCCATTGCGATCAGACTTCGAAAAATCACTCGCAGGAAATTCTACAAGAGGCTGCAGGGGATCTACAGGAGGCTCTATAGGAGGATCTACAAGAGGAGGCCAAAAGTGGTTTTTGGACGTTTGACGGTGGAAAAATGATGGGAAAGAGGAAATGAAGGCTAGATGAAGGTGTTGAGGGGTCTATAACTTTGTCAATGAAGATCAGGAATGAAGGAGATGGTTGGATTTGTTCAAAGGGCAAGAAAGCAACTTTGTGGAAAAAAGGCAGAAATTAGGGCAGATTGGCGAAATTGGGTGAATGAGTCGAGAAATCTGGAGAGATGAACTAGTACAAGCTATTTTATGGAGGACTGATAAGCTGGAATGTTCTACAAGTAAGTTGCACACTTAATTCTCAAAACTGACCAAAGTAAGAATCGAAAAACAAAGTTCTGTCTATCTTAACCTAATTCTGACCTAAAACCAGAAAAATGCTAAACAATACTTTATGAACAAAATATTATGCGAGAAAACAATGGTAAATGAACATGAAATGATCTAAGCATGTGAATTCAAACTAATATCAACTTCTCCAACTTGAAATATCACACCAACAATAAAATTGGAAGAGCAAAAACTGTGTTTTTGGTGGCAGCAGTAGTGCCTTGACCTCAAATCATGGTCCCAAGGAGGGAGAAAGGAGATCAAGACCTGCTGGTGGCCTTTTTGGATCTTTTTCTGTTACTGCAACAAACTACTCAAGCAACTTGAAGCAAAAAAACTATTCTAACCATCAAAAGCAACCTAATTTAACAAAGCAAGATTAACCTAAACAACGGAAATTATCTGATGAATGAAAGCAAAAGCATATAAATACACAAAGGAGGTGCTAGGCACTTGGGTTGGGCCCTAACCCAAGATCTTCAGCCCTATAGAAAAGATCATTGCTGGTTCAAAACTTGGTTCCTCTTCATTTATCAAAAAATAACAGTTACATCACAAAACTGTCTTCAAAAAGAGCTTGAAAATGAGCTGAGTACAAGGCTGCACAAAAGTGCGAAAATATACTATGAAATGGCTAACCTACTGAGGCTTGAAGCTTTCTTATTTATACAAGTGGGGACTCCCAACAGTCCTCCTAAACCTAAGGAACTTGGCTGCCTAGAACTGAAGATAACAACAACCCTACTTGACTTGCTCAGCTGCCCCTTGGAATCATCAATGTGGGCCTTTGTACTCCGAGCTGCTGATGGAGAACTAAAGGAAGGGGTCATTAATGAAGGAGACACCCCTCCTATAAGTCCTCATCCCTATTCGCTCGAGTTTGGCTGCCATTTTGCTCATAAATTCCCGGTTCTTGTCGAAAATCGTCCAAAAAATCTGCAATAAACACTCATTAGACTACATGGCAAAGTGACTATCCCCATTCACTCTATTGACATAAATATGTTCAAAAACATGCACAAAACTATTGAGAATGGTGGATTAAATGAAAATAATAGGCAGAATTAACCCATATAGTTACCCATTTCTGGGGCTCATCATGAGGAACTAGGATATTCCCTGGAAGCACACTTAACAATCTTGACCATAGTTTGAGGGGGTAGCACCTATCTAAATAAGGACTTGCCTTTAGTAGGTGACACAATATCAAGTGTTGGATCCTTGCTATGGAGACTATAATTCTTTGGGGTTGTCCACATGTCTTGTGTAGAAAATCTTGTAGATTCACAAGCTCATGCAATGTACTAAAGCAAAAGACAAGAATCTATTTCTACTTTCAACCAGCGGAAGCCAATAGATTGATGAAAACAATAATCAATAAGAGGAAGATAATCAAATACACATAACATAATAAATATCTGGGGAAAGCGTCAGCTAAAAACCCCACTATCTATATTACATATATCAAAAATCCAAGATGATAATACAATGCTTGTTCTCACAAGAATAATCCCAACACTTAGTATGATCAATCCTCAGTTCACAAGCAATCTCTTGGCCAACACTTAGCTAATTTTGTAGCTCTCCAAGCCCCTATTTCCTTGCGCAATTCCTATGGATGAATAGCCCATATCAATGGGAACACAATGCATCCAAAAGTGCACAATACACACTAGGTTCAGTTCCTGATTGCATGCATGATATATACAACTCAGTAAACATACAACTGATAGTACATTATCCCTTCACCCTAGTCTCAACTGGGTCTTTCTCAGAATCGACATGCATGAGTTTCTGATGAGGGAATCTTCAGTTAACTGGAGTAGCACTAGTGGATACATAAGTGCACCAACTAAATGTTAACTCTGTAGGTTTTAACCCCGTATAGAAATTACCTGCATACGAATTATAAAACAAAAAAATAAACAATAGTGAGAGCATAACGCATAAAACACATATACACAGAGATTTTCCCCTGGATCCCAAAACCGAAACTACCAACTTGATTTTTCATTATGTTCCTTTAAATGTTATAGTGCATATATATACAGGCCGAAGCATCCAATACCATGGACCAAAAAACCATCGTGTCCAAAACCATGTGCGAAAACTATGCACAAAACCACAGGTAGGTCTGCCCAACCTAATATAGGGTCTGAAAAATTTTTCCTCGGGGTGCTGCCCCAGACCCTGTAGAGGGGGGCTACCTGCCCCTCCAAACCCCCTAGATAGAATATAACACAACTCAAAAAACTCACTATTAGTTCCTCAAACAGTTTGGAACTAATTTAACTGAACTTAACTCAGTAAATAGAGTTATCTAATTACAACTCACAATTAACTCATACTGGACCCCTAAAATATAGGGAGAACATATACATGACTTCAGAAAGACTTCCAACTCGAAATTCCTAAGCTAATTAAGTTAATTAAACTTAATTAAATATTTACAAATTTCTATGAGAATAGAATTCGATTTTAATTCTCAGTTTAATTCAAGGACAAATCAAACTGGAATTTCTTGTTGCCATTTCTCAACACTCCCTCTCAACAAGAAAGGGATTATCGACTACCCTGATCCTGTCTCCGTGAAACTCGAATTTACATTTTTAAAATGCCTTTCTCAAAATGTCAACATCTTGCTCCTCCGTGGGAATGTACTCTAACAACATAATCATCTTCAATACACAATCTCTGAGATGATGATATCAGATATCAATATGCTTGGACTGATCATGAAAAACTGGATTTTCGGAGAGTTTGATACAACTTTGATTATCGCAATGAATCACAGTTGGATCCATCTGCTGACAAAACAAACCAACCAGGATCTTCCTCATCCATATGGCCTCACATGCTGCCTGACTCACATCCACGTACTCTGCGTCTGCTGAACTAAGTGCAACCGATCTCTGTTTCCTACTGTACCAAGAAACTGCCGCTGACCCAACACTGAAGATCCCTCCTGATGTGATCTTCCTGTTGGATGGAATCCCTACCCATTCTGAATCGATGAAGACTTGAAGCTTCACTCCCTCTATTTGCATAATCCATACTGAGAAGTTCCCCTAAGGTATCTCAACACATGCTTTGCCGCCTTCCGATACAGCTTGGTAGGCCTAACCATCGCTTGACTAAGATGGTTAATTGCATAGCACATATTCGGTCGTGTGTTCACCAAGTACATGAGTGAACCCACAAGCTGCCTGTAAACAATAGCTTCCACTACTTCCACTGAAGTAGAATCCTCCTTCCTCTAGTTATCTGCTAGAGGAGTCTCCATGGGTTTCCTGCTCTCCATGTGTAATATCCTGAGTATTCGTTGGCATATTTTCCCTGAGACAAACAACTCCCCATCTCCCTGCCATACCTCCATGCTAGGAAAGTAATGCATGAGCCCCATGTCCTTCATCTCAAACTCTCTTGCAAGGTCCTCCTTGCAATATTCGATCAACTGATCATCAACTGTCAGTATGAAATCATCAACATAAAGTAAAATGATCAACAACTTACCTTCCACCACTATGTGGTACATGTTTGTATTTGCTTCACTCTTTGTGAATCCAACCCAGTGAAGTAGCTATCTATCCTGGTGTACCAAGCATGGGGTGCCTGCTTCAGCCCATACAATGCTCTCTTGAGCTGGCACACATGTGACTCACAATGAAATGTTTCAAAAAATTTAGGTTGCTCTATGTACACCTCTTCCTCAATCATGCCATTAAGGAATGTTGTCTTCACATCCATTTGATGTATGTTCCAACCCAGTTGTGCTGATAGTGCCAATATAGATTTGATTGACAAGTACCTTGCAACAGGAGCAAAGGTCTCATCATAGTCAATCCCCTCTACCTTTGAAAAGCCACATGCCAAAAATATTGCCTTATGCTTCTCCACACTACCATCTGTAGCTTTATGTACCTTGTAAATCCAACGGGAGCTCACCACTAACTTGTCCTACGGTCTCGGGACCACATCCAAAACACTATTACGAACTATGGAGTCATACTCCTCCACTATGGCATCAAGCCAAATCAGCTGCTACACTGCTTCCTTAAAGGAAGATGGCTCTATCACAACACATTCACCCATAAGAGCCATGTATCCAGTGTACCTCTCAGGTGACCTCCTCTTCCTACACTGAGAAGTGGGTGCTCCCACATTCTCCCGTGCATCATCCAACAATATGTCAGCCTCTCTGGTGTGATTTCTTCCCTCTCTAGAAGACTCTGCCTGAGTGGATGTCTCCACTCTTGGATCCTCTGCATGTGGCTGCTCCACATCAATCTGAGGCTCCTCAACCTTAGGAGCTAAAAGCTCCTCATTCGCATGTAGCTCAATCTCCCTCTCAAGGGAAACTCACATGGACTTCTCCTCGTCGAATCTGACACTCCTGCGAACCACTGTCATACTACTGGTTGACAAGTACACCCGATAGTTGTGAGGTGTATCATTGCACCCCACAAATATCCCCAACTTTGCTATCGGATCAAGCTTCTTCTGTGCATATTTGGTCACATGGAAATATACCAATGACCCAAAAATCCTGAAGTGACCAACATCTGGCCTCTTATAGGAATACGCCTCCTCTGGTGTCATCATCTCAAGTATCCGATGTGGGCTATGGTTCTGAACATAAACCATTGCGTTTCATGCCTCAGCCCACAAGTGTAGTGGTAGGCCATGATCATGCAACATTGGCCTCACTACCCCTACTATGCTTCTGTTCTTCCTCTCAGATACCCCATTCTGTTGAGGGTTATGGGGTGCAGTCAACTCTCGTTTAATCCCTTTCACTGTACATAACTTCTTAAACTCGCTTGAGACATATTCACCACTGTTATCACTCCGTAGAGATTTAACCTTACTGCCTGACTCTTTCTCCACCAAAGCTTTAAACTCACAAAACTTTGTGAAATTTTGATCCTATTTCTGCATGAAAAATATCCAACATTTACAAGAATAGTCATCAAAAAATGTAACATAATACATGTGTTTGGACGTGGATGATGTCGAGAATGGTTCGTAAACATCTTAATGGAATCTCTCTAGAATAGCCTCTGCTCGACTGTCTCTGTCATGAAAGGAAGACTTGGTGTATTTTCCCAAAGTAAACCCCTTGAATGTATCAACTTGCTCAAGCATACCTTTGGGAAGACTAATAGAGATCTACTGCAATATCCTCAAAGCCCCATGATGCAAGTGGCCCAATCACCTGTGCCACAACTCACCAACATCTCGGCTCTGCATCCTTTCTTCTTTTGTGCTCAAAGAAGCACACTCCTCTACCTACAAATTATAGAGATTCTTCACCTGAACCCCTATATTCTTTACTTGACCCGTGGCTATGTGTCGAAGGAACACCTTTCCTTTCAAGAAGATCACATCATAGCCTCTATCCTCAAGCATGGAAATGGATACCAAGTTCTTCTTTAGCCTGGACACATACATAACATTCTTCAAGGTGAGTGGATCCCCATGCTCCCTCTGAAAAGTAATCGTGCCCAATCCAGTAACACTATACTTCCCGTCGTCACCCATCTCGATATGAATATGGAGATATTTCTCCTCCAGGTCACTGAATAACTCTTTGTTGCTAGTCATGTGGAATGAATCTCCACTGTCTAAGTACCATACACTTCCCATCATTGATGAAACCATGCATGCAATGAGGGAAAATTCCAATTGTAATTGAGAGGCCAAAGCGTCACTTGCCGCTCCTCTTGAGGACTTGTTCTTGGTCTTCTTGAGTGGACAATTTGTAGAAAAATGGCCCAGCTCATGACAATGAAAGAACTTAACTTTTGTTATGTCTTTCTTCTTACCTCCATGATAAGAATCCAATTTGGAATGGGAAGATTTCCCTTTCCCTTTATTCTCCTTAATCGCTAAGGAAAAATTCTCTTCATCATCAATATTTGATGAAGAGCCATCCCTGATGTTCCTCCTGATCTCCTTCTGCATCAAATCTGACCACAGTCATTCCCAATATGGAAGCTTCTCTCGACCGTTGACAGAGTCCTGATAACTATGCCAACTCTTTGGGAGTCCTAGAAGAGCAAGACTCATCATATCTTCCTTGGCAACCATAATTCCAACACTTCGAAGTTCATCATGACATTGAGTCAACTTGGTCATGTATTTTGAAATAGTCTCACCTTTCTCTGTTTTGATTTTTCGAAGTTTGTCCTTCAGTGCCAATTTCCTTTGGTCACTGTCGTTCTGATACAAGTCCATCAACGCTTTCCACATAGCATGTGGAGTTTCCTTGCCATGGAGACTCAAGACAATGTGGTATCAAACTCCCTCAAGGATTATCCGCCTTGCCTTCGCCACACACTTCTTCCATTCATCCAAATTCTGTGCATCCGATGTTTTTGGCTTAGGAATTTCTTGAACAACGAATTCCTTCAAGCCATTATCCTCTAGCACAACCTCCATTCTATCCCTCTAGGCTATAAAATTCGAGCTTCCTTCCAGGGCATACTCGAGTCGCAAACCATAGAACGCCATCTGCCGATCCTGAAGTATGAAATGAAAAGTAAAATTTCACCTGTAACCCAAAACTAAAAAATTTGAAATCTCCTCTAGTATACTATTCTTAGCTCCGATACCATGTAGAAAATCCTGTAGATTCACAAGATCATGCAATGTACTAAAGAAAAAGACAAGAATCTGCTTCTACTTTCAACGGGCGGAATCCAATAAATTGATGAAAACATTAATCGATAAGAGGAAGATAATCAAATACACATAACGCAATAAATATCCATGGAAAACTTCAGCTAAAAACCCCATTATCTGTATTTCATATATTAGAAATCCAAGATGATAATACAATGCTTGTTCTCACAAGAAAAATCCCAGCGCTCAGTATGATCAATCCTCAACTCAAAAGCAAGATCTTGGCCAAAAATTAGCCAATTCTGCAGCTCTCCAAGCCCCTATTTCCTTGCACAATTCCTATGGTTGAATAGCTCATATTAATGGGAACACAGTGCATTAAAAACTGTGCAATCCACACTAGTTTCAATTCCTGATTACATGCATGATCTATACAACTCAATAAATCATACAACTGATAGTACACTGTCCCTGCACTTTAGTATCAACTAGGTCTTTCTCAAAATCGACATGCATGATTTTCTGATGAGGGAATCTTCAGTTAACTGGAGTAGCACTAGTGGATGCATTAGTGCACCAATTTACTCTTAACTCACTATTAGTTCCTCAAATAGTTTGGAACTAATTTAACTGAAATTAACTCTAATTACAACTCACAATTAACTCATACTGGACCCCTAAAATATAGGGAGAACATATACATGACTTCAGAAAGACTTCCAACTCGAAATTCCTAAGCTAATTAAGTTAATTAAACTTAATTAACTATTTACAAGTTGCTATGAGTATAGAGTTCGATTTTAATTTTCAATTTAATTTAAGGTCAAATTAAACTGGAATTTCTTGTTGCCATTTCTCAACATCTTGTGATTATCCCATATAAATTTCCCCAATTGTCTATGTATCTATATCCACTATTCAATCCCATGAGAACATGGTTAACTCTCCAATTGTTTCTTCTTTTATCGTACTAAGCTCAACTTCAACTTCCTGGGTTGGATAATTAGACAACGGTTATTGTTCCAAGAGATGATTGATGATACGAGTCATGGATTTGACCCATTATGGAAATTTATTTTCAAAATTGTCGGTCTGATGATATAAGAAGTAGTTGTCCATGCCAAATTCATCTAAATTTAGGTACATGGTGGAGCTTTCAAAAAAATTTGTCTAGTTATTTGTCTTATTTTGGAAGGGTTTAAAAGGATTGTGTCTTAATGAGATCCCCCGTGAACTCTTCTATAGAACCACCACTTCATTTGATAATTTTTTAACTACTTGGAGTGCACTATCCATGTTTGTAGCCTATTTATCTGTCAGTTTTGTTAATAACAATGCTTCTTCCCACTAACCTTTGGTTCCTCTTTGGTTGATATCCTAGCAAAGGACAACATTTCCTTTTCAACTACCAAATCTTCATTAAATTTTCCAGCCAAGGTATTTGTTGGAATGCATAGACAGACAGAAAGAAAGGGAGTAGAATCCACTTTCATTTAAGACATTATACATATAAATACAACATTAGAATTGTTGGATTAACTTCCAAGGTTTCTTGGAACTCCAATAACTATCCACATAACACACTTGTCAGATACAAGGTGAGAAGATGAAGAAATATTCACTCCAAGACTAGTTAATCCTCAAGAACAAATTATGTTGTATGACTAATATATCTTCCTTGTTGTTGAAGAACATTTCAAGGAAGCGATCCATCCAAGGTGAATCATCATTCTTGCAAGAGTCTTGTTTCTGGAGCACCTATCTAAATGATGAATGTGTTTACCACAATTCTCACAAGGGTGAAGATAAAAAAATCGATCTTTCACATGGCCAACTCGATCATAATGTTGGCATTTGCAAATCCACTATGGTTGTGGAATAGGAACAAGTGAAGATGAATCATTCAGAAAAAAAACAAACACTAGGAAAATAGATGGGCCTGGAATAGTCCATAATATTAAGGGACACATCCTTTTCATATCCAAGATTGATCCTTTTCCTATTGTTAACAAATTCTTCCCAAGGTTTGATGATGGGCGTGGGAAACACATGATTTTTATATGGAAAATTCATTTATGTAGAGAAAAATGAACTCCCTAGATCTAGTGGTTTGATCTAGAACAACAGAGGGAAAAAATATTAGTTTTTTCCTTAGAGAGATTAGACTACAAAAAAGAGACCTATATGGAATTCGTAGTAATTTATCCTCTTCCCTTTGCTTGTAAGCTCTAATCCTAGCTCCATGCGCTATAAATGGAACCTGCAACAATGAATAAAACAATCAAATGAACTACAATATCCACGTAGCATAATACAATATCTTTTTTCAATGAGCCAACATGGCATTGAAATACAAGAGCATAAACATAACACCAGTATAGGAAAACAAGATGGTTTTTGTATTAATAAATAAAGGAGAGAGTTATAGCCATATATAAAATATGGATTTGTAGATGCTTCCCCAATTGACTTATCTTTCCTTGTCAGAAAACAAACCTTCACACTCAACTCCAATGAAATTGTATGATGATTCATTAAGCTCAAAGCAACAACATGAGGGCACTATCAATCTCCAAAATCCAACCTAGTAATCTCCAAAAGCCAACTCAGACTCTATGGGAGGTAGTAAATTTATAGGGTGAAAGTGGTAGTTCAGGATTTACCAATCTAGGCTTGAGATCCACATATGCGGGAGGATAAGCTCAAGGGATAAGAGATAATATCACTAGAGTATGATCAAATAGGAATTCAAGATCTATATCCACAGTAAATGGTTAAAACCACCTTTTGGAAGGAGAATTTTTGAAATTATTTTTAATTTTCCCGAAATTCGAGAATCAACGTACCTACAAAATGGAGCAACCTATGTTGATTAGCGTTGTGCTTAGGTATGCAACTTGAACTCGACTCTAGTGGACAAACATGCAGAGTGTATTGGGCCTAAAATCATGGTATTTTAGCAAATAGACCCAAAAACTTAGAATTTTTGGAGAATTGATGATTAGGGATTTTCAAAGGGATTATGACAAACTGTCTAAGGATGTTGATTTATTTGGTTTTCAGGTCTTTTGGGCTGATGTGACAAAATTTCCTGCAACGGATTTCCCCCTAAGTACAAAGTTAGAAGCCGTGGCTGGGGATTGAAGTGCTTTACCTTGTGACAAGTTTGGATCAAGAACACATTGGTAAATATCATCATATGTTACAATACATATAATCATCATGATAGCATTACTGAGGGAGGCATACCCATGCTCAACATATAAGCCAATATTACATGTACAATGATCCAGAAGTCTCGTCCATGATGAAATAGTGTTGACCCATGCTTGGATGATTGTCTAAACGATCATAACCATCATACTTTTTAATCTTGTATGAATCCTGAAATCACAACTTAGATGGATGGAACTAGATCTAGGGTATTCTACCTCGCCACTCGATAGTATGAGTCTAAGCATGCAAATAAATGAGTTGCAGTCGAACATCGTAGACACCATCTGATTACCAACCAATGATGTAAGTCGTTAACAAACACAAGGGAAACCACCGATGATGTTAATGGCTCTCAAGGTACTATAGTACAATCTATGTGGTGTGAATGGGTGAGTTGAAGTTGAACACCACACCGAATCTTCCGATCGAAGGCCAGTAATGGAGAACTATTATCAAGAGCGAGGAAGCTTTCCATTGAGGTATGCAAGCTCCAAGGTACCAAAGGGAGTTTCTAAGTCAACTGCTTAGAAAATGAGATGATGTCGACAGGAGCGACCTGTCGTAGGAGGGCCTTGATGTATCCCTCATCAATGACCCGAAACAGGTATCAATATTTGAGACATAATGATGTTGATGAAGAGCTAGTTCAGGAGCGTCAGACATGAATGAAGGATTAGGAGTATTGTAGCAGATATCAGCTGAAGGAATTATCTTGAACATATCGATGAAACTTTATAGAGTTGGGAGCATTGACCCAAAACTAAATGCAAAGGCTTTTAACATGGTATGATTAACCAAAAAGGCAAGTAGATTTCCCAACCCATTAGTCACGAAGATGAATTGAAGGAGTGTCATGTTCAAGAGTGACTCACTGCCATTAATAGGATAAGTACCCTATTTTCCCAATTTCACCAACCATTTCTGGTAAGTACCTCTTTACTTTTGACAAGTTTGAGGAGGATAACATGTGGTTGATCTATAAGCTCATCCTTCGGATGAATCCTTCTGAGTATTTTTTAAGAACCCTGAGAAGGAGTGGTTTGGTCTTGTCATGTTCAAGGAGTCCAACATTGTTTGATGATTTTACGAGTTTAGTGAAGGTATAACTCGACTTATTTTTCATGTTTATATAGTTTAAAAAAGAGGAAAAATGAAAAATCCAAAGGTTTCTTTTCGTAAATTTATTCTCTTGAGTTGGTAAATCTGCTTGCCTATTTGGTTAATCACATCATATCAAAAACCTGTGTAAACGGTTTTGGGTCAATGTTGCCAAATCATAAAGTGTCATCGATATGTTCAAGAAAAGTCCTTTAGTTGATATCTGCTACAATACTCTTAAGCCTTCTTGTTAAATTGGCAACTAGGGCCAAACTCCATGTGGGTCGGCTTATTTATGGCAGCTGATATTTTTATTGGATCCCTCTCATCGAGAGGTATAGGATTGATCCAAAGATCATCCAATTTCGATAAGTATTTATGGAGATATGAATTTATTTTGTTTATGTAATTATTATCAAGCCGACCAGCTCTTATGTAGGCTCTAGAAGCCCAACCAACGTGTCTATTCATCATCCTCGTTGTGGTATAAATAGATGAGGATTTGATATCATTTACGCACTCATTTTTCTTAACGTGATCTCCTCTCCACGTCTTTGGTTTTTGGAAAAGGAGAGTCACAAAAGGAATACGCTGGCCTAGTTTGATGATGCCCTAATCTGCTAACCTCAGCCGCAGTCAAAGGTGGAAGATGAGCCGCAGATGATGCCCTTATCTACGCTGGTCATGGAGACATACATACGCTGTTCATAGAGACTGATATACACAGGCAATGGAAACATGTATACGCTGGGCATGAGAGTCATATATACGTTGTTAATAGAAGACCTTAGCCCTAATCCGTTGGCAATGGAAACTATATACGCACAGCTCTCTATACGTTGTAAAAGGTAACGAAGCTGCAGTCACAGTGATGCTCTAGCCGCAGACACCTAGCTGCAGAGAGCCAATCTATATCCACAAGGATAGAAGAGCCGCAGTCTAGGTATGTGGAACCGTAGTCAAGACATGTACGCAGTCATGAAGACTCAGTTTCAATCTTCTCCCAGTCTCGGTGATCTCCGTCATCACTGAAGCAATTACAATCTCGGCATACCTGAAACGCAGTATCCCGGATGGACGAAGAAGACTGTGTATATATATTGCAGAAATAACAAGGGTTACATCTCGGCTCTATATTCAGATCTGTCTAGACATATCACAACGAATATATGTGATACTCAGTATACCTGTGATTAAAGGAAATATCTGCGGATGTATAAATCTAGGAATATATATGAACAACATCTCATCAACCTGCAAGTGTTTTCATCAAACAAATGAAGCTGAAGGATCTGTCCTATGATTAAGGATCTCAACATACAATTTATATTAACCTGCATACCTCAGTGTCAACTGTAATTTGATATCTCTCGATGGGTATAAAGTTCCATGGTTGCAATCATAGTTTAGAAACACATGGAGATCTAACCTTCAGGAAGACTTCATGGATATGATAAAGAAGCAACAATGAGGGTCTCAATGATGATGTAATGAGGAAAATGTCAGTCTCAACGCTAATGATGTAATGAGGACAACCTCAGTCTCAGCGCTGGAAGTCTGGGCATAATTACTTTCATAGCATGGTCAAGATCTCAATGAAGCAGTGATGAATGATGATGAAAAATGCGACACTGTGGGCGAAGTAATCATGGGAAGCATGATGTATGGGCAACATGATGAAGATCATGGGCAAAACAGTGATGTATGAGAGCATGAGCAGCATGATGATCATGGGCAGCATGATGGTGCTACACAGCAAGGTGCAGCAAATGGACGAGATGCAGCATGATGATAGGTGAAGAAGTCACCTTGAGAATCAGTTGAAGCAAAATGTCTTCAAATGATCTCATCATGATACGAAATGATCTATGATAGATCTAGATAAGTCAAAGTATTGACTTCTATTGTAAATGTACTCTCTCTCTCTCTCTCTCTTTCTCTGCTGAACTTTGAAGATAAAAGAAGATTTGATCAAAGGTTTTCCCCACACATTGTGGGGTTTGTCCCTGGCTCGCGCCATATCTTGTGTCCTCTTATCTTGGCTTGTCTTCTGCGTTTTATATTTATGTTCTATATGCAGTTTATCGTAATGATGATGTGATTGCTAACTGTGAAAATTTAAATAAATTGCTCTAGCATAGAACATACCTAATCTTAACATGGTATCAGAGCTGAGGTGAAGACAATGCCGAAGCAAGAGTGAAAAAGCAATCACCGAAGACAGTTGGGACAAGACAGAAGGATCAATGGGTTCCTCATAATTCACTTATGGTGAAGTCAAAGCAGAGAATGTTATCAGAATGGCGCAGTGGAAGATTCTGATGGTCCATCTTAAGATCACTTCATTGGGAAGTTCGGATCTAAGGGTGGAAGGAAAGGCGGATGCCTTGTTGAAATAAGTTTGGCCGTTATGCGAAGGAGTGTCCGAATGGCAAAGACACATATCTTGATGAAGATAACAATCATTCCTGGGACATCTTCAATGATCAAAAGAATGACTGGTAATGCAGGTCATCAAGGAAATGGTCGACTCTTCCACGAAAGCAAGGAACCCCAAAATCTCTTTTATGTACCTGATCAAACCTGATGTCCATCTCGGAAATGGAAGTCAAAGGTTACAGGGTGACACTTATCGATGGAAAGGTACGTGTTTGAAAATAGATCTTTTAAAGATGTTTTTGAGTTTAGGGTTGTATCAAGTTGCAGGAAGTCCACTGGGGACCATGTCCATTGACACAACACCGAAGGTCTGTGAGTCAGATGGTGACTAGGATGCCTGAATTCAAAAAGAAGCATGAAGGTACATGTCTGAAATGTACCAAAGGAAAATATTATAAGGGGACCATTCCCCTCATGCAGCAGGTTCACAAGTTTGGAACAACCCGAGGAGTTTGAGAATCATGATCAAGGAATCTCATGTATACAGGTGGAAGAAAGCCCTCTATGGCTTGAAGAAAAACACCTTGGGCATAGTATGAGAGGATTGATAGCTGTCTAATGCAGCTGAGATTCACTAGGAGTGAAACCGATCCAAACCATTACTCGAAGGTTGTGGATGATAAACCTCTCGTACCGGAACCTATGTTTGACAGGTGCAGACCCTCTCATTTATAGGAGACAAAGGGAGTTGGATTCTGAATGTGGGAAGATAAGCTACAAGCTTGTGACTGCCTCGAGGATCTTAACTTTCAGAAGTTATATGGTAATGATGTCGGACCAGATTTGGGAAATGCCTCTGAGTTTCATAAACTCATTCGCGTTGATGTTCTTGGAGAACCTCCATCTGGACATCTGTGTTGTAGTTAGCATGGTGAGCTCATATTTGGTTGAGCCTCACTAGATTGGTGCCAAGAATTTTCTAAGATATCTTCAGGGCACAATCTCTCATGAATTGAGATACACTGCCGGAAATATGAAACCACATGATTATTCGAATGATGAGTGGGCAGGCAGTATGGAGGATCACTAGAGCTTCTTAGTTCTATTTCTCTTTGGAATCTGCCTCGATATCCTAGATGAGTAGGAAGCAGAAGTCGGTGACTCTGAGCACCTCAAAGAAAAATACATTGCTGATAGTATGGCCTTCTGTGAGGTAGTCTGGTTGCTAAATCTCTTCAGTGAGCTATTTGCACACATGATGAATACCATTGTGATTATCTGTGACAACCAGAGATGGGATTCAATTATTGAGGAATCCCGTATTTGACAATTGCTCCAGCAGATAGACATCAAATACTGCCTTATCTGGGAGATGGTAAGTCAATGATCAAGGAGGCTCCATCACACTGAGATGATGTACAGGACAGAGCCCTGAGGAAAGATCAAATTTGTGATTTTCCCGAACGACTTGGAGTTGTCGAGAGACCTTTGTAAAAGGGTCTTGCATGTTGCATACATTGAGCTCTGGGAGCTTTGGGGGGCTTGCAGTTCTATTGGAGCAACATACGACCACAGGGTGACTCACCCTCCCCTGGTGGTGCGCACTGGAACAAGATGATTCACTCTCTTGTGGGACAAGATGATTCGCTCTCTTGTGTAGCAGGATGATTAGTTCTCCTGTGAGGCATGGATTGATGTGTTCTCCATGGTGATTGTAGCAGGATTGATGTGTTCTCATGTGAGGCTTGGATTGATGTGTTCTCCATGGCAGCCTGGATTGTTGTGTTCTCCATGGCGATTGTAGCAGGATTGATGTGTTCTCCTATGAAGACATGATTGATTAAGTTCTCCTGTCGAGGCATCCTACCCATGCAGTCTGGGACTCATGGGAAGTACCTCTCATATGATCAATGAGCAGGGAAATGAAGTTAGGGACCATAGTAGTACCGATGGACACATCATTGTATCTACCGTACTCCCTACGCTAGGATGTCCTCCATTGATCTGGGTCAATGATACTGGTCTGGGAGCAGTGGTAGGAGTTGTACATACTATGACACTGACTTTAGGTCGGCTGAGACTGGTCTGGGACCAGTGGTACATACTCCGAGACTAACTTCGTGTCAATGCAGGACTGGTTTGGGACTAGTGAGATTCGTACATACTATGACGCTGACTTCGGGTCGGTTGAGACTGGTCTGGGACTAGTAGTACACTCTTTGAGCCTGCAATACTGGTCTGGGACCAGTGGTAGGAGTTGTACATACTATGACGCTGACTTCAGGTCGGCTGAGATTGGTCTGGGACCAGTGGTACATACTCCGAGATTGACTTCATGTCAGTGCAGTACTAGTCTAGGACCAGTGAGAGTGGTACATTCTATGACGCTGACTTCGGGTCTGCTGACACTGGTCTGGGACCAGTGGTACACTCTCTGAGACTATGATACTGGTCTGGACCAGTAGTAGGAGTGGTACCTACTATGACGCTGACTTTGGGTCGGTTGAGAGTGGTCTGGGACCAGTAGTATGCACTCTGAATCTGACTTTGGGTTAGTGGAGAATGGTATGAGACATTCTCGATCAATTCTTCTTCTTCATAGTTCAGAAAAGCTGAGCAGAGCAGAGCTAGCAGAGCCAACAATGCTGAGCAGAGCTGAGCAGAGCAGAGCTAGCAGAGCTGAGCAGAGCTAGCAGAGCCAGTAGCGCTGAGCAGAGCTAAGCAGAGCAGAGCTAGCAGAGCCAGCAGAGCTGAGCAGAGCAAAGCTAGCAGACCCAGCAGAGCTGAGCAGAGCAAAGCTAGTAGAGCCAGCAGAGCTGAGCAGAGTAGAGCAAAGCCAGCAGAGCTGAGCAGAGTAGAGCAGAGCCAGCAGAGCTGAGCAGAGTTGGGCAGAACAGTGCAGGGCACTGATGGCAGAGATAGTACAATCGGACTTATGGATCAATGGATGAAGTTCTCCCTAGTTGAGAGGGAGTGTTAAATTTCAAACTAGGGCCAAAATCCATGTGGGTCGGCTTATTTATGGCAGCTGATATTTTTATTGGATCCCTCTCGTCGAGAGGTATAGGATTGATCCAAATATCATCCGATTCCGATAAGTATTTATGGAGATATGAATTTATTTTGTTTATGTAATTATTATCAAGCCGACCAGCTCTTATGTAGGCTCTAGAAGCCCAACCGACGTGTCTATTCATCATCCTCGTTGTGGTATAAATAGATGAGGATTTGATATCATTTACACACTCATTCTTGACGTGATCTCCTCTCCACGTCTTGGGTTTTTGGAAAAGGAGAGTCACAAAAGGAATACGCTGGCCTAGTTTGATGATGCCCTAATCTGCTAACCTCAGCCGCAGTCAAAGGTGGAAGATGAGCCACAGATGATGCCCTTATCTACGCTAGTCATGGAGACATACATACGCTATTCATAGAGACTGATATACACAGGCAATGGAAACATGTATACGCTGGGCATGAGAGTCATATATATGTTGTTAATAGAATACCTTAGCCCTAATCCGTTGGCAATGGAAACTATATACGCACAGATCTCTATACGTTGTAAAAGGTAACGAAGCTGCAGTCGCAGTGATGCTCTAGCTGCAATAGCCGTAGACACCTAGCCGCAGAGAGCCTTGATATATCCACAAGGATAGAAGAGCTGCAGTCCACGTATGTGGAACCGCAGTCAAGACATGTATGCAGTCATGAAGACTCAGTTTCAATCTTCTCCCAGTCTCAGTGATCTCTGTCATCACTGAAGCAATTACAATCTCGGCATACCTGAAACGCAGTATCCCGAATGGACAAAGAAGACCGTGTATATATATTGTAGAAAGAACAAGGGTTACATCTCGTCTCTATATTCAGATCTGTCTAGATATATCACAACGAATATATGTGATACTCGTTATACCTGTTATTAAAGGAAATATCTACGGATGTATAAATATAGGAATATATATGAACAACATCTCGTCAACCTGTAAGTGTTTTCATCAAACAGATGAAGCTGAAGGATCTGTACTATGATCAAGGATCTCAGCATACAATTTATATTAACCTGCATACCTCAGTGTGAACTGTAATTTGATATCTATCGATGGGTATAAAGTTCCACGGTTGCAATCACAGTTTAGGCACACATGGAGATCTAACCTTCAGGTAGAATTCATGGATATGATAAAGAAGCAACAGTGAGGGTCTCAATGATGATGTAATGAGGACAACCTCATTCTCACCGCTGATGATGTAATGAGGACAACCTTAGTCTCAGCACTGGAAGTCTGGGCATAATTACATTCATAGCAAGGTCAAGATCTCAATGAAGCAGTGATGAATGATGATGAAAAATGTGACACTGTGGGTGAAGTAATCATGGGCAACATGATGTATGGGAAACATGATGAAGATCATGGGTAGCACAGTGATGTATGAGAGCATGAGCAGCATGATGATCATGGGCATCATGATGGTGCTACACAGTAAGGTGCAACAAATGGACGAGATGCAGCACGATGATAGGTGAAGGAGTCACCTTGAGAATCAGTTGAAGCAGAATGTCTTCAACCGATCTCATCATGATACGAAATGATCTATGCTAGATCTAGATAAGTCAAAGTATTGACTTCTGTTGTAAATGTACTCTCTCTCTCTCTCTCCTTCTCTGCTGAACTTTGAAGATAAAAGAAGATTTGATCAAAGGGTTTCCCCACACATTGTGGGGTTTATCCCTGGCTCGCGCCATATCTTGTGTCGTATTGTCTTGGCTTGTCTTCTGCGTTTTATATTTATGTTCTATCTGCAGTTTATTGTAATGCTGATGTGATTGCTAACTGTAAAAATTTAAATAAATTTCTCTAGCATAGAACATACCTAATCTTAACTCTTCTTTCATGTATGTTATTCCTAAACCGACTCTTCATTAGCATTGTTCTGCCTCAAATCTTGATACCCGTTTCGTGTCATTGATGGGGGATACATCAAGGCCCTCCTGTGACGGGTCACTTCCTATTGACATCAACTCATTAACTAGGAAGCTGACTTATAAAATCCCTTTTGTACCTTGGAGCTCGTATACATCAATGTCAAGTTTCCTCGCTCGACAAAAGGTCCTCATCATTGGCCTTCGACCGAAAGATTCTGTGTGGTGTTCAACTTTAGATCATCTATTCACACCACATAGATTTAACTATAATATTCATGAGCCTCATAATTGGGTAACTATATGGGCCTTAATACACCTCCAAGATTATTTAAATAAACTCTTCTCATAATTCCCTACATATTTTAATTATATTTTTGTTAATGAGATGAGTAAAAGTAAGATATTATGTCTAGTGGTATAATGTGCATTGATTGCAGGTTTTTGAGAGAAAATCATGGCAATTTTGGTTAATTAAGGGTAGAAACTTGAATGAGACAAGGAGGAGAGATTTTAGGAGATAGATCCTCCTCATTTAATCCGCACTCATTCGAATATTCCTCAATCAAATCACACTAGCTCGGAGTTGCAAGTAGCTGAGTCATGGAGATCATGGGTAGTCGAGCCAGTGACAGTTAAGAGCCAATTCATATTGAGTTCGGGAGCCAAGCCTCCCTAGATTTAAGGAAGTCATTGGAGACTTCAGTTTTATAAATAAACAAGCCTAGAGCCTCATTAGGATTCAGATTTTTTTATGTAAGAGCACTAAGCATTTTCGAGTTCAAGCTTTGTGGCAAAACATTGTTATGTAATTTTTCTAATATGATAATGAGAATGAGCATTTCCTTGATCTAACACTGAGTTGAATTAGAGGGCTGAAACTCTTGGGTTAGGGCCCAATCCTAGCAGCAAAGACTCCTCTTCTTGTACCTGTATGCTTAGGCGATTTCATAGATTAATGGTTGAATTGGTTTTAGCATTGGTTCATTGCAAGTAGTTGTGAATTTGATTAGTTTGCTTCCATTTGTGCATTGATTTAGCAGTAGTTTAGAAAGATAAAGGAATAAAAAAAGGTTGATACAAGGTGGATTTGGCCTCACTCACCCCTTAAGGGACCATGGTTTGAGGAAAAACTCCTATTCAGCCCCAAAAAGACAAAATTCTGATTTCTTATAGAATTTAGGGTTTTCTGCTACTTAGGCCATCATCTTTTTAGTTTTCAAGAATAGGATTCAATTGTCATTTCTGATATCCTCAGTCTTGTATTAGATCTCATAGTGTTTCACATTATTTTGTAAGTATTTCTATGCATGAACTCGACAACTAGATAATGAAATTCTATTTTCTTAAGTTGATTGAAAATCTTTCTTGTTTGACATGATTCATGGATAAATGCCAGTGATTGATGCAGTGCAAGAATACCTCATGAACATCAACCCCAGTCTACCCTCATCCATCCATGATCACCAAAAGCCACCAAGTCCCTCAACTAATTCATCATTCCATAAGAACAACTTTCCAGGTTTGTTGAGCAAATCCAACCATCTTCCAAACTCTGTTTTGAGCTCTGAAGAAGTCCTAGCCACTTCCTTGCCTTATTTATTCCATCATTCACCTTCCCTAAGCCCTATACCACCTTCCAAATCACTCCTATTGCTCTCGACCAGATCCTATAGGAATATAGGGGATCCTATAAGAGTATTAGGACATCTCGTAGGAAGCATTAGGACATCCTGTAGGACGACCTGTAGTGGCCTGTTTTGAGGCCAATTTGTGGAAAAAGCATCCTAGAGGATAGGAGAAGACCCCTAATTGCCTCCCAAGCCATCTAACCTTTCACCACCATATCTAACCCACTTGCCACATCACCAAGAGGATTTAGCATTCACATTTTCACAAAAAATGGACAAAAATAGAAATGAGTTATTGTGTTCATTCATATGCACAACAGTAGAATGTTTGGTTATTTCAGATTGCATGCCTAGGACAATTAGGATTACACACAGGTTAAATTAGAATTATTTTGAAGCAAAATATCTGAGCAATTAGTTAGATGAGTGGCATGTTTAAGCATTTGATTTCAGTCTTTCCTTACTACAGTAGACAATATTTCAATTTTCCCAATTAGTGAAAAATTCCTCTTTCCTCATTAGTAATCAAGCTTCTTCTGAATCAATAGAATGCTGTTTTGAGAAGCCATAGTGGTCTATCTCCAGCTCAGCAATGACAAAGTGTGGACCCATCTCATCTTCTTGTGTATACAACACTGTCACCTCCAAGTTTGTACGAACCTCGGGTTGATAAAGTAAAGTTGGTAGCCCCAAGGAGTTGCAGCATTCTTGCTGCAATACTGGTGCTCATCACTTTTTGGCACCGTTGCCAGGGAGGTGTCTGAGTAAGATGTGATTTTTGCTTTCTTTCTTCCATTTCTTATATTTGACTTTCTGCTATTAACTTCATTTCTATAAAAGTAATTGTAAATTGGTTTTCTTTCTTTTCCATTCTGCAAGTGAGATTTCATTCAACAGTTAGTTTCCATTCAGTTTGTTATTTCAATTATGCAATTAGTCTCAAAGCTTGAAAAAAACACAAAAAAAAAAAACAAAAACACTTCTTTCATGCCTCATAGGAATATGGATAACTTAGGAAAATTTCTACTAAATACCCCCACCACTTCAAACATCCAACCTTCCCTCTTCTTCGATGGCTGTGAATTGGAGGACCCCTTAGGCGAACAACCATATATTTTTGAAGATCCTACAGGGGGAGAAGAAGAAGGAGAACTGATTCCAACTGACCTAATGGCTGAAAATAGAAATGACAGAAGAGATAAAGAAATAATTGAGGTTGCTTTTCCCATCAGAGAGACTAATGGGGATACCAAGATGAAAAACATAAGCCCCTCTTCTCTTCCTCATTTCCATGGTCTGACCTTAGAAGATCCATATACTTTCTTGTTTGAGTTCGCTGTCATATGAAAAACTTATGATTAAACCACTGATGATCAGAATTTGAAATTATTCCCATCCACTCTCAAGGATGCAGCTTTGCGTTGGTTCATGGGTTTACCCGGAGATAACATCACAACCTGGGCTCATATGCAGCAAGCCTTCAACAGTAAGTATCGGGACTACTGTAGGTCTAAATACACTAAAGAGGAAATTTCTAGAATGACATTGGGGCATGATGAATCCTTGGAGGATTATGAGGAAAGATTCCAGCTTAGCTACAAAAGGGCTAGGTGCACACTTGACCCTGAGTCACTGAAGCTAGTCCTTCTCAAAGGGGTAAGGGAGGATATTCTGGATACCCTAAACCTGCTAGTAGGTGGGGGCATCTACCAGCTACCTTATGAAGACATCAAGATTACCTTTAAGAACCATTCTAGGGTAGCTAGGAAAAAGGGTAGGGGTAGTCAACTAATGGCCAACTCATCCTCTTCCAACACATCCATAAAAGGTGAAATTGGAAATATGCTGGAAGATTTCAAGAGTGAAATGTTGCAAACCCTTGCCCTACATATGGACACTATGCACATCAAGAGGAAGCAGGAGGAAGTAGAGAGAGCATTAGCCATATTTTGCCCTAGATGCACAAGGAGGCACCCTAGGAATGAATGTCCATTAAACCTGATAGAAATCTGCTCGGTCTGTGAAGAAAACCACTCCACAGACAAGTTCCCTTCTCTACCTAGACTAAAAGTTGTGTATCAGGGAACTGAAGGGGTGACTGAACAACTCTGCTACATAAATCAAAGAAGACCTCATGGGCCTCGACCATACCAGCAGGGCATGCAAGGGTCATCCTATGCATACTACAACCCTAAATAGAACACATCCAGTCCCTCTTGGGCTCCCCCTGCGCGTCCTTCCTGGTCTACACCTTCTCCTTGGTCTTTGGCACCTTAGTACCATTCCCAACCGACTAACCAATCATTTCAGCCATATATTCTGCCACAGCCTCAGTGGAATGCACCACCCTAGGGATGGAGGTGCCATACAACAATGGTCTAGCTTTATTGCCTTCACTTCCTATTCAACCACAACTTTTACACCTTGCTCCACCTAAAAAACCTCAGATGTCTTTCTAGCCAAATCCAAACCTGAACAACAAACAGGTACATCAAGTATACAGTGGAGAGACATCCTACCCTGCTTATGCTGTGGAGATTCAGGAAATCAACCTAAGGTCTGGGAGAGTACTCCCGGATAACCAACCTCCATCTCCACCTAGGGAGAGTGAGGAGGAAAGAGAGGAAAGTATGCCTAGAGTGAATCCACCACCCTTTCCTGAAAGATTAATTAAACCAGTCCAACCTACCCCAGAAGAGAATGAACTTTTGGGTGAATTGAAAAATCTATGTGTCAAAATTCCACTTCTCCAAGCCATTAAGGATGTACCTATTTACAACAAAATGATTAAAGATAAGTGTTTCAAACATCCAGGGAGGTGAAAAAGAGACACCCCTACCATTAATGTCATTGGACAACTGTCTGACTTAATGCTGGGGCAGGTAATTTTCCCAAAGTATTTAGACCCTAGAAGCCTTGTAGTAGATGTGCACATCAATGACACCATTGTCCCACATACCTTGATTGATCTTGGGGCTGCCATTAATGTAATGACTAAGGACACCATGCTCAAGCTCAATCTCCAGGGTTAATTAAGAAATACCACAACAGTCTTGTAGTTTGCAGACCATTCCATATTAGCCCCTGAGGGGATTGTTGAGGATGTGATGGTCTCCATCGACTCTTGGGAGTACCTTGCAGACTTCCTAGTTCTCCAGCCTAAGGCCAAGCTTAGTAGTTATCCTCGCATACTTGGGAGACCCTAGTTAGCCATTGTTGATGCCTACATCAACTGTAGGGTTGGAAATATGACTATCAAAAATGGGCATCTGTCCAAGAAGTTGGTCTTATGCCCTCTTGCTTAGCCATCCTTAGAGCATGATTTACCTTTATGTCTAGAAGAGGAGGAAGAAGATGAAATATACTCATCCAAACTCTATACCCTATAAACTGCCATGGGAGGAGGACATCCAGATGAAGATGATTTGATTGAACACATACTCCAAAATCCAACTCCCAACACCTTATCCTTAGAGGAAGTAGTAAAGGAAACCAAGAGCAACCATCAGATTGATCTATGCTTAGCTGTTTCAAACCATACTCGTGTCAAAACAATAGAATTCGGCTCTGAGAGAACTTTGGAAATCAACCCTTCTTTCTGTACACCAAGAAGAAGAGTTGTGCAACATGCTAAGGTAACATCTAGATGCCTTCGCTTGGAGTTACAAAGAAATGAAGGGAGTGCACCCCTTAGTGTGTACCCACCACATTTATGTCAAAGAAGGTTGCAAACTAGTCCAACAAACCCAAAGGAGAATGAATCCAATTCTCAAGGATATAGTCAAAGAAGTGCAAAAGCTGCTGGATGTAGGATTCATTTACCCTATCTCGGATAGTAGGTGGGTTTCTCCTTTGGTGTTGGTTCCAAAGAAAAATGGGAAGTGGAGGATTTGTGTCGATTATAGAGAGTTAAACAAAGCAACAAAGAAGGACCATTTCCCTCTACCTTTCATTGACAAATTGTTAGATGGCCTAGCAAGGATTTTTTTTTCTCTTTCCTAGATGGGTTCAATGAGTACAATCAAATACAAATCAACCTAGAGGACCAGGATAAAACCACCTTCACATGTCCTTGGGGTACCTTCGCTTATAGGGTCCTTCCTTTTGGCCTATGCAATGTCCTTTCCACTTTCTAGAGGGAAGTCCTGAGTATCTTTGTTGAGCTAGTCCATGATGCAATAGAAATTTATATGGAATATTTTACACCTGATGGGTGTGATTTCCAGGAGGCTCTGTCCAACTTAGGTAAGGTGCTGAACAAATGCATTGAAATGAAATTGTCCCTTAGTCCCAAAAAATGTGAGTTTTTGATGACTGCAGGGACTGTTCTAGGTAATTCAATATCCCAGAAAGGACTGCAGGTGGATTCAAATAAGATAGCCATCATCCAAAGGGTCCCACCTCCACAAAAACAGAGGGATGTCAGAAGTTTTCTAGGCTTAGCTAGATACTATAGGAGATTTATAAAAGAATTTAGCAAGTTAGCTTCTCCTTTATTTGGGTCATTGACCAAAGACTCTGAATTTTTATGGTAAGAAAGCTATCAAGAGGCCTTGGACACCTTGAAGGACAAGTTGACCACTGCACCTATTCTCTGAGGCCCAAAATGGGCCCTTCCTTTCCATATACATGCTAATTCCTCTCATAACACCATAGGAGCAGCTCTAGGCCAGATAGATGACAAGCTACCTTATGCCATTTACTTCATCAGTAAGAATCTGTCAAAAGCCGAGCTAAACTACACAATGACTGAAAAGGAGCTCATAGCTGTTGTGCATTCATTGAACAAATTTAGGCATTACATTACAGTTTACCAAACATTTGTACATACTGACCATGTTGCAATTAAATACTTGATGAATAAACCTGATGTGAATGCCCAAATTATTAGATGGTTACTTTTATTAAAACAATTTGATTTAACTATTATTGATAAGCCCGACAAGGAGAATGTTGTTGCAGATTTTTTAATCTAGATTGACTTTGCCTCTAGGGGAGGAAGGAATGGTTGATGATCAGTTACCGAATGAACACTTATTCTCCATTTCAATTCTCTCTCCATGGTTTGCTGACATAGCAAATTACTTGCTGCCTGCACAGTTTCCACCAAATTTGTCCTCCAAGGAAAAGCGCAAGATTGTGAGGAAGAGCACCCCATTCACTTGGATTGGGGGCAACCTCTTCAAACTAGGCCCGGATCAAATTCTGAGAAGATGTGTTAGGGAGGAGGAAGTCTTTGACATCCTTCTAACCTATCATGATGGGTCTTCTGGAGGTCACTTTTCAGCCAAAAGGACAACATTCGAAGTGCTACAAGTTGGTTATTACTAGCCCACTCTCCACTAGGATGTGAGGAGGTATACTAGTCAGTGTGATCGGTGCCAAAGGATGGGGAAATGATGGGCCTTTAAATTAGACATAAATTAAGGCCCATGCCTCTAAATTAAGCATAAATTAAGACCTATGACCATCATTCAACACATTAAAACTCAATTTTTGCATTAGATAATGTATGTTTAACATTAATATATTCATTAGGAAGGTTTATGAATAATTGCATATTTGTGCTTAATATTCTTTATTTTTGAGGAATATTATGAGAATATTGGGCAGATTATGAAGACTTGGAGGAGGAGATAATTTAGGGACTTGCTCCCTACTGTAGGAGGATCACTATTAAATAATAAATCAACAAGATATTATGGAATTATGGCACAGATTGTGGAACTCCAATGATTGAGAAAATCTAGGAATGTGTTCCCTATCATTTAATGCAAATTCCTAGTATTGGGAACCAGATCCACTAATCAAGTGATTTTGGTGGGGAAAGCTTCCTCCATTCATGGGAAATGATTCATAATCATTTTGTATAAGTACCAAGTCGAATTTTCCTCTAGGGATATATTTTCATTAGTGTTATTGTGGAGAGAAATTGTATTTTTGCAGCTCCATTGTATTTTCTTGCAGGGATGTAATTGTATTGATGAAAATAATGAAGATTGGTGTCATGTTCAACTTATAAATCTTTTTCTCCTCCACAGGTCTCTGAGTTTCCTTGGGATTGGCCATCCCAGGAGCCTCAGGTCCCTTTTGTATCATTTTCTTTCATTATTTTCACTTCTTATTCACATGCATCTCTTGTTTTTATTTCTTTCTATTTCTGCATTTAGTATTAATGATTTCTTGTTGTAGGATTGAGTTAAATGGTTAATGTAAGTTCTTTTGCAGGATCACAAGCATCATTTCATCCTTATAAAATATTTGGAAGATCATAGTAATCATTGAGCTACTTGGATTAGCTTTCTTATTCCCAAATCTAGATTTTTGGAACTCCTTTGTGGCAAAGAACAATAAATTTCTTCTATTTTTTAGAGCATGCTAACGAGCTTCAATCAAGTTGGTTCCACTTGCATTAGATCAAAAAAACATTCTAGTTCATAAAAAAATAACCCCATTGCATTTTCACTTGATTAGGTTAGGCATTTTATAGATTTACTAGCTCACTAGTTCTCGAATTTCTAGATTTTCGACTAGTAATTTTCTGCTATTTTTTAGCATGGGTTAACAAAGGTCTTTTTGAGTGATTCCACTTGGAATGGGGACCTAAGACATCCTAGTAAATAAAAATTTTTGTCCCATCCAATTTGGATTTGATTTTCTTAGTCATTCGATGAATTACAATTTCGTATAGTAAATCTGTAACATCCTATTGTAAATCAGGGGATCCTGTAGGAGAAGTATGGGATCCTATAGGAGAACTAGTACATAATGTAGGAAAACTTGTAGTGGCCTGTTTTGAGCTTGAATTGAGAAAAATCATCATTGAAGTTGGGATTAGGCCCCTACTTGACTTCCAAGCCATCAAAATCATTGTACACCTCTTCCTTCACACCTGTCTCCCCTCCCAAAGATCAAGGAAAGTGTAGCATTTGCATTTATAAAGAAAAAATATTAAAAAAATGAGTTCTTTTATATTTACAAATGCACACAATAGTTAGTACACTCTAGATCAGATTTCATGCTTAGACATGACATGTGACAAATAGGTTTAAAATAGGGTTCTTTTGCAAGAAAAGTGCGTTAATAAGTAAATAGAGGATTTCATGTTACTTTACAAACATTTTTAAATTAAGTCTTTCATTCCTGCAAATAGGCAACATTTCTTTTCTCTCATGACAGCAAAGGAAGGAAACATTGTATGCTGCACATATAGTTCCAATACCTCTTAAGTTTGTACGAACCCCAGGTTGATAATTAAAGTCCGTAGCCTTGGGAATTGTAGCATTCTTGTTGCAATACCGAGGCTCATCACTTTTCGGCGCCATTGCTGGGGAGGTGTCAAAGTATGCATTGTTTTCTTCCCTAGTTGATTAATTTATTTTTTATGTTTTGAAAAAACAAAAAAAAAATTGCCTTAGGCATATTTCATTTCAAAAATAGAAAATTGCATTGCATTAGTGTTTTCATTCAATCATAAAAACAAAAAAAATCTCCAACACCAACCCACCCCCATTTGATCACGTGGAGCAGTAAGAGCCACATCACCATTCACTTTTGCAAGTAGAAGAAGAAGATGGAAAAGGATGTAGAAGAAATGGATGGAGAAGATAACAATGAGGAAGATCCTCTCGGATTTCCCATTCAAGATATTGATGGTAGTGTGCACATGAAGAACATCCCTCCATCTTTTCTTCCAAAATTTCATGGTCTAAGGTCAGAGGATCCAGAAACCTTTCTCTTTGAATTTGAAATTGTTTGTAGATATTATGGTTACTTATTAAAAACTCAAAAATTGAGATTTTTTCCAGCAACATTGAAGGATAGAGCTCTTAAATGGTTGATGAGTTTAGGGACTAATTCAATAAGATCATGGAATGATATGCAAAATATATTTCTAGAAAAATATAAAGATCATGATCTTAAAGAAGAAATATTTAGAATGAATCAAAGAGAAGATGAGAGTCTAGAGGATCTAATAGAGAGGTTCATGTATAATGTTAAGAGGGAAAAACTACATCATTTAGGATCTGACACACTAAAAACCCTCTTACTTAGAACAACTAGGGATGAGTGGATTGATCTCCCTGGTCTCATGAGTAGAGTTGATGTATACCAATTATCATTTGAAGAAATTTGTGAAACACTCAAACACGTATCAAGAGGAAGGGAAAGAGTAAGTAAAGTAGCATCAAGATTGGTAAGTCAAGCTAAACTTGGAAATTTGTTTGATGATTTTAAAACAGAAATTCTTAGCAATATAACCAAACAAGTAGAAATGTTAAGAATGCAAGATGAAGAAAAAGAAGATGTTGATATTTTTATTGTCCATGCAGAATCACATGATGTTAAACATTGTCCATCATTACCAAGGTTGAAGGGATTTTATCAAGAGGACAATGGAGCAAGTCAATTGCCAATGCATCTATGTTATGTAGCTCCAAGAGGACTATGGTAACCTAGTCAACCTAGTATGATGCAAGAGTCTAATTCACAATTTCAAGGTTATGCATATCCACCTCAAAGTAATTGGAACACACCCTTTCCTTGGCAACATTGGTCATCTCAACCCCGAAAGCAATCTTGGCAAGAAGGTTGGCAAGGAACTTATGGGAGCCATCCACAATATCCTCAGTATTTTCCTCAATATCCTCCATACCCAACTCCATGTTATCCCTACCATTCATCTCCACCACAACCACAACCCCAACCACATCCATCTCAAATATCCACTCCCACTCAACTACCTGTACCACCATTTCCAAACCCACACATTGAAGTAGCTCAACCCACTTACAATGTTGAGGTACAACACTTCCAAAGATATCCTCTTGAGATCAATGGTATTCACCATAGCTCAGGAAGAGTATTACAAAAAAGAGATTATCTTGATATCATTGAAGGACCACATTGAGAAGAAGAAGATTCAAATGAGAATACCACATAATCGTGGGTTGCGCTTGATGAAGACTAGACATCGAAAATCAGAGATTGAGAGAGCTCCCTGATGGTTACCATCAAATCCTCCATGCATTCAAGAGAAAAATCAGTAAAAAGAGGAAGATTTGAAGGTCATGGTAGAAAAAGACATGAAGAATGATCTAGATAAGCAAGAAACCAAGGACATGAAAGTTATATTGAGGTTTGGTTCCAGACAGTCACTAAGTTGTAGCAATACTCTCTTCTTCAATTGTGCTTGATAGCATCAAAGTAAAATCATTTGATCAATCAAATCTAGATACATGTCAAAGCATACATTTCAAGCCTCCACATCATTTTGTCTATCATCTTGATGTGCACATGGCTCCATTGGAAGTATTCTTATACTTGAAAGTGATTTTGTTTTTCAAGTAGGGTAGGGTAGAAAAAAATGAAAAATAAGAGAAAAAAATAAAAATCTCAGGTGAAAACCTCCTTGGAGGTGCCTCAGATTGGCTCATTGATTGAAAACCTCCATGAGGTGGTCAATGGGTTGGAAAAAAAAAAAGAGAAAAAAAGAAAAGATCCTAGGTGAAAACCTCCTTTGAGGCGCCTAGGCAGACCTACTAGTTGAAAACCTCCTTGAGGCAGCTAGTAGGCCTAGAAGAAAGAAAAAAGGGAAAAAATAAAAAATCCTTCCTCCATGTATCTTTTTGATGAATGTATGTGCTCTCCAATATCTACAAGGAACAAAAACAAGTTGCCACCAAAGAAAGAAAAAAATAAGTCAAACGTAGTCAAAAGAAGTCAATTTTTGACTTTCTCCTCCTTTTCTCAAATGCTCCATCAAGGCCAAGGCCATGCCAATCCATCACCCTCATCTATTTCGACCATCCACCCATCATTCTCAAGCTTTTCCCATTCAGTTTGCTTGCTGTCCTAAAAAATTATAGGAATACTTTGTTTTACTACAAGAAATAAAAATACATAGAGCATAAATTTGTTTTTCCATAACTTGAAAACCATGCATCCATTTTCCAAGCTGATTTAGGGGGAGATACATATAGATGATGTTAACATGCTCAAGAAATTTTAGCAAATTCCAATGCATAGGTTTCGAGAAATCAGCCTCCATCACCTACAACCATTTTTGAATTTTCTCGATATTCGTGCATCAATTTAAAAAACGGTTTTATGGGGAGATGCATATGGATGATGGTAACATGACCAAGTAATTTAAGCAAATTTCGGTGCACTTTTTTCAACAAATTGGCCTCCATCACCTTCAGCCATTTTTATTTTTTCTCGAGATCCGTGCATCCATTGACCAAATTGTTTTTATGGAGAGGTGCATAATGATGATGGAAACATGCTCATAAAGTTTCAGGTCAATCCGTTCTACCGTTTGGGAGATATGGACAAAACATTTCTGCTACAAAAGGCTATCTTGAATTACTACAATATCCTGTAGTACTACAAGAAGTTCTCAAAATCTACAGGAAAGGCAGTTCTAAGGAAGAATTATGATGTAGGTCTATTTTGGGATAGGAAAAAAGGACATTGACTTCACCACATCTCAACCAACACCCATCATGACCATGCCACTCTATGGCTACACCTTCCGCTCATTCCAATATCTATTTACCCTCCAACAGAGAAAGGACACAAACATTAAAAAAAAGGCAGCTACAACAACCTATTTGGAAGTAACAACATGCTTGTTGGGTCCCTATAATACTAGTAATTACCCCATTACTATTGTAGTTGCATCCTTTATTAATAATGTTGTGCCCCTATTATCCCATATTGTTATTACTGTGCCTCATAGAATCCATCTATTGTTATTTTTGTGGCTTTATATTATTATTGTTAGGTCGGCTGGGTTATATTGTGACTCCTTAGACTCCTATATATAGAAAGGAGGTTTTGTCATTTGAATCATCCAAGAATTGTTCATTTATGTAATGTAAAGGAGGTTGCCCCTTCTAAGAGGCTAAATTCTAACGCGTTGATCTATCTTTTCTATCTTTTCTTGATTTGGTTTCATAACATTTGGTATCAGAGCTTTGGATTCTAGGGTTTCGTTGCTCCAAACAGGTCATCGTGGCATTTTCGCTATAACTTTTTTCTGCGATGTTTCAGAAGTTGAAAAAGAAACCCATTTGAGAAGAAATCGCGCTGAACCTTGGATCCAAATTTCAGAGCTTTTCGCGCTATATTTGCGGAGATATGATCTAAGGAAGTTGGACTTTTTGCAGACTCCTGAATTACATTCCAAACAGGTGACCTAGGGAAAAGCGTCATAACTTTCTCTCTGAAGATCGTATTGAAATGTTGTAAGTAGGTAAAGAAAGAGGACAGACTGTAGTTTCTTGTATGCTTTTTTCAGATCCAAAGGTCGAAATAATGATTTGTGGTACGTCGTACAAGTTCGCTCTACTGAACTAGTCTATAATCAAGTCACTGTGGGAGATTTAACATAACTCTTCCTTGGAGAATCCAATTTGGGTCAGACTTGTGGCATTAGAAAGAGGACATATAGGGCTACTTTAGGTCACAAATTCAGAACTAGATGATTGGAAAGTACAGAGATACATCAGAGGCAATATCGAGCGCCTACAAAGTGAAAAAAGGTGTGTAGATTTTCTTAAATTTTTGCTTAAGCTTGGTTTGAAAATTTATTTGAAGGAATTCAAAGGGCATAGTAGAGAATTATTATCGGTAACTGATGCCCCGAGGAAAGAAAATGCAAACACCTAGTAAGGAACCTGAAAGCTCTAGCATGACTCATGAAGAAGAGGAAGAAATGCTACATGATATATCAAAATTACAAGAACAAGTGCAACAAATGTCACTGTCACAAAAGCTAACAGAAGCTAAGATAAATGGCGTGGAAGCTAAGATGAATTGCATGGAAGCTAATATGGACAACTTGAAGATATAATTTAACACAAATTTGAAGACAGGCATGGCAAATTTGAAGACAGATTTGACAAATTTTCTACAAGAAATACTTACCAATGGTGAAAAGGTAGTAAAGGAAACTCATTATGTGAACAAAAGAAATTTTAATCATGATTTCTTAGACTCTAATGTGGGATCGAAAACCCACCATATTTCAAAAATTGATATGAGGAAGTTTGATGGCAAGGATCCCGCAACATGGATATTACAAGTGGAGCAATTTTTCGATCTCAATAATGTGCAAAACACACAAAAGGTACGTATTGCAACTTTATATTTGGAACCAAATCAGTTTGTATGGTATCAATGGCTTTGCTCTCGTAAACAATTTATCACTTGGGCAATTTTTACTGAAGAATTGATAGCACATTATGAGGATACAAAAAGCAACACTTTTTTTAGCCAATTGATAAGTCTCAAACAAAAGGGTTTAATAGTGGAGCACATTGAGGAGTTCCAAAAATTGAACATAAGGGTAAAAGATATTCTAGAGGAGCATAGGATTGATGTTTTCATAGGGAATTTAAAGAATAATATCCAACATGATGTTCGCCTTTGGGAACTTGATTCATTAGAGAAGACATTCAGGATAGCAAGAAAAATTGAAAGCAAAATTATGACAATCAGGAAGCATACCACTCACAACTATAAAGATGGAAGTGTGGTTGCTCCTAGTCTTCCACAACCTATAAGGTTGACACCACAAAAATTGGAAGAAAAAAGAGAAAAAGGGCTTTGTTACAGTTGTGATAGCAAATACACTAAAGGTCATAAGTGTGTTGAGAAGAAATTATTCTACATAGATTGTGAAGAGGAAGAAGAAAAGGAGCAAGAAAGGTCAAAAGAAGAGGATATACTCTAGGAAAAAAGCCTAGATAAAGAAGAAATGAATCCGACCATATCTTGTAATGCATTGGCGGGAATTACCACTCCTCAAACCATCAAGATAGAAGGACAAATCAAGAAGAAAAAGGTACTAGTGTTGATTGATTCAGGAAGTACCCACAATTTTATTCATTGTAAGGTAGCAAAAGAATTGAATTGCTTCTTATACCCAGCACTAGAGTGTCAAGTGATGGTTGCAAATGGAGGAACAATAAATTGCTCTGGAAAGTGCCATAATATCAAGCTATCGATGGGAGAATATGTATTGACTAGCCCAATGCTTTCCATTCCAATGGGAGGTGTTGATGTTGTACTAGGAGTACAATGGCTACAATCCTTGGGTACAATAGCTTTCAATTTTCAAGAACTTTTCATCAAATTT
Source organism: Pinus tabuliformis (assembly GCA_031772625.1). NCBI lineage: Eukaryota > Viridiplantae > Streptophyta > Pinopsida > Pinales > Pinaceae > Pinus > Pinus tabuliformis. The sequence goes on along the minus strand of CM062809.1, from coordinate 31,757,318 downwards.
TCCATGGAAGGAAAGGAAGTTGAATTAAGGGGTATTGTAGGGAAACCGGGAAAGATAATTAGCTCTAATGGTATGACAAAGCTTCTAAAAAAGGAACAAAGGGGTGTAATTGCACAATTATGTTCGCTAGATGTTTCCACATTGCAATCATCTATTTCTCCAGATCTCCAAAAAGTCTTGGACAATCATTCCAAGGTATTTGAGACTCCCAAAGGTCTCCCACCTATTCGTGATCATGATCATGCTATTCATTTGATTCCAGGAAGTGTTCCTCCAAACATCAGGACGTACAGATATCCCTATGCCCAAAAGAGTGAAATTGAATGTATGGTTTCAGAAATGCTAGAGGCTGGTATAATTCAACCAAGTCAAAGTTCTTTCTCTGGTCCAGTAGTATTAGTGCACAAGAAGGATGGATCATGGCGCATGTGTCCGGATTATAGGGAGCTCAACAATCTCACTATTAAAGATAAGTTTCCCATTCCTGTCATTGATGAATTACTAGATGAATTGCATGGATCAAGTTACTTCACCAAGTTGGATCTTCGTTCAGGATATCATCAAATCAGAATGAAGACTGAAGGCATTCCGAAAACAACATTTAGAACTCATGAGGGTCATTATGAATTTTTGGTCATGCCTTTTGGCCTTACCAATGCACCTTCAACATTTCAAGGTTTGATGAATTCCATTTTCAAACCATTCCTTAGAAAATTTGTGTTAGTATTTTTTGATGATATACTAATCTAGAACAAGTCTTGGAAGGATCATGTTGAACATGTTGACAGGGTGCTACAACTATTGGAGGAGAAACAATTATATGCAAAAAGATCCAAATGTTTCTTTGGAGTACAAGAGGTGGAATATCTGGGTCATATTGTATCTCATGAAGGAGTTAAGGTAGACCCTAGAAAAATTAAAGCCATTAAGGAATGGAAAATCCCCACATCCATAAAGCATCTGTGAGGATTTCTCGGGTTGACAGGGTATTATCGCAAGTTTGTTAAGAATTATGGGAGAATAGCAGCACCTCTAACAACATTATTGAAGAAAGATGCATTTTCATGGACTCCAGAAGCAACAAAGGCCTTCGAACATCTTAAAGAGGCAATGTGCCAAGCACCGGTCTTAGCTACACCGGACTTCACAAAAAACTTTATTGTGGAATGCGATGCTTCAGGAAATGGAATTGGTGCTGTTTTAATGCAAGATGAAAGACCCATTGCTTTTGAAAGTTGTCCAATCAAGGGAAAGTTTTTACACAAAGCTATTTATGAGAAGGAAATGTTGCAATACTCCATGCACTTAAGAAATGGCAACCCTACCTAATGGGAAGACACTTCAAGGTAAAAACAGATCATGATAGCCTTAAATACTTTTTAGAACAAATATTATCCTCTGAAGAGCAACAAAATTGGGTCACAAAGATGTTGGGTTATGACTTTGAAATCATCTACAAAAAAGGGAAGCAAAATGTGGTGGCAAATGCACTCTCAAGAAAGGATGAGGATGTGGAAGCATTGTTGTGTGCCATTTCTATTATCCAACCAGATTGGATAAATGAAGCAAGGGAGGAATGGAATAATGACGAAGAAGTATGGGCACTTATTTGAAAGTTACAACAAGATTCCAGTACGTCTGATACATTTAGCTGGCAAAATGATTCTTATGGTACAAAGATCGCTTATACCTCTGTAAGAATTCCCAACTAAAACAAAAGATTCTTATGGAATTGCACACTTCTCCCTTAGGAGGGCACTCAGGATTTTTAAAAAATTACCACAGGGTTAAGAAGAATTTTTTTTTGGGATGGCCTTAAATTGGATATTCAAAAATTTGTGGCGGAATGTTTGGTTGCCAACAAAATAAAGTTGAAACAATTAAGACACCGGGTCTATTACAACCTTTATCCATTCCAAGCCAACGTTGGGAGGAGGTTTCAATGGATTTTATCACAGGTTTACCCAAGTCTGAGGGAAAGAGTGTCATCATGGTGGTAGTTGACAGACTTACCAAATATGCACACTTTTGTGCATTATCACATCCATTTAAATCCAGTACGGTTTCTACTGCATTTATGGAAACAATTCAAAAGCACATGGAAACCCAAAGATTATTGTAAGTGACAGAGATCCCATTTTCACTGGAAATTTTTGGACATAATTATTTTCTTGTCTTGGTACTTAGTTAGCTCATAGCTCATCTTATCATCCTCAATCTGATGGGCAAACTGAGATAGTAAACAAATGTTTGGAAGGATATCTTCGTTGCTTTGTATCTGATAAACAGACACAATGGGTCAAATGGTTGCCTCTGGATGAATGGTGGTATAACACTTCCTTCCTTACAACAACAAAAATGACCCCATTTATGGCACTTTATGGATATCAGCTACCATCCATCATGTTAGAGTCGGTCTGGTCAACCCTCCGTTAGAGATCAAAACTCTTTGTGCATTTCAATTTTAGGTGTCCCACTCCATTCACCCAGCTGCATTTCACTAGGGACATGCCATGATCTGACGGAGAAGGTCATGCTAGTCATTTTCCCCTCATGTCTAGCCCCTGCTGGCTCAGGTCTTTGTCCATAATCACCAAAGCTCATGACAGTCAAGGTCTGGTCCTTTACAGGGCAAAGTCATCTTTTATGTTTGGATCTAGGAATTCATCAATTTGGTCCTTGAAAACATGTCCAGAACAAGCCATGCAGGCCAGAGGGAGGCCCTTATACAACTTGGATTCAGAGAGCTTCATCATCACCTGGAGAGACATCGACTCTTCTTCAAAACTCTGTTTTGAAGAAAAGTCAAACAAGGTCAATTATGACACAATTTTCCAAAAAATCACCAGTTGAATTTTCAGATGCAGTTATGATTTACATGGCCAAATGCTCCGTCATATAGTCCCTGCAAAGAGGTGCTGAAAATTTCATCATTTGAGCCAAAATGTCAAAGGGAAAGTGAAAATCAGTGTGTTTGAAGGTCAATGAAAAAGTGCAAAACTCAACATTAGAAAGTGGGTTTTCAAGGAAGAAAAAATCAAACCCATCTCTCCCAAGCCTATATATACTTGTTGTGGCCTAAATCAAAGCCATTGTGCTATTGCAAGCGTGGGAGAGACATTGCAAAGGTAAGAGAGCGAAATTTGGAGAGTTTGAGTGAGTGAGAGTTGGTTCTCAAGGAGCACGACGCATACACCAAGGAGCGCGACGCACACAGAGGGCGCGGCACACACACAGCCAGCCCACAGTAGGAAATTTGCAAGGGCACAACGCACACCCAGCGTGCGGCGCACTGGGCTTGGCGCGCGACGCACACAGCCAGGGGCATAAAAACATTGCAAATCATTTCAAATCTCGGTGAAGGCTAGCAAATCAGGAGGTAGGCCCTGTTGACACCTCTTCTCTCTCAAATTTGTCAATGATTTGGTGTGCATAAGACGTTTAAATGGTTCCCCAAAAGCACAAGGTCGACCATGAAAAAATCATCAAGAAAAACGATAGATGGGGTTGCAAGATTGTGATGATGCCACCAAGGTTTCACTTCACTCCAGTTGGTCCCTCACCCCTCATCTTTCTCATCTCCCCTTCAACATTTTTCCTATGAAACCCACCATAAATCCGCCACTAAAACACTCCCCCTAGTCTTCCTAGCAAGTCAGGGCAACTTTGGCAGTGCGCGATGCACACATGAGGAGGCGCGACGCACTTAGAGTGCGCGGCGCACACACGAGGAGGCGCGACGCACTAGGAGCCTGGTCACAGTGTAAAATTGCCACTGGCGCGGCGCACTGGGCAGTGCGCGCGGCACACAGAGATATGAAGCCCAAAAAACAATAAATTTGCCTAAAAACTTTGGATGCTCATCAAATTTGAAAATATAGGCAACCTACATATACTCTTGCATTAAACTTGGAAAGAGTAGGATGGTTTAGGAGTATGAATCAAATGCAAAAGTTTTGATAAAGCCAACAAAAGAAGACATAAAGAAAACATGGTCCTAGGGTTTCGCTACAGTGACAGTGCTGCCAAGGTATTCTCCTACCCTACCCCTATCACTATTTTCCCTGTATTATTTTCCCCTTATCATTACCCTAACACCACTAAAACCATATTCCTTTTTCCCCCTCCTCCTATGACTCAAAAAACCCAAACCCTACCAAAATAAATTCAAACCCTACCCCATCAATACTATACCCAAAACACTCCCAAATCCCTGATAAATCTCTCCCTTTAGCCCCTATTCCCATTTCATCATTCCTCTCCTAATACTCCCTATTTTATTGTCCCCTTGGTGACAGATTTTCAGAGCATCTACCAGTTCCATTGGATTCAGAGGGCAGCATAAAACTCAGGGTACAAACAACAGTAATGGCATCAGAAGTTTCATCAGAGTATGAGGAGGGGACCCACAGTGACACATCTTTAGGAGGAAGGGCCCATAGGAGACATCACCGGAGTGGCAGACACCTTAGAGATGAGCCAAATACCCTCACTGAGCTGCAGGCATGCCCACTTGCCGTGTCTTGTTTCCAACACTTGGCATGTTATGAATTTTTTCAAAAGGTGGAAAATGTCAGAGTCCATCATGAGTTCGCCTGTATTTTTGCACTTCATCTACAGGGAGGTCAATCTGTTCTGGCTGGGGTCACTTTCACATTGACACCGGAAACCATATCAGTGGCAACAGGAATACCGAACATTGGGGAATAGTGGCATAAGAAAAAGAAGGTGGAGAGGCATCATTATGAGCCTTACATCAAGGACAGCTGTTTGAGCCAGCTCACCAGAGTTTTTCCATTCAGATTTTTGAGGGATGAGTATGCCCCACTCATGAGATTGATCATGAAGTATTTCAGTTGCGAGGGGAGGTTTTCTCGCCTTTATGCCTATCACATCAGGTTGCTCATGCACTTCACCAAGGTGTGGATGATGAGCCTCGCATTTTTCATCTGCGGGAAAATAGAGAGGATGAAGAATTTCATGCAACACAAGACCCCTCGACAGCAGCTCAACATCGTTTATCACTTTGCTCTTATCCGGATTTTGGTGGACCATCAGTTGGGGTTGCAGGGTATTGCTTGGGAGGACTTCATCTCCCGTGACTTCTTTAGTGCTCCACAGGTAGTTTCAGAGGCAGAGCATGAGGTAGGCGGCCCATCTCATTAGTATAAGCAACATGAGACTGCCACCATGCCAGTATACATCACCTATCAGAAGGGCAGTAGACCCTTATTTGCAGCAGCAAAGCAAGTGTTATCTCCACCCGGGGTGGAAGGGGCCTCGCTTCTGACATCGGCATCATAGGAGTAGGGCAGAGGTAAGGAGACATTGCATGATGAGGGGCCTTCAGGTGAGGCATCAGGTGAACGAGAGACAAAATTCGTTCTCCTCCAGGATGATGAGACAGATGCAGAACCTACAAATGCTGAGCTTGGAGAGATCATTCAGGAGCAGCAATCAGTGATTGAGAACTTATCCCTGGACTTGGAGAGGGCCAAGTGGAATGTGAAGTATCTGGAGCAGAGGAACAAGCAACTTTAGGATCAGCTAGCTGAGATAGAGTTGCAAATGATCAAGGAAAACGGGCAACACATCATGGCAACACAAGGCAGACCTATGGAGCAAAGAGATGAGGACCAAGAGTATGTGTTAGAGAAAGTGAATGTTCACCTGGAGCAGTGGTTGGAGAAGGCTAACAGGGAGAAAGACATGCTGAGGCGCATGACTCACCACTACATGGCCCGAAACATGAGCTCCAAAGCAAGAATCAGGAGCCTGAAGGCAAAATTGAGCAAAGCAACAAAAGAGGCAAAGGAGGCAAAGGAGTAAGATCGACTTCGAATCTTGGCTGAGGCTTCCTTGGCACATCATAGCACTTCATAGGGAACATCCAGCCCAAATTTCAAAAAATTTTGGCAAATTTTGGTCACTTGGCAAATTTTTGGATAAAAAACAGGGAATTCCTCCCTGTGCGCCGCGCCATTGGCGCGACGCTAAAATTCCAGGGCTCCAATGGAGAAACCGCTTGCATATTTGGATTCAGAATCAAAAATTACGACTATTGGTGTCCGGGTAAGAGATTTGGGCAAGGTCTGGGTCTCCTAAAGGTCAAAAAACACCCAAAAATGGCCTCTCTGCCACTTTTTTGACACACAGAAAGTAGTCTTGGGAGAATGAATATTTGGAGGGGCAAATGAGCACCAAATTTGAAAATTCTAGTTGGGTTAGAAAGTAGACAGAACAGGCTTTCTAGCAAGCCAACTTGGGCACATTTTGGACACCTACAAGTTCCCCAAAACAGGTCCCAAAGTAGCGCGACACATAGAAAAAATGGTGCGGCGCACAGAGGAAAAATTGCCAATTTTCTTCCGTTTCGCGAAATTTCGGTTCGCGACTTCTCCAAGTGGGTCCGGTCATCTACAATTCAGTTTTTTGGCACCAAAGGAAACATTTAAAGAGTTTTTTCTCCAGATTGGCTTCTATCCAGGTGGCGAAGGAAGGCAAACGGTCACCCCAATGCCAAATGTCATGTTTGCAGCGCTGCACCTGTAGCTGATGGTTGGCTTTCCATCTCCATTTCACAATTATTCGAGTAACTCCCCAACCCTTGGGCGTTCTATCTCTTCCTCACACATTCTATATATTGTATGCAAGTTATTTGCAAAGGGTTGGCTGGCTTGTAACTTCTGGGAGACTGTGGGAAATAAACTCTGTTTCTTCACTGTGTATTTTTGACAGAGAATTAATGAAAGGCAGCGGCTCTGTTTCATGAGATTCTTGTGGTTGTGAGTGTAGCAAATGTATTTCTTATGTGTTCATATGTATTTATTTATGTTTCATAATCCATTTCATGCTCATTTCCAGTGAAATTTTCTGAGTGAGATAAGGTAGAATCCAATTTTTATTGCTCTGCCTGTGGGAAAATTTGATGTTTCAGTGTTATTTCTTCTGTTGAAAAGGATTCATGTTACTATGCCCTTTTCACTTTCTTCAGCAATCTATTCATGCCGTGATACCTCAAACTAAATTTCTACATTTTCCGCCTACCTTGCCTCACGGAATAATCTGTGCCTTCATGTTCAATTCTCTGTTCCTTGCTAAGCGTCAGTCCCATAACATCCCAGAAGCTCGGTCATTCATAAAAATTGTTTCCAAAATCCCTATTTCACTTACTAGCCTAAGGTAAATATTGCATTGTAAGTCATCTCAGACCGTTTTCGATCATCTATTCACTGAGCGTGACTCGGAGAGAGCCCTCTCCTGCTTTGGTAGGGCTAGCTACCAGACTGAGCGTGGTTTGTGGTTACCCTAATTTTTGCCTTCCTTCAGCCTAAGGCAGATTTAGGTGCTAACACATCACATCATATTTAAGAGAAAATTCTAAGGTTCAAGCAGTGGAACATCACATCGAACATCAACAACAAGTCCTCCAACTCTTAAAGGATAACCTCGTGTTGGCACAGAATAGAATGAAACAACAGGCATATCAATATCGCAATGAAAGAAGTTTTGATGTAGGTGATTGGGTATTCCTACAACTACAACCATATAAGAAAATGTCCCTCAAGCAAGCTAAGAAGGATAATAAATTATCAACAAAGTATTATGGTTCGTACAAGGTGTTGCAAAAGATTGGTACTATGGCATACAAATTGGAGCTTCCTGCAGCTTCTCGATTGCACCCAGTTTTCCATGTTTCATGTTTAAAGAAGGTTATAGGCGACAAGCTCCTAGTTCAAACAATATTGCTAGAACTTGACGAGGAAGGAAAATTTATATTGGAATCGAAAGCAGTCACAGAAACAAGAACTTGACATCTACGAAATCGATCAATTTCAAAGTATCTTATCAAGTGGAAGAACTTATTCGCTGAAGATTCCACATGGGAGGATGAGAATTTTATACAGAAGCATCCAGAACTACTCAAGTGTTGAGGAAAACGCTTTTTTTGAAGGAGAGGGGCATGTTGGGTCCCTATAATACTAGTAATTACCCCATTACTATTGTAGTTTCATCCTTTATTAATATTGTTGTACCCCTATTATCCCCATATTGTTATTACTGTGCCCCATAGAATCCCTCTATTGTTATTTTTGTGGCTTTATATTATTATTGTTAGGTCGGCTAGGTTATATTGTGACTCCTTAGACTCCTATATATAGAAAGGAGGTTTTGTCATTTGAATCATCCAAGAATTGTTCATTTATGTAATGTAAAGGAGGTTGCCCCCTTGAAGAGGCTAAATTCTAAGGCGTTGATCTATCTTTTCTATCTTTTCTTGAGCTGGTTTCATAACAATGCTCCAAGCCTAACCTTCATCGCCATGATTGAAAGAGGTGAAGCATAACTATAGGCACAATGAAACTCCTCTAGAGCTCAACAATAACAGAGGAAGTCATCACCTGCACATCAAAAAGAAGACAACCCATCAGCAAAATAAGATTAACAGAAAAGAAAAAGGCAGTTAAGAAGATGTACCTGAGTCATGAAAAGCACAACAACATCAACTCAACAACAACATGCATATCTCTCCAACAACCATCAGGTAGGTACAGGTATGCAATATTGTTGACCTCTTTTATTGAGCATATTATAGTTAGAAATTTATTGTCGATGCATGAGAGATGAGGTTTATAAGCTAAGGATGGGTCAGCAGTCTCAACCACCTTAAACTAGTTAATTGTAGCTCACTCCTTCACTCATGCAATGTTGAAAAGTCAAATTATGAAGGGTGATGATTTCAAAGAATGAGGACAACAGTTAAAAGAATAAATTTTTGCAAAGGCCAAGTCACCACAACACTCCAATCCCTCCATCCACTTCATATTCACTATCTATCCATCATTCATCCATCCCATTTCATAATTTCAAGAACAAACCCTATCTCACCCTGAAAATTTATTGAAAAAGAAAATAGAGCATCCTCTCCATTTTCACAAACCTACATCTTTTCTCATCATTCACATACAGTTAGAAGACTCTGAAGGAAGAAGGAATGACTACTATAGGAAGGCAAAATGCTGCTACAAGAAGGAAGAAAGAAAAAAATGTGCTAAAACCGAAAATGACAGTGCCTAAGAGAGACCTAATCAAAATAGAGAACTCCAAGGCCATTAGGCAACCATCTAGGCCACAAGAGAGAAGAAGAAGGAAACAAAAGGAAATGAAGCATCCACCATCAAAATAGAACTCAAACTACAGTGATGAAAAGAGAATTTACAAAAGGTCTCTAATCTCTTTCTAGATTTTTACCAAGGCCTAAATGATGTTATAGAAATGAGAGAAAGACATGGGAGTCAAGTTGAGGGCTTGCCCTAGCCTTAGACTATCATTTATGCTCAAAAAGGGTTTCTTGTAGTTTTGACTGGAATGACTACAGGATGTCCTAGTTCTCATCTAAAGACATTTTGAAGGTTTCAGAGGTTTCCAAATGGTGGAACAAGGTAGAAAAAGGTTGATAACGATGTGGAAGACCTTGCCAAACTGAAAAATATTCAAGAATCATCTTGAATAAGGGGAAGAAGGCAAACTAATGGTCTCAAGAAACAATGATTTTTCTTTGCACAAATATGTTTTTGGGATTTTCCTTGCAGAACTTACAAATAAGATTATTAATGCACAAGAGGGAGACCACCAGGGCCATGAATGAGGCACAATGAGGTCACTAAGTTGCTCAGAGGATGAGAAACACTTTCAGTATGGGGGTATGACGGGCCTCTAAATTAAACATAAATTAAGACCCATGCCTCTAAATTAAACATAAATTAAGGCCTATGACCATCCTTCAACACATTAAACCTATATTTTTCATTAGATAATGTATTTTTAACTTTAATATATTCATTAAGAAGATTTATAAATAATTGCATATTCGTGCCTAATATTATTTATTTTTGTGGAATATTATGAGAATATTGGGTAGATTATGAAGATTTGGAGGAGGAGATAATTTAGGGACTTGCTCCCTACTGCAAGAAGATCACTATTAAATAATAAATCAACAAGATATTATGGAATTATGGCATAGATTGTGGAACTCCAATGATTGAGAAAATCTAGGAATGTGTTCCCTGTCATTTAATGCATATTCCTAGTATTAGGAACCATATCCACTAATCAAGGGATTTCGGTGGGGAAATCTTCCTCAATTCATGGGAAAGGATTCCTAATCATTTTATGTAAGTACCAAACTAAATTTGCCTCTAGGGATAGATTTTCATTATTGTTATTGTGGAGAGAACTTGTATTTTTGCAGCTCCATTGTATTTTCTTGCAGGGATGTAATTGTATTGATGAAAATAATGAATATTGGTGTCATGTTCAGCTTCTAAATCATGTTCTCCTCCATAGGTCTTTGAGTTTCCTTGGGCTTGGCCATCCCAGGAGCCTTAGATCCCTTTTGTATCATTTTCTTTCATTCTTTTCACTTCTTATTCACATGCATCTCTTGCTTTATTTCTTTCTATTTCTGCATTTAGTATTAATGATTTCTTCTTGTAGGATTGGGTTAAATGGTTAATGTAAGTTCTTTTGAAGGATCTAAAACATCATTTCATCCTTGGAAAAGCTTTGGAAGGTCATAGTAATCATTGAGCTACTTGGATTAGCTTTCTTATTCCCAAATCTAGATTTATGGAACTCCTTTGTGGCAAAGAACAATACATTTCTGCTATTTTTTAGAGCATACTAGCGAGCTTCAATTTGGTTGGTTCCACTTGCATTATATCAAAAAAAATTCTAGTTCATAACAAAAATTACCCCATTGCATTTTCCCTTAATTAGGTTAGGCATTTTATATATTTACTAGCTCACTAGTTCTCGAATTTCTAGATTTTCGACAAGTAATTTTCTGCTATTTTTTAGCATGGGTTAACAAAGGTATTTTTGAGTGATTCCACTTGGAATTAGGACCTAAGACATCCTAGTCAATAAAATTTTTTGTCCCATCCTATTTGGATTTGATTTTCTTGGTCATTCGATTAATTATAATTTCGTATAGTAAATCTATAACATTCTATAGTAAATTAGGGGATCTTGTAGGAGAACTAGGGGATCATGTAGGAGAACTAGTACATCCTGTAGGAAAACCTGTAGCAGATTGTTTTGAACCTGAGTTGAGAAAAATCATCATTGAAGCTGGGATTAGGCCCCTACTTGACTTCCAAGCCATCAAAATCAGTGTACCCCTCTTCCTACACACCTGTCTCCCTTGCCAAAGATCAAGGAAAGAGTAACATTTGCATTTATAAAGCAAAAATATTAAAAAAATGAGTTCTTTTATATTTACACATGCACACAACAGTTAGTACACACTAGATCAGATTTCATGCTTAGACATCACATGTGACAAATAGGGTTAATATAGGGTTCTTTTGCAAGAAAAGTCTGTTAATAAGTAGATAGAGGATTTCATGTTACTTTACAAATATTTTTAAATTCAGTCTTTCATTCCTGCAAATAAACAACATTTATTTTCTCTCATGACAACAAAGGAAGGAAAAATTGTATGCTGGACATATAGTGCTGATACCTCTTAAGTTTTTACGAACCTGTGTTGATAATTAAAGTTGGTAGACTTGGGAGTTGTAACATTCTTGTTGCAATACCAAGGCTCATCAAGAAACCTACCCCAAGGGATGAAATGCCTCTACAACCTCAAGTGACTTTCAAGCCATTTGAAAAGTGGGGCATGGATTTCATTGGACCCATTGACCCTCCATCCAGGAAAAAGTAGTACATCAATGTGTGCACTAACTATTTAACCAAGTGGGATGAAGTCAAGGTCATAAAAGAAGCAACAGAAGAGAAAGTGGTTGATTTCTTAAGGGAAAATGTATTTTATAAGTTTGGGTACCCTAGAGAACTAGTCCGTGATCAAGGCAGTTAGTTTACATCTCACATGATTGAAAATTTGTTAAGCTAGTACAAGATCAAGCATAGGACATCCACTCCTTACCACCCACAAGCTAATGGGAAAGTGGAGGTAACAAACAAAGCGCTGGAAGGTATTCTAACCAAAGTGATTAGCAACAACAGAAATGACTGTGCAGATAGATTAGTTGAGGCCACTTGGGGCTACAATACCACCTAGAAGACCACCAATGGATTCACTCCTTATGAGCTGGTCTATGGGAAGAAAGCCCTACTGTCAATAGAATTTGAATACAACACCTTAAGGATGACAACACAACTGGATCTAGATCTCACTAGGGCACAACAAGAGAGATTGCTCCAGCTGAATGGGTTAGATGAATTTAGGATGCAAGCCCTCCTGCACATAGAGGTGACTCAAGTTCAAAAGAAGATTTGGCATGACAAGAACATAAAGGACAAACAATTTCAAGAAGGTGATTGGGCTTTGTTGTATGATTCCAGATACAAGGATTTTAAAGGCAAGCTAAGGACTAGATGGTTGGGGCCTTATGTCATAGAAAAATGTTATGACAATGGTTCAATATAGATAAGGACTATTTATGCAGAGGCTATTCCTTTACTTGTCAATGGGTATAGATGGAAGGTCTATAAGAAGCCCTTGTCAAAGCAAGAATTCATCAATGGCATGAGCAAGACAGTGATGGTGGTGGAGCAAGTCTTAACTTCTACCCCAGCAAGTCCCTGAAAAAAAAAATAAAGAAAAAAAAAGAGAAAAATTAAAAAGACTCAGGTGAAAACCTCCATGAGGCACCTAAGTCCCACTGTTGGGTTGAAAACCTCTTGAGGCTGCCCAATGGTGTTGAAAAGAAAAGAGAAAATAGAAAGATCTCTGGGTGAAAATCTCTTTTGAGGCATCTAGGGAAAGTAGCTAGGATGAAAACCTCTTGGAGGTAGACTAGTTGTTTAAAAAATAAAAAATAAAAAAGAGAGAAAAGAAAAAGTTTGAAAATGTTGTTTGCAGGTCAGCAGGAGGAGGATCAGAGCAACTTGAGAGGAATAGAAGGACCTACAAAATCCATATTTTCATTCCTCCATCCCATATTCTTCATTATACCATCAATCCCTCTATTTATGAACTCCTTCAGCTCAGTTTACACAGGCTTTGTGTTTTCTACAGGATTCCCTGTAATCCTATAAGATTCCCTGAAAACCTACAGGAGTTTCTTGTAGGAATTACAGTGGCTTGGGAATCCAAAGAAAAGTGACCCTAGAGCAAGGGGATGACTAGCCTGTGTCAAAAAAATAAAATATTTACTCCACATCATCACCATGCCTCTCATCACCACGTTACCCTTACATTCATCCAATAAGTTAATTAAAAAAATTACAATTTTGAAATAAGAAAAAACAAATAGAAAAGGGTGAGAATAAATGACAAAGGGGCACTAGCTGAAGGCTATACCTCTCACCTCCCAATCAATAGACTCCTTCTCTACCCATGTCAACAATCCTCATGCTCCATAAGTGAAGGAAAGTATGAAAAGTTTAGGGGAGAGGCAGCTACAGGACATCCTGTAGGTTTCCTGTAGGAAATCTTGTAGCAACCTATCCCACAAAAGGAAATTTCACAGGGTTGCAGCCATCTTCAGCATAGAGATTCCAATGTCAAGGAAGCTCCTCCAGAGCTCAGCAACAGTAGCAGGATCATCAACATCACTCTCCAGTACCTGCACATCAAAGGAAACAAGCATCAAAAGAGGCCAATACAAAAAATATGCAGTAAGTACACAACACAGGGACATCATTCTCCAACAAGCATCATCATCAAAGCATCTTACCCATAGGTATGTCATCTTGCTTATGCTCTCTTGTTAGCATGATATGATAAAAAATGTAGGATTATGTAAGAGTTGGTTTTATAAGCAAAGGTTGCCAGTTAACTTGGCCAACTTCGTCCAGTTGATGAGGAGAAAACAGTTAGACCACTCCACACATGGCAGTAGTCAAATCAGATGAAAAAATAGATAATGCCAAAAAATGGTTAAAATACGGATTATCGAAGTGGTAGATGATTAAGAGGTAAGGAGGAATTATGAAGTGATATGGGGACCAACGGTCCAAAAGGAGGTGCTCGTACTTAGGCAGCCAACACACCATCCCACACGATCACCCATATAAGGAAATAAAACACTGATTTCCATGCAAAGAAAGCATTAGCAATCTCGAGGATTCATCAAAATAAGGTTGCTCTCAGCCTCTTGAAGCAACATCTACAGGAAAGACAATGAGCATTTTGCAGTGCAGGAGCACCTACAGGATCCTATAGGAAAACCTACAGAATCCTATCGGAAGACCTACATGATATAGAGCAGTCATCTACAGGATTATCAGTAGGCATTAAGGGAGGAGAGATCAAAGGTTGTCCTCATCAGACAGAGTCCAGTGAGGTAGGAGCTATACTTTCCCATATTTTCCAGTTAAAAATAAAGAAAAAATCCTCCATTTAGTTAAGAAAGTTGGAGTCTGGGGGAATTGTATTGTAGAGTTATCATTTAAATCTCTCACCCACTAGAATTCTCGAATTATATCCATACAAGCCTCCACAATTACCAAGGGAAAGATGACAAGGGGTTTTAACAAGAGAGAAATCACAAACATAGTAGGAATTCATCAACACCCTCCTATAGTAGAAATTTTCACAAGGCACAATTGGATGGGTTTCCTTGAAAGAATGAGAGGATACGATGATGAGGTGGCCAGAGACTTTTCTCTCTCACTCATACTCCTCACTAGGACCCATGCCACTGCTATGGTGAAAGGCCTATAAGTAGAAATCACCCCTGAAATTATAAGCATAATAACCACACTCCCTTTAGGGTTACCTTGAAGAAAAGAAGATAAGGGTAACAACACCCTTTAAAAGAAGAAATTATTTTTGGAAGGGGAGGAGGCAATGCAGGACAAAAATGGGGTCAGTAGGGAAAGCCTTCAAAACCCTTGGAATGAAGTTAGTTACCACCTCATTAAATATATATCATGTGAAGGGAGATACAGTGTGGTCTATGGATACCATTTCAGACTTCTCCAAGAACTGATATTTGGAGCAGACACACCTCCTCAAAACAGATTAAGTATACCATACTTTTTTCTTCAATCAATGATAGATATGAGCATCAAAGTGTAGGAGGGAAAACACCAAAAACTAGCTCATCATGGGTTGATCAAACTTATCCTAGAAGATTCTCGACAAAACCTAAGACTCCCTATTACATGGACAACTTTCAAAGACATGCAGACAGGGGGAAAAATTCAAGCACTTGATTATGACAAAAATCCCCACTGCTAGTGAGAGGGATGAAGAAACAGAGGGAGAAGATGAAGAGGAAACAGAGGAGGAAAAATATGAATAAAATGAAGAGGAAAATGAAGAAGAGACAAAAGAAGAAACAAAAGAAGAGACAGATAAGCAGGGTGAGGAACTAGAGGAAGAAGAGATAGAGAAAGACAAGGATGAAAAGGAGAGTGGAAAAGAGGAAACAGAAGGGAAGGAAGAACATAGGTCTATAGTTCAAGGCAAAGAAGGGGAAGAATCACCAAGGGTATCTCCAGAACCCACTGAGAAAGAGGCATTAGCTGCTCTTACTGCCCTAAGTACACCTATCAAGTCAAAAGGAAAGAGACAGAGACAAACCCCCTTATACTTTAGGAAAAGAAAAAGCACAAGGATTAGGCAAGGAAAACCTCAAACACCCACCAAAGTACCTATTGTCATCGAATACTCACCAAAGTAGCAAGAAAAGGTAGCTCCTCTTGAGAAAAATCAAGGAGAAGGATCATCAAGACAAGCCTCTCCCAAATATCCCATCACTTATGTTAGGAGGCCTGTCACAAGGTTTGCCTCATCAAAGGGAAAATGTCTCCTACGTGAGACACAGAAAGACCTACATGAAGCACAGGCCATCTTATAGGAAAGGCCATCTTATAGGAAACTCTGCTAAACCTACAAGAAACTCAGAAAATGGACCAAGAAAGTATCACTCAGCAAGAAACAAAAAAGGAAGACCCCAAACTGAGAGAACCTATTCCACAACCCAACTTCAACTTTTACTATAGGTTCATTGAAGGCGGTAGGGTTATACCACAGAAGTTTTCCATCCCCTTATTCTTTGAGCTTGAGAAAGAAAGGGCAAGGACACACAGGTGGATGTAGATTTCCAAATCAAAAGGAGTGGAGGATGTAGGGCACATGGAGGAGAAATTGAAGGAGATGGGTAGAGAACTGAGCAACATAAGGGACAGAGAGGCAATGATGAAAGCTCAGTTGGAGGCAGAGAATGCATGGCTAAGGGGACAACTACAAGAAAGGGAAAGTCAGTTGGAAACTATGGCCAGTTTATCCTTAGAGGCAATCTAGTGCAAGATGCCAACAAAGTCTTATGCCTTGTATCTCAAGGAACAATGGATACAATTCCAAATTAAGAATTTAGCACAGAGAAGCACTATGCCCTTCCAATATTATAGAAAATCAAAGTATCAAAGTACCTTGGAAGATAGAGAAAAAATGTATAAGTTTTACCTACACAACTTGGACTTGATAGATTTGAATGTGTGGAACCCAAATTCAAAACTAGGGGTCTTGCAATTGATGGCTTTAGCATCATGGATGAATCATGAGGAGGCAAGAGCTGCAGAAATGAAAAAGGTAATGGCAAGAGAAGAGACAGAACCCCTCATGATAAGAGTTGAGAAATCTAATCCAATGGTTGTCATCAACACCCACAACCTAATTGCAAATGATCCTAAGCTTGCACCTAGGTACCTTGCTACACAAGAGCAAGAAATCACACACTTTGAAGACATGTTCAGATTGCTAAGAGATGACAACATGCAAGATTTCCAAAGGAGATGGAACACCTTGCCTTACAAATTGAAAATCAGAGAATACCATTCTCCCCAGAGGATGAGAGAGGCACTAAACATAACACCCATGCACAAGAAAGCTCTACAAAGACTCCAAGTCAATTAGTTTGGCTTGAGACTTAGTCCACCATTGCTTTTAGGAATGATGGAAGGAAGGAAAGAAGAATAAGAAATGAAACAGTGGGAAGAGATAGAGAGCAAGGCATGATTTTATTCACAAGAATAGGAAACTACAACAGACACATGGGATGTCAGGGAGGCCACCAGAGCAATGAAGGACATGGATATAGATTAAGTTTCTTAGAGGATGAGAAACACTTTCAGTAGGGAGGTGATGATGAGACTCATCATTGGGTAACTATATGGACCTTAATACACTTCCAAGCTTATTAAAATCAACTCTTCTCATAATTCCTTACATATTTTAATTATATTTTGCTTAATGATATGAGTAAAAGTAAGATGTTATGTCTAGTGGTCTAATGTGCATTGATTGCAAGTTTTTGAGAGAAAATCATGGCAATTTTGGCTAATTAAGGGTAGAAACTTGAATGAGACAAGGAGGAAAGATTATAGGAGATATATCCTCCTCATTTAATCCTCACTCATTCGAATATTCCTCAATAAAATCACACTAGCTCGGAGTTGCAAGCAGTCGAGTCATGGAGATCATGGGCAGCCGAGCCAGTGACAGTTAAGAGCCAGTTCATCTTGAGTTTGGGAGCCAAGCCTCCCTAGATTTAAGCACGTCATTGGAGACTTCAATTGTATAAATAAAGAGGCGTAGAGCCTCATTAGGATTCAAATTTTTTATGTAAGAGCACTAAGCATTTTCAAGTTCAAGCTTTGTGGCAAAACATTGTTATGTAATTTTTCTGATATGATAATGAGAATGAGAATTTCCTTGATCCAGCACTGAGTTGACTCAGAGGGATGAAGCTCTTGGGTTAGGGCCCAACCCTAGCAGAAAAGTCTCCTCTTCTTGTACTTGTATGCTTAGGTGATTTGATAGATTAATGGTTGAATTGGTTTTAGCATTGTTTCATTGCAAGTAGTTGTGAATTTGATTAGTTTGCTTCCATTTGTGCATTGCTTTAGCAGTAAGATAAAGGAATACTAAAAAGGTTGATAGCAGGTGGATTTGGCCTCACTCCTCTCTTCAGGGACCATTGTTTGAGAAAAAACTCCTATTCAACCCCAAAAAGACAAAATTATGATTTCTTATAGAATTTAGGGTTTTCCGCTACTTAGGCTAGCATCTTTTCAATTTTCAAGAATAGGATTCAATTGTAATTTTTGATATCTTCAAACTTGTATTAGATATCATAGTGTTTCACATTATTCTTTAATTATTTCTATGCATGAACTAGACAACTAGATAATGAAATTATGTTTTCTTAAGTTGATTGAAAATCTTTCTTGTTTGACATGATTCATGGATAAATGCTAGTGTTGATGCAATACAGGAGTTTCAATAGTGCAAGAAGACCTCATGACCAACAACCCCAGCTTAACCTCATCCATCCATGATCACCAAACGCCACCAAGTCCCTCAACTAATTCATCATTCCATAAGAACAACTTTCCAGGTTTGTTGAGCAAATCCAACCATCTTCCAAACTTTGTTTTGAGCTCTGAAGAAGTCCTAGCCACTCCCTTGCCCTATATCTTCCATCATTAACCTTCCCTAAGCCCTATACCACCTTCCAAATGACTCCTATTTCTCTCGACTGGATCCTGTAGGAATACAGGGGATCCTGTAGGAGTATTAGGACATCCTATAGGACGACCTGTAGTGGCCTGTTTTGAGGCCGATTTGTGGAAAAAGCATCCTGAAGGATAGGAGAAGACCCCTACTTGCCTCCCAATCCATCTGAAATTTCACTAGCATCTCTAACCCACCTACCACATCACCAAGAGGATTTAGCATTCACATTTTCACAAAAAGAGGACAAAAGGAAAAATGAGTTATTGTGTTCATTCATATGCACAATAGTAGAATGTTTGGTTATTTCAGATTACATGCCTAGGATAGTTAGGATTACACACATGTTAACTTAGAATTATTTTGAAGAAAAATCTCTTAGAAATTAGTTAGATGAGTGGCGTGTTTAAGCATTTGATTTCAACCTTTCCTTACTACAGTATACAATATTTTAGTTTTCCCAATTAGTGCAAAATTCCCCTTTCCTCATTAGTAATCAAGCTTCTTCTGAATCAATAGAAGGCTGGTTTGATAAGCCATAGTGGTCTATCGCCAGCTCAATAGTGACAAAGAGTGGACCCATCACATCTTCTTGTGTATACAACACTGTCACCTCCAAAGTTTGTACGAACCCCGGGTTGATAAAGTAAAGTTGTTAGCCCCAGGAGTTGCAACATTCTTGCTGCAATACTAGCGCTCATCAAATACCTTGAGAGAAATTAACGTTATCAATGGTTTCTCTCACATTTGTTAACGAATTACATCATTGGCCAGTAATCAGATGGTGTCTACCATGTTTGAATGGACCTCATTTATTCGCATGGTTAGAAGTCTTGTACTATTTTATGACGAGGTAGAAGACCCAAGGTCTAGTTCCATCCATTCGAGCTATGATTTCAAGATTCATATAATATTACAAAGTTTGATGTCTACGATCATTCGAAAATTCATCCAAGCACGAATCCACTTTTGGTCATTAGTGGACAATACTTCTAGATCTTTGTACATGTAATGTTAGCTTATATGCTGAGTATGGGTATGCATCCCTCAACAATGATATCATGATGATAATATGTATTGTAATAGATGATGATATCAACCTATTTTTTCTTGATTCAGACTTGTCACAAGGTAAATCACTTTAGTCCTCAACCATTTCTTCTAACTTTGTACTCTATGGGGCAATATGTTACATGCCATTTTATCACATCTGCTCAATAGGCCTGAAAACCAGATCAATCAATATCCTTGAACACTTCATCATAATCCCTTTGCAAATCCATGAGCATCAATTCTAAAAAAAGTATGATTTTCTAGGTCTATCTACTTAAAAGCCATGATTTTAGGCCCAACACACATTTCATGTTTGTCCACCAGTGTTGGGTGCAAGTTACATACCTCAACACCAACACTGATCAACGCAGGTTGCTCCATTATGTAGGTGTACTGATTCTAAAATTTCAAGAAAATAAAAAATTTATTTCGAATCTTCTCCTTCCAAAATATTCTATGGTGGTTTTAACCATTTACCATGCATAGATATCTCAAATGCCTATATGATCCTACTCTAATGGTCTTATCTCTTATCCCTTGAGCTTATCCTCCCTCATATGTGGATCTCATGCCTAGATTGGTAAATCCTAAACTACCATGTTCACCCTATAAATTTACTGCCTCCCATGGAGTCTGGGTTGGCTTTTCGAGATTGATAGTGCCCTCATGCTATTGCTTTGAGATTAAGGAATCATCATCCATTTGCATTAGGGTTGAGTGTGAAGGTTTTCTTACAAGGAAGGACAAGTCAATTTGGGAGACATTCACAAAGTCAACTTCTATATATGGTTGTAACTCTCTTCTTTATTTATTAATATAAAAAGTATCCTATTTTCTTATACTTGTGTTGTGCTTATGCTCTAGTATTTCAATTCCATGATGACTCATTTAATAAAGATATTGGATTATGCTACATGGATATTGTAGTTCTTTTGCTTGTTTTAGTCATTGTTGCAGGTTCTATTTATAGTGCATGGAGCTAGGAGTGGAGGTTACAAGCGAAGAGAAGAGGAGGAATTTCTACAGATTCCAGGTGGGTCTCTTTTCTGTAGTCTAATCTCTCTAAGGAAAACATTTATCTTTTTCCCCTCTGTTGTTCTAGATCATACCACTAGATCTAGGGAGTTCATTTTTGTCCGCAAAAGTTAATTTTCCATATAAAATGGATGAACCTATGTATCTTAATGAAAATATGCTCCTGAAATGGCCACATTATTCTGATGAATCTTTGTCTTTTGATGGGAGTAAGGCTCAAATAGTGAATGGTTCTAAAAAAGAACTAGTTTATAATCATAACTCTTTTACTATAACCCATCTCTTTGTAGCTTTGACTCAAGTTGGAGAAACTCAACTGTCTCCTTTGCATGATGTAGATAGATTTTGATATCAACAAGAGTGACTTTATTAATTTTCACAATGTTATCAACAATAGATAGTATCAAAATATTCACTAACTCTAATACTCCCTTAAGTTTGGCCATTTTCTTAGAACACAAAAAACACTTGTAATAAAACTTGAAAAAGGGTGTTGACTTCAACTGAAACTGTACCCATTAACAATGAAATTTAATAAGTAAAAGATAGATGGCACCCAAATTTTAGATAAAAGATAACTTTCAACCAAATTTTTGTAGTCAAATCTAACAAATAAATTATAGGAATTGAGAAGATTCCAATAGGTATGACTAGCCTTCAAAATAAAGCACCGCTCTCATATAAGTAATGGCTTGAATACTATTAATATTAGGCTCTGTATTTCCTCCTAGATGCACTTACATCCACACTCACCATACCAAAAGGTTTATTCTCATACAAATCCTTCTTACATTTGAAGTGAATAATCTAAGCTTTTATAAATCCTTAGTCATGCACATTAAATATGCAAAGTCTCAAAATAGTCATGCATATCCACTTGTCTTGGAATTTTGCAATCACTTTCAACTCCAAGTTAATTAATTTTAGAATTAACCACTTTTACTTTTAATTTCTCTTTTTCCATTTTCTTTTCTTTAATTTAATTGATAAAATAAATTTTCACTTCTTTTATTTTCTTTTTTAAAGAAATGAAAAATATTTTCTTTACCAATATCGTTCTTCAAATATCTTTCATGCTCAACTATAATTTGATGCAAGTTCCATTCACATGATGCATACCAACTTCTTGCACACTCTTCCTCCTAAAAAGTTTGTGTTAGAGATCTTCCTGCTCTTTGCTTTCACATTTCTCTTTGTTTCTTTCTCTCTCCTTATTATGAGACACAACACTGGATGTGATATAAAAAATTAAGGAAATTTATTCACTTTGCTGGTGATCTCACATTCTTGAAAATATCTTTAATGATCATTTTATTTTAAATTTTACCAAACCTCTTATAAAATTAAAAAAATCTGTCATTTTTTTTTTCACTACTTTCACTGTCCCATAAATATTCACCATTTATTTCATTTACATCAACCCATTGCCATATCAATTCCTCCATGCCAAATCTATAACATTTTTAAACCAATATCAATGATATTTTATATATTTAAAACTATTAAATACTCACGTACATATCATTTGCCTTTGAGAAGGACTTTCACTTTATCAAATATTTTTGTACCTTTTCTTCTTTTTGTTCTTGATTATTGTCACCGTGAAGAAAACTTTCTAGTTTGTGATTCCAAACATATTCAATATGATCATCACAGGAAACAAAGCTTCTCCTCGGCATTGATTCGAACCAACAACTAAATGAAATAACAAAACCTCATATTTATTTATTTATTTTTGTTTCTTTTAATAGTCAACTTCTTTCCATGAGTAAGAGAAACAATTTTTCATGTGCATATTCTTCTTCACTAAGGAGCATTCAAGGTTCAAAAATGTTCTCAGCCAAGAAAAAAACTCTCCACTTGCAAGCCTTTGATAGGAATCTTCTCCCTCTAATACCATTGTTGGAATCTACACACAAAAATAATGGGAGTAAAATCCATTTTGATTAAAGTTATTATTCATATAAATACAACATTAGAACCATTGGATTTAACTTCCAAGGTTTCTTGGACCTCCAGTAATTTTCCACATAACACACCATAACCCTAATGGATTAGGTGTCTGACAATATTCTCTTCTGATCTCTTCACAAACATGCATATATAATAATTAAGATATGAAGTGTAATATTCAATTGACATAGCATCAAAAATTTGAGAATCACATGAATCTTGTTCAAAAGAGTAGTGAAATCATGGCTGAAATCTTTGAACTTATATTTCTTTTCCAATGAGCTCCTTAAAGAGAGTGGTTGGGGCTTTTCTTCTCCAAGTTTTCTTGGGAAGGATCTTTCAAAAGCATCCCACCCAAGTATTGCGGTAACTAGAATACTGTAGTGCCACGTGCTTGCTTTATTCTCAAATGTATATGGAAATATCTTGTAGGATACATCTTCATGTTTGACGTCCATTAGGTGCAAGCATATACATAAGTTATTTAAATGATCTTTAAGAGTAACATATTTGTGAGGATCAAACTTTGGAAAGAGAATTTTAGGGCACCTAGGAAGATGATGGAACGAGGGCTACAAATTAAATTCCCCTTGTGATAGCCACCTAGGTTGAGGTTAACTTTCCATTTCCTAAGAGTTGGTAAGTTCTTTCTCTTCTTCTCTCTTCATAAACATGCATATAGAATAATTAAGAGATGAAGTGTAATATTCAATCGACATAGCATCAACAAGTTGAGAATCAATATGAATCTTGTTCAACAGAGTAGTGAAATGATGGTTGAAGTCTTTGACTTTATATTTCTTCTCCAACGAGCTCTTTAAAGAGTGTGGTTGGGGGTTTTCTTCTCCAAGTTTTCTTGGGAAGGCTCTTTCAAAAGCATCCCACCCAGGTATTGAGGTAGCTAGAATACCATAGTTCCATGTGCTGGATTTATTCTCAAATGTATATGGAAATATATTGTAGGATACATCTTCATGTTCGACGTCCATTAGGTGAAAGAATGGACATAAGTTATTTAAATGATCTTTGGGAGTAACATATTTGTTAGAATCATAATTTTGAGAGAGACTTTTAGGGCACCTAGGAAGATGATGGAATGAGGGCTAAAAATTATATGCCCCTTGTGATAGCCACCTAGGTTGAGGTTAACATGCCATTCCCTAAGAGTGAGTTAGTTCTTTCTCAGAATTAGAAGAGGTATGAATGTGGTCACTATGAGTAGTATGAAGAGGAGAACCAGATGGAGTAAGGGAGATTTGATTAAAAGGTTCAAAGATGTCATCGAGGATGGTTTAACAAGGTCTTTAACATAATCAACCAAAACAACTTCTTTGGTGAGAGGTATTTGAGTGGATTTTTGCCTTTAGAGGAGAGGAGCTACAAATAGTTGTTTGATGTCCTTATCATATGAACAAGTGATGCATCTAAATGTGATTAATTTAGAGCAGAGAATAGAATACAATTGTTCTTTGGGGGAAAAACCAACATGTCTTGGTTCAAAGGGAAAATGTATTTGTAGCTTGTTTCCTTTTCAGTGTGGTTAGGAAATATTAGAGGGGTATGAGGCTATTGTGCATGAATTTTCATCTCTAGGAATATTTGAATGGTATGATTGAGAGTTCCTACCAACCATGTGATTTGGGGCCTTCATTCTAGCACCAAATTAAACTTGATAGGGATAAATGTCCCATAAAATGTCAAGAGCTTCTCTTCGGTAAGAGGAAGCTATTGATTTTTCTACAAGAGCACAATAAAATAAAATTTTATGCTAGATAATTACTTCCTAATGTTTTCCATACAAAATTGATATCCCACTGATATCATTGGTCAATTACATTTCAAAAAATTTCAACAATAAATGCAATGAAAATAGTAAAGATCATAGAAATAAAACCATGCACAATAGAGACAACAATTTTACCCTAGGAAACCCAAAGTTGGGAGAAAACCCAACAAATTTTCTTCTAGGAGAAATTATTCTTCAGAAATGTTCACAAATCCAAATTTTCTAGAAATCTATGCTAAAATCCAAGTCAAAATACCAGTAAAACCTAGTCTATTTCTAGTAATTCAACGCTGTTCAAACCAACTAGAATACACAAAAGTCAACACTAGTTAAATAGCTAGATTGTGGTTAAACTTTGGACTTGTTCCCCCTACGTTCAATTTACGGTCAACTGTTGTTTTTTTTTTTCAGTAATCAAATTTGTATTAAAGTCAATTTTGGTCAATGATAAACTCTGATCAATGTTCAAACATATTACTCGGTGAAACTGTGGTAAACTCGACCTCTTCCTAACACATATGCAACTGCTCAAGAAGAGAGACGATATTGATGATTGTTGATTGAGAATGTAGTATCACATCATGCATATATACAGTTCAAATATGGGTGAGTTAGCTCTAGGGACACGTCCCTTCACCTTACTGGGATGACTTGATGCCCCAAATTTTTTTTTTTTGATAATTTTGTTAGGTCGACTTGGAGACTTCTTTGGCATGCGAGAATACCTCCCGAAGCTACAAAAAATCAACACTCCCTCTTAGCGAGGGAGGTATTCTCCTTAGTTGCAATAAATTTCCCATCAGTTGAAATTTCTCTTACACATGAAAATTTCATGAGCTTTCTATATTGATGCTTATCTATAAATCACTCCATCTTGGAGTAGGAAATGTGAGTATCCTGGGCCATTTACCCCTAGAAAAATTAGAATTCCCTAACCAAAGTTATTTATGGATCCTCAGGTAATGTATCAATATCCTTTAGTCAAATCAACATGACCTATCCAAACTGCTTCATGGCTTCTCACGAGAGGATCTAGCCCTGGAGCATGCATCCTTCGCTAAATTAGCATGGCTGACCCAAATTCCTTTATGGTTTCTTATAAAAAATTCATATATATCCTATGGTCAAATCAACATTATCCAACCAAGCCCTTCTCGCTTCTTAGGAGAAGATTTGTCCAATCTGCAATTTTCCTTAGGCCATTCACTCTTGGTCAAAACAACATGACCCAACTAAATCCTTTTGGCTTCTTAGATGAATGTATCCATATCCTCTGGTCAAATCAACATGATCCAATAGATTCCTTTTGATTTCTCTAGAGATGGTCTACCCAATCCTGCAAAGACATCAACACTCCCTCTCAATCGAGGGAGACATTTTGCATCATGCAAAGCTTATCTATGAAGTATACAAACTTCTATCTAGATAGAGGCTTGGTGAGGATGTCTGAAATCTACTTGTCTATGGATATGTAATTTAAATTCACTACTCCCCTTTGCACCATGTCTCAAATGAAGTAACCTGATCAAATATTCTTGCAAGAAGATTTCAAAACCAAACTACTTCACAACTTGTGAAACTGGTTGTGATATACTCTACATCTTCTATATTGAGTGTGGCAAAAGTTTTCTTCCTGATAAACTAGGATATCATAGTTGATACCAAGCTAAAGCATCATCCACAAGGTGCTCTTTTTGTCCTATGTACTCCATGCTCAATATGAATCTGTATATCCCTGCAACCTCACTTCACCACCTGAGACATCTCAAACCATATCAACCTATACCATGTAGGTACCTAAACATGTTCTTCACTATAACCCAATTTACATTCCTTGGCTCAACCCTAAAATAGATAAGGGTGCTTACTACAAAGCAAATATTGGGCCCGGTGTTAACCAGCTACATCAATGATCTAATCAACTACCTATTCGTCACAGAATCCACCAAATCTAAATATGAAGTTAAATCACTCAACATCTTTAGATTGGTCACCATAAGTGTAGCCATATAATTGTAGTCATCGTACCGAATGTCCACTAAAATCTAGTCAATGTACTTCCCCTGTCCAAGGAATATCTCATCAGGTCTCTACAACTTAAATCCAAATAAATAATGCATCAGGCCAAGATCATTCTTATCGAACTTTGAGGCTAACTCCCTTTGACAATGAAGCATACTCTTTTGTCTAAAATGATCCTGTCATCAAAGACATATAACTCCTAGAGACCTCCTATCTCTGAGCATCTTGTCTGAAAATCTACACCCATGACGTCCTCTTGGAAGGCTTCTCCTTTCATTTTTCCTGATTGTCTGCTCCCCTAGAACTGGAAGCTCTTATGGTCATATAGCATGGTTCTGGATGTCCTAACAATCTATACAATCCTCACTCTCAAACATCAATCACTTCTACTGAGTCTAAGCTCGATCCCATGGGCCATACAAGAATTTGACCATATGGAAACTAAAGCAAAAAGTCTCCTCGTAGTTGATTCCCTCTTTTTGAGAGAACCCTCTTCCTATAAGCCTTACTTAGTACTTCTCAATGTTTCTGTTTTATGCATGAATCATCGCCTTGGTAGCCTCCACACTATACCCATTCTTTGGTAGCCTCCATAATGTACCCATTATTCCTTTCTGCAAACTCCATTCACGAGGCCATGGAAGAAATTCTTTTATAACTAAGAAAAAATACAAGGACAAGAGGCTAACCAAAAATCAAAATAATAATAATAATAATTAAGGAAGAAAAATATGATTGGAAGTACTTATCTCTTAATTAAGGAAAGAAACTGATGAGGATTGTAGACCCTATCTCTAACAAATCTGTAAGAGAAACTTGGAAACGTATAATGTGCTTAGAGGCATCACATATTCCTTGACTGTAATTGTAGCTTGAGTTGATTCAACACTAGAGATATACTCAAAATCTTCATCATAACTATCAAAATCCTCTAATAATATCTTTAAATACTATTCATGCTTCCAAAACTTTTTCATAACATACATTGCATGTTCACGATATCATGCCCCACGGAAAACTTTTACAGCTGTTTCAACATCGAACCAATGCTCACCTTCACCTTTAATAAATTCATCCAACTTTGCCACATCCTCTCTTCAATTGTTGTCAATTCATCGTCTTTACCAGATCTAGGATATGCCTTTAAAATACTCCAAAATGAACCTTAAAGTTAGGACTAAGGCAATGCTGAGTCGTGCTCCAAAACTACTCCTATATAGGCTTTGTAATTGCTCCAAAATAGGCTCCAAAATTGCTTGATACTAGGGTTGTAAAGGTTAAAAACTAAGGTTCCTATCAGGCCGAGAATGAGGTTGCAACAACACGAAATTTGAGGCTCCAACAAGGTCAAATTTGAGGCTACCATAGGGCCAAATATGATGTTTCCACAAGGCCAAATCAAAGGCTACCACAGGGGCTGAATCTAAGATTAACTACGACTGCAACAAGGCTAAAAATGAGGCTCAAGAAGTCTGAAAATAGATCTATAATAGTACCAAATAAGGGTTGCAATAGATATGAGTTTAGGGAAAAAAAAAAGGTCCTAATTAGGTCTGAATTCTGTACCAAACATACTCCAATATGTGCTTCAAAGTATGTTCAAAATAGCTTCAAGAATGCTTTAACCAAAACAAAAAATCCCTTAAACTTGCTTCTCAAACTCCTTGCTCCTTGTTGTTTTAGTTCATGAGGTATGAAACTCTTCAATTGCTTCTTCCACAAGTCTAAATTCTTCCTTGAGCTTAGCTGAGTTGCTTACTTAGGAAAATATTTCAGCCTATACCTCAAGCCTTAGAGGTACTACATCTTCCTTAACCTTGGCTTCATTTTTCTTTTTCTCCTTAGCTCCCTCTAGCTCTGGAATGACTTCCATGGCTACTCTTTCAATAAGGCTCTGGTACCATGTTAATTTTTCTTCAAGATCATTGTAGAATATATTTTTTTGCTAAATAATGACAAGCTAATGATTTCCATACAATATTCTTATGCCTCCGATATCCTTGAGCAATTACACTTCAGAAAATTTCAAAAAGTAAATGCGACAGAAATAGTAAATATCAGAGGCAACAAAAACTTGGAAACAAAGACAAAATTTTACATTGGGAAACAAAAACTTGGGAGAAAACCCAACAAATTTTCTTCTCGGAGAAGTTATTCTTCAACAAGGTTTACAAATTCAAAATTTCTAGAAATTTGTGCCAAAATCTAAGTCAAAATATAGTCAAACCTAGTCTCTTTCTAGAAAGAAAACACTGGTAAAACCAGCCAAAATACACATAATTGACCATTGGTAAAAAAACCAGCTTGTGATCAAACTTCATCCCTATGGGCCTTACAGTCAATCTGCAGTCAACTGGGTCTACTTTTGCTGTCAAATTCGTACTCTGGTCAATTCCGATCACCGTTCAAACCAATTACTCAGTCAAACTCTACTCAACTTGGCCTATTCCAGTCACATGTAAGACTTCTCTAGAAGAGATAATATGTTGATGACTAATGATTAGAAATGTATCACATCATGTATATATACTAGTCGAATGGGGCTGAACTAGCCCAATGGACACATCCCTTCACATTGTTGGGTCAACTAGTCTTCCTTGACCGACTTGATGCCCCAATTTTTTTTATTTATTTTTTGTTAATTTTCTTAGGCTGAATTGGAGACTTCTTTAGCATGCGAGAATACCTCCTAATGCTACAAAAAAATCAGTATACTCAATTATACCTCACACCATTTTGGCTAAGAGACCCATTGGGATTATTCCCTAGTAATAATTCTCGATTTTCTCAAGAATTCTATGAGTTATGGGTAATCTTCATAATAAGGGTATACAAATTCTAAACTAAAACTATCTAATGAACTTAGATAAAATGTAATCTAGTTAGTAGTGAAGGATAAATAAGAGGTAGAAAGTACATAGCTAGTAAATATACAACTACACCTTCAAGAAAATAATTCGTTGAGATACAGGAAAAAAATGGATGGTGAACTTACTAGAACAACTCCAAAATAGTCAGTATATTGATCTAATAAGTTCTCATTGAATGAAAGCTATAGAATTGGAATAGTAAGTAGGTGAGAAAAACCATCTAAATTACGAAATAGTTTGTAATCTAGTAGTATATATCTCTTAGAACACACGCACATGAATGCTTAAGAGTAGTCAGAAACAAGGATAATGTTAGGTTCCTATAATACAAGTGTATCCCCCATATTTTTGTTGTTTATCCCCATAGAATCCCACTATTATTATTGTTGTGCCCTTACATTATTATTGTTATGTAGGCCTTAATTATAGTTTGACCCTTTGGACTCCTATATATACCAAGATCTTTTCATTTGAATCATCCAATAATTTTTCATTTATGTGATGTAAAGGGAGGTTGCCCCCTTGAAGTGGTTTATTATCTAGTCATTGATTTATATTTTATTATGTTTCCGTGCTCTTTTTTATCTGGATACATAACATTTGGTATTAGATCTCTTGATCCTAGGGTTTTACTACTTCAAAATGTCATCGTGGAATTTTCACTATAATTATTATTATTATTATTATTATTATTATTATTTTTTTTTTTTTTTATGTGAAGCTTCAGTCCGTAAAACTAATACCATGTGAAGAATAAATCTTAATGAACATCTGGTTACAATTTTAGACCTTTGTTCACTATATTTTTAGAGATATGGTTCAAAGAAGTCAGGGTTTATGCATGCTCCAAAATTCAGTCTCAAATAGGTGTCTTGGGGAAAATTGTCATAACTTTCCCTTGGAGCATCAGATTTGAATTTTGTAAAAATTGATGAAATTTCATGAACTCTAGTTTCTCTGCTATGATTTTTAGGGTCAAAGGTGGAAACAATGACACATGGCATCCCGTAAAAGTTCGCGCTCTACTGAACCAATCCATAATCAAGTCATCGTGTGAGATTTGCCATAACTTTAACTTGAAGAATCCAATCTCAGTCTGACCTATGGGAGACCAAAATCACATAGATAAAACAGTTTCAAGGCCAACTACATTGACAAGAACAAAATCAAGCCCTTAAAAGGTCTGTATTATTAAATTTTCATAGATTTTGTTTGAAAAATAAGTTTGAAGTGAATCAATTTAAAGGGCATAGTAAAGCATATATATTATTATTTGGTTCCAAAATTCCTCCCAAAAAAATGTTCTACACCCATTAAGTCCTTAGAAATCTCTACTATGATGCATGAATAGGAAGAAATGCAACATGATATATCAAAATTACGAGACCAAGTGCAACAAATTTCACTCTCACAAAGAGTAACCAAATATGAACTAGAAGCTATGATGAAGGGCTTAAAAGTAGAAGTAAAATGGGACATGGATGGTTTAAAAGCAGAAATGGAAGGTTTGAAAGAAGGTTTGACAAAGTTGCTACAAGAAATGCTTCCTAATAGTGACAAGGTATTCCATGAAACTCATGATGAAAATAAAATGAATGTGAATCATGGCTTTAGAGACTCCTACTTTGGGATGAATACCAACCATATTCCAAATATCAATATGATGAAGTTTAATGGTAAGTATCTAGTAATGTGGATACTATAGATGGAGCAATTATTTTATCTACAAAATATGCAACACATACAAAAAGAAAACATTACATCTTTATATTTAGAACCAATAAGTTTGTGTGCTGTCAATGGCTTTGTTATCTTAAATCACTTATCACTTGGACAATTTTTACTGAGAAATTGATAGCATATTATAAGGATACAAAGAACAATAACTTCTTTAGCCAATTGATAAATCTAAAAAAAAAGTGTTTAGTTGGGAAGCACATTGTGGACTTCCAAATATTGAATATCAAGGTAACTAATATTCCAGAGGGGCATATGGTTGATGTCTTCATAGGGACCTTAAAGGATAACATCCAACATGAGGTTTTCCTGTGGGAACCTAAGTCATTGGTGAATGCATTTAGGGTGGTGAGAAAAGTTGAAAGCAAAATTATGGCAACAAGGAGGAAGAAAATGAACAAGAAACATCAAAAGAAGAAGATATACACCAAGAACCAACCCCAGGGGTTGAAAAAGAAGAAAATAATCCGACCATATCTTGTAATGAATTGGAAAAAATTACCGCTCCTAAAACTCTAAAGATATAAGGATATATCAAGAAGAAAAAGGTAATAGTGTTTATTGATTCAGTTAGTACCTATAATATTATTCATTTTGAAATAGCCAATGATTTGAATTTCTTTCTATATCTAGCACCAAAGTTTTAAGTGATGGTTGCAAATGGAGGAACTATAAATTTCTCAGAGAAGTGCCATAATATCAATCTAACCATGGGGGAATATGTATTGAATAGTTCAATTATTTCCATTCCAATGGGTGGTGCTGATGTTGTATTAGGATTCCAATGGTTACACTCTTTGGGGACAATAACTTTTAATTTTCAAGAACTTTTCTTGAAATTTTTCTCAGAAGGAAAAAAATTGAATTAAGGGGATAACATGGAAACCTAGGAATATAATGATCTATAATGGAATGACACATATTTTGAAGAAGGAACAACAACAAATAATTTCACAATTATGCTCACTAGATGTTCAAACATCTAAGTAATCCATTTCTCCAGATCTCCAAAGAATCCTTGAGAATCATTCCAAGGTATTTGAGACTCATAAAGGTCTCCCACCTATTCACAATCATGACCATGCTATTCACTTGATTCTAGGAAGTGTTCCTCCAAAAATAATACCTTACATAAATCCATATTCCCAGAAGAGTGAAATCGAACATATGGTTTCAGAAATGCTAGAGGCATGTATAATTCAACCTATCCAAAGTTCTTTCTCTTTTCCAGTAGTATTGATGCACAAGAAGGATGAACCATCGCATATGTGTCCAAATTATAGAGAGCTCAACAAACTCACTATTAAAGATAAATTTCCCATTCCTACCATTGATGAATTTTTGGATGAACTACACAGAGCAATTTATTCATCAAGTTGGATCTTCATTTAGGATATCATCAAATTAGAATGAATATATAATAAATTCCGAAAACAACATTTATAACTCATGAATGTCATTATCAATTTTTGGTCATGCCTTTTGGACTTACTAATGCACCTTCCACATTTAAAGGTTTGATGAATCCCACTTTCAAACCCTTAGAAAATTTTTGTTAGTATTTTTTGATGATATACTAATCTACAACAAGTATTGGAAAGATCTTGTTCAACATCTTGAGAGGGTGCTCAAAATATTGGAGGATAAACAATTGTATGTAAAACCCTCCAAATGTTTCTTTGGGGTATAGGAAGTGGAATATTTGGGCCATATTGTATCTCATGAGGGTGTTAAGGTAGACCCTAACAAAATTAAACCATCAAGAATGGAAAATCCCCACAATCTTAAGGAACCTTCGAGAATTTCTCGAGATGAAAGGGTATTATCACATTGCTTTTAAGAATTATGGGAAAATAGTATCACCTCTAACAAAATTACTAAATAAAGATGTATTTTTTTAGACTCCAAAAGAAACTAAAACCTTTGAACATCTTAAAGAAGCAATGTGCTGAGCTTCAGTAGTAGCTACACTAGACTTCACAAGAACCTTTATTGTGGAATGCGATGCCTCAAGAAATGTCATTGGTGCTATTTTGATGCAAGAAGGAAGACCCATTTCTTTTGAAAGTCTTCAAATCAAGGGAAAGGATTTACACAAACCTATTTTTTGAGAAGGAAATGTTGTCAATACTACATGCACTGAAGTAATGACACCCTTACCTAATGGGAATATGCTTCAATGTAAAAAAAAAATGATAGTCTTAAATACTTCTTGGAACAAATATTATGTTCAGAAGAGAAACAAAAATGGGTCACACAGATGTTGGGTTATGAATTTGAAATCATCTTCAAAAAAGGGAAGACATTTTTTGTTGAAGATGCACTCTCAAGAAGGGATGAGGTGTGGAGGCATTTCTCTGTGCCAATTCTATTATCCAACCTGATTAGGTAAATGAAGCAAGGGATGAATGGAACAACAATGAAGAGGTGTGGACACTCATTCAAAAGTTACAACAAGATCCCAATACATTTGATACATTTATATGGAAAAATAATTCATTGTGGTACAAATATCATTTATATCTATGTAAGAACTCCAAATTCAAACAAAAGGTTCTTTTGGAATTGCACACCTCTCCTTTAGGAGGGCATTCAAGATTTTTAGAAACTTAGCACAAGGATTGTTGCAATTCTCTAAGTCTTGTTACAATTTTTCAGCTTCCCATGATTTACAAATATGAAAAAAAGAAACATTTAAAAATTTAAAAGATCAATCAAACAATTTCCCCCATCTTATTGGGTCCTTAATTGGGAGTTTCTCAATTCCACGAATGCGTATCATCGGATATTCATAATATGATGTAATCATCATGGATCTGTTAAATAGTAGTCTCTCGATTATGACATGGAATTTTGATGTAGCATGACAAATGATTAGGATATTAATCTGTAGTAAGACCAAGTGTGGATCCAACATTATTTTTTGCTTGGAGAGGTCCGCAATATGTTGCTTCAAATTATCCTTAGTGAGTTTATCAATAAAGGCATTAAAAGATAGCTATTTTACTTGCAACAATTCCTGTAATTTCATGTTTCTTCTTTCTTTTCCTATTATTTTCCTTGGTCTCTAGGTTTGTTCAAAGTTGCATATCAGAAAAAATGTGGGAGGCTCACCCAACTAAAGCTTAGTCCTTTGATTTATATATGTTTTTAGCCCTGTATATCTTTATTGCTAGTTCGTTTGTTAACATATTTTGTTTTTAGATAGCTAATATGTTTCTATCCATATGTATCCTAGGATTATTGTATAACTAAGTTATTAGGTTCTACTTTGTTCGAGGACTCAACCATTGAAGTTTACAATGTTTTCCTCTTGGGAACATTGATGGTTCTTCTTTAGAAACATTGAAACAATAAGAACCCATTATGTATATTAGTGTAAAATGTTGTATGAATAGAATTTAGAGGGTTGGTTCCATGATGGCTTTTCTTGTTTTCATGCACTAGGATTTAGTGGTGATGAGAAAGGTAAGTTCTAGCCAGAAAAAACTCTAGGGAGTTGAGGGAACACAAATTGAGGGTTACTAAACCATGATAAGAGTTCTTGACCCTTATGTACACAAATTATGTTAATGACTTTGCTTTATCTTGTGTTTTACCTCCATTAAATTCATGTGTTCCTCAAAGAGAACCTAAGAGAAACCAAATTTTGAGAATAATAGGTTTAAAAGAGTGAACCCTGGCCATGGCTTGAGACATAAGGATTCACTATAGTGTTGAAAGGAGAACCAGTCACGTGTTGTAGCAACCAAAAGAGGATTAATTCGAATTATAGCGAGGGATAAAGGTCAGAAGATGGACTAAGGAGAGATGACAATTCACTGTAGCACTCCATTGATGGATTCTTGGGAACTATGGAACATGTTAGAGGATCAATGATGCATTATGGAGCCTCAGAAATGAAGAAACATGGAATGAAAATCAAGTCTAATGGCTAAACTTAAGAGTGTGATGCTGCACCGAGGGGAACATGGCACTATTACGTTGATAATAGGCTCAATGGAGTGCTACATAGATTATGGAAGGGAGGAAAACAAAGTTATGAAGCTAAGAAAATGGTTGTAGCACTTCACATAGACATCAGGGGTGATATAGCACTAGATAGATACCTAAGAGGGCACTACAAAACTCCAAAAAAGGTTCAAAATTGTAAGACAAGTCAAGTAGAAACTTCTCTCTAAGGGTTACATCCTGGTGATGAAGAGCTACAAAGTATTTCTCTACCACATGATTGGGGTTAGAGATCCTTAATGCTGCTATGCTGATCATCATAACTCAGTTAAGTTCATAATTTTTCCTCTATTACCTTAAGTTAATGGGGTTGATCATGGATCAAAAGTGTTGGATTGACTTGAAAATAATATCTTTGTTTGATGTGAATAAGTGGCCCCCTCAATTCCCTCCAGGTACAAGGCACTGGGAGTAATTAAGAAGGGTTGTTGTAGCTACAACCTAATATTATTATACCTTTGGAGTCATTGATGGGAAAAATTGTATGCCCTCCTATTTAGGGACATTTGTCAATGAAATTTTTTGGAGAGTCCTTTCATAATTGGTGAATTAATAATAAAGAATTCATAATAGAAGTTGTAGAGAAAAGATGTATGTTTCCTAAGCTTGATAAAAGTGGTGGTTAGGATCAACACATATAGGAACTTTGTGATGAAATATCATAAATATTGATAGAGGGATATGCAATATTGTAAAATAAAAACCTTTAAAAAGACAACCCCAAATGCTTGCAACATTGTCTTGAAAAGGGATACATTATGTTGATTTTTCTAAACATGTAGAATGAATATATTATAGTTTAGTAATTTTAATCTCTTATTATTATTTATGGTTTTATACTTAATAAAAAAACTTACCAAAACTTCAAAATGCTTTTGAATTTATTAAAATATTTGTAAACACATTACAAGGTTTTATAATCCAGTGCAAATTTTCTAAGATTTTATAATTTGACAAAATATTAACCAAAATTTTAAAAGATTATATAATTGAGTAAAATATTCACAAAAAAATTCTATTATTGACAACCTTCAAATTTTCGTATGTATCATGGGGATTCACCCATTTATTGTACATATAAATTTGGGAGGAGTTCTTAATATTTCCCTTATATGGAGTTGCTACTAAAGTATGACTTTGGATTTGTATCATTTCATGCATGTCCAATTTTCCTAATCCTCACTAAAAATATCTTCTAGATCAATAATTCAAATAAAAATATCAACTAACTCAATACATATTAAATTTTTGTACAAACATTTATATGTCCTTTTGCTCACTCCTTATATTGAATAACTACTCTATGCCAATTTCTCTTATTTTAACTAATCGATCCAATTTACTAAGGTTAACATCTACATATTTACATTCATTATTAATTCCTTGCAATTTTCTAAACATCTTCTATTTTATGGAAAAAACAATATTGATTGTTAATTATTCTCAATGTAAGATTTGCAACATCTACCTTGTCTTCGCGTAGCCTTTCCTATATTTCCTTTTCACGAAAATGATATCTTCCACTTGAACACAAAAAAAATGTTTTCTCTTCATTGATCAACTTATTCGTGTCATATGCATAGTTATTTAGTTATTGGAACATATATCTTTAATAGTAGTAGCGACTTGTAATGCGCTTGATTAGCCCTGAAGGACATGGTCCCATAATGTTGTGAGTTGTCAACTTCATTAATTCATTCTCCAAAGGCTACATGTGAAATTTTCTTTGATTCTAAGAAATTGTGTAAACCCAATGATAATAGTGTTAGAAAGTCAAAAAGTTTTAGGAATAAACAAATGTATACATGCTCCAAATTTCATACAACATTTCCCATGAAAGAGACAAGGTGTCATATCTAAGGTTAACTTTGAATTTTAGACCAAAACTTAGTTGGAGGAATGTAGTAAAACAAAAATACTATGTCACATTCTCCCAATGAAGTAAAATTTGGTGGAGTATAAAGCTTCAATATTAAATACAATTGTAAAATTCATCCTTAGTATTCAGAATGGTAGTATGTTGGGTTGATTTACCTTGAACATTACTCTCAAGTAAATTAATTTTGATTGAAGTAGATACTAGAGTTTTTATTTTAAGAGATAGTGAATGGTAGAGGCTAGTCAAATGTAAGGAATGGGTTATCTCTGAATGCTAAACCCTACTAGAATTAACTTCTAGAGGGAGAACAACTTAGTAGACTAGTTCTCAAGTTAAAAGTTGTATAAGTTAGATAGTTATAATTATTTATTTGGTAAGGGTATGAATTCTTCATGGACTTTCAAATGCAATCCAAATGTAGTAATTATTTTTCTATGATGTTGGATCTTATCCTTTCAAGATTTGGGTTATTTGAAAGCGATATTGTTTTGCTCATTCTTTTGATTAAAAAATAAAT
This sequence comes from Pinus tabuliformis, assembly GCA_031772625.1. Taxonomy (NCBI): domain Eukaryota; kingdom Viridiplantae; phylum Streptophyta; class Pinopsida; order Pinales; family Pinaceae; genus Pinus; species Pinus tabuliformis. The sequence continues at coordinate 31,719,956 of CM062809.1, read as the reverse complement.
GCTATTATGATGAATAAAGTACAGAGGTACATTATAGGTTAGCGATTGCATTTGGACTAAGGGGTGCACCTCATGGAATACCTATTATATTAATCAAGAACCTTCACATTTGTGGTTATTTTCACGAAGCTATCAAGTGTATCTCCAAGAATAGTCAGAGATAAAGTATCACAAGGGATTGGAAATAATTTTCATCATTTGAAGGGAAAATTAGGATCACGAGGAGATTATTAGTTATGTAGAAAAATACATACACGATATTCATAACATGCTTGCAACATTAAGATGAAACAACATGTTGAAAATACTTAGAACAAATGGAATTCATGATAGGGGCATTAGATTAAGATTCCATAAATGTGGAGTCATGTAAAACTTACTTGTAAAATTACATGATAGTGAAATGAGTGTGGACCATTTATAAATGATCAAATTGATAAAACAATATCATTAGAAGTATTAAAATGAAGATGGAGTACATTTTTGAAAGACCATATGTATTTGAAGCTTGAGAAAAGTAAGAAAAAAAACATTATTATATTTTTAATATCTTCACAAATTACAACTCTCTATATGGATAAATATTAGCATAACTGTGTCACTTCTCGTATAAGTTCCAATTCTATAATACGTTCTATCTACCTTTTTAATAGCATTTATTTTTCATAACTTATCACAAAGGTGATAACTAGTATAGACACATTTTAAACCTAGGGTTATTAACCATTTATAGGTATCACAAAAGTCAAATGCTTAATACAATTTCCTTTATAAGCATTCACATACATTATCCATTATGGAAAGCAATATGTAGTCAATTAATATGTTGCATTAACACAATGAAATGAATAGGATAAAATGAAACATACATATGTATGGCACATGCATTGTTGATGATCATCATATTTAACTTCACATAGCCATTTTTGGCATCTATGCAAGTGTTGATCACCAATTCTAATTGGGGATGACATTATTCCAAATAAAAGATCATTACTCATGATTTTAGCCTCCAAATGATCCTGGTTGATTCCATCATTGGATATGGTAAAAGAGAATAATTTATGAGAAAGTTCTCAAGCCCTATCATGCAATGGTATGAGATTTAAATATGTAACTTGGAAATGCCCTAAAATTTAGTCAACAATAAGTTGCAAATTCACAAAAGATAATAATTTCATCCACCCATGTTGTGTAGATGATTCTAACCCTTCAATCAAGGAAATATAACAAGCCTTGGTGTTTTTGGTCTCTCCATGCATAGACCTCTATTTCTTTATGGTTATGCCTTGAACTTTATTGTACAAGATAGAGGATAAGGTACCTTGCCTGGGATTTAAATTGTATGGAATTTTGATGCACAATGTGTAAATGCCCTTCCATGTGGTATCCTTCAACAATATCCATGTGATAAGATTTATTAGTCATTCTCTAGCCATTGTATTCCTTCATCATATATAGTTTGCAAAATGAAACTATGACAAATTAAAAAGAAATAAAATGTAGATTAAAAAGTAACACAAAATGATTTACTAAATTTATGCAGTATAACTAAAAAAAGGCATATGTAAAGAGATTGAAACCTCTTCAAAAATGTAAATTATACTAGCCATATGAACTTATCTTGCTTATTGGGAGTTCTTTGTTAGAAACTATCTATCAAAATAGTTCAAACATGATCATTTGTTAGAAGCTATCTATCAAAACATTTGAATATAGCCAAATACAAGCTAGTTCCTTTAGATCCACCCAAGAGATATGCTAGAGCATTGACTTTGGGGCCAAACAAAGGTGTAGCAATAATTTTGGATGATCTTCCATACATTTATTTTTTCTTATTTAAACAACATGGATTAGAATTATGGGTGGATAATTTACTACAATACTATGGTAATTATCTCTAACCTTTACTTTGCCATCTTATTCTAATCTATTGAACTATGAAAATTGTGATAATAACTCAATTAACATCAACAAGAGTTTCCAAAGAATTCCTTGTTCACAAACGAAAAGTACACAACAATCATGCCCCCTTATGATAGTGGGGAACTTCAGAGAATTCATGGTAATTTGTTGAAAATTGATTCATGTGGGACATCAAGTAGTCAACTCCAATAAATTTAGCTTGAAGAATTTCTAGGGCCTTTTCTTAGTGAATGTCATTATGTTTTTTGTAGCCTTGCTTATACTTTTTTGTTTCATTATATGTTGGTTCCATCACCATCCTCACAAAGATATTAAGTATTCCAAGTATCATTCCCATGCGTTTAGGTCTAGTGCAAGCTTTTATGAAAACATTAGCCATATTTATTGATGAGAGCGAGGATGATGAAAGGAAAAAGAGTGATTGTAGAAGGAAATGGATATAGAGTTTGAGACACGTTAACTTGGGCCCATTTCCTCCCTTATTCAAACCTTATTCTATTGTTCATACCATTTCCTCTTTCTAGTTTTGTACCTCAAAAACATAGTTATCAAGTTAATAAGAACATGATGATGTTCTTGTTTTTTAGAGGTCACAAAAAATCACCTTTAGTAGTTATTATACCGCCATTTTCGAAAGTGTAGCACCACTTTTTTCTTTTGGCGAGTCGGGGGTGGGTGGGAGTGGCACATATTTTAAACATTCTTGAGTATGAAGTATCAACACTTTTTTAGAATGTTTATTTTTTAAGCCATTTTTAATTGTGTAAAAAAATTATTTTATTTTTGAGGTTAAAACTACAAATTAACTAAAATTATGACAGTCATGATTGGTACCCTCATTCAAAAAAAAGAAAAAGAAAAAAAAGTCTACTCTAAATCCAAAAATGGTATTGCTTAAATTTTTTAATTCATTATTTTTTTTAAATAATTTACATTAAAAAATAATTAAAGTGAAAAAATCAATTTTAAAAAAAAAGAATAGGAAAAAATAGTTTCCATTTTATAAAACCTACACAACACCCTATTTTCAAGCAATTAAAAAAAAAAGGAGCGGGATGAAGACTCTTTTTTAAAAAAGGAAGAAAAATTAATTTTAGCTTAAAAAACAAAAAATAATAATTAAAAAAAAGAGTAAAAACTAATTAAAATAAATAAATAAATAAAATGCATAATTTCAAAAAATAAAATTTTGAGTTTTGAATTAAATCAAATTAATAAAAAATATGAATTAAAACCATTTTTTTTTTTTTTATTAATAAAAAATAAAATTATAAAATATAAAATAAATAAATAAAATTTGTTTAAAAGAATTCACACCCATGGGGTCATGCCAAGGTCTCTGTGGTTTGTTTTGTTTTTCTTTAAATAGTATTGTTTATTTAATATCTCCATACATACATACATTTATTTATTTATTTATTTGTTGTCAAGAAATTTGGGGAAGAAAATTGTGTAAAGGATTTAATTAATATATTGTTTTTTTTGGAGCCCCAAGAGTTAGCTCAATCGGTCAAATCAAGTGCCTTGCCAATGGGAGGTCACAGGGTCGAATCCCGAAAGCTCTTGGGGTTAGGTCAGTAAATAGGCCGAGGGGTGTTGATGCCTTCGGGTGCGTCCACTCAGTGTTGAACAACCCTGGATGTAGCGGCTACCCATTGACCCGGGTATCCGTGAACCAGAAAGTGAAAAACAAAAATATATTGTTTTTGGTGGAAACTACACCCACCATTTGGGACCATAAAGCTTAATGATGTGTAAACAAGTGTTGAGGAGTTGTTAAATAGAAAAGGTCGTAAGGTTTGAGAAAGACCAGATCAACAACTCATTTCTGCAGTTTTATGCACAACTTCTAGAATAATCTTATCTCCTTGAGATATGACTCTCCATAGAGGTTAGTTATAAGTGAGGGTAGAATTTCACATTTATTCATATTGTCAAGAAGTTTATGGAAGAAAATTATGTAAAGATTTAATCCGTTCAACGTGTCGGGTGGACACTCCATCCATCATTAGGGAGCAAAAAACTTAATGGTGTCTAAATGAGTGCTAAGGAGTCCTTAAATATGAAAGGTCACAAAGTTTGAGAAAGGCCAAATCAACAACTCATTTCTGTAGTTTTATGTGCAACTTCTCATATAATCTTATCTTCTTAAGACATGTCTATCCATCGAGGTTAGTTATAAGTGAATGCATATTTTTGCAGTTATTCATGTTTTCAAGGAATCTTCGGAAGAAAATTATGTAAAGGTTTTAATTCGTCCGATGTTTTAGTTAGACACTTCACCCATCATCAGGGACTAGAAATATTAATGATGTCTAGATGAGTGTTAAGGAGTCATTAAATAGAAAAGATCACAAGGTTTGAGAAATGCCAGATTAACAACTCATTCCTGCAGTTTTATGCGTAACTTCTCGAATAATATTATCTCCTTCAAGTATGCCTCTTTGTTGCAGTTAATTATAAGTGAGTGTAGATTTTCATAGTTATTCATGTTGTCAAGAAAATTTCGGAAGAAAATTGTGTAAAGGGTTCAATCCATCCAAAGTTTCAGGTGGACACTCCACCCATCATTAGGGACCATAAATCTTAATGATGTCTAAATGAGTGTTGAACATTCCTTAAATAGAAATGGTCACATTGTTTGAAAAAGGCTATATCAACAACCCATTTCTGTAGTTTTATGTGCTACTTCTCGAATAATCTTATGTCCTTGAGATATGAATCTTCGTAGAGGTAAGTTATAATTGAGTGCAGATTTTCATAGTTATTCATCTTGTCAAGAAATTTCCAAAAGAAAATTGTGTAAAGGATTTAATCCATCCAACGTTTTGGATGGACACTCCAACCATCACCAAGGACTGGAAAACTTAATGATGTTTAAACAAGTGCCGAAGAGTCCTTAAATAAAAAGGGTCACAAGATTTGAGAAAGGCTAGATCAACAACTCATTTTTACAGTTTTATGCGCAAATTCTTGAATAATCTTATGTCCTTGATATATGCCTCCTCATAGAGGTTAGTTATAAGGGAGTGAAAATTTTCACAGTTATTCATATTTTCAAGAAATTTCTAGACTTCGAGAAACTTCACATAAAACTATAGAAGCAAGTTGATGATCTAACCTTTCTTAAACTTTGTGATCTTTTCAATTAAAGGACTCATCAACACTCATTTAGATATCATTAAGTGTTTTGGTCCCTGATGATGGGTGGAGTGCCCACACAAAATGTTGCATGGATTAAATCCTTCACCTAGTTTTCTTCCAAAAAATCCTTGAGAACAATCCTTCACCTAGTTTTCTTCCAAAAAATCCTTGAGAACATGAATAACTATGAAAATTTGCACTCACTTATAACTAACCTCTATGGAGAAGCATATCACAAGGAGATGATATTATTCAAGAAGTTGTGCATAAAACTACATAAACGTGTTCTTGATATGCCTTTATTAAACCTCATGACCTTTTATATTTAAGGAATCCTCAACACTAGTTTAAACATCATTAAGTTTTATGGTACTTGATGACGGGTGGAGTGCCCAACCGAAACGTTGGACATATTAAATTATTTACACAGTTCTCTTTCGAAAATTTCTTGACAACATGAATAATTGTGAAAATATTCACTTACTTATTACTAACATCTATAGAGAGGCATATTTTAAGCTGATAAGGTTATTTGAGAAGTTGTTCATAAAATTGCTAAAACAAGCTGCTCATCTAACATTTCTCAAACCTTGTGAGTTTTTTTATTTAATGACTCCTCACCACTTGTTTAGACATCATTAAGATTTATGGTCCTTAATGATGGGTGGAGTGTCCACCCAAAACATTGGACATATTAAATCTTTTACATAGTTTTCTACCTTAAATTTCTTGAGAACATGAATAAGTGTGAAAATTTGCACTCACTTATAACTAACCTATACGAAGAGGCATATCTCAAGGAGATAAGATTATTCGAGAAGCTGCACATAAAAATGTAGAAACAAGTTGCTAATTTGGCCTTTCTCAAACCTTGTGACCTTTTTGATTTAAGGACTCCTGAACACTCATTTACACATCATTAAGCTTTTTGGTCCTTGACGATGGGTGGAGCGTTCACTCGAAATGTTGGACAGATTAAATCCTTTACACAATTTTCCTCCAAACATCTCTTGACAATAGAAAATAACTATGAAAATTTGCACTCACTTATAACTAACCTCTACAGAGATACATATCTCAAGGATATAAGATTATTCGAGAAGTTGCGCATAAAGCTACAAAAATGGGTTGTTGATCTATCCTTTATCAAACCTTGTGACATTTTCTATTTAAGTACTCCTCAATAACCATTTAGAAATCATTAATTTTTTTGGTCCCTAATGATGGGTGGAGTGTCCCACCAAAACGTTGGATGGATTAAATCCTTTACATGATTTTCTTTCATAATTTTCTTAACAACATAAATAAATATGAAAATCTACGCCCACTTATAACTAACCTCTACGCAGAGGCATATCTCAAGGAGATAATATTATTCGAGAAGCTACACATAAATATGTAGAAACGAGTTGATGATCTAGCCTTTCTCAAACCTTCTGATGTTTTCTATTTAATGTCTTCTTAGAACTCATTTAGACATCATTAAGCTTTTTGGTCCCTAATGATGGGTGGAGTGTCCACCTGAAACATTGGATGGATTAAATCCTGTAAACAATTTTCTTCCGAAAATTTCTTGAAAACATTAAATAACTGTGAAGATATGCACTCACTTATAACTAACCTCTATGGAGAGGCATATCTCAAGGAGATAAGATTATTCGAGAAGATGCACATAAAAATGAAGAAACGAGTTACTGATCTAGCCCTTCTCAAACCTTGTGACATTTATTTTATTTAAGGACTCATCAACAATCGTTCATACATCATTAAGATTTCTAGTCCTCGAAGATTGGTGGAGTGTCCACCCGAAACTTTGGACAAATCAAATCCTTTACACAATTTTCTTTTGGAAATTTCTTGACAACATGAAAAATTGTGAAAATATGCACTCACTTATAACTAACCTCTAGAGAGAGGCATGTCTTAACCATATAAGATTATTTGAGAAGCTGCACATAAAATTGCAGAAATGATTTGTTGATCTGGCCTTTCTCAAACCTTGCAAACTTTTCTATTTAAGGAGTCCTCAACACTTGTTTATACATAATTAAGCTTTATGGTCCTTGATGATGGGTGGAGTGTCAATCTAAAATGTTAGAGGGATTTTGATCCTTTACACAATTTTCTTCTGGAAATTTCTTGACAACATGAATAACTATGAATGCTTGCACTCACTTATAACTAACTTCTATAGAGAGGCATATCTCAAGGAGATGAGTTTTTTCAATAAGATGCATATAAAACTACAAAAACGACTTGTTGATTTGGCCTTTCTCAAACCTTGTGCCATTTTCTAGTGAAGGACTCCTCAATACTTGTTTAGAAATCATTAAAAATTTTGATCCTAGATGATGGGTGGAGTGTACACCTGAAATGTTGAACATATTAAATTATTTACACGTTTTTCTTCTGGAAATTTACTAATAACATGAATAACAGTGAAAATATGAACTCACTTATATAAAATTATTTTTAGTTTATTTTTCAGATATATTTTTTCAATTATTGTTTTAAATTATGTTTTGTTTTTAACGTTCACACACACACACACACACGGGGGTTTCACTCAATGAACCTTTGACATATCACGTGCATTCTTGACATACTAAACAATATCTTTAATTTAACTACATATTGGAAAACACCTCTGAAAGTCACATTATTTAACCCCCTACCAATACGAACCCAATACACCTTCCCGATTTAAAAAATCCTTACTTTCACTCGATATTGTAGGTATCTATTTTGTCATTAACATTTTTTATACCCCTTTATATTTTTTCATTAACTTTGAACTCCATTTTTTATGCCTACCAATATAAAACCCTTTACCCCCTATTATATGCTCAATATATTATGTCATTTTTTCCTTGATATATATCCCTCAATATGAACACATGTGGTATGGTATTGCTCCTCCACTGAAGCTCCCTGTGATATATATATATATATATATATATATATATATATATCATAATAGCTTCATATATATATATATATATATATATATGAAGCTATTGTATATATATATATATATATATATATATATAAGCTCCTTGTGATATGCTTCAGTGGTATATGATATATATATATATATATATATATATATATATATATATATATATGTTTATTTAGAAGTTTTTATCTTAAAAATTCATTTTTTTTAATTATTTTATTTTTATAAATTTAAATTTTGGTTTTTAAATTAAAAATTAAAAAATGTTTGTTATGATACTTTTTAAAAAAATGGGTGTTTTTAATTTTGTTTACACTAATGATTATTTTCTAGATCATAGTTTAAAAAACATTGCAATTGTAATGCTGTATTGGAAAGGGGGTGCTATTAATTTTATTATGATTATCAAAATGATTAAGATTCCTATTAGCATTATGTTCAATTTGATGGTTGATTTTAAGCTTTAGTTGCATTAGTACAAATTGTTAAGGAAAATATTTCAAATGAGATGTAATTTTTAACCTTAAAAAAAATCGCTCTTGGTAGAACCATTCTTTAATTTCAGTGTTGTTTTTTAATTTTTTTCGTAGTATGATATTAGTATTCTATTGTTTTTTAATGTGATGTTAGAAAAATGTTGTAATTTTAACCTGAAAAAAAGTGTGCCACTAGTGGCACAACTTTTTGGTTTAGGGGTTTTTAAATGTTTTTTATTTAAAAAGAACCAGTTTTTAGGGCTATAGTTCTTGTTTTGAGGTCATAATTCTTGTTAAATTGGTAGCTTTGTTCCAATTGCATTATTTTAGTTACATGCTTATGTAGCATTTGTGACTGTAAGGATTGAATTCTATTCTTCGATAGGAGCAAGTTGTCACTGTCAGTTGAAAAGCCTTCATATGTGGATTATTCTGTGGAGAAGTGTAGTATACCTAGGGGAGATATTATGGGGTACAAAGGGAGGTACCCAAGGGAATAATGTAATAATGTGATGGGCCATATTCAATAAATCTCAATGGAGAGTCTCTAGCCTCTATATAGGCTTTATACATACAATATCATAGGTAATTACCATGGGTCTCTCAGTACCATACATCCATTACAATGGGCTTATCACATTATTCCCTAACTACTTGTGGTCCCTTACATAATGTGGGTTAGCCACTTTATTTATTAAATATGTCCCATCACATTATTACATTATTCCCTTGGGTACCTCCCTCTGTACCCCATAATATCTCCCCTAGGTATACTACAAGAAGGAATTTACCTAAAATGAGGGGAGATTAAAGAATATAATTTGTATATCAAGAGTGGGTGTGAACGTCTATCATCTATAGTTGAAGTACTCTTTTAAATGAAACTGTGATTTGTTATTTTTTCTTACAGAGCATATACTTTTTTGTCTTTTTCTTGATGCTAACTTTTAGAAATTTAAAGTTTTCTCAAAATTGGGGCAAAGTGGCATGCCCTTTAGGTAAAATATTTGGATTCCTATCACGATGGAATAATGAACATATATTCATTATAGTCTAAATAGCATTATAAAGACCTCATGCCTCTCAAGTCCAAATAATAATAATAGTTTTAGATTAAAAAGTAATTCTATAAAGTATGTTGTACAAGAAAAGTAATGTAATAATGACTAGGACATTGGAATGAATAATTGTCTGAAGCTACAAAAATGTATATCCATTAGCTAATAGATCTGGATTACGTGAATCTTTATCTTCCTCTAGTTTATTTGAAAATGATATGGCCATCGCCAATGTTAACAACTTGTTATCTTGAGGCAATGGTTTCTTTCACCCTTCTATTGAAGCGAAACGACCATTGAGAGAAGTTGAACAAGTAAGAATGTAATTTGTCTACCCTTATTACATATTCTTTGAAATGAGAAAATGTGGTTACTCTTACACAATGGCCTCCTCAACTCACAATACCTTATTAGATGAGTTGTAAAAGTGGCTCTTCCCTTGCTAATCTATATAACTATGTAAATTATCTAACTCCATCACCATTAACCTCATATTGAATATACAATACACAAATGAAGAGATGGAAAGTACAATTTGTAAAGCTCATTGATGTGAGTAAAATGATTCTAGGAAGAGCAAATTTTGGCTCTTAAATGAAGTCATTTTTAATTTATACAGTGTACTAGTGAATTGACACTATGTTCCAAGATGGAATATCCCTTAACAACATATATTTTTAGATAATATAAGCATTTGAAAATGACTTTGCTTTTAGGGATTTCGAAAATAAGTGTAAAAGAGATTTTTCATATGCACAAAAGGGACAAGGAAAAGGATTTATGTATATCATAGTATCTAGGAGCCAATTGTAAATTTTTTGTAAATTATAGACCATGTAAGCAAAACCTTCTTCAACTCTATTAGGATTTTTCAAACCTTTTGTAGTAAAGGAAACTATATCAAATACTTTAAATTAAACCCTAATGCTTGCTATTCTTGTACTCTATAAGAATGTTTGTAGTGATACGATTCATAATAATCGAACAGTGATAGCTTGGTTGAGGGCCTACAAGAATTCTAAACGTATTCTCTCTATTATTTGGTTGTTTAACCTATGCTAGTATGAAAGCTTAGATTATTACTTCTTCTTGACTTCTATATAACAATATGTGAGGACTACAAAGATTGGATTTTTATTTTGGATCCCCTTATAAGGACCACTCACTCCTCAAGGAGTATTATATACCCTTTTTGGTTCTAACAACATATTTGTATAACCTATATTGAATGAAAAAATGTCATGAAGTTTGCTATTTGCATCAACACCCACTTACTAGGTATTTTGCTTCATCATCTTTACAATGCACAAAACCATACTTCTGTGGTTTTGTACAAGGTGTGAACAATACTTTAGATTCTTTCTTTATTTGATTCACCTTTTGTTGTTTGACCTTCAATGAAAAGTAATCATTTTCTAAGCTTCTCTCCCATCATCTCTTTCTCAAAGCTTTCAAGCATATTTCTAGTTTACCACTTCCCAAAAGATTATGTTTACAACATATGACAAGTAGAGCACGAGTGAAGAAAAAATTGAGGGAATTAAACCCGTAACCAAAGCCTCCCTAGTGATAACATAGTGGGAACCATAATTTAGATACTCCCTTTGTCTAATTGACCTTTTTTTGTTTGACCTTCTAGACCAAAGTAATCACTTGCTAAGCTATCTCTCCTATCATGTTTTTCAATGATTTCAAGCATGTTGCTAGTTTGCTACTCCCCAAAAGATTATATTTAGAATGAAAGATAAGTAAAACACCAATGAAGAAAAACTTGGGAGACTTCAGCTCATAACCAAAGCCTCCTTGGTCATAAGAGATTGAGGACTATCCAAACACAACATTGAATATCTTGAGAAAACATTTGGAGAGCTAAAAATTATAATCAATACTTTGCAAGTCACGTTGAATCAATAGAAATTTGAATATGAAATATTGAAAAGTTCCCTTATTCATAATGATTTGGACTATATAGGGTTTATAAAGAGGGTTGAAGGTGAACATGTGAAATTTGTCCAAAGTTTGGAAAAATATGGAGTTGACTTGGTGAAGGAAATACTAGCTGGTATAAAAACTTTGGTTCACTAGAATTAGTCATGTCAAAGGCAAACATTCCTTTTACAACAACAATGTATTATTTGTAAGCTCGTCATCAACTCACCAAGACTAGTCTATATGAAATTACATGTATGATAGATATATTATTGGTACAAGTGTCCTGATGGTTTATAATTGATATAGTATTGGGGATCTTGTTTAAGTTTACTTCCTCCTAGAAATGATCCTTCAGACAATCCTAGATCTCTTACACTTTCACTATTGGATAGGATCAAGTTTAATTCTAAATTGAGCCCTAAGAGGATACTCAAGTTCCTAATTGTAATTTCTTGTGTTACATGTTTAGTTGAAGTAATCAAAATATGGGTTTGAATGGAGTTCTACATATGGAAAATATTGTTAGATGTTTCAATGTTGCTTTTTATTCGATATAGATTAACATCATTGGTTGAAACATTAAATGCTAGTAATTTGGTGATATATACAACATATGTTTTATAGGAAACAAGTTTCTTAGTGTTAATATTATTCCATGTGGCCATGTTGATTATTTTTAACCAATAATTTGATGATTTAAGTTATAACGATTAAACTTGTTCTTTATTATAGCTTAGGAAATTCAAATAACCATAAACATTACCATCCTTAAAATGCGTAATTGTTATGTCATCTTATCCAATTATCACAAGTTTAATTGTTGTAATTGGTAGCCCTTAAGTTGATTCAATGAAATCTAGTAGTCTCAACCTAAACCTCCGTGGACACCTTCTTGCTATCATGTTCTGGTCACATTTCATAATATGAAAAATAATTGGATAGTAATCATACATTTATCTATTCATTGATTCGAGAAGTAACATGCATAAGAGCTATTATTGAAGTGGGTTTATCAACAATGACATAACAATGCATGAGATTATACAAGGACCTCCCAACCTAATACTTAAGGGAGTTTCTTCATAAAAAAACCTTTGTACAACGGAGGTCCATAGCCTAGCAATATTGAGTAGCTCTTAGTTATTTGGTAACTTACTTGGTGTGCTTTGGAATATGGTTTGATGAGGTGGGGGTCTTGTAAGTGGGTAGGAAAAACCAAACACAAGGTTGTGGTGGAATGGACCTTGTTGGGAAGGAGGATGAGATATAAGATAGAGAAATCCTAGGAGTAATAGTGGGGAAGAGGTGCCCTTAGATATGTTGACGCACTTGTGAATCTACAATCAAGATAAGATCAATGAAATATGCCAAAAATAAACAACAACATAACAATTGTAAATCTTTAATTCAAGTTCTTTGAAATTTTATAAGGCTTTTTCATGACATTCACAAATTTACAATTGAGATAAGATTACTACAACATGCCAATTTCAATATGCCACAAATACATAACAACACCACACTTATAAATCTTTAATTCAATTTATTCAATTTTTTTTTGCTCTTTGAAAACTAGCCATGTAAAGTCATAAAATGAAGAAAATCCTTATTGCCTGACAAAAACTTCTCTTCTGTGGAAAAAAGTGAACTCCCTAGATCTAGTAGATTGATCTAGAATCAACAGAAACAAAAAACTTGTGCTTTCTTTAAAGAAATTAGAATATGGAGGAAAGACTTACCTTGAGTCCAACACACGTTCTCCTCTTCTCCCTGCTTGTGAACTTTAGCTCCAGCTTCAAAATCTATAAATGGAACCTGCAAAAAAATTATAACAAACACGAGAACTACAAGATACAAATAACATAGACTAATATCTCTAATCCATGAGTCAAGAAGGAATTGAAATACATATGCATCAAATAGACATAAGTATAGGAAAACAAAGCATTTTGTATTAATGAAATGTAGGAGAAGATTATAACCCTTTTATAGATCTTGGCCATGTAGATGTCTCCCACCAAACTTGTACTTCCTTAGCCACAAAACAAGCCTTCAATCAAAACTCAAGGATGGTAATGGATCCTTAGGTAAAAAGCAACATCATCAACGCATAACTAAGAGTCTCCAAAAGGCAACCCAAACTGTATGGGAGGCAGTGAATTTATAGGATAAATAGGGTAGTTTAGGTTTTACCAATCTAGGAATTAGATCTACATATGAAGGAGGTCAATATAGGTGCTCAATTATGCAACATGCAACAATCAGGTTGCTAGAAAGGAAAGTGTGATGGGTCCAAAAACTAGGGTTTTTAGTTGATTAACCCAAAACCCTTGGACTTTTTGGAGAGATAATTCTTAAGGTTTTGCAAAGGGATGATTGCAAGGTGTCAAGGAGGTTGATTGATCCAGTTTCTAGGCCATTTGAGCAGATGTGATGAAATAACCTATAACACTTATAAAATAAAATAGAATTAATATTAACTAACATAGCTTTAATGCATTTCTAAACTTGAATATTAATAGTTTTGTAATTCTTTAAGATCCCTAAATCTTCAACATTATAGTTTTATAATTATTAAAATGTTTAATTTGAAATAAACAAATTTACAAATATAATAAAAAATTTAAACATAATTCAAAATATCAAAATATCTCAAAGAATATTTGATAAATTTTAAATATTCACTTGCAATTGTATGTATTTTTGAATGGATATATTTTTATTTTAATGTTATTTTTTAATTGTTGTCATATTTTATAATTGAAAATCTAAAGTATGTTTTAAAACTGTTTTTATTTGGTTGAGTTTATTTTCTTTAGATTTAAGTTAATTGGCTAATAGTTCAAGCAATTGAAAATCTGAAGTATGATTTAAAATTATTTTTATTTGGTTGAGTTTATTTTCTTTAAATTTAAATTAAGTGACTAATAGCTCAAGCTTAAAATATAATTAGTAGTGAAAACCTACTCCTTTAAAAACTAACAATCAATTATTTTTCATGCTCTATTTTTTCTTAAATAATAATTATAAGTCAACTTTCATTTATAAAAAATAACCAATAATAATTATCTTCACCTATAACAATTATTCTCACTAGGAAGGACGAGTTTTTGGAGGAACCGGATCTGAAGAGATTTCTCTGGGAAAACCCTAGCTCTCGGCAGGAGACAATGGCAACAACAAGCGCAGTCACTGCAGCACTCGGCCGTAGCGCCACGATACCAAAACTACAAGATGTGCCCTTGGTGCCCATCTCCTCTCCTGAAACTCGCCTCGCCATTAGATACAGAGCGTGTTATGCCTCTCCTCACTGTTGGCCCCTGTGCAACGCTACCACGCCCTTGCTGATGGTCAAGCCCGGGTCTGGATTGGGCGCCACATACAACCTGTCTACCTCTAAGGATGATCTCGTATTTGTTGACGCAGCGCAGACTGATGAAGTCATTAAGGGCAGGGACTGTCAGGGGAGTGACCCTAGGATCCTGGATTTGATCAATTCTAGGGGGATCTGGCATAGTACCCTAGATCTGATGTACCATGCAACTGCATGGGCTCTGACATGGACAAACTTCCCTCAATCAGGAAGCTTTGTAGCTGAAGGATCCCTGTTAAGGTTAGATCTCAACCAAAACCCTCAGATCCGAGGATTCCTACAGCTCGCTGACAGGGAGAAACTGGCGGGAATGCGTGGCCCACAGGGGACATGGATGGCCTATCCCCTTCCGAAATATGACATTTCTTATAGATCTGGAAGGGGCTCTCAAAAATGGGCAGCCTAACATTAAATCGGCCCAAGTACTGGCTAGATCCGGACAATCGCCACTGTTCTATCCCTGTAATCTATCGGCTTGACGGATCTACAACAATCACCCTCTTTCTGGTGGACTGGGCACAACAGAAGAACGCTAGGGATATCCGCCTGGATGCTCTGTCTACAGAACTAACAACACTGTGCCCCGTGGATCCCCTTTTGAGTCAAAGAGAGCCAGTTAGGGTGTCAACTTGTGAGCAAGACCATAATGAACACATGAACTTCACAGACATAACACTGGATTGGGCAGAGCCCCACTTGGGAGGTCTCATGGAACACGCACACATGCAATAGACAAAAGGCAACAAGATGCATGCTATCAAGACAGATTCGATAGTGATCTTCATCAAAATGCTGGAAGGCAACCATCTTTGTTGGATGCTCCGGAAAGGGATGAGGATCCAGGACTTAAAGCAAGAAATACAAGCTCACCATGGCCCATGGGATACCAACAAGAAGCCAAAATATGATATACTCAGGACATTTCCTACAAGACAATCACACCCTATAGGATTATGGCATCACAAGAGATTCGACCATCATAGTCAATCTATGTCTGCGGGGAGGATGCTCTGGAACCAACACAAGAAACACAGGAACCTTTAAAGATGCAATCAAAGGAAAGGCAAAAGCACAAACCAAACCAACAATAATGGTTGAGCCGCCAGGGCCTTACATCGTGGAACAAAAACCAGAAAATCCTGTACTCTCCGTCTCATCAATGCCTGAGGTAAATAGCTTATATTCAGATCTCTCTAACAGTGCAGTTATATGTAGATTTAACGGCTTCTGGCCAAACTCTGATGTACTGCACCAATGGATACATACTGTATGGACATCAAATTGTGAAATCTATCTATGTCCCAAAGGGTTTTTCATAGTCAGATTCAACGCGGCACAAGAATAAGAACACATCCTCAACACGGGACCATGGTTCTGGGGTAGCGCTGGGCTCTTCATAACCCCATGGTTCCCAAAATTTGATGCCAACACTATGGTGGTATCAAAAATTCCAGTTTGGGTTAGATTGCATAACCTCCCATTACATTTCTAGCATCATAATGTATTAATAGCTATTGGGAACTCCTTGGGAAAATTCCTAAAGATGGACGGGGACAGAATTACAAGGGGAATATTCACTTTTGCTAGGATATGTGTTGAAACAGATCTCAGCCAAGGGTTACCAGACAACATCACATTGAATTTCAACAACTCACAGTGGATTCAACCATTAGACTACGAAAACACAACTTTTCAGTGTCATGGATGTTTTCAAATAGGCCACTTGCAAAGCGCATGCCCTCTGGCCAAAAAAGATCCCAAATGGAATAAGAAGCAATAGAGAAAGCCAAAAGGCTAGCAATACACAGACCCCCTAGAAGAAGAAGTAGAAAGAGCAGAGCCAACAAAAAGCAAAGCAGAATTTGACACTCAAAAGGGACAAAACAACACACAAAAGGAGGTTCCTGACAATCCCCCTCAGCAACAACAGACCCAAATGGAAATAAGCAGAAGTAAACGAGCATGGATCAGAAGGCTCGGACTCAGACAAAGAACATCCCATAAATACCAAGGAGGAACAATTAGCCATAGTAACAACCACTCCCAACACTGGAGGTTGGAGAAAAGTGGAAAAGAAGAAAGGTAGGAAAGAATAGGCACAATTTTTACTTTTTATCAGTTGCTCCCTGCGTGGAGATCTATATCACTTCTTTTTCTTTTTATTGGACAGGGAACGCCTTAATTCATGCATATGCTCAACATCTACAAAATGTAATTTTCTCTATTAACGAAAATTACAACTTTTTCCACGGGAAAAAAACAATTATTCTCACTATTCAAAATAATTAAAAAAACAATTCAATTCTTACGGTCATTGCAATATGAAAAACAACATTTAATATGAAAATAAAATAAAATTAACCAAATTATAATAATTAAAACTATTAAAAAAAATTAATGTAATTAAAGAAGCACTTTAGTGCTTTATAGTAATTGCAATCTGAATAGCAGCAACTAAAAAAAGTATAATATAAAAAATTGAAAATAGCTGTACAAAATTTGAGATGGAATAAAATTTATTAAATTATATGCATGATATCATATAAATCAAAACTTTATTCCAAAAAGCCACATTTATGGCCGTCTTAGCTCAGCGGGTAGAGCGCGTGGCTTTTAACCACGTGGTCGTGGGTTTGATTCCCACAGACCGCGTTCCTGGATGCCATATGTATTTTCCTTTACAATGGAAGGCAGTGTGAATTCTATAAGAAGGTAGTAGGTATTTATTTAAGGCAAAAATAGTGTGAATTCTATAAGAAGGCGGTAGGTATTTAAGGCAAAAATCACTAAAAAGGTCGATTCTCACAGATGGCGTTGCTGGATGCTATTTGCAAACAATTTTACAGTGGAACAACGGTTCGATTCTCTTGGATGCTATTTGCAAACAATTTTACAGTGGAAAGATTCTCCTGTATGCTATTTGCAAACAATTTTACAATTAGCCATAGTAACAACCACCCCCAACACTGGAGGTTGGAGGAAAGTGGAAAAGAAGAAAGGTAGGAAAGAATAGGCACAATTTTTACTTTTTATCCGCTGCTCCCTGCGTGGAGATCTATATTACTGCTTTTTCTTTTTATTGGACAAGCAATGCCTTAATTCATGCATATGCTTAACATCTACAAAATGTAATTTTCTCTATCAATGAAAATTACGACTTTTTCCACTGGGAAAAAAAATTATTCTCACTTTTCAAAAATAATAAAAAAAAAATTCAATCCTTACAGTCATTACAATCTAAAAAACAACATCTAATATAAAAATAAAATAAAATTAACCAAATTATAATAATTAAAACTATTAAAAAAATAATTGATGTAATTAAAGAAGCACTTCAGTGTTGTATAGTAATTGCAATCTGAATAGCAACAACTAAAAAAGTATAATATAAAAAATTGAAAGTAGCTGTACAACATTTGAGATGGAATAAAATTTATTAAATTATATGGATGATATCATATAAATCAAATCTTTTAGCTGGTAGAGCGCGTGGCTTTTAACCACGTGGTCGTGGGTTCGATTCCCACAGACTGCGTTCTTGGATACCATATGCCTCTTCCTTTACAGTGGAAGGAAGGCATTGTGAATTCTATAAGAAGGTAGTAGGTATTTAAGGTAAAAAACATTAAAAAGGTCGATTTTCACAGATGGCATTGCTGGATGCTATTTGCAAACAATTTTACAGTGGAACAATGGTTCGATTCTCCTGGATGCTATTTGCAAACAATTTTACAGTGGAAAATGCTATTTGCAAACAATTTTTGCTATTTGCAAACAATTTGACAGTGGAATCCTTTACAGTGGAAGGCAGTGTGAATTCTATAAGAAGGCAGTAGGTATTTAAGGCAAAAATAGTGTGAATTCTATAAGAAGGCAGTAGGTATTTAAGGCAAAAATCACTAAAAAGGTCGATTCTCACAGATGGCATTGCTGGATGCTATTTGCAAACAATTTTACGGTGGAAAATGCTATTTGCAAACAATTTTACGGTGGAAAATGCTATTTGCAAACAATTTTTGCTATTTGCAAACAATTTTACAGTGGAAAGAACGGTTCGATTTGGGAATATTTTTGTTTATATAAATTTTGGAATATGGATTTTTATTATGAATAAATTTAACTATCGTCAATTTTATAAGAAGGTATTGTTCTATTTGATTTATGGAATTTTGTTTATACAAATTTTGATAAATTTAGGAATATGGAGTGTTATTATGAATAAATTAACTATAGTCAATTTGATAAGAAGGTATTGTTCCATTTGATTTATGGAATTTTGTTTATACAAATTTTGATAAATTTAGGACTAGCATTTGCACCTAATGTTGCAAAGGAAACGTCGTAAGGCATAGTGTGTGGAAGAATATTGAAATGTGAATGGGCTTTTTTGAAAGCAAGGGTCGATGATAATGAATTTGAATTGAGGAAGCCATGCCAAAAACCCTATTCGGGGGTTAAAGTGCCTATGAAATGGAATAAAAGTAGTCATACATATCCATTGAACTTGTTTAGATACCTTAAAGATTGCCTAGTTGAAGGTGAAGTTAAACAAATGAATTCACGTGAACAACAACTGGGTATCCATATCGATATAAATTTTTTTAAGGAGAGGCATGTTAATCTTTTCAAACAACATTCTAATGTATTTTCCTAGAAATATGAAGACCTTAAACCATGTCACATTGTGATGAACTAAATCCCTGCTAGGATATATTTCTTATGACGCAATGCGCTTAGGAAGTTTTGTTGTTGGAAAGTTTGATTGGGCTGCATTGAATTAAGCAAGGCTAAAACATTAATGTGGACGTTGTAGCTATAGTTGTTCTGCATGTTGTTGAATCTCTTTGCAAGTTTGGTTTCATCGTGCCCATATGCTAAGGAGAGGGTCCTCTTGAGAGAATGGAATTTGTTGTCATTATCCACTGCTAATTCTTCTTGTTTTTGGACAACTTCATAACGGAAATCGCTATTGTTGTCATTGTTATTGCTGAAATTGTTGTGAGAGAGGTTGGAGAACTGGACTTGAGGTAGTCTGCTGTTGTTTCCATTGCCATCCATGGCTTCATCGTTTAAAAAACCATCTATGAAAGGATCATCACTCTCCAACAACCCACTGAAAGAGGCAATGTTGGGCAGTTGCAGTTTGTTTTGCTGATAAATATCAGGCAAAGAAGCCATCACTTCATCTGCACTTGGTGATTCATCTCGTTCTACCCCTTGTACTCTCTGAGAATGACCATTTTTCTTGTAAATTCGGCACAGCACCCGATCATCAAGCTGGAGAATAGAAGTACCATCAAAATCAACAATACCAACTTTAGTTGAATGAATCAATTCCTATTCATAAAGAATCAAAACACAAGAACTGTGAAAGGAAAATCATTCATATTGATCAATATTCAAGAAGACATCATTTTGTAGGGTGTGTTATTTGTATTTACACAATTGATTTTTTTATCCAATCAACTATGCTATTCTCTATGCTTTTGCTAGGTTCCTTCATCACCACCATCATTGGGAAATTCATTTCCCTCTTGAAGTATGAAACAAGTAGCAATTCCCAATTGATCTCACACTACTACCACAAAGAAGATAGCAATCCTGATATACAAATCAAACCAGCCATCCTATCAAGCGATCCATGTAGTTCTCAATCTATAGCTTTGATAACCCAAAACTCAAATCTTTTATATTTAATATGCACAGAAATTTTCACATTAATATGTCTGGATCTCATTCTAAGATCTTTACAGATCTGATATAGAGGTAAACCAGATTTTTCATACTACGACAAGCAATATTAGCAAGTCTTTGAGTCTCTCTTATGTAATGTCTCCTCCTTATTTGATAGAGTTGACGTTGTATGAGCATCGACTGCATTGAATGGATCATCCAATAGATAAATGTCAACATCGTTATATACTGCTCTAGCCAACTGAATCCTCTGTTTTTGTCCTCCACTCATATTCAATCTCTCTCCCCAATCTCAGTCATATCACCATGAGCAAAACTCTCTATATCCTTGTCTAATGCACAAGCTTTTATTGCCTTCTTGTATTGAATTTTGTCTATTGGTTTCCCATAAAGTATGTTATCTCTGCCAGTACCACTCTGAATCCAAGTTGTTTGTGCCACGTAGGCAACATTGCCATATACTTCAACCTGCACGTAGTCCAATCAAAAAGTTTATGGAAGAATTTATGTATATAGAAAGCAAAAAAGCTGCATCTACAATCTTGTTGAACTATGAAATGGTTACTTTTGCTCAAGAAGAGTAGTTAATGCTCAACTTACATCTGAAATTTTTGGGATTTCTCCAAGAATTGTATATAGCAGAGCAGATTTCCCTGATCCCTCTAAGCCACAAATTGCTACCTTTTCTCTAGTTTTAATGTGCAGATTTATTCCCTTCAAATGTTGGCTTTGTCAATGAAGATTCTGGATCCCAACTGAGTATGGCTTGGTGAATTTCGATGGTATACTATGATCTAGAAAGTTCTTTCCTCACAATAGAATCTAGTCTCAGCTCATCATATTGTAAGAACTTGTCCAAAACGATCTAAGGAGGCTTTAACCTGAATTAATATAGCCAAAACTTCAGGTAGCATTCTCACTGGATCATGTATCACACGGAATGTTGCAAGCACTGTAAATATGGTTGTGGCAGTTAACGACGGATCCCCTATGATAGGACACCCGACAAAAACTATAGATGCAGTAATGATGGGTGACATCCAGTAGAGTATGGTACCATATGTTCTATTAAATTGTGTTGAAGACAACCATTTGAACTCCACAGCTCAGATATTTTCTATCAGCTCTTTAAATTTTTCTTTCCATGCTTGTAGTTTGATTATTTTCATACTATTAAGAATTTTAGATGTTATTCTGAGTCTTTCATCCTGTGCAGTCATGAACACAACTTGGCACTTCTTGAGGGTTTTGGCCTTGGAAATTTGAGTTGTAACTTAAATTTGTAACATTATTCAATCATCATTATACATCATTTTACAATTTAATTAATTTAATTGCACCAGATGTTGCAATGGAAATGCCGTAAAGCAATAGCATATAACATTAATTAATGTTTTTTTGACAATTTTTGAAAGTCAGAAAAATATCAAGAAAAGGCAAGGACCATGCTACAGTGAAAACTTACATCTTGCTACCTCCGAGTAGGACCAAGCTCTAATCCTTGAACTCTATTGGAAAAGTTTAGTAAGCACAGAGTTTCTCCCATGTCATTTTCATGAGGACTAATTTGTACAAATAAAGTCTTTATGCATCCTCGTGAGTGAACATGCATCATATTGGTGTTGGATGTTGTGGAAGGACTCTGAGACAAGACAATATCATACCATCTCTATATGAGCTCATTCCTTTTGCCATCAGCTGCCAAAACATGGCTCCTCCACCTGCTCTTCCCATGCTAGCAGAAGCATATATTTGTTTATAAACCATATCAAATAAATTGTCTCTCTAGTCGATGCCGAATCCTAGGTCTTTAGAGGATTTCCCAAAATCTACAAACAAAACTAGTTTCTTCAATATTCTGCTTCCATCTTCTAGATGGTTCTTTATCCAACCTAATTGAACAGTTAATAAATAAGAGAAAACTGCTCTTTGTATTCAGACTGATGCCCTTCCAAATGAACTTGCTTTGTGTATAGAGATATGCAGTGAATAATTAGGAATATGTTAATAAACCCCAATTTATTTCCCAAAACGATAAGAAAATAAGGGCAAACTCACTTCAGAAATTCTTAATGCTACCGTTCCATCTTCACTTAGATTGTGGTGGAAATAGGAAGCTTTCCCGAAGGATTGCATGAAGAAAATGAGACAGCATTAAGAAATTCAGTTGAATTTGGAGGAGATGAATGTGATGGCAAGGCAAATCTGTTAAACTTCAATGATCAAATATGTTGAATAAATCTGCCACTATTGGAAGAGGAACATCTAATCCCATGAAGCCACTGATGCATTGGGCTGAAGGTCCCTCACCAATTTGAAGAATATATGGCTCTCTAATGATATTGCTCAAAGGAAACCAAGAAAACAATGTTCTGACACCACAGGGCATTTATTATTAGCTCCATATTTGCTAAAATTTGCATTTTCTGTCTTCTTGCATAGATGAAGATGAACAATCTGCAAATGATGAGGAGAATTAGGGATTTAAAAATATAAATTTCCATGCCTGCTAGTTCCTAAATAATATCCCAATAACTACAGCACATATAAAGAGCAATTTCTTTGTAGGAAAAGAAAAGGCAAATCTGTTAAACTTAAACGATCAAATATGTTGCATAAATCTGCCACCAATGATGTTGAAACAATACATTTATATTGGTCTCACGAAGAAGCATGAACCTACCAAGTTCCAACGCAAAAATATTTCTTAAAATGTATATATGGAAATGTGTTCATCTCTTTATTGGATGCATTGTGCATTTGATATTCATGAGTTCTCTTCGTGGGTGCACTTCTTCTTTCTTGGCACACACTTAATGTTTGATTCTTGGTGACATGCTTGGATTTTTCAACACCTGGATATTTGCTTGTTGGCTCTCTCGGTTTGCTGGCTGAGATTCGAAAAGTGGAATGACAAAAACCAAAAGTGGAATTGCGTGGGGGTGGTTCCCTGGGAGTGAGCTTCACCAATGCACAATATACACCTAGTAGACTTGAAACCCAAATAAACCATTCCTAAGAGATCTTTGATATGACCAATGAGGAAGTTTAATCTAGTTGCCACCAACAATATCACAATCATAAAACGAAGTGCAAATAGAACATTGCTTGCCCATCCATTCACTATTCCATCTCATTGCTATGAACATATATGCCTCACATTCATTACAGAGCCCTGGCATTGTTATGACTACAATTCAATGACTTTTGTTGGTGCAATTAAAAACATTGTGTGATAGATGCAACAAAAGGTGATAATGCCCATGTCATAGTACTCACACTAAGGTATGCCATTGATAATCATTGAGTATTGCAACCCTATAATATCTTGACTACAGCTCGACTATGATGCAAAGAATACAGTGACAAAATCTTTGGGCCATATACCAATTGTTATGAGAATAAGAACACCCAATAAAGTTGGTGGATTTTTGGAAAAGCTCAAAAAGTTTAACTGTATTATTTTGCCCAGAAAATGTTACAACATCCCCAATCCAATAAATCATTCATGGGACTTTAAACACCCTAAGTAGCTAAAGCTTCCATCTTTGACTTGCTTCTCCAACCCATGAATGCCTTGATAAGCATTTCTTCTAGGGATTCATCTTCCTCAACTTCTTTGGGCAAACTCTATGTCCCGCTCCTTATTAATCACATAATGAATATATGTTACATCACCAATTCCCTACATCCAGAAGCTTCTTTCAATGGTGCATGTAGAATTGCTGCCAAAGGAAAGGCTAGATATGTGTTCAAAAAAATAACAACAAATTATTCATTAGCATGTATGCAAAGGATCTTTAGTACAGATAATGAGGAAGACGAACCCTTCATTATGGCCTCCTCCTTAAGAATGTGTACATCCAAGCTGCGTTGTATTTTGATTTGGAAACCTTTTCAAGCACGTGACATTCTCACAATAAATACCATCCAGAGGATTACTACACATTCAAAGTCGTTATAGCCATCCACTCATCCTCCATAGCTTATATCTTTATGGGAAGAAGAAAAGATGATACCTCCCAAGAACGAAATGAAGAGTTGTTCCAGCCTTGTACATTAAGTGCAGCTACTGGATCTTCAACAATGTTGCCAAATACAACATAGTTATTACATTGACCATCATCGACAACGACTTCATGACTTCCCACAACTACATTCAATCATCAAACTGGGTGTAAAAATGGTTCCATTATGACATAAATTAAATTGTGTAATTTGTAGAGATTCAAGACTAATTTCCAATTAGCATGAGGCCTTATTATGAATGTATGATCAACACTTTTCAAGTATAAATTTCTATGAGAAAACAGTGGCTACCATTTAGGATACAAATAGATCTGCTAGGAAACTTGACCATAAATCACTATTAGAACATTGCACACATGAGTGTTGTGCATAAGAAAATTGTTAAGTATCTTAACAACATGATTACATATGCACAATATACACCTAGTAGACTTGAAACCCAAATAAACCATTCCTAAGAGATCTTTGATATGATCAATGAGGAAGTTTAATCTAGTTGCCACCAACAATATCACAATCATAAAACGAAGTGCAAATAGAACATTGCTTGCCCATCCATCCACTATTCCATCTCATTGCTATGAACACATATGCCTCACATTCATTACAGAGCCCTGGCATTGTTATGACTACAATTCAATGACTTTTGTTGGTGCAATTAAAAACATTGTGTGATAGATGCAACAAAAGGTGATAATGCCCATGTCATAGTAATCACACTAAGGTATGCCATTGATAATCATTGAGTATTGCAACCCTATAATATCTTGACTACAACTCGACTATGATGCAAAGAATACAGTGACAAAATCTTTGGGCCATATACCAATTGTTATGAGAATAAGAACACCCAATAAAGCTGGTGGATTTCTGGAAAAGCTCAAAAAGTTTAACTGTATTATTTTGCCCAGAAAATGTTACAACATCCCCAATCCAATAAATCATTCATGGGACTTTAAACACCCTAAGTAGCTAAAGCTTCCATCTTTGACTTGCTTCTCCAACCCATGAATGCCTTGATAAGCATTTCTTCTAGGGATTCATCTTCCTCAACTTCTTTGGGAAAACTCTATGTCCCGCTCCTTATTAATCACATAATGAATATATGTTACATCACCAATTCCCTACATCCAGAAGCTTCTTTCAATGGTGCATGTAGAATTGCTGCCAAAGGAAAGGCTAGATATGTGTTCAAAAAAATAACAACAAATTATTCATTAGCATGTATGCAAAGGATCTTTAGTACAGATAATGAGGAAGACGAACCCTTCATTATGGCCTCCTCCTTAAGAATGTGTACATCCAAGCTGCGTTGTATTTTGATTTGGAAACCTTTTCAATCACATGACATTCTCACAATAAATACCATCCAGAGGATTACTACACATTCAAAGTCGTTATAGCCATCCACTCATCCTCCATAGCTTATATCTTTATGGGAAGAAGAAAAGATGATACCTCCCAAGAACGAAATGAAGAGTTGTTCCAGCCTTGTACATTAAGTGCAGCTACTGGATCTTCAACAATGTTGCCAAATACAACATAGTTATTACATTGACCATCATCGACAACGACTTCATGACTTCCCACACCTACATTCAATCAT
The DNA here is from genome assembly GCA_031772625.1 of Pinus tabuliformis. Lineage (NCBI taxonomy): Eukaryota > Viridiplantae > Streptophyta > Pinopsida > Pinales > Pinaceae > Pinus > Pinus tabuliformis. The sequence continues at coordinate 31,693,762 of CM062809.1, read as the reverse complement.
CAAACTGGGTGTAAAAATGGTTCCATTATGACATAAATTAAATTGTGTAATTTGTAGAGATTCAAGACTAATTTCCAATTAGCATGAGGCCTTATTATGAATGTATGATCAACACTTTTCAAGTATAAATTTCTATGAGAAAACAGTGGCTACCATTTAGGATACAAATAGATCTGCTAGGAAACTTGACCATAAATCACTATTAGAACATTGCACACATGAGTGTTGTGCATAAGAAAATTGTTAAGTATCTTAACAACATGATTACATATGCACAATATACACCTAGTAGACTTGAAACCCAAATAAACCATTCCTAAGAGATCTTTGATATGATCAATGAGGAAGTTTAATCTAGTTGCCACCGACAATATCACAATCATAAAACGAAGTGAAAATAGAACATTGCTTGCCCATCCATCCACTATTCCATCTCATTGCTATGAACACATATGCCTCACATTCATTACAGAGCCCTGGCATTGTTATGACTACAATTCAATGACTTTTGTTGGTGCAATTAAAAACATTGTGTGATAGATGCAGCAAAAGGTGATAATGCCCATGTCATAGTACTCACACTAAGGTATGCCATTGATAATCATTGAGTATTGCAACCCTATAATATCTTGACTACAGCTCGACTATGATGCAAAGAATACAGTGACAAAATCTTTGGGCCATATACCAATTGTTATGAGAATAAGAACACCCAATAAAGCTGGTGGATTTCTGGAAAAGCTCAAAAAGTTTAACTGTATTATTTTGCCCAGAAAATGTTACAACATCCCCAATCCAATAAATCATTCATGGGACTTTAAACACCCTAAGTAGCTAAAGCTTCCATCTTTGACTTGCTTCTCCAACCCATGAATGCCTTGATAAGCATTTCTTCTAGGGCTTCATCTTCCTCAACTTCTTTGGGCAAACTCTATGTCCCGCTCCTTATTACTCACATAATGAATATATGTTACATCACCAATTCCCTACATCCAGAAGCTTCTTTCAATGGTGCATGTAGAATTGCTGCCAAAGGACAGGCTAGATATGTGTTCAAAAAAATAGAAACAAATTATTCAGTAGCATGTATGCAGAGGATCTTTAGTACAGATAATGAGGAAGACGAACCCTTCATTATGGCCTCCACCTTAAGAATGTGTACATCCAAGCTGCGTTGTCTTTTGATTTGGAAACCTTTTCAAGCACATGACATTCTCACAATAAATACCATCCAGAGGATTACTACACATTCAAAGTCGTTATAGCCATCCACTCATCCTCCATAGCTTATATCTTTATGGGAAGAAGAAAAGATGATACCTCCCAAGAACGAAATGAAGAGTTGTTCCAGCCTTGTACATTAAGTGCAGCTACTGGATCTTCAACAATGTTGCCAAATACAACATAATTATTACATTGACCATCATCGACAACAACTTCATGACTTCCCACAGCCGCATTCAATCATCAAACTGGGTGTAAAAATGGTTCCATTATGACATAAATTAAATTGTGTAATTTGTAGAGATTCAAGACTAATTTCCAATTAGCATGAGGCCTTATTATGAATGTATGATCAACACTTTTCAAGTATAAATTTCTATGAGAAAACAATGGCTACCATTTAGGATACAAATAGATTTGCTAGGAAACTTGACCATAAATCACTATTCGAACATTGCACACATGAGTGTTGTGCATAAGAAAATTGTTAAGTATCTTAACAACATGATTACATATAGCATAGGTAGGTAAGGAATACATCAGTTGAATAATTTATTCCCTTGATATCATGCAGACAGCGTATCCATATTCTGCCATTGCAGAAGCAAGTGTTCAATTTTTCTTTCGTTTCTAAAAATGCAGAGAATGTTACCTCATTTTTAATTGCAGAATCACATTTTTGAATGCCAAACCTAGGATCAATAACACTCAAGAGAGCCCTGTTGAAAGAAATAATCACAAATGTATCAATGACATTCCTTTCTTCTTCCTACAAAGATGGTGGATTTCTGGAAAAGCTCAAAAGTTTTAACTGTATCATTCTGCCAAGAAAATATTACAACATCCCCAATCCAATAAATCAGTCATGGGAGTTTAAACACCCTAAGTAGCTAGAAGCTTCCATCTTTGACCTGCTTCTCCAATCCATGAATGCCTTGATAAGAATTTCTTCTAGGGCTTCATATTCCTCAATTTCTTTGGGAAAATCTATGTTCTGCTCCTTATTACTCACATAATGAATATATGTTGCATCACCAATTCCCTACATCCAGAAGCTTCTTTCAATGGTGCATGTAGAATTTCTACCAAAGGACAGGCTAGATATGTGTTCAACAAAATAGCAACAAATTCTTCATTGGCATGTATGCAAAGGATATTTAGTACAGATAATGAGGAAGACAAACCCTTCATTATGGCCTTCTCCTTAAGAATGTGTACGTCCAAGCTGTGTTTTCTTTTGATTTGGAAACCTTTTCAAGCGCATGACATTCTCACAATAAATACCATCCAGAGGATTACTACACATTCAAAGTCGTTATAGCCATCCACTCATCCTCCATAGCTTATATCTTTATGGGGAGAAGAAAAGATGATACCTCCCAAAAACGAAATCAAGAGTTGTTCCAGCGTTTTACATTAAGAGCATCTACTGGATCTTCAACATTGTTGCCAAATACAACAGAATTATTACACTGACCATCATCGACAACGACTTCATGACTTCCCACAACCACATTCAATCTGAAGAAACAAAGTTGAATATCTCGAACAGGTGCATTAAATCATCAAACTGGCTGTAAAAATGGTTCCATTATGACATTAATTAAATTGTGTAATTTGTAGGGATTCAAGACTAATTTCCAATTAGCATGAGGCCTTATTATGAATGTAAGATCAGCACTTTTCAAGTATAAATTTCTATGATAAAATAGTGACTGCCATTCAGGGTACAAATAGATCTGCTAGGAAACTTGACCAGAAATCACTATTAGAAAATTTCACACATGAGTGTTGTGCATAAGAAAACTATTAAGTATCTTAACAACACGATTACAAATAGCATGGGAAGGTAAGGAATACATCAGCTGAATAAGATATTTCCCTTGATATCATGCAAACAGCATATCCATACTCTGCGATTGCAGAAACAAGTGTTCAATTTTTCTTTCTTTTCTAAAAGTGTAGAGAATGTTACCTCATTTTTAAGAGCTGAGTCACATTTTGTAAATGCCAGACCTGGGATTGATAACACTCTAGAGAGCTCTGTTGAAAGAAATAATCACAAATGTATCAATGACATTCCTTTCTTCTGCCTACAAAGATGAGCACCCCCAATCACACCTGTATGAAGCCACTGATGCATTGGGTTAAAGGTCCCTCACCAATATACGGCTCTCTAATTCTATGGCTCAAAAGAAACCCAAGAAAACATTGTTCTGACACCATAGGGTGTTTATTATTACCTCCATATTTGCTAAAATTTTCATTTTCTGTCTTACAAACGTTCTGAAGCTAAGTTGTCTTCTCTGAGCATAGATGCAGATGAACAATTTGCAAATGATGAGGGGAATTAGGGATTTAAAAATATAAATTTGCATGCCTGCTAGTTCCTAAAGAATATCCCAATAACTCCAGCACATATAAAGAGCAAATTCTTTGTAGGAAAAGAAAAGGAAAATCTGTTAAACTTAAATGATAAAATATGTTGCATAAATCTACCACCAATGACGTTGAAACAATACATTTATATTGGTCTCACGAAGAAGCATGAAACTGCCAAGTTCCAACACTAAAATGTTTCTTAAAATGCATATATGGAAATGTGTTCACTTCTTTATTGGATGCGTTGTGCATTTGATATTCATGAGTTCTCTTCATGAGCGCACTTCTTCTTTCTTGGCACGCACTTAATGTTTGATTCTTGGTGACATGCTTGGATTTTTCAACACCTAGATATTTGCTTGTTGGCTCTCTCGGTCTGCTGGCTGAGATTCGAAAAGTGGAATGGCAAAAACCAAAAGTGGAATTGCTTGGGAGTGGTTCCCTGGCAGTGAGATTCACCAATGCACAATATACACCTAGTAGACTTGAAACCCAAATAAACCATATGCCAAATTGACTTGAACAAAATTTTATATTTCTGACACATTTCTGATCCTCTTAGATTAGCCATTTTCTTGGCTATTTTCGAACTTAGTTTTTACTTGTGTCTCTTCCAGTTTTCTCTACAAATCATTGCACAAACAATTGCCATTTAATGGCCCCTCAAACAGTAGATTCAATGAACCTTTTACCAAGCGAAATCATACCAATTTCCACGGCTAATTCGTTCTAAAATTTACTATGTTTTGGTTGCTGCTTCCCTAGTGAAATCGGGCCTCTGTCAATGGCATTTCATGGCCACGTTGAAACAATACATTTATATTGGTCTCACGAAGAAGCATGAAACTGCCAAGTTCCAACACTAAAATGTTTCTTAAAACGCATATATGGAAATGTGTTCACTTCTTTATTGGATGCGTTGTGCATTTGATATTCATGAGTTCTCTTCGTGAGCGCACTTCTTCTTTCTTGGCACGCACTTAATGTTTGATTCTTGGTGACATGCGTGGATTTTTCAACACCTAGATATTTGCTTGTTGGCTCTCTCGGTCTGCTGGCTGAGATTCGAAAAGTGGAATGGAAAAAACCAAAAGTGGAATTGCTTGGGGGTGGTTCCCTGGCAGTGAGCTTCACCAATGCACAATATACACCTAGTAGACTTGAAACCCAAATAAACCATATGCCAAATTGACTTGAACAAAATTTCATATTTCTGACACATTTCTGATTCTCTTAGATTAGCCATTTTCTTGGCTATTTTCGAACTTAGTTTTTACTTGTGTCTCTTCCAGTTTTCTCTACAAATCATTGCACAAACAATTTCCATTTAATGGCCCCTCAAACAGTAGATTTAATGAACCTTTTACCAAGCGAAATCATACCAATTTCCACGGCTAATTTGTTCTAAAATTTACTATGTTTTGGTCGCTGCTTCCCCAGCGAAATCGTGCCTCTATCAATGGCATTTCGTGGCCCTTCAATACAACGATTTGATGGGTGCCTTACCACCTAAAAATGTGCTCCCTTTTGTTGCAACTTGGTTGGTAAATTCTCAGGAAAATCATGGATCCAATCCTAGTGAATTTGTATTCTTTTTATACTCCAGCAAAAACGAATCTCTTGGCTCTGTCAACCATGTCTGCAATTATAAATTTGTGATATTACCTTCCTGACTTCGCATGTTACATTTTTTTTCAACCTTCACTAATTTCGTCTTACCAGACCCTGGTTGTCCACGCATCTGCCTCTGCTCACAACTTAGCCATATTTTCATTCTTGGTTTGATCAAATATCACTGGTGATATGTTTCTCCCACCGATAACCACAATAATTGAAATCTTGCACGCAAAAAACGTTATCAAAGATTTAAAACATAATTGAAATCATTTCCACAAAATACGCATTCAAAGAATTAAAGTACAATGGGTGGACTCTATTAGATGCTATTGTGACTAATACCCGCAGGTGTTAGGATCCTATAACCGCATAGGTAGAGTTAGGCTATTTGAGAGCATGTGGGGAAGATGGACAGTGTATTGATTAAACATTCAGTGCAAAATTACTGCAAGTCTTACCATCGACAACTGTGTTGTTGTTGGGCTAATGTGCAGGTTCCGACACGATCTCAGCCGTTCCAACAGTGCCGTATTTTTCCAAGCTATGTAAACTGCTTTTAGCAACTGGCCTGTATTCTGAAAAATCCCCGTTCTCTGTTTCACCCGGCTTTGATAAAAACTTTGAGGATAGTTTCTGCATACACGTATTATCAAACACAAACTCTGCGATAAACCAACAGAGTTTACTAGTGTAAACCATAAAAAATTGCAGCCAATACACACATCGCAACAAACCCCATAAAAAGTATTCCTTCCGAGCCAATCATTTTATTTACCTTTTCATCAACAATACTTTTCTACTTCTTGGATGCTGCTTCCTGCAACTCAACGATGTACCTGGTCCAAAAGTCCTCTAACTGGAAATAGGTATACCATCTTTCATTTGGATTCCAGCTTTTCCATCTTCCATAGTACGCTACAGAGATAAGACATCTCCAGCCGATGATTTCCCACCCTACCAGGATGAATACGACTTCCATGTTTGTTGTGATGAATTTTAACCGAGATTTGACACCAGGAAACACGTCTATAATTGGGCCCTGAACAAGCCATCCGGCGATTGAACTTAAAATGTCGTTCTGGTAGCAGAAGTGTTCCAGACAATGGATAGTGAAGAGCAAGCGCTACCCGCTACCAGTCTTAATCGCACGGTTAATTGGAATTAATCGCATGGTTGTAATTAGAATTAATCACACGGTTGAAACTATTTTAATCGTCTAACATTAGAATTCAAAGGCCCACAAATGTACACGTAATGCCAGAGGGGAGTCGTTTCCAGAGGGAATGCCTTACAGCGTAAATATGGAGTGTTATTATGAATCAATTGACTATCATCAATTCTATAAGAAGGTATTGTTCCATTTGATTTATGGAATTTTGTTTATACAAATTTTTGTTATTATGAATAAATTAACTATAATATAGGAGTCACGGTTGGATTCCCATAGACTGCGTTTTTATATGCTATTTGCATACAATTTTACAGTGGAATATTAAGTGTTATTATTCAATGCTATTTGCATACAATTTTACAATGGAATATTGAGTGTTATTATTCAATGCTATTTGCATACAACTTTACAATGGAATATTGAGTGTTATTATGAATAAATTAACTATAATATAGGAGTTAAATAAGGTTGTTTTTAATTTTTTTTGGCATATATATTGACAAGTTAGAATAAGTAGGATGAGTTGGTATAGTCATCCTACTCCTCTTAAATTATGCCAATAATCTTATTCCTATGGTGGGGAGTCCATATGATCTCAATTAGCAATTGAGAATCCTCGAATGTTTATTCTCTAGCATGATATTTTTTTTTATGACAACAACAACTTACGACAAGCACATTCATACAAATATCCCAGAATCGATATTCATCACAAGCTCAATTAGAACTATAGAATTGAGAAAATGACAAATGGGAGGTCGAAAGCTTATTATGGTCTTAAGAACATTTGTAAATCAACAAGTGATCCTAATTGGATCATCATACCATTTTCCAACTATCTTGATACTTTCTAGGTGGAAATAATTCGAGGAATCAATGTGTAGGGCCATTTTAGCAGTAGGTCCTAGTTTGGGAAAAATAGAGTTTGGAACCTTCTAGGGCCTGACTCCTTCTGGGGTTATGGGGTTTGGAACTTATGCCCACACCCTTGAGATTGATCTACACACTAAGAAATTTCCAATGATGTGTGAATCACCTCAATCAAAGTTCATATGTGAAAGTTATGCCTCGTGGAAGTTCACCTACCTTTTTAATCACTATGGTATGAGTGGATGCCACATTAGGCTCTATTATTCACACACATGGTGCTAGCTATATGTGGAATTTCAAGAAGATCCTAGAAAGCCCAAAAAATTATCGTAATTGAGGTTTGAAGAAGTCAAAAACCCACCCCTAGATGGTTATGAGGCAATGCTAAATATCACGCTACAAGGAGGAGAAGGGGTCCCATTCTATGTCACTTTATTTGTTCCATTGCGCAGAGAAACTAGAAGTGGTAAGTTAGAGAGAAAAACAAAGGGGGATACGATTATGTATTAGCTTTACAAGCTATAGTGGCTTAGGCAACTCCATAGAAAATACCTCTTTCTTTGTATTTGCATAATTATATACTAGAGATATGAGAGTAAAGCGACCTCGCCTTCTAGCTATGTTTTCTCATGTAATGGGTTTCCTAGAGTAAATTTTGTGCTTATTTGTTGATGATGTGTGAGTATTTTTTCTATTTGCTATTTTCACATTTCAATTATTTCATATGTTTAAGCCAAAATTAATTATTAAAGAATATTAAATCTAAGGGGAATTAACCTTTATAGAAAATATTTTAGTATTTTATTAGATTTGTTAGGAGGAACTATTCCAATGGAATATCAACAATAGTTTACATATCATATTGGTATCATAGTAGGTTTCTTTGGGGTATTTGTAGGAAGTTGTAGGGATACATGAGGAGGTTTAAGAAGAAAGTCATATAATCCTAGCCATGTTTGACAATTTTGTTCATAATAACCCTCAAGATCCGATAGAAGAGAGACTTGCAAGGTTGGAAGTGCAACTCACTAACATCAATTGCAATATGAATCTCCTCATGGTGGTTCTAGAAAGAAATTCTATATCATTTAAAGATGATGGAGGCTCTACCTTAGAGATCATATCACAGGGGAAACTAGGAGATCAAAGAGCCCAAAAAAATAAGTCACAAAAAGATCCCAAGAAAGAGAAACCCAATTCAAGTGTCATTAACCCTTCATAGTATCTGATCAAGATGGAAGAAAAATCTGACATAAAGCCATACCAAGTTGATATCGATGCATTAAAATTGAATCATTGGTTGCAATGACTAGCATTTTATTTCAACATTCACCATGTATATGAAAAACAAGAGATACCATTTTCCAAACTAAAGTTATAAGGCCATGCTTTAACTTGGTCGGTAAGCCACATAGAAACACTTAAGCTAGAGGGCGATCTACCAATAACTAGGTGGGAGGACATAAAAATCTTCATTAAGTCTCAATTCTATCCTATCATGTATATAGAGGACCAATGGATCTAGTGACACTACTTCAAGCAGAGGCAAGGGTAGAGTGTCCTTGAGTACACCACCGAGTTTAGGAAGATGACCACCATACTGGTTATCTCTCCAAAGAACCTAAATGTACTCCTCAAATATTTCAGGGTTTTACATAGTCATCTATGAAAGCAAGTGATTTTTTTCAAGCTAAGGATAATGGAGGAGGCATGTGTATAGGCACAATATCTAGATAAGATAGACTACAAGAAAGGACAACCAAGTCCTTTTTGAAGATATTATCAAAAAATTGACTATTAAAAATATGTAAAAAAGAATGAATATTAAAGTTTGAATGTGAAACATGTTGGTTAATGTTATAATTTTATATGTGATCAAAGTCATTTAAATTTCAAGTGAATTTTTGATGTTTTATGTGTCTTCATTATGGTTGTGTGTATTTAATTTAAGTACATTGATCCCACCCATGATTACATTACATGATGTAAGCACTATTTTGTCTTCCTTACAACCTCTTCACATCATTTCATTGTTGTTTTGTTTTGTCTTTGGCTTTTCTATCCTCGTCTAACATGTTTTGTGTTTCCCATGGATTATTGTTTGATTTAACATCATCATCCTATTCCACATACTTCTAGTTGATAATTGGCTAGCACTCAAAATGTATCACTTTCTGCCAATAAAACCATTATTCCTAATTTTTTAATATGCAAACATGTCTGTATCACAATGAAATAGTAACCACTTCTCCATATTTTAAAAAATGTAACAAATTGTGTGTTTCAATAGAGTACAATAGATTTCGTACATAAAGATGTGTCTCCCATTATTGTTTTTATGAATAATCCCAAGATGAATATAAATGTAGAGACGATCTCAATATGCATGTGAAACATGTAATAAACTAATTTCCTACATAGACATGTGTCCTCACTTGATCCAAATTGGATCATTATATTATTTGTCACCCATATTGATGCTTTCAGAGTGGAAAAAGTGTAGGAATTAGGTTTTAGGACCATTTTTATTGGCGGGTCCCAATTTGGTGAATTCGGGTATGAAACCTTCTCGAAGTAGTTTGAGGCATCAAACGATGAATTTAGTGGGTAAAACTTTGCCACTTAAGTGTCACACCCACTCACTATTCTACACACAAATACCTTTCCAATGGAGCAAGAATCACCTTGGTTGGAGTTTGTATGCAAAAGTTATGTCACCCATATGTTGACCTTCTTGTTTTTACCACCATGATTCGAGCGGATGCCAAATCATGCCCCATTTTTCAAGGAAATAGGGCTAGCCATGTGATCATGATGAATAATAATCTATAAGAGTTGATCTTGCAACTCTTGTTAAGAGTTGAAGGAGTCAAACTTAACCACTAGTAGGCTATAGGGTGTGTTATAATTGAGCCACTAGGAGGAAAAGGGGCTCCATTCTATTCAAGTGAATTTTGTTCCATAAGTGAATAGTGTAGCCAAGAGTGGATAGGGAGAGAAAAAATAGAAAGGGTTTGTTCACTATACTAGCCCATGGGCCACAAGTCTCCCTTCTTTGTATTTTCATCCATTTCCATTCAGAGAAAGAGAGAGCAAAGCAACCTCACCTTCCATATGGGTTTTCTCTTGAAAGGGTTTCCCAAGTTACATCTTGCGTTATTATGGTTGTGAGTGATTATATTTTTTGTATTTTCTACATTTATAAGTTACATGCACAAAAAATGTAACCTAATAATAAAAAAGTATAAGGAAAATAACCCTCATAACATAGATTTCAGATTTTCATTATAAATTTAGTAGATATGTTGTGATGAATTGTCTAGTGGAAAATCCATAGAAGTTTATGGATCATATTGGTATCAAAGCAACGTTTTTTGGGTATATTGTCATGAGTTGTAGGGATAAAAATTGGATAAGACTAAAATCATAAAACCCCAACCATGACCAATGAACCCTCAAGATCCTATAGAGGAGAGGTTTGCATGGATGGAAGCACATGTCGTACATATAAATTGTAATGTGAGGCTCCTCATGGGAGCCCTTACCGATAAGCTCAGGATACTTAGAGAAGATGGAGGTTCTAATGCAAATATTAGATTAGAGAGGAAATTGACAAATTGGGAGGAACCATATAAGGAATCTAAGAAATAACCCGAAAAGGTACAACCCAGTTTGAGTTCCATGAACCGTTCTTAGTCCCTATTCAAAATATAAGTGAAGTTCAACATCAAGCCATATCAAGGTGATATTTATGCTCTAAATATAAATCATTGGATGAAAAATTTGGAAGTTTATTTTAGTGTTCATCATATAGAGGAAGAACAAAATATTTCATTTGCTCGATTTAAATTAGAGGGCCATGCATTGACATGGTGGCAAATCCATATAGAAACCCTAAGTTTGGAGGGAGATCCTCCAGTGACTAAGTGGGAGGATTTCAAAACTCTCATAAAGTCATAGTTTTACCCTATTGGGTATGTAGAGGACCAATGGATTCAATGGCATTAATTCATGCAGAGACAAGGGAAAAGTGTACAAGAGTACACCACAAAATTTAGAAAGATAGCCATACTGTTGTGTATCTCCCCAAATAACTCAGAGGTACTCCTCAAGTATTTGGGGGTTCTGCACAACCATTTTTGGAAGCAAGTGATGTTTTCAAACCCAAAATGGTGGAAGTGGCTTGTGTATAGGCACAATACTTGGAGAACATGGGATAGAAGAAGGGAAATTAAGTGGGTTAGAGCAGAAGGAGCATCAAGAAGCTTACAAGGAGGGGGAGAAAAATGGAAAGGGGGAAAAGACAAAAATAAAACAACCACAACACACCAAATCAATTATCCCAACAACCACTTCAACCATTGTAGCATTGACAGTCATACAAACGAGAAGTAGTGGAAGTTGCATCTAGAGCTCAACTCAAAGAACAAAAAGAGAGATACTAAGAAGACAAATCTCATGGTCATTGATTCAAGAAACTAATCAGAAATCAAATTGGACTCGGATGAGAAGATTTCTTGTACCTCAATACAAAAGGGTGTGAATCTAAGTAGCCTTCAACAACAACAAGTGAAGGAAATGACCAGACTCTTCCATATAAAGATATAGATCAAGAGGACAAAAATTGATGCTCTATTTGACTCAAAATCATAGACGAATCTCATAGAAGTAGATATGGTGAAAAAACTGGGACTGGAGATTCATGATCATCCTAGTCCATATCCATTATGATGGGTCAATAAGGAGGAGGAGATCACTAAGGTAACCAAATAATGCAAAATCATTTTTTTTTTTTAGTGAATGCAAAATAAAAATTTCTTTCAATGATGACTTTATTGATGAAGTAGAATTGGATGTAGTTCCGTTATATGTATGTGGTGTTGTTTTTGGGAGTTCATATATGTACATGCATGAAATGATATTCATGTGGAGATCCAACAAATACAACCTGATCAAGGACAAGAAATCCTTCATCATAAATGCACATAAGGGCAAGTTGAAGATCTCACTAGTAAGGGCCAACTAGAACAAAAAATTGATCAATCCTAGCAAGAAATATTCTTTGTTGCTTTTATGAGAAAATTAGTTTGTAGAAGAGTCCATGAGAGCTAAGTCATTCCTAGAGGGATGTAATAAGGAACAAAAAACAACTAGAAGAGTTGCTAAATGCATACAAAGATGTGTTCAATGAGCCCAAGGGGTTTCTACCTAGGAGGGAATTGGAGCATGAGATCCGACTATTTCCAAATTTTGCATTGTCAAACATTGAGTTGTACAAGTATTATGTCATAAAGGAAAGGGATGTGAAGAAGAGGTTGTAGGAACTATTGGAATAAGGTGTCATTCTACCAAGTACCTCACCATGCGGGTCATCCATCATCATTGTGCAAAAGAAGGATGGGACTTGGCACGTGTGTATTGATTAAAAGACATTAAAAAAAATTACGCTCAAGAATAGGTACTCCCTCTCGCCCCATGATATCTGATCTACTATATTAGTTGCAACAAGCCAAATACTTCACCAAGTTGGACTTAAAGTCTACAAATCACTAGCTTCGATTCAGAGAAGAGGATATATAGAAAATTGCCTTCAAAAACACGAAATGTTTGTATGAGTGGTTAGTCATGTTGTTTAAAATCTAACAAATTATTTTTTCATAATGTAGGCCTTAATGACTAACGATTTATGGGATTGATAAATGGAAGTGAGAAAAATGTAGTTAATAGGCCTCTAAAATAGTGGAGGTATACAAAATTTTGCAGAAGGCTTTAATTAGCGAAACCATTTATGGGTTTTGGTGGGGGGGGGGGGGGGAAAAATTCACAATATGGCACCACATAGCTTCAATGGGTTTTAGAAACAACCTTTTGTGGACCCCCCCAACCCTTGTTAAACATGGAGCAAGCGACCTGGGGGGGGGTACGCAATGAAATGACATATGTCGATCACTGTGGGGTAAATATCCACTGTTGAAAGATACAAGCACTTTATATGAGCACGTTATATAATTCCTTTCTCATTAAAAAATATTACATGCAACAAATTTATCTCCAAAGGATTCATAGGGCCTTCACTATGATTTCTCTATCACAACAAACAAAAACAAGAAACCAATGAACATCTATTTAATATTTTCCCTCTCTATGATAATTTCAGGTAGCTATGGAAAACTGAATTTTATCAAAGAAGTAGATACCAATCAAACACTCTCAACACCCTCTCTCTTTTGTGATCTTCACCCCTTGCAAGTCCAATTCTCATTAGATCCTAGTCCCTACTCTAAGGATTACTCTTATGGATAACATGGAAATGGTGTAATAAAAAAATATTCCAAGCATTCAGTACCCCCTTGGAATCAGTCTCAAAGATCCTTCCTAACAAATTAAAGGAAAACAATCTCATCTATCCATGGTCCTCCTCAAATTGCGAGGTGTTAGGATCAAATGTCTCAGTGTTATGAGGATTGTAGCTCACTTCGAATATTAGAATAACCTCAGTTTCTATTTTTTAGTTACACTCTTCTCCTCTTCGTTATTCCTTCTTGTAGGATTTATTTAGCAAGAATAATTCCAATAGAGAATTGAAGGATAAACCTAACGTGGAAGGTTTTAGAGGAGTCTTCTAGTTGGACTCTAGCACAATTCTCCACCTTTATGAAGGATATATGGGAGTGAACAATAAGAATTTTGAAGAGGTTTTCTCCTTAGATTTTGGACTAATGCAAGAAGAAGGAAAATCTCCAAGCTATATATCAAAGGTTAATCACAATTGGTTGTCTCTCTATTTAGAAAACAATTGGTTCATTTAGTTAATCCAATCCAACTTGAGGAGGGTTTCCAAAAATTAGCCAAATGATGGTAGGATGAGGCACTACCCTAAATGGTTTATGTATAATGTGTAAGCATATCATGGAGTAGCATATTAAATAATATAATGTAATGAGTGAAAATATCATACCATGTAATTAAAGAATCATTGAGTCTTAATGATTATAAATTTAGACTTAACTCCATATGCCACCCATGGTGTTGTCTCCCTAGAGACAGTTCCTAGATGAAGGGGAACCAATCCCTAGGACACCTTCTCAAATAAGATAATTATTTTGTTAAAATATGTCCAAAGACAAACCCTTTAAGTGTAATGAGACTTCAATCTTCGAAGTTTGAAAACCATCAAGTTGGCCTTGTGTTAGTGATCACATTGTATTTTGAAGTTGCAAAATAGTAGGAAGATATTAAAGAAAAATATTCTCTACATTGGGATATTACTGAATCCAATATAATAAACCCTAGAAGAAAATAATTTTTATGGAATGAAAGGGAAAACGTAGTGATGAAGCAGTGAAGGGCTTTATTAAGGTTTCTTTTAATAATTACAAGTACCTTCACCAATTTTTGAAGAAATTCGTAGATAAATATGTTTTCAAAGTAAACAACTAGTTGTAATCATACACATACTTCAGAAAGAGAGAATAAAACTGAACAAATCACACAAAAACACACATAGAGTGAGAAAAAAATATTTTGGAATCAATTTGATAAACTTTAGTTAACTTCCAAAATCACTTGCACATTACACAATATCTGTAGAAAAGTCTCTGAGCTTTCAAAATTCAAAACCTCCTTCAGTGGTTCTGCAGTCTTTTTAATGATTACATCAAAACAATTATGATATAAATGTCAAAACTTCCCTAACTATTTTAACTATTCTTTAAAAATAAAAGTCTCTCAAAATTTACAAAATAAAGTCTCTCATTATCGAGAAGTAGCATGAGTGGTGGAACTTTGAGTTTGAGAAGGAACTCCTAGTTTCACAACCCAAAATTGCATAGGAGTAATCAATTGTTCACACTTTTTCCAAATCACTTGGTCTAGGAGGGGGCACAAAATAATCTTCTGATATGCAACCTGCACATTTTTAATTTTGGTGAAATTGGGCATAGTAGCAAACAATGTCTTTACTTGCCATAACAATTGAAATTCCTCTGTAGGTAATTTATTATAGTCTTTCCTTTCAATATTGTACTCTTCTAATGAGATTTGTCCACTTTTATTTTAGTTTCTACCAGTTCCTTTTGATATAGATCCCTTGAAAGTAAATTACCTTGTTGATTCCAACAATTTGGTAAGACCATTCTTTGATAAAAATTGGAATCAAATAAGATAATTGGTCTTTGAACCTCCTTTAGTCTTTTTTAGATTGAATACGAAAGATATTATTTTCAACCACCTTATTAATTTCTATGATTATTCCAGTTTTGTCTGGGAACTTGATCATTTTTTCGGCCTTTGGCACCTCCTTCTGGATCTATTCTTTACAAGTATAAATGGCCATTTCAGACCCTTTTTACTCCAATCTTTTGTTGCACAATAATGTGGATGCATTTCCATATAGCACAAACTTCTTTGATAATATTGTCCCAAATAGTTTTTCTAGCTACTATTAGGGACATATTACCCTTCAACCTAGCCTTTAATTCTTTAATTTCATCTTATGCCTCTTTATACTTTTTTTCCCACTTAGCACTATCTTCATTAGCCATATTCAATACTTTTTTTATTTTTCTTTCAGTTGTGCCTTGTTTAGATACAAGTAATCTTGAGTCTTCTTCAATTCAACCTTTGAATTTTTTAGCTCAGGCATCACTCTTGTCAACTTCTTTGCAGGGTCTTTTGATTTAGCTCAAATAACAATAGTACAAACATGTTTTTTTATAGATTCTTCCAGTTCTTTTACCTTTTATGTAAGAATCACAATTTCTTGGTTTCTTTCCATTATTTGTGTCATTATTTGTTGCTTTTGTTTTTCTACATGAGCTAGCTCAATTGTCTGAGCATGTGTCCCAAGAATTTTCAATTTCTTTCCTTAGAGATTGCATTTCAGACTTTGTATTCTCCATTGGAGTTTTGATGGCCTCCTTATCTTCTGGATTAACTCCCAAATTAATGATTAGATTCTTGAATTCTTCATTTTGTAAATGTAAATTTATGGAATTTGATTTTTCTTGTTTTATCTTCGCTGAAGCATTTTTGAGAAGTTATTCTGCCTTACCGACTTTTAAGAAACTCTTTCTCAAATCACTATATAACATCTCTCCAACTTGCTTATGTAGATTTTTTTTGTCATGAAATGGAATATCAACCACATTCAAGGATAAATATACAATTTAAAACTTAGATCCAAAAGGAATAGACTGAACAATAGCATGCAATAGAGAAAGATTCAACTAGTTTCTTTCTAAATCCATCGTTGAAAGCAATCTTGTTTGATAGGAAGAGGATGTTTGCATTGCTAACTAAGCTGCCATGTAATTCTTTAATTTTTTGTTCTTTTCTGCAATTCTCTGAAATCCTTCATTGTTATTTCCATTACAAAATAAGTCTCTTCAGTTGTACGTATTGTTAATTTTGTTGAAACAAAAGAGGTGGTATATTCAGGGTTCCCCAAATGAACTTGGAAACCTGGTTGATTATAAGAATCTTCTCTTAATTTTGTTTGTACTTTTTCTTTATCTCATCCTTCTATTTTTGATTTCTTTTAAGGCTGCACATCCCCTGTTTCAACATATATTTGCTCAACAAGATTCCTTTTTAGATTTATCTCCTTCACTGCAGGGGTCTCAATATTGATTTCTTGTTTTGCTAGACTGATTAGCCAGGTATCCTTATTTTCCATCTTTTAAAGTTATAGCTTGTTTTCATGGATATAAGGTGTAGTATTAATATTAATTCTTCTATAAAAAATTATGTGATATGGATCATATTGCTACTTCTCACCAACATCAAAATTATTTTCTTTCATTATTTTCTCTTATTGGAGGCTCTATCTGCTATTTACAATGAAAGGGCCTACAACTCTTTCCAACTTGAACATGTATCCCTTATATCCTAGAAAACAATGAGTTTGATCTACATGAAGGTACTATCTTATAAATTCAAGATCAAATACTGTCATTTGAAAGAAAGTTTGTAAGTGATATGGGGGTACTTTAGCTCCTTATATCCTTATTTCTGTATACTCCTAAAAAACATACCAATCTCCTACTTTAGTATCTTTACTAGGCTACAATAACTCATTCTCTTGAGGTAGAATTCTTGGTGGCTGAACATTTTTTAAGATAGTATAGGCACTAGCCATGAATGTACATAAAAAGTAAGAAAAACCTGCATTATTTTGTTTCCTTCTAACATCATTTGTCCACTCCACCACAAATTTTATTTGATCCTTGGAATCTAATGTGCTTAGACCAATATGGATAAATTTATAAACATGTACATATAAAAACGGGTGGGCCAAAATAGAAGGATGTATGAAATAATCAAACAACTGATTTTTTTAAAAATAAAAGTTGATTAACTCGACTAGGTAGGAAGGAAAGTCTATAACATTGTTTGGTTGCAACATAATATTTAGAAACCATAAGGCTCCCTTTTTTACCGTCCCTGTATCATCTTCACCCAACAGGGATAAAATTATGGCTAAAATAGACTATGCATCTTCAGAAAATAGAGAAATAGGGTAAGTTTTAGCTGATGGAGGAATTTGAACATTAGTGCACAGAATTAGTTTGAATATATTCTCTCTATTTTCCTTTGGGAGTTGACAATAAGTGAGGCACAATGAAGCTTAGTTGAATTTCAAAGAATTTTCTACCATAGGGAAAATGAAATATTTGTGAATTAACTTAGGTGTGAATTCAAGGATGGTTTCTCCCAATGAACAAAGGATGAAATTCCTTTGAGTAAAAAGGAGGATGCTAGCCAAGACACAAATTATGGAAAGTGATAAACAGTGGGAGTGATAATATAGTATAACCTTAACTATACAGTGCAAAAGGGTCCTCTACATTTTGAAAATGACCATAGCTATCAAAATGAGTTTCTACAAAGTCAAGAGGGAAAAAAGAATCATGCACTTTGGCTTATGTATCCATCAGTGGCAAATGAGAAGGAAGTTTACTAGCAATGGGTTTTTGGGTGAGTTTCTAGAAGTTCTTCATTTTAATCATTTTTAGGAAAAATTAGAATGAGACATAAGCTAATGGACTACTTGGTTGGAACGATGATGATGTGGAATGCTGATGTGAATTACTTTGAATTTGACCTAGTCACTGGTCGATGGGAGCTCATGAAGGAAAGAGTGAACATAGTGAAAAACAAAAGCAAAAGACCCATTTTAAAACTTATTGTACTAAGAGGGAAACATGATGCTGAAATGTGTGTAGGTATAAAAAGGTGATTTTGAATATGGAACGATGTGGAAGGTGATAAGGTATGGGACGGTGAGATGGAAAAATGAGTGTGCAATGACTCACCTAATCATGCTCACTTGTCACATACTACTTCATCATCGACTGTTTTTTGAAATATGTTTACTACTTTCGGGGGGTTTGCTTCGTGGTTTGTGGGAAATGTTGGGGACCCCTCATAATGAACATCCACTGTTGATGTCTCCATCAATAGTTTTGCTATTTGTCTTCTATGGGTCCTCCTCACTTTATTCTCCAAGCATGTTGTGCTGTTGGAACTCCACTAAGATAATGGCACTATTTGAATGTACGTGGATTCACTCCAAAGTCATACGTCATTTATCCCTTTAATATTTATTATATGCAGACCCACTTTTGTAAATTTTTGGTAGTACATATGATAAAATTGAGACAACCAATTAATTAGTTATTTTTATTTTTATTTTTGTAAGTTCCATCTTCGTCAGTATTGCGACACCAATATATTCACCATAGTACCTAGGTCCATTGTTGGCATTATGACTAATGTGTTGTCCTTGTTGGCAACCTTCTTGATAAAGATGTCAACATTATGGTATGAGGATGATTATATAGGATGGTACAAATGTGACAGAGAGAATGGAGAAAAGAATATCAGTTCAAAGATAGAGGGATGATAAAGGTGAAGTTTAGGAATACGCAGGTACTATAAAGAAAAGTCGTGTACATACACAAGTATGGTGAAGAAAATACACGTACAGTTTCCGCACCATGGTATAGTTAATACTAGGTATCTTTACCATGCTATTGGCCCATGGCAATGAGTGCGACAATGAATATTTGATCCCATAAAATAATACCATCGACATTACTAAGGGATTGACTAAGGCATAAGCTATATAAGGAGATGGAGATGAAAGTGTTAGGCGTGCAAGTTATGGATTATTGATGAATGATTTGATTTGAAATAGGTATGCAACAAGGATCATGAAGTAGATTCATATTTGATAGATCTGAAAGAATTATAGTGATTAATGAACATGCTTGCTTGATCTTTTATGATTATAACTAACGATGATAGATCTTTGATGAAAATGATATTCTAACATGAACATGTGAGAATAAGGGTTATAGAGTGTGTTTTGTGGTTGCAGCGAAGATATGAATCAATGATTACATATCTGTACGTTGGTGTGTCATTAAGAAGTTGGGTACATATGCAGATATTCCTCTGGGTAGTCACGTATATATTCTGTAGTATGGACAGATCTGTACACAGGTGTGGTGAATGACAAACGTGTACATACACATATATTCTTTATAAGATTCAAGTACATCTACTAGGGTTTTGCAATATGAGTTGTTAATGATGTCTGATCAATTAGATTATGTTTGCTTCTGTTTGTCAATGATGTGTCTCTCATGATAATATATTTTTGATAGTTCTAGTTGGGTTGAATTGTTTATGGAATGATATGTTGACTAGAGATGATGCTATTATGTGATGTTGTTAGCGTATATATTCTGACATATGGTTGATCATGGTTTGCAGTAGCAACAATTGGTTTGTGTGATGGGTAACAATGTTTGGCTTATTGATGACTAGATGTGTATTGATATGATCTATCTTGGTTTAGTTTGATCTAGTTGTATTGATTGATTAAGATTCAATTATTTCTTTGATGGTTTAGTTGGTTTAGTGATTGAGTGATTTGATATAGTGATTGGTTTCAGAATTGTTATTTGGTATTGGGCGTAGATGATGGTAGTGGGTACAGTATGAAAATATGATGAAAAGTGGCCTACAGGTTTGATGATGTAAGTCAAGTGGATCCATTATGAAATATTATAAAATGTGGTCCACATAAGTGCTAGGGGTTGGAACCTTCAGTGAGGGAGTTGAAGCTTCCTTCTAGTGGTAGCTGGTAAATTTGATCAGGGGGTTAGAGCTCCCTTCTAGTAGGTGTTGGAGAACAAGAGAATGTTGTAGCCTTCTACAGGTGGGTGCTTGCATATTGGTATGAGTCTATGCCAATACAAGATTGTAAGATGTTTTCCTTTATAAAAAAAATGAAGAGAGAGATGATGACATTGGTGGTTTTTTCCCACATTGGGTTTCCACCTAAAAATCTTGGTGTCCTCATGTTTGCTATGTTTCTTATGTGTGATGCCTTATTATGTTCTTACTGCTCATGGTTACTCTTTAATTAAAGGCTAATGAAGTAATGATAGACTAGTTAAAGTAGAACACATGATGAAATATATGAAAAGTTAGTTAACTGGATATATGTGGTTTTCCTTCATCATAGTCATGTAGATACACTGTCTTATTTAATGACAATAGTGTACAAAAATATGAATAAGAAATTGAAATGTTTAAGTGAGTTTTAGAATACTGATTCACCCCCCTTGCTTAGTATTTTTTCCAACAATTGGTATCAGAGCAGGTCAGTTCAATTGAAGCTTAACTGATTGGAGTGGAACAAGGATGATGAGAAAGAAGAAGATAACTCGAAGGAAGTAGTTAGAAAACTATATATTAGATGCAGTGACAATTACAAATGTTAGCAAATACTCAATTTTGGGAGCACCCCGCTTCCTATTGATCAAGAATGAAGAAGACGGTAAACAATTATCAGGTATGAGTTGTTGTTCTACTTGTGGTCCATTTCCTTGTCTATGTAATAATGATGATATTGAAGATGACAGTGAATCAACTGAACTTGCACTCATGGGTAAAAGTGAAAATCGGCATTCTAAAGAGAACACAGATTATAAAATGACGACCCTAGAAGTAGAAGAACAAGACAAGTCATAAACAATGGAAAATGAAGGTGTACCTATGCTAAGCATTGATAATTACCAACAATAGAAAGAAAAGTTGAAGTCTAATTGAATGAACCTAGATGTTTGGTATTTTGTATGCAATGGCTTCACCAAAAGTCCTCTATCATACAAAGAAGTGTAAAAGAATAGTAAGGCATTAAGTGACATCATTAATAGCATACCTGATTCAACATTAGATAGGGTTATGCATTATGAAACTTCAAAGGAAGTATGGGATAAGCTACACGCAATCCATGAAGAAAAACCAAAGGAAGGTTGTTCATCGGGAGAACTATAAGGTAATCTTATTTCTAAGAATGTGTCAAAAAATGAACATGATGATAAAACAACCTTTTTTATGTTAGATGGAGTTATTTATTCAGAAGAAGACATGTTAGAAGAAATTTTTAATATTAGAAGAAAACTTGATCTTGCTTTGAAAAAAGATTATTAATCTTAAAGATAAGTTGCATACATATGGTAACATGGATCATATTAAATGAGTAAATGCTATAGTAGAATCTAAACAATATTATGAAGACCTTGAATCAGGGATTGTATCTCTAAAATTAGATTTTTAAAAGTCAAACAAGCGAAATGAAGAACTACTTCAAGCATTTGAAGAACAAGAGAATGGGTGTAAGGAAGAAATTATCAACTTAAAGAAGCAAATTGAAGAAGGAAGAAAGGTTGAAGAAGGAATGAGAAAGCAATATCTTGAAAAGGAAAAGAAATAACAAAGAATGGAGGTTGAGGTAAACATTCTAAAAAGTAAATTAGAAGAAAAGGATAAACATTTGAGATTTCAAGATAGTACTAAGAATGTGATAACATTCTTTGTAGTCAAAGGTCTCCTTCCACTAAATCTTGTCTTGGTTTTCATGAAACTATTAAAGGAGAATCTAGTTCATAAGCTAGTGCAAGGAATCTAAAGGGAAACAATGCAAAACCTGAAGTGCTCAATAAAGAGATAAGAAGTCAACCTGATAAACAACCAAGGAAAGTGAATATTTAAAGGAAATCATTTGCTCCTAACTATGGAAGTGTTAATATATTCTATCCTCTGATCAATAATTTTGAATGATTTATATTTCATAATTATGGACACGTTGCAGCTAGTTGTAGAAGCAAATTGTTTCAAGAAAGGAGTCATCTCACAAGAAGTACATCAACTCCCACGTACTTAGGTTTCTTCAAGGGATATTATTTTACTTGCAACATATTTGGTCACAAATCTATTGATTTCAATAGAAGGAATATGAAACATAAATATTATGATTCCTCTGCACTCTTTTCTGGTCAAACAATATGTTATGCTTGTAACAAGTTTGGACATGTAGCAAAATAATGCAGGAAAAAATCAATGAATATTGATAGAAAACATGGAAATAAATCATATAAGAATATTGGTAGACCTGAAAATGATGAATCGTCCAACATTTCTCATAATAAGTAGAAAGAAGAAGAATAAATAAGGTGTGGTCTTTCTCTCTGCTTGTTTGAAGATGAAGATGAATGGTACATAGACAATGGATGCTCTCATCACATGAATGGAGATAAGAGTAAGATGGAGTCTCTTAGGAAAAACCAAGATGGAAAAGTTATTATTGGAAATAGTGCTCCAACAAAAGTTATGGGAAAAGGTAGAGCCAAATTTAATAAACATAGAAGAGCAACTGATACTTTATTAGTTCAAGGGATAAAGAAAAATATTCTAAATGTAGGTCAAATGTTGGATAAAGGAAATGTAAGTATGTTTATATCAACCAAATGAAAGGTCAGAGATGAAGAAAATGGAAATGTCATATCAATAGGATATATAAATCCAGAAAAATTATATGTGTTTAAAGAGATAAATTCTCGCAGAAATGAGGAGGATAGTTCCTCTTCTCCAGACTTAGAGTAAAAGAAGATGGTATCCACTACAATACATTGTTTACTCACAGTGACTGCAGAAGTGATGTGAGGTACATGACCTCATGAAGAGCAGAAGATGATTATTAGGTCCTCGAGATTAGTGGTGTATGATCTCAGGGGGAGAAATACATATGTTATCTTAATAATGATTCCCACTTTGATTTGATATTCATGTTGTTTATATTACTGACAATGAATCTGATGCAGTAACAATGAAACAATAACATACCGTACAGGCTCAAGGGGGAGCTGTGGTTATGAAAGTTCAACGGTTTACTTTCTGTATGTAGATCTCATGAAGGATATTCACATATATATGCAATTTTTGGTCTAGACAATTGCATATGTTTATCTAGGATGAAGAAACTGTGGGATAGACTCAGGGAGAAGTTCTGATATGATTTAGTTAGTTATCAT
The DNA here is from genome assembly GCA_031772625.1 of Pinus tabuliformis. NCBI lineage: Eukaryota > Viridiplantae > Streptophyta > Pinopsida > Pinales > Pinaceae > Pinus > Pinus tabuliformis. The sequence goes on along the minus strand of CM062809.1, from coordinate 31,670,110 downwards.
TTGGCTTTCTAGTTCTGACATTCGTTGGTTATAGTCTATTTATTCTTAGATACTAATTAGAAGTAGTATTTCCTTATGATGGTTTATGAGTTGATGAAATATGACATTGTTGCTTTGGTTCTTTTGATGGCTTTACTTATTGATGGAGATGGATATGGTCAGACCTAATAGTGAATAGTTGGCTTAGGTTCAGGGGGAGAATTTTCTATGCTTCTAATAATGCATTGTTGGCATTATGATTTCTTGAGCATTCCTAGTTTCATAATGGTGTTCATGAAAATTATACTGCTTAAGTTGCACTTAGTAAAGTTGATTCTACATAATACACTCGATGAAGAATATGTTCATGCTATGGCTAATGACTCACTCACTATTGGTTGACATTTATATGTTGCTTTAATTATGTATTATATGATGCACAAGGTGCATATGGTGAAATTACGGATGATGCCTACATGTTGCTTGAGTTGCATAGTTGTTATAATGTTGCTAATCAGATTTATGATTCTCTTTGATTGCACACCTGGTAATGATACATGTACATGATATGCTACACATGGTATGTTGCTTGAGGATTGTGGTTCTTTGTATATAAAGCATGTTGATCTTGATGATATGTGATCAAGGAGAGGGGATACTAACAGCGCTTCATTATACAATCTCATGCTATGATTGGTTGATGATGATGAATTATTACATATTACTATCTCTATGTCTTGGGATATCAATAAATTGAAGATAGGAATCTTATGGATGATCACTTGATTTTGTTATGGTGTGATGATTATTCTTGATACACTTGATTGATGTTGAAGCTTATCCTTATATTTGATAGATGCATATGACGACATCATGATCCAAGAGAATGGTATTGTTGCCTATGAGGAAAAGGCAGGTTACATGAAGATAAGAGGATGGTAATGGATACACTACTGCTACAAATGTTGGGTGATGCTTGGAGACATTGCATATTTAGTCACATATTGATGATTTTGAAGGTTGATGCTACATTTCCTTGTCTTACTTTATGATGATATTCTTGGTTATCACATATGTGGTTGATGCATGAAAATATATGTTTTTGTGTTGAAAAATATCTATATGTCTTTAATGTATGTGGATTGAGGTTCTTCCTACAAAGGGAAAGAGCAATTTGACCTTGGTAAAGTCAAGGGGATGAGTTGATAACATATCTCTATGGAACAATCTTATGTTTTTGCTACAATTTTGTAATGCTGCATACTTGGTCACAAGTTGATGATATTGAAGCTACATTGTGTTAACTTGCATATTGATGATGAAGATGTACATGTTGTTGTTCATATTGTTGCTATCTATGTTTCAAGATCCTATTATGACTATTATGGTCTTGCTACCTCATGGTTGAGGTACTTGTCTTTGGTTTTGGTTATAAATGTCATATTTGTCTCTTGATGTAAAGGTCATGTAAAGACCCATGATGTAATAATTGTAAAATTCAGTCATGTTTGGACTATTAGGGTCAAGTCAATTATGTATGTAATCCCATCATTTTGGGCATTTGATGTAATGTTGAGTCAAATATGTAACCCCACAATATTGGGTGATTGATGTAAGCATGAGTCCTTGGTGATAGGAATGATCATATTTGGTTGAGTCATAGAGTCATGTACTCCATTGAAAATCTTCCAGAAGATTCAACATATGCTCAAGGTGAGCATGGTTAGTATTCATATTCAGAAGATCACACCTACAATGATCCTCTCTATAAATGGAGAAAAAAGCCTTCATTCAACATTGGTCAACCATTTTCCCTTGATGTCAAAATGGGAGAGTAGTTTGGTGTTTGGAGAAGAATTCTTGGTGTTTCTTGGTGCTTAGATTGGTGTGTTTGCAGGAACTGATAGATGGATAGATGGTGGTGACCAAAAACCAAAGTGGTTGCCATCAAGTCAAAAGGGTGAGCTTGTTGGCACTATGACTAACGCGTTGTCCTTGATGGAATCCTTCTTAATAAAGATGTCAACATTATGGTAGCAGGATGATTATATAGGCTAGTACATATGTGATAGAGAGAATTGAAAAAGGAATATCAGTTCAGAGATAGAGGGATGATAAATATGAAGTTTAGGAAAGTATACGCGAGTACCATGAATAAAAGTCGTGTACATATGCGGGTATGGTGAGAAAAGCTGCGTACAATTTCTGAACCACGGTATTGTGAATACCAGAGATCTTTACCATGGTATTGACCCATAGTAATGAATGTGGCAATGAATATTTGATCCCATCAAAGAATACCATTGGAAATACTAAGGGATTGGCTAATGCCTAAGCTAAAGAGATGGATATCAAAGTGCTAAGTGTGAAAGTTATGGGTTATTGATGAATGATTTGATCTGAAATAGGTGTGCACCAAGGAGCATGAAGGAGGTTCAAATTTGATAGATTTGAAATAATTGTAGTGACTAATGAACGTAATTGCTTGATATTTTATGATTATAACTAACAGTGATAGATATGTGTTGATAATGATACTCTGACATGAACATGTGACAATAAGGGTTTCAAAGTATGTTTTGTGGTTGTAGCGAAGATATGACTCAACGATTACAAATTTGTATGCTAGTGTTTCATTAAAAAGTCAGGTACATACATGAATCTTCCTCTAGGTAGTTGCGTATATATTTTGCAATATGGACAAATCCGTATGTAGGTTTGGTGAATGATAAGTGCGCACATACATGGATATTCTTTATAAGAGTCAAATACATCTACTAGAGTTTTGTAGTATGAGTTGATAATGATGCTTGATCAGTTATGTTATGTTTGCTTCTGTCTGTCAATGATGTATCTCTCATGATAATCTATTTTTGATAGTTCTGGTTAGGTTGAATTGTTTTTGGAATGATATGTCGAATAGAGTTGATGCTAATGTGTGATGATCTATATCTGGTTCAGTGATCTGTGATGGATTCAGTATGTGATTTAGTGATTGATTCAATGTGACAATGATTTAGACTCAGTTGTTCAATATTTTGAGATATGCACGCATGTCCTCTTAAGGAGAAGCACATACATATGTGGGTATGACCCAGAACAATAGCGTATATATTCTAACATATGGTTAATCAGGGTTTGTAGTAGCAGTAGTTGGTTTATGTGATGGGTAACAATGCTTGGCTTATTGATGAGTAGTTGTGCATTGATATGATATATCTTGGTTTAGTTTGATCTAGTTGTATTATTTATTAAGATTCAATGATTTCTTTTATGATCCAATTGGTTCAGTGATTGAGTGATTTGATATAGTGATTGGCTTCATAATTTTTATTTGGTATTGGGCTTAAATGATGGTAGTGGGTCCAGTCTGAAAATATGATGAAAAGTCGCCTACAGGTTTGATGATGTAAGTCAGGTGGATCCAGTATGAAATATTATGAAACGTGGTTCATAGAAGTGTTGAGGGTTGAAGCCTTTAGTAAGGGAGTCAAAGCTTCCTTCTAGTGGTATTTGGTAAATCTGATTAGGGGGTTGGAGCTCTCTTCTAAGGGGTGCTAGTAAACGAGATTAAGGGGTTGGAGATCCATTCTAGTGGGTGCTGGAGAACGAGAGAAGGTTGTAGCCTTCTATAGGTGGGTGCCTGCATACTGGTATGAGTCTATGCTAGTAAAACATTGTAAGATGTTTTCCTTTGTAATAAAAGATGAAGAGAGAGACGACACCGATGGCGGTTTTCTCCCACATTGGGTTTTCGCCTAAAAATCTTGGTGTCCTCATGTGTTGTTGTTTGGTCCCCCTAATACTAGTGATTACCCCATTATTATTGTATTTATACCCCTTATTAATATTGTTGTGCCCCTATTGCCCCCATATTGTTATTACTGTGCCCCATAGAGTCCCTCTATTGTTATTTTTGTGGCTTTATATTATTATTGTTAGGTCGACTTGATTATATTGTGACTCCTTAGACTCCTATATATAGAAAGGAGGTTTTTTCATTTGAATCATCCAAGAATTGTTCATTTATGCAATGTAAAGGAGGTTGCCCCCTCGAAGAGGCTGAATTCTAAGGCGTTGATCTATCTTTTCTATCTTTTCTTGAGCTGGTTTCATAACAGTTGTTGTGTTGCTTATGTGTGATGGTTTATTCTGTTCTTACTACTCATGGTTATTGTTTAATTAAGGGTTAACGAAGTAATGATACACTAGTTAAAGTAGAACAAATCATGAAATATATAAAAAGTTAGTTAACTAGATATACGTGGTTTTCCTTCATCATAGTCATGTACATGCACTGTCTTACTTAATGATAGTAGCGTAAAAATATATGAATAAGAAATTGAAAGGTTTAAGTGAGCTTTAAAACACTGATTCACCCCCCAGCATTTTTCCCAACAATCATTGCAAATTTCATGCCTCAATGTCACAATTTTTCATCTTTCCACACCTCAACGTCATTCTTTCCGTGCCTAATTGTCACAATCTCTGCACATAAAAGTCATAATTCCCATGCTTAGACGTTGAAATTCCCTCACCTAATTGTCAAAATTCCTACATAGAGAATTTCACAATTCCTTCGTAGAGATGTCGCAATTCTCGGCTTTAAATGTCACAATTTCATAGCATGAAAATTGCAATTCCTACACAAATGGCGTTTCAACTCCCTCGCCTATCTATCACAATTATCATGATAGGATGTTGATATTGCGACACATGTTTCAAATGAGATGCAACAATGATTTCCATAAAAATAGTGATACCAATATTTGCGACTACAATGATTGTTAAACTTTCGATGATAGAGAGGATGTTAAAAAGACGACTGTAAAATGTTCAACGTTTTTTGGTAGGTATTTTTGTTTATAGCTATGAATGCTCGTCACAAGAAAGAAAAAGAGTTGTCACAATTATGTGCTATATGTAGTAGTGGTAGGAAAAAACCACATATTCTTTTTGTCTTCTTCAATTTGATTACATAAATTTACAAGCACCAAACTATTGGAGGCACTCACTCTCAAAAGGAAATTTTCAGGGACCAAATTGATGGAGGCACCAACCCAAAAAATGTGCAAGCACCGACTTGCAATAATCTACAATCAAATTGAGGCACCAATCTCGATGATATGCAAACATTTAATTACAATAGGATTCAACCACATTGAGGCACCCAACTCCTTATTCAATCTAACATGGTCCAATTTTCAAAATATTTCAAATTGGATACAAACGTTCTTGACAAAATACTTCCAATTTTTTTCACTGAATCAACCTATTCTTCTTACGTCAACACAAGCTTATCCTTCTTTTCTTGCATCAACATCCAACTTGCTTATATGACTCAAAATACTTTGTAGCAACTTCTTGTTCTTTAAAATATATCCTCATATCTTTTCATGTTTCCTACATTGATCAAAAGGATATATAATCCATTTCCCCCTTTAAAAAAAAAAAATTTCCCTTAATTTAACCCAAAAACATTATAAATAATTAATGTTCTACAATTTGTACTTTTATGGTCTGTCGCGTACAAAATAAACTTTTCAGTGTGTGTTATACATAATTCCCCTTTTCGATTTTCTTAAATGTTCGACAAAATATACTTTGGAAGAGCAAAAAAATAAGCTCCAACAAACTCCACCGAATTTGAACCTGAAACCTCTTCCAAATCAAACATTGTGAAAACTAATTCAGTTGTTTTGCTAATCATTAATGATACCCAACAAATACATATTTAATGATTTGGATGATGTTTTTCAAAGCAAGGCATAAGCCTTCGGGCTTCACCATGCATATCAGACAATATTCAAACATAAAACCATACAACATAACATAGTTCGCAACTTGCTCCTTAAGGCCAATGCACCACAACATAACTTGTGATATGTGCCTCTGGGCCAATGCACACAACCTGCCCCTTCAGACCAACACAACGGAGTTCATGATCCATGCCTTCAATCCAATTTACCACATCTCAATGGAGTTCACGAACTTGCACCTTCATTCCAATAGAATAAATTAGTTGGGCCCAATTTAAAACCAACCAGAACCACCAACCCAAATGGAAAATAGTCTATTTTGGGGGTCTTATTGGTTGGTTTCCCAAATGTTGATGACATCATTTTTGGCCATCAAAGGAACCCATAAGGGATGTATTCAACACAAAATATATTGATAATACCTATAATGTGATTGTCCGTAGGGATGACTATGTTAATCCAACTATTGATGGTGTGTTATGTTGGTGAAGTATTAATTCTTGCACCTCATATTCAAATGAAGAACTTGAGAATTTGAAGCAAACACTGCATGGGGTATCCACTAGAATATGAACTCATATTACTACGCCGTATGTTAAATTGGATTAGAGGTACATGATCCCCCAAAGTTTGATGGAATGATAGATTTGTGTTCCTTTGTGAAATAATTTTAGTCACAGGTACCTGAAGAACTTGGATTGCAATCCGTAGATGTAGCCCTAAAAACAAACAAAGACAAGATGGAAAACTAGAAAAAATGTAGACATTTGTTCATAAAATAGACTATGCATAGAATGCAGGAGGGAGAACATCACATAATTGTGAAAACCCACTAGAACGGTAGATGGTTGTTGAGAAATCACACTATGGAAAAATAAGGAAAGAAAAAAAAGAAGGAAAAGCACAAGAAAATGTCAGTATCATCCACATAGGATACACTTTAACAACAACATATTTGTGGATTGGTGGATCCAACAAGAGCGGTTACTAATAAGATATTTACCTACCTTCGTCTGTGCACTGGGGTACTATCCACCTGGAGGAGTGACTGTGAAGGAATATTAGATCATGTCTGATAGATTTTGAGTTATGATGAATAAAAATGATGCAATAAGGTAGGGGAGTATAAATGGTTCAAACATAATTGGAGAAGCTCATTTTGTCTAAGGTATTTGAAGAGTGGATAGAGAGTCGAAGTTGTCAAACAAACCCTAGTTGTAGAGATAAAAGCAACCACAATGATAGCTACCGGAGGAGGAGCCTCCTCCCCAAAAATAAATAAAGGAATAATGCACTAGGGGTATCCTTAAACATTGCACATTTCACAAAAATTACAACAATGATATTAGGACCAATTGATGAATTGCAAGTCCAATTTCCTAGAGTTTATGTACCACCAAGGGAGCCATGTACAACAATAATACTAAGCTTTCATCTAGGTGTTGCACCTTTATTTTATTTTTATTTTGTTCAACCCCCTATCTAGAAAAGGATTATCTTTACTGGTAAGAAGCTTGAAGATGGCAGAACTTTGGTTGCTGTGCTTCAACTGAGAGGTGGCATGCATATTTTTGTGAAGAATTTAGGTGAAATTATTTGGTGCTAGGAAGGTTTTAAAAAATTAACTGTAGCTAGTTTAAAAGTTGTAAATATGGGTGTAGAACCTTGATTAGGAAAGGAAGATTCCATATTTACAACTTTGATGGAAAGTACTAGAAAGAAAGAAGCTAAAGACTACTATTATCGTTAGAGTAGTGCACCAAATTTTGGACAAGGAAAATGAAGTTAAGGGGATAATTGAGATGCAAGAATTTTTTTTGAAAGGTTTATTGTGACAACAACGAAAGAAATATAGAATGAGAAAAATATTGACTAGCTCGAGGATGGGCCACAAGTTAGTGTTGGGGGCCTATTGGAGCAACGTTTTGAGTATAAAGTTTTGGATCACCATGCAAGAAGGTTGGCTAAGGGTCAACATGCGGGAAGGTGGAAAATAAGGAAAGTTGTTAGGCTTATTTTGTAGGGTTTTTCCCATGGTAATATAAATTCCTATAGTAAAATGAGGTTTATGGGTTGGCTTGCCCCCAAGATGTATAATTATAAATAGGTTAAGGTCATGAAGAAAAAGTAGTACTTCAACACTTGAGTCTGTATTTCCTGATATGTGATATCACACTATAATATTGAATTATTAGGATGGTGAGCCATGAAGGTTGAGGATGTAATGAAGAATTTATAGATATAACATAAGGATATTTTTTGGGATATGTTCAATGTTTTTGCATTATGTGATCAATTTTCTGCTTTCTATGTTATGATTTCATTGAATGTTTGTTAACGATGGGTTTACTGCACAAATTAAAGGTATACCTAAATTTATTTTTATGAAAGACAGAAGTAACAATATGTTAGTGATATCATAGGATCCATGTCTCCCTCATCTCTATAGATTTGTACAGGTCCCTATAGTCCCTGAAAGATGCCTCAGGTGAGACTTCACCTGCTCAGAAGTGTTGTTAGAAGGGAAGGTGTCTGAAGGGTTTTGTTAACTAATTCATTTTGAACCTAGGTATTCCCTCTACACACCAACATTTGTCAATTATAGGTGTTGGAAGGGACCTATTATATCATTGTGCATGAACTCCAGGAGTGAGGATGCTCTCCATGCTTTCCTTTTCTCAAATTGTTTTCGACATGCTTTCTAAATATGCAACATTGAAAAATTCTATTTGCGAATTATATGTTGGGTAGATCATGGACCATTCCTTGATTTCTTAGTTATTGCAAGTAACTAAAATTAAAATACCAAAAATATCTCATTCCATAATCTAATTTCGTCATTATTAAGTGTTGGAAGCATAAAAAAAAAAATTAGGATCAAAATGAGAAAACTTAGACGACCTATAACATTGATCTACCTCCTCATTAGCAACTTCAAAACCATCAGAAATTTGGGAGATAACCATTAAATAAAGAGTGATTTCTACCCACTTTTTTGTGCTTGAATTTGTGATCTAATAGATTGATAGAAGATTGATGGATAGAATTGGAACATGCAAGAAATTATGGAAACATTTATTATCTAGATCCACTCATCCTTGCAACATACTGTCATAGGAGTGTCATATCCCATTAAAATAAGAGGTCGAGTGGAAGATTCCAAAGAGAAAAAAGCATCACATGAAGCAGCCATATGATGTGAGACTAAAGACTCTAAAATATATATATTAGGTGAGGAAGTACTAGAAATCAAAGCATGGCCTCTATCTTAATATTTTGGTGGCTTATATTGAAGGTTAGTTTTGGCATTATTTGGTATGCAATATTCAAGATTTTTTTGTTGAAGACCTTGTGTCATAAGATTGATAGCCTTCTTCATGTTAGAATTTTCTATATAAAATAATTTGTTACAATAGCTAAACTTTGTTCCTTCTATGATCTTGGTGGATATCAGCGCCTACCCACCTATTCCACTAGCTCAAAACATAACTCTCTATCTTGGCAGTTTTTATACAACGTTTTGGGTCTTGAAATTTCAAGGTTGTTTTGAAGCCTCAAATGACATATTTGATGTGGAAAATCTTAGGAAATAGCCATAGTCTCTAGCATGGGCCCAGTTGAAATGTGTACTTTTCCTCTAGGATTTTCCAATGGGCTACCAAGCATGCCAAATAGAAATTGTATGCAAAAGTTATGACCCTACAAAGTTGATGTACCAACTAAACCCATCAGGGCCCACAAACTTTTTGATATTTCATCTCCTATGGTTAGATTTTTGTACGTTTATGGTTTTCTCATTATTGATTTATACTAATAAGTGATTTTTGGCCTCATTGTAATGTACTTCGATAAATGCGAGTAGGCATCACATCTCTTCTCAGAGATAAACTACCACCATTTGAGTGAGTTTGTTTCATTCCAAATTTTTAGAGTTTTATCACATTCTGTTTATTAATAGAAATCAAGTTTGACTATATGTCTATGTTTTTGTTATAAATCCATATTTCATTTCATTCCCTTCATAAATTTGAACTGGTAGTATCAGAGCAGTTTGCTCTTTATTTTATTCTTTGTGCAAGTTCCTAACGAGGTCAAACTAGAAGGATTTGTGACTTGAACTACTTGAGCCTTTACAAGACCATACTCATTGACCCTGATTGCTTCCCATGGTAGAATACAAAAAGAGAGGGAGTAGGATATCCTTTAAATTATTTCTCAAGGAAGCCCTTACATGGCAAAGGAACAAGATGATGGATATATTTTCTCAGATCCTTTAAAGCAACCACTTTGTAGGTGGTGTCCCCTTCAAGGTACAAGTGTGTTCTAATATTCCTATATTTTAATTCTATATAGATGCAGGTGCTCTAGACAAGTGGTTAAATTTGATAGAAGTGTATTTTTCTTTGCACAATTTTTAATTTTTATGATAAATAAATGTTTACCTTTTAAATCCTTAAGGCTATAACCCATGCCAAGGATTGGTGGGTGACTTACCATGAGAAAATGGCTATAGAGGAATCCACAACGTTTGTGGTTATACCCACTTGGGGATCTTTCACGGATTCTATTAAGGGATAATAGTATCTTTTTGGAAGCTACGATGAGTAATACATAAGATGGACCACACTATAGTAGGAGAGGGACCAAACAATGCTAGAGTTCATGAATATATTCCATACTGTGCATACCAAGTTGGGTATGAAATAATCCAAGAAACATTCGATGCTAATGTACCACAACTATTTGCATAGATACCTCCAAACAAAATGGAGTTTATGGACATCTCCTTATTAGGCGTGTCGTAGTGATATATTGTAAAAATCAAGAAAAAATTTAAATAGAAGAAGTGAGAGTTTAGATCTATGAATTCCTCATAATAGAAGAAGGGAAAAGGCAACCCCAAACTTGCAAAGAAAAGGATAAATCCTAGCAGGACCACCCCAAGACAACCAATCTAAGATGTAAACAAAGAAGTGTAATGGAAATATGAATAAGGACAGAAGAAAGTGGTGCAAGTTCCATGAGATCCCTTGGCACAATGTTGATGAATGTCACTCAAAGCAGTCATTGGTGATTGGGTTGAAAGTCTCATACTCAAATGTAGGTTATAACTCTTAATAAGATCTAGGAGAAGAAGATGATTAATGTAAAACCCAATGGCACCATTACTACCACCAAGTTCCAAAGAAAAGTGAACCCAAATAACTAGAGGAAAGTGAGCACTTTTTTCACTCACATATGTGGGTGAAGGGTGCTCCGTTGCACTTCATTTTTTATAGTATAAGTCAAAATAACCTCATCTCAGCATAGATCATCAAGTAGTTAGACCTGCCAATAACACCACACCCACAACCATACACCATCGAGTGGCTCTATGAAGGGAGAGATATTTGTGTCAAACAATAATGTTACCTTCCATATGGAATCAATCCCTTCAAGGATGAGGTATTGTGTGATATTTTTCCCTTGAACTTTGTGATGTTATTTCAGGAAAACCATACTTGTGGAAGTGTCATGTTGTATATGATTCTAGATCTTGCAGTGTTATTATTACTTTAGATATACAACTATACATGATACCAAAGGTAGTTCCATTTACCACCATTTCTTTGATCTTTTCTAAGGAATGTGGGAAGGTCATCTCCTAGACTTGTAACTTTTTATTCTTCTTGATTTTTTCTCAAAATGAGCAGAAGGTTGTAGCCACATCCATGGCCTCCACACATGGCCTCTCCACACAACAAAAGAAAGTGGATAAGGTCATGGAAGAATACAAATATATCTTCTCCTCACCTATTGGGGTACCTATTCATAGTTAGGTCAAGCATTCAACCGATATGATCCCTAGTGCACATATACCCAATGGGACAATATATCACCTCTCTCTTCTATAAAATGAGAAAATCAAGCATCAAATCCAAGAGTTTCTCCAAAAAGGGCACATTTGACCAATATCTTTACCCTATGAAATCCCAATTGTACTTGTGCAAAAGAAATATGTGACTCTGCATTGATTATAGGGCCCTAAAAAAAGCAGAGTGAGGAACTGGTAACCAATTCCCTGAATTGATGATATTCTTAACCAAATCAAGGGGGGAAAAGTTCTTTAGTAAGACTGATATGAAAGTTGGTTACTATTAGGTCCCAATAGAAAAAAATGGTGTATGAAATATTTCTTTCATGTCCAAAGAAGATATTTTTAGTGGTTTCTCATGCCCTTTGGTTTAATGAATGACCAACAACTTTCATGAGGATGATGAATGATATATTGAAACCTTTCACCAATTCTTTTGTGGTGGTATATCTGGATGATATCCTCAGATTCAACAAGAGCTGGGAAAAACACTTTCTACATATTCAATAGGTAATTCACACTCTGTGATGACACAAGTTATATGCTAACTTGGAAAAATGCTCCTTTGGCATGAACAAGGTACAATATCTAGGCTACATTATTGATGAGCGTGGTGTTCATGTGGATGTATCCAAGATTTAGTCTAGTTGTGACTATCCAACACCAACCACACTAACTAAGCTTCATATTTTGTTAGGCCTTTCCAACTTCAATCATGAGTTTGTGTTGGGATTCTCCCGTATTGCATGGGATCTCAGCCAAGTGACCAAGGGTGGTGGAAAAGAAAAAATGTACGAGAAAGTAATAATATGAAGCTTTTGATTCTCTAAAACTCCACTTGTGCTTATCCCTAATGCCCTCCTTACTCGATATAAAACAGCATTTTGAGAGCGACATAGATTCCTCAGACTATGTTATGGGTCTGATTCTCACTCATCACGATCATCCAATGGCCTACCATAGTGAGAAACTATCAGATATCATCCATAAGTACCTAACTTATGAAAAGTAAATGTATTCCATTGTATAATCCTACCACCAATGGAAGTTTTACATTCTAAGGAAGGAGTCAATCATCCACACTAATCATAGGCTACTGCAATTCATGTGGACACAAGGAAAATTATAGATTGACTAACATCAAAAGTGGTCAACATACTTGCAACAATTTCATCTCAATATAAAATATAAAATAGTGAGAACCAAGCACATCATCGAATACCTCATTCGACCTCCATTTATAGCACCAACACCAGTGCACCACTCTTGTAGACATAAGGCATTTAGGTGGCGCAAAATCTAAGAGAGTAATATTGACTTCAATACCACCTACTAGATGCTAAGTACAATTATGGTCGTCACTAACTCATCTTCATGATAGATTGTTATGCCATTTGGGACATCTTTGTGTTCCTTCAAGCGAGCATGAAAAATTAATTTTGGAAGCTCACTACAGTTGGATGGTGGGACATTTTCGCATGGAAAAGTTAATGGCCATGCTACAAAAGTATTTCTATTAGTATAAAATTTGGTAGGATGTCAACAAGTATATCAGGTCTTGCATTTCCTGCAACGTTTCCAAACCAATGACTGAGAAGTAAGGCCTATACACCCCTCTGCCCAATACTAAGAGGCCCTTGGAATCCATCTTGATGGACTACATGTTTGGTCTTCATTCAACTAAGCAAAGTAATGCTTGTTTCTTCGTGGTTGTTGATAAATTTCGTAATATGGCCATTTTGATAGCCTGTAAGAAAAATATCATAGAAAAGGTTGTTTCCAAACTCTTCTTTGAACATCTGTGGGTACATTTGGGATACCACAAACCATCATATCATATCAGGAGAGTAGGTTCCTAAACACATTCTAGTAGAGCCTTTGGTCACTGTTGGATACTAAGCTCACCAAATCCATTATCTTTCAACCCCAAACAAATGGTTAGAAAGATGCCATCAACAAGATGATCATACATATCTTGCTCATGTAAAACACCAATAATCCACACACATGGGATGAAAGTATCCCATATGTTAAACACAACTACAACATAACCCTCCATAGTTCGATTGGACACAACCATTTTCGGGTGGGCATGGTATTTCAACCATTAGGTCCTATTGATGTAGCACTAACCCTTGCTTCCACATAAGACAAATATTCCCATGCTCACTCTAAGGATGACAAAGTCACCAAACTCATTGATTGGATTCAACACATGCACCAACAGGTCCATGAAATTTTATAGAAAGCCAATACTAAGTACAAGAAACTCCATGATTAACACTAGGTGCCACACAAATTTTAAGTGGGAGACAACGTTTGGTTGCATTTGAAAAAATAGAACTTTACAAGACTCCATTGGAAGATTTTTGCACTTTGCAATGGACCTTACACCATCACCAAGGATGTGTGTGACAATGATTTTGAGATAAGTATTTCCCTCTTCCTTAGCTTAGACCCAGTTCTCAATATGGACCTCCTTCAGCCATACTTTCCAACATTATTGGACACATCAAAGATAACACAAGAGTTGACATTGACAAATCTCAACACCCACAACGTGGAATATGAAACCATTGATCAAATAGAGGACCTAGATTTATCAGGTTGTCAAAGCATGGGGAATCTTGCACCAAGGAAATTGGATCACCTAAGGTGAAGTTCAGTAGAAATTTCCCCATCTAATGGGTGAAATCAATGCAATGGAGACCATTACTAAGGTGGATATCGGTGACCACCAACCTATTCCACTAACTCAACGAACACTTCTCCATCTTTGTAGTTTTTCTATAGTATTTTCAGTCCTGAATTTATGAGGCCATTTTGAGGTCCTAAAAGACATTTTTTTTATGTTGTGGGGCCTTGTAAATAGCTACACGTGCTAGACTAGGCCTAGTTGGAATGTGTACTTCTTAGCTAGACTTTTCCAATGAGATATTGAGTTCACCAAACAAATATTGTATGCAAATCTTATGACCGCTGGAAGTTGAGGTACTAACTAACCCCATAAGGGCCCACAAACCTTTCAACATTTCATCTCCTAGGGTTATGTTTTTGGATATTTAGGGATTCCTCATTGCTGATTTACTTTAAAAGGGCCTTTCTTCTTCATTATAATGCACTTTGGACAATGTACATGGATGTCACATCTCTTCTCAGAGATAAGCCACCACCATTTGAGTGAGTTTGTTTCATTCCACATTTTTACAGTTTTAACACATTCCATTTATTAATAGAAGTCAAGTTTTACTATATCTCTATGGTTTTTATAAAAATGTATTTCATCTCATTCCCTTCATTAATACATATAATTCTATGACTTACTTACTTTGGATTTAGAAGACTCCTCTGTGGATTTGTTTATTACTACCTTTCTATGATCAAGATATTTCTTGCCTTTTGTTTTTTCCTTTTTTTCTTGTTCCTTTCACGTATTGGAAGCACATGGGATTTGGAATTCTTAGGAGCACACATATTTGTTAGTTTATATTTCTATAGTAATGGTTATGAAGTGAAGTCATCGAAAGAAGGCATTTTCCAAAATTTTTCGTTGATATCTTTGTAGTGTGAAAGGAAGAATGAAGATCGAGTATTCAATACACAAGTTTGATATAATAGAGAATACTGGTTTCTCCTCTTTCATATCAATTCCGTATGCTTTGACTTGTTGCAACAAATCTTTGAAATTTGTGAAGAAACCTTGCAGGTTGTCAAACTGCTTGGTCTCAGTGAGGTGAGGTTGTTTTCTAGCTAATGTTTATGTAGTTCTTCTTGTTTCCCTAACAAACCCTTCAAAGTGGTCTAAACATTGTTAAGTATGGAAGATGATTCTTCAGGGAAAAGTAAATTGAAAAGAATAACAATCCATATGCTGCATCCATCCTGTTAAAATAATTTACTTTCTCAATTACAAAATTTAGCTTTGGTTAATTCCCCATTGTAATCTTGTAGAGTACTTTGCTTATGAGTAGAAGTATAAGATTAAACTTTCATTCAAAATAATTAAATGGTGCGAGGATTACTACTATGGGATGCCATTCATTCTCTATGTGCACTTAATACTTTGTCACCTAAGATATATGTTATTATTCTTACAAGATGATCCTATGCTCTGATACCATGTAATATTTTTGAATCACATGTAAATAAAATTTAGCTGCAAAAATAAATAACACTAGAAATTGTAAGCTTGAGACAAAAAGAGAAATAAGAGAGAATGAGAGACCAATATTGAGATCAAAGATACCAACTCGAATTGCATTACTTTACTGAATGAATGAATTTGTAGGAGATTCTCAAGGAGAGGGGTAATTCACACTAGGTTGTGCTTATATTACATGCACATGTAAGATAAAAAATAAATTGCACCACAATGTTAGTTAACTACCCAAAAATGTAGTTAGCTAGTTAAAAATTGTGTTAGTCATAAATAGAGTTGGTTGTGAAAGGAATTAGCTATAAATGGAGGGATAACTCAAGTGAGAAATCATGCAAGAAGAACAAGGGTTCCATGCAACTCATGCATTCATAATTCCACTCTAATTGAAATCCATCACTAAAGTGGCTAAAAATAGTATTGAAAACTCAGGGAGAAATTCACACTTTTCTGGAAGGAGAATAAATCCATGAAAGTGAACCATGATCCATGCCACTACCACTTATCATCATGCATGGTAGAACATATTATAAATAGATCATCTCCTAAATATATACGTGCTATAAATAATAGTCTTCTTAAACAATAGGAAAATATGCACGTACTCCAATAGTTAGATGGTAAATTCATGGGTAAAATGGTTTCTAGGGTTTCATTGATTCTATGGTTGGATTCAATGTGGAATCCTCTACTAGGTTATACTTCGTGATTCCATTTATTTGTTAAGGGTTGGTTTTTATTTAAATTTAAAACTAGAGAGGACCTCAAACTAGTTTTGTCTAAAACTTGGCTCTGGGGCCCATCAAGTTTCATTCTTAAGTGGGGGTTTATAGGTGTTGTTATAAGGTTTTATCCTTTTATTATCCAACATATGTAAGTCCATGGTTATTGTTGAACTATGATCATAATAGGCCTTGAAAGAAATTTCCAATAAGCCAAGGATAATTCTTACTATGGGTAACGATCTTGATTCAAATGAAGATAAAAGGATAAGTAGAGTTTGGTTGAACTCAATCTAAGTGAAGGTTTCCAAACAAAAATTCAAATAAATTTTAATTTTTTCCATTTTATCCATCCCTTCAATTTTTGGAATATTTTGGTTCATTGTTCTACTTGTTGAGAATTAGGCCATATTTAGCATGAGTGTTTGCACCCCCTTAATAGTAGGTGGGAATAAAAAGTATAGTATTAAAATAACAAGGGTGAGATCTCTAGGGTTGAAGAGGAAAAATATGTGTAGTTTGTGAAGTCATTGATGAAAGCAAGGTTGGAAATGGTAATTCTAAACCAAAATGAGGTAAGAAGGCCAACCATCCTATCTCATTCAATCATTATAGACCATAAGATTCGATACCTAGTACTCTTGATCAATATATGGATCTAATATTGTATATTTCAATTTCTCCAAAATATCTTATTCCTAATCTTGGGTTGGGAGCTATTTATCCTTTTTGTAACCTTATCATAGAGGTTGAGTTTTTGATTCATGATGCATGTATTTCTCCTTTTAAGGATGAAGGATTGAGTATATCATCCTTTTATTGAGCTAGAAATTTAAAATCTATTCCTACTTTAAAGATGAAAAGTCATACATTGTTCCTTTACAATTATAAACTTAGTTCAAGAATCCCAATGAGTTTTAAAGTGTATGGAGTTGTAGAAGGTTGTTTTCACCTTTAGTTGGATCTTACTTCCCATGTGGGATGAAAATATTCCATTTCAAGCAAAATTTCCAAAGCTTCTCTAGAAGTGTATGCTAGCAAACAATTAACCATTGTTAGGGCCCTTAGAGATAGCCCTCATTTAGAGTTCCTCCATGATTATCCCTTCTTTAAATGTGAGAGGGGTATGGGGGTGCTCCAAAGTAACAATCTCTTTGTAGGATTTTCTCATCTACTAGCTATATGTCACCATGCTTCAATAAATTATGTACTCAATGAATGAATTTATTGAGGTTCTCTTCCTTATGTTAACAAATTGTAATTTTTTATCCCTAGATGCCAATGGTTTATCTAGGGGGATACTTATTGCATGGAATTCTAGAATTAAAGTTCTTTTAATTCATCTTCTATTTATAGGCATACTGTTGGAGGTTGAAGTGAAGGATCTTGGAAAAAATATTAGATTTATCAATATATGGACCATATACCTACAAAAGGTAGTTTTGGGAGGAAATTAAACTACAAGGTCCCTTGCAAGGTGAAATTTAATTCCTAGGGGAGACCTGAATTTGACCTTGTCCTCAATTTCCAGATTTGGTGTGAGTCAACAAGGAAATATCCCTTTGTATAATTCTTCATTCACTATTTCAAAGAATCAAATTTAATTGATATAGGACCACCCTCATTAGTTATGACGTGAAGAAACGATATAGATGGTTGTGTTACCATCTCAAATGGGCTGGATAAGTTTTCATGGTAGAAGAGTTGATTATAGAAGTTAAGTTATATAGATTGTGTTTTGGGACATGTGGAGCATACTATCATCAACCAATAATTTGCCAAATTATGAAGAAATATGCTAAGCCTTTTGGTCTTTTCAAGTTCAACCATGCTTGGCTAGAAGATGAGTAGTTCATGGAACTTACTGGATTAAGTTGGAATCATTTTGATCCTTTTTCAATATTTTTATAGTAGAAGAGATGAAGGATATTAATTCGCTATAAATTAAGAAAAAATATCTAATTGGATATGGAAGAATAAGCATGGCATCTTTAATGTTGATCCATTTAGCTAGACAAAGGAGATAATGACACCAATTTTTTGAAGAGTTCGTTGCATGAAGGGAATTTATTAATACTATATGGGATATGGGGTTATTATAAGAACCAAAAGTCTCCTCCTTCGAAGAATTTACCTCCATAGGGATGTAATACTTTGAATCCTTGTTCAAAAACTAGAAACCTCACATATAGTGGAATTATTGCAAGTTAAAAAGATGTTATGAAAATGTTGTGGTAAAAAAAGCAATCCCCCACATTATTCACTTAATTATAATTATGGGACCCTTTCATTGAATCTTGGTCATGTTACTATCTGATTTTGAGAATTTAAATTGCTTCAATGAGTTCAATTTGTTCCTATCTTCCGATCAAAACTCATTTGATCTCATTTGGTTGCTTGGTTTATAAATGGCGCCTAATTGAAGATTGAATATTTTTCACTACCTTGGCCTAATGATATGTATATAATGTATTTTATCTTTTTGTTTTATAGGTTTTATTTCTTTATTTTTACTTTTATTTGTAAAATATTTATTTATATTTGTAAATAGTATTTTTATTTTTATCCCTTAAATAGCTCTTGAGACCAAGAATCATACATAGGCTTTAGGCCTAAATCATAAAACAAGTGGCATATATATTAATACCATATATTAGAGCTATTGGTGATCAAGATTTTGAATAGGAAGAATCCCTTTGAGAATCCTCGAAATCAAACTCCGAGCCATTTTATAAAGGGGTTTAATCAAATAAATGACCAAAGTCCGAACGATATCAAAATTTAAATTATTAAGTGGTTTGAACTTCGTATAACCCAAAGTATAACCATATTATAATATAGACAATGGAAGGACCCACCTTCCACATCATTACTTCCGCTCCTGAGTATCAACGACCAGAGATTTTCAGTTGAGACACATTTTAGAAACTTTGGTATTCATATCCCGTTGATATTCCGATATGGCACTCCGCCAATATGTTGATACAACATATCCCTCCAATCTCCAATATGCGATAATCATACCCCTCTGACTTCCGATAATCCACTCACCTCCGATATACGAACCCGATACACTATTTAAAAGGATTTCAATAAGATATTGTGTCCACTCCCTATCACAACCTCCCAATATTGATGTTTTTTGCTTGCGCATATTATTAAAAGTTTTGATGGGATTATCTCTGATACCACTCATCTCTTGCCACTTGTCACTCCTAGGTGTCGCTGTCATATTAATTGAAAAAGATGCTCGATTTTTCTATTGGTTTTGGGCATAATTAGAGTTTCTTTACAAAGTTTGTTTTACGCCATGGCTAATTTTGTTTCCAGTTATAACAAATATTTTTGATCAAGGCTAGTATTGAAACATATCCAGTCTATCAACAACGAAATTCCTCATGATGGTAAAGGGATATTGTAATAGAAGAAAGTTGTTGAATCGATTGTTCCTCGCATGTAATTTCACCTATCGGTTTGAAACAAGTGAGAGACAAGCGTGATCATATTTATCTGTACAAACCAAACTGGGTAATCCGTTCCACTGTGGCCATCTACATTTGGCCAGAACCCCAACCAAAGGTATCATTTTGTTTTATTTGTTGAGAAATAGAGGGGGATTGTTAATATTTCCACTATGTATAAATATCCATCTTTGATTATGAGAAAGGGGGATTCGAATCCGAGAGAAAAGAGGTGGAGTAATACTAGATCTTACAACCTATATGTATAGAAGCAGTTAAGACTCATTTTCACTATTGTAGTGAGATCAGATCTATCTGTGCAGACAGTGAATCGATTTAGAGACATTAGAGAACTTGCACTATTGTAATTCTCTGATGTTTTATGCAATTGATTCATTTTTATAATAATATTTATTTATGTAATCAGATGTAAAACACTATTGCTTGCTCTATTATTGAAAATAAATTCTTCAGATTTCAAATTCACTTATGGAGTATGAGTATGTATGTGGCTTTTTAGCACTATTGTTGATTTCTTACTGAAATTCTCATTTAGAATTTGGTCAAGCTATCTTGCAGGGTTAATCAGAAATAAGTTTCGAAACTGGAACTTGCATAAGGATAGACCATTATCTCCTTGAACTACTATTTATCTAATAATTTAATCTTATAGATGTCCTGCTTTCTACATGTTATGTATTTGAACTATTTCAGTATTGTGGCATGAACCTTTTTGTCCCTATGCACATTTTTTATTAGGAATTGGAGATGTTTGTAGTTGGATGTCTGTTAACTATTTAATAGGAATTTATTTGTATACATTTTCTCGAACAAGGATTAGATCTTGGAACTTTTTCCCTGATCTATTTCCTTTATCTTATTCCAATTTCAACATACTTGCGTTTTGTTTCCTGTCCTTTTAGCTTGATCTTGATTGAGAGAAGGACTAATCCTTCCTTCAATCAAGATAGGTCTAGGATTAGATGCATCTTAGATTATAATTTACATATAGTTCTATTTTCTGCATTCTATAAGTCCACTCATACACGGGCAATCTTTAGAGTGGTTTGGCTGGGTCATAAAGTCAGCTTAAGGATTACTTTCTTGCCTGATCAACAAGAAGATTCGATCTGATGTCTCTTCTCTATTGGTAAGTGAAAGTCATACTTTAAATTAGTATCGATAGAGAGAGGGTAACTAGACCCAATTGTGTTAGAAAATTGTATATTATAGAGCAATGGAACATATAAAGTATTGTATAAATATAAACACAGAAAACACATAAAACAAGAGAGACACATATATATGTGGTTCACCCAATTTGGGCTACATCCACAGAGAAACAACCAGTCCTTCCTTTCATATTATCCAGCAAACTGAAGAGATACAACCTAGAACAGACCGTAGTAATTCCCTCTTCTCTCTTGCTCAATCTCCTCTCTCTTCTCATTCAGAAAACATATCTACATAGACACAATACAATTCAATCATATATAGCGAGGGGGTGCCTTCTAGGGAAAAAAACCCTAAATTAAACATAACATCTATCATCAGATATCCGCCTAATGAACAACCCAGATTGACTACGAAATTATAACATTTTACAAGGCAATTTTACATCTATTTTTAGCTTCGAGGGCTTTGCCCCCAATCCCCCCACCAAGGGGGGGGACTCCCAAAGGTCGCAACCCCCCACCTTGCAATATATATTTTACGAGCGGTGTTGCCACCTTATTATGAACTGGGGTCCAATGTGACGATACCTTTGAATATAGAAGATAATCAGGCTCCACACCCAACAATTTCCCACTTGGAGACTGATTATAGCAACTCCACGCTGCTTCATTTGATGGACAATGAGTCCACTTTGGACTTGGTTGTTTCTCATCTTCTTCATCATACTTGAAGACCAATTGAAACTGAGCAGACTCTTAGTTTGTCCCCGATTACAAATTTTGTTAACATATATGTAGGATTCTGACTAGTGTGTATCTTTTCCATCTTCAACTTTCCATCTTCCAATGCTGATCGTATGAAATGGTACTTGAGTTGTATATGTTTAGTCTTGGAATGAAATGCAGAGTTCTTTGCAAGATGTATGGCACTCTGGCTGTCACTGTATAACCTTCCTAACTCTTGCTTCTTACCCAATTCATCCAGAAACCTTTGTAACAAATCATTTCTTTACTAGCCTCTGTAGCAAAAACATACTTTGCTTCTGTTGTTGAGAGTGCAACAACACTTTGCAGTTTTGAGATCCAACTGAAAGCTGTTCCACCTACAATAAACACATACCCTGTTGTGCTCCTCCTGTTATCTCTATCACTTGCCATATTTGCATCAACATATCCCTGTAGAGAAATGTTTGAACCACCAAAGCATAATGCTTGATTTTTAGTGCCTCTCAAATACCTGAGAATCCACTTCACTGCCATCCAATGTTATTTTCTTGGATTGTTCATGTACCTGCTTACAACTCCCACTGCATGTGCAATATCAGGCCTTGTGCAAACCATTGCATACATTAAGCTTCCAACTGCTGATTCATATGGAACTTTAGACATATAATCCATTTCTTCTTGAGTCTTGGGACACAATTCCTTACTTAGTTTGAAATGGCTAGCCAAAGGTATATTAACTGGTTTTGCATTCTGCATATTAAACCTTTTCAACACCTTTTGTATGTACTCACTTTGAGACAATGTTAATTTGTGATTCTCACTATCTCTAGTTATTCTCATACTAAGGATTTGTTTTGCAGCACCCAAATCCTTCATTGCAAATGAGTTTGCCAATTTTCTTTTGAGCACATTTATTTCCTGCATGTTAGAACCTGCAACAAGCATGTCATCTACATATAATAACAATATAACATATCTGCCATCATTTTTCCTTTTGAGATAAAAACAATGATCAGAGTGACATCTAGTATAACCTTGTTTAGACATAAACATGTCAAATTTTAGATACCACTGCCTTGGAGCTTGTTTTAAGCCATACAAACTCTTCTTCAACCTGCACACTAGTTTCTCCTTCCCTTTTACCTCATATCCTTGTGGCTGTTGCATATATATCTCTTCCTCCAAATCACCATGGAGAAAGGCTGTCTTTACATCTAACTGCTCAAGATGCAAATCTTCAGCTGCTACTAGACTTAAAATAGTTATGATTGAAGTCATTTTAACAACAAGGGAAAATATCTCATCAAAGTCAATACCCTTTTTCTATGCAAACCCCTTCACCACAAGTCTAGCTTTATACTTTTTTCTACCTCCATTTTCTTCCTTCAACTTGTAAACCCATTTATTTTGCAATGATGTTTTACCTGCAGGAAACCTGACTAAGTCCCAAGTCTGAGTATGTGCTAAGGAGTCCATCTCTTCTTTCATGGCTTTCTCCCACTTCTTCTTGGTTTCTGCATGCAATGCTTCTTCATAACATTTTGGTTCACTAGAATTAGTCAACAATACATAATATAATGAAGGAGAGTATCGTTCAGGGGGTCTACCTATCATGGTAGATCTTCTAACACCACTTTTAGGTGTTTGAGGTGCTTGTTGTTGTTTTGGTTATTGTTTTGGCTGTTGATCATTATGATTTTCAGGCACCATCACTTTTTCTGTGATCTCATCAAGCACTGTGTATTCTCTGCTTTCTTTTTCCTGTTTCTTTTCCTGCAACTGATCCTTATACAAAACCTTTTCATTCAATATGACATCTCTGCTCCTAATGATTTTGTATTTTTCATAATCATAAAAGCGATAACCAAAATCATTAACGCCATATCCAATAAAGGTACATTTATTTGATTTTGCCTCAAGCTTTGTTCTATTTTCTTTATTAATGTGGACAAAGGCTTCACAACCATTTTTTTTTAAAAATGAGTAGTTTACCTTTTTACTTGTCCATGCCTCCTCTGGAATACCACCATCCAAGGAACTTGAAGGCCCTCTATTTATTAGATAAACAACAATATCTATAGCATCTGCCCAAAATTGTAAAGGCAATCCTGCATGCAATCTCATGCACCTTGCACGCTCCATGATTGTCCTATTCATCCTTTCTAACACACCATTTTCTTGTGGTGTTCCTGGAATTTTATTCTCTCTGCGAATTCCATACTCTGAATAGTACATATCAAACTCTTTGATGCAATATTTACCTCCATTGTCTGATTTGAGACACTTCAACCTTTTTCCTGTCTCATTTTCAACCAAACCTTTCCATTTCTTGAAAGTATCAAATACATCAGATTTATTTCGAATACAATAAATCCAGGTCTTTCTGGTTGCATCATCAATAAAAGTAACATAATAATGAGAGCCACCGAGAGCTAATTCCTGAGTAGGTCCCCATACATATGTATGCACAAGCTCTAATTTTTCGCTCTTCTTTTCTTTCCCAACGTTGTGGAATCTGAGTCTCTTCTATTTTCCATAAACACAATTCTCACAAAATTTTAAATCAACATGCTTCAAACTTGGCAAAAAATTTCTTGACTCATGTGCCCAAGCCTATGATGCCACAATGCTGTATTTTCTCTTGTAGAGGTTAAAGCATGATCAGAATTAGAAATACCATTACATAAATACAATGTACCAACCTTTTCTCCTTTTTCTATTACCAGGGCTCCTTTAGTGACCTTCCAAGTTTTATCTGTAAAAGTAGTTACATAGCCTTTACCTCCCAACTGCCCTGTTGAAATTAGTTTTTTCTTCAGATTTGGAACATGTTTTACCTCCTTCAATAGCCATTGATTTCCATTTTGCTGTTTTATTAAAACTGCACCCATTCTAATGATTTTACAGGGTTTATCATCACCCAATCGAACCTGTCCAAAATCTCCTTGAACATAATCATGAAAATGTTTCATATCAAGTATGGCATGGAATGAGGCCCCTGAATCTACCACCCATGCATCAATAATATTTTATAATGAAAGAATCAAAGCATCTTGCAACACATCACCTGTCACATTCGCTTCATGATTGTTTTCTTGTTGCGCGTCTCCTTTCTTTTCCCTTCTGAGACTTGCAGTATTTCTTCAGGTGTCCTTTATTCCCGCATTTCCAGCACACTATCCCTAATCTGGACTTGGATCTTCCTTTCCTTGACTTACTGTGATATCCTGGGATTTTTCCTCTTTCCATTTTTCTTCCCCTCGTCTCTGCAATCAAAGAATTACCTCATGTCTCACCGAAGCTTTTCCATCACATTTCCTCGCTAAGGATTGCACTGACAACATCATCAAACTTTAAAGTACTAGATCTAGGGACAGAGTTACTAATGGCCATAACTAAACCATTCCAACTTTCTGGCAATGAGCATAGAAATAACAGAGCCCTAACTTCATCATCAAAAGTTACCCCTATAGAAATTAACTGATTGGTGACTGTATTAAATTCATTTAAATGATCAACAATAGATCCACCTTCTGAAATCTCCATATTAAATAAACGCTTCATAAGAAATACCTTATTGAGGCCAAGGGTTTTTCATATAGTTTGGCCAATGTCGACATTAAACCCTCTGTTGTTGTTTCCTTTGAAATATTAAAGGCTACCGACACTACTAGGCACATCCGTATTGTTCCAAGTGCCTTTCTGTTGAGAATATCCCATTCTGTGTCTTTCATACTCGTCAGCTTCTTTGCCTTTCCGCTTAATGGTTGGTACAAATATTTCTGGTATAAATAATCTTCCATCTGCATCTTCCACAACTGGTAGTTTTGGCTGTTAAATTTTTCAACCCTAAACCTACCATCTTCCACCATTACTCCCGCTCGAACCAGGAACCTGTTGAAAATGCAACAAGATGATGGATCCTAGTGAAAATAAGTCGCCTTCACTAAGTGGGCCCGCAGGCTATTTTTGGCGCAAAGTCTATTTTTAGACTATGTCTATTTTTAGACATATGGATCATGGTCTATGAGTTGCAGGATGCTATTTGTTTATAATTGGTCATGTTGGTAAAAATAGATGGACTTCTATTTTTAGACATATGGGCGGAGTCTATTTTTAGACTGCCAGTCTAAATATAGAACAGTCGAATATTATTAGCTCTTAATAATATTTGGACTATAAACATTATCTTGTCCTCTTGCAGCACTTCAGTTTGAGCTACGGATGTGGCACATGCAATTTCCAGAAGGAAATACCCTTTTCTTATGGGTTAGTTGAGCTATTGCATGATGGACTTCAGTTAGAACTCACGTGATTGAGTTTGGTGGAGTTGATTGAGGAGTTGATGGAGTTGTGTTCAGTTTGACTTAGTTGAACTAGTTGTATTTAGTCTAATTGCAAATACACTAGTGATGAATGATGTGAATTAATTATTAATTAATTCACTAATTATTAACTCATAAAGCAACTAAAGAATACATCAGTTAACTCAGTGCATGGACAGTTTAGTGGAGACAGGTGTTAGAGGTGGAGACTACTATCAGTTGTGACTATAGCTGTGCATGAGATTTGCACAATAAATGATTGAGATTGCCAATGAGGATTGTGTGGTACAAGCCAAGGAAAACGAGCTTGGATCATTCCTATTCTCACATTGGATTGCGCAGTAGAGGCAGGCAGACAGCGGAGGAGATTTGAACCTGTGACTTGATTAAGAGCTGAGCTAGTTTGTGTGTAACAGGTGGAGATAGTACTAAGTACTTGTGAGGAGTATTGTACTATGTATTGTTACATGTTCTCTATCATTATAATATACAGATAGTTGGGGGTTTTCAACTGTATGCTTTCCCCAATACATACTGTGTTGATATGTGTGATTGATGTTTCAATGTGCGCATGCAATTGTTTCTTAATTCTGCAAAATTGATGATCAACGTAGAGGAAGTTATGTATTATGCATGCATTCCGCAAATAGTGTATAATCGGGATAACCTCTATGAATAAGTGTCATATTATTCAAAATTTCTACATGGTATCAGAGTAGAGTTGATCATCAAATCTATTATTCAGAAAGTGATTACATTTTATTTCTTCAGGAAGAGTCTGTAATCGGGCCAGGTAGCCTCTGGATTCATCCTTCTTTTGGAAGGTGAGATATCCGGTGAATGCCCATACAGTCTATCTCTGTACGAGAAATACTTTGTTCTCATGAATTTTAGATCAGAAGCGGTTGAGTTTTGAGCTGGTGGAATTCGAATTTGCAACAGTGTTTTCTTGGTGTCAAAGTTGAAATGTCTTTCAACGGATTGCGATTGGAGTATGCCCTTGAAGGCAGCTCGAATTATATTGCATGGAAAGATAGGATGGAGGCGGTGTTAGATGACAATGGGTTGAAGGAGTTCATAGAGGCTGAGGTCCCAAAGCCTACTGATGCTGCTCACATTGAGGCTTGGCAAAAGAAGACAGCAAAGTGTCAAAGGATTCTGTTGGAGGGCGTGAAGGATCACATTGTATCCAGCCTGCATGGAAAGGCTTCTCCATACTTGATGTGGAAAGCATTGACAGATTTATTCCAAAGCAAGAGCGACCAAAGAAAGTTGGCGCTCAAGGATAAACTCAGAAACATTAAGTGTGAGAATGGAGACAGTATGCCCAAGTATCTCACGAAGTTCACCCAATGTCGGGATGAGCTGGGAAGTGTGGGGGTGACTGTCGATGATGAGGATTTAGTGAGCTTGGCTCTCCTTGGTCTTCCGAAGAGTTGGCATTGCTATCAGGACTCTGCCAATGGTCAGGAGAAATTTCCAGGATGGGAGAGACTTTGGTCGGATCTTGTGCAAGAGGAGATCAGGCGGAATACCAGGGATGGATCTTCATCAAAGGCATATGATGAAGAAAATTGCGCTTTGGATGCCAAAGCAAAGAAGGGGAAGGAGAAGGATTCTCTTTCCGAATCCAGTTCTTCCAATGATGGGAAGAAGGTTGACAAATCAAAAGTGCAATGCTTTCGTTGTCATGAGGTGGGCCATTATGCTGCAAATTGTCCACGGAGGAAATTCAGGAAGGGACCCGGGGAAGGATCTGAAGGTGAGGCACTTGCTTCACAGTTTGAGTTGGATTTCATACTCTTCGCATGCATGGTTTCATCCATGGTGGGAAGTGGTTGGTTTCTTGATAGTGGAGCTTCTTTCCACATGATCGGTGACAAGAGTTTGTTCAGTACTTTGTAGGAGAAAGATCTCCAGATACTCATAGTGATGGGTAATGATGAGAAATATAGTGTCTCAGGTGAAGGCACGGTTATTTTTCAGAGGGAGCATGGAGCTTGCCTTACCTTGACCGATGTCAAGTATGTACCAGGACTGAAGAGAAACTTGGTGTCGATCACGATGCTGGAAGATAGAGGCTATGATGTAGTCTTCAGTAAGGGAAAGGTTTTCCTTGGACACATCATCACTAGACAGGAGAAGCAGATTGGTTCACGGGTCAAGAACCTGTATGCTCTTGAGGTTCAAGATGCATGCAAAGCCTTGAGCAGCGAGGCAACTGATGGAGACTTGGTGGTTGAGAGGGAGCGTATATTACCTTTCAACATGCAGAGCCAGAAGGAGTCTTAGATGATTGTGGAGGAGCCACAATTGGTGCAGCAGCTTCAGGAGGTTGTGGAGCAGCCACAACAAGGGAAGCTGAGAGGAGATCAAGTAGAGACATCTACTCATGCAGAGACCTCCATTAGGTGGAAAGTTTGAGCCAGGTGGGCTGAGGGATCACATGCAGCCATACCTCCATGTAGGAGGTGGGGCGATATAGAGTTATCGTCCCAAGGAGGAGGGGCAAGATCCTTGAGATACCCAACCTCTTGGATGAGATCTCGCTACGGGAACCCCGATGTGGAGTAGCAGGAACTGACTGATTGGGTAGAGATAGATGTGGATGGAGCAGCAGAGATAGCGATAGTGTAGGGAATCCCAGGACAACGCATAGCTAGCATGCTGCAACAATGCGAGAGGCACAAGTGTTTTGCACATTACTAGGTGGCACAGAGAAGTGTGCAATGGTGCGAGATGCATGGAGATGTTGCAGTAGCGCAGATGTCAGAGAGGGAGCACTTGTTGGCAGTAGGTAAAGCTTCAGCATCAGAGTATGTTCCTAGCCCAACAAGTGGTCAGTTGGGAGTGTTTTTGTTCCAAGTGTTGTTGGAGCAAGTGGACCAGGCAAATGTGTTGCATGCAAAACATTCCAGAGTTGCAAGATAGGGGTTGCAGATAATCCATATCTTTTTGAGAGGGAGTTTTGAAAATGCAACAAGATGATGGAGCTTAGTGAAAAGAAGTCGCCTTCACTAAGTGGGCCCGCAGGCTATTTTTGGCGCAAAGTCTATTTTTAGACTATGTCTATTTTTAGACATATGGATCATGGTCTATGAGTTGCAGGATGCTATTTGTGGATGATTGGTCATGTTGGTAAAAATATATGGACTTCTATTTTTAGACATATGGGTGGAGTCTATTTTTAGACTGCCAGTCTAAATATAGAACAGTTGAATATTATTAGCTCTTAGTAATATTTGGACTATAAACATTATCTTATCCTCTTGCAGCACTTCAGTTCGAGCTATGGATGTAGCACATGCAACTGCCAAAAGGAAATACGCTTTTCTTATGGGTCAGTTGAGCTATTGCATGATGGACTTCAGTTAGAACTCAAGTGATTGAGTTTGGTGGAGTTGATTGAGGAGTTGATGGAGTTGTGTTCAGTTTGAATTAGTTGAACTAGTTGTATTTAGTCTAACTGCAAATACACTAGTGATGAGTGATGTGAATTAATTATTAATTAATTCACTAATTATTAACTCATAAAGCAACTAAAGCATACATCAGTTAACTCAGTGCATGGACAGTTCAGTGGAGACAGGTGTTAGAGGTGGAGACTACTATCAGTTGTGACTATAGCTGTGCATGAGATTTGCATAATCAATGATTGAGATTGCCAATGAGGATTGCGCAATACAAGCCAAGGAAAACGAGCTTGGATCATTCCTATTCTCACATTGGATTGCGTAGTAGAGGCAGGCAAACAGCGGAGGAGATTTGAACCTGTGACTTGATTAAGAGCTGAGCTAGTTTGTGTGTAACAGGTGGAGATAGTACTGAGTACTTGTGAGGAGTATTGTACTATGTATTGTTACATGTTCTCTATCATTATAATATACAAATAGTTGGTGGTTTTCAGCTGTATGCTTTCCCCAGTACATACTGTGTTGATATGTGTGATTGGTGTTTCAATGTGCACATGCAATTGTTTCTTAATTCTGCAAAATTGATGATCAACGTAGAGGAGGTTATGTATTATGCATGCATTCTGCAAATATTGTATAATTGGGATAATATCTATGAATAAGTGTCATATTATTCAAAATTTCTACAGAACCCTTCTCTCCTGCGAGTTTATCAGCCAAATAAACCTTCGGCTCTGATACCAGTTGTTAGAAAATTATATATTACAGAGAAATGAAACCCATAAAATATTGCAAAAATATAAACACAGAAAATGCATAAAACAAGAGAGGCAGATGTACGTGGTTCACCCAATTTGGGCTACGTCCACGGAGAAACATCCAATCCTTCCTTTTATATTATCCAGCAAACTCAAGAGAAACAACCTACAACAGATTTGCTGCAATTCCCTCTTCTCTCTCGCTTAGTCTCCTCTCTCTTCTCGCTCAGAATATAGATCTACATAGATGCAATACAATTCCCTCATATATAGCGAGGGGGTGCCTTCTAGGGAAAAACACCCTAAATTAAACATAACATCTACCGTGCAGGGATTCAATTGTTGAATTTAAGCTTTTGTGATCCATAAGTTTAATGAGAATATTTTTCAACGGAGATCACATTAGAGTATTTTTTTCGACGCATTTTGGACTAAAGAGTGTGGTTCATCGTCAGGAAAAGCTAAAGAACCAGATCATGGCTACAGTTAAATAGGGATAGCAGATATTCCAACAGCTATATTTGACTAGGAAACAATTATTTTGACAAAGAAACGTTAAATTTGACAGGCCAAATTGACTGGACCGAGGGAGAGGAAAAGTTATTAAAGTTATGACTATAATGTGATCTCCGCCGAAAAATCTTCTCATATAACATCTACTGTCAGATCTCCACCTAATGAATGGCCTAGATTGACTATGAAATTACAACATTTTACAAGGCAATTTTACATCTATTTTTAGCTTCGGGGGCGCTGCCCTCGATCCCCCTGCCATGGGAGGCTCCCAAAGGTCATAGGCACCCCCCCATGCAGCGTATATTTTACGGGCGGAAACGAATTAGGTTCCAATACGACGATACCTTTGAATATAGAAGATAATCAGGCTCCACACCCAACAAATTAAACTAGTCAGAACCACCATTTAAACAGAAAAATAATTGTTTTAAGTTCCCAACCAGGTGGTCTCCACTAAGATGTTGAATGGTCATTTTTGTTGATCAGCAGAAACTAACACAAAAGAAAGAAGAAAAGATAGATCAACAACTTGAGAAATAGACTCTTTGAGGGGGAAACCTCCTTTAACCACATAAATAAAAAATTCTTGGATGATACAAATGACAAGTTCTCCTTTGTATATATAGGAGTCTAAGGGGTAAAAATATAACCAGAGCCTACATAACAATAATAATGTAAGGTTACAACAATAACAATAATGGGATTCTATGGGGAAAAAAATAAAAATATGGGGGATGCACTAAAAATAACAACAAGGGGCTACACTAGTATTATAGGGACCTAACATGACCATCTCCTTCAAAAAAGTTTTTTCCTCAATGCTTGAGTAGTTTTGGTTGGTTCTGTATAAAATTTTCATCCTCCTATGTGGAATCTTTAGTGGGTAAGTTCTTCCACTTAATGAGATAATCTAAAATTAATTGATTACGTCGTTGCTGGGTTCTTGTTTCCATGACTGCTTCAAGCTCCAATATGATTTTTACTTCCTTGTCAAGTTATGGAAATATTCTTTGAACTAGGAGCTTGTCGTCGATAACCTTCTTTAAGCATGAAACATGGAAAACTAGATGTACTCGGGAAGATGCAGGAAGCTCCAATTTGTATGCCATAGTACCAATATTTTGCAACACTTTGTAAGGACCATAGTACTTGGGTGATAATTTATTATCCTTATTAGCTTGTTTAAGGGGCATTTGTTTGTAAGATTGTATCCGTAAATATACCTAATCACCTACCTCAAAAATTATTTCGTTGCGATCCTGATCTACCAATTGTTTCATTCGATTCTCCGCCAGACTAAGGTTATCCTTTAAAAGTTGGAGAACCTATTGTTGATGCTCGATGTGATATTCCATTGCTTGAACCTCAGAATTTTCTCTTAAATATGATGTGATGGATGGTGGGTGATATCCATAAAGTGCCATAAATGGGGTCATTTTTGCTGCAGTATGGAAGTAAGTGTTATACCACCATTCAACCAAATGTAACCACTTAACCCATTGTGCTTTTTTATCAAATACAAATCAACAAAGATATCCTTCCAAACATTTGTTCACTATCTTAGTTTTCCTGTCAGATTGAGGATGATAAGATGAGCTATGAGCTAATTGAGTACCAAGATAAGAAAATAATTCCATCCAAAAATCCAGTGAAAATGGGATCTCTATCACTTACAATAATCTTTGGGTTTCCATGTAGCTTTTGAATTGTTTCCATAAATATAGTAGCAACTATACTAGCTTTAAAAGGATGGGATAATGCAAAAAAGTGTGCATACTTGGCAAGTCTATCAATTACCACCATGATGACACTCTTTCCTTTAGACTTGGGTAAAATTATGATAAAATCCATTGAGACCTCCTCCCAATGTTGACTTCGAATGGCTAAAGGTTGTAACAGACTGGGGGTCTTAATTGTTTCAACTTTATTTTGTTGGAAAACCAAACATTCTACCACAAAATTTTGAATATCATATTTAAGGCCATCCCAAACAAATTCCTTATTGACCTTGTGGTGTGTTTCTAAAAATCCCGAGTTCCCTCCTAAAGGACATGCGTTCAATTCCAAAAGAATATTTTGTTTGATTTGGGAATTCTTACATACATATAAGAAATCTTTGTACCATAATGAGTCATTTTTCCAGATAAATGTATCTGATGTATTGGGATCTTGTTGCAACTTTTGAATGAGTTTCCACACCTCTTCGTCATTCTTCCATTCGTCCCTTACTTCAATTATCTAGTTAGGTTGGATAATCAAAATGGCATAGAGAAATGCTACCACATTCTCATCCCTTCTTGAGAGTGCATTTGCAACAACATTTTTCTTCCCTTTTTTGTAGATGATTTCAAAGTCATAACCCAACATATTAGTGACCCATTTTTTCTACTCTTCTGAATATAATCTTTTTTATAAAAATATATAAGACTATCATGATCTGTTTTTACCTTGAAGTGTCTACCCATTAGGTAAGGGTGCCATCGATTTAGGGCATGTAGTATTGCTAACATTTCCTTCTCATAAGTAGTTTTGTGTAAATACTTTCTCTTGATTGGACAAATTTCAAACACAATTGGTCTTCCTTCTTGCATTAAAACAACACCAATTAAATTTCTTGAGGCATCACATTCCACCATAAAGGTTTTTGTGAAGTCTAGAGTAGCTAAAACTAGAGCTTGGCACATAGCCTCTTTAATATGTTCAAAGGGCTTAGTTTCTTTTGGGGTCAAAAAAATTGCATCTTTCTTCAGTAATGTTGTTAGAGATGTTGCTATTTTTTGATAATTCTTAACGAACTTGCGATAATACCCTGCCAACCCGAGAAATCCTCTAAGATACTTTAGGGTTGTGGGAATTTTCCATTCCTTGACGGCTTTAATTTTGTTAGGATCTATCTTAACACCCTCATGAGATACAATATGACCCAAATATTCCACCTCATGTACCCCAAAGAAACATTTGGAGGTTTTTGCATACAATTGTTTCTCTTCCAATAGTTTGAGCACCCTGTTAACATGTTGAACATGATCCTTCCAAGACTTGTTGTAGATTAGTATATCATCAAAAATCAATGACACAAATTTTCTAAGGAAGGGTTTGAAAATGGAATTCATCAAACCTTTAAATGTACAAGGTTAATTAGTAAGGCCAAAAGGCACCGCAAAAAATTCATAATGACATTCATGGGTTATGAATGTTGTTTTTGGAATATCTTCAGTCTTCATTGTAATTTGATGATATCCTTAACAAAGATCCAACTTAGTGAAGTAAATTTTTCCATGTAATTCATCCAACATTCATCAATGATAGGAATGATAAATTTATCTTTAATAGTGAGCTTGCTGATATCCCTATAATCCGGACACATACACCATGATCCATCCTTCTTTTGTGCCAATACTACTGAGCAAAGAAATAACTTTGGCTAGGTTGAATTATACTTTCCTCTAGCATTTTTGCAACCATACGTTCAATTTCACTCTTTTGGGCAATGGGATATATGTAAGGTATGATGTTTGGAGGAACGCTTCATGGAATCAAGTGAATAACATGATCACGATCATGTAGGTGGGAGGCCTTTGGGAGTCTCAGATACTTTGGAATGATTGTCCAAGATTATTTTAAGATCTAGAAAAATAAATGATTTTGATGTTTAAACATCTAGTGAGAATAACTATGCAATTATGCCATGTTGTTATTTATTAAAAATATTTCTCATGCCATTAGAGCTGATTATCTTCCCCAGATTCCTTACAATGCCCCTTAATTCAATTTCCTTTCCTTCCCATGAAAATTTCAAGAAAATTTCTTGAAAATTAAAAGATAACATCCCCAAATATTGTAACTGTTGAAATCCTAATACAACATCATCACCACCCATGGAATGGAAAACATTGGACTATTCAATACATATCCCCCATGGTTAAATTGATATTATGGCACTTACCTGAGAAATTTATAGTTCCTTCATTTGCAACCATCACTTGACACTCTGGTGCTGGATATAGAAACAGATTCAATTCCTTGGCTATCTTACACTAAATAAATTTTTTGGGTACTACCGGAACCGTTCAACACTATTACCTTTTTCTTCTTAATAAATCTGCCTATCTTAAGAGTTTGAGGAGTGGTAATTCCTGCCAATTCATTATAATATATTGTCAGATTCATTTCTTCCTTCTTTGGGCTCAGTTCCTGGTGTATATCCTCTTATTTTGATGTTTCTAACTCCTTTTTCTCCCCCTCTTCACAATCTATGTAAAATAATTTCTTCTCAACACACTTATGAATCTTAGAGTATTTTTTGTCACAACTGTAACAAATCCATTTTTCTCTTTTTTCCTCTAGATTTTGTGGTGTCAACCTTGTAGGTTGTGGGAGGCTACGAGAAACAAC
This sequence comes from Pinus tabuliformis, assembly GCA_031772625.1. Taxonomy (NCBI): domain Eukaryota; kingdom Viridiplantae; phylum Streptophyta; class Pinopsida; order Pinales; family Pinaceae; genus Pinus; species Pinus tabuliformis. Next base: position 31,634,871 of record CM062809.1, on the reverse strand, counting down.
ACTTCCATCTTTATTGTTGTGAGTGGTAGACTTCCTTGTTGCCATAATTTCTCATTCAACTTTTCTTTCCACCTTGAATTCCTTCTCCAATCAATCAGGTTCCAAAGGTGAACCTCATGTTGGATGGTATCCTTTGAATTCCCTATGAAGACATCAATCATATGCTCCTCTAGAATATCATTTACCTTGATATTAAATCTTTGCAAGTCCTCAATGTGTGTAGAAATTCCTTTTAGATTCAAACTAATGTGATTTGCTAAAACAAAAGACTTGAATCTACTCTACTCATCTGCAAAAACAATTAATTGATCAAGAAATCATGAAGCATAAAAGAGAAACAATTTAATCAACACATTACACAATGATTTCCTGGGGAAAACCACATCTAAAACCCCTTCTATCTGCATATTACATTAATCAGAAAATATCAAAATATTATAATGCTTTTCTCAAGCTTGAGCAACTTCTGCACTATCTGTATCTGTCTCACTACTTCCTAGACAAGCCTAGGCCAATACTTAACCAATTTTATGCTTGCCCAAGTCCCTATTTCCTTGCATTGTTTCCTTGGGAATTAGCCCCTATTAATTAGGGAAATTCCTCAATTAGAATTGTGCAATCCTCATAAGCCTTTCTTTAACTTCGTGCACCACCTATAAAATTTGGATGATTATACAAATGATAGTACACTGCCCTTGAACTCCAATATCAACTAGGTAACTCTCATATCTGACAAGCATGAGTTATTTATGAGTGAATCATCAGTTAACTGGTTGAACACATGAAGCAACACCCCATTGTCTGACCTCCTACTAGTTCCTCCATCAGTTCGAACTATTTTAATTGACTTTAACTTAGTTAAGATCAATTAATTAATTACAACTCAAAATAAACTCAACTAGGACTCCTATAAAGTAGGAGACAATCTACATTACTTAAGTTAGAACCTCAACTTGAATTAACTGAGCCAACTAAGTTAAATTAACTCAATTAACTTGTACAAGCTGTCTTCTGACGTGGAATTACAATTTTATTCCTAATTTAATTCAAGGGGAAATTAAATCAATATCTTTCATGTTTCCATTTTCAACACCCCCTCCCAATAAGAAAGGGACTATTAGATACCCCAATCTTGCCTCTATGGAACTCAAATTTCCTCTAATAGTGCCTTAGTCAAGATGTTTGCATCCTATTCCTCTGTAGGAGTGTACTCCAACAACATGATTCTCCTCTGCACACAATCTCGTGGATGGTGATGCTGTTGGGAATCACGATCGTTGTTAGACAAAAACACAATGTTAGTCAACTATCACATTTCCAGAGACAAGGATCCACTAGAGGTGGTTAGACCATGCAATGAAAGACATGGGGAGCATTGATTTATCCAATGTCCAATAATATCTCCCCCAACGCGAGCCGAGTGTGTATCAAACTCATGACCTATGCTCTGATACCACTTGTTGGGAATCATGATTTCCGTTAGACCAAAACCCACAAGTGTTAGTCAACGATCACATCGATAGAGATAAGGATCCACGAGAGGCACTTAGTCCATGTCTCGAAACACACAGGGTGCATTGGTTTATCCAATGTCCAACAAATACTTGATGTCGATATGCTTGGATTGATTATGCAAAATTGGATTATCAGAGAGTTTTATACAACTTTGATTGTCACAGTAAATCACTGCAGGATCCATCTGCTAACCAAATAACCCAACAAGTACCTTCCTCATCCAAATAGCCTCACAAGCTCCTTGAATAGCAACCATGTACTCTGCTTTTGCCAAACTGAGTGCAACTAAGCTTTACTTCCTGTTGTACCAAGAAAATATTGTTGACCCAATACTAAAGATTCCCCCTGATGTGATCTTCCTATCTAATGGAATCGCTGCCCAATCTGCATATATGAAGCCTTGAATCTTCACTCCCTCTATTCGTATGTATCAAAGACCAAATTGAGTGGTGCCTATGACATATCTCACATGTTTAGTTTCCTTTCAATAGAGTTTGGTTAGATTAACCATTGCTTGACTAAGATGGTTAACTTCAAAATACATGTTTGGTCACGTGTTCACCAAGTACATAAGTGAACTCACAAGTTTCCAGTAAATAGTAGCATCCATTACTTCACTTGAAGTAGAAACTTCCTTCCTCCAATTCCTTACTAGAGGAGTCTCCATGGATTTTATGCTCTGCATGTGGAACTTCTTCAGTATCACGTTGGCATACTTTCCTTGAGAGACAAAAAATTCCCCATCTCCTTGCCATACTTCCATACCAAGGAAATAATGCATGAGCCCCAGGTACTTCATTTCGATTCTCTTGCAAGATCCTCTTTACAAGATTTTATCAGCTTCTCATCACCTGTTAGAATTAAATCATCGACATATAATACTGCAATCAATAGTTTACCTTCAACCACAATATGGTAAAGGTTTTCATTTGCTTCACTTTTGGTGAAGCCCAACCTGGTGAAATAGTTGTCGATCATGGTATACCAAGCACGAGGTGATTATTTCAATCCATACAACTCACTCGAGTCTGCACACATGTGACTCTCTATTGAAGGTCTCAAATCCTTTCAGCGACTATATGTAGACCTCTTCCTCAATCAATTTGTTGAGTAAGGTTGTCTTTACATCCATTTGATGTATCTTCCATCCCATCTGTGTTGAAAGTGATAGAATATATCTGATTGAAGAGTACCTTGCTACTGGAGTAAAGGTCTCCTCGTAATCAATTCCCCCCACCTGAGAGAACCCCTTGGCCACAATTTTGGCCTTGTGTTTCTCAAAACTCCCATTTGCTGCTTGCTTGACCTTGTAGATCCATGTAGAACCTACCACTGACTTGTTCTCTGGTCTTGGGACAACTTACCAAGCATTGTTCCCGATAATGGAGTCGTACTCCTCTATCATGGCATCAAAAATTATTGGTTGTTGCACTACATCCTCAAATGAGGATGGCTTAGTCTCTACAATCTCAATCTTCAAAGCCATGTAGCCAGTGTACCAATCCAGTGACCTCCTCTACTTGTGCTATGATGTGGGTTCTCCCACATTCTCTCTAGCATCAAGAATCAATTTGTCATCTTCTCTGGTGTGCTTCCTTCCATCTCTAGATGTCTCTACATGAGTGGGTGCTTCCATGCTCCGCTCCTATGCATGTGGCCACTCCAAATCATCTTGCGGTTCTTCCTTTGGAGCTAAAAGCTCCTAATCTACATGTAACTGAAGCTCTCTCTCAAGGGAACATATCATGGCCTTTACTTCATCAAAAATCACATCTATATGAACAACTATCATCTTGTGAGATGGTAGGTACACACGATAGTTGTGAGGTGTATCAGTGTACGCCACAAATATGGCCAACTCAGTTGTCAGTTCTAGCTTTTTCCTTGCATTCTTGGTAACATGACAATAAACTTATGAACCAAAGATCCTGAAGTGTGACACATCTAGTTTCTTACTTGCAAAATATTCTTCTGGTGTACACATCTCGAGAATCTGATGAGGAATCATGTTCTACACATATACAATTGTGTTGCATGCTTCAGCCCAGAAGGGAAATGGTAGGTCTTGATCATGTAACATCACCCATGTAGCTCCCATAATACTTATGTTTTTACTTTCAGCCATCCCATTCTGATGTGGGTTATGGGGTACTATTAACTCCCGTCAAATTCCTTATGATGCACATAAGTTCTTGAATTCATTTGACACATATTCCCCACCATTGTTATTCCTGAGAGCCTTCACTTTCATGCTAGTGTCATTCTCAATAAGTGCTTTAAATTCACAAAATTTAGAGAATGTATGATCTTTCTTCTGCATGAAGAAAATCCAGCACTTACGTGAGAAATCATCTACAAATATTACATAATACATGTGCTTGGACGTGGAGGTTGTCAAGAACGGTCCACACACATCTCAGTGACAGGGAAAATTTTAGGGGCTAATATTCACAGGTGGACTAATTTTCCATGCTTTTTCCAAAAACAAGATTCACCAATTTCCATTTTTTCTAAAAGATATACACCCAAATTTTATAGTCTAGAATTATTTTACCTAATATTTTTTCAAAATTGTATATAGCATATTATAAAATTATTATAGATCTAAATATTTTTTCAAAAACTATCCCCAAACATTTTTCAATTTGCATATCAGGGACAAGTAAGATTCACCAATGCTTCTAAACTTTTAGATAAATTTCCATAAAATTTTCCCTTCTGAGTGAACTCTTTCAAGGATCACTTGCGCTCGACTATCCTTATCATGAAAGGTGGCTTTGGTGTACTTCTCAAGTGGACACCCTTTGCATGTATTTGTCTACTCTAGTGCACCCTTGGGAAGTCTTATAAAAATCTGTTGCATGATCTTCAAAGATCCATGGTGCAAATGGCTCAATCTTCTATGCCATAATTCACTGATATATCAGCTCTAGACCTTCTCTGCTTTTGTGCTCAATGTTGCACAATCTTCTACATCCAGTTTTTAGAGGTTCTTCACCCGAACCGTGATCTTCTTCACTTTTCCAGTGGTTATGATGTATGAAATCCTTTCCTTTTCTAAATATCACATCATAACCATGGTCTTCCAACATATCAACTAAAACTAAATTCTTCTTCAGACCTAGAACATACATGACATCTTTCAATATGAGAGGAGAACCATGATCCCTCTAAAAATTCATAGTACTGATGTCGGTTGCACTATACCTTCCATCATCTCCCATCTTGATATGCATCTCGAGGTCTGTCTCCTCCAAGTCACTGAAAAATTATTTGTTTCCCATCATATGGAATGAGGCTCCATTATCCAGATACCACACACTACCCATCACCGATGTCACCATGCATGCAATGGCTTCTTGTTGGCCTTCTTGTGCGGAAAATTTGTGGCATAGTATCCCAGCTCATGAAAGTGAAAACTTTTAATCTTAGACAAGTCCTTCATCTTACCTCCTTGAATGGAAGCTCCTTTGGATTGGAATTTCTTTTATTTCCCTTTCTTCACGTTTACAACTAAGGCACATTTATCCTCATCATCATTCTTGGAAGAGGTTCCATCTCTGGTGCTCTGCCTTATCTCTTCTTACACCAAGTCAGACCACAAACACTCCCACTTTGGTAGATGATCCCTCCCATTTATTGAATCCCAGTAGTTGTGCCAACTCTTGGGAAGGCCTAGAAGTGATAGGATGACTAGATCATCTTTAGAAACTATAATACCAATTCTCCCAAGCTCATCCTGACATTGGGTGAACCTTCTCAAGTATTGTGGTATTCTGTCACCCTTCTCCATCTTGATCTTCCAAGGCTTTTCCTTTAGTGCCAACTTCCTGTGGTCACTACTATTTTGAAACAAGTTAATCAAGTCTTTCCACATTGCATATGGTGTATCCTTCCTATGGAGGTTCGAGACAATATGATCCTGAATTCCTTCTAGTATGATCCTTCTTGCCTTTGCAGCACATTTCTTCCACTCTGCCATATCTTGAGCATCTGTTGTTGAAATATTAGCAATATCGTTGTCTATGAATTCCTTCAGCCAATTATCTTCCAACACTACCTCCATCATGTCCTTCCAAGAAATATAATTTGAACTACCCTCAAGGGTATATTCAAGCCTCAATTCTTAGAATAACATCCTGCTGGATTTGAAGAATGATCTTGCAAATTTGATTTCACCTGAAAAGACTAACTCATATTTTTCTCTTCTATAGTGATTTTTTCTCTGATACCATGTAGAAATTCCTTGTAGATTCAAATTACTTATGTGATTTTCTAAGATAAAAGACTTGAATCTAATCTACTCATCAGTAGAAACAATTAATCGACCGAGAAATCATGAAGCATACAAGAGAAAGAATTTAATCAACACATTACACAATTATTTCTTGGGGAAATACACAACTAAAAGCCCCTACTATCTTTATATTGCATTCGTTAGAAAATATCAAAAGATTACAATGCTTTGTTCAAGACTAAGCAACCTCTACACTATCTAAATCTGTCTCACTCCTTCCTAGAAAAGCCTAGGCCAAGTCCCTATTTCCTTGTGATTTTTTCTTGGCAATTAGCCCCTCTTAATTAGGGAAATTGATCAATTTGTATTGCACAATCCTTATAGGCCTTCCTCTGACTACATGCACCACCTGTACAATTTGGATGATTACACAATTGATAGTACACTTCCATTGAACTCCAATCTCAACTAGGTAACTCTCATACTTGACATGCATGATTTATTTATGAGTGAATCATCAGTTAAATGGTTGAACACATGAAGCAACACCCCACTATCTGACCTCGTACTAGTTCCTCCATCAGTTGGAACTAGTTTAACTGACTTTAACTTAGTTAATTGAATTAATTAATTACAACTCAAAATAAACTCAACCAAGGCTCCTATAAAGTAGGAGACACTCTACATGACCCAAGTTAGACCCTCAACTTGATTTAACAGATCCAACTAAGTCAAATTAACTTAGTTAACTCATATAACTTATCTTTTGATGTGGAATTACAATTTTATTCCAAATTTAATTCAAGGGAAAATTAAATAAGGATTTTTCTTGTTGCCATTTTCAAAAATGTACTTCACCATTGAACCCTTTTTTTTAGATTTATCAATTGGATAAATAATGTATTTCTCTTTGTATCCTCATAATGTGATACCAATTCTTCTGCAAAAATTTTCCATGTAACAAGCGATTTACGAGAAAAAATCCATATGTACCACATAAATTGATTTTGTTTTAAATATAAAGATGCAATGCGTACCTTTTTTGTGTGTGGTACATCATGTAGATTAAATAATCTCTCCATCTATAGTATCCATGTTACCAAATCTTTGCCATCAAACTTCCTGATATCTATGTTTGGAATGTGGTGGGTCTTAAATCCAATGTTGGAGTCTCTAAAATTGTATTTCACATTCCTTTTTTCCTCATCTTGATTTTCATGGAGTACCTTGTCACCACTAGAAAGCATTTATTGTAACAACTTTGTCAAACCTTCCTTCAAACCTTCCATGTCTGCTTTTAAACCATTCTTAAAATATTCCATGTTTCAATTCATATTTTCTTCTATACCATCCATCTTAGCTTCCAATTCATTTTTTGTTACTCTTTGAGAGAGAAAATTTTGTTGCACTTGGTCTTGTAATTTTGATATATCACGTCGCATTTCTTCCTCTTCTTCACGCGTCATAGCAGAGTTTTCTGGTTGCTTACTAGGTGTGTCCATTTTTTTTGTTTCAAGGAATTTCAGAATAGAACAATGATATCTATGCTTCACTATGCCCTTTGAATCACTTCACATTGTTTTTTCAAACAAAAGTTATGCAAATTTTTAAAAAATACACATATTTTTCTTTATTTTTAGGAGCTCAATATTGAAATTATTATATCTCTTTAACTTTGGATCTCTAAGGTTTGAAATTTAATTTTGTGGTAGCCCACTGAATCTTCTTTCTAACATCACAAGTTTTACCAAGATTAGATTCTTCAAGAAAACGTTATGCCCAATATCCCACAATGACCTGATTTAATAGAGCGAATATTTACTGAGTTCCACGTATCACAATTTCTTCCTTCATCGATGAAAATGATACAAAAAAAACTATAGTCTGTGTGATTTCCGTCACTTTTTACAAAATTCAAATCCAATGCTGAGAGAAAAATTTATGACGATTTTCCCTAGGTCACCAGTTTGAGATTGAATTTCGAAGCCTGCAAAAACCCTAACGTCTTATGACCATATCTTATAAAGTATAGAGAACCAAGATCTGAAATGTTTACATGAAGTTAACCAATATTTCGTATGGGGTCAAAATTTCAGCTTCTAAAGAAATATATAAAATAATTTATGGAAACAATACCAAGATGGCCTATTTGGAGCAGCAAAACCCTAGAATCCAAAGCTTTGATACCAAATGTTATGCAGCCATCTCACAAAACATAAGAAAAGATATATCAACGATTTGAGAAATAGATTCTTATAGGGGGAAACCTACTTTACATCACATAAATGAACAATTCTTGGATGATACATAGGAGTATAAGGGGTCACAATGTAATCAAAGCCTACATAACAATAATAATGTAAGGGCACAACAATACCAATAATGGGCTTCTATGGGGCACAAAAATTACAATATGGGGCCTACACTAACAATAACAATAAGGGGCTACACTAGTATTATATGGACCTAACAAAATATGTTCCATAGTTATTTTGATAATTAAATGACTGGTAATATGGAAGAAGTTGCATTGAAAGAAGAAATAAAATGCGTGAGCTTGTATTTCAAAAATCCTAAGATCCTGGGTCCTGACGGTTGGACTATAGAGTTCCACCTTTTGGTATATGATCTTGTGAGGTTAGTGGAGGAATTCCATGTTTCTAGAAAAATGTTGGGGGGGGGGATTAACTCAACTTCTATTGAATTTATCCCAAAAAGGAATTATCCCATCTCCTTGAAATAATTTATATCCATTTCTTTATGCAATCTTATTTATAAGCTCATTCAAAAAATCATCACAAATAGGTTAATAGTGTGCTTGTCTAAGGTAATGTCAAAAGAGTAGTTTTTATGTATTTATTTAATCAATAGATTCTAGATGTAGTTGTCTTATCTAATGAAGATATCCATTCATTAAAATTGAATAAGATTCCAAGAGTAGTCTTGAAGATAAAACTCCAAACAACTATGAGAAGGTGCATTGGATTTATCTATGATTGATCTTGCTTCAAATGGGGATGATGCTTGCTACTATTGACTAGATCCTTGGATCTATGTGTCTTTTGAAAATTATGTAGTGCCCATTAATGGATGCCATTTAGAATATTTCAAGGCCTCCAAAGGTTTAGTAAAAGGCTTCATATTGCCTCCTTTTATTTTTCTTCTGATAGTTGAAGGACTAAGAAATATGATGTCAACAACCAAGATATATAATGTAATAAAAGGCATAAAAGTTCCCAATGGAATCTCCTCAACCTATCTCCTATTCCATGATGGTATCTTAATGCAATGAAAGCTTATCTAGAGAATGGGGGGACATTAAAGGGATTTTGGGTATATTATGTTTAGCTAAAACATGAATAAAGACAAATCAATGCAAGTTAAATATGTTATTTTTGAATTGGTTCCTAAACTAGAAACACACTTGAGTTTTATCTTCCCTTATTCTTCAAATCACTTGGACAAATGATTAAAAGATTTAGGATAATTCATAAAATTGAATGATTACAAATTTGTTTATTGTGAGTGGTTATATAAGAAGATAAATGTTGGGTTTCCTATTGATGTTTGAGTTGATTTTTTCGTAGAGGCAATTTAGTTCTTGTGAAATTATTCTTACAAAGTATTCCTATATATTGGTTACCATTATCACATGTCCCACAAATTATCTTGGATAGGATAAGGAAAATTTATTTATCTTTCTTTGGACTATAAAAGAAACTGAAAAAGGGAATCCCTTTGGTTAAGAGGTTTACTATAGCAAAACCAAAGGCCTTTGGTAGTTGGGATATCAAAACATCTATCTTTTTGGTTAAGATTTGGTTGAAAAATCCTTATGGAGGCTACTCTTGAATGAAGGTCTTTGGGGAAAATAATGAGGAGTAAATATTTCAATGGTAGTTTGACAAAAACCTAGCCCAAAACTAATAATAAATCTCTGAAGGGAGCCTCTAATGTTTGTAAGGGACTAGTCCATGCGTTCCCTTATTAGATAGATGAATGTCCTAGAAAATAGGAAAGGGGGGAATTTTGAAACAAGGAGAATATCCTCGGGTCAATACTACAAGGAATTATAAACTTACATAAGAGTTGAAGCACGTTTCACATTCTCAAGAGGAATCAATGAATCATCTATTTATCTTGTGCTATTTTGTTGCTTAGGTTTGGAGGGATGTTCTAGGATCATTAAATTATATAGGCTAGTGGATACATGAAACTCTACTCTAATGCTTTAAATCCTACATATAAGACCCTTTGAAAAAACTATATAGATAATTTATCCATTATGTGATGTGGAGTATTTGACTAGTTAGGAACATGGTTATTTTCAAAGGAGTAGGATGAGGTTCCTCAGTTGTGATGCTTAAAATAAAAAAATATTTCGAATAATGATCTTAAATGAATATTCAAAGGCCTACTTTCTTCTTAAAAGAACATTCAATTAACATACATGAGCCATGGGGTTTTTTTGATGGTTCAAGCCAAGGTTCCTTGGGCTTATGTAGGGATGGAGCTATTTTTTTCCTTTCTCCATCATATTACTATACACTAAAGTGGTGGGTAGGGAAAAAAACTATAGAGTTGAACTATTTTCTTTACGAATATCATACATTTTTTCACTCGACAAAGGTATAAGATCACCCCAAGTGTTGGGTGACTTGAAGATTGTTGTTGGTTGGTTAAATAGGAAATTCCAGATCTGTAACTTGGTATTAAATACTTTTCTATAGTGAATTTGAGAAGTTTGGAATGATTTCATGTCTTTTTCTACTAACCATACATTTATAAAGTTCAATAAACAAGTGCATTCTCTTTCAAAGAAGGCGTTATCTCTCTAGGAAGCCTTGTTGTTTATTCAAGAATTGAGGGAAGGTGCTAGGCTCCCCAAAATATCACAACCTCTATTTTGATTCCTATGGACATTGGTATCATTCTATGGAAGGATTTGGGAGTATATGTTGTAGTTAACCTTTCATATATGTTTCATGGGTAATAATGTCTGAAGGAAGACTATAATAGTTTTTGTATAGGAAATTTTATTTCCAAGTTCAAGTTTCAATTTCCAAATTATTTTTGATCTTGAAATGAGATTCCAGAATCCCATATGTATATTTTTATTTGACGTTTGAAATATAAAATATATGATTTTTTCCTTCTTTGGAAAAAAAGTGCACTAGAATTGTCTAGCATGTTTTAGGGAGAGAGAAACAAAACCATAGAAGAGGGGAACACAAATAATATAGTCATGATAAGAATAATCACTTCTATAAAATAATGATGCCAATGATCACAATATCATATTATCACACAATATGATTTTACAAATAAATTTTGAGTTTTGAGATAATATACCAATAAAGTAATGTGTCTTCTTAAGATGATTTATAGGCCCACATTACTGTGTACTCCCCAAGAGTATTATTTGGCATGCATATCAATGTTGATGATGTTTAACTTAAATATAACATAAAATTATGCTAATGATGACATTATATATAATTAATGCCTAACAAAATGCATTAATGACACAGAATGATATGGTTAGGACCATATGTGAAGATTACACCATTCTCAATACAACCCTTTAGATTTAACAAGCAACCACAAAGAGAAATGGTTAATATATGTATAGATACCCAACTCAATAAGCAACAACTAATGTTTAAATAGGAAGGAGAGTGGGTGTTGGGTCTCCAAAATGTCATCTTTTTCATCATTTTTCATTCAATTTTAACCATACTCCACTATATTATAACCTTACACTAAGACCATTTTCATGATCATATATGGGTTTATATTTATTATTTTTCAAAGTATTATTTTAGTATTTTGAGTGAATTTATGGTTAAATATTAGAAAAATAACATGTATTCACTTATATATAAAAGTTGGACGAGTGTTGTGATGTGTGTAGGCAGATTTGAAGATCCCAACAAAATTATATTTGGACTCTAAGTCTGAAATTCGAATTTCTTCTTCAAACTCTTGAAGATTTGAAGAAAATTTGAGATAATTGTTCAAACACATTTGAAGGAGAAAAATCATGAAAGTTTTGATAATATTTCTTATCAAATATTTTAGATATTTGTGTTACTTTCTAGATGTTAGCACATGGTTGTAACCAAATGGGATATTTATGGTTCTAAGAGAGATTTGTGGATTTACATTTATTAATTAGTTATCTTAGTTTTTGTATAAATAAGAGTGTCTTCTCCATTCAAAAGGGAGGAACTCTTGGAGCATAATTCCAAACTATGATGGAGTAAAATACATTTGATAAGTTCCCGTGTTATTTATTTTAGAGTTTTATATTATTATTTTGTTGTAATATATAGTTTTATCACGTAGTTTCGTAATATATGTTTTTTATATTAATTTATTTATGTTTTAATTTAGTTTCTTTTGCATATCAACAATAGCACTTTGTTTAATGTTGCAATTATGAGCTTTCAACACTTGATCAAAGATGATGATTTAGATTAACAAAAATTTTCGAGTAGCCAACCTCTGATGCAGGTTTTGGCCAAAATAAGACACAACTTAAAAGACTAAAACACGGGGTTTATGCAAAATTTGCCAATTTAGTTAGCGCAAGGAAATTTCTTCAAAATAGTGCATGCTTTTGGAGATATTCAAGGATCTTTAAAATGTAATCTTTCAAATTTCGTGTTGTGGCGAGTAAATATATCAATAGAAGAAAGAATTTGGATTGTCCATCAAATTAAGAATGAGATCACTCATTTTGAACCTAAATCAATTTAGTTTTTTAAGTCATCACATTTCTCTAATAATTCTTTAATCTTTTTAATTAAGAAAAAATTTACATTTCAATGATCACTTAGGATTTGATTTATTTATTTGCTTTATATACTTTATTTTCAAGTTTCTAATTGTCACTGTAGTCTTTTCCATATTGCAATCAAGTGCTTGCGAAATATAAAAATACAAAAAAAAATAAAAATTCTAAAACATTCTCATTTGTAATTAGAGTTGCTTTCTTTGATAGAAATAGATTTCAAATGTTTTCTAGATTAAGTTTACAAACTTTCATAAATTAAATTTACTTACTATTATAGATTAGAGATTTCCATGCTTTCATAGATTAAGTTTATATGCTTTCCTAGATTAATTTTTCAATGCTTCCTATATTAATCCTTCAATGCTTTTCTAGATTAATATTGCATTTCATGTCATTTAATTTGTTTTTATAGAGTATAATTTTTTTTCATTGCATTTTTTTTTAGAATTGAAAACTAAACTCCTAGCATATACTGTGCCGTATAATTCACAAATTTACGATCCTGGATTGATAATGTAATGTAAAGTAATTTAAAGCACAATTAAATTACCCAACATTTTGGCATCGTTGCTGGGGAAGTATACATAGGATTTAGTTTTCAATTTAGATTGTTTTTTAATTTATGCAAATTTGGAAAAGAGAGATAGTAAGACGAGAGGTAAGAACGTTCACATCACCATTGTAAGGTATCTCTTAACATTAGTTGATGAACTTCATATAATTCTTAGTTGCATTCATTTTTGGTTGCATAAGTTTAATTTCATTCATTTTAGAGTGAATTCTAGTAGTAAATTCATAGCAGAAAAAAACTTCAAAAAAAAATAATAATTCCACAATCACATACCATCCCCACTAGATCACGTGGTGCAGTAAGAACCACATCACCATCCACATCATAAGTTCCTACTTTTGCAGGTCGAAGAAAACTGCCTCCTGGAGGTGGAAAACGTGGTAGAGGAGGTAGAAAAAATGGATGGAAATGATAACAATGAAGGAGATCCTTTTGGATTTCCCATTCAGGATACTGATATAAATGTTAAAATGAAAAACATTTCTCCATATATACTTTCCAACTTCCATGGTATGAGATTAGAAGACTCAAAAATATTTCTTTTTGAATTTGAAATAATTTGTGGATATTATAATTACTTTTTTTTTTTTGTAAAGTTAAGCAGATTATATTAGTTTTGATGGATAAAAATACATAGATTCCTGGGAGTCAATGTGACCTCCCGGAGATATTGCTTCCAATGGATATATTCGCTGAAGATTTTCGTTTCCAGAGACCGGTGTGACCCGGATTTACGATTCTCGACAGTTGAACTGCGGTGGCTGAATTTAATACTCCGTGACTTCTCATAACTTCATTAATATTCGAAGGAGAATCATTTCTCTGCAAAGGTAGGCACTCAGAGTAATGCTGAACAGGTGTTTCAATTTCTGACTCCACCCCTCCTGTCCTCGGAAAGCTGAAGTTGATCACGTCTGAGATGCCATTGAGATGATCATTAGAATCCTCTAGATTGTCATTTTGTTCTCTGTACATGTAGCTGAGCGGACCGAAATCAGCTCGCCCTTTGATATTGCATATACGGCACAAAAGTAGTGGCATTTTTGGCAACAGTTGCTGGTACATGAGGGCCCTTGATTCTCCTGGAGAAAAACAGGGATGAGGAAGAATGCAGATATGAACTAAATAAATAAATGCATTCTTCCTCCTGGATATAAATAGGGATGCTGCTTGAATTTGGATATTATAATTACTTATTAGATGCTCAAAAATTGAAATTGTTTTCGGCTACATTGAATGATAGAGCTCTTAAATGGTTCATATGTTTAGGGACTAATTCAATAAGATCATGGAATGATATGAAAATTACATTTCTAGAAAAATATAAAGACTATTGTATACATCATGATCTTAAAGAGGAAATATTTAAAATGAATCAAAAAGAAGATGAGAGCCTTGAGGATTTGGTAGAGAGATTTATGTATAATTTTAAGAGGGAAAAATTATACAACTTAGGATTTGATACATTAAAAACGTTCTTACTTAAAGAAATTAGAGATGAATGGATTGATATTCTTAATATCATTGGCAAAGGGGATGTTTCTCTATTATTTTCAAGACATTTTTGCACTATGTAATCAATATCAAAAGGAAAAACAGAGTATGGTAGATCCCCTCAAGATTCAATAAGTGTGTTAGCATCAGAGTTGGTAAGTCGAGTTGAACTTGGAAATTTTCTTGATAATTTTAAAATAGATATTCTTGGTAATTTAAGTGAACATATTGATATGCTAAGAGTGAAAAATAAGCAAAAGACTGAGAATGTGTCTTTGTCTATAATTTTCCCTAAATGTAGAAAGAAACATGCTTTGCTTGAATGCCCAATTGATAAGATTGAAATTTGTGTCATATGCACATAATCGCATGTACTAAGGAATTTCCATCATTACCGCTGTTGAAGGTAGTTTACCAAAATGATAATGGAGCAAATCAAGCACCAAAGAAGCTCTCTTATGTAGCTCCAAGAAGACCTTGGCAGCCTTATCAAATCGGTATGATGCAAGATCATAGTTCAAAATTTCAAGTTTATGCACAACAATGTTGATGTAATTGGAGCACGTCCTTTCCTTGGAAATCTTGGCCATTTCAATCCCAACCTCAAAATCTATATTGGCAGCAAGGTTGGCAAGAGCCTTATGGAAGGAATCCACCATATCCTCAATCTTTTCCTCACTATCCTCAATACCAATCTCAATGCTATCCATACCATTCACCTCCACCACAAAATCATTTTCAACCTCAGTTGACCTCAATTCAACCTTTCTCATTACCACCTATGCAAGCACCCCAAAGATCCATTCCCACTCAACTACCTACACAACCATTTCTGATCCACAACAATAAAATAACTTAGTCCACTTACAATTATGAGGTACAAAATATTCAAACAACTCCTTTTGATCTAAATGATATTCATCTTAGATCAGGAAGAGTATTGCAAAAAAAGGATTCTCTAGCTGTCATTGAAGAACAACATCCAGAAGAAGAAGATTCAGATGATGTCTAGGAATCATGGATGCTTGTTGATGAAGAGAAGTTGTTGGAACCTGAGATTGAAGAGTTTCTTACATGCATGTAACCATATTATATGAACGAGAATCACATCTTTGAAGACTTGGATGGAATGATAGAAAGAAGCCAAAGAAGAAAAGATTACATTGAATCTTAGTTCAAGATAGTCATCGGATCCCAGTTCTCAATTCTTCAATATTTTCTGACATCATCCCAATCAAGGCAGTTGGTCTCTCATATATTGGTATATATCAAAATGTATCTTTAAAACCTACATACGAGTTTATTTGTCATCACATTACACACATGGTTCCATTAGAAGTATTCCTATACTTGAAAGATATTTTCTTTTTAAAATTAGAGTAGGATAGAATAAAAAAAAGGAAAAAAAATATAAAAACAAATAAATAAATAAAGAGAAGAAAAGAAAATAAAAGAAAATAAAAAAAAAGTCTTGTTGTGAAAACTAGTTCACTAGTACAATTGGCTTTGCTGAAAACTAGACAATTGATGAGCAAAGTTCACAATAAGTTATGTCATTTCATGTTGGTTTCAATATTTCATTATGGTTCTTCAAATTATTTTTGGTTCTATGCTCGAGTTGGCCGATGTTGGATTCCTTAAGGCCCACCTATGAATGGATCTTGTTCCATCGACTTTAACACTTTATCTAGGACCAAGATCAGAGATTATTTTAAGTGTCTTGGAGCTTGCATACATCAATGGAAAGCCTCTTCGCTGACAAAAATGAGAATACAACAATGTCTCTTGATTGTTAGATCTTGTTGGTGACTCGACTTCAACACATTTATTCGTACCTGTCAAGATGCACTCTTGTACCTTGACACTCATTTACATTATTGGTGAGTTGTCTCACATTGGTTAACGATTGACATTAATGGTTGGTAATCCAATGAATTATTTGTATGTTCAACTTCAACTAAATCCATTCACATAAATTGAATTGTAATATTTGGGTTTATATGTGAAGGTTATATGGTTTATGATATCAACAATAACTTATAGCAGTGTTCCAATAAATCAAGGTTCAATTTCTAGTTCCAGTAATAAGAAGGAACGAAGGCTCCAATTTCATATTTCATCCTTTTTCATACAACCAAGAGAAAAGAAGAATCATATCAAATTCTTTCACTTCACATTCCATGATCATCAGTAGCAACCAAGATCTCCTAGATGCATAGCCTATGAACTTTTCAAGTAGGTGAAGGTATGTTGTTTTCTAATATTTAATCAATAATTCCTTGAATGCTAAAAGACATTTATTTGAAAAATGTCCCATATGACATTTCTTTCCCCATTTTTCAAACAGAGAAAACACCTTTAGTTGGGTAGGGGGTAGTTATTCATTACCATTTTTCAATTCCATATTAAATAACCTCATATATTTTTGACCAACATGTTTCACCCAATTGAATGTTGTTGTTCTTTAATTCAAAGATGAATATGTTTTGGAATGATTTAGACTATAAGAAAAGTTCAATTGATATGTATATAAATGGGTCTTCATTGTGAATGTATTTTCAAGTATTATTTGTTACAACAAGAATAAAAGTAAAGCAAAAGTCTTGTTACACAAGAACCAACACTCACAATACTTGTGGTTGCCACACAAGAACCAACCATAAGAGATGCAACTTAGATATCTTTCAATAAGGCTCCATAATAGCAAGTTCTAGAGAAAAATAAAGAATTGAAGAAGACTTTGTAAAAGATGCAAATTTTGTAAAAGTATCTCAAGTCACAAAACGACTTGTTGATAAAACATAATCTTTCACTCCAAAAGGCTACATAAAATGAGATGAATTTAGTTCATGAGAATCAATGCAAGGTTGCATGAGGACATGCAACATCTTTAGTTGTTGGGGGGGAGGGGGATGTTGGGTCTCCAAAATGTCATATTGTTCATCATTTTTTCATTCATTTTTAACCATATTCCCCTATATTATAACCTTACACTAAGACCATTTTTATGATCATATATGGGTTTATCATTATTATTTTCCAAAACATTATTTTAGTATTTTGAGTGAATTTATGGCTAAATATTAGAAAAATAACATGTATTCACTTATATATAAAAGTTGGATGAGTCTTTTGATGTGTGTAGGCATATTTGAAGATTCCAACAATGTCATATTTGGACTATAAGTCTCGAATTCGAATTTCCTCTTCAAACTCTTGAATATTTGAGATAATCATTCAAGCACATTTGAGGGAGAAAAATAATAATTTTTTATAAGATTTCTTATCAAGTATTTTAGAGATTTGTGTTACTTGCCAGATGTTAGCACATGGTTGTAACAACATGAGATATTTGTGGATCTACACTTATTAATTAGTTATCTTAGTTTTTGTATAAATAGGAGTGCCTTCTCCATTCAAAAGGGAGGAACTCTTGGAGCATGATTCCAAACTATGATGGAGAAAATACATTTGATAAGTTCTTGTGTTGTTTATTTTAGAGTTTTATATTCTTATTTGTTGTAATATATAGTTTTATAATTCATGTAGTTTCATAATATATGTTTTTTATATTAGTATTATTATGTTTTAATTTAGTTTCTTTTGCAGATCAACAATAGCACTTTGTTTAATGTTGCAATTGTGAGCTTTCAACATTTGATCAAAGATGGTGATTTAGATTAACAACAATTTTCGAGCAGGCAACTTCTAACACATTTTCTGGCCAAAATAAGATAGACCTTGAAAAAATAAAACATGGGTATTGTGTAGAATGAGCCAATAGTTGTAGTGAAGATTTTTCTTCAAAACAGTGATCAATTTTGGAGATATTCAAAGATCTTTAAAATGATTTTTTTTTTTTAGATTTTGTGTTGCGACCAGCAAATATATCAATAGAAAAAATAATTTAAGTTGTCCATCAACTTAAGAAAGAGATCACTCATTCTGAACCTAAATCAATCTAGTTTTTTAAGTCATCACAATTCTCTAATAATTCTTTAATCTAATTAAGCAAATTCTTTCGGTAGAAGCTTGAAAATAAATAAATAAATAAATAAATAAAATTATTTAATCTTTTTAATTAAGAAATAATTTACATTTCAACGATCACTTAGGATTTGATTTATTTATTTGTTTTAGATGCTTTATTTTCAAGTTTCTCATTGTCACTTCATTCTTTTATATATATATATATATATATATATAAAATATTATCAATTTTTTATTAGAGTTATTTTATTTCATAGAAATAAATTTCAAATATTTTCTAGATTAAATTTACAAGATTTCATAGATTAAATTTATTCACTGTTATAGATTAGAGATTTCCATGATTTCATATATTAAATTTACATGCTTTCCTAGAATAATTTTTCAATTCTTTCCTAGATTAATCCTCCAATTCTTTTCTAGATTAATCCTTCAATTCTTTTCTAGATTAATATTTCATTTTATGTCATTTAATTTGTTTTTATAGAGTAGAAATATCTTTCATTGCAATTTTTTTTAGAATTGAAAACTAAACTCCTAACATATATTGTGCCATATACTTCACAAGTTTACGATCCCGGATTGACAATGTAATGTAAAGTAATTTAAAGTACGATTAAATTACCCAACAATGGGTTTATGGATACCCAACAAAAATAGGTTATTTGTAGCCAAGAAACGATGTTAGTGGATTTTTGTATATACAACTCAAAGTAGAGTCGACCATATTCACAACACCACCCCTCAACTTGAATAAAAGGCTTTACATGACCATGGGGTCTTCACTAAATGTACTTGTGACATAGTGTGTGTGCTCATGGGATATTAAATAATGCTCCTAATTTCACTAGGTATTTATAAATATCTCCCAAATTCTTTTTGTTGAACACCCCTCCCCCCAACCCTCACCACACTCCACCCCTCACAATACATATTTCCAATAAAAAAATCCCTTTATTTTTACTATACACCTATTTTTTATAACCCCCAAGACCTCTTAACTACCCCTGTCCCCAATCCCACACCAATACCTACATTATATTGACTTTATTTTTCATAACTTAAAAATCCACTTTATGAATGAATGTGATAAGATGTGAACAAGGAGAAGGTTTAATGTACATCATAATCCCCCATTAATATTAAGTGCAAGGTATATAGAGGGATATTAACTGCTATGATCGGGATATCTCCAACACCAATACAAATCGACTACCTAATGAATGTGACATTTGGTATCAATATAGAAGAAGCATCCATTATATAATGTTAATCAACTAAAGTCACAAAGGGTATCACAAGTTGTATCTAATCACAATTTTATTGTTTAGTGCATCAAAAAGGATCAACATCATAGTGTGGAAGGAAGATGTTAATTGAAATTTGCCAAGAAACATTTGTAAAAACAGTGGAATAGATCCTATGAACTTATGGATATAGATGACATCTAAGAAGACGAGGAAGTACTTAGTTTCCCCATAAGAATCAATGGTCATAAGCCATAAAATGTCACTATGAACCAACTCCAATAACCAAGAGGCATTCCTCACATCACAATAAAATCAATCATCCACTATAGTGTATTTTTTTAGGGATTCAAATAGTATACCTAGGTATAGTATTCTAGGTAGTTATTTTGGTTTGAAAAATCATACATATGGATATGTGGGAAAATATTCAATAAAAATAACATATCATTTACTAATAAAACTTGTAAATTTTAGCGAATATTATCGATTTAATTATATGTAAAAAATTAAGAAAATTTTAGAACGAAAATGATTAATTGTTGAATATTTTTTAAGAAAATGACCAATAATAGCTATTTGGAAAAAATTCACACATCAAAATTACCCTAATCAAATAGAAAAATTACCTAAATTACTATAACATAAACAGGGTCTCTATATCTGGTAGATTCAATAATAAGATCATCACATTTTAAATCAAGGCCCAAAAATACACCACCATATTGTATGTTGTAACCCTATGCAATTAATTGTCACAAACATATTCTTAATAAAATCAGAAAAGATACAATGGAAAACACACAAATTTACATAGAGATTTTATCTTGGAAACCCAAAATTGGGAAAACCAATTTTTTTCATTAAATTATATATTTAATAATACAATACAATACCACATCCTGCAGTGTGCATGAACCACCAAGCCAATCGTAGTTCGATAAATGAAACTAAAAAAGCATAGGAAAAACCACCATGCACCACAAAATCACTTTTAGCAAAATCGTGGGAAAAAAACCACCAATAATGGATGCAAAAGACCGCCCAAGTTTTTTTTTTGTTGTACATGTAAGTTGTGCAAAGAAAATAACACATAACCAAAATGTATGCATATTATAAGGAGAATAAATCAAGTCCAATAACAATTTCGAATAGTTCCTTATGGAATGTATGCCAATAACAAGAAGTATATCACACTATAATAGAGAAAGATCCAATATAACAAGATGAGAACAATACATAGAAGAATAGCTAGAAAGAGGTACTAGAAATGGTCCTAGAGATCGATAAATAGAAACTACATCAAATACAACATATATATTGGAAGGATCATAAACACAATATTCTCTAATATGGTCCCATGTGACTTGCTCCAAAAAACCTTAAATAAAATTGATGAAGTCATACCTTCATCAGGAGTTCAAAACAATACATCAATACCATAGATTACACAACTAAATGTGCATTATTAATTGTTTTATCAAATATCATATAGAAGATCCATGTCATAAATTATTACTTCTACAATATCCATACTCAAACATAACCAACACCCTCCATTTTTGACTTATTTATTTCAAATAATGAGGACCCTTTCCATAAATTTTTGGCTAAATCACCTTTTAATATTTTCTTTTGGTTAAGTGTCCTACAATTTTACTATTTTTTCATTTTCGTTGGATTTATATATTGATTGCTTCATTGTGTTCGACTTTTTGTTAGCTTTCCATTGGTACTCATTTCATCTCATTTGGTTACACAGTTTATAAACAATGCTAGTCTGAAATTTGATAATTTTTATTGCCTTGGTTAAAAAATGTACAAAATGTATAATATTTTATTTTTTGTAATTAAATTAGTAATTGATTATAAATATTAATTCCTATTCAATTTTCACAAATTTCTTATTTTTTACTAACAATCCTACAAAATCGCCCAACCAAATTGTACAATAATAAAATAATGTACTTTCAGTATCTCAGTAATTTATTCCAATTCCTAATTTTAAAAGAACTTATGAGACACAAAATATCAAAATTTCAAAGTGGTTGTAGTTCATTTTGTAGGATTTTTAATTACTAAAGTGGGCTCCACATCACCTTACCTCATCCCTTCATTCACAAAAAGACCCGATATAAAGTATCTATGATATTTCAAAATGTTCTAATATTCTATTTATATGTTGGGTTATTAGTTTTTACCAAAGGTTTCTCATCCTCATTAATTTAACAACCCATGAGATCAAGAACTTTGAAATATAAACCAAGTGGTTGTAGTTTATATAAAAAGAGAGACCCACCTCCACATGAGCCTCACCTCCCTCACCATACGTCACTCCCCACCTCATATTGGAACCCTGACACATATTGACATATCAAAACTTTTTTTTTATGACATCCGATATCCCTTATCCCTCTGACTTCCAATATCTCCCACGTCCTTATTAACACACTCCTCATCCATTAAAATCCTCCTCCATTTATCTTTTGATTCACTTATGAATCCAAAAGCCACTTAGGGTTTGTAAATCGTGATTTGTTTATTATAATTTATACTTAAGTTTTAATATAATATAATTTAAATTTAAATTAATTTAAATTTTAATCAATTAAATTTTGTTTTTAATTAGTTTGTAATTAATTTAGTTTAATGTTGTAATTACAATTAAATTAATATTAATTAAGTAATAACTGTTAATATAATGTAGGATTATATTTTTAAATTATAAATTCTTATTTTTGGCCGAGACAACAAATTTTTCAGAATTTTGGTAGTTTTGATTCTTCAACTTTGAAAGCTCATAAGTTGAGTTTTACTTGGCCAAATGAGGCCCAAGATGACTCATTGGATAGATAAAATCATGAAGAATATCTATGAAGTAGTTTCATAATCATATTTAATTATTTAATGAGTCTAAAATTTAACATAACATCAAGTTCTGAATTTTCAAACAAAATTAATTTTCTGAGTTTAATTTTTTGCAATTTCATTTGCTCATAACCTCTATTGAATGCAAATCCATTCAACTATCATCCCCTTGACTAATTATATCTTTATAGGGATCAATGTAAAGCTCATATTTTATTTTATTTATTTATTTAATTAGGTTTTAATTGAATATGTTTTATTTTCTAGATTTGGTATTTTTATTTTAATTTGTATTTTAATTGAATTTTTATTGACTTTGGAAAAAAAACAATTGAAGAGATGAGGAAAATAATATTTCAATCAATGATATTTCTCCAACAATAGAAGAAAAGGAATTTGGACCAATGAAAGTTGTTGGAGCAAAATTACTCTTCAACAACTCTCCTATTTGAAATTCATTTTTTAAATTATAAATAGTGGTTTGTAGAATGTACAAAGGGGCTTCTCTCTTCTGCAATTTTATAATTGCTAAAGAACTATTGTAATAAGGGTTTCAAGTTGTAGGTAAAGATGATCAATCTCAGATTTGAGGAATATTGAGATTTGTCTTTTTCTTTTTTGAATTGTGTATGAGAGTCAAAGCTTGCACTATTGTAGCTCTTGCTTTTAGCACCATAGTTTATGCTTTGGAGAAGATTGTAGGAGATCAGATTCAATGAACACAGCAGGAAAATAGGTTCAAATTTATTTGTATTAGAAACACTATTATTTTTAATATGAAATTCATTTTTGATGACATAATTATGTTAATTGGATTTATATTACGCACTATTGTAGATATGAACTCATGTCTTATAGATTAGCTATCTAATCTATTTGTTTCATAGATTTATTGTTAATTTCCTCTTATGATCTTATGCTTAAATCATATTTCTGAGTAACTATTTACTCAGAAATTTGTCATCTAATTTTGATTTAATTTCTATTGGCATTATGAGAACTACTTCCTAATTTTATTGGTTCATCATTGATTTAGATATAAGTTTTCCGGATTAATCACATAGCTAGGATTTTGTCGACATTTCAAACTAACTAATGTGGTTCATCCTCAGGATAAGGTGAGAATTCAATCGATCTAAAGGAATAAATAAGGATGATGCATCATTACCCAGAGTTAGCCGTAGAGAATTAGCTATTGGTAAATTAGTTAATAAAAAAATTAATAAAATATATTTAAATTAAAATATATAATTTTAATCTAATAATAAAATATTATATATTTAAATTAAAAACTAGTTGTTATAGATTATAAAATATTTTATTTTGGACTTTTCATCTCTCTGAATTTTGGATCGTCCTCTTCTTTTTATTATTTTTGCATTATTATTAAGTGTATTGATACTACTAAAATATGTATACCCCTAATAATATATCTTGATGTAACCTCCTTTTTAATTTATTAATATTAACAATTATTTACCTAAAACTCAAGCTTATATAATTCAAGATTTCTCTACGTCTATCTAAAGGAAATAAGCTAATCTCTGACAAATTATCATTGAAAATATTAATAAATAATCATATTAAATTATTCCCTACATCTAGTTTTCAACTAAATGGAGACAAGTCAACCCATAACAAATAAAAATATATAAATATTAATAGATATTATTAATAAATAATTATATCCAATAAATCAATAATATTGAAATACAATATTTTATACTCTATAACAACTAGTTTTTAATTTAAATATATAATATTTTATTATTAAATTAAAATTATATATTTTAATTTAAATATATTTTATTATTTTTCTCATTAACTAATTTACCAACAACTAATTCTCAACGGCTAACTCTGGATAATAATGCATCATTGCTATTTATTCCTTTAGATTGATTGATTTCTCACCTTGTCCTGAGGATGAACCACATTAGTTGGTTTGAAACGTCGACCAAATCCTAGCTATGTGATTAATCTAGAAACTTATATCTACATTATGGATCACAAAAGTCATAGATCTAGCATCATCAATTATTGTTAATAGATCTATAAACAACATGTTTGGTAAATTATAATATTATATAATTGAACCACTTCATTAGGCAAACATTCATCATAAACCAGGCGCGTTGAAATCTCAATCATTTAATTACTTTGCTTTTGGTTGGGTTAGATATATATCTTCCTAATCGAGATAGATTTAAGATTTTTTTCCTTTTGCTTGCACTTATATTTAATTCTACATTTCTAGAAGGCCTCTTATCAAAGAGGCAAAATTTAGTTATGGCTTGGCTGAGCCCCATATTAGGTTAAGGATAACTTTATTGCTTGATCAACAAGAGGGTTGTTCTAATGTCTCTTCTCTATTGGTAATTGAAAGTCATACTTTAAGCTAGTATAGATAGAGAGAAGGTAATTAGACCTAGTTTAACTAGGTTGAACCACTATTCCAAAAGGAAAAGGATCTGCTCTAAGTTTTCGACTAGGTGGTCTCCCTTATAATGTTGAGGCATAGATTTTTGAGCCTATAACATTTTTGGCGCTAGGAGAACCTAGTAAATTTTTTTCTGAGTATTTTCTTCTTAAATGTTTTATTTTATTACTATGGCCCCATGTAAAAGACTTCCTTGGAGTTTCTTTATTGGACCTCATCAAAATTTCACTCCAGTAAAGGCAGTCAAGGTCCCATCTCAGGTAAAATACAATGGTAAAACACCTTCTTTTAGTCATCTCTTTCAATTTATTTTAAGTTGTAATAATTTCAATATTGATGAAGATATTATTTGTAGGATCTTCACTCGTACTTTGATAGGAAAATCCAAAGACTGGTACTTATCACTTCCAGTTGCGTCTGTACGTAGTTGAGACAAATTTTCGAAGATTTTCCTTCACACATTTCCGAAATGTGATTACAAAAAGGTGTGTGATCAGTTATAAGAATTGTGTGGGATGGAAGGTGATACTTTGTATATGTTTTATGTTAGATTTAAATTAATTTTAATGCAATTTTGGTCCAAATATTTGCCTCCTCAATTCCAATTAATTGTAAGGTTCAAACATTTAGTGTCTCTTTCCTGTGATAACTATCAAGAACCAGAAGTATAGCCTTTGTTGATATTGATACACTTGCTGAAAATGACAACTTCAATTCTTCGCAAATTGAAATTACGAATGCCAGAAATGCTCCAAATTTACATAATGTTAATCAAGTAGAATTTCAACAAAATGCCCAATCTATTAGAACCAATCAACAACAACTAAATCAACAACAATTAAATCAACCAGAGATTGTAGACGATAAACAGTCTACCGTCGAAATTAATTCACGATTTGCTGATAATAAATTGTAAATGATGGAGCAGGACAACAACAATTCAATCAAATACATGATGCATCCAAATTGTATGTTTTGGAAAATTAGAAATCATCTATGCATGGAGAAACCTTCAGGTATATATCTTCAACTTCTTATTTTTCTCTCTACCCCGATATTTTTAACAATATTAATTTAATTCATGATCAATCAACAGTCACTTTCAATTAAAATTTTATTTTAAACAAAGAAATTAATATTAATAATGAATTATTAAAAATTGGTAGAGGAAATTTAATCGACAATTAAATTAATAAACCTGAAGATTCTCTTAATTTGGTAGTCAATCACTTGCTTGGTTCTGATTTATCTAATTCAGAGGAAAATAACACTTACGAAGTGACTTATGATTATGAATTAGAAAAAGAAAATACTCAACCTCTTTTCTCTTCGGAAATGATTTTCTCTGATTCCTTAGGTGAATATATTTTTGAAGATAAAGAGAATTTTAATCAAGGATTTATTCTGGTCCATTATAATTTTCAACATTCAATCATCATATTAATTTTGGTATTCAAAAACCTATCCCAATTTTTAATTCCCGCAACGATGAAATTCCCTTTTTGGATTATAAGCTTGAAATCTTCTCATTCCCACAAAAGAAATCAAACAATGAGTTTAACTTTATAATTTCTTTTGATGCTTGTGGAAAAAAATCTTTGCAAGTGAATCCCAACCATGTTGTAACATTATTTGTAACATTAATGTAAACTTGAATTTGCTTCATTTTCAGTTCCCTCGGTTTAAATTTATTTATCTTTTGAATCTCATTTTTGAATTTTTGAGCCTTGGTATTTTGAACATTCAAACTCTAGACACTCATCAGGTGCATCAATAACCATATATGAAAATCAATTTCAGAGTTTCAGGAAATGACATCAGCTACTTTTTATTTTGAAATTTTATTTGTTCATGTTTGATCAATTTATTTCTGATTTTCAAATAAGTTCATCACAAATTCTAGCACTTGAGAGTACACCATTTCATTCTGACTAACAGTGAAATACTTCTAGAAACCTTTTAAATACTCATCCATTCTTTATTGATCCATTTGAAAAATATCTTGAAGTTCCAGTACTCAGGAATATTTTTGGCTTTGATAGTGTTTGACAAGCTTCAATGATAAAAAATGTATCATTCAAGCCTAGCATGATGTTTCCTCTTTCTTCAAAATTCTTCCAATCATTCACTAAAATTCATGCTATTTTCTATGATCCTGTACGAAAAATTTTGAAAGAATTTCACTAGAATTTTTTTGTAAATAATTTTATTTCTCTCAATTTGTTAATTATACATAGTAGGTTGAATTTTTCTTTTTATAATTTAGTTTTAGTTTTACTCTTATTGATTGACTTGTACATACATGCAGGAGTTAAAATGAGAGAATGGTTACATTGGAAGTATGACTATACCTAGTCATGTTTCTTTTCGTTTAGTTAGAATTAGAGATAGATTAATTTAGATTTAGATTCCTTTTCTGTTTGCATTTATTTCATTATTTCAGATTTTTAATAAGCAAGTAATGAATCCGAGTTTTTCTTGGCATCCCCTTTCATTTTCTAGCAAAGTGGCTTAGAACATATCAAAGTTCTTATATAGTCGGATCATACACACTTGTGAAAGCACTTGATTGTCTTGTTTTTGCAAAAAACTTCATCACATTGTTAAAAATGTTTTTTAATCATATATGAAGAAATTCCAAGGAATTGCTACGACTTTGCAATTTTTTGATTCACAAGTATTTCTAAAAAAGCTCATTTTCACCACTCTTGTCCTTTGATGTAAATTTGAAGTGGATGCAATTAATAGTTCATTACTTAGCATTTTAGATTGAATAAATAGATGAAATTTGAACATATGCAAATTTTGAGAAATACATGGGAGAACTTGAAGATTCATGAGGTAAACTTACAATCAATATTCTTTTAGGTATGTATTAACAGGTTCATCTTCATATGTTGTTAGTTGTATTTTTTCATAGTTTATTTCTTATTTTTGTTTTGTATCTTTTGTAGGTCTTCATTTGCTTGATTTTGGATACTTGAAATAAGCAAGCATCCAACCCTTTCTAAATCTACAACATGTTCAGGCAATAATTTGTTGTTTTGTCAGAATTTGGGTGTTCTTTAGTTTTGCTTCTATTCAGAAAAACCCTAATAGGCCTTAATGCATTATCAGAAGATTCATATCAGATCATTATAATAGCATAACACTCCTCATAAGAAAGTTATGATAAAATCATTCTCCGATCAAATATTTCTGATAGGTAATGTAATTATTAAAGTGACTTTTGTAAAAATATGAAGTTGAGTTGGGCACTTGCTTTTGAATTAAATATTTAAGAGTTGTTGGCCCCACAACTACCACTTGGCATACCGGCCTTTGCAAATATTGTAACTTATAAAGTGTTCTATGCTCAAAAGTACTGATATCTCGATCATCCGATATTCTGATATTTATTCCCCCCCCTGATACCTCCATCTTTGTCATATTGGATTTTTTATAAGAAGCACCTATTCACTACACTCCTGGTATTCCTGATACCTCTTACTTTCGATATCTGATATTCTCGTCCCCAACTTATATCAGGACTTTCATATCAGATGCCTTCTCTTTAAATCCCTGATATACTATTGTTGATATAAAAGTTTCGATATCACTTCTCGTCTCTGCTTATTTATTTAAATATGTTTTATCGAAAGTATGATATATTGTAACTTTCTAAAGTATAACCAAGTGATTTCTCTGATATTTTTCGTCTGATATGCTCATGTGTGCAGACCCATGTGAATTCATTTTTTTTACTTAACAATATGAGTCAATAATTATATTCTGCTTCTCATCGATACAAGTGAAATGAAAGGCTGACACTCTTTATTACTCCGATTTGCTACAAACGGATGAAAATTCACATAAAACTCTTGTAGTAAATGATCTTATCCATGATTTTATCTATGTCTGTTATGAATCTTACAATTGTCGAGTTGAATTGAACCATTGCATCACACTTGTTCATATATTTTTTTCCCTTTAGTGATATTCCTTTCTACTGAAGGGAATCAGAGCCTCTAATTATTGAAGTTTGGAATCTCGATTATCTGCTTTTCATTTTTCCAAGATTTTTCCTCATAATTTTGGGTTTTCTAGCTTATTGCACTCTTGCATTTGTATTATATCGGAAGCATTTAGAAAAAATTCTAAGATTTGTTTCTCCAAGATCCACATTGCCGTTTCCTCCACTATCACGTCCATTACACTTAGTAGAGGTAATGACCCATATTTCACTGTCTTCACTGGAATCTTTTGGTCTTAGAGTCTTGTAAGTTTATTTGATTCAAAAAGGTTTTCGAGACCTTTGACACCCGATTTATTCTCATATTTATTAAATCTCAGACTCCTTCCCTCAGAAGCTCATTTTATAGGTAAATGTAAGTGCTCTTGCAATCATTTTTACAAAACTTCAATATATCTCATTATCAGAATGAAATCCATCAGAACTAGTTTATAAACTCTTACGAAACTTTTACCTATGATACATAAATGTTTGGTGTACTCGAAAGACATTGTTCCCACATTATAGATTTAAAAAGCATTCGTTATCAAGTATGATCAATATCGTAATTTTTTTTTGTAAAAAATACAAAAAAAAATTGTTCCAAAATCTTGTTTCCCTTTAATATTCTAAATATTGGGACTTCTTATATCGGAGGTGAAATTTAATTAAACTTCCAAAAACAAATGTCGCCAGAAATGTTATGAAGCAAGGATTTTATTTATCGGAGTTTTTCCCATTAAGATTTTTTGAAAACTTGAGCTCTTACCTTTCACTTTGATTCTCTCGGAAACTCGTAACTTCAGAATATCGGGTTAAGTATATTCATAGGTCTCTGATCAATTCATTCTGATCTTTCACTATGCTCACATGAAGTCTTGTTTGATTATCTTTGTATATATATGCTACTTTCATGTTATCATGGTGGTCGAGAGCTTGGATGTATTTTAATCATAATTTCGTCAAATCCAAGTATTCATTCATCGAGATGACTTTGTGACTTTAGGGATATATACATTCTTCATAGTATGTGCACATGGGCCTCTTTTTACTCTTCTTGGCAATCTACTTCGCTAATGAGAAATTTCATCACATGTGGTTCATTTACATTTTTTCCTTTGACTCATTATTGGATGCACATTTTATTATCTCAATCATCTTTTAGTGAGCATCTTCATTTGCTTTTCAAGGCACTCTTGAGCAACCACTATGGTAATGCAACAATTGATAAAGAATTTGGAATAGGTAAAGGTAATGGACCATGGTTAATTCATGTTTGAATTCTCTTTTGTTTGAATTTTTGATATATTTCTCTATACTTATTATATAAAGTTTCAAGTCCTCTTCATTGCTACATTATTTAAGATTTTGAATTGATTTCAATATTTTGAGGTTAACATAAATTCAGAATGGAAAAAAAATCAAAGAGAACAATTATCGCTGCAATTCATAAAGAAGCATATCTTCATTCTCATTTATGTGAATTTTGTTTACTTCATATTCCTTGGACATAAAACAATGTTTTCTTCTAGTTTATTGCTTGCTTTAGTTTAGATTTAATAAATGATGATTTTTGGTCAATAAGATTTTAGAAAAATCAACTTATTCATATGTTTAATTCTAATTAAAAGAAGAAGTTATCTTTTATTGGAGAATATGATATCTCTCAAGTAGGATTAAAATAAATTCTCCAATAGTAATTTTCATATGTCCACTTTCATTTATTTTCATTTCTTTACTTTTGGTTTCAGTTTTGTTTTTAGTTTTTGCTGATCTTAAACTCTATTTTTGCAACTCTCCATAAACTTTTGACATCTCTACCATATAATATTTGGATATCATTCTCCTTTGTCTGGTTTGATTTCAAGTTTTTGGGAGAAACAATAATGATCCTCATCAAATCATCTAAACTGGAAAGTTTCAGAACCTTTAATCTGTTTCTTAAACATGTTTTTTATTAGAAAATGGTTGAGACACTTTTATGCAGGTTTTTCTTTGAAACAAGAAAATTTACAGTAGACAAAGACTTCTCATTTGGCTTAATCTCATTGCATGGTTGTTATTTCCCTTATAGTTTCAAAGCCTCATTATTTATAACTCTACAAGATTAAAATTTACTAAAATCTCAACATAAGGAAAATACACACATGCTTATCTTATTTTATTTGTTTGTTAAGACATTTTGTAGTTAATCTTGTTGGGGTTTGCCTTTTAAATTTGAGATTTTCTTTCAGCTTCTCCTTTCCTCAATTTTGACATGAATGGAGTTGTTGTTTTCTTATTTCATTTTAGCCTAGATTTCTTTTTATTTTTTCCATTGTTTATGGTTTGATTCTGGTGACTCCACCATGATTTATGTGGAAGGCCTTTTCCTCACCCAACAATGGTTGACATACATGAGAAATATTTACTCTTCCTATTTAAGTGAATTTCATTTATCATTAAAGGTATATTTTTATGGAACCATAAAGTCTTCTCGCTTTAAATTTTTTCATGGAGGAACAAATATCTTTTCTAAGTAATAGAGTTTACCTAAGTTTCAAGGAAAGAGCTAACTCGAGTTTAACTCAATGGATCCCTCTCAACCCTCCACTTTATAAAAGCCTATGATTGATAGTCACAGGAAAGAATTTGGAGTCAACATTATTAAAGTATTGTATCCATTAACATAAGTCTCTATTACCATCCCACCTCTTTCACTTAGATATATCATAAACTAAAGCTTGCAAATGTGCTTATCAAAAGAGTGATTAAAAGAGGAAGCATGAGAAATACAAGTAAACTCATCCGGGCTATGGACGCTCACTAGCAGTGGGGCTAGGCTTGTAGGACATAAAAGGCAATTTCGCTAGGGTACTGTTCAGGCTCGTTGGCAGGGAAGCGATGTCAGAGACCATTTATAAAAATGGATATATGCTTTATCAAAAAACTCCTATCTCTACCTTCTTCTATTTCTCATACGAGGTAATTTTAAAATATTTTTTTCCCAAATTTTTGATTCATGATTTTTACTCAAGTATGCTTTTGAGTACTTATCTCTTCAAACTCATATTGCTTATTCTATTTATGTGGGACCCATGAAAATATTTTATTGTTTGACGATTCAACAGACTCCATTATTTTTAACTTTTAGGTTGAAGTTCATTATTTTTAACTAAAGATAACTAGTTATTCCTAGTGTGTCACCAATGTTGTAGGGAAAACCCAACACCCTACATTTTTGACTTATTTATTTCAAATAATGGGGACACTTTCCATAATTTTTGGCTAAATCGCCTTTTAATATTTTCTTTTGGTTAGGTGTCCTACAATTTTTCCATTTTTTCATTTTCGTCAAGTTTCTATTTTGATTGTTTCATTGAGTTTGAATTTTTTCTAGCTTTCCATCAATACTCGTTTAATCTCATTTGGGTATACGGTTTGCAAATGGTGCTTGTCTGAAGTTTGATAATTTTTACCACCTGGGTTAAAAAATGTACAAAATGTATAATATTTTAATTTTTGTAATTAAATTAGTGATTGATTGTAAATATTAATTCCTAGTCAATTTTGACTCAATTTTTTCATCTTTTACTAACGGTACTACAAAATCACCCAGCCAAATTATAGAACAATTAAATAATGTGCTTTTGGGATCTTGGTAATCTATTCCAATTCTTAATTTTAAAATTAATTACGAGACCTGAAATATCGAAATCACAAAGTGATTATAGTTCATTTTGTAGGATTTTTAATTACCAAAGTGGGCCCCACTTCACCTTACCTCCTCCCTTCCTTCACAAAAAGTCTCGATATAAAATATCTTCGATATTTCAAAATGTTTTGATATTCTATTTATACGTCGGGTTATTAGATTTTACTTAAGGTTTTTCATCCTTATTGTAGATTTTCCTACATATGTATAATATTTTAATTTTTGTAATTAAATTAGTGATTGATTGTAAATATTAATTCCTAGTCAATTTTGATTCATTTTTTCATCTTTTACTAACAGTCCTACAAAATCACCCAGCCAAATTGTAGAACAATTGAATAATGTGTTTTAGGGATCTTGGTAATCTATTTCAATTCTTAATTTTAAAATTAATTACGAGACCTGAAATATCGAAATTGTAAAGTGATTATAGTTCATTTTGTAGGATTTTTAATTACCAAAGTGGGCCCCACTTCACCTCCCTCCTCCCTTCCTTCACAAAAAGTCTTGATATAAAATATCTTCGATATTTCAAAATATTTTGATATTCTATTTATACGTTGGGTTATTAGATTTTACTAAAGGTTTTTCATCCTCATTGTAGATTTTCCTACAAATCTAGCATTGATACCATGTAGATTTTCTTGTAGATTCACAATGCATGTAATGTACTAAAACATAAGACAAGAATCTACTCTACTCTTTAAACATCGGAAACCAAGAATCGATGAAAACAATAATCGACAAGAGGAAGATAATCAAAGACACATAACACAATTGTTTCTCTGGGGAAAGCCACTACTCAAAACCTTGACTATCTATTGCATTAATCTGAAATCTGAGTGATTATACAAAGCTTGTTCGCATAAGAATAATTCCTGCACAAGTATGATCAACTCTCTATCTCACAAGCCCGCACTGACTAACACTTAGCCAATTTTTGCTGCCTACTAAGCCCCTATTTCCTTGCACAATTCCTAGAGAAATTAGCCTCTATTTAATGAGGAAATTCTTCTTCCATAATTGCGTAATCCAAACTTAGGTCCTCAATTGATTGCATGCACCATCTGTACAACTCGGAAAATTATACAAATGATAGTACAATTTTCTTGCACTCTAGTCTCAACCGGGTCTTTCTCTAAACTGACATGCATGAGTTATTTATGAGTGAATCTTCAGTTAGCTAGTGTGGTACTGGGGATGCACTGGTGCACTACTCCACTACTAGTTCCTCCAACAACTAGAACTAGTTTAACTGACTATAATTTAGTTAGAATGAGTTATCTAATTACAACTCCAATGAAATCAATCTGGACCCATAAAACTTAGTGATCACACTTACATGACTCTCGATAGATTTCCAACTCGAATTTCCTAAGTTAACTAAGTCAACTATCACAAGTTGCTATGAGAAAATAATTACAATTTAATTCAAGGGAAAATTAAATTGGAATTTGTAGATGTTATTTTAAACATTTCTTGTTGTTACTTTCAACATAATGTAATAGCCCCCGAGATCAAGATCTTTGAAATATAAACCAAGTGGTTGTAGTTTCTATGGAGGGAGAGACCCACCTCCACATGGGTCTCACCTCCCTCACCATACGTCACTCCCCACTTCATATCAGAACCCCGACACATTTTGACATATCATAAGTTTTTTTTTTTAAGACCTTTGATATTCATTATGCCTCCGACCTCCGATATCTCCTGCCTCCTCATTAACACACTCCTTCTCCATTAAAGCCCTCCTCCATTTATCTTTTGATTCACTTTTGAATCCAAAAGTCACTTGGGGTTTTGTAAATTGTGATTTGTTTATTATAATTTATATTATAATATATTATATTATAATTTTAATTTTAAAATTAATATAATTTAATTATAATCCTAATATAATATAATATAATTTTAATTTTAATTCTTTTTAATTTTTAATCAATTATTATTTTTTAATTAGTTTGTATTTAATTTAGTTTTATATTGCAATTAAAATTATATTAATATTAATTAAGTAATAGTTGTTAATCTAATTTAGGATTAGATTTTTAAATTATAAATTCTTATAATTGGTTGAGAGAACAAATTTTCCAGAATGTTTTGATTCTTCAACTTTAGAAGCTCATAAGTTGAGTTTTACTTAGCCAAATGAGGTCTAGGACAACCCATTGGATAGATAAAATCATGGAGAATATTTCTGAAGTGGTTGCATAATCAGATTTGATTATTTAACAAGTCTAAAATTTAGCAGAAGATCAAGCTCCAAATTTTTAAGCAAAATTAATTTTTCTGAGTTTAATTTTCTGCATTTTCATTTGCTCATAGCCTCTACTGAATGCAGATCCATTCGACTAAGTTCTCCTTGAACACTTATATCTTTACAGGGATCAATGAAAATCTCAAATTTTCTTTTATTTATTTATTTTATTAAGTTTTAGTTGAAAATGTTTTATTTTTTATATTTGGTATTTTAATTTTTATTTGCATTTTAATTGAATTTTGATTTGTTTTGGCAGGAATATAGTTGAAGAGATGAGGAAAAGAAGCTTTCAAGTAATGGGATTTCTCCAACAATAGAAGAAAAGGAATTTGGACCAATGAAAATTGTTGGAGCAAAATTACTGTTCAACATCTCTCCTATTTGGAATTCATTTTGTAAATATAAATAGTGGTTTGTAGAATGTACAAAGGGGCTTCTCTCTTCTGTAATTTTGTAATTCCTAAAGCACTATTCTAATAGGAATTTCAAGTTGTAGGTAGAGAGGATCAATCTC
This sequence comes from Pinus tabuliformis, assembly GCA_031772625.1. Classification (NCBI taxonomy): domain Eukaryota; kingdom Viridiplantae; phylum Streptophyta; class Pinopsida; order Pinales; family Pinaceae; genus Pinus; species Pinus tabuliformis. The sequence continues at coordinate 31,599,251 of CM062809.1, read as the reverse complement.
AGATTTGAGGAATATTGAGATTTGTCTTTTTCCTTTCTGAACTATGTATGAGAGGCAGAGCTTGCACTATTGTAGCTCTTTCTTTGAGAAACAAAGTTTATTCCTTGGAGAAGATTGTAGGAGATTAGATTCAAAGAACAGAGCATAAGAACATGTTCAAATTTATTTGTATTAGAAATACTATTATTTTTAATATGAAATTCATTTTTGATGATAGAAATATGCTAATTATATTTATCTTATGCACTATTGTAGATATGAATTCATGTCTTACAGATTAGCTATCTAATCTATTTGTTTCATAGATATGTTTTTAATTTCCTCTTATGCTCTTATGTTTAAATCGAATTTTTGAGTAACTATTTACTCAGAAATCTGTCATCTAATTGTGATTTAATTTCCATTGGCATTATGAGAACTACTTCCTAATGTTATTGGTTCATCATTCATTGTTAATAGATCTCTAAACAACATGTTTGGTAAATTATAATATCATTTAATTGAACTACTTCATCAGCCAAATATTCATCATAAATCAGATGTGTTGAAAACTCAAACATTTAATTACTTTGCTCTCAGTTGGGTTAGATCTATATCTTCCTAATCAAGATAGACTTAAGATTTTTTCCCTTTTTCTTGAATTTAGATTTAATTCTAGATTTTTAGAAGTCCTCTTATCAAGAGGCAAAAATTAGTTGTGGCTTGGTTGAGCCCTAGATCAACTTAAGGATCACTTTCTTGCTTGATCAGTAAGAGGGTTGATCTAATGTCTCTTCTCTATTGGTAATTGAAAGTCATAATTTAAGCTAGTAGAGATAGAGAAAAGGTAACTGAACCTAGTTTAACTAGTTGGAACCACCATTCCAAATGGAAAATGAGCTTCTCTAAGTTCCCAACTGAGTGGTCTCCCTTATAATGTTGAGGCATATATTTTTGAGCCTTCAACACCTAGATATGCATATACCTATTGAATAAGGAAACAATTTCATGCCCCGAATCAAATAAATTAACAAAATACACAAAAAATAAAAGACATGAGGAAAGAAAAATTAAGATAAATATAATTATGACAATTGGAGTCTTGGGATTGAGTCCTTTATGATGGAAATACTCTATATAAGAAAGGGAGGAAGTAATAAGAGGGCATATTTTGGGGTAGGAGGAAACACTTGTAAGTATAACAATAATAAATTAAGGCTTGGGAGTGGTCAATTGTTGAGTTGAGCCTACGGTTGGGAGGAGAGTTGTTCCCATACCATCATTGTGGAGTTTTTGAAGTAGTAGGAAGGAGCCAACTTCCAAGCCTTCAGATACAAGGTACACATCTTAGTATTCTATTTTTTTTTTGGGTATTACATGTGGTATCAGAGAAAGGTTTAAATTCTATGTACCTTTTGGGATTAAACATTTTAGATGTATTATTACTACAAGATCTAATTTTAAACTTAAGGGATATGTTGTTATTGTTCTACATCTGTTTGTAAAGCATTGTTAAATTTTTGGATTTAATGTTATTATTATAGATCTATTATGAAAAATATAGTTGATCTTTTTAATTGGGCCTATTCTCCAAGATCTAGATCAAATTAAGGAACCAAGTCTCTCTAGATAAAATACGGTTCACATACCATGGATCAATTATCATTCTTAGTTGTTTATCTAGTTACTTTTTTGATGAGCATTTTAGGGTGAGATTCGATCCTTACTTCATATGTAACTATGATTATGTTATGACTATATCAAATCTCCAAAACCTTATTTTTGTATTCTTATGATAAGATCTCTACACTATGGGTCTTGCGGCCTAGATTTATTAATAAATGACTACTGATCGAGCATATAGTGTTTTGTATCCTAAACTACTTCTCTAAAAGTGATGTCTTTTGAAATTGGCTAGAACAATGATAAATGTTTGTTGGAGAATACAAACCTCTCTTGTGACCAAAAAGTTGTAGTGCTCTACCAATATGTATAATTATTTGATCCCGTAGGCAAAAAAATTCTTGTCCTACCCCTAGAATAGAATAGGCATAGTTCACACATGATACATGTCACTTGAATACTTGTTTATGATTTTAAGAGTGTTGGGTTAGGATAGATCATGGGGTTGACCACATCATAGTAATAGTGGATGAGCAGATAAGTGAGCCTGTAATCATACTGGAACCCACCCTTAATAATGTTGAGATTTTAGGACACTCTAAGGAAGCATTGGTAAGAAGTCACTTCCAAGAAGAGTTATGTTCTGCCAAAGGAATTCACATTGCAGAGAAGTCAAAAAAAGGACATAACATTTTGAGTATCAATTATTGCATACTCTAGTTATAGTTATCTCTTTAGTTTTCTATTGCCTTTATTTGTTTCCCGTGATATGTTAAAAATGACTTCATACTGCAGAGAAGTCTGCAAAAGGACAAAAATATGAGTATCAATTATTGTGTACTCTATTTAAAATTATCTCTTTAGTTTTATTCTATATTTATTTGTTTCCTATGAGATGTTAAGAAATAATTCACTATGTAGAGAAGTCCTCAAAAGGCCAAAAATATGAGTATCAATTGTTGCATACTCTAGTTCTTATATGGATGTATTAACCACTAGATCATGACTTGATGGATGTGATCCTCAATATTGTCTATACTAAAAAGAACACTCTATATTTAGGAAAATAAAGGTTTTACATGAAGCCTTCCAGGCTCAAAATTGTTTCATAGTGTTTGTCAAAATTTATAGCCTTTAAGTTTTAACCACAAAAGTGGGCTTGGTGTCTGATCCATATATTGTGGTAGAGTATTAAAGATTGTGTGTGTGTGTGTTATGCTAGGTTAAATGGGTTTCTTTATATTTAGACATTCATGATTATTTTATATATTAGAGCTATATAATTTCTATATTGGAGTTTGGAATCTAGATGTCAAAAACAATCCTTGAAGGACATATACACTTTTGCAAAGGAATTAAATTTCAAATAGGCATTCCTAGTTATGATGTTGTGATGGTTATTTTCAAAGTTTTGAACAAGTCATAGTTGTTGAATATGTCAAATGGTTGATGCATATTCAATCTGTGGTACATAATGAGACAAATTCACACCACATCTCATTTTGTGTCCTAGATTCTTGGTGATATTTCCCTTTAAAAATATACTTCTATAAAATTTTAAATCATGAATATTGAATTTTAACTTGGTTAAACATTCAACATTAGATCAAAATGATAGTTTTCACTCTTAGCATCCTATATGTTACATTTTCATGTTCGAACCATGTTTTCCATCCCTTCCCTCATCATTTAAAGTTAGCCTTGGTTTGAATCCAATCGATTATTGTTGTCTAGAACTTTCAAGTTGTTAGGCCCCTATACTACTAGTGTAACCCCTTATTGTTATTAGTACAACCCCCTTATTATATCATTGTAGCCATGCAGTCCCCATATTGTTATTATTGTGCCCCATAGAAACCCACTATTGTTATTATTGTGCCTTTACATTATTATTGTTATGTCGGCTCTGATTATATTATGACCCCTTAGACTCCTATATATAGAAAGGAGGTCTTATCATTTGTATCATCCAAGAATTTTCCATTTGTGTAATTTAAAGGAGTTTACCCCCTCTAAGAGGCTTATTTCTAAGGCGTTGATCTATCTTTTCTATCTTTTTGTGAGCTAGTTTCATAGCATTTGGTATCAGAGCTTTGGATTCTAGGGTTTCGCTGCTCCAAACCGATCTTCATGGAATTTTCTCTATGAAGTTTCAGAAGCTAAAAAGAAAACCCATTTGAGAAGAAATCGGTCAAAACCTCGCGCCTGAATTTCAAATCTTGTCTCTCTATAGTTTTGGATATATGATTTGAGGAAGTTAGGGTTTTTGCAGACTCCCGAATTACATCTTAAACAAGCGACCTTGGGAAAATCGTCATAACTTTCTCTCTGAGCATCAGATTGAAATTTCGTAAGAAGTTACAGAAAGAGGACATATTGTAGTTTTTGGTGTGTAGTTTTCAGATTCGAAGGTCAAAACAGTGACACATGGAACTTCATACAAGTTCGCTATTCTGAAAAGGTGTATAATCAGGTCATCGTGGGAGATTGTGCATAACTCTTTGTTGGATAATCCAATTTCGATCATACTGGTGGCATTAGAAAGAGGACATAGAGGACTACTATCGGTCACAATTTCAGAACTAGAAGATCCGAAATTATAGAGTTACAGTCGTTTCAAGATCGAGCTCCTAAAATCAAGAAAAAGCGAGATGAGGAAGTTTGATGGTAAGGATCCGGTAAATTGGATACTACAGATGGAGAAATGTTTTGATCTAAATGGTGTACCATTGTTACAAAAGGTATGTATTGCATCTAATTATTTATAATCGAATCAATTTTTATGGTATAAAGGGTTTTTTCTCATAAACCACTTGTCACGTGGCCAATTTTCACGAAGGAAATGATAGCACATTATGAGGATACAAAGAGAAACACCTTTAGCCAATTGATAAATCTCAAAAAAAAGTGTTCAATGGCAGAGCACATTGAGGAATTTCAAAAATTGAATATAAGGGAAAATGATATTCCAGAGAAGCAGAGGATTGATGTCTTCATAGGGACTTTAAAGGATAACATTCAACATGAGGTTCATCTTTGGGAACCTGATTCATTGGAGAAGGCATTCAGGTTGGTAAGAAAAGTGGAAAGAAAAATTATGGAAACAAGGAATTCTACCCCTCACAACTATAAACATGGAAGTGTTGTTTCTCCTAGCCTTCCACAACCTACAAGGGTGACACCACAACAATTGGAAGAAAAAAGAGCAAAAGGACTTTGTTACAATTGTGATAACAAATACATTAAAGGTCATAAGTGTGCTGAGAAGAAATTATTTTACATTGATTGTGAAGAGGAGGAAGAAAAGGATCAAGAAACATCAAAATAAGAGGATATACACCAGGAACCAACCCCAGAGAAAGAAGAAATGAATCCGACCATATCTTGTAAAGCATTGGCAAGAATTACCACTCCTCAAACTCTCAAGATAGAAGGACATATCAAGAAGAAAAAGGTTCAAGAAGTGAAAGATCACATCGAGAAAGAAGAAATGAATCCGATCATATCTTGTAATGCATTGGACGAAATTACCACTCCTCAAATTATCCAGATATAAGGACATATCAAGAAGAAAAATGTTCACAAAGTGAAAGATCACATCGAGCATCAAGAAATGAATCCGGCCATATCTTGTAATGCATTGGAAGAAATTACCACTCCTAAAACTCTCAAGATAGAGGGACATATCAAGAAGAAAAATATTCAAGAAGTGAAAGATCACATCGAGCATCAACAACAAGTTCTCCAACTTTTAAAGGATAACGCCACTTTGGTGCAAAATCGAATGAAACAACAGGAAAATTAACATCGTAGTGAAAGAAGTTTTGATGTAGGCGATTGGGTACTTTTATGGCTACATCTCAATAAAGCTATTTATGAGAAGGAAATGTTGGCAATACTACATGCACTTAAGAAATGGCGACCTTACCTAATGGGAAGACACTTCAAGGTAAAAATGGATCATGATAGTCTTAAATACTTTTTAGAACAAAGATTATCTTTAGAAGAACAGAAAAAATGGGTCACAAATATGTTGGGTTATGAATTTGAAATCATCTACAGAAAAGGGAAGAAAAATGTTGTTGCATATGCACTCTCAAGAAAGTATGAGGATGTGGAAGCATTGTTTTGTGCTATTTCTATTATCCAACCAGATTGGATAAATGAAGCAAGGGATGGATGGAATAAGGAAAAAGAAATGTGGTCACTCATTCAAAAGTTGCAGAATATCCCAATTCAAACAATATTGCCAGAACTTGAAGAGGAAGGAAAAATCATATTGGAACCTGGAGTAGTTATAGAAACAAGAACCTGATAGCTACGAAATTGATCAATTTCAGAGTATCTCATCAAGTGGAAGAACTTACCCACTGAAGATTCCACATGGGAGGATAAGAATTTTATACAAGAAGCATCAATAACTACTCAAGCATTAAGGACAACACTTTTTGAAGGAGAGGAGCATGTTAGGCCCCTATACAATAGTGTAACCCCTTATTGTTATTAGTACAACCCCCTTATTATATTTTTGTAGCCATGTAGTCCCCATATTTTTATTATTGTGCCCCATAGAAGCCCACTATTGTTATTATTGTGCCCTTACATTATTATTGTTATGTCGGCTCTGATTATATTATGACCCTTTAGACTCCTATATATATAAAGGAGGTCTTGTCATTTGTATCATCCAAAAAATTTTCATTTGTGTAATGTAAAGGAGGTTTCCCCCTTGAAGAGGCTTATTTCTATAAAATTTTAAATCATGAATATTGATTTTTAACTTGGTTAAACATTCAACATTAGATCAAAATGATAGTTTTCACTCTTAGCATCCTATATGTTGCATTTTCATGTTCGAACCATGTTTTCCATCCCTTCCCTCATCATTTAAAGTTAGCCTTGGTTTGAATCCAATCGATTATTGTTGTCTAGCACTTTCAACTCATCTATGGAAATGCTAATAAATGTGTGTTATGCATTATTTCATTTCGTCTTATTCTTTCCATCTTATGTCATGCTAATGAATACTAACTACTCCATATGATTATACTAAATAGTTAATAATCTAATCTTATAATAGTGAATTCCATTATTGATTTTGCTTGCATTAGCTGGAAAAAATAAATATTTTTATATTATAAGTTTTCTGGTACACATGAATTAATGACAATTACAATGTCCAAAACTTAGATATTCACTGCCTTTTTAATTATGATATTTTTCATAGATAAATCTTTGAGGACATGAAGGCTCATTATGTGCTTTCTTTAAAACCAAGGTTAAATATACATATTGACTCTTGATATCCATCACCTAAATCTTCCCATTTACCAACCATGCTTGATAACTTAAAATTAGAACAAATAATATGAATACCAAAAGATAAAGAAAACACTTAGTAGATGGATCTGAAAGATCCTTGTTCAAGGCAAGACAATCTTTAACAATAAAATAATACCACCAAAATAATGCAAAAGTAAAACTTTATTTTAGTTTGCGAGAAGTATATTGAGTGTGTTATCCATGTAAAAATATTGTTTTCAAAATTTCATTGTAGCAGGTTCTCAGATATAAACCATCTTGTTCTTAATGTAATAAGACCAAGCTGCAAGACATGCATAACCATTTAACAAAGAGTCGAGGGAAGATAAATGAATGTCATGAAATAAAGATGCATTATTAAATTGATTTTGGATATATAATCTTCATTGTATCTCTTTATAGATAGATTTAATCTTGCAAGATCCTGCATGTCTTGTCTTTTAGTTATTGGATTTTTGGGGTTGTATCATCATATTCTTCTTTCAGGGGTAATACAACCCTTGGATAACATAGATCCATATTTTTTTTAATGCATTGAGAGGGATAAAAATGTTTTCTTATGCGTGGATTTATTTTACATTCCTATCGATTTGCATATTTGTCTTAGACCTGGTTTTATTTTGCGTGGAGAGAGGTCACACAGTGTAGGCTGCAAATCTTGTTGTCGACTAGTTATTGTGGAAGTGAAATAATTGAAATAGTTGTTGTTGGTGAAAAATTATTAATATTTGCATCTCTAGGAATTCAATTTATTATGATGCATAATGAATTTGGTGTGTGTTGAAAACTTGTGTTGGTGGGATTCATGATGGTTCATATTTCATGTTCTTGTCATTGGTTATTAATATTACAATGTTAGGTATACCTTTCTACCGCAAATCCTAGTTTGAAATTGATGATCAAGTGTTAAACCTTGAAAGCAAACCACTGTTTGAAATGTTGAGAAGTAATCATGGGTCTCAAGCATCGAAGACAATCTCAGGTAATTCTTGGAGTTCAAACCCCACCTCAAGTTGATTTAGGGGTTAGAATGCCCACTCAACAAGAAATATCATATTCTATTATAGATATGACATAAATATTGGATTTCTAACCAAGTTCAAAGGCCATGAAAAAAATTAAAAAATGGAATCAACACAGAAGAAAAGGATTATACCAGGACCCTTTAACAATATTGAGAGAAGTGGAGAAATAATTGATATTATGAAGGAAGTTAAAAAATGCAAACTACCTAAATTCATAGGTCAAGATGAGGGTTCATTAGTAGAAGCTTGGATTGTAGGGGTTAAGAGGGCTCTATCGTTTAAGGCATACTCCACAATGGAAAAGGAACAAATAACAATGATCCTTCTCAAGAGAGAAGCTCTTTTATGGTGGGTAAATGAAGAAATAAAATTACATTTCACTCCTTTACAAGTTACATGGAAAATGTTTGAACAATCTTGTAGAACCAAGTTCTTGTCAAAAGAATACAAACACCAACAAGCGAGATCCTTTCGTACAATAAGAAAAAATGGAAGACCAATAAATGTCTATGAAGCAAAATTCTATGCAGTAGTCCATCATGTGGACTACATGGTAGATGAAAAATGACAAGTTGAAAGATTCCTTCATGGGATTTATCCTTTAGTTCAAGCTAAATTTGTCATGCAAAAACCCACCACCATGGAAGCAACAACAATTTTGGCTAGACAAGTACAAAAGATGATGGAATGAAGAATCAAGTAAAACATATGAGAAAATGATAAGAGAAATCTCCAAAGAAAATATCGCAAGAATTTGAATGTGCCAATATGGGTCCCATTGAAGAAATAAAAATCTGTCTAGGATGGCTAGTGTAACTCATGACAAAACTCCAAGGAGTTGTAAGTTAATGAGGCCTCAAACCTATTTGGGAAGAATAAGAGGGAGAGGAAGAAAACTGAATGGTCAATATCAGGTTCATACAAAGAATCAAGGCTCATTGAAATGTTGTGAATGTGGTGGTCCACATTATAGACATAATTGTCCAAGACATTAGGTTGGATTCAAGCAGCAAGTACATACAAGAAGAACAAATCAACCTTATACACAACATCGAATTCATGTTTCCATAAACCACCACCAAGTGAAGCATCAAGCCACAATAGTGGAATTTGATGGTATGATAAAAAACACTCTCCTCTCTGTATTAATTGATCTAGGTTCCACTAATAGTTTTATATCTCCTTTTGCGTTACTTAGATGTGGGTTGGAAGCTCATGACAAAAGTAACTTAAATTTGGTAAAATTGGCATCCAAGGTCAAGCAAGAAGTAGGCCCTCTAGTTAAAGATTATGTTGTTAACATTGGGGGTTGTATCACAAAAATGAACTTATATAACAAAAATTTGGGGACTTATGATTTAATTGTAGGAATGGATTGGATTAAACCCCATGAAGAATTAGTAGGCTGCTATAATAAAGTGGTTCTCTACCAAAATTATCAAGGAGATCCTAGAACTATTATATCTCCTTGAACTATTAGAGGGATTAAGCAAGAAGTTACATTAGACCTCCTTTTAGCCAAGAAGGTAAGTAAATGTATGAGAAAAGGATATAAAATTTTTGTATTGAGATGATCAATGAGGATGAAAATCCTTCTAATATGCTTCATTTAATGTTTTATGAATTTGAATTTTGTTTTTCCTCTAGGGCTGCCCAATATACCCTCTGTAAGGGAATTTGACATCTTAATTTCTTTAAAACAAGGGACAAAATCCATATCCAAAACTCCTTATCGATTGATTGTTCTAGAACTTAGTGAGTTCAGTGTACAACTTAAGGAAATTATTGATCAAGGGATGATTAGGCCTAGTGTCTCACCTTGGGGAGCACCAGTGATCTTTGTGACAAATAAATATGGAACCCTTACTTTATGCATCGACTATCATGATCTCAAAAGGGAAACCATTAGGAATAGGGATCTGATTCCTCACATTGATGATCCCTTTGATCAATTAAAAAGAGCTTCAATTTTCTCTAAGATTGAACTATAATTAGGATACCACCAATTAAAAATAAAGGAGGAGGACATACTAAAGATACATTCGAAACAAGGTTTGGTCACTATGAGTTTACTGTAGAACCATTTGGGTTGAACAATGCCCATCAAATTTCATGAACCTGATGAACAATGCATTCCACAATTATCTATATCATTTTGTGCAGGTGTTCCTAGATGACATCCTTATATACTCCCAAAATGAAAGGGAACATCTAGAGCACTTAAGGTTTGGACTTGAATGCCTAAGAGAAAATAAGTTGTACATAAAACTACCAAAATGTTCATTCTTCCAAACAGAAATATAATATCTTGTTCATATCATCATAGAAAGGATATTGTAGTAGACCATGCTAACTTTGAAGCCATTATACATTGTCCTACTCTGAAAATCACCAAGGAAGTACAATTCTTAATGGGACTAACAGGTTATTATAGAAAGTTCATTGAAGTATTTTATTGAGTTTCCAATCCCCTCATGAGCTTGCAAAATAAGGGTATCAAATTTTAATGGAGAAATAAATGCAAAGAAGAATTATTCGAGCTGAAACAACACTTAATAACCACCCCAATCTTGAAATTTCTAGTCATGGACAATGAATTTTGTGCATGCACAGAAGCATCGGGCAAAGGATTAGGAGTTTTGTTAAGAAGAAGGAGTGATTACTTATAATTCACATAAGCTTAGGATTCATTAAGTAAATTATGCCACCCATGATCTAATGCAAGATGCAATAATAATGGCTTTGAAGATACGGAGACATTACCAAATGGGGTGGAATTTGAACTTAAGACATGCCACAAAGGTCTTGAGCAAATTTTTAATTGAAATGGCCTCAATGCTCGACAATGAAATTGGAGTGAGTTGCTCAGTGAATATGATTTCAAGGTATCTTTCATAAAAGGGAGAAAATAAAATGATAGATGCCTAAAGTAGAAATCCTAGAATAAATTAAATACTATCATTGAAAGCAAGCCTAAGTGACCAAATTTTAAGCCACCTTATAAAATATCACCATGGCCCATAAATAAAATCTTCCTTATAGGGAAGAATACCGATGAGATCTAATTGGGAAGGATATTCAATAAAGAATGATGGGTTATTATGATATAAAGGTAAGATGTATGTACCAAAAAAGAGAGCTTAGGAGGATAATATTCAAAGGAGCCCATATAGATCCTTAAGTTATGCATCTAGGAGTGAAGAAAGTGCATGAGGAGTTAAGAAATATGTTTTTCTAGGCATGAATGAAAAAATATATAAAATAGTTCGTAGCTCAATGTCTAAAATGTCAATAAGTTAAAACATAACACCATCACCTGCAGGACTACTCCAACCACATGATATACCTAAAACCAAGTGGGAAGTCATTTCAATGGATTTTGCGGGGGCTCTTGCAATAACATCTCAGAGACATGAATGTATTATGGCAGTGGTTGGAAAATCACTAAAAGTTCCCACTTCATTGTAGTTAAAAGCACTTATGACATAATTGTGATCGCTCAAGTTTTTCTAAAAGAGATACTTTGTTTCCATGGAGTGCATCGAAAGCTCATTAGGGGGATTTTGAGGTCTAAAATGGGCCTCCTAAGAAAAATGTACAACCAAAATAAATTTTATAAAAACCAATAGGATTCAAGATGATGATGTCAACTACAGGGTATGATTCACCATTTTTGGAGTAAAAAGTAAAAAGATTAAAAAATAGTAAAATAATAAAACTACTTTTTCAACTCATATTTTCAACTTATCTCCCTAAGTATTTACTCTAATTTTGAGTGGGAGTACTAGTTGGATGAAAAATTTAATTCCTCGTCCAAGGAGTATCCATGTTGCATAGTTTTGACTGACCCTACTACATGAAAAATGAGAAATACATGAAAAAATGTGATTACAATCACATTTTTCATGTATTTCTCATTTTTTGTCTAGTAGGGTCCATCAAAAGTATGCAGCGTGGATACTCCTTGGATGAGGAATCAAATTTTTCATCCAACGAGTGTTTTCGCTCGAATTTTGAGGAAACCCATAGGGAGATAAGTTGAAAATTACATGTTGAAAAAATAGTTTTTTCTTTTTTCCCTCTAAAATTTGATGATGTAATCTAATATTATTTTATTATTTCCACTATTATTTTATAATTTTCTTAGGAGGCCAATTTAAGACCTCAAAATTCCTGTAATGCGTTTCAAATAGAGATTCACAATTTAATTCTAGATTTTGGAAAACCCTCCTAAATTCGATGGGAACAAAACTCAACTTTATTACTACATATCATTTAGATACTAATGGGGAAATAAAAATATTAAACCAAGTACCGAAGTACATGTTGAGAATGTATGTCATCAATCAATAGAATCAATGGGAGAAATATCTTTCGTTAGTGGAATTTTCTTATAAATAACTATCAAAATTCCATTAAGGAAGATTCATATGAAATTCTCTGTGGGAGAACCTATCATCACCCCTATGTTGGGATCACTTGGGATATCGGGAAATATTGGGATCATACATGTTACATGAAAAGCAAGAGAAGCTAATTATAATAAAGACGATATGGAAGGAAGCATGGGACCTTCAAATTTTTTTTATTGGTGCAAAAATAAATGATTGGAGTTATATGGACGTTGACAAGGATTTTGTTAGAATTAGACCCTTTGTTGAGGGACAAAGTCCCCTAGTGTTATAGACATTTTTGGGCACTGCAACCCCAATCATACATGTCCATAAACCAAGGGCTCCTAAGTCCCTAAAAGTGTTGCTTCACACCCTAAAAGAACAAGGTCAGCTGATTACATCATATCCCAGAAGTTCTCCACAAAAAATTTCTCAGAACTGGTCAAAGGTGGACCATATAGACTGCCCAATGCAGAGGACGCGATGCATCTCACCTGCCCAATGTAAAGGGTGCGATGTATACTAGAAATCCCTTCTGTAGGGTGTGATGGGTGAGAGTAGACAAATGGCAGAGACAGTTTGCAAGCTGGATCGTCATGGAATCTTCTAGAAACTTCTCCTGTGACACTTGCCTCTCTGAATTTGCCCAGGGATGAGTAAGAGATCATCAATCTCCAAGTGGAATCAAGAACTATTAGAGAGAGGACAGTAATCAAAATCCCAGAAGCTGACTCACCCCCCTGCAATCATCTATATAAGGATCCCTCATCCCAGAGATCCAGAGGTTGGAATTTTGTATCTTGTAAGGAAGTGTTGTTGGTTTCTTGGTGGAATATCATAGTGTTGGGTGATCTAAGCTTTTCATGAGGTGAAGAAGGGCTTTCATGCTGAGAGGATGATGTTGGGTTAGAACAATTGGTTGTAATCCTCTTTTCTATTCTTGATATTAATAAAGCTATTCAAGTTTTCCTCCACATTCTTGTATGTTTGATGATATATACATTTGTGTGGTCAATATATATCTGGTCCTATATTGTTTATGCTTGTAGATCTCTGTTCTTCGATAGTATTATGCTGCTTTGATCCTATAGGTGCTCTTTGAAGCTGTGTAGACGAAGGAAAAGCGGCAAGGATCTGTCAGAAGGGAGAGGAACCAAGCAAGGAACCAAGTGCAAGACTGAGGTTGGTGTCCTTTGTTCCCCTCTTATCTACTTCTCATAAAGGAAAGCGAAAGTAGTTTTAGTTTGTTTGTTTCTAAGATAGCTACTAGTCTTAGTGGGACTAGCAGCTCCGAGTGGACACTAGATTTCCCAATAACAAAATGGCGAATCCACTGGGGAGCGAATAGGTTGTTTTCTTGTCTATATTTGTTTGCTTTATAAACTTATAGATGGAGCCTAAAGTCAAGCCAGCTAGCCTTCGAACTGCATTTTCTATGCAAGTGCAAAGTAGATCAATGCTGCTTCAGTCTATCTTCGGGTTTTGTTTATAAACTGAACAATCGATTTGCAAACCTTCTAATTGCCCTAGTGGTGGCTCTAGTAATCTTATTAGATCAACCCCTATGATTTCTATTTACTGAACATCACTTGCTTGGCCTAAATCCTTGAACTGAGCTGCCAACTATGACCAAAATCCAAGTAAAGTCTCATCCTGGTACCATCGCACCCTCTCTTCAAGGAAGTCTGTATGCATCGCACCTCCCGTGTGTAGTACGTGGGATGCATACTCAATTCCCTGTGTTACAGGTGTGATGATCAGAAAAGGCTAATTTTGCCTCCAGGTTTTGGTTTTTCTTCACTCTTTTCAGCTCTATTCAGGAGTTTTGCTGTCTGTGATCAGTATACCACTGTGGAAACCCCTTTCCTTTCATTCATTCCACCTCCATTGTGCAAATAACTGTGAATGTTTTTATGTATTGTACGCCATTTTCAGTTCTCTTTTACAAAGTAGTAGCATAATCGAACTGTTGTTTCTTGATTTGGAAGTGTCGCAAGTGTTGTTTTTAGTCATAGAAAATAATCCTATTGTTCCTTGTGGTCGATTATACAGTTACTCTTGTATTTGATTTGAATTAGTAGTTTTTCAAGTGTCAAAAGTAGTTTTCAATTCGAAATCTCAAAGTGTCGTCGTTATCTTCCTTTCGTTTTTGAAGAGAAATTTGTTAGTATTTTTGCTTTGAAAAGATAATTCAGATTTTTACTTAGCATTCTTCTTGTCATTCACACATTAAGAAAGCTGAAAACAAATACATGCATGTGCATTTGCATTTAGACTGCTTGTTGGTTTGATTTAGGACAGTGCATCTAGTGTGTGCTCTCTGCTCTATGTTGAAAGAATATCATCTCTCTTTCTTTAGTAGCTAGGATTTTCATTGCAAAAAGAAGATTAAACAATTGTTTATCATCTTAGATTTCATTTTAGGAATTGTATATCTACATCACGCGGTGAACCTGAAAGGCAAATTTCTTAAGAAAGATCAACTGTAAAATAAATTCAATGAACCTAAAAATGCTTTGGAACCTAATGCACAACATCTAGAAGTTTAGGCTAGAGACGTATTCTGACGTCATAAAGCCTGGTAACTGTCTCTTTCATTCTCTTTGAGACGACAAGTGCCAGTACGGACTTGTGCTCCCACGTACCGTCGAGTATATATTGGGAGACCACAATAGGCTATATCCTTTATCCATAGAAAGCCGTGTCTGCCACCCTATCGATCGCAATGCACTGAACACAGCATTCGGGAAGATTGACTGTCGTACCGTAAAAAGTATTCTGCAGTTTTACGATTGGTTTGGTAATCCCTCTGTCTAGATTTCCAGAGTAGTCTCTTTCATTCCTTTTCAGACTCCTTAAAGGAAAAGGTCCATCTGAGCACTTGTCACTTCAGGCTCATTAAAAATCGAAGGCAACTAGAGTCATCTTTTGTTTTTTCTCAACTCTTAAAAATTGAAAAAACAAGTTGTGTCAAAGCGTCCAAAATTCATTTAATTCAGAATCATTTTCCCCTTTATTTTTAGTTGATCGAGTAATCCGCAATCATGGAGGAAAGTGAATTGAAACCCCGTCGTTTGTGGAGACTTACGAATCAACCGTCTTTGTCCCCAGAATCAAAACTATTCCGGACAAAGTGAACTCATTTAACCAGTTCAAAGTCCCCTGGTCTGGTTGGAACAAGTGTTCCGACACCCTTGGAGACTCTGGTTACTCCAAACATTTCTAGTATCCCTACCTTTACAGAGGAAGTTTCGCAGCCACTAGAGGACAATAGGACTAATCCTAGTGTGAAGGTAAACACTTCTATTCCTGAACCGGCTCCATCTACAGCTGATTCGGAGGGTTTTGTTCCCCAAACATCTGTCGCTGCAGAATCTATACCTTCTTCGGCACCAGAAATATTTTACGGACCTGACGGTCTACCACTTCCACCTGGATTGATTGCTATAGAAGAGATTGTGGAGGATCCCCCATCTAGTACTCCATATCATTTTGGAGTTGGGATCACCCTATATCCTTCTTCGTCGGAAATTAGTCTACCGTTATTAGAAGTTCCTGTAGAGTCGCTAGGAAAGCTTTTGGATAGACTAGATATGTCTGAATAACCGTTGACATCTAGGATTGTGTCATCTAACACAGCAGCGGTAGAACTTCCTGCTGCCACTCCAACAATGTTCGTCGACGTACCGTCTATCGCAACTAGCTCTCAATCACTGGATGGAATCCATCTAGGGGCTGTTTTGACAGTATGGTCTGTTCCCGTTTGTTCGTCTGGAATAATATCTGGAATCTCTTATGTTGAGTCTCAGCAAATTGATCCTTCACAGTGTTAATTTGGGCAGTCCGATCCTCAAAGGAAAATCATTCCCTTAAGCACTGGATTACCGCCGTATGGGGGGCAATATGCCCTTTCATTGTCTCCTCCGGGAGGTCAAACATACGAGAGTTCGTAACAAAATTCAGGTTATGTTGGGATTACATCCAGTGGTTGGATGCCAATACTGCCTCAGCAACCAAGAGTTGTATACTAAATGCAACAAAGTCTGCCTATGTCAAATATCCCCACTACACTGGCTACTGTGACGGTGTCGCAAGTACAAGCACTGCCTATTGTATGCCAACCTCAAGTCTCTCAGGTCGCAATCGAACAGCCCCTTGTCCCTGTGACGCCACCAAAATCATCGATTAGTGGCTCCTTAACTGGAGTGACCCAGGCACAAACGGGTACCATTACCCCTCATCTTGGTCAAACATATAGTATTGGACAACAACACATGGTCTCAAAACCATGGCTGGTGCAATATCAACAACCACAAATCCAACAAGTTTACCAAGGATCTGAGCACCAAATCTTTGCGAGTAATGGGCAGCCGTATATTCAAAACGGTCAAAATCAACCATTTCATATTGGTTATGCCCATCAACCTTACCAAAGCTATCAACATCAAATGCATTATGCTAGTATGCAAAGACCCACTGCTCAGGCAATCCCCTCTTATCCTGGGTATGCTTCACCGAACCTGAATCAACAGTTTCCCTTCGTGGCAACTTTAGAGTTACCAGATATAAATCGGCTAACAAACGATCCAATCGCTTACGCCCCTTGGTGGCCAGCGATTCCTCATAAACTTCCGTCAGATATTCCTAAATTTAATGGAAATCTGGGTGAAGACCCGTCGAATCATGTGATGACCTTTCATCTGTGGTGTTCATCTAACACTCTAAATGATGATTCGATTAGGTTTCGCCTTTTTCAGCGAACATTAACTGGTCCGGCAGCAAAATGGTATATTGAATTGCCTAGAGCTTCGTTTGATAACTTTAGTACCCTAGCCACAACCTTTTTAACCCATTTTCAGTTACCCATAAGGTACGAAACGGGAACATAACTTCTTACCAATTTCAAGCAAACGACGGCCACTCACATATCCAATCATATTCATGAGTGGCGATGTCGTCGTAGAATGGTAAAAACATATGTTCCTAATCAGCTGTTGGTTGAATGGTTTATTAAGTCATTGTTACCTTCTATTATGGAAGATGTGGCAAAGGGAGGAGTCGTCACTGAAGAGCAAGTCATTGCTCGTGTGCAATATTTAGATTTGATCTATACTCAATTTGGCACGCTCTATGATAAAATCCCTGATGCTCCTAGACTGGAATTTTCCGTTCCTCCCTCTCCTAAATTAAACAAAGACTCTCATGTCGGGGATGGCGTGAAAGGAACGACCAACACGAAAACTGTAAAGGCTAAGTTGAAGAAGGCCTGTACGGTTTCAGGTCAAAATGCAAATGAAGAACTTCTCGCCTCAGAAATAAATGCCGTATCGACTAAGAAAGGCAAAGAAACCAAGCAACCAGGAGGTAAGAAGAAAAAGAAAGGGAAGAAGAAAAAAAATGAGGATTCATCCCCTGAAAAATCTTCTGCAAACCCTTCTGGAGATAGGAAATCAAATCGTCCATGCCTTATATGTGATGAGGATCATTGGACAAGAGAGTGTCCATATAAAGTTGAGCTTAGAAAATTATTCAAGAATTCAAAAACCTCGACGGTATTGACTGATCCGTTTCCAAATCCAGGAACAAATTTGGTTGCTAGTGACAATGCTTCCCCATCCCAAGTGCTAATGTTGTCGGTTTCGAAGCAGCAAAACGATGCTTTGATATCGACAAGGAATAAAGATTACGGGAATCCACAGCTATCAGACAACAAGGCTAATGATCAACCTAGTAGTTCGACAAAAACTTCAACCGAAGTTGTGCCACCCATCATTCTTGAGTTAACGATAAAGCCGCCAAAAGGAGTAGTACACAAATCGACATTTAATCCTCGTGCCAGAGCAGCACAGCATTATAATATAGTGGAGGATCTGGCCCAATCGCCATCCGCTATGTCGACGCTTGAGGTACTGCAAAATTGACCCTCCCAAAAGTAGGCTTTATTATCAGCCATAGGTGGAATTGACCCAACGGATTCCAATCTTGTGTCCTTTAATCACAAAGGATATGACCCTCAGTTACCAGCTCAACTAGCTTTCCTGATTCAAGTGAAAGCCCTCAGTAAAACTGTTCATCGAACAATTATTGATGAGGGGGCATCTACATGTATCATGTCGATGAGTTGCTGGAAAAATTTAGGATCTCCACCCTTGTCACGATCTTTGACGACATTAAAAGCATTTGATGGACGAACATACACCCCATATGGGATTTTAAGTAACTTGCAAGTCGAACTGGGGGGAAAAATAGTAGAAATAGATGTTGAAGTGATTGATGGAAACCTTGATTACAACATCCTACTGGGAAGGCCCTGGATATATGCTATGGTAGCTATTGTGTCGACCTACCTTAGGAAGATTGCATTTCCCTTTCAAAGAGGAATTACAATCGTCGACCAACAAACATTTCTACCCAACAGTTCCCAAGTTACGGGAAGCATTCTGATGATCCATGGAAGCCCTCATTTGCTTAAAAATATCGGAGTAGGCCTACTAAAAGACCCTATATTAATGGGGAATTTTGCCCTACCGCCTCCAATCAATCTGGCGGAAGTGGCAACGGTGGGAACCTGCAATATGATATCTTCTATTCAAAAGATCTCTAAAAACAATATTAACATGGATCATCTACAGGTATTGCCTCCAAGCCCAATAGAAATATTGTAGCAATCAATGTTTTCGGCATGGGAGGCAAACCCAAATCAACGCTCATCAAGCGTTTGGATAGATAGGTCTAAGGAATATGGCACCCCTTTAGATCCTTGGTCGCAAGTACATTCTGCAGACAAAGGAATTGTTCAGTCAATGATGATTGACGGGGCACCATGGGAAGATTACCACCACTATTCCCATCTTCCGGATTACAATGAAGATACTCCTACTAACCTTCATCATCCATCAGTTTTTGACTTTCTATCAAATACTATAAACACGGTGGATTCCGAATGAAACTTGTCCAATATTGAAGAGACTATTGCCATAAATATCTCGACCAAAACAGATGTTGTAGAGAATATTCTGTCGGCAAAGATTGTTCTCCTTCAGAACTGGAAATATATCACGCTCTTTTTCGTGAATTTAGAGATTTCTTTGCTTGGTCATATGATGAAATGCCAGGCATTGACTCGAGCATAGTTGAACACGAAATTAAGATGTATCCAGATGTCAAACCGGTAAGACAATGACTACGGTAGGTGCACCCCAAGAAAGCCGCTGCCATCAAGGCAGAAGTTGAAAAACTTGTCCATGCTGGTTTTATTTACCCGGTTCCACTAACCGATTGGGTATCGAATATTGTTCCTGTAATGAAAAAGCAAGCAACGATTAGAGTGTGCGTTGATTATAGGGATGTAAATCAAGCTTGTCCGAAAGACAACTACCCTACACCCTTCATTGACCAGATAATTGATGAATGCGCCGGATGTGAAATCTTTTCATTTATGGATGGATTTTACAGGTATAATCAAATAAATATCCGCCCACAGGACCAGTCAAAGACTACATTTATTTGTCCGTGGGGCACATTTGCATATCGCAAACTACCATTTGGTTTAAAGAAAGGAGGGACAACATTTCAGAGGGCAATGAATTATGCCTTCCATGACATCAAAAACATCGTTCAACCATATCTCGATGATCTTCTGGCTCATTCGTGAAAGCGGGCCGATCATCCGTAGCATTTGAGAGTGATATTTCTATGTTGCTAACACTACAAGATACGACTCAATCCACACAAATGTGTGTTCTGTGTCAGTTCTGGTCGTTTACTTGGCTTTGTGGTCTCAAAGGACGGGATTCGTCTTGACCCATGTAAGGTTCAGGCAATCATAAATTTGCCTCCACCTTCCAATTTGCTTCAGATTCAGAAACTCCAAGGGAAATCAAACTTTCTAAGGAGGTTCATTCCAAATTACGCTAAAATTGCTAAAGGTTATACTCGTCTATTGAAAAAAGAAGTACCCTTCATCTGGGATCAGGTCGCGCAAGCTTCCTTTGATGCTTTAAAGGAATCCCTAATAAAAGCATCATTAGTGTACGCTCCTGATTATCAAAAATACTTTAACCTGTATCTGGCTGCAGCGGATATGACCATCGCAATGGTTTTAGTTCAAGAAGACAATGGAATTGAACATACTATATATTATTTTAGTAGAAAATTAAATGATATGGAAATCAAGTACTCCTACGTTGAAAAGCTAGCTCTCGCAGCTATTCAAGCGATACAGAGATTTCAACACTATGTCCTCTTTCGAAAAACTACCATTTTGTCAGATTGCAACCCCATGACTTATATATTGTCGCGACAGTTGCTGGGGGGAAAATATTCAAAATGGATAGCAATTCTACAAGAGTTTGATCTAGAATTTATAAAATCCAAATCGAAGAAATCCCTGGTTTTCGCGGAGTTACTATGTGATCTCCCATCGTCGTCCAACGATGCAACATCAGAAGAAGCAATCATGGACGAATCTTTGTTTCTAATATCTTCAAGCAATCCATGGTATGGAGACATAATCATCTATCTCCAAACCCAAAAATATAGGTCTAATACCTCGCGCTTAGAACAACAATGCATTCGATACCATGCAAAAGACTACATGATCATCGGTGATACACTTTACCGTCGTGGTGTCGATATAGTTCTGAGGAGGTTCCTCACCCACGAGGAGGCCGAAAAAGTCCTGAATGATTGCCATTCAGGTGCGTGTGGGGGCATCAATTTGGTTACGCTACGGCACAAAAGATTTTACGAGCAGAATGCTTCTGGCAAACAATGTTCAAAGACTGCATAATCGTAGTCAGAAGTTGCCATGCATGTCAAATCTTTGATTGAAAACCCAGAATACCACCCGCACCTCTGCAACCAGTAGTTGCTGTTGGGCCATTTGCCAAATGGGGCATAGATTTCATGACATGTAACCCCACCTCGGCCGGGGGGCATGGGTATATCATAGTCGCAGTAGACTATTTTACCAAATGGGCCGAGACGATGCCTACATTAAACAACAACGGCGAAACAACTACCCTCTTATTTTTCAATCATGCAATCTCCAGATTCGGCGTTCCACAGGCCATAGTCACAGATCATGGATCGCATTTTCGCAATCACATTATGGTTGAGTTGGCTGCCAAATTAGGGCTGTCCCATGATAGCTCTACTTCGTATTATCCGCAGGCCAACGGACAAGTTGAGGCAATCAACAAGGTCCTGAAGCGGATGCTGCAAAGGATGATTGGAGTCCACAAAAGGAGTTGGCACTTGATCCTATACTCAACCTTGTGGGCATACCAGAAATTGGTGAGGAATGCAACCGGGTTTACACCCTTTCAATTGGTGTATGGCCTGGAAGCAATCTTACCAGTTCAGTGTGAAATCTCGTCCCTCAAACTGGCGGTCGACCTTCTCCCCGGAACTTTAGAAGAGGAGGCTCGTTTCTTGGAACTAATCCAATTGGATGAAACCCATCATGATGCCACTTTGTCTAACAAAGCCCATAAGAAATGAGTCAAGGTGCAGTTCGACAAGAATGTCAAACCCTGTGTCTTCTCAGAAGGTGACCTGGTCTTACTTTACAACTAGGAATTCGATAAATTGGGAGCATGTAAATTCAAGTCTTTATGGATGGGCCCCTATATTTTTAAGCGCATGTTAGAAAAAGGAGCCTATGAGTTAGTGGATTATGATGGGATTCCACTGGCGCAACCCCGCAACGGGTTGTACCTTAAGCGTTACTATGCTTGACTCAAGATAGTAACCCTATGCTTTTGTTACATTTTTGTTTTCGCTAAGGGTAATCATTTTGGTTAAGTGATCCACTTTCACATTTGTTGCAGATGTTGGACCTATTGGAATCATTTGTTGGATATGCCGATGGAGCGAGTCGTAGTTCACGGAACCTATCTTCTGCGGCCTGGGCCATCTTCGATCCAAGTGGCGAGTTAGTGAGTTTCAGAGGGGTATGTATTGGGTGGTCAACGAGCAATATTTCTGAATACATCACGTTGATAGAGCTCCTCTCTGATGCCATTACGTGTGGCATACGCCGACTCGTCTTCAGGCTAGACTCACAACTTGTCATCCTACAGATCACTGGTATCTACTTCGTATGGAATCCAACTATCTATCGCATGTTCCTAAGGGTCGTGATTTTGGAAAGGCAGTTTTATTCTATTCAATATCAACATATTTCCATAAACTTAAACACATTAATAGACTCATTGGAAAATTATGTGTTAGATAGACATTTGCAACATTTATAAAAGAAGCATTTCATCAATATTTGCATCAAGATCACGTAACTCAACCAAAATAAAGCTCCGAAAATCGAAAATATATATATAACTGTTTATCGTTTATACATAATGTTCTGTAACCAAGACAAAATCGGTCAAATGACCCAAAACTCAAAATTCTAGGGGGCACCCTAGTCTAATGATGCTGGTGATAACAAGTCACCGCCTGTGCAATCATGCGTAAAAGCCTAGTCCATCGACTCAGCACGCCGGTAGTATGTCACTACAACCTCAGAGGTAGCTCGTCGGTCCTCACGTCCAGAATACCAAGAGTGAGACCCTCGACCTGATCCTGCAATGCTGAAAGAGTCTCGACCACATCAAGGTCACGAAGAATAGCTCTCCCCACAGCCTCTCCCGCTGGAACGACAGCTGGTGCTCTCAGACATATTGCTGGCTGAACTAGTCCAATATCTGCATGAGCACATGAGTTTTGATTAGTCTTGATAGAATAAATCACAAGAACATTATAAAAAGAAACGATAAACAGAGATATGGTTAGAGAATTTATCGATAGCACCCCACTGCTCACCAGCCGGCAGCACCAAATCCGGGTCACCCCAGAAATACATACCAGCATATGGACACTCGGAAGAAACCATCTCCTGACGGTTGAACCACTCGAAGAAGGTATCAAAGAAGGAAACTTGGGACTGACCAGCATGTTGGGCCATGAGGTCGACCCATCTCTACATCCGTGGCTCAGTCGGTGGAGGTAAACTAAGTGAAATGTACTGCGGCTGCATCAATGGGATCTTTTCCAAGGCGAAAGCGGTCAAAATAGGACCATAGCCAAAGTTCTTGGATTTTCTGATTTTTACCTTGGTCAGTTATTCTTTCATCATAGGGTGTACTGCGTCACACCAATTGAACACCTTTGGTTCAAGGCATTCCAAGGTATACTGCATATAAGACCTGTTAGCCACGTGAAGAGCCGCACTACCAGCCAGGCTAGCAAAAGTGAATAGGATGGTCCTCAAGGACTAGTCAGTGACATCTCGGATGTTGATCTTTCCGTCCCTACTCGGCTGAGATCCCTCTCTGCAATACCGATGAATATAATCTCTCATGGATTCGCCCCCACGGGCGGAACTTGATAATGAAAGAGGGGCACCATGCCTCGATAAACCGGTCAAAAAATAGATGTCCATGACAGTCAAGGGGATAGATTTCCCTCTGATCTGAAACACCTGGTTGGTAGGATCCGATGCATCAAGAAGTTATTGCAACAAGTTGATTTTTTTCCTCATGCTAGAGATGCGGAAAAACTTGAACAGGCCACAGTTCCGCAGTGCAGTTACCGTAACCGGATCATGTAAAGAAACCATGTCCTCTTCTTCATGCTCGCGTTCTCACCATGTAACAACCATTTTGCTCTGATGAATCTCTGCAAAACAAGCAAGAGAAGAGTCAGGGTCTTGATTTGGCAAAAAAAGGCAAAAATTCCATGAGAAAATAGTGCAAAAGTTTCCCTTCTCGCACCCATCACACCCCAACAGTGTACTAGGTGAGATGCATACTGACTGGCCAATGGCCAAGCCAGTATGCATCGCACCTTTCGATATAGAAAGGGTGCGATGGAGCAATGGTGAATTTTTCAAACCCCAGGGGCTCAGAAAAATAGGGAAACATGATAAGAATTCAAAAAGGAAGGAATGCAACTGAAGAGCTCAGGTTTAGCTCCTACCTGGTCCAGACGGCACCAAGAATCATCCACAGAATCTCCCGGAATCAGCTGGTGAAAATCAAGGGGGAAAAGCACCTCCAGAGCTCCAACAAACCAAAGTGCAAATGAAATGGTAAAATGAGGGGTAAAAACCACTTTTAAATTATTTTTCATGTAATTAGAGTAAAATAGTAGTGTTTTAACTCATTTTTCAAGCATATATTGTTCATTTCTAATCGGTTTGATGAAGCAATTGAACAGGCAATACAACCTTTGAAGAAACAAAGTGATTAGCGGTGAAATCAAATAATCAATGACCATTATCACGAGCAGTTTTTATGCAAAGTTCAAGCTCGTTAAAAATTAAACCTTAGCAATGAGCAAATGTTTCCCCAGAGTTTAAGCTCATTAAAAAATGAACCAATTTCTAGTAAATAACCATTGTGAATGCATTATCATCAGCTTTTGAGCCTTGGTCGTGTTCTCATCATCACCTCCACTCTGTTTTAGCCGATCATTCACCTCCATTGGATTGTTTACCCCTTTTGAGGAACAGCTGCGAAGAGTGATCCTGTTAGGTATCCTTGTGACACGGCTGTGATTGGAAAATTCCAAACCTTACCTGGAATCAACTGCTACCTGAAATTATCACTCGTTCCTCAAAAGGTGAGTCTCCTTTAAGCTATTTTCACCTAACTCGTAAAATATGAAAAGATTGCCGAGAAATTGACCTCTCCAGCTCGTTAAAGCTACCAGAAGTGCTATCCCTCCTCTAGATTTTAATATTGTTGGACCTGAGGGATTATTACACAAAAAGATCAAGCTCTTCTTTTGTTCGGCTCGCTAAAATTACCGAAAATTCATCCCTTTTGTATTATTTTATAGTTTTTCGGACTTAAGGGTTTATATGACGAAAAAGGATTATTGGAGTTTCCTTTACGTCCCTTTCAGACTCTCTAAAATTGAAAAGGACTGAGTTATCTTTGTTGTTAAACTCGTTAAAACCAAATAGCGACAAACTTGTCCATACAGACAAGAACAAGTTTCACTGTCGCTAGGATCGTTAAAACATAGCGAGGGGTTTGCTCGAAGGGAAAATTATAGAACAAGCATATGTTATCCTCCTCAAGCTTGACAAAATTAAAGAGGTATTGGTCAGCAATGACTAGGGAAAAATTGGGAAGAAAACTTGAAGAAACTTTATTGGTAGCAAGTCGCTCTTGAACATGACACTTTCACTCCACATCCGAGTCGGGTTAGGTTATTCCGTTCACTGGTCATATCACCATTGATCCATCGCACCATCCATATTTGGGATTAACACTACCAATCCATGTCAGTATCTCCGGTATGTTCAAGAGAAGTTGCTCGGAGAATTCACCTGTGTCTCATCCGCTGCAATACATTCACGCTCCATTTTTTCATGACTGCCACCCTGAACCCTATATCATCAGATCGTTTTCACCTCCAAAATCATTTACTCCATTTTGTGTTGTAGATGTGGGATTCATTAAGGCCCTCCTACGACGGGTCACTTCTTGTCGACATCAGCTCATTATCCAAGAAGTCGACTTAGGAACAACCCTTTCAGTATTTTGAAGCTTGCATGCCTCAATGGCAAGTTTCTCACTTCCGGCGACAGGTTTACATCAATGGCCTTCGACCGAAAGATTTTGCATGATTTTCTATGCCAAGTCCATTTTCGCACCACGCAAATTGTACTATAGGACCTTGAGGGTCATCATCATTATCGGTGATTCCTCTCGTGCCTGTTAACAGCTTACATCATTGGCTGGTAATCAGGCGATGTCTTTCCATGTTCGACTCCAGAACATCTTTCACATGGATCGACTTATACTCCGAGTGAAGATTGGACGAGTTTGAAGACCTCGGATCTAGTTTCATCCATCCAGGCCGCGATATATTCAGAAAAATAAAGACATCGAATGTACATCATTGCTGCACAGATGATCATCCGAATCAAAGGATGATGGCTATATCATAATCATCAGTCTACCACACAGACGGTTGTCTGTCTTATAAACATGAAAATGAATTTATAACGCTGAGCATGGGAATGCCTGCCTCAGCTAGATCATGAAAAATATTATGAAGATAATGTATTGTATGGTATCTTATTACAAGTCACCTTCCAGCTCGAAAAAACTTCGGATCCTCATGATAAAGCATTTCACTCGACATCAAAAGATTAACAACCTCATGCTTTAGGGGGCAACTGTTATAGACATTTTTTGGCAGTGCAACCCCAATCATACATGTCCATAAACCAAGGGCTCCTAGGTCCCTAAAAGTGTTGCTTCACACCGTAAAAGAAAAAGGTCAACTGATTACATCATCTTCTAGAAGTTCTCCACAAAAAACTGCTCAGAACTGGTCAAAGCTAGACCATATAGGTTGCCCAATGCAGAGGGTGTGATGCATCTCACCTGCCCAGTGTAAAGGGTGTGATGCATATTGGAAAACCCTTCTGTAGGGTGCGATGGGCGAGAGTAGACAAATGGCAGAGACAGTTTGCAAGGTGGATCGTCATGGAATCTTCCAGAAACTTCTCCTGTGACACTTGCCTCTCTAAATTCACCCAGGGATGAGTAACAGATCATCAATCTCCAAGTGGAATCAAGAACTATCAGAGAGAGGACACTAATAAAAATCCCATAAGTTGACTCACCCCCCTGCAATCATCTATATATGGATCCCTCATCCCAGAGATCCAGAGGTTGGAATTTTGTATCTTGTAAGGAAGTGTTGTTGGTTTCTTGGTGGAATATCATAGTGTTGGGTGATCTAAGATTTTCATGAGGTGAAGAAGGGCTTTCATGCTGAGAGGATGATGCTGGGTCAGAATAATTGGTTGTAATCCTCTTTGCTATTCTTGATATTAATAAAGCTATTCAAGTTTTCCTCCACATTCTTGTATGTTTGATGATATATGCATTTGTGTGGTCAATATATATTTGGTCCTATATTGTTTATGATTGTATATCTCTATTCTTTGATAGTATTATGCTGCTTGATTCTACAGGTGCTCTTTGAAGCTGGGTAGATGAAGGAAAAGCGGCAAGGATCTGTCAAAAGGGAGAGGAACCAAGCAAGGAACCAAGCGCAAGACTGAGGTTGGTGTCCTTTTTTCCCCTCTTATCTACTTCTCATAAAGGAAAGCGAAAGTAGTTTTAGTTTGTTTGTTTCTAAGATAGCTACCCGTCTTAGTGGGACTAGCAGCTCCGAGTGGAAACTAGATTTCTCGATAACACCTAGGGTCTTGGGTCAATACCCTAGCAGAGCGGGGGTGATCTACAATGAAAAACAAACATTCCACACAGCCATGATACTAATATAAGCAAACTACGCGAAGAGAGATGCACCTAGGGGTCCTTCATTCAGGTAGATCCAGCCAGGGTACAAACCCTCTTGGAGTTCCTTTCGATCATTTAACTTGCAAAACAACCAATTCAAAGAAGCATAGCAGTATATGGACCTAGCATCATAAAGAAATCAACTTCATAGAATATTGAAAGGTAGTTAGTTATACAATTGAAACAACTATTCATATGCAAATCATAACATTAATATCATAAGCATGAAGAAGATTAATTTAAGGAACGAGACAAGTGTTTCTTTATTGCAGATAACTAAAATAGAGTAAGGAATGATTTCACCTTAGTCTTCCTCTTGCAGGCTCCAAGCAGAACAGTCCTCCATATTCATCCAATCTCAAGCCTTCAACAAACTCCTTCCATGACTCATACCAAAGTGTCTCAACTAGTGAA
This sequence comes from Pinus tabuliformis, assembly GCA_031772625.1. Lineage (NCBI taxonomy): Eukaryota > Viridiplantae > Streptophyta > Pinopsida > Pinales > Pinaceae > Pinus > Pinus tabuliformis. The sequence continues at coordinate 31,571,162 of CM062809.1, read as the reverse complement.
ATAAAATCAAAGCTCAAGGAAACAAGGGTTTCCTATAATGGGGGGAAGTGCTGGAAGCACAAGGATCTTCAGACCTGGTCAGGGATAATCTCAGCAGAGTGATTTTTCTCTCTATTCTCTCCTCTCTTAGGCCTTCTCATTGAAGCCTTTTTATACTTCTCTCAATGTAGTTTTTTAGTTGGGAATTCGTTGGGAACAGTTGGGCCACAGGCACTAACAGGTAATCAACAGGTAAAACCCGTGATCTCTACCCAAAATTAAGTAGATTTAGTTTTTTTAAGTGTTTTAAGACATATACATGGGTTGGGTATACATAGACCCGCGTACACATGCGTTTAGCTTAGGGAAATGTCACGTATAGGGAGTAAAACATTGTTTTTCAAGTATTTGGACCAGGTCTAGAATGAGGGGTTTCCCTAGGCCATGAGTGCAGCATCACAAAAATCAAGAGTGAGATTTGTAGCTATAACAGATGCCCCCTAATATATGAGGTCAGAATGGGTACATGATGGCCGAAATGTATTAAGTAAGCACATGGAAAGGAAACCTATCAAAAATTGAGAAGGACTTCACCAGAGTTTAGCTTGCCAAGCCACAAAAGGAGATCAAAAAGAAACACTGTCTGAGGTGGGCATACCCATTCTCAAAGAAAGTAAAGAATGTCTGCATATCAAGTACAACTGGATCCACTAAGTATACAAGTATAGAAGACTGGAAAATACATAATGGTTCATCTGATCACGATCGAACAAGTACATGTCTGAATATCACATATAAGAATGTCAGAGATGCTGAAAGATGAAGCTGATCACTGATATCAAAGACTGATCCAAAAAGTACCATATGAATATGATGGAGTAAGGTGGTACTACATTATAAACTCAGGTGCCAGCAAATAAAATGTTGCCATGAATGACTTCAACATATAAGGTGGAGTGGTATCAACTAGTAGCAACAGGAGCAACTGTCAAGTGAACCAATGAAATGTTGATGTAACCCGAGGTCTTCACCAACCACCATGGTACATTTCTACACCATGGTAATAAATGCTCTGAAGTCGACCATGTGAGAAATCGTTTGATTACCGGTCATTGATGTATACCGTTAACAAACGCGAGACTACTCACCGATAATGATAATGAGTGTCAAGGTACCCAGTATAATCTAACAAGTGTGAATAGATGAGCTGGAGTCAAACACCTGGAAGAATCTATCAATCAGGAGACAATGATGGTTTCCCACTGTCAATAGCGAAGGATCTTCCACTAATGACTGCAAACCCCAAGGTACTTCCAAATGGACTCTAGACCTTTGCCCCAGAGCAATGAGTTGTAGTTGATAGGGAAATACCTGAGTATCTAAATGTGTTGATCTTGTAAAATGGTATCAGAGCTAAGTTATTGTTTGAGTGGATCTTGTTAGTGCTATATTGTTTGAGTGGATCACAAATTCGCTTGAGTCCTGAATAGCGTTTGTAGCCAGTTGTTGCCAAAGATTGGCGTTGAAGGTGTTGAAGACGTTGGACAAGAATTCGTACTTCGGTACACGAGGAAGCCGCAATTTAGCCAGCAAGAGGAAGCCACAATCTCTTCCTGTTATCATACTACAAGTTTAATACCGGGTATTTATCTTTCTTTAATCTGAAGAAAATGGACTCTGCAAGTTCTTCTGCATCTATGGGAAAATTTGGTTCAAAATACTTTGATGCAATGCAAAATGAACAAGAATTAAGATCAGGAATGTATGATTTGTGCCATAATGAAGAAACTTCGGGAAATGAAGCATGTTTGAATGAGGAAGAAGATAGCCCTACAATAGATTGGAAACATCCCTCTGTCTCACCTACAGATGTATATAAAAATCTTGGTCCTTTTAATTTTAGAGCTCTTAGTCAGATAAAAATAAAAGAAAAATCAATCAAGACAGAGTTAAGCCTGAATTTCATGATGACAATCCCTCTGCTTGAACAAAAACATATCCAAGCTGCTTTGAAATTGGGGTATCAGTACGTCCATCTGGGGATGGTTAGGATAGGTCTGAATGCTTTGCACAAAAAAGGTCAACAAGCCTTTGTCTTTTCAGCCCTATTTGATAATCGATGGAGCACTTTCACACAAGCTATGATAGGAGGAATCAAGACCAGTCTCTCTGATGGTCCGATTCAGTATGATGTCTTCCCTGATTTCTCTGTCGCTCTTGATGATCCCAATATTCTAAAATATCTGACCCTTGGTATTCAAACCAAAGGATATGAGAATTATCATGCAAAATCAAAAAATTTGACCGTCTTTTATATTACCTGTGTCCAGTTTTATAACACCACTATTCCTGCAGTTTTCCATTCTCCTAGTAAAGATTCTGGTAGAGTAACCCTTGTACAATATGACTCTTCTTGTAATCCAGTCACCCCTGTATATGTCTCCCACAAAGATCTTTCTCCGCCAGATGATTGGGTTACCAATTGGGGAAAACCCACAAAGAAAACTGTTGCTGCCACCCAGTCAATTATCAGAGAAATAGATGGAAAGGTTATCACCAGATTCCCCAGAGTAAAAACAGCTCAGCATGGTGGACCTTCTGTCACATCAGTTCCTACAACAGTCTCTATTAATCAATTACACCCTGTGCAAGTCACAACCCCACCGCAGTTTGTAATTGACCAAGCAGTCTATGAATCAATAAAAAGACTTTTCTCACAGCCATGCCCATCCTAGCTTTTCAATTCAGTCTATGACCATCCACACTGCTCAAAAACCTTTTGTCAGTTTTCATCAGATCCTCCTACTCCCCATGGAGATCCATTTTATAATCACTGAATAAACATGATCAAGTTTGTTCCGCCTTCTGAAGACCCTTCAGAACAAAGCTACAAAAAGTAACCTTCTTTAATTCTCAATATGAACTCCTTGTACATACAGTTTCTGGTTCTTCTTCACATGGTCTTGGTTACACAAGCTCATTAGTCATTCCTTCATATAGGAAGAATCCTATCAACCCCATTCCAAAGTCTCTTGAAATCCCTTCTGATGCTGAAATAATTGCTTTCCTAAATATCTTCAAAGGGATTGGTCCATATGATCCAAAAGATGTCTGGAAGAAGAAAATGTTCAATTGGGATATTTACACCCATGAGAAAGAAAATTTATATATGGAAGAACTAAGGCTCTTGGAAAAGAAAGATCAGCCTGTATTCAACAAACAGAACAATGATAAATGGAAGGAATGGATGAAGGCTCAAAATCAATGGGTATCATTCTATGAATGGTACTACCCTTCTGCAAATATAATAGAAGACTCTTTGGCAAAACAATTTAGAAACCAAGCAAAACAAAAAAGAGTCAAAGACCAAGATAAATTTGTAGAAGAAAAATTGCAAGAAAATCCGGTTATAATTCCTCCTCCTTTAAAAGCCCCTGCCTTTGAGCCCAAGATTCAGAGTATGTTGAGCAAGGAAAACACTCCCAGAGCAGTGATATTTGTTAGACAAAAATGAGAAGAATTAGTAAGAAATGTTTGTTCCCAGTTACATGTAAATATGATCAGAACATGAACTCCAAGAAAACACCAGTGGGACCCCCTTGATGGATCAATTCTTGAAACTGATATGGAATTCCCACCATGGAAAAATTTTGTTATTAGAAGTTAGGAATGAAAAATGTATAAACTTCTTCCATCTCATGCTGATGATCCTTCTCTGGCCACAAAAGATTCAATAGCTGCCACAAACTGGACAAATCTGGCTCTATCCAGTCTTGAAAAATATCTTAAATCTAGATTTGATTCTATTGAGAAAGCATGCACAGAGATGAAACTCATGCTTGATAGAGTTTTGCAGAAACAAGACTACAACATTGTCTGCTTAAATGAAAGTGTAAAGACTTTAGCAGAAAATGACCCAACAATTGCTCAAAGTCTGGATAAACTTTCTTTAAAAACAGAAAAGAAAATCCAAGAAGCAGTAGTCGCTCATGGTAAGGAGATTATCAAGGTATCTACTAGTCTTGACATTGTTAAAAAACAAGTTTGGGAGGTATCTAAAGGAATCGAGTCTTTAAAGAAGAAACCAAGTGCAGACGCATATAAATCTGCAACTCTCTTTTCTGAGCCCAAGACTGCAATTCCTTATTCACTTGCTCCATCGATAGAAAGCCTCATCAAAGCTCCAAGCTCCATAAAATTTCCACCTCCTACATCTACTCATCTGTATTCCCTATTTGCTAATCCTAGCTTCTTTAGCCCTACTCCTATGCCTGCAAAGGCTAAAGAACCTGAGGAACCTTTTAGAGAAAGTGTTTCAAGTTTTCTATTTGGAGACTCATCCAAACAAGAAGAGGAAGAAGAACAGGGAAAACAAGAAGATATTGATAAGTTAGCCTTCATAAGATTGATCTTGATCCAGAAATAGAAGATCTTAAAGCCTGTATCAATAACTTCTCTATACAGGACAAGGAACAATTTGGCATCAGCACACATAATGATGACAATGAAAACCAAGTTAATGCCACCTCGTCTAGATCAAGATGGGATACTACCTAGAATCCTACTCCAGATCGTAGAGATCTCATGAAGTCAGAATACCATAAAGATTGGTCTACAAACTCTACATATTCATGGAATATAGACAACTGCACTGAGGCAGAAGTCATGTCTGTTTCACATTACATGCTTCTTTGTAATAGAACATATCTAGCAGACAACATTGGCCCCATAAATGCCACTAGAAGAATTATTTGGGGTTTTGAAGGCACACTGGATCCATGGTTGAAAGCTGAAACTCTGAAAGAGCCTAATCTTCTCCCATCTTGGGAAAAAGCTGTAGTACTTAATGAATATGGCACCACATATATGGATCCAGTCACTCATATGCCTGTCAACAATATGATCGGAAAACTCATAAATGGTATTACTGTGAATTTTATTGGTTTTCCTCAAATTACCAATGACATCACTACTATTACTTTGTTGGCAATGAAGTTGCATAATATGCAACATTTTGATGAGTACTTTAATGACTTTCTACACTGCTTACATACTTTGTCTCCAGATCTTATTCTTGAGCCTAAATGGAAAGAAATTTTTGTGGCCTCTCTCCCTCAGTGGGTCTCCTCTGCAATTGTAAATAAGTTACCGAGAAAAGTTGGAGACTATAAGTTTGGTATCATCAGACAAGCGGTTAAAGCAATCATTATAGAACTCTCCTCTCAAATGAAAATATCCAAAGCAGCAACAAATCCAAAGAAACCACATGGTTACCAACAGCTCTGTAAACAATGGCACCTTGGAAAGGATGGTAATTTTGGGGGCAAAAAGCGAAGAACTCACAGGTATACAAAGAAGAATTCCCCGTCTTCCCAAGCCAAAGAAAAGAAACATTTCAAAAGAAAGCCATATAAACATACAGAAATGTTTTCCAAAGAAAAAGGGAAAGAAATTATCTGTTATAATTGTAATAAAAAAGGACATACAGCTCTAGAATGCCCCAAGAAGAAGAAAGACAAATCAAAGAAAAAATTGCCTTAGAGAAATAAGAAAGGGAGAATAAATTTCTTTGATTTACCTAGTAGCTGTGATGAGATTTTATCTTCTGATTCAGAAACAGATAATGATTTAAATTTTGTCCATTCTGATGAATCATCTGATGAAGAACTCTGTAGAGATCCCTATTGTATAGAGTGTAGAGATTGTGATTGTAGTGACCTTGTTGTATGTAATTGCACTACAGTCAGGATGATGAAGACAAATGATCATGAAGAAACAAGCAGTAATCTCTTTGCACAAATGATGGTTGCATTAGACCTGCAGCTGAAAGACATGTATAAGTCATTATTAATGGATCATTTGAAACAAGTACCCTCTAGCTCGAAGAATTCTCCAAATAAAGGGTACGTACCTCCTGCATCTCTTTTCTCAGTAGAAGCATTAACCAAGCAATTCAAAAATGAAGACTTTGGTGAAGATCTACCCCAAACCTTGCCCAGTATTCACCAAGCCATAAAAGAACTGAGAAAGACAGTAAAAGAAAATAAAAGGCTATGCATTGAAAACCATAATAATCTGTCACTAAGAATGATGAATGCGAATATAGCCTCCTCTTCCAGTAATCCTCCAATCTCAGGGAAAATGGAAAATTGGACACTCCACCAGACTCCAACTTCTGAAGAAATGGAAAAACCAGAAGGTGAGAGTGATAGATTAAATCTGAGTTGCAATATAGTGAATCAAGATGTCATGTACTGTGTAAGAATGAAAGTCAAGATTGGAACACAGTATGAATATTGGAAAGTCTTGATGGATACTGGTTCTAGACTTAACATTGTTAGTGACACAGTAGTTAGCAAACATCTCAGAAGACCAACTGCCTGCCCCAAAGTCGTTACAGCAAGCGGTGACATCCGCACTAAATCAGAAGCAGAAGTAGATGTATTTTTGACAGAAGATACTGGAGTACATCTTGTATGTCCAATAGTCCCTGGAATAGATTGTGCTATGTATCCTGGCACACCATTTTTCCAGAACTTCACTAAGCATGGAGCCAAGATTGATACACAGTCTTAGAGGTATGGATATTTTATAAGCTTGGATAATCGAGAAATATTTTTTCCTTTTATCAATTCAAATTCTCCAAAAAGATTAAAAAGAATAGAAAGGATGGAGAATTTATTGGCAAAAATGGAAATGAAGAAAGAAACACTCAAAACTAAAGAACTTTTGGATAATGGAAAATATTCAAAAGAAATAGCAGACCTCACTGCTAAATTTAAAGAATGTTCTTTTGATGACCCTAATGCCTTTTGGCACATTCATAAACATGAGGTTGAGCTCCCACTAAAAGCAGATTTCAGTGGCAAGCTCAGAAGATCTAAGGCTGTGCCAATGAATGAGGAACAAATGAAACTGTGCAGGGAAGAAATTAAAGATCTTCTAAAGAAAGGTCTAATAAGAAAAAGCAAGAGCCCAATTGCTTGCTTTGCATTCTATGTAAATAAACATGGAGAGATTGCTAGAGGAAAACCCAGATTGGTAATCAATTACCAACCTCTTAATAGCATTCTCGATTATGATGCTTATTCCTTGCCAAAACCATCCTCTATACTGGCCCAAATATGAAAATAAAAAATATTCTCTAAATTCGACTTGAAGTCAGGATTTTGGCAGGTTGGCATCAAGGAAGCAGACAAATGGAAAACAACTTTCTCTATTCCACAAGGGCATTATGAGTGGAACATCATGCCTTTTGGTATCATCAATGCGCCCTTAGCATTTCAAAGGATAATGGATGAAACCTTCGAAGGTATGGATGAATTTTTAAAGAAATATATTGATGATCTATTGATACATTCTAATAACATACAAGATCATATCAAACATCTAAAAATCTTCTAGAAAAAAGTCAAAGAAATGGGCATAGTGTTGTCTGCACCAAAGATGAAGCTTTTTAAAACCATGATAGACTTCTTGGGATACAATATCCAGTATGGCTCTTATACTGTGATTCAAAGAAGTCATAATTTTGTTGATCATTTCCCAGATGAGATAACTGACAAGAATCAGTTACAAAGGTTTTTTGGAAGTCTAAATTATATTTCAAAGTTTCTGAGTCATTGCGCCCAAGAGAGGAAACTTTTGAATAAAAGGCTCCAGAAGGATCCCATACCCTGGACCGCTGAATGTACACAGGAAGTTAAAAGAATAAAAGATAGGGTTTGAAATATCTAGCCTCTATCTCCCATCAGAGAAGAATGGGAAAAGATTATAATGACAGAAGCAAGTCAAGCTGGTTGGGGTGCAGTACTATGTCAGAAAAATCCCAAAGAAAAGAAAGAGATAGAGGTATGCCAATATGCCTCTGGACTCTGGGCCAAGAACTAGTTGAACTGGTCCAGTCTGAAAAAGGAACTCTGGGCTGTTTGTCTTGGGATTGAGAAATTCAAAGATTTTGTGAGTTACACCAAATTCACAATCAAAATAGGTTGTCAAGTGCTAAAATATGCAATTCATAAGTGTGAATTTGAGGATGCAGCAACGGTTCGCTGGGTTATGCAACTCAGCCAGTATAATTTTCATATTGAGTTTGTAAAGGGGCATAAAAATAGTTTTGCAGACATGCTAAGTAGGGAATTTCTATCTGAGCATTCCATCCTTGCTCTAGACTTTAATTATATAAGAAGACATGATGGAACTGTTGAAATAGAAACTTCAGCTGGATAGGTTTCGTATGATTTGTGAAAAGCTTTGCTAGATCATGATGAAGATTTGCGGCCAATTAAAGAAGTCAGGTATAGAACAGGTTTTCCTTATCTTTGGATAGATCCTCTACAAGATGAATTAAATGATGAAGCCTTAGAGGCCCTGGATTATTTGAGACACATAGGAAGCATAGCTTACAGAGTTGAAAGGGATAATGAGGATGATAATCGAATCACAAGTTGCCATCTAACATTTAGAAGATTTGATATCATCTCAACAGATCCAACTATGATGAAGAACGCCAAAGAGAGGCCTTTTATGCAGGAATGAATCTCCGGAATTTTTCTACTAATCTATTTTACTCTATGTAGTTTTCTTTCTTATTTGAAGGAGTTCTAGTTGAAGATATGGAAGAAGATGATCCTCTCCCAGAATGGTTCATGGAATGGTGGAAGATATATGGTTTGTCACCCCTTATACTTAAACCATATTCTTTTACACTACTCAAGATTCCGGGGTTTAGTCCACAAAGTATGCTCGTGACAAAAGTTCTCTACAAAACAATAAGGGATCTATTGGACCAAGAAGATATAGATTTCTTAAGAGGTGTCAAAAGGTGTGGCCATGTCCGATGGTTTGTAATGAATCATTATAAATCCAGATCAATTGCCACAAGTACTAATTATGCCAAATTCCATAGACAAGTAGATCCAAATTCAAATCCATTCATGAATTTAAATTATCTGGACCTACCTGACCCACACAGTACAACAGCCTGGGAATCAGAGAAAGAAGTATGGGTCCAATACTATTCAAACTATATGATTGAAAGATGTAACTACCAGTACTACACCCATCCTCAGATTGATTACTATACCTTTTAAGTGTCGTCTTTCCAACTGACTATGGTGTTGGACAAGCTTTCGTGGGTTCCCTTGACTCGGAATCTCCACTCTGTAATATTTTTACAAAAGAGATTTGCATATCTCAACTTTAAGTCTTTTCAATCTTTCGAGGGTTCTCTTTCGATGAATATCCTCTGTGTAAATACTATGTGTACTAGATTCAGTCCCCATATGCCTCTGGCTATCCGTAAAAGGAAAAGGGATGAGATAACATGGGACAGTACCCCCATGCCCGAATCTAGCTCTCGGTGATCTGATTAGACCCGATCAGCATCAGTTTATACATTCTTCTTTTGGCAGTTCATGGATGCTTTTCCCCCTTGGCTAGTTCTATAAATATTTCAAACTAGAAGGTAAGGCTCATCCGGGAATTGGGAGTCTGAGAGTTTTAGAGGTCTGAGTCGAACTTTCTCCTGCTCTGCATCTGCGGACTCCTAGTTTGATCTGCTTGCACCACGAGAAGAGTTCCAATCTGTAAATGATTTGAGAAGCCTGTGCATTAGTGCTTGACGCTAGTGTGAACCTAAAGTGGCCGAATCATATGGGTTCTATGAGTCTGTAAGTCTATAAGTTTTTGAGACTCAGCCTGCATGCATGCCAGGTAGCCCATGAATTTCTTAAGCTTTTGGCTAAGATATATTCATTAAATGCTGCTACAGTATATTTCAGGAAGAAAACTCAGTCTTGCAAGTGTCCATTATTGTAATCAGAATTTCATAATCAGTAAAGAGAGAAATTTCTGCATACCTGTATATCTAAATGTGTTGATCCTGTAAAATGTGGCTTTATTGGCAAAAATGGAAATGAAGAAAGAAACACTCAAAACTGAAGAACTTTTGGATAATGGAAAATGTTCAAAAGAAATAGCAGACCTCACTGCTAAATTTAAAGAATGTTGTTCTGATGACCCTATTGCCTTTTGGCACATTCATAAACATGAGGTTGAGCTCCCACTAAAAGCAGATTTCAGTGGCAAGCTCAGAAGATCTAAGGCCGTGCCAATGAATGAGGAACAAATGAAACTATGTAGGGAAGAAATTAAAGATCTTCTAAAGAAAGGCCTAATAAGGAAAAGCAAGAGCCCAATTTCTTGCTTTGCATTCTATGTAAATAAACATGCAGAGATTGTTAGAGGAAAACCCATATTGGTAGTCAATTACAAACCTCTTAATAGCATTCTCGATTATGATGCTTATCCCTTGCCAAAACCATCCTCTATACTGGCCCAAACATCAAAATAAAAAATATTCTCTAAATTTAGGAGTTTGGTAGGTTGGCATCAAGGAAGCAGACAAATGGAAAACAACTTTCTCCGTTCCATAAGGGAATTATGAGTGGAACATCATGCCTTTTGGTCTCATCAATGCGCCCTTAGCATTTCAAAGGATAATGGATGAAACCTTTGAAGGTATGGATGAATTTTTAAAGAAATATATTGATGATCTATTGATACATTCTGATAACATACAAGATCATATCAAACATCTAAAAATATTCCTAAAAAAAGTCAAAGAAATGGGCATAGTGTTGTCTGCACCAAAGATGAAGCTTTTCAAAACCATGATAGACTTCTTGGGATACAATATCCATTATGGCTCTTATACTATGATTCAAAGAAGTCTTAATTTTGTTGATCATTTCCCAGATGAGATAACTGACAAGAATCAGTTACAAAGGTTTTTAGGAAGTCTAAATTATATTTCAAAGTTTCTGAGTCATTGCGCCCAAGAGAGGAAACTTTTGAATAAAAGGCTCCAGAAGGATCCCATACCCTGGACTGTTGAATGTACACACGCTGTTAAAAGGATAAAAGATAGGGTCAGAAATATCCAACCTCTATCTCCCATCAGAGAAGAATGGGAGAAGATAATAATGACAGATGCAAATCAAGCTGGTTGGTGTGCAGTACTATGTCAGAAAAATCCCAAAGAAAAGAAAGAGATAGAGGTATGCCAATATGCCTCTAGACTCTCGGCCAAGAACCAGTTGAACTGGTCCAATCTGAAAAAGGAACTCCAGGTTGTTTGTCTTGGGATTGAGATATTCAAAGATTTTTTGATTTACACCAAATTCACAATCAAAACAGATTTTCAAGCGCTCAAATATGCAATTCATAAGTGTGAATTTGAGGATGCAGCAATGGTTTGCTGGGTTATGCAACTCAACCAGTATAATTTTGATATTGAGTTTGTAAAAGGGGATAAAAATAGTTTTGCAGACATGCTAAGCAAGGAATTTCTATCTGAGCATTCCATCTTTGCTCTATATTGTAATTATATAAGAAGACATGATGAAACTGTTGAAATAGAAACTTCAGCTGGATGGGTTTCGTATGATTTGGGAAAAGCTTTGCTAGATCATGATGATGATTGGCGGCCAATAAAAGAAGTCAGGTATAGAACAGGTTTTCCTTATCTTTGGACAGATCCTCTACAAGATGAATTAAATGATGAAGCCTTAGAGGCCCTGGATTATTTGAGACACATTGGAAGCATAGCTTACAGAGTTGAAAGGGATAATGAGGATGATAATCGAATCACAAGTTGCCATCTAACATTTAGAAGATTTGATAATCATCTCAACAGATCCAACTATGATGAAGAACGCCAAAGAGAGGCCTTTTATGCAGGAATGAATCTACAGAATTTTTCTACTAATCTATTTTACTCTCTGCAGTTTTTTTTCTTATTTGAAGGAGTTCTAGTTGAAGATATGGAAGAAGATGATCCTCTCCCAGAATGGTTCATGGAATGGTGGAAGATATATGGTTTGTCACCCCTTATACTTAAACCATATTCTTTTACACTACTCAAGATTCCGGGGTTTAGTCCACAAAGTATGCTCGTGATAGAAGTTCTCTACAAAACAATAAGGGATCTATTGGACCTAGAAGATATAGATTTCTTAAGAGGTGTCAGAAGGTGTGGCCATGTCCGATGGTTTGTAATGAATCATTATAAATCCAGATCAATTTCCACAAGTACTAATTATGCCGAATTCCATAGACAAGTAGATCCAAATTCAAATCCATTCATGAATTTAAATTATCTGGACCTACCTGACCCACACAGTACAACAGCCTAGGAATCAGAGAAAGAAGTATGGGTCCAATACTATTCAAACTATATGATTGAAAGATGGAATTACCAGTACTACACCCATCCTCAGATTGATTACTATACCTTTTAAGTGTCGTCTTTCCAACTGACTATGGTGTTGGACAAGCTTTTGTGGGTTCCCTTGACCTGGAATCTCCACTCTGTAATATTTGTACAAATGAGATTTGCATATCTCAACTTTAAGTCTTTTCAATCTTTCGAGGGTTCTCTTTTGATGAATATCCTCTTTGTAAATACTATGTGTACTAGATTCGGTCCCCATATGCCTCTGGCTATCCGTAAAAGGAAAAGGGATGAGATAACATGGGACAATACCCCCATGCCCGAATCTAGCTTTCAGTGATCTGATTAGACCTGATCAGCATCAGTTTGTACATTTTGCTTTCGGCAGTTCATGGACGCTTATCCCCCTTGGCTAGTTCTATAAATATTTCGAATTAGAAGGTAAGGCTCATCCGGGGATTGGGAGCTTGAGAGTTTTAGAGGTCTGAGTCGAACTTTCTCCTACTCTGCATCTGCAGACTCCTAGTCTGATCTGCTTGCACCACGAGAAGAGTTCCAGTCTGTAAATGATTTGAGAAGCCTGCGCATTAGTTCTTGATGCTAGTGTGAACCTAAAGTGGCCGAATAATATGGGTTCTATGAGTTTGTAAGTCTATAAGTTTTTGAGACTCAGCCTGCACGCATGCCAGGTAGTCTATGAATTTCTTAAGCTTTTGGCTAAGATATATTTGTTAAATGTTGTTGCAGTCAATCCGAGGAAGAAAACTCAGTCTTGCAAGTGTCCATTATTGTAATCAGAATTTCATAATCAATAAAGAGAGAAATTTCCGCATACCTGTGTATATAAATGTGTTGATCTTGTAAAATGGTATCAGAGCCAAGTTATTGTTTGAGTGGATCTTGTTAGTGCTATATTGTTTGAGTGGATCGCGAATTCGCTTGAGTTCTGAATAGCGTTTGTAACCTGTTGTTGCCTAGGATTGGCATTGAAGGTGTTGAAGACGTTGGATGATAATTCGTACTTCGGTACGCGAGGAAGCTGCAATTTAGCTAGCAAGAGGAAGCCGCAATCTCTTCCTATTATCATACTACAAGTTTAATACCGGGTATTTATCTTTCTTTAATCTGAAGAAAATGGACTCTACAAGTTCTTCTGCATCTATGGGAAAATTTGGTTCAAAATACTTTGATGCAATGCAAAATGAACAAGATTTAAGATCAGGAATGTATGATTTGTGCCATAATGAAGAAACTTCAGGAAATGAAGCATGTTTGAATGAGGAAGAAGATAGCCCTACAATAGATTGGAAACTTCCCTCTGTCTCACCTACAGATGTATATAAAAATCTTGGTCCTTTTAATTTTAGAGCTCTTAGTCAGATAAAAATAAAAGAAAAATCAATCAAGACAGAGTTAAGCCTGAATGTCATGATGACAATCCATCTGCTTGAACAAAAACATATCCAAGCTGCTTTGAAGTCGGGGTATTAGTACGCCCATCTAGGGATGGTTAGGATAGGTCTGAATGCTTTGCACAGAAAAGGTCAACAAGCCTTTGTCTTTTCAGCCCTATTTGATAATTGATGGAGTACTTTCACACAAGCTATGATAGGAGGAATCGAGACCAGTCTCTCTGATGGTCTGATTTAGTATGATGTCTTCCCTGATTTCTCTATCGCTCTTGACAATCCCAATATTCCAAAATGTCAGACCCTTGGTATTCAAACCAAAGGATATGAGAATTTTCATGCAAAATCAAAAATTTTTAACGTCTTTTATATTACCTGTGTCCGGTTTTATAACACAACTATTCCTGTAGTTTTGCATTCTCCTAGTAAAGATTCTGGTAGAGTAACCCTTGTATAGTATGAATCTGCTTGTAATCCAGTCGCCCCTGTATATGTCTCTCGCAAAGATCTTTGTCCCCCAGATGATTGGGTTACCAACTGGGGAAAACCCACAAAGAAAACTGTTGCTGCCGCCAAGTCAATTATCAGAGAAATAGATGGAAAGGTTATCACCAGATTCCCCAGAGTAAACACAGCTCAGCGTGGTGGACCTTCTGTCACATCAGTTCCTACAACAGTCTCTATTAATCAATTAAACCCTGCGCAAGTCACAACCCCATCGCAGTTTGTAATTGACCAAGCAGTCTATGAATCAATAAAAAGACTTGTCACACAGCTAGGCCCATCCCAGATTTTCAGTTCAGTCTGTGACCATCCACACTGCTCAAAAACCTTTTGTCAGTTTTCATCAGATCCTCCTACTCCCCATGGAGATCCATTTGATAATCACCGAATAAACATGATCAAGTTTGCTTCTGAAGACCCTTCAGAACAAAGCTACAAAAAAGTAACCTTCTTTAATCCTCAAGAAGAACTCCTTGTACATACAGTTTCTGGTTCTTCTTCACATGGTCTTGGTTACACAAGCTCATCAGTCATTCCTTCATATAGGAAGAATCCTATCGACCCCATTCCAAAGTCTGTTGAAATCCCTTTTGATGCTGAAATAATTGCTTTCCTAAATATCTTCAAAGGGATTGGTCCATATGATCCAGAAGGTGACTGGAAAAAGAAATGTTCAATTGGGATATTTACACCCATGAGAAAGAGCATTTATATATGGAAGAACTAAGGCTCATGGAAAAGAAAGATCGGCCTGTATTCAACAAGCAGAACAACGATAAATGGAAGGAATGGATGAAGGCTCAAAATCAATGGGTATCATTCTATGAATGGTACTACCCTTCTGCAAAGATAATAGAAGACTCTTTGGCAAAACAATTGAAAAACCAAGCAAAACAAAAAAGAGTCAAAGACTAAGATAAATTTGTAGAAGAAAAATTGCAAGAAAATCTGGTTATAATTCCTCCTCCTTTAAAAGCCCATGCCTTTGAGCCCAAGATTCAGAGTATGTTGAGCAAGGCAAACACTCCCAGAGCATTGATATCTGTTAGACAAAAAGGAGAAGAATTAGTAAGAAATGTTTGTTCCCAGTTCCATGTAATATGATTAGAACAGGGACTCCAAGCAAACACAAGTGGGAACTCCTTGATGGATCAATTCTTGAAACTGATACGGAATTCCCAACTTGGAAAAATTTTGTTATTAGAAGTTAGGAAGGAAAAATGTATAAACTTCTTCCATCTCATGCTAATGATCCTTCTCTGGCCACAAAAGATTCCATAGCTGCCACAAACTGGACAAATCTGGCTCTATCCAGTCTTGAAAAATATCTTAAATCCAGATTTGATTCTATTGAGAAAGCATGCACAGAGATGAAACTCATGCTTGACAGAGTTTTGCATAAACAAGACTACAACACTGTCTGCTTAAATGAAAGTGTAAAGATTTTAGCAGAAAATGACCAAACAATTACTCAAAGTCTAGATAAACTTTCTTTAAAAACAGAAAAGAAAATCCAAGAAGAAACAATCGCTCATGGTAAGGAGATTATCAAGGTCTCTACTAGTCTTGAAATTGTTAAAAACAAGTTTGGGAGGTATCTAAAGGAATCGAGTCTTTAAAGAAGAAACCAAGTGCAGAAGCATATAAATCTGCAACTCTCTTTTCTGAGCCCAAGACTGCAATTCCTTATTCACTTACTCCATCTGTGGAAAGCCTCATCAAAGCTCCAAGCTCCATAAACTTTCCACCTCCTACATCTACTCATCCGTATTCCCTATTTGCTAATCCTAGCTTCTTTAGCCCTACTCCTATGCCTGCAAAGGCTAAAGAACCTGAGGAACCTTTTAGAGAAAGTGTTTCAAGTTTTCTGTTTGGAGACTCATCCAAACAAGAAGAGGAAGAAGAACAGGGAAAACAAGAAGATATTGATACTAGCCTTCATAAGATTGATCTTGATCTAGAAATAGAAGATCTTAAAGCCTGTATCAATAACTTCTCTATACAGGACAAGGAACAATTTGGCATCAGCACACATAATGATGACAATGAAAACCAAGTTAATGCCACCTCGTCCATATCAAGATGGGATACTACCTGGAATCCTGCTCCAGATCGTAGAGATGTCATGAAGTCAGAATACCATAAAGATTGGTCTGCAAACTCTACATATTCATGGAATATAGACAACTGCACTAAGGCAGAAGTCATGTCTATTTTACATTCCACGCTTGTTTGTTACAAAACACATCTAGCAGACGACATTAGCCCCATAAATTCCACTAGAAGAATTATTGGGGGTTTTGAAGGCACACTGGATTCATGGTTGAAAGCTGAAACTCTGAAAAAGCCTAATCTTCTCCCATCTTGGGAACAAGCCGTAGTACTTAATGAAGATGGCACCACATATATGGATCCAGTCACTCATATGCCTGTCAACAATATGATCGGAAAACTCATATATGGTATCACTGTGAATTTTATTGGTTTTCCTCAAATTACCAATGACATCACTACAATTACTTTGTTGGCAATGAAGTTTCATAATATGCAACATTTTGATGAGTACTTTAATGAATTTCTACACCGCTTACATACTTTGTCTCCAGATCTTATTCTTTAGCCTAAATGGAAAGAAATTTTTGTGGCCTCTCTCCCTCAGTGGGTCTCCTCTGCAATTGTAAATAAGTTACCGAGAAAAGTTGGAGACTATAAGTTTGGTATCATCAGACAAGCGGTTAAAGCAATCATTGTAGAACTCTACTATCAAATGAAAATTGCCAGAGCAACAAAAAATCCAAAGAAACCACATGGTTACCAACAGCTCTGTAAACAATGGCACCTTGGAAAGGCTGGTAATTCTGGGGGGAAAAAGCGAAGAACTCACAGGTATACAAAGAAGAATTCCCCGTCTTCCCAAGCCAAAGAAAAGAAACATTTCAAAAGAAAGACATATAAACATACAGAAATGTTTTCCAAAGAAAAAGGGAAAGAAATTATCTGTTATAACTGTAATCAGAAAGAACATATAGCTCCAGAATGCCCCAAGAAGAAGAAAGACAAATCAAAGAAAAAATTGCCTTAGAGAAATAAGAAAGGGAGAATAAATTTCTTTGATTTACCTAGTAGCTGTGATGAGATTTTATCTTCTAATTCAGAAACAGATAATGATTTAAATTTTGTCCATTCTGATGAATCATCTGATGAAGAACTCTGCAGAGATGCCTATTGTATAGAGTGCAGAGATTGTGATTGTAGTGACCCTAATCATGAAGAAACAAGCAGGAATCTCTTTGCACAAATGATGGCTACATCAGACCTGTAGCTGAAGGACATGTATAAGTCATTATTTATGGATCATTTGAAACAAGTACCCTCCAGCTCGAAGAATTCTCCAAATAAAGGGTACGTACCTCCTGCATCTCTTTTCTCAGTAGAAGCATTAACCAGGCAATTCAAAAATGAAGACTTTGGTGAAGATCTACCCCAAACCTTGCCCAGTATTCACCAAGCCATAAAAGAACTGAGAAAGATAGTAAAAGAAAATAAAAGGCTATGCATTGAAAACCATAATAATCTGTCACTAAGAATGATGAATGTGAATATAGCCTCCTCTTCCAGTAATCCTCCAATCTCAGGGAAAATGGATAATTGGACATTTCACCAGATTCCAACTCCTGAAGAAATGGAAAAACTAGAAGATGAGAGTGATATATTAAATCTGAGTTCCAACATAGTGAATCAAGATGTCATGTACTGTGTAAGAATGAAACTCAGGATTGGAACACAGTATGAATATTGGAAAGTCTTGATGGATACTGGTTCTAGACTTAACATTGTTAGTGACACAGTAGTTAGCACACATCTCAGAAGACCAACTGCTTGCCCCAAAGTGGTTACAGCAAGCGGTGACATCCGCACTAAATCAGAAGAAGAAGTAGATGTATTTTTGACAGAAGATACTGGAGTACATCTTGTATGTCCGATAGTCCCAGGAATAGATTGTGCTATGTATCTTGGCACACCATTTTTCCAGAACTTCACTAAGCATGGAGCAAAGCTTGATACACAGTCTAAGAGGTATGGATATTTTATAAGCTTGGATAATCGAGAAATATTTTTTCCTTTTATCAATTCAAATTCTTCGAACAGATTAAAAAGAATAGAGAGTGGTGCAAGCAGATCAGACTAGGAGTCCGTAGATGCAGAGCAGGAGTAAGTTCCAGTCTGTAAATGATTTGAGAAGCCTGCGCATTAGTGCTTGACGCTAGTGTGAACCTAAAGTGGCCGAATCATATGGGTTATATGAGTCTGTAAGTCTGTAATTTTTTGAGACTCAGCCTGCACACATGCCAGGTAGCCTACGAATTTCTTAAGCTTTTGGCTAAGATATATTCGTTAAATGCTGCTGCAGTCAATCTGAGGAAGAAAACTCAGTCTTGCAAGTGTCCATTATTGTAATCAGAATTTCATAATCAATAAAGAGAGAAATTTCCACATACCTATGTATCTAAATGTGTTGATCCTGTAAAACGGTATCAGAGCCAAGTTATTGTTTGAGTGGATCTTGTTAGTGCTATATTGTTTGAGTGGATCGCGAATTCGCTTGAGTCCTGAATAGCGTTTGTAGCCTGTTGTTGCCGAGGATTGGCGTTGAAGGTGTTGAAGACGTTGGACGAGAATTCGTACTTCGGTACGCGAGGAAGCCGTAATTTAGCCAGCAAGAGGAAGCCGCAATCTCTTCCTGTTATCATACTGCAAGTTTAATACCGGGTATTTATCTTTCTTTAATCTAAAGAAAATGGACTCTGCAAGTTCTTCTGCATCTATGGGAAAATTTGGTTCAAAATACTTTGATGTAATGCAAAATGAACAAGAATTAAGATCAGGAATGTATGATTTGTGCCATAATGAAGAAACTTCGGGAAATGAAGCATGTTTGAATGAGGAAGAAGATAGCCCTACAATAGATTGGAAACTTCCCTCTGTCTCACCTACAGATGTATATAAAAATCTTGGTCCTTTTAATTTTAGAGCTCTTAGTCAAATAAAAATAAAAGAAAAATCAATCAAGACGGAGTTAAGCCTGAATGTCATGATGACAATCCCTCTGCTTGAACAAAAACATATCCAAGCTGCTTTGAAATCAGGGTATCAGTACACCCATATGGGGGTGGTTAGGATAGGTCTGAATGCTTTGCACAGAAAAGGTCAACAAGCCTTTGTCTTTTCAGCCCTGTTTGATAATCGATGGAGTACTTTCACACAAGCTATGATAGGAGGAATCGAGACCAGTCTCTCTGATGGTCTGATTCAGTATGATGTCGTCCTTGATTTCTCTATCGCTCTTGATGATCCCAATATTCTAAAATTTCTAACCCTTGGTATTCACACCAAAGGATATGAGAATTTTCATGCAAAATCAAAAAAATTGACCGTCTTTTATATTACCTGTGTCCGGTTTTATAACACCACTATTCCTGTAGTTTTGCATTCTCCTAGTAAAGATTCTGGTAGAGTAACCCTTGTATAGTATGACTCGGCTTGTAATCTAGTCACCCCTGTATATTTCTCCCGCAAAGATCTTTGTTCGCCAGATGACTGGGTTACCAACTGGGGAAACCCACAAAGAAAACTATTGCTGCTGCCCAATCAATTATCACAGAAATAGATGGAAAGGTTATCTCCAGATTCCCCAGAGTAAACACATCTCAGCGTGGTGGACCTTCTGTCACATCAGTTCCTACAATATTCTCTATTAATCAATTACACCTTGCGCAAGTCACAACCCCACCGCAGTTTGTAATTGACCAAGCAGTCTATGAATCAATAAAAAGAATTTTCTCACAGCCAGGCCCATCCCAGCTTTTCAGTTCAGTCTGTGACCATCCACATTGCTCAAAAACCTTTTGTCAGTTTTCATCAGATCCTCTTGTTCCCCATGGAGATCCATCTGATAATCACTGAATAAACATGATTAAGTTTGTTCCGCCTTCTGAAGACCCTTCAAAACAAAGCTACAAAAAGTTAACCTTCTTTAATCATCAAGAAGAACTCCTTGTACATATAGTTTCTAGTTCTTCTTCACATGGTCTTGGTTACCCAAGCTCATCAGTCATTCCTTCATATAGGAAGAATCCTATCGACCACATTCCAAAGTCTATTGAAATCCCTTCTGATGCTGAAATAATTGCTTTCCTAAATATCTTCAAAGGGATTGGTCCATATGATATAGAAGATACTTGGAAGAAGAAAATGTTCAATTGGGATATTTACAGCCATGAGAAAGAACATTTATATATGGAAGAACTAAAGCTCCAGGAAAAGAAAGAGCCCCCTGTATTCAACAAAAAAAACAGCGATAAATGGAAGGAATGGATGAAGGCTCAAAATCAATGGGTATCATTCTATGAATGGTACTACCCTTCTGCAAATATAATAGAAGACTCTTTGGAAAAACAATTCAAAAACCAAGCAAAACAAAAAAGAGTCAAAGACCAAAATAAATTTGTAGAAGAAAAATTGTAAGAAAATCTGGTTATAATTCCTCCGCCTTTAAAAGCCCCTGCCTTTGAGCCCAAGATTCAGAGTATGTTGAGCAAGGCAAACACTCCCAGAGCACTGATATCTATTAGACAAAAAGGAGAAGAATTAGTAAGAAATGTTTGTTCCCAGTTCCATGTAAATATGATCAGAACAAGGACTCCAAGCAAACACAAGTGGGAACTCCTTGATGGATCAATTCTTGAAACTAATATGGAATTCCCACCTTGGAAAATTTTTGTTATTAGTAGTCAGGAAGGAATAATGTATAAACTTCTTCCATCTCATGCTGATGATCCTTCTCTGGCCACAAAAGATTCCATAGCTGCTACAAACTAGACAAATCTGGCTCTATCCAGTCTTGAAAAATATCTTAAATCCAGATTTGATTCTATTGAGAAAGCATGCACAGAGATGAAACTCATGCTTGACAGAGTTTTGCAGAAACAAGACTACAACACTGTTTGCTTAAATGAAAGTGTAAAGACTTTAGCAGAAAATGACCAAACAATTGCTCACAGTCTGGATAAACTTTCTTTAAAAATAGAAAAGAAAATCCAAGAAGCAGCAGTCGCTCATGGTAAGGAGATTATCAAGGTCTCTACTAGTCTTGACATTGTTAAAAAAAAAAGTTTGGGAGGTATCTAAAGGAATCGAGTCTTTAAAGAAGAAACCAAGTGCAGAAGCATATAAATCTACAACTCTCTTTTCTGAGCCCAAGACTACAATTCCTTATTCACATGCTCCATCGGTGGAAAGCCTCATCAAAGCTCCAAGCTCCATAAACTTTCCACCTCCTACATCTACTCATCTGTATTCCTTATTTGCTAATCCTAGCTTCTTTAGCTCTACTCGTATGCTTGCAAAGGCTAAAAAACCTGAGAAACCTTTTAGAGAAAGTGTTTCAAGTTTTCTATTTGGAGACTCATCCAAACAAGAAGAGGAAGAAGAACAGGGAAAACATGAAGATATTGATACTAGCCTTCATAAGATTGATCTTAATCCAAAAATAGAAGATCTTGAAGCCTGTATCAATAACTTCTCTATATAGGACAAGGAACAATTTGGCATCAGCACACATAATGATGACAATGAAAACGAAGTTAATGCCACCTCATCCAGATCAAGATGGGATACTACCTGGAATCTTGCTCCAGATCGTAGAGATCTCATGAAGTCAGAATACCATAAAGATTGGTATGCAAACTCTACATATTCATGGAATATGGACAGCTTCATTGAGGTAGAAGTCATGTCTATTTTACATTCCACGCTTGTTTGTTATAGAACATATCTAGCAGATGACATTGGCCCCATAAATGCCACTAGAAGAATTATTGGGGGTTTTGAAGGCACACTGGATTCATGGTTGAAAGCTGAAACTCTGAAAGAGCCTAATCTTCTCCCATCTTGGGAACAAGCTATAGTACTTAATGAAGATGGCACCACATATATGGATCCAATCATTCATATGCCTGTCAACAATATGATCGGAAAACTCATATATGGTATCACTGTGAATTTTATTGGTTTTCCTCAAATTACCAATGACATCACTACTATACTTTGTTGGCAATGAAGTTGCATAATATGCAACATTTTGATGAGTACTTTAATGAATTTCTGCACCGCTTACATACTTTGTCTCCAGATCTTATTCTTGAGCCTAAATGGAAAGAAATTTTTGTGACCTCTCTCCCTCAATGGGTCTCCTCTGCAATTGTAAATTAGTTACTAGGAAAATTTGGAGACTATAAGTTTGGTATCATCAGACAAGCGGTTAAAGAAATCATTGTAGAACTCTACTCTCAAATGAAAATTTCCAGAGCAGTAACAAATCCAAAGAAACCACATGGTTACCAACAGCTCTGTAAACAATGGCACCTTGGAAAGGCTGGTAATTCTGGGGGCAAAAAGCGAAGAACTCATAGGTATACAAAGAAGAATTCCCCGTCTTCCCAAGCCAAAGAAAAGAAACATTTCAAAAGAAAGCCATATAAACATACATAAATGTTTTCCAAAGAGAAAGGGAAAGAAATTATCTGTTATTACTGTAATCTGAAAGGACATACAGCTCCACAATGCCCCAAGAAGAAGAAAGACAAATCAAAGAAAAAATTTCCTTACAGAAATAAGAAAGGGAGAATAAATTTATTTGATTTACCTAGTAGCTGTGAAGAGATTTTATCTTTTGATTCAGAAACAGATAATGATTTAAATTTTGTCCATTTTGATGAATCATCTGATGAAGAACTCTGCAGAGATCCCTATTGTATAGAGTGCAGAGATTGTGATTGTAGTGATCCTGATGTATGTAATTGCAATACAGTGAGGATGATGAAGACAAATGATCATGAAGAAACAAGCAGGAATCTCTTTGCACAAATGATGGCTGCATCAGACCTGCAGCTGAAAGACATGCATAAGTCATTATTAATGGATCATTTGAAACAACTACCCTCTAGCTCGAAGAATTCTCCAAATAAAGGGTACGTACCTCCTGCATCTCTTTTCTCAGTAGAAGCATTAACCAGGCAATTCAAAAAGGAAGACTTTGGTGAAGATCTACCCCAAACCTTGCCCAGTATTCACCAAGCCATAAAAGAACTGAGAAAGACAGTAAAAGAAAATAAAAGGCTATGCATTGGAAACCATAATAATCTGTCACTAAGAATGATGAATGCGAATATAGCCTCCTCTTCCAGTAATCCTCCAATCTCAGGGAAAATAGAAAATTGGACATCTCACCAGACTCCAACTCCTGAAGAAATGGAAAAACCAGAAGATGAGAGTGATAGATTAAATCTGAGTTGCAACATAGTGAATCAAGATGTCATGTACCGTGTAAGAATGAAAGTCAGGATTTCAAAATAGTATGAATATTGGAAAGTGTTGATGGATACTGGTTCTAGACTTAACATTGTTAGTGACACAGTAGTTAGCACACATCTCAGAAGACCAACTGCCTACCCCAAAGTGGTTACAAAAAGCGGTGACATCCGCACTAAATCAGAAGCAGAAGTAGATGTATTTTTGACAGAAGATACTGGAGTACATCTTGTATGTCTGATAGTCCCAGGAATAGATTGTGCTATGTATCTAGGCACACCATTTTTCTAGAACTTCACTAAGCATGGAGCCAATCTTGATACACAGTCTCAGAGGTATGGATATTTTATAAGCTTGGATAATCAAGAATATTTTTTCCTTTTACCAATTCAAATTCTCCAAATAGATTAAAAAGAATAGAGAGGATGGAGAATTTATTGGCAAAAATGGAAATGAAGAAAGAAACACTCAAAACTGAATAACTTTTGGATAATGGAAAATATTCAAAAGAAATAGCAGACCTCATTGCTAAATTTAAAGAATGTTTTTCTAATGACCCTAATGCCTTTTGGCACATTCATAAACATGAGGTTGAGCTCCACTAAAAGCAGATTTTAGTGGCAAGCTCAAAAGATCTAAGGCCGTGCCAATGAATGAGGAACAAATGAAACTGTGCAGGGAAGAAATTAAAGATCTTCTAAAGAAAGTTCTAATAAGGAAAAGCAAGAGCCCAATTGCTTGCTTTGCATTCTATGTAAATAAACATGCAGAGATTGCTAGAGGAAAACCCAGATTGGTAGTCAATTACAAACCTCTTAATAGCATTCTCGATTATGATGCTTATCCCTTGCCAAAACCATCCTCTATACTGGCCCAAATATGAAAATAAAAAATATTCTCTAAATTCGACTTGAAGTCAGGATTTTGGCAGGTTGGCATCAAGGAAGCAGACAAATGGAAAACATCTTTCTCTGTTCCACAAGGGCATTATGAGTGGAACATCATGCCTTTTGGTCTCATCAATGCGCCCTGAAAATTTCAAAGGATAATGGATGAAACCTTCCAAGGTATGGATGAATTTTTAAAGAAATATATTGATGACCTATTGATACATTCTGATAACATACAAGATCATATCAAACATCTAAAAATCTTCCTGAAAAAAGTCAAAGAAATGGGCATAGTGTTGTCTACACCAAAGATGAAGCTTTTCAAAACCATGATAGACTTCTTGGGATATAATATCCAGTATGGCTCTTATACTGTGATTCAAAGAAGTCTTAATTTTTTTTATCATTTCCCAGATGAGATAACTGACAAGAATCAGTTACAAAGTTTTTTAGGAAGTCTAAATTATATTTCAAAGTTTCTGAGTCATTGTGCCCAAAAGAGGAAACTTTTGAATAAAATTCTCCAGAAGGATCCCATACCCTGGACCGCTGAATGTACACACGCTGTTAAAAGGATAAAAGATAGGGTCAGAAATATCCAACCTCTATCTCCCATCAGAGAAGAATGGGAAAACATAATAATGATAGATGCAAGTCAAGTTGGTTGGGGTGTAGTACTATGTCAGAAAAATCCCAAAGAAAAGAAAGAGATAGAGGTATGCCAATATGCCTCTATACTCTGGGCCAAGAACCAGTTGAACTGGTCCAGTCTGAAAAAGGAACTTCGGGCTGTTTGTCTTGGGATTTAGAAATTCAAAGATTTTGTGATTTACACCAAATTCACAATCAAAACAGATTGTCAGGTGCTCAAATATGCAATTCATAAGTGTGAATTTGAAGATGCAGCAATGGTTCACTGGGTTATGCAACTCAGGCAGTATAATTTTGATATTGAGTTTGTAAAAGGGGATAAAAATAGTTTTGCAGACATGCTAAGCAGGGAATTTCTATTTGAGCATTCCATCCTTACTCTAGACTGTAATTATATAAGAAGACATGATGAAACTGTTGAAATAGAAACTTCAGCTGGATGGGTTTCGTATGATTTGGGAAAAGCTTTACTAGATCATGATGATGATTGGCGGCCAATAAAAGAAGTCAAGTATAGAACAGGTTTTCCTTATCTTTGGATAGATCCTCTGCAAGATGAATTAAATGATGAAGCCTTAGAGGCCCTGGATTATTTGAGACACATCGGAAGCATAGCTTACAGAGTTGAAAGGGATAATGAGGATGATAATCGAATCACAAGTTGCCATATAACATTTAGAAGATTTGATAATCATCTCAACAGATCCAACTATGATGAAGAACGCCAAAGAGAGGCCTTTTATGCAGGAATGAATCTCCAGAATTTTTCTACTAATCTATTTTACTCTCTGCAGTTTTCTTTCTTATTTGAAGGAGTTCCAGTTGAAGATATGGAAGAAGACGATCCTCTCGCAGAATGGTTCATGGAATGGTGGAAGATATATGGTTTGTCGCCCCTTATACTTAAACCATATTCTTTTACACTACTCAAGATTCTAGGGTTTAGTCCACAAAGTATGCTTGTGACAGAAGTTCTCTACAAAACAATAAGGGATCTATTGGACCTAGAAGATATAGATTTCTTAAGAGGTGTCAGAAGGTGTGGCCATGTTCGATGGTTTGTAATGAATCATTATAAATCCAGATCAATTGCCACAAGTACTAATTATTCCAAATTCCATAGATAAGTAGATCCAAATTCAAATCCATTCATGAATTTAAATTATTTGGACCTACCTGACCCACACAGTACAACAGCCTGGGAATCAGAGAAAGAAGTATGGGTCCAGTACTATTCAAACTATATGATTGAAAGATGGAATTACCAGTACTACACCCATCCTCAAATTGATTACTATACCTTTTAAGTGTCGTCTTTCCAACCGACTATGGTGTTGGACAAGCTTTCATGGGTTCCCTTGACCTGGAATCTCCACTCTGTAATATTTGTACAAAAGAGATTTGCATATCTCAACTTTAAGTCTTTTCAATATTTCGAGGGTTCTCTTTTGATGAATATCCTCTGTGTAAATACTATGTGTACTAGATTCGGTCCCCATATGCCTCTGGCTATCCATAAAAGGAAAAGGGATGAGATAACATGGGACAGTAACCCCATGGCTGAATCTAGCTTTCGGTGATCTAATTAGACCCGATCAACATCAGTTTGTACATTCTGCTTTTGGCAGTTCATGGATGCTTGTCCCCCTTGGATAGTTCTATAAATATTTTGAACTATAAGGTAAGGCTCATCCAGGGATTCTGAGTCTAAGAGTTTTAGAGGTCTGAGTCAAACTTTCTCCTACTCTGCATTTGCAGACTCCTAGTCTGATCTGCTTGCACCACGAGAAGAGTTCCAGTCTGTAAATGATTTGAGAAGCCTGCGCATTAGTGCTTGACGCTAGTGTGAACCTAAAGTGGCCGAATCATATGGGTTCTATGAGTTTGTAAGTCTGTAAGTTTTTGAGACTCAACCTGCACGCATGCCAAGTAGCCTACGAATTTCTTAAGCTTTTGGCTAAGTTATATTCGTTAAATGTTGCTGCAGTCAATCTGAGGAAGAAAACTCAGTCTTGCAAGTGTCCATTATTGTAATCAGAATTTCATAATCAATAAAGAGAGAAATTCTGCATACCTGTGTCTAAATGTGCTATATTGTTTGAGTGGATCGTGAATTCGCTTGAGTCCTGAATACCGTTTGTAGCCTGTTGTTGCCGAGGATTGGCGTTGAAGGTGTTGAAGACATTGGATGAGAATTCATACTTCGGTACACGAGGAAGCCACAATTTAGCCAGCAAGAGGAAGCCACAATATCTTCCTGTTATCATACTACAAGTTTAATACCAGGTATTTATCTTTCTTTAATCTAAAGAAAATGGACTCTGCAAGTTCTTCTGCATCTATGGGAAAATTTGGTTCAAAATACTTTGATGCAATGCAAAATGAACAAGAATTAAGATCTGGAATGTATGATTTGTGCCATAATGAAGAAACTTCGGGAAATGAAGCATGTTTGAATGAGGAAGAAGATAGCCCTACAATAGAGTGGAAAATTCCCTCTGTCTCACCTACAGATGTATATAAAAATCTTGGTCCTTTTAATTTTAGAGCTCTTAGTCAAATAAAAATAAAAGAAAAATCAATCAAGATGGGGTATCAGTATGCCCATCTGGGGATGGTTAGGATAGGTTTGAATGCTTTGCACAGAAAAGGTCAACAAGCCTTTGTCTTTTCAGCCCTATTTGATAATCGATGGAGTACTTTCACACAAGCTATGATAAGAGGAATCGAGACTAGTCCCTCTGATGGTTTGATTCAGTATGATGTCTTCCCCGATTTCTCTGTCACTCTTGATGATCCCAATATTCTAAAATGTCCGACCCTTGGTATTCAAACCAAAGGATATGAGAATTTTCATGCAAAATCAAAAAATTTGACCGTCTTTTATATTACCTGTGTCCGGTTTTATAACACCACTATTCCTGCAGTTTTACATTCTCCTAGTAAAGATTCTGGTAGAGTAACCCTTGTACAGTATGACTCTGCTTGTAATCCAGTCGCCCCTGTATATGTCTCCCGTAAAGATCTTTGTCCACCAGATGATTGGGTTACCAACTGGGGAAAACCCACAAAGAAAACTGTTGCTGCTGCCCAGTCAATTATCACAGAAACAGATGGAAAGGTTATCACCAGATTCCCCAGAGTAAACACAGCTCAGCGTGGTGGACCTTCTGTCACATCAGTTCCTACAACAGTCTCTATTAATCAATTACACCCTGTGCAAGTCACAACCCCACCGCAGTTTGTAATTGACCAAGCAGCCTATGAATCAATAAAAAGACTTTTCTCACAGCCAGGCCCATCCCAGCTTTTCAGTTCAGTCCGTGACCATCCACACTGCTCAAAAACCTTTTGTCAGTTTTCATCATATCCTCCTACTCCCCATGGAGATCCATCTGATAATCACTGAATAAACATGATCAAGTTTGTTCTGCCTTCTGAAGACCCTTCATAACAAAGCTACAAAAAAGTAACCTTCTTTAATCCTCAAGAAGAACTCCTTGTACATACAGTTTCTGGTTCTTCTTCACATGGTCTTCGTTACACAAACTCATCAGTCATTCCTTCATATAGGAAGAATCCTATCGACCCCATTCCAAAGTCTGTTGAAATCCCTTCTGATGCTGAAATAATTGCTTTCCTAAATATCTTCAAAGGGATTGGTCCATATGATCTAGAAGATGCCTGGAAGAAGAAAATGCTCAATTGGGATATTTACAGCCATGAGAAAGAACATTTATATATGGAAGAACTAAGGCTCCTGGAAAAGAAAGATCGGCCTGTATTCAACAAACAGAACAACGATAAATGGAAGGAATGGATGAAGGCTCAAAATCAATGTGTATCATTCTATGAATGGTACTACCCTTCTACAAATATAATACAAGACTCTTGGGCAAAATAATGCAGAAACCAAGCAAAACAAAAAAGAGTCAAAGACCAAAATAAATTTGTAGAAGAAAAATTGCAAGAAATTCCGGTTATAATTCTTCCTCCTTTAAAAGCCCCTGCCTTTGAGCCCAAGATTTAGAGTATGTTGAGCAAGGCAAACACTCACAAAGCATTGATATCTGTTAGACAAAAAGGAGAAGAATTAGTAAGAAATGTTTGTTCCCAGTTCCATGTAAATATGATCAGAACAGGGACTCTAAGCAAACACAAGTGGGAACTCCTTGATGGATCAATTCTTGAAATTGATACGGAATTCCTACCTTGGAAAAATTTTGTTATTAGAAGTCAGGAAGGAAAAATGTATAAAATTCTTCCATCTCATGCTGATGATCCTTCTTTGGCCACAAAAGATTCCATAGCTGCCAAGAACTGGACAAATCTGGCTTTATCCAGTCTTGAAAAATATCTTAAATCCAGATTTGATTCTATTGAGAAAGCATGCATAGAGATGAAACTCATGCTTGATAGAGTTTTGCAGAAACAAGACTACAACACCGTCTGCTTAAATGAAAGTGTAAATATTTTAGCAGAAAATGACCAAACAATTGCTCAAAGTCTGGATAAACTTTCTTTAAAAATAGAAAAGAAAATCCAAGAAGTAGCAGTTTCTCATGGTAAGGAGATTATCAAGGTCTCTACTAGTCTTGACATTGTTAAAAAACAAGTTTGGGAGGTATATAAAGGAATCGAGTCTTTAAAGAAGAAACCAAGTGCAAAAGCATATAAATCTGTAACTCTCTTTTCTGAGCCCAAGACTGCAATTCCTTATTCACTTGCTCCATCGGTGGAAAGCCTCATCAAAGCTCCAAGCTCCATAAACTTTCCACCTCCTACATCTACTCATCTATATTCCTTATTTGCTAATCCTAGCTTCTTTAGCCCTACTCTTATGCATGCAAAGGCTAAAGAACCCGAGAAACCTTTTAGAGAAAGTGTTTCAAGTTTTATGTTTGGAGACTCATCCAAACAAGAAGAGGAAGAAAAACAGGGAAAACAAGAAGATATTGATACTAGCCTTCATAAGATTGATCTTGATCCAGAAATAGAAGATCTTGAAGCCTTTATTAATAACTTCTCTATATAGGACAAGGAACAATTTGGCATCAGCACACATAATGATGACAATGAAAACCAATTTAATGCCACCTTGTCCAAATCAAGATGGGATACTACCTGGAATCCTGCTCCAGATCGTAGAGATATCATGAAGTCAGAATACCATAAAGATTGGTCTGCAAACTCTACATATTCATGGAATATAGACAACTGCACTAAGGCAGAAGTCATGTCTGTTTTACATTCCATGCTTGTTTGTTACAGAACATATCTAGCAGACGACATTGGCCCCATAAATGCCACTAGAAGAATTATTGGGGGTTTTGAAGGCACACTGGATTCATGGTTGAAAGCTAAAACTTTGAAAGAGCCTAATCTTCTCCCATCTTGGGAACAAGCTGTAGTACTTAATGAAGATGGCACCACATATATGGATCCAGTCACTCATATTCCTGTCAACAATATGATCAGAAAACTCATATATGGTATCACTATGAATTTTATTGGTTTTCCTCAAATTACCAATGACATCACTACTATTACTTTGTTGGCAATGAAGTTGCATAATATGCAACATTTTGATGAGTACTTTAATGAATTTCTACACCGCTTACATACTTTGTCTCTAGATCTTATTCTTGAGCCTAAATGGAAAGAAATTTGTGTGGCCTTCTCCCTCAGTGGGTCTCCTCTGCAATTGTAAATAAGTTACCGGGAAATGTTGGAGACTATAAGTTTGGTATCATCAGACAAGCAGTTAAAGCAATCATTGTAGAACTCTACTATCAAATGAAAATTGCCAGAGCAATAAAAAATCCAAAGAAACCACATGGTTATCAATAGCTCTGTAAACAATGGCACCTTGGAAAGGCTGGTAATTCTGGGGGCAAAAAGCAAAGAACTCACAGGTATACAAAGAAGAATTCCCCGTCTTCCCAAGCCAAAGAAAAGAAACATTTCAAAAGAAAGCCATATAAACATACATAAATGTTTTCCAAAGAAAAAGGGAAAGAAATTATCTGTTATAACTATAATCAGAAAGGACATACAGCTCCATAATGCCCCAAGAAGAAGAAAGACAAATCAAAGAAAAAATTGCCTTACAGAAATAAGAAAGGGAGAATAAATTTCATTGATCTACCTAGTAGCTATGATGAGATTTTATCTTCTGATTCAGAAACAGATAATGATTTAAATTTTGTCCATTTTGATGAATCATCTGATGAAGAACTCTGCAGAGATCCCTATTGTATAGAGTGCAGAGATTTTGATTGTAGTGACCTTCATGTATGTAATTTCAATACAGTCAGGATGATGAAGAAAGATGATCATGAAGAAACAAGCAGGAATCTCTTTGCACAAATGATGGCTGCATCAGACCTGCAGCTGAAAGACATGTATAAGTCATTATTAATGGATCATTTGAAACAAGTACCCTCTAGCTCGAAGAATTCTCCAAATAAAGGGTACGTACCTCCTGCATCTCTTTTCTCAGTAGAAGCATTAACCAAGCAATTCAAAAAGGAAGACTTTGGTGAAGATCTACCCCAAACCTTGCCCAGTATTCACCAAGCCATAAAAGAACTGAGAAAGACAGTAAAAGAAAATAAAAGGCTATGCATTGAAAACCATGATAATCTGTCACTAAGAATGATGAATGCGAATATAGCCTCCTCTTCCAGTAATCCTCCAATCTTAGGGAAAATGGAAAATTGTACATTTCACCAGACTCCAACTCCTGAAGAAATGGAAAAACCAGAAGATGAGAGTGATAGATTAAATCTGAGTTGCAACATAGTGAATCAAGATGTCATGTACTGTGTAAGAATGAAAGTCAGGATTGGAACACAATATGAATATTGGAAAGTGTTGATGGATACTAGTTCTAGACTTAACATTGTTAGTGACACAGTAGTTAGCACACATCTCAGAAGACCAATTGCCTGCCCCAAAGTGGTTATAGCAAGTGGTGACATCCGCACTAAATCAGAAGCAGAAGTAGATGTATTTTTTACAGAAGATATTGGAGTACATCTTGTATGTCTGATAGTCCAAGGAATAAATTGTGCTATGTATCTAGGCACGCCATTTTTCTAGAACTTCACTAAGCATGGAGCCAAGCTTGATACACAGTCTAAGAGGTATAGATATTTTATAAGCTTGGATAATCAAGAAATATGTTTTCCTTTTATCAATTCAAATTCTCCAAACAAATTAAAAAGAATAGAGAGGATGGATAATTAGATGCGCTAGAAGGAAGGCATTAAGGCATCCTTCATCAATCTAGCACGAGTGTAACCCGTAGGCCAATAATGTGGAAGGAATCAGACGAAAACGATGTAGTAACCCAACCGAAGCACGTTTCCGGCGTACATAAGATGTGGCTAGTGCACGAAAGAAACCCTCTGAACCTACCAATAATGAGAGTTGACACAGAGGCGAGGTATCCACCAATAGGGTCAAATGGAAACCAAGGTACTGCACGAATCCCAATGTGTGATAGTGTAAGCTGATGTCAAACACAAGGGAAACCACTCAGTCAAAGACCCATGATACTAATCGATGTTGAGCACAAGGTGACCTATCAATAATGAAAGTAGGGCCAGGGTGCGGCTCTAGGTCTGTCCTCAGAGCAAGATGTCGTTGTCGATAAGGACAAGACCCGCCAGCAAGAAGTCAATGGAGACCTTCTCAAACTGGCACGTGTAAAGGACCAATATAACTGATGTGATGATAGAAAAGACACTTACAACCAGGGATGGCCGACTGAAAAATGAGTCAAGAGACACCACAGAGAGGCCGACTCAGGCTAACTTCCCTTGAACAAAAGCACAACTCAATGATGACTATGTGGCAGCATATGATGACTCTCTATAAGCTCGTCGTGCAAGAGGCACGAACGGACCCTCCATATGATTGGAAGAGATAACCAATCGGAGGAGAACTAACTCAATAACAAGGTTAAGGCATACCTAAGTCAAACTAAATCTCGCCCAAATGGAGGAGACTTTGTTTTGAGTGCTTTTTTCAAGGGCAACACGACTGACTCTAGCTACCAAAAATAAGTGGAAATATTGTTCCATTCCCGGTCTTTTTGGAATATAATTTTTTTTTTGTCTTTTTCATTAAGTTTGAAAAAAGAATAAAATAATACTATAGTACAGTGGAAAGAACGAGTGTTAGTAAAATGGGTGATCTAGTTCCTGGGATGGGAACAATCCTATGCTCAATGCAGGGAGGTGAAAACTGGTCAAAGACACTCAAAGGTGTGTTCCTTCCACGGGTCATAGTGTGTGAAGTTGCAGAAGCTAAGGGATTGCAAGTTTGATTTTGCAGATGACTTGGTCAAAAGTTGGCTTAAAAATGAGTCCAAGGAAGCCGACTAAAAGCCAAAAGGTGCAAATAGTCAATATGCAATGCAGTAGTGCAACTCAACGCGAAGGAGCCTCAAGGGTATAAGGCCAGAACGAGGCGAAGAAGAAAAGTGGAATGAGTCTTCAGCGCATAAGTCATGGTGGGACTAAAGAGGACTCCTGAGCCTAGGGACAAAAAATCAACAGGAGTGTCAAGTGACAATAAGGTACTAACTAGGGCACCCATGATAAGGTAGTCTCTACCACACAAGTCATGATACTTCTAAGCAATGAGAAGGTTCTGCACCATAACTTGGTGGGGTCGATCCTAAGGCCAAAATGGGAAAGGAAACTGATAAGTTCACAATGCAGGCGGAAAAACCTAACCTATCTGCCAGTTTTGAGAACCAATACCTGTTAGAACGGACCAACCATGAAAATTTCCAAAGGAGAAATCTTCCAAGTTCTGTATACATAAATAGGAAAACTAGACAAGAAGTTAATACATCCCACATATAAACTTCATATAAAATCTTGTGTTATAGAATACAAAACTTGAAAATGTGTACCTTATATATACAATATGGTACAGGGAACCACACAACCTTGTGGCTTACGCATAATAGTTCATCTGGAAAAACCCCTTGCAGGGCTCAAGCCAAGGACTCCTTTGGTAGTCAAAACTCATGGCTTCAAAGAGTTCCTCCTGTGAAGGAAAATCAAGTTCTGAGAAGTCATGAGAACTACAAGGATCAAAAAATGGAATTAAGGGGTCCCATTTCCCTATAGGAAGAATCTCTCACTCAACTACTGGGACCAAGTCCCAAGAAGGAGAATAATAAGTCAAAGGATCCTTCTCAGAAGCGATTGAACATTGAGGATTCAATGCCACATAATTCACCCATGGCAGGGTAGAGTCTACTTGAAAACTAGGAACAAACCAAGGGGTATTCTGTAGTAAGGTCGAATTAGGGTGGTTATTATCAGGTGCAAGATGATCAATAGTGACCATATTCCCTTTATGAGGAAAACACATCACTCGAAATAGTGAAGACACCATAGCATTCATAGCATAGACATAATCACGCCCAAGTAGTATATTAAAGTCTAAAGGGCTATCGACCACCATCATATTGATTAAGACAGTCTTCCCACCTAAAGTAATAGGCAATTGAGGAAGTACACCCATAGATTCGCCAAGCCTTCTGTCATAGGCTAACAACTGACTCTGAGCTGTCAACAACTTTGGGGAACCCAAAGCTTTCCAAGTCAAAGAGGATATAATACTTGCAGAGGAGCCTTCATCCACCATACATCGATAGACATTTGTGGAATTAACTCTGACCTTTATTTGTAAAGCTGTAGCAGAAGGAAGACGACGCTTGACAAGACTACCAATCAAAAGAAACACTCCTAGAACTTGGAGGGGGAACATTCGAAGAAACCAGAAAGCCCCCTATACCAGAAGACTCTATACTAGAGATCAAATAGACTCTTTTGTTAGGCACTTCACCCCCCAAAAGGGGAATGTAATCAGCCAGTGATTGCATTGGCTCAACCACATTATCAACCAATGGTTGATGGGATTGATGAGAAACCATAACAAATCTAGGAGTAGAAGTACTTTCAGACTCAAACCATATCCTTTGCACCTCTGGAATACCAGGGCATAAATCGTAAGATGGTCTCCCTTGCATATCTTACAAGGGAACTTAGGTTTAAAACTTCTACGTCCAGGTTTCTTATCAACCTCCGTTCCGCCAACATGACTAGTAGTGGTTTGCGAAGAGTCCTGAACATGACTTGCAGAGGTCGATGACTCTTTGCCAGTATGACTTGTAGTGACTAGACTTGTGCCCCCAGCATGACTTGCAGCAGCTGAAGACTCATCTTCAACATGACTAGCAGAGGTTGATGATGAAGTGCTATTTTGACTTGCAGTGACTAGACTTGTGCCCCCAGCATGACTTGCAGCGGCTGAAGGCTAATCTTCAACATGACTTATAGAGGTTGATGAGGAAGTGCTAGTATGACTTGCAGTGACTAGACTTGCACCCCCAGCATGACTTACAGCAGTTGAAGGCTCATCTTCAACATAACTGGCAGTGGTTGATGATGAATGGATAGAATTATTCTTCTTTGACTTCCTCTTTCTCCTCTTTTTAGATTTCTTATTACAAGAAGGAGGAGAACAAAGAATCCTAGATTTCTCTTTGAAAGAATATGAACCATTAACATCCATGTGATGCCCCTGAAATAAAGCGTTCATCTGAGAAGCTTCAAGAGCATTATGAATATTCAAAGTGGACCACAGCGAAACTGGTAGTCCAACATTCAATCCAGGAATATTCAAAGTGGCCATCAAGGGAGTACCAAAGTTTCCAAAGAAAGGAAAAGCACAAGGATCCCCTTTTGGGAGGGTACCTTGGTTGGTTTCCACAGGAATATTGGCCATATCTAACTGATTTGCAGACCCTTCGCTTGCAAGAATGTACAAATGAATTTTCAAGGAAGATATACACACAATAAAAACCTTTTCCCTTGAGGAGGTAACTCCAAAACATTCGAAAGAATGACAAAAAGCCTTTCAAGATAGGCGGAGTGGTAAGTTAGTCACTTAGAATACAAAGTCCAAAGTGACAAGACAAAAATATCTAAAGCCAACTATATACAAGGAGCAAAGAGCACTCAACTATAAAGTCCCTAAAGATACAACCAATCAAGCAACTTCCAAGTATTTCCGCTTCGGGTGATGAGGACCGGACACCAAAATACAAGAAAGTGAAGTAAGGGACCTTCTAAAGATAGTTTGGGATAATGACAGCCCATGCCTACCAACGAAGGTATCAGAAGAATTTACGCTGACCTCCAAACAACAGCCTGTGCCGGTGCAAGCCCCCAAGTTTCGCAAGGGTGCCCTCCAGATGTACTGTTGAGAGTGATACAACATTGATCTCAGGTGCCATGGGATTCTCCTCTCCAGCCACTTGTGTAGATCCCTAGGATAGGCAACTAAAGATACCAACTCATGTTAGAAACCAAGCAGAACAGTCGTGAGGTTAGATCTGACAAGTAGGAGAGGGGGTATCTCTCTTCCTTATCTTAAAAAACCCTCGTGCTTAACTCCCAGATCCAGAGCTTTCCAGGTGTTCCTAACACTATTGGATTTACACTCTCTATTCAGACTTTTGCGTTTGACAATTTAGAGTGACCTTGGAGAGTTTACTTTCCTCTCGCCTAATCCAAGGCCCTAAATATCCTAAAACTTGTTGATGTGTATAGATTTACAATATAAAAAAGTTCTAGTATATTTTAATTAGCGCTTGATTTTAAGGGCTGTTCTTTTTAAGTCAAGGGTATGGGAGTGAAACTGATGATGTGTGTATGACTCAACCAAAGTCAAAGAAAAAGTAACTACATGAATGCACTCATTTTCCTTTCGATGAAAATCACTTCTACTCGGGTTCTAAGAAACACCTAGAAAGCAAAAAAACTTCTTTTTATTTTCTTGCAACATACTTCACACACGCAAAAACTAAAATGCTTTAGTAATGCAAAATTATCCTAATGCAAGGTATAATGAAGATGCAAGAAACTTAAGATTTCTCTAAAGCAAAGAATGAAAGCAAATTGTTTATCGCTTCTCATTAGCCACTTTGGTGTTTAGATAGAATATAAGTTCCTAATGCAAATTTTCATCCAAACACTAAAAGAAAATCTCAAGACAAACAAAATGCGCTTTTCCTTCACAAAAAGAGAACAAACGAAAACAAGGAAAAATGAAAGCAAAAACCAAGTCTTCAAGAAGTTTTCTTCAAAAGCAAAAGCAAAAAAAACAACCTTTCAAAAGTGCTTTAAATACAATTGAAACTTTATGATCGAAGAATAGGCAACAAAACACTTTGCAAGTTAACGACACAAAATGGGTGAAAACTCAACAAAAGGTGTGTTTCAAGATGCTCTTAACAATAAAAAAGCAGCAAAAAAAGCTTGGTGACGATGATCGCAAGATCAAGAAAGACAATTCTCAAAACCGTCACACAACAACTTTCAAAAGGTAAGAAAAGCAAATGGCCACAAGGTTCAGTTTTGACACAAAGCAAGAAGATCACAAAGATAAAGTTTGTCACAAAGATTGAGAGAAATCTTTTTGCTTTTGAAGACCAGAACAGCCAAGACTTCTAGAAAGAAATCTTGTGTGCTCAACACAAAGGATGACACTTGCAACAAGACAAAACAAGACCACAAATTTCCAAAATCAGAGAGAATTCAAAACCAAAAACTTGCTATAAAAACATAGACTGACACACAAACTTGACTGCTCAAGAAACACTAAGACCAGCAAACAACTTTTCTGAACAAGAAATATTTGCAAAAATCTTGGAAATTAGGGTATATGCGACTGTGTCAATGCACAACTGTGTGTATATGTGATTCAGCCCAAAGAAACCAGCGTATACACGGGTTCATATGGGGAAACTTGCATACATACGCTTCTATAACTCAACCAAACAGCATATATAATAGTTCACAAGAAAAAATAAAAAGGAGTCTGAAGAAACTACTCAGACTTACAGTCTGAGTTCCTATAAGAACAGACAACTTAAATACAGCAAGAAAATCTAAGTCTGAGCCTTGATTGGCTTAAATTAACCCAAGTTAGGAACAACAATATTGTCCCCAGTGGAGTCGCTAATTCTGTTGAGGGACAAAGTCCCCTAGGGTCTTGGGTCAATACCCTAGAAAAGCAGGGGTTATCTACAATGAAAAACAAACATTCCACATAGCCATGATACTAATATAAGTAAACTACGAGAAGAGAGATGCACATGGGGGTCCTTCGTTCGGGTAGATCTAGCCAGGGTCCAAACCCTCTTAGAGTTCCTTTCGATCCTTTAACCTGCAAAACAACAAATTCAAAGAAGCATAGCAGTATATGGACCTAGCATCATAAAGAAATCAACTTCATAGTGTATTGAAAGGTAGTTAGTTATACAATTGAAACAACTATTCATATGCAAATCATAACATTAATATCATAAGCATGAAGAAGATTAATTTCAGGAACGAGACAAGTGTTTCTTTATTGCAGATAACTAAAATATAGTAAGGAATGATTTCACCTGAGTCTTCCTCTCGCAAGCTCCAAGCAGAACCATCCTCCGGATTCGTCCAATCTCAAGCCTTCAACAAAATCCTTCCATGACTCATACCAAAGTGTCTCAACTAGTGAAATAACATCAAAGCTCAAGGAAATAAGGGTTTCCTATAATGGGGGGAAGTGTTGGAAGCACAAGGATATTCAGACCTGGTCAGGGATAATCTCAGCAGAGTGATTTTTCTCTCTATTCTCTCCTCTCTTAGGCCTTCCCATTGAAGCCTTTTTATAATTCTCCCAAAGTAGTTTTTTAGTTGGGAATTCATTGGGAACAGTTGGGCCACGAGCACTAACAGGTAATCAATAGGTAAAACCCGTTATCTCCACCTCAAATTAAGGAGATTTAATTTTTTAAAGTGTTTTAAGACATATACGCAGGTTGGGTATACACAGACTCGCGTACACACGCGTTTAGCTCAGGGAATGTCGCGTATAGGGAGTAAAACACTATTTTTTAAGTATTTGGACCAAGTCTGGAAGGAGGGGTTTCCCTAGGCCATGAGTGCAGCATCACAAAAATCAAGAGTGAGATTTGGAGCTATAACACCCTTGAATAATTCCTTTAGGTTTGGTAAAGGAACCAAGCTATCCCCTAGTTTCATTGGATCATTCTAGATTCTAAAAAAGATTGGACCAGTTGTTTATAACCTTTCGTTGCCACCCCATATAAGAAAAAATCATAATATTTTTCATGTTTACGTAGTTAGGAATCATGTACCTAATCCATCCCATGTAATGAAACCTGAGATGTATAGGTTTTTCGAGGGGGGATGGTATCCAAATATAACCATTCTATGTACTAGACTACAGGGTTCGATTGCTCAGGAACTAGGAAATTGAACAAGTTAAGGTCCAATGGGACCAATATATCCTAGGTTCTGCTACTTGAGAGGATGTAAACACTATGCATCATGATTTTCCTTATTTTTTTATTATTATTGATTAACTTAGATTGAAGATGAGAGTTTTGAACAACTTTTGATGGAAAAATTATGTCTAGTTGGAACCGTATTATTAAATTTGAAAAAGTATGTGATATGATGTGTTGTGACATCATGTGATTGTATGAACTTATATGATGACATGTTTAATGAGTCATGCAACAAAGTAACCAAATCGCAGATGGTATTGATCACAATAACAATGTCTTTTGTGATGACAAACAAATTCATGAAATTTCCTATTACTCGAGATGTGGATTTATTTTCTATAAAAAGAGAAGATGAAATTGATTGAAATAGAGCCAATTTATTCAATGAGGTCATGGAAACTAACATATTTGATGATGGATGGTATGCAGTAAATAGATGTATCATGACAAGAATGATTTTGAGAATTATGGGTTTGTTCTCTTTGTAAGATATGTATTTATGTATGATTTGGGTCCCCATGTCAAAATACCAATGAAGGGATGAGATAACATGAGGTGGTCCCCTCATGCCCTGAATATCAATACTAACCTATGAGAATTATGATATCATGTGAATTCATTTATTATGTTGATATGTCTCTAATAAAGATGTAGTGACATTATAAGGATATAATGTGATGGTATGGGGACATCTCAATCTATTATTTGCTAATATTTCTTATGCCTTAGAGTCATGATGGCAAGTTTAGAAGGAAGGAGAAAATTATGAATTATATGTCAACTATAGATGCCTAACTTGGTGGCTTATGATAGTCCTATATTGGTGATAGATACCTGCCTTGGTGGTAGATGATATTCTTGTCTTACTGTCAGATGCTTGTAGATGATATACTTGTCTTGGTGACAAATGCCTGCATCGGTGGTAGATGATATTCCTATATTGGTAATAGATGCCTTCCTTGGTGGCAGATGATATTTTTGTCTTGGTGACAAATTCTTTCAGATGATATACCTGTCTTATTGACATATGCATTCCTAGGTGGCAGATGATATTCCTATGTTGGTAATAAATTCATGCCTTAGTGGGTAGATGATATTCCTGTTTTGGTGATAGATGCATGCCTTGGTCGTAGGTGATGTTCCTGTTTTAGTGATAAATGTTTCCCTTTGTGGTAGATGATATTCCTATCTTGGTGATAGATGCATGCCTTGGTGGAAAATGGTGTTCTTGTCTTAGTGACATATGCCTGCCTTGGTGCTAGATGATATTATGGAA
Source organism: Pinus tabuliformis (assembly GCA_031772625.1). NCBI lineage: Eukaryota > Viridiplantae > Streptophyta > Pinopsida > Pinales > Pinaceae > Pinus > Pinus tabuliformis. The sequence goes on along the minus strand of CM062809.1, from coordinate 31,530,460 downwards.
TGATGAAGTGCATGGTTAAGTTAAATTCATGATAAATTTCACTTATGTGGGGAAGTATGTCATGCCCTAAATCAATTATATCAACGAATTGCACAAAAAAATAAAATAGATAGGGAAAGAAAAATTATGATAAAGATAATTATGACAAGTGGAGTCTTTGGATTGAGTCCTTGATGATGGACAGACTCTATATAAGAAATGGGGAAGTAAGAATAGGGCATCCTTTGGGGTAAGAGGAAATACTTGTAATTCTGACAATAATAGATGCAGGGTTGGGGGTGGCTAGTTATTCAAATGAGCTTACAGTTGGGAGGATAGTTGTTCCCATACCATCATTGTGAAGTTGTTCGAGCAGCAAGAAAGAGCCAAACCCAAGTCTTGAGATGCAAGGTACACATCTTAGTATTTTTTTTTTTGAGATATTAAAAACGAGATATTTTAAGGTCATTAGGTTCAACAACAAAGAAGGCTCCATAAAGTGATCAAGGAAACCCTTGTATATATCAAAGAAGAAAATAGTACGCACTCTTATAAGAAATTTTAAACGCATTATTTCTATATTTCAAATAATAAAATCCTTATAAAAAATGTAGCCATAGAGATATTATTGCAAAAGGATAATCCATGAAAACCTAGTTTATCATTGTAAAATGTGGTCCCACTAACCAATAATTTTTTGGATCATATAATTGAAGTTAAAGTGAGTCATGAAGAAGGATTAAAACCATTGGAAACCCATTAATGGTGGCTTATCAAGTTGAAAAGTAAGGTGTTTCTTTATCAACCCCACACAAGTTCAAAGTCCACACAATGGTGTCATGCACATCTAATGGGAAACAAAAAACTAATGCTAAGTGCATCAATTTATACATGGTATCTTTGAAACAAGATATAAAAAGTAACCCAAACAACTAAAGCAAAGAACCTTTTTTCTAAAGGTGACATAATGAAAAACATCCAAAAAATACCTTAATTTGGATATTCTTTTATATGCCAACGTGTACTTACAAAGTATAGCACCAACAATAGCCAAGAAGAAAACTCTAAATAGAAATGAAATAGATAGAGAAATGCTTACACCCACTTTGATGCCATGTTGAAATCACAAGAAAAAGGGGGCATATAATTGAACCAAATAACACACTCAACAAATTGAAAAAGTAACGGAGAAAACTTCACTAAACAAGTATGCTAGATTTTTCCCAAAAACATAATAAATAAATAAAAGCATGGTAGTGTAATAAGAGAATTACAAAATGTAGTGTCCATATGCTTAATTAGTTATACAAAAAAATAACATTTGTAGGCTAAAAATGATTAGGTTCCATGATCACAAAAGATGAATTTAAAATTGGTGTTTGAGTTGTGAATTTATACACAACTCAAGTTAGGTATCCTCCAAAGAGGGGTCAAGGAACCACATAACTAGGGCATATTCGCCGAGAAGGGTTATGGGCCCACATATGTAGGGAACAACCCCCAAATGGGTTATTAAGCTTACATATCAAATTTTAGTATGTCAATCTTAACCATATCCTAGTATTAATGATCTGTAAATTGTCGTGGATATTCCACTGGACAACTCCTCACAACAGATCTGCTAATATTATATTTGAAACATGAGATTATACACTATTACAATTTTATTTAATTTCTAGATTTGTAAAACTAATTGTAATTAGTGCATGCATGTAAAAGTAAATCAAGAAGAAAATTAGAGAATGAAAAAATAAGCTCACAAACACATAACACATAAGATATTCTCTCTGGGAAACCCTTTTAGGAGAAAACCCAGCTAGAAGGTGAGGCCACTTCGCTCTCTTTCTCTGTCTGGAAATATGGCTGTAGATACAAAGAAGTAATGTATTTGGCCTGTGGGCTGCTATGGTGCACAGATCCTCTGTGTGTGCTCTACCTCCTATCTCTCCTGGATATCTTTGCTTAACTATGGAACAAAATGCTCTCGAAAGAATGGAATGCATCTTCCTCCTAGTGGCCCAGTTATAACACAACCCGATAACCTACTAGTGGTTAAGTTTGACTACATCAACTCTTAACTAGAGTTATAAAATAGACTCTTCTAGAGTCTTTTACATCACAAAAATGTGGCTATCCCCTTTTCCATGAATAATTGGGTCTGATGCGGCATCCTCCCGAACTAGGTCAACTTCTAAGTGGCATAACTTTTGCATACAGACTCTAATTGACGCGATTCTTGTGCCATTGGAAAGCTCTCTATGTGTAGAATAAAATGAAAATTTAATTTACTCTATCAGAAAATTTTTGCCCCCAAAACACTTCGTTTTGTGCCCCAAAATGCTCTTAGAAGGTTTCGGACCCCATTTCGCCAAACTAGGTCCTACCGGTAAAAACAATCTCATAAGTTGATTCCTCCACTTTTTTCCACTCCAAATGCATTGAGATGGATGAAAAACAATACAGTGATCCAATTGAGATCAATTAACAATAAATAATGGACTTATGCATAATCTATTCCTAAAAAATGCATTAAAGATATTAATAGATGATCATACCCACATATGAAGATTAGACCATTCTCAATAAGTTAACTTTTTATGACATATATCATAAAGGGGTTGAGGAAGCACCCCCCAATATAGACCATGGATTGATATCATTAATAATTTTTTTATTATTCATGTACACTCTCAAGGTAGATTGGTAGAAAAGTATGAGATCATAAGTACACAATTGAACTCATGAAGAGATTTAGTTATTGTCCTCCCTCTTATTTCCCATACATGTGTAAAGAGATAGTCATCGTGTAGACATGGTCATTTCTATGTGGTTTATGTACAATTTGTGGTTATTTGGAACATGTTTCCATTGGAGATGTTGATGCCCACTACAACTATTAACTATACATAGAATTATCTTAACTTTGTATAGTTAATTAATGAATGCACTAAAGGATCTCATACATGTCCAATGCATTGGAGGATCTCATACAATCGTAGAACTTGAGTCTTAAATTTTAGTTACTCTTTTCCTTAAGACATGTCTTCTTATTGGGATGAAAATGAAGAAACACCCAATCCTCTTCATCATATTGCTACTCTAAGTAATGACAATTTTCATGTTCCTGCCTTGTATTTTGAACTAAGTTTAATGCTCCATATTATTATTAAATAATAATAATAATAATAATTTGATTGAAATATCATAACAAGTAAATAAAAGAAAACTATATAATTAATCATAGTAAAAGAGTAAAACTAAGTAAAGATAAATTTATGGAAAAAGCTAAATGAAGAAAATCCTAAGATGAAAATAAAAATTGCATGATGACAAGTGGATTATTTGGATGAATTTTTTCCTTACATTTTTGTAACAAGGGAGTTCTATTTAATGAATGAGAATAAATATGTGAGTGATCATTTTCCAAGGAAATTATTAGGAAGTAAGGGTTAGTCACTAAAAAGGGTAGTTGAGGAATCATGGCTAACAAATTGTATAGATATTTGATGCAACTGAGCCTATAGTTGGGTATAGAGTCATTCCCCACTTGTTGGTTATGGTTAGCTAGACCAAAGGTTCATTGCAATGATTTTCAAATAATAGCTTTAAAATTAAGTTGATTCTTCATCTCATAGGTAAGTTTCTCGAACTCAATCTCATGTGTATTATGTACTTCTTCAATGAAATTTATGTATCATTATCAATGAAAGGTATAAATATTCCTTAAGCATATTAACGAGGCTCAGTATTGCAACAAGAATGCTGCAACTCCTAGGGCTCCCAGTTTTACTTTATCAACCCAAGATTTCATACAAACTTGGAGGTGACAATGCTATATACACAACAGATGCATCATTCTACTCAGGTCACTTCTTAACTGAGGAACTTGACCATTAAGGTTCCAACCCATTCCTCTACTGGACTAAAGGGAGTTTGACTACTGACAGTGGAATGTAAAACTAGTTCTAGTGTAGGAAAAATAAATGCTTGTCAATTCAGGAAATGAAATATGCTAACTTGTAAATGCTTTGATATGACATAAGTCATCTAGCTATGAAATGACAAAAATCGCTTGCAGGAAGGAAACTATGCTAACCTTACACTTGATCATCTAGCTATCAGAACTACTTGAAAATATGAAGTTATTCTATCATTTAAAAATCCAAACATGCATGCATTAACTATCTCATTACACTTGCAGAATAGATAAAGGTCCTAATTGCTAAATTCAGAAATATAAAAGCTAATGCTATTTGATATTGTAGGAGGGAAAGGAATGAAAAGGTTAGTCTAGGTGGCACTTCTGGTCATGGATTCCAAGCTGAGGGGTTAAACTACTCCTACACTAGGCTATAATGCCATTTCAGGTCAAAACAGGGTCAAAACAGGCAGCTACAAGTTTGCTACAAGAAACTACTACAAGATGTCCTGAACTACAAAAAGATGTTTTGTACTGCTATAGGAAGTTGGAAGAGAGGTTTTGGAGGACAAGAATGGTGATATGAAGTGTCGGAAGGGTGCATGAAATTTTTTTAAGGTGTAGGGAAGGTGAACATCACCCAAGGCCAAGCCCAACACTTTAAGAAGGTCAGATTTTCCTAAGACAACTTGTTCCTAGTGGTTGAAAATTAGAGGTTCGGAATATGGCCTGGTATGCTTCAACAAAAGGTGGAGAAGACCTAGGTGGAGTTGGTTGGGGGTGTCCCTTCCTGCAAATCATAAATCCTTGCAATAAAACTTGTTTCTCTTTTCATTTACAAATTATTACATTTCAACATGGAAAAGATGAGTTGAATTTAGAAAGTCTGACCTAAATATTGTTAGAGACTAGATCTATGGGATGAACTACCTTCGAAGCTACAACAATCTTAAGACACAAACTAACAACTGCAAATATTTCCAAGGAATCATAAGCAGTTATCTCATTAAGAATGAAACTTATCCTAGGCAGTGAATAAAGGACAAACTTTTTTTTTGGCCTGTGAGAGTGGGGTCCCCTAATCATGATCCCATAAGGGATATGAGAGGGAGGTCACTATCACAATATTTTCTAGTATATCTTCCTTCACTAGACTGCAACACTAATCTACTCTTTAAGCTAATGAAATCATGGATAAGCGATAACTTAATCAACTTTATAAGCTAAACAAAAACATAAATAAACTTCAGCAGTAAATCAACATTCTAAGCTAAGAATACAGATAAAAAGGAGGGGAACTTCTGCTACTAGGGTTGGGCTCTAACCCAATAGCTTCAACCCTCTAATTCAACTCAGTGCTGGATCAAAACAAAATTTCTCATTATCATAAAAATGTCAAATTCATCATAACAATGAAAGTAAAATGTGCTTCAACTTAATGGCCTCTTGGCTACAATTAAACTTTGAATCCTAATGAGTCCCTTAGCTTGCTTATTAATACAAAAATGGATCTACCAAAAACCACCTATAAAATAGGGATACTAGGCTCCCTAACTCGAGAATAACTCTTCCTTGAACTGCATTGGCTTGGCTACCAGTGAACTCAGCTTGCTTGGCTGCCAGTGACACTGAGCTGATGAGACAGAGTGGGAGAATCTTCGAATGATTTGAGGAGTCAAGGAAGGAGACCACTTCCTATAATATCTCTTACTTGTCTACTCCAAGTCTGTGCACTCAAGTCAAATCAAAATTGCTCCAATTTCCTGCATTTAACACACATTAGGCCATAGTACATAGTAACTCACTTTTATTCTTCTCACTAATAAAAATATAATAAAATCTGTAAATAAATGTGAGAAAAGAAAATTTAATAAGTTTCATAGTGGCATTGTGACCCATATAGTTTACCTATTGATGAGACTCATCATCACCCCCTACTGAAACTGTTTCTCATCCTCTGAGCAACCTAACCATGTATATCCATATCCTTCATAACCCTGATGGTCTCCCTAACATCCCAAGCTTATGTGGATGGTATATCTTCCTAAGGATAGAACCCTTCCTTTTTCTCTATCTCTTCCCACTACTTTATTTCCTCTTATTCCTTCCTACCTTCTAGCAAACCCACCCACAAAGGTGGACTAGGATTAATTCCAATCCAATTGATCTTTAGCCTTTTCATGACCTTTTTATATAGGGGTGTTCTCTCTAATGCATTCCTCAATCTCTCAGGAGAGTGATACTCCCTGATCCTGAGACTGTGTGGTGTGTTATTCCATCTCCTTTGGCATGCTTGTTGGGTCTCCATCCCCAATAGTCTTAGAGTGTCCTCAAAATGGGAGATTTCCTATTCTTGGGTAGCCAGGTATCTTGGTTCTAGTTGAGCATCATTGGAAATGATGTTGTGGTTACTGATTACAACACTTGAATTTATTTTCTCTACCCTGATGTAGAGGGGTTCCTTTTCCTCTTTTTTGTATTATTGTCTTCACCTCCTCAACCCTGGGTTCCTCATGACTCATCCATGATGCAAGGGCCATTAGTCGCAATTCTCCCAACTTTGCATTGGGGTCCCAAACATTCATGTCTATTAAGTCAAGGTTGTGCAGGTAGAATTCAGATACCTTGGCCTTGTCCTCAAGGGTACTCTTATCACACCAATTAATGAACTACCTGTAATCCTGGAATGACATGGTCCCCTGTTGTGCCAATGTCTTAATTTGGAATTGCATCTATTGGTCCTTGAGGTAAAGTGCATAGGATTTGGATGGCACTCTGCATTGAAGTGCCTTCATGGAGATTCTTTCCATGGTGGCCAATTAGATCTCCTTTTCTTGCAATTTCTTCCTCAACCATGGGTTTTCTTCCTGCATCTGTGTTTTCATGGTGTATTCTCTATCTCTCAGTTCACTCAACTATTTACCCATATCTAGGATTTTTTCTTCCATAAGGCCCACATCTTCTACTTTCTTTTATTTAGTAATATAAATCCATCGATGTGTCCTTCCTCTTTCTTTTTCAAGTTCAAAGAAGAGAGGGATTGCAAATTTATGTGGGATCACTTTGCCTCTTTCAATGAACTTGTAGTAGGAGCTCAGGTTGGGTTGTGGACTAAGCTCCTGTAGCTCTGTAAAATCTCCCTCAACTATCTTTGTGTTGGAAATAATACTGAGAGGGGGGGTGAATAAGTATTATCAAGTTCTTTTTAATAAATCTTCCTTATTTATACTTTGAATTATTCTTGTATGTCAGTACCATAAAACAATGAGCATGAACAAGAAAAACTGATAGTCACATCAAGGAACACCAGATATAAGGTGGAAACCCAATGTGGGTGAAAACCACCTGCTACAATATGTCTCTATCTTCTTTCAATCAGAAACTCCTTTTACAATGATTTTGTACTGGTGAAGTCCTTTACCAGTACGCAGGCTGCAACCTGCAGAGAGCTACAACTCTCTCTCGTTTTCCAGTCTCTCCTGGAAGGGAGCTACAACCCCCTACTTCTTTTCTTTCAAGGACCACTTTTCATAAATTTTCAAACTGGATCCAAGAATATCAAATAATCATCAAGTACATGCAAATTACCCAAACTCCAAGAATTACCCAACTTCTCAGAATGTTGTAAACAGAAAGATAGTACCAGAAATATAAACCCAGAACTCTGCAACAATAAATAGAAGATGATCAACAAATGTTTTAGGACAGATACACAATTTTTCTTTATCTGGACTGCGTGGCTTCACACTTCACCTTCTGCGTCTCTGCGTATCCCCGCAGAGAGCCTTCCACTGCACCGCGTACCCACGCACTGTTTCTTCAATCACGCCGCATACTACTACTGTGGCCACGCACCCTCAGATGCTATCGCGCCGCGTATCTACGCACCTGCGGCTTCTGTAGCGCCACGTACTTTCACTGTGCCTCCGCACCTGAACCTCTGCCACGCCGCGTACCTTTACTGTTCTTCCGCACCTGAACCTCTATCGCGCTGCGTACCCACGCACTGTTTCTTCTTCTGCTGTGCGTACCCACGCACTGCGCCTTCTTCTGCTGTGCGTACCCCCGCACTTGCACCGTTAATCACCTGCGAACCTCTGATTAGGGCCGAATTGGCAGTCCACCAGTGTGCCACAGATAGTCAGATGCCCAGATCTGATCATGCGCCCGAGAGATCACACTTCATAGATTCACTTTCAACTTCCCTTTTATATAGATCAAGCTTTTAAACCGATAACCCAATATTTCAGATCTTAAGATATACAATTTGCAAAGATACTTTGGCCAAGTGATCTCCTTCTCTATTTATAGTCAAGCCCTTATCCACACCATGGGACAAAACCATCAATAACCAATACAAGGGATCCAAACCGGGGCTAAATTAGATCCTATACCACGGGCCAAAACCATAGAATCAAGAACAACGGGCTAAATACCATGGGCCAAATGTAAGAAACCCCACGTGAGCGCGCTTCTCTGCCTTGAAGTGAGTGAACTGGGGGTCCGCACCTCATGAACGGGTAACCTGCGGGTATGTACGCACTTTATCTATGATATTCCTGCGGGTCCGCAGCTTTTGTACGGTGTACCTGCGTACCTCTTATTTTCCAACATATTTTGAGAGCCTGAACAGAGCATTGCCACTTAAGAGAGTTGCCATCAAGTACAACACCTGTAACATAGAGCCATACCAGAATCATAATGCCAACAATCTCCCCCTTTGGACTTGATGGCAACTTCAAGATCTTCAACGTCATTCTCCCCCTTTGACATCAAGGGCAAAGGGTTATGCTCCCCCTGACTATAAACCAGATCTGCAAAGAAGAACCATAATCCACCAAACACCATAAATGACCATGAAAGAGATAGAGACATATTGCAGCAATATTCAGACCAGCATCCATGATCTCCTTCTATACTTCCTCCATAATTCCAACAATGCATTATATGCTCCCCCTGAACCTGTGCCATTCGATCTTCGATCAATCCGCAACCCAGCACATGTATGCATATACCCCAGATGAGCCTTGCGTACAACAAACCATCAGAAGAGATTCAACAACAAGATGATGCATCAACAACCCCCAGCTTTTGCCTGAGGTATTCAAAGGTCTCCCTGGGCAATGGTTTGGTGAGTATATCAGCAACTTGTTCCTTAGAAGGAACATACTCCAACTTGACCTTTTGTTCAAGTACTTGTTCCCGGAGAAAATGATACTTGATCGGTATGTGCTTGGTCTTTGAATGCATGACTGGGTTCTTTGAAATGCTAATTGCACTTGTATTATCACATAAGATGGAGATGGGTGGTATACAAGTGATTTGAAAATCCTGCAAGGTCTGCATCATCCAAAGGAGTTGAGTGCAGCAAGATGCAGCAGCAACATATTCCGCTTCAGCTGTAGACAAGGCAATCGAACTCTGTTTCTTGCTGAACCAAGATACTAATCTGGAGCCCATAAAGAATGCACCACCACTTGTGCTCTTCCTGTCATCCACGCTTCCGGCCTAATCTGCATCTGTATAAGCATGAAGTGTGAGATCTGTATCTCTAGGATACCATAAGCCATAGTTTTGAGTTCCTTGAAGATATTTGAAGATTCTCTTTACTGCCTGAAGATGAGTTTCCTTTGGATTTGCCTGAAACATTCCAACTATTCCTACTGCATGCATTATGTCTGGTCGGGTACCTGTCAAATAAAGTAGACTTCCAACCATAGATCTGTAGGTTGGTTGATGCACTACTGTTGATTCATCATTTGCACTGAGGAACATCCTGTGACCATGGGTGTACATACTGGTTTTGCATCTTCCATGCCATATTTCTTCAAAATCTGCTTGAGATACTTGGTTTGAGACAAAAAGATCCCTCCTTCTTTTTGTTGGATTTGCAAACCAAGAAAATATGTCAATTCTCCCAGCAAGGACATTTCGAATTCTTTCTGCATTACCAAGGAAAAGCTTTGACTCATAGCTTCTTCATTGCTGCCAAAGATAATGTCATCTACATACACAACAAGTATTAGCAATTTGTCGTTTTCAACTTTTATATAAAGATTGCTATCTGCTGATCCTTTTGAAAAACCTTGTTGATGAAGATATTTTTCCAAACGATAGTACCAAGCCCTTGGAGCTTGTTTGAGACCATAGAGAGCCTTTTTCAATCTGCATACAAGATTTGGATCATTTCCAAGAATGAAACCATCTGGCTGCTCAATGTATACTTCTTCTTCCAAGTCTCCATTCAGAAAGGTTGATTTCACGTCCATTTGAAATACTTTGAAGTTTTGAAAGCTTGAGAGAGCAAGGAACATTCCGATGGCCTCAAGTCTTGCAACAGGAGCAAAAGTTTCTTCAAAATCTATTCCTTCTTGCTGTGCATACCCTTTACAAACAAGTCTGGCCTTGTTTCTAATTACTTCTCCATTTTCATTCAATTTATTTTTGAAGACCCATTTTGTCCCTATAACATTCTTATCCTTTGGTCTAGGAACCAACTCCCAAGTGTTGTTCTTTTCGATCTGCTCAAGTTCTTCATCCATTGCTTTGACCCAACATTCATCTTTGCATGCCTCTTTCACATTTTGTGGTTCAGTGGAAGAGAGTAATGCCAAATAGCTTGAAGCTTCTGCAATTGTTCTTCTTGTTTGTACACCTGCTTCTTTCTGCCCCAAAATCTGAGATTCTGGATGATTCTTCTGAACATATCTGGATGGAGTCTTCTCTTCTATCCTTATCTGCTCCTCTGGTTCTTCTTGAGGTTCTTCTTCTTCATCATTCTGTCTTTGAGGGTAGTCTTCATCTTCTTCGATATCTTCATGATTTACTTGCCTAGGAATGTATCCCTTCTCATCAACCACTACATCAATGCTGTCAACAATTATTCCAAGTCTTTTATTGTAGCACTTGTATGCTTTGCTGTGTGGAGAATAACCAAGAAGAATGCCTTCATCTGCTCTAGGTTCAAGTTTGCCAAGTTGCTCATCAGTATTCTTAATATAGCATTTGCTCCCAAAGATTTTGAAGTGCTTTACCGAAGGAGTCTCACCATACCAGAGCTCATGAGGGGTTTGAGTGCTCTTCACCCGGAAATTTGTTTTGTTGAGAATAACAACCGCAGCATATGCAACTTCACCCCAGAAAGTTGCGGGAGTTCCAGACTCATCAAGCATAGCACGAGCCATTTGTTGGACTATTCTATTCATTCTTTCCACCACTCCATTTTGCTGAGGAGTTCTAGCTATAGATAATTCTCTTCTTATCCCATGTTCTTCACAGAAATTGAAAAATTCATTTGAGGTAAACTCCCCACCTTTGTCGGATCTGAGGCACTTAATTTTGTATCCTGATTCATTTTCAACCAAGGCTTTAAAGGATTTGAATTTTTCGAATGCTTCATCTTTGTGCTTCATAAGTCCTAACCAGACAAACCTGGAGAAATCGTCAATGAATAATATCAAGTATTCTTCTCCTCGAGGTGTCCTTTTCCTGAATGGACCACATACATCTGTATGTAGTAGCTCAAGAGGCATGCTAGCTGATCCTTCCTTCTCCGGAAAGTTAGTTCTGGTTTGCTTTCCAAACTGACATGATTTGCATATGGTGTTGTCTAGAATTTTGATATCTTGAAGACCGCGAACTGCCTGATATTTGCATGCTTTCCTTATTTATGAAAAGCTTACATGCCCCAACCTCCGGTGCCATAACCAGTGTTCATCATCCTTGCTTAGATAGCATTGTTGTTGTCCTATTTCAAATATGTATAGATTATTTGGAGTTCTTTCACCTTTGATCACTGTTTTACCTGTATCAAGATCACGAACAAGACATCCATTTGATCTAAATATCACCTCGGTTCCTTGATCACACATCTGGCTGACACTCAGAAGATTATGCTTCAATCCATCAACATACAAAACATTTCCAGCTTTGACCTTTTCTTTTAACTGAGCAGTGCCTTTTCCTTTTATAGTTGCAGGAGTATCATTTCCAAAAGAAACTTTCTTTCCCTTTTCTAAAGCAGAATATGATTCAAGTTTTTCTTTATCACCTGTCATATGCTTCGAACATCCACTGTCAATGTACCATAGATTTTCCTGTCCCTCTGCATAAAATTCTATCCCACATCTTTCTGTTTGTGGTTCCTTTATTCTCCATGTTTTGGTGCTTGAGGCTTGTTCCTTTGTCTGTTGAAACCTGCTCCTGCATTCAGAATCTTTATGACCAAAGTTATTGCAAATAGAACATTCAACTTCATTTTCAAGAGCCGAAAAGTTGTTATAGGTCCCTTTTGTAATCTCGGTCATACTTCTTTGTTTTTGAGCTTCTCTAGTCATGATTGTTTTATATGCAACACATTGAGCTGCTTTGTGACCAAAGTTATGGCAAGAGAAGCATTTTCCATTGAAGAAACTTCTGCGGTTATCAAATCTTCCGGCCAAATGATTGTAATTTCTATTGTCATCCATTCTTGAAGCAAATTGAGAGGATTTTAACTGTGGCTGGTTGTAGCTTTTGTTCATCCTTAGGATGGATTGCCCCTGGTTTACCTGATAGTCTTTGTTTGTTCTTGATGTAATTCGTCCCTGCTTTACCTGGTGATCTTCATTGTGCTTTTGCTCATTCCTTCTTGCTGCATCAAGATAACTCTTTGAGGTGGATGCTTGAGAAGTTTCTCCATTATACCCCAGACCTGTCTTGTTTAGTGGAGAACGTTGTACATTGATGATCTCATCCAGAGTTTCAGATCCTTTGACAAACTTAAGATTAATAGCCTTTGTTTTCTCAATCTCTTTTCTAAGACCAACAATTTCACCTTCTAATTTTTCAAGATATTTTTCCTTTTCATCAATTTGAAATTGTAGAGTATCAATGATCATATTCTTTTCTTCTATACATCTCTTGAGTCTAGAAATTTCTTCATAAAGGCTATCCACATCTATAGCATCCATGTAATCATCATCTTCAAATGCCATTAAAAGTTTATAGTCATTACCTCGTTCATCTTCATCACTATTTGATAGACCATCACTATCTTCATGAGTGTAGTAGCTTTTTGCATTCTGTTTCTTGTTCCATCTAGCAGGTTCCTTTCCTTTGTCAATATTATCCTTATGAGGACATTTCGCAGCATAATGACCTACTCTTCCACAAGCAAAACATTTAAAAGGTAACTTACCTCTGAACCTTCCAGTACCCTGTTGAAGATTTTTGACAAAATTTGATTCTTCTTCTTCTTCTGGCGCGTGACTTGCTTCATAGTAGTCTCCTTTGCCTGAAGCCTTGAAAGCAGCTTCTCTCCTGTCTGATGGACCTCCTTTTCTCATTTCATAAGCAGTTAGAATTCCGTGTAGCTGAGACATAGTAAGAGTTCGTAGATTTTCCTTTTCTTCTATTGCAGACACTTTAGATTCAAACTTGGGGGACAATGATCTTAAAACTTTTTCAACCACAATAGCCTCTTTTATTTCTTCACCCAAGTTTTTCATGCAATTAACAATCTCATCTACCCGAAAGAAATAGTTAGCCACACTTTCATCATTATACATTCTGAGATTCTCATACTGAATCCTGAGGGTTTGAAGTTTAGCACGCTTTACCTGTTCATCTCCTTCGTAGCTCAAGACAATCTTGTCCCATATTTCCTTTGCGGATTTATATTGCATAACCTTCACGAATTTTATTTGAGATAAGCATCCCAGCAGAGTATAGACTGCTTTAGCATTTGTTTCATATTTCTTCTTCTCGGCCGGATCTGTAGGAGTAGCTGAAGGAAAAGTGTAGCCTGTATCTATGATATCCCAAACTTCTGTACCAAGAGATTGAAGATAGGCAGTAACTCTTACCTTCCAATAATTGAAGTTTGTCCCATAAAAAATTGGTGGCCTGATTGATGCTTCCCTCTCGTAGTTGCTCATGATGAATGATCTTCCTTCAAGCGATCAAGCTTCTCTGAAGGACCTGCTCCGATACCAATTTTTGGAAATAACACTGAGAGGGGGGGGTGAATCAGTATTATCAAGTTCTTTTTAATAAATCTTCCTTATTTATACTTTGAATTATTCTTGTATGTCAGTACCATAAAACAATGAGCATGAACAAGAAAAACAGATAGTCACATCAAGGAACACCAGATATAAGGTGGAAACCCAATGTGGGTGAAAACCACCTGCTGCAATATGTCTCTATCTTCTTTCAATTAGAAACTCCTTTTACAATGATTTTGTACTGGTGCAGTCCTTTACCAGTACGCAGGCTGCAACCTGCAGAGAGCTACAACTCTCTCTCATTTTCCAGTCTCTCTTGGAAGGGAGCTACAACCCCCTACTTCTTTTCTTTCAAGGACCACTTTTCATAAATTTTCAAACTGGATCCAAGAATATCAAATAATCATCAAGTACATGCAAATTATCCAAACTCCAAGAATTACCCAACTTCTCAGAATGTTGTAAACAGAAAGATAGTACCAGAAATATAAACCCAGAACTCTGCAGCAATAAATAGAAGATGATCAACAAATGTTTTAGGACAGATACGCAATTTTTATTTATCTGGACTGCGTGGCTTCGCACTTCACCTTCTGCATCTCTGCGTATCCCTGCAGAGAGCCTTCCACTACACCGCGTACCCACGCACTGTTTCTTCAATCACGCCGTGTACTACTACTGTGGCCACGCACCCTCAGATGCTATCGCGCCGCGTATCTATGCACCTGCGGCTTCTGTAGCGCCGCGTACTTTCACTATGCCTCCGCACCTGAACCTCTGCCACGCCGCATATCTTTACTGTTCTTCCGCACCTGAACCTCTATTGAGCTGTGTACCCACGCACTGTTTCTTCTTCTGCTGTGCGTACCCACGCACTGCGCCTTCTTTTGTTGTGCGTACCCCCGCACTTGCACCGTTAATCACCTGCGAACCTCTGATTAGGGCCGAATTGGCAGTCCACCAGTGTGCCACAGATAGTCAGATGCCCAGATCTGATCATGCGCCCGAGAGATCACACTTCATAGATTCACTTTCAACTTCCCTTTTATATAGATCAAGCTTTTAAACCGATAACCCAATATTTCAGATCTTAAGATATACAATTTGCAAAGATACTTTGGCCAAGTGATCTCCTTCTCTATTTATAGTCAAGCCCTTATCCACACCATGGGACAAAACCATCAATAACCAATACAAGGGATCCAAACCGGGGCTAAATTAGATCCTATACCACGGGCCAAAACCATATAATCAAGAACGACGGGCTAAATACCACAGGCCAAACATAAGAAACCCCACGTGAGCGCGCTTCTCTGCCTTGAAGTGAGTGAACTGGGGGTCTGCACCTCATGAACGGGTAACCTACGGGTATGTACACACTTTATCTATGATATTCCTGCGGGTCCGCAGCTTTTGTACAGTGTACCTGTGTACCTCTTATTTTCCAACATATTTTGAGAGCCTGAACAGAGCATTGCCACTTAAGAGAGTTGCCATCAAGTACAACACCTGTAACATAGAGCCATACCAGAATCATAATGCCAACACTTTGTAGAAGTTGCCCCCTCCTGTGCTTGTGGTGTTGCTTCTTTGCCTCCTTGTTTTCCCTGCTCCTCTTCCTATTGCACTTTCTGCCTTTCTTGTAGCACTACTAGTGTTTCCTGTAGCAATGTTTTGGGATCCTGCATCAGGCCTTTTCCTTTCTATTGGAGTGTTACAGGTGCCTTGGGCTGCTTGGCCGAGGTTGACCTGGTGAAAAGCTTCCTAAGATAGGTAATGGGAGCCTTTAAGGTTGCTCCTGGTGATGTGACTTTCTCAACCTTCATTCCCATGGATTCTAGCTCCTCCTATTTACTTGGGGATTCTTCAATTGTAATCGGGGTTTTTGTGGGGGTTTTTGGCTTCCCTTGCTTAATCCTAGTGCTTCTTCTTGTTTTGAAATAGAGGGGAGTTTTTATTTTTCCTTTTCTTTGTGGATTTGATGGGTGTGATAAAAGAAGCTAAGGCAAAACTGCCTCCTTTTCAGTGGATTGAGGAGACAACCTTCCCTAATCTAGGGACATCTCCTCCTCTTCAAGTGAAGTGGTCTTTTCAAGGGCAGTGTTCGCTTAGGGGGTCTTGACCTAGGTTCATAGTTAGTTGTGCCAACCAACAAAACCCTACACTACTGGCACTTTCAGAAACAACTCGCATAGCGTAGGCTGCAATCTCACCCGAGGTGGATGCAAGAACCAAGTTTCTACATCCAGAGACTAGTGTGATGTCTTCCAGCACCTTGGATCTACCTCCACGCATATCGATAAAATTCTAGGGCATGTCACTGCAACTATTTAAAGTAGCCTTCGGACCTTCACGAAGTTCCATGATGAGTCCTTGTGAACCCTTAACAGTCGATTTACCTACTTACGTGCATAAAAAAGTAACCCTAGATTGGAGTTCGCGTAGATCTACTTTATTCATCAAAAAACATAAGACGGATGATCTGAAACTTCACGAAAGTGACTAAGCATTCAATTCATACATTATTAAGACGGATTCAATAAATTTGCATAGCATTCAATCGTTATTTCATAAAACATGTCATTCATTGGCAGCATATAACATAAGCATATACAGATGGAAATACTCAGTAATTCTCTGGAAAATTGTCTTTATTTATCTTCCATTCATTGATTACATACTGAAACTACCCTGCGCACACAACTGCAGGGGTCTTCACACTCAGTTTTGGACTCTACCCAGGCCTCCACACACTCAACTGCGGAGCCTCCCCTTCTCTACCTAAGCATAGGAATAAGATCCTTTTTGCCTTAGCTCATGCCCAAAACTCTTCAATGAACCCAATTATCTATCAAACTTCCAACTTCACTTGTCCTAAGACTCACTAGGACTTGACTATTTATAGACTTTTCCATACAATGGTGAATCTCAAAACCAACTCAAAACTTCAATTAAGAAAAGGGGCTAAGCTCCTTTGACTCTTATTCATCTACACGCTTCGCTTCTATATATCGTAGAGACTTTACATATTTTACAAAATGGTATACAAAATTTGGGTTAACTAACCCAGGGGACCCCATCCCAACAAGCCCCCAACATAAAGATCGTGACTCGCCCTCGAGTCACTCACCTAGATGTTCCACTTTTTGGTGGAGTTCGCTGAATGCCTTGGTCTATGCCTGAAGCTCCGCGGTACTCTGCTCGGCTGCTTGCTATACTTCCTGTACTAGTTTCTCAATGGTTAGCCCCTCTACTTCCAGTTGCGTAGTCCACTGTGTTTGTTGCATTGCCTTCAACTTCTCGTGAATGGTCTATGAAAATTGGTTGACTTCCTCTGTCCAAGGCTCAAGTTGTGCGCTGAGCATAGAATTATTCTCCTACAATTCCTGTAGCTGCAACAATTTTTCTTTTCCTTCCTGTAAGCACACGAAATGTTGGACTGGTGCCAACGTTCGCGCTGTCGTACTGATCTCATTGTACTGCTGCTGCACTTCCCTGATTTTTTTGGTCAACTTTTGTAGTGTAGGATCCTCCTGTAGTGTATCCCAAAGGCCTAGTGCCTGAGTGAAGGGCTTGTTGCACCCTTTAATGGTGACATCTAGCTGAGCCATGGATTCTTTAATCGCTGCACCTCTCTATTCCCGAACCTCCGGCGGCGTGGTCAGCTGAAACTTCAACTGCAGCTCAGCTATCTACATTCGTAGGTCGAAAGTCACCTTGTCAACCTTCTCCTTTGAATTGCACACTGCAACAACCAATTTCCTTACCTTGGTTGAGGCCTCTACATCATCGGGTATACCCAATTCAGGTACATATTTTTTGGCCTGCTCAATTGCTGTGACCAGATTCTGACGTTGTGTCCACAACTCCTCCTACTCCTTGAGGGCCTGAGTCTTTTCTATGAAAAGTTGCTGGTCGTTGACTTTGAACTCACTAATGGCAGTGAATGCACACTATTATATGATATTTATCTCATCATTGGTCCCCTGATGTAGCGCATGAAGAGACTTGAGTGGTAGCGCGGAAAGGTTCAGCCCCATATCTTTTACTATGTGAAGCACTGTGTGAGCCTCATCCAATTCCACATGGACAGACCCTTCAAGTAAAGGAAAGACTCCAAGGTCTTGAGGCCATTCAATCTCTGATACTCCACTCCTTCCCTATGTCAGGCTTGCTTGCATGCCAGTCACCTTTCTAACATCCACCTGAATTCTATTTGCCTGGATGTGTAGCTCGCACATATCCTTATGGACGCTCCTGAGCGTCTGCATGTATTGCTGCTCAAATTGTTGCAACATATTTGTCGTCATGTCCCAATTTTTTCATCGATCTCATTGAGATCGCCCTCTGTCAGCACGATGTGATCAACATGTGTTTGCTTATTAGACTTTTGTTTCTTTCGTTGCCCACCTTTACACTCCTACGAGCACTTCTTTAGGATGAAAGGAGTGCTTTGCTCCTCACTGCTACCTCCTCCTTGCGCTGACACCTCTTGCTCATTAGTGTGGTGGGAAGTAGACTTCTTGCTTTCCTCTGCATCCTTCTATTCTCGCTCTGCCTGCACTTTGGTAGTGTGCTCTTCCTCCATACAGGCTTTCTCTGGAGCTTCCGTAACATCCTCCATCTTCTTTTTCTCAGCCAATGTGCGCACAGCTTTTTGAGTCGCATCCTTCAGCTTTTGCGCAGAAGAGATTTCTACACCTATGCTTGTTCTTGCATCTAACTCTGTAGGCATGCAACATTCTTGCGACCAAAGCCCCACAATTTCTTGGATATATGTATTCGTCACCATATAAGGCAACGCGTGCCATTTCTACTTAGGGTCTTTGTGCGCTTTGATCGAGACCCTATGAAAATTGGCTTTGAATTTTGCATAGGCCGATAGCTACGTGTACAAGGTGGGAGACAACCTTAGTCGCTGGTTAACCACCATGTGCATGTCCATATCCATCAAAACCCAAAATATCTTTGTCTCCTTAACATGCTCTGGATATTTTGAGGCCCATAACGAGGCAAACCGCGCTACCTCAGGAAATTCTTCTTTGTGCGGAGGAAACTAGCTATCCTCCAGTAACCTCCAAGCAACCAAAACAATTGACAATAACAACCAGGAATAATGAAATGGCCTGCTCTCCTCCTGGGCCTCTCGGTAGTTTGCGAGGAACTCCTGACATAGATACTTGGCCCAGTTGTACTGAACCCCCTTCACGCATTGAGATGTGAGCGATACAACCGACGACGGAACTTCATCCACATGACATTTTCTCATTACTTTTCCTGCTAGAATTTGGGCAGCCAACTGTACTACGGGGTTTGATATGGACGTGATAGAGTACCCTCGTGACTTTTTTATCACACCAAACTCCTTCTTCATCTTATTTGCCAACTTTTTCTCTTCGGTTTTTCCTCCAAACTCTTTGGTAGGGTTTGCCCCTTTGTAAGGTAACTTAGTGATCCTCTAGATCAACATGTTGGTGATAGGGATAGGATCTCCTAGCCATAGGAACCCATCATGTACTAGCATGAGGAGCTGAAGCACACAGATCATATTAATGGGGGAGCAATGATAATGCGACAGTAACGATAGATTGAGCAACCCTGATTGCTCAACACTGCGGGCCCACTTCATAGGCTCCAAAATTGTAACTCCTGTGTCATCATAGTAGATTTTCTTCATATACTTTTGAGTCACCAAGTGCAAAATCTTTATATGGTCCGTGAGGTCCCAATCTTCCATTTTAAGCAATTACATGTGTGCCAGCCTAGGACCTTTGAACACAACTTGCTCCACAACAAAGGTGTCGAAACTGAAAATTTCCCTATATCAGGATCCTTCGTGACTTTAGTTTTTCCCTTCTGTAGAGGGAGATACTCAGGAAATCTTGTCATAGGCTCCAGTTCTTTGGCATCAACATCCTCGATACCCTAGAATTATTCCTCTTTTAGGTCCACTACTTTTTCTAGATGCTTATCCTTTTTCTACTTCGCTTGTGTCTCGGTATGCTTCCTCAATGATGCGCGCACCGGAACCGAATTCTTCGGTTTTTCCTTTGTGGCTGGTTGCTTTTCTTTAGCCACAATTTTTTTAGCCTAAGCGACCTCAGCACTGTGGGCACAGTAGGCATGGCCTCCATACTAGACACTTCTGGTCCTGGTGCTTCGGACATAGATGCTTTTGAACTCAAGGCTTCAACGAGGTTAGTGGAAGTCATTCTTTCCATAAATAACTCTTGGGCTACTGAAGAATAGTTCACGAGCGACAAAAATTCTTCCCATAATTCTCAGCTCATATGCATCAAATAGCTAAAGGCTCCAACACTCAGAATGCAAAGTGTTCTCTGTTTCACTGACACATGTAATTTATAGGGGAATTTGAATTCAAATCCAACTGTTCCCCCCAAATTCTTATAATAAATGATGTTTTGGCTGCAGATCTTCAAATATTTTTGCCTTAATTGCCACCTCCCCGCTCATCTTAACCGTTTTCTGGCCGTCTCATCATGAATAGTAACTCCAACAGTCATTTTCCTGCTGAGTTGCATGGTACCTTTCCCTCTCGGGCAACGTCCTGAGCGCATCTCCATCTGGTGCATCTTTGTCAATCTCCGCACAGCCTAGTTGCTACCTTGTTCTTCAAACTAGGAAGTGTAGTTTATAGTCCCGTGCTCCCTTGCAACCACCTAGAGCACTAAGACTGTCCTGCTGCCATATAATCACTGTGCAGGATCCCCCATATACAACTTCAACTTGCTCCCATTCACTTTTCCTAGGAAGGGTTCCCCATTCAGCTTCACGAGCTGAACTGTGCCACCATCTATAATTTCCTTGACAATATATGGCCCTAACCAATGCATCTAGAATTTACTTGGAAATTTAGTGAACTTACTATCATATAACAGTACAAGATCGTTTACCTTGAATGTGTGAAGCTTGATATGGCAATCATGCCATGATTTTTCGTGTTCCTTCTGCAATTGTTGATGGAATCCTACCAAAAATCAGTCTTCTTTGAGCTCCATGAGCTGCATGAGCCGTTCTTCCAGGGCCTCATGATCCGCCATATCCGTTAAAGCTGCTATGCATAGACTAGGCACAATGTATTCCATCGCATTATGGCTTCAACCCCATATACTAATATGAATGACGTTTGTCCTATCATCTTCTTACAAACAGTCTTATAAGCCTGTAGAACTACAGGTACGCGTACATCCCAATCATTTCGCTGCACGTTATAGATCTTTGTCAGTGCATTCTCCAAAATTTTGTTAAAAGCTTCAACAGTTCCATTTTCTTGCAGGTGATATGGTGTACTCTTCTGATGGTAGACTTGGAATTCATCAGTCAATGCGTTGATCGTTTCATTCAGAAAGTGCGTACCCCTGTCACTCATCAACACTCGGGTATCCAAACCTTGATAAGACATATTCAAACAAGAATTTTGTTGTCGTAGCCCTTGTATAATACAGGTTATGCTTCTGCCCATCTGGTTAGATATTTCGTCACAGTGATAATGTAGCGCGCATCCGTTTTCTTTCCAAGGGGCTGAATTGGCCCAATAAAATCAATCGCCCACTTCTCAAATGCCTACAAAGATACCTAAGGATGTAGTGGTAGCTCATCCCTTCGCGATGGTCTGCCAGTTCATTGACATGCATCACATGCCTTACAGTATGCCTTGGAATCCTTGTGCAATGTTGGCCACCATAGACCCGTGCACAAAATCTTATGCGCAGTTGCTTTGCCTACATAATGGCCTCCTGTAGCTCCCCCACGAGCTTTGGTGAGAATTATATCATGCTCAAAGTTTGGTACATATCTCCGCAATATTTCATCTGCACCCATTTTATATAGATGTCCTACAATGACTAAAAAATTGGCTGCACACACTACTAATTCCTTCTTCTGCTAACTTGTATATCCTTCCGGTGCTATCCTTATAGTTAAGAAGTGAATAATGTCTGCAAAATGGTCATCCGCTACGTGCACTACAAAGAGTTGTGTATCTGGCAACCCTTCCTCCAAATTACTGGTTTCTTCACCTATTTCAATGCGTGACAGATGGTCAGGTCCAACATTCAACCTCCCCGGATTCACAATGACTTCAAAGTCATACTCCTGAAATAATAACAACCATCTACACATTTCCCCCCAACATAGGCTTGTTGACCATGTATTTTAAGGCAGAATGATCTGTATACATCTTGAAATGTCCTCCTAATAGATAATGCCTGAATTTTTGCAGCACATAGACCATGGCCAACCCTTCACGCTCAGTCGTTGAATAATTTTTTTCGGACTTCAATAACTTCCTACTTGTGAAAGCTATAGGATGGTCCATTTCTCCTTCACCTGTCTGTGTTAGCACTGCACCCAGCGTAATGCAAGAAGCATCCACATGTACACAAGACTCCTTTTTCCAATAAGGAAATACCAAGATTGGCAGAGTTACCATCGTTTCTTTTAACACATATAAACTGCGTTGACATTCTTCATCCCAAAAAAATGTTGCATCCTTCGTTAGCAGTTTTTCCATGGGTGCGGTAATTTGAGCACAAGCTTTGATAAATTTTCTATAGTATCCCATATGTCCCAATGTCACGCAGTTGCTTGACGTTCCTAGGGGCTTCAAAGTTCACAATTACCGCAATATTTGTAGGGTACACCATCAATCCTTGCTTGCGCACAACATGACCCAACAAGATCCCAAAAGGAACACAGAATATGCATTTTTTCAAATTTAGCGCTATCTGGTATTTGCGACATGTATCCAACATAAGGCGCAAACTTGCTACATGGCGCTTCACCAAGCCAAATACTATCCAGCCATCAAAGTACACTTAGAGGAACTTATGAATGAGTTCTTTGAACACTGCTGTGACTACACGGGAAAATATTTCAGGTGCGTCCTTTAATCCAAATGGCATAACATTGTACTGAAAGCAACCACACTTTGTTGCGAAGTTGGTATTTCTTCTATCTTCTGGGGCAATATTGATCTGATGATACCCAGAAACTCGTCAGTAAAGGAATAAGCCTCCTGCCCCCCAACATTTTCTAACACTTCATCTGTAAATGGCATTGGAAATGGATGGTGAACACATGCATCATTAAGATTCTGTAGATCTACGTATATCCTTATTTCGTCCTTTTGTTTCTTGTCTTGGACCACCATCAAGCTCACCCAATCATATTCTTCAACAGATTCTATGATGCCTACCTCCAGTATTTTATCTAGTTCTTGATGAACCTTTTCCTTATACTTAGGGTTAAGGTGATAAGGCCTTTGTTTAACAAGTTTCACGTCTAGCTTCAATGTGATCTTCATAACGCCTAAATTTCCAATTATGCCATTTAAATCTGAAAACTTAGTGGGGAAGAGATCCTGGTATTCGCGAAGTAATTCAACAACTTTATCTACTATAGCATCATCCCAATAATCTCCAAATTTTGTGAACTTTGGTTCTTATTCTAGCTACGGTTCTGTCCCCCATGCCTTAGTCCATTTTTCTAGGTGATCACTTGGATCATCCTTTCCATTATACTTCTTAGTCATTCTGGTATTAGCACGCCCAAACCATAGCTTCATCATTCTTCTGTACTCTCGCCATCCGACAAAACTATCCTTATGCGTATCCCACCATCATGCAGGCATATCACATAGTGTCAACTCTAATGCTTGAAAGTGGTGGTCCTCAAGGACTTCGTGCTCAAAGTCATCTAAAAAAATATCTACGTCAGTTAAACCATTATAATAAGGTAACTTTCTTACCTCCGACGAAACACAGCGCAATGAATTTGTCATCATATTGCATCGCAATGTAGAAACTTCATGTAAGAAATTCTTCCAATGCTCTAATTCCTCGCCTGAATCAAAGGTTTAGGAACTCTCCCAGTCCCACACAATCCATCCATCTTCTATTGGATTGATCCAGTCCTAATCTTGCGTTGTTATCTTGTATATTTGATTCGACTCGCCATCACTTTCTGCATAGTATCAGACTGGTTCAGTGTAGCATGCTCCTTCTGCAGGATCCAGCGGCACTATAACCCAAAGTGACTTTCTTTCAAATGACATTGTCCTTTTATTAAAATTAATGACCCTATTCATATCAATAGCCTAATCGATTCCAAGGACCGCGGGGTAAGGATTACTGTCATCGACGATTTCTATAAATTTAAAGTCCACTACTGCACTTGCACCTTCAATATCAACTGTTACTCCATATAACCGTCCCATGGGGATGATTTTCTGTTGGTTCGCCATCTTGATATGAATCAGAGACCACTGCAGTGCAGGTCTCCCCATCCTTTCCCATGTTTGTTTTGGTAGAACATTTGTATTGGATCCCAAATCGAAGATGACTTGGTCCATTTCATAATCACCTATCTATGCTATTAGCCGCATCTCTCGCCCTATTCGTGCCTTATGCTTACCAATCTTTCAAACCACGTGATGTTCATCGGGGGCCTTTTCTTTATTAGCACATTTCTTTATTAATTCCTACAGTCCTTTCACATCCTTGCTATCGCACAGCAGCTTCATGCAGGTCTCCAAAAACGTAGTTAGTATAGAAGGATCAAACTGTGCTGGCACACTGATTTCTTGCATCTTGTCCTGGTTTCCTGAGGTGGAGGCCTCAGCGAAGCTCCTCTTGGATT
Organism: Pinus tabuliformis; assembly: GCA_031772625.1. Lineage (NCBI taxonomy): Eukaryota > Viridiplantae > Streptophyta > Pinopsida > Pinales > Pinaceae > Pinus > Pinus tabuliformis. The sequence continues at coordinate 31,505,917 of CM062809.1, read as the reverse complement.
CCATAAATGTTTCCTTAGCGCAATTCAGATCAAAGCCAACTTCTTTCTCTGAAGCTTTGCGGACCCATCCATCTTCTTGAGGTTGTTTACCTTTATTAGCGCAAGTTGTCATTCCACTTTTCATCATAATATTAACGCTTTGATCTTCCTCGCGGGGCTCATACCTCATCATTTGTAAATTCTGTGTAGGCTATTGAGGTTGCGTTTTGTTCTCTTTCATATTAGCTATTAACATCGAGTGTTCTTCTATGGTATGGTCGAACTGTTTGCAGTATTGACATGACCGGTGTGTAGGATTCTGGAAATCTCGCGCAAAGTTCCCCGGTTGTTGGAAGTTGTAGCAGATAATCTGACCGCGACCTCTATCAGGTCCTCCTGCTTGGTCCTGTCCTCGGACTTGAAAACCTTTGCACGCTCCTCCGACGCCTTGATCTGGAGGACGAGTGTTTGCTTGCATACGGTAAGTAGGGGTTCTTTCCATCATCAGCTCGTAGCTTTGACAGTGGCACTCTTCATGGCCCACATATTTGCAGAAGTTACAAAACAATTGCTGAGGTGTTTGAACAAACTTCTGAAGCAAGTGGCAGTTATCCGTCACATGTTTCCCAGTAAATTGACAAATGGCACACCATAGTGCAACCCCCATGCTTGGCCCTGCTGGGGCTTCTGGCTTCAGGGGAATTGGCCCCCCTGTAATATAATTCGCAAACACGGGACAATGATCCTTATCATGCCCATGGCCCCTTCACTTCAAACACCAAACTTATGCACGCATGTCAGGCTTAGTCTCATTGTCTTTCTTCAAACTCTGTAATTCTAAGTGTAGGCTTGCTAATTATGAGTGGATCTGCTGCACCCCTAGGTTCGTGTCTTGAATAGGTGATGCATGTAGCCTCATCACGATCTCCAAGGCTTCTGCTTGTGTATCTATCTTCTATTGTGATAGCAAAATCCTCAAATGGGGCAAAATCGACGTTATAAAACAGTCGCGATGCTGACTATTTGAGATCTACATGTTAGTCTATTTGATCTGGAACTTCAACCTTTGATTAGAGTCCCAAGGCATCTCCTCAACCTTCATCATGATCTCTTTAAATTCAATCACCGACTGTGAGTCATATTTGGGTTTACTAAACTCTTTGTTCAAAGTTGTTTGAGTTTCTTCTAGAGATGCACGAGGATTGTCGATATAATACTTAATGTACCAGGTTAGCGTGCGATCCTATAAGGCGGTAACCAGCTGAGCCTTCTTTATATTATCATTGGTGATTTGTTGCATTGTCCATACAACGTTCATAACAAACCAGAACTGCTCTAGATCTCCACTTTATATGCCCTTGAAGATTGACATCTTCATTGAGTTTGCCATGTTGAATGGTGGTGGTGGAGGTGGAGGTGTGGGTGAAAGTGTATGTGGTGGAGGTGGATGTGTGGGTTAAGGTGTATGTGGTGGAGGTGGACGTGTGGGTGAAGGTGTATGTGGTGGAGGTGGAGTGGATGGATGATTTGTCCTAGGAATAACCTAAGTTATTAGCTGAACAACACTTCACGGCGTAGTTTGTATTACCCCTTCGTCGTCGCTTGAGGGAGGTCCAACCAATGGACTATACTCTGGTCCTGATCCTGCGTGATTTCTAAATAATCTTCCACTTCGTGTAGCTTCGAACATCAAGGTAATGACATTACCCATTTTTCATATAATAACATATTAATCCAAGTATTTAATGATCTTCAATGCTTACCTCACGGTCCTTTGAAGAATCTTCTCTCCGCTTCGCTATAGTTGACTGAGGTATCAACTGCAAATTCTGTAACAAATCCTCCCAAAATTCGATCAAACCAATGATCGACAACCCACATGATCTTGTTTTCATAGGCTCCTAGTCGTCGCACTAATTCTGGAGTCCATACTATGGGACTATCGAGCTTCCACCTTCCTTGACTGTCTTTCAATTTAGGTAACCACTCGTACTATTCAATTGGGAAGGTGCAGAAGAAGATTTCTTATATCTCTATATACAGATATATGTTCAACTAATCTTCCTTTGATGTTTGTGGATTCTTGTTTTCTTGCACCATGCACTCGTGAATCTTCTGATCCAACCACTTTTCAATTTCTTTCTTGGTCGGGTTCCAATGATGTTGTTGTAGGGAAAAGTATCCGACTCGGATGACCCTAACCCACTCTAAGGGTGACAGTTCCTTAGCAACAACTGTAAAACAAACTACTGAAGGTTTACTTCTTTATGAAAGCAAAAGAGGATGGAGAAAGCACTAACCGTTGCCTTGCGCTTAATGTCGAATCCAAACTCTCCTCTTTGGCCGCTTGCTCCTAGCTCTTTGTCCTTCTGCTCGCCTAGCTGCAATGGGATCCTGCACAATGACAAAGAAGGAAACTACAAGAGACATGCAATCATAACTGGTTCATGGATTAGTGTAAACCAAACATGCAATCATCACAATACATAATTGAAACAAGAGCACATAGAAGAACCTCAATAGCTTTTATTAATGAAGAAATAAAGGTTCTGAGAGGATTACAACCATTGCAGGCTCCAACCCAGCAACACCTCCCAGCAGAAAGAATTGCTCTTCTTCACCTCTCTCAAACAATCACCCAATAACTCAAGAATGAAACCAACAGCATATCATTACTTTGCACAAAATTCCAGCCTCCTGAGCTCATAGGAGAGAACTCAATATATAGATGAATTGAGAAAGGATGAGTCAGCTTGCAACTGATGTGTATCTGCCTTGTGTCCTCTCTCTCTTCAGTTAATCTTTAGTTGATCTTCAGTTCTTGAGTCCACTTGGTGAACCTTGCTTCCACTTGGAGAAACAAAGCCTCTGACTCATCACAAGGCGAAATACCTGATCCAAGTGTCATTTTTGGAAGATTCCAAAGCAATGACTCACTGTGCCACATGTCCAAACTCGCCCAACGCAGGTGGGCTTTGTTCTGCCTGCTTTGCAACGCAGGTACACCATGGAGCAGTTGTGTTTCAGCGTAGAAGCCTAGTGGAGCACCTGCTTTGATTTCAGGATTGCTTGTTTTTGAGTGTTTTCAGGTGGAGAACTGATCTGAGAGCTGTTGGTTTGCTGACCTTGTTCCTCTAGGGGTAGGAACATCATGTTTAGGGAACTTTGGATCCCTTGGATTATTGACAATTCATGCTTATTGCTGTAAGGCACAAAATTGTCTATAACAGATGCCCCCTAAAGTATGAGGTCATTTATCGGGTGAAATGCTTTATTGAGAGGATCCGAAGTTCATTCAATCTGCTGAGAAGTGTCCTGTAATAAGATACAATACAATACATTATTTTTCATACATTTTTCATGATCTAGCTGAGGCGGGCATTCCCATGCTCAGCTTTATAAATACATTTTGGTACATAGAACAGACGATCGTCTGATGCTAGACTGATAATTCTCTGCCGAATTTATCCTCCTTTGAAAAGGATGATCATCTGTTGCAATGATGTACATATCAAATGTCTTTATGTCCTGAATATATATCGCAGCCCGAATGGATGAAACTAGATCCGGGGTCTTCAGTCTCTTCCGATCTTTACTCGATGTACAAGTCGATCCATGTGAGAATTTCTTGAAGTCGAACATGGAAAGACATCGCTTGATTACCGGTCAATGATGTAAACCGTTAACAAGCGCGAGAGGAATCACCGATAAGGATGATGACCCTCAAGGTACGGCAGTACAATCTACATGGTGGGAATAAAGGACTTGGTGTCGACCACCATGCAAAATCTTCTGGTCGAAGGTCATTGATGTATACCTGTCGCCGGAAGTGAGAAACTTGCCATTGAGGCATGCAAGCTTCAAAGTACTGATGGGGGTGTTCCTAGATCAACTCCTTGGATAATGAGCTGATGTCGACAAGGAGCGATCCGTCAAAGGAGGGCCTTAATGAATCCCACATCAGTGACACGGAACGGAGCTAGTGATTATGATGAGGTGAAAACAAACTGTGATGTATGATTCAGGGTGGCGGTCATGAAGTGGATGAAGGATAATGTATGGCAGTGGGTGGAACACGGTTGACTCTTTACAGAACCACATCTCTTGAACATATAACGACACTGATGTGATGGATTGGTAGCATTACCCCAATTGTGGACGGTGTGGCGAGGACCATGGTTCTGCGACCGGTGAATGAAACAACCCAACCCGATGCGGTACGGAGGACAAAGTGTCATGTTCAAGAGCGACTTGCTACCATTAATACTGTGAGGTTTTCCCAATTTTTCCCCAGTCATTGCTGACCAGTACCTCTTTATTTTTGTCAAGCTTGAGGAGGATAACATATGCTTGTTCTATAACCTGCCCTTCGGGCAAGCCCATCGCTATGTTTTAACGAGCCTAGCGATAGGGAAACTCGTTCTCGTCTAAAGACAAGTTTGTCGCTATTTAATCATTTTAACGAGTCTAACGACAAGGAAAACTCGGTCCTTTTCATTTTTAGAGAGTCTGAAAAGGTACGAAAAGTTAACTCCAAAATTCCTTTTTCGTCATCTAATCCCTTAAGTCCGAAAAAGTTTAAAACAATACAGAAGGGATGAATTTTCGGTTGCTTTAACGAGCCGAACAAACAAGCGCTCGATCTTTTTGTGCAATAATCCCTCAGGTCCAAAAAGATTAAAATCTAGAGGAGGGATAGCTTTCCGGTCGCTTTAACGAGCTGGAAGGCCAAAACTCGGCAAACTTTTCATATTTTACGAGTCAGTGAAAAGAGCTCAAAGAAGACTCGTCTTTTGAGGAACTAGTGATGAACAGGGATAGCAGCAGATTCCAGGTACAGGTTGGAATTCTCCAATCACGGCAGTGTCACAAGGATGGCTAAGTGAAATCACTCTTCGCAGCTGTTCCTCAAAATGGGTAAACAAACATATGGAGGTGAACGATTGGCCAAATGAACGGATGGAGGTGATGGCATATAAACACGACCAAGGGCTTTTAATATGGCTTTCAAAGGTTACATTTCTCGAGGTTGTTTACCGGTTCATTTTTCTGGATGAGCTTGAACTGCTAGGGAAAGATTGCTCACAATTTACGTTTATTTTTTAACGAGCATGAACTTCTGCACAAAAATTGCTCGATTTATACCAGTCTTAATACAAGGAATGCTTTAGGTGAGGTAATCTTATTTAAGGAGCGATACCTCACTAATTACTCCAAATTGGCAGGTTTTAACTTTTGCCCTTCATCCTTTCTTTATGCAAGCTAGAAACGGCTAATCCTACGAGTTTAACGGGTTAGACCTACAGGTTTAAAGGGAGGACCTAAAAATTTAAAAAAATAAATAGTCGTCCCGTGCTTGCACTCCAAAAGGTTTGCATGCCCCCAAGTATAAAGTATAATTTCGAGATTCTGCCATCTCTTACTTATTATCCGAAAAATGGTTTTGTTTGCTGCCGCAAACTAAACCCTCTTTTCGGCGATGTCTATCATTAGGTTGCTAAGGATGGTGACTACTTGTTGCAGCAATTTCATCTCTTTCTTTGAAGACTGCCCTTACTTATCCTTCAAAACAGCTTGTTTTAATGGGTGAGGCTTGACATTCAAAGATGGTGGCTTCTTGCTGCCACAAATAGACCCCCTCTTTAGGAGAGCCCACTTCTTTAGACAAAGGGAGCGATTGCTTCGCTCACATAACTTTGACAAAAGAATTTTACCCTAGAACAACCCTCTCTTCCTCTGCCGGACGGGGTACGGACTAGTCCATCCTTCTGCGGAAATTAACTTTATACCTAAGGTTTTCTCTGTCCGAGGCAGGCCAGGGTGCATGCCCCCTGGGTCCCAGTTCTTTCTTTCCGAATTACTCGCATTCATCGGGAAGTAGAACCGGGGGCGGTGGCATTCCTTGAGCGAATAAACCGTTAAGGGATGGTATTTGACTATTTGCAATGCGTGATCCTGGAAATGAAAGTTGGTCTACTAGCTGGACCATTCTTCCTTCGTGCGGAAAACACATGACTCTAAAGAGTGAGGACACTATTGCCTCCATGCAATATATATAGTCTCGTCCAAGGAGTAAGTTATATGCCAAGGGTCCCTGGACGACCATGATGTTCATGCGAACTGCTTTCCCTTTCAATGTAACCGGAACATTGGGGAGAATCCCTAACGGGTGACTGGTTCCTTTATCAAAACCTGATAGATTTCTCATCTCAGGTAAAAGCGCCGGGCAACCCAGTGCTTTCCAAGCAACAGAGGAAAGGATACTCACAGATGCCCCTTCATCAATGATAGTTCCAGCCATCACCATTCTGTAGATTTGGACTATGATTCTGAATGGGATACTGGCTGGTAACCGGGGTCTGCCTAGTTGATTCCAATCAAAGGATACAACTAGGTTGCTTGGTGGTGGGACCGAATATACGGCCGGATACGACCCTGACGATGTTCCTTCCTGTGATAAAGGAATGGGCGCATTGCCCTGATGCTCATCAGAGTCTGTGTTGATGAAAAGAATATGGACGGTGTCATCCTTATCCTCTTCAGTGAGGGTGTCATTTGAAGATGGGTCTTCAATGACGGAGTCATTGGACGATGAAACCTCTGAAGGAAGAACCAGGTCAACTGCCGTTTCGACCTTTAAACTTTCGTCTGGTCTGGATTCAGTAGGTTCATTCTCAATGACCGACACTTCAGCTGACCACTTGGGCGGGTCAGCTGGATTTTCAACTATCGATGGATTAGGCGCGAGTTTTTGGTATCCAGGAGGAAGTCGTAACGGCGAAACCGGACGATCTTCCAAAACTCTCTTTGCCTCATCTAAGAATGGACATCTGTGGATGGCATGCTCGCCTTCACACAATATACAGGGTGATCTTGGCCTCCCTCTTCGTCCTTCACTCTCGCTAGTTGACGGACTGCAATCAACATGACTGCCAAAGGTTGATGCTACCAGATTGTGCAATCTTGGGGACCAGTCCCTTAGTATCCGGGGAATACAAGGACAATCACGATGGAAGTGGGCCCCTTCGCAAATGACACACGGCGATTTAGGCCCGGTCGGTGCAGTGTGTGGGTTTTTGTCAGCTGTCTTTTGCTTGCCCCCAGTCGCCTTCGCCATAGGCTCCTTCTGCTTCTTTTCTCCCTTCTTCCTTTCCTTCTTCTCCTTGGGAGGCTGACTTTTGCCAGCTCTACCTTGCGAAGATGAAGGATCAGAGGAAGTATTGTAAGAAGTGGAAGGCTGGTGGGTAGTCCTAGACTGGTCTGACTGTTGATTCGACTGCTCAGGATTAGTGGCGATCTGGACTACATTAGTTGAAAAGAGCCATACAGGTAGGCCAATTGTCAATCCTGGAAGTGACAATGTTGCCATATGAGGCGCACCAACATCTCCCCAAGAGGAGAAGGGATTTGGACTTCCGCCAAGGTTGCCTCCTTGGTTGGTGGGCTCCATACTTTTCAACTGAAAGATCAACGTGGGAATAACAGGTGATTTTGTTCCGCTTAAAATAAATTTTATTAACGACGCTTTTAGACACAAACTTGCTTTTTCATGTTTTAAGAGTCGAGAAAAAGCTAAAGATGACTCTAGTCGCCTTCGATGTTTTAACGAGCCCGAAGTGACAAATGCTCGGATGGACTTTTTCAGTTATAGAGTTTGAAAAAGGCCAAAAGAAACTGCTCTGGAGTTCTAGGCAGAGGGTGTGCCAAACTTTTCGCGAAACCACAGAATACGTTTTACGGTACGGGTGGTCGATCTTCGTGAATGCTGTGTTCACTGCATCGCGATCAGTAGGGTGGCCGACACGGCTTCCTATGGATAAAGGATAATTGCCTATAGGGGTCTCCCAATATATACTCGACGGTACGTGGGAGCACAAGTCCGTATTAGTGCCACCGACTCTCAGGAGGAATCACCCACCTTCGTAGAGATCGACAGTCACTATGTTTAACGACGCCGGAACACGTCTCTACCTAGACCTCTAGATGTTTGCGTTATGTTACAAAGCGTTGTTATGTAAATTGGATTTATTTTAATGTTGATCTTGCTTATCAGTTTGCCTTTAAGGATCACCACGAGATGTATATAACAAATTTCTGAATGCAGTCTAAGATGAGAAGCAAACTTTTCAATCTTTCAACTTTGAAAACCTTAACTACTGAGGGAAAAGAAAGGCAAATCTTTTCACACAGATCACAGAGCACACACTAAAATGCAAATTTTTCTAAATCGTCAAGCACACAGTCAAATGCAAAATGCACAATGCATGTATTTTCTTTTCCCTTTCTTAATGTGGATGGATACAAAAAGAAAGTGGTTATATAACTTTGATTTCGATTTAAAGCGAAAGTAAACAAGCTTGTCCAAAATCAAAAGACACCTTAAGATTCACTTGCTTAATCACTGGAAATACATGAAATCAAACCATACGAACGAAAGTAAAATGACTAACCAGCTATGGACAGCAAACAAGCTAACTCTTTAGACCAGCAAAACGCCTAACACAGGTTCAGATCTAAGAGGCCAAAATCATGACTAGTTTACTTTTCGTTATGGGAAATTGTAAATGAGTAAGAAATACAAAGAACAAGTACAATTTCGTTATATAACAGAGGCAGAATGATGGCAAGTAATGTTGGTTTCAAAACAGGCACAAGACTGACACCTAGCAGCAAAACTAAGTGAAAACAGGCAAGAGAAAGGAGGAAACCCCAAATGCACTAAGCAAATTTGGGTCAACGCAGGCTCTGCACAGTCAAACTGGCTCTCAGCGCAGGTAGCTAGTTCGGGACCTGCGTTGCAAAGCAGGTAGCCTGTGTACTACCTGCTTTGGAAAACGAGAGTTGCGTTTTCACAGTTTCCGGGTCATAATTTTCTCAAAAATGCACGGTTTTTGCTCAAATCAGAAGCATTCAGTCAAGCATACTCAAAGGGATGATTAAGAAGGTGCAAAGCTATCACTAAGAGCTTACAAGGATCCTTGTAGATCAGCTCTTCAAATCATGAATTTTCTCAGAAAATGAGCAAGAGTAGCTGCCCTCTACTTCGCTTTTGATATAGTCAAAAGCTTTTCGATTTGGTACTCTTTTGTTCAAGAAATGAATAGCAAAATACTACAAACACAATCAAACGGATACGATCCCCAGCGGAGTCGCCAGTTTGTTGTAGGGAAAAGTATCCGACTCGGATGACCCTAACCCACTCTAAGGGTGACAGTTCCTTAGCAACAACTGTAAAACAAACTACTGAAGGTTTACTTCTTTATGAAAGCAAAAGAGGATGGAGAAAGCACTAACCGTTGCCTTGCGCTTAATGTCGAATCCAAACTCTCCTCTTTGGCCGCTTGCTCCTAGCTCTTTGTCCTTCTGCTCGCCCAGCTGCAATGGGATCCTGCACAATGACAAAGAAGGAAACTACAAGAGACATGCAATCATAACTGGTTCATGGATTAGTGTAAACCAAACATGCAATCATCACAATACATAATTGAAACAAGAGCACATAGAAGAACCTCAATAGCTTTTATTAATGAAGAAATAAAGGTTCTGAGAGGATTACAACCATTGCAGGCTCCAACCCAGCAACACCTCCCAGCAGAAAGAATTGCTCTTCTTCACCTCTCTCAAACAATCACCCAATAACTCAAGAATGAAACCAACAGCATATCATTACTTTGCACAAAATTCCAGCCTCCTGAGCTCATAGGAGAGAGCTCAATATATAGATGAATTGAGAAAGGATGAGTCAGCTTGCAACTGATGTGTAGCTGCCTTGTGTCCTCTCTCTCTTCAGTTAATCTTTAGTTGATCTTCAGTTCTTGAGTCCACTTGGTGAACCTTGCTTCCACTTGGAGAAACAAAGCCTCTGACTCATCACAAGGCGAAATACCTGATCCAAGTGTCATTTTTGGAAGATTCCAAAGCAATGACTCACTGTGCCACATGTCCAAACTCGCCCAACGCAGGTGGGCTTTGTTCTGCCTGCTTTGCAACGCAGGTACACCATGGAGCAGTTGTGTTTCAGCGCAGAAGCCTAGTGGAGCACCTGCTTTGATTTCAGGATTGCTTGTTTTTGAGTGTTTTCAGGTGGAGAACTGATCTGAGAGCTGTTGGTTTGCTGACCTTGTTCCTCTAGGGGTAGGAACATCATGTTTAGGGAACTTTGGATCCCTTGGATTATTGAAAATTCATGCTTATTGCTGTAAGGCACAAAATTGTCTATAACAGATGTGACATCACACATCTCTTTTAAGCGGATCTCGGTCCCAGCAACGAAACCATTTGTTGGATTAGGGAGTCCTGACCCAGGTTCAGAGTTGGTTGTGCCAACCAACAAAACCCTACACTATTGGCCCTTTCGGCAACAATCTACGTAGCACAGGTTGCAGTCTCACCCGAAGCAGTATGGGGGGATTCAAGAACCAAGTTTCTGCATCCAGAGACTAGTGTGATGTCTTTCAACACCTTGGATCTGCCTCTGCGCAGATCGATAAACTTCTAGGGAATGTCACTGGAACCCAGTTAAAGTGTCCTTCAAACCTTCATGAAGTTCCATGATCAGTCCTTGCAGATCCTTAACTATCGATTTTCCTACTTATGCGCATCAAAAAGTAACCCTAGTAACCCTAGATTGGAGTTCGTGTAGATCTACTTTATTCATCAGAAAACATAAGACATATGATCTGAAACTTCGTGAAACTATCTAAGCATTCATTTCAAACATTATTAAGGTAGATTCAATAAATTCATGTAGCATTCAATCATTATTTCATAAAACATGTCATTCATCGGCATCATATAACATAAAAAGATACAGATGGAAATACTTAGTAATTCTCCAAAAAGTTGTCTTTATTGATATTAAATTCACTAACTATAGACTCAAAATACCTTGCGCACACAGCTACATGGGTCCGCGCACTCAGTTGCAGGCTCTACCTAGGCCTCTGTGCACTCATCTACGGAGCCTTCCCTTCTCTACCTAAGCGCAGAAAGCAGATCCTTCCTGCCTTAGTGTTACACAACATTTTATCATTGTCCCTGTACTCTCCGTCCACGATCTTGGAGGACCTCTACAGTTTACCTTACATGCTTTCCTATCATGAAGAAACTCCCATTATGTCCCTCTTCATGAGTAGAACAATTCCCTTTTGCATCATTTCCCAAAAATCTTCTGTTTATTCCAGTTTACAAGACTAGCACTAATGACCCGTGTCCTCCTCGCGCCAATATGTAGGGTTTACAACTATCCCTAGCGCCGATCGGATTGACTGAGCCCTTTCTTAGTCACTCCAATTGGATCGACTGAGCCCTTTCTTAGTCACGTCGATCCTCTTTTGGAAAAAATTTTAAATATGGAGCGGAAGCTTCCAACTCTAGAAGCTTCGTAATGGAAATCTGGTAAATGGTTAGGCCGGATGGAGTCGAGGAGGCTAGTTCGGGCTCCTTTCCCCTATTAGGATGGAACTAATCTAAAAGATAAGGCCTTCTCCCATGAGAAGAGGAACCATCTCCCCTCCATCCAAGCTATATAAACCTCTATTTTTCCCAAGCACAAGTTAGCTTTTAGTCCTAATTAAGTTTTGGCTAAAGTTTTGATTTTGGAGTAGTCAGCAAGTGACCCATAGTTTGTAGCTTTCTAGTTTGTGTTTAAGGGAGAATTGTGAGTTTGGTTTGGTGTGAAGACTAAAAGGAAGAGCCTTGAGACTACCATTGTTGAGGCTATCCATGAGATGCTAGCAGAAGTTTGGGAACCTAGATATGTCGGAGGAGAACAACAACGTTAAGACAACGGCTGTAATCTCTTCTTGAACTAATATAGCTGCAACTATCGATTGATTTCCTACATGAAATGTCATCTCACATGTGTTATGGCTTAATGTTTCTTGACCTGCTAAGTAGGATGAATACAATATTGTATGTTATTACGTTTGTCGTTTGCTATTGTTTGCTTGTTTCAGGTGTGCGAAGGAAGGAAACGAAAGATAGCTAGAGCTAGGAAGCAGGATCATCACCAAGTGGAATAGCGTTCTAAGAGGTAGGCCCTCTTAATTGATTCTGGCCTAAGGAAATCTTCCATAGATTGTCTATTTGTGACTAGACCCGCTGTCATGGGTTAGAGGAATTGTTTGTGTCTCCACTTAGAATTTACCTGCATCACAAATTGGTGACTCTGCTGGGGAACCAATCCTTTTGTTTGATTGATTGTCATTTTATGGTTTTGTGTGAACTTTTCTAGTATCACCATTTCCCTTTAGTGTTCTCTGCTTTTCCTGGTTTACTGCTCTGAGCCTGAAATTTACAGTGGCAAGTCTGGTCTTAGCCTTTGAAAATTTTTATTGTTTTTCCTTGAATCCTCGGTCAGTGCATTTATTTTTGTGACAGTTGCATCGATCAGTGCAATTTTCTCAAAAACAGTCACGCCGACCCCATTTTGGCGCGTGTTGTCAATTAGGTAGTCGCGTCGATTCCTGTAGGTGAAGATTAGGGTTTCCCCTAGATCATAACCAGTGTGTCTTTCACTCTTAATTTCTACCTCTTAGCTTGTTTTGCATGTGTTCTCCCTGACTGGAAAGCTTCATTAGCTTGGTTTGTATCCGCACTTATAATTTACCTACTTATCTCAAGCATAGTTTTTCGTTTCAAGCTTGTGTAAATATGAAACTAAATCCAAGCAGAGTTATCCATGGTTCAAGCTTATGTAAAAATGAACCCATGCCCAATTTGGATTGGAAAGCTTGATTTGGCTTGGTTTATGTGCTTGCTTGGCTTAGCCCACCCTCTAATGTGTTAAGTCTAACCCTGTGTGAAGTTTGTTTTTTTTTTAATCCCTCGATCAACGCTACTTGTAGCCTAGCCAGTCACACTTATTAGCCCATTGACGCTAGTTGTAGTCTGGCTAGTTGTGTTGGTCGTGCCGATCGGTGCTAGTTGTCAGTTAGGTAGTAGTGTCTTGACCTTCAGACTCTCTTCTTCCACAAGAAGTGACTAGGATGCTTTATTTGCTGGTTTTGATTGATTGATTGGCTTGAAGTTTCATTGCTTGATTTTTTGAGTTTTTTGGATGGTTTCTATGACCCTAGGGCATCTAGGTCAATTACCATTCACTTGTTTGTTTACTCATTATGTCAAGTTTCTGATTTGTTGCTTCATTTAATCCATATTTTAGTTGCAACCTCTTCATTTCTTCATTTTCAATCGAATGAGTGAAAGAGTCTCATTTGTTCTCTTATTTCGAGTGTTTATTTTCTCTTTCCGAGCATAGATTATGTTGTTTGGTTTGTCAATTGAAGCATTTATGTGTTTGGTTTGTTCGATTCAGGGAAAAGTTGCTTTTAGTTTCATTTATCATGCTTTGGATTTGATTGATGCATGTTTGTTTGGAACTGTGAAATTTTCATTAAAGTGCTTTATGTGAAAGATTCATTTTTCATTTTATGAAAAGAATAACGTCATTCTATTTTATTTAAGTGAAAATATTGCTTTAGTAGCGTTAATGAGAAGCTAGAATTGCATCATCATAAGCATTGGAAATTAAATGAAACTTCTTATGTTGTTAAGGGAAGATTAAGTGAGTTTGGGACATGTATTAGGGAAAGATTTCATTCTTTGATTGTTCCATTGATTGTGTGCTCTCTATCCCTCAATTAGTGTTAACTTTCATCGAAGAAAGATTTCTTTTCTCATATAGTTGCATGTAAGGGTTTTGTCAGATGACAGCGGTAGGGCCTTGTAATTGAAACCTAATTCAATATCAACCATTAAAATTTATTGAATTAACCTAAGGAAGCATTGAAACTTAATGCTCACATTTAGTAGTCTAGGCTAGAGACGTGGTCCGATGTCTTTAAACGTAGTAGTGTTGTTCACTTCTACATTAAACATCGCTAGTATGGACTTGTGCTCCCCGTACTGTCACGTATATAAAGGGAGACCCCACTAGGTTTTCAATACTTCATACATAGGAAGCTGAGTCTGTCGCCTTGTAAACGTGATACACCGAACACAAAATTCAGGGAGATCGCCTACTCGTACTTCTTGGTTTGCTAGGAGGTATTCTATAGTTCATGTTAGCTGGTAATCCTTGTGCCTAGAGTATCTCGAGCAGTCATTTTGGTCTTTTTGACTCTTTAAATTTAAAATATCATCGAGCACTTGTCCTTTACGAGCTTGTTAACTCCAAAAGCGACTAGAGTCACCTTTTGTCATTTTCTCGACTCTTAAAATATGAAAAGGAAACGTTTTGTTTCAGTGTCTTAAAATTAACTGCCCACAAAATATTCTTCGTCAAAGTTATCTTCCTTAGTGATTCTTTAGGGTCATTTCCAATGACAACATTTCCAGAGTCTACCAGTCAAGGATTCCCCTCGGATGGGAATCATGGTCCTTTTCATTCTTTTGGAAACACTGGTGCTCCTTATATGGCGACGTTGTCCCTTCCGGGGTTAACCATTGGTTTACCTATCTGGTTGTTTTCGACCTCAATGGTCCCGAGTGTCCCGACTCTTGTTCAAACATCTCCTTCGTCACATCACGATGATTCTAAGGTTGACCCCTTCCCTTCTTTCCCCATTTCTTCACCCTCCTCTTCTACTTCACTTGGTGAAAGTTTCAAATCTAGTAACCAAGAGGCTAAGAAGGCAAAGAAGAAGATGAAGAAGAAGAAGTCAGATAAGCGAGAGGCCAACCGTGCAACTATTGCTCTAAATGCACTTCTTGTCAACAAACCTGCCGATCTTCCACGAAAGGTAAAATTCTCTTGTAGGCTATGTAAGGGTGACCATCTCCTTCGAGATTGTCCTGGCATTCCCAGAGTCTTAGAGGTATGGTCTCAAAATTTGGATTGACCATCCCCATCGATTTTTGGAGATCATGTCGATGCTACATCCTTAGCTAGCGATAGTAAGAAGAAAGGGAAGATTATATTCCCCTGTAGGTTATGTGAAGGAGAGCATCTTCTTCATCTTTTTCCTCTTATGGATAGAGCATCCAAAGTTTTGGAAAACCTTAGAGCTCCTCAACCCCAAATTCCTATTGGTTATCAGAGGCTTTCTTCTGACCCTATCCCGGTTGGTAAAGAGATTGAATTGGATTCATATCTTTCCCGTCCTGCTCTTCCTGAGTGAGACTCTCTTCTGTCTGTTCCCAGCCAACCATTGGTCGAAAAGAGTGTCGACTTGGCTCCATCTTTAGTTTTTCACTCTATTCCCGAAGAGAGTGGTGATCATACTGCTCATGTTTTTCTCGTCTCCTTAGATTCTCATGAATTGAAGAGTGACCCTCCAGTCCTAGTTGTTCAGGAGAGTCTTTCTTCTATTCCTGTAGAGCATGGGAGAAATCATATGATACCCCCACCAAGTAATTTTGTCATCTCTTTTGATTGGAGTCAATTGACTTCTTTCCACCTCCCATCTTATGTGCCTTTCCAGATCACAGTACAAGCCTATAAGATGGTAGTACATGGCACTATATTAGATGAAGGAGCATCTATTAGCATCATGTCTTCTACTACTTGGAGAGCTTTGGGTTCCCCACAGCTTGTGCCTATCACCCAGAATTTGTTGGCTTTCAACAGAGGAACCAGTCAGCCCTTAGGGATCCTTTTGAAGTTCCCTATTACTTTGGGAGGAAAGTTTTTCTATATAGATGTGATGGTAATCCAAGGTCCCTTAGACTTCAATCTTCTCCTTGGACACGACTATGTTTATGTTGGGGGAGCTCTTGTTTCTTCACTTTTCCATGTGGTTTGTTTTCTGCACGAAGGGAGAATTGTGACTATTGATCAACTGTCATTCATTGGTCACCAAGTACCTCCTTTGAAACCATCGTCCCCTATCGGCTCTTGTTTGCAAGCTGTACCTTCCCTACCATAGGTCAATTATGTGGCTACCCATTCTGTCTCCACATCTGATGATGATCACACAGATGGTATAGTACATTATGTATTGGGGGCATTGGAACCCGATCTGTCTATGGTACCAATTGACATGTATTTCTCCCAGAGCGTGGTTCTTCCATCTAGTGAAGATCTCTTGGGAGCCATGTTCTCTTATGGGTCATGAATAGACGTTGTGAGGATAGTTCCTAGTCTTGTGTCAACCTCGTTAAAAAATGAAGCAAGGATTCATGAGGATAGTTCTTTTATTGTGTCAACCTCGTTAAAAATGAAACAAGGAGTCATGAGGATAGTTCTTTTATTGTGTCAACCTCGTTAAAAATGAAACAACTCCCTTTTCCAAATCGAGTCTTTTTTTAAGATCTTGTAAAATCCCAGTCGAGTCTTTCCTGGATCTCGAGAGTGAACCTTCATTCCATCTACTTAGATGAATGAAATGAATATTGGGGGGCATGTACCTCAAATTGAGTCATTATGCTGGGGGCATGCAAACTTATCTCAAGCATAGTTTTTCATTTCAAGCTTGTGTAAACATGAAACTAAATCCAAGAACAGTTATCCATGGTTTAAGCTTGTGTAAAAATGAACCCACGCCCAATTTACATCTCGTGATTATTATTTTTATTAGCTAATTTCTACTAGATGAGCCTTGGTTGTTTCATTCCATCGCCATCATCTCTTTGGCCGATCATTTGCTTTCAATTGGTTGTTTTTCCCTTCCTGAGGGACCATAGTGATGAGTGGTTTTATTAACCAACCTCTTGTCCATTACATGTTTTGAGTAGTTCCACCATTGCCAGAACCCGTTTCTACCCTTTATACCACTCATTCCTCCAGGATGATTCACCTTTAATATCTTTTCTGACTCATAAAAAATGAAAAGATTGTCGAGTATTTTTCCCTTTTTGACTCGTTAAAAGAAAATAAAAACATGAGGTATGCTTTAAGCTCTTTTCTGACTCTTTAAACACGAAAATATTGTTGAGCTCTTGTCATTTTGAACTCGTTAAAGGTTGCAAAAATTCGTTCACCTAGTATGCATTTACCCCTTTTCGGGTTGGGATAAACTATTTATGAAAAAGGTACTCCATGACTGAAATTGTCAAGTGGTTCTCTCAAGTATCATTTTCTACCTTTTCGGGCTCTAGAGACCCAAATGTAAAAAAAGAGACCATGTGGAGTTTTCTTTTCCGTGTCTTTTTCAAACTCTCTAAACATGAAAAAGTTACCAAGTTACACCTTTGTCGGAGTCGTTAAAACATTAAAAGGCATTGGATTCGTCACCATGAGGAACATGAGCTTCTCCTTCATAGGGATCATTAAAATTACTAGGTTGGATCCATCTAAAGGATGAACTTACAGTGCAAGAACATGTTATCCCCTTTAAGCTTGCGATAAAAAATAATTGGGGTACTTGCTAGAAATGGTGGGGGAAAATTTGGAAATTCAATCAGTCGTATCGGCAGCTCACTCTTGAACATGACACTATTTGTTTCGTGTCGGATCGAGATATCCTCCTTTCATCACTGACCTTCCTAGGTTGGGCCATTCATTTTTGCCTTCCATTTTATCTCTGCCACGTCATCATGACCACTGATCCTATGGATCCAAAAGATGCCAAACTCTGGAATTGTGTCACCGATATGTTCACGAGTTAGTCCCTCTGCAGTTACACTTACTCTTGCTTCTCTGAATCATCTGAAATCATTTGTATCCCTTTGTCTTGTGTCGATGATGTGGGATACATCATGGCCCTCGTCCAACATGTTCTCTTCTTGTCAACTTCATCTCATTATCTAGGAAGTGGCCGAGAGACTCCCTTCCAGTACCTTAGAGCTTGCATGCCCTAATGGAAAGTTCTTCTCACTCGATGACAAGTTCACATCATTGGCTTTCGATCGGGTGATTTCATGGGTGTTCGACATCAGTTCCTTTATTCACATTTCGTGAACTGTGTTTCCAATACCATGAGAGCCATTGTCATTATTGGTGGTTTCTCTCGCGCTTGTTAACGGTTCACATCATTGACCGGTAATCAAGTGACTTCTTAGCATGTTCGACTTCAACACATTCATTCGCATGTTAGGGTTTGTATTTTGATCAGGTCGTTTTGAGTGCAAGACCCTGGGCTAAGAGTACACAAGTCCAGGTTGCGAGGTGATGTGACATGATCATGTTGATATACATGTCTCTTTTAGATGGATGGCTGCGACCATACCATGAGTTGTTCTATGTGATCCTTCTCATTATTGGATGGCTACGACCATACCTTGGTTTCATTATGATCCTTTCTGCTGAATGGTTGCGTCCATGCCTTGGATCCATTTACATTATCATTCTTTGGATGGATGCGTCCGTACCACAATTCATGTATTATTACTCAGAGTTCTCAGTGATGTATATGTATATATGCTTGCTTGCAGGTTCTCCAATGACGGACATTGTTTCCTGCACACACTTGTAAAGCATTTCACTCCTCACTCTAGTTCGGCCTTCATGCTTTAGGGGGAACCTATTACACAACATTTTGTCACTGTCCCTATACTCCCTGTCCATGATCCTAGAGGACCTCTACAGTGTACCTTACATGCTTTCCTATCATGAAGAAACTCCCATTATGTCCCTCTTCATGAGCAGAAAAATTCCCTTTTGCATCATTTCCCAAAAATCTTATGCTTATCCCAGTGTACAAGAATGACACTAATGAACCGTGTCCTCCTCGCACCGATATTCAGGGTTTACAATTGTCCCTAGCGTCGATCAGATCGACTGAGCCCTTTCTCAGTCACATCGATCCTCTTTTGGAAAGTTTTTGAAATATGGAGTCAAAGCTTCCAGTTCTAGAAGCTTCATAACAGAAGCATGTTAAATGGTTAGGTTGGATGGAGTCGAGGAGGTCAGTTTGGGCTCCTTTCCCCTATTAGGATGGAACTAATCCAAGATACAAGGCCTTCTCCCATGAGAAGAGGAACCATCTCCCCTCCATCCAAGCTCTATAAACCTCTCCTTTTCCTAAGCACAAGTTAGCTTTTAGTCCTAATTAAGTTCTTGCTGAAGTTTTGATTTTGGAGTAGTCAGCAAGCTACCCATAGTTTGTAGCTTTCTAGTTTTTGTTTAAGGGAGAATTGTGAGTTTAGTTTGGTGTGAAGAGTAAAGGGAAGAGCCTTGGGACTACCATTGTTGAGGCTATCTGTGAGATGCTAGTACAAGTGTGGGAACCCGGCTATGTCGGAGGAGAACAACAATGTGAAGACATCGGTTGTAATCTCTTCTTGATCTAATATAGATGCAACTATCGATTGATTTCCTACATGAAATTTCATCTCACATGTTTATGGCTTAATATTTCGTGACTTGTTAAGTACGCTGAATAAAATATTGTATGTTATTACGTTTTTTGTTTGCTGTTGTTTCCTTATTTCAAGTGTGCGAAGGAAGGAAACGAAAGATAGATGGAGCGAGGAAGCAGGATCATCACCAAGTGGAATAGTTGTTGATTTGGGGTAGCATCGGATGTGCTCTAGCCACAAAAATTGGTGGAGAGGCTAAGGCACATGAGATCTCCAATACCCATACAGGGTTTGGGTAGATTCTAAATAGTTTTGGAGATATAAAAATAATTAATATTTTTTAATGGAGTCCCTATGTCTAAACTTAGGGAAAATAAAATATTAATGTGAATTAATATAAAACTATGTTAGAAGGGTCCAAAAGTCATGGATCAAGCTAGATATAATCTTAAATGTTGATTAGGGACACAATCTTGGTCGTTGAATTGCCTACGAGAAAAGTATAAGAGGAGGCTTGAGGGTCACTTGGAGAATACACCAAGAGATCAAGATTTCGACTTTCTGGGGTTGGGTTTGCTGAGAAAGTTGAGAGAGTGATCAAAGCTACAACTGAGGGGTAGTGAATACAAAAGTAGAGAGGCAAAGATAGCACCAGGAGGATCAACGCAAAAGCTGGAGAGTGGGAGGGAAAACCAGCCAAGGGTTCATGCAGAGCTAGCCTGGAGCTGCGCAGTGCCTCAGAGGGCCAACGTGAGTGACACAAAGGGCCAGAGGACTGACACAGTGCCCCTAGAGGCTGACATAGGCCAAGACAGAGTGATGCTGGGCCAAAGAGAGATGACACAGTCCATAGAGGCTGACGCTGGGGTTTCATGGGGCAGATTGGAGTTGTCAGAGTGTTTATCTGTGGTTTCAGCCAGAATATCTGCTTCCAAGTAGAGAGATACTACTGCCGAGATTTTTCTCTGTTGGGTGAGCTGGATTTGGCACCCAGATTGTATTCTGAAACTGCTTAATAAATCAAACCCTCAGATAGTTGCACCATTTTTTCCTAATTGGGTTTTTTTGGGGACATTAGTCCAAAAACAACAGTGTCACTTGTGTGCTTGTTTCTTTTTCCTTCAGTTGATGATCTATAATGTGTTGAGCATGTACTTGTATTTATTTCTAGTATTTACATGGTAAATAACTTTTTAATTAACAGAACAAGTAGGTAGGAATAAATTAGTAAAGTACATGAAGGGTTTCTAACAGTTAGACTTAGAAATTCCAACATGGTATCAGAGCGAGGTTGCAGATCACAGGAGAACTGAGGACATCAACAAAGCAGAGCAATAGCAACAAAAAACAATTGTCTTGAATGAAAAAAGTTGTTCCTAGCACAGTAGCAGCAAGGAAGGGGTGATGCAATGCCTACATCATCAAGATTGAGCAAGGAATAGGCCAGCGCAGAGACTGAGGAGGGAAGAAAAGGCTCACGCAGAGACCGAGAGGGCTGACACAGTTGGCTAGGGGAGCATTTCAGCCAGTGCTTGATTGCACAGAGCCTAGGAGCTCTAACCATCAGTTTGTTGTGGTTTAGAAGGTTGTGGGTAAGTTGCAGAGTGGCACTAGTGGGGTAATGTAGTCTGAACAGTATCTAATAGGGCAAGGCCAAAGAGTAGGGAGTTTCTACCGAGGATTTCTAGAAGCGAAATCTAGATCAGTGGTGGAGTTGCACTAACAATTGGACTGGGGGCATATCGACATTGGTAGAAGGGTTTCCAGGAGGGAAATGAAGGCTCATAGGTAGTCACACCAAGAAATTCCAGGAGGGAAGTAGAGGAGCAACGAGATGGAAGTGAATGGGGTAAGAGACTAGGATAGACTAGACGAAGCCTCAAACTTTGTAGTCTGGAAGGCAAAAATCTTATCCGTTCTGGATAGGAATCATGTCAAACACTTTGCCTTGAGAATGATAGCAATCCCAGTTGATCCAGCTAGTAACGACAAGTACGATGAGGCAATGGTGAGGGCCAAGAGCATCATTCTTGACGAGATCAAGGACCATGTAGTACCACATATTTCTGAAAAGGAAATGACAAATGAGATGTGGGAGGCCCTAAATAAATTGTACTAATACTTCTATGCAGAGAAGGATATTACTAGAAAATCAGTTGCGGTCATACCAGATGCAGAAGGGAGAATAGATCGACACCTTCCTCAAACGATTGAAAGAGATCTGGGATCAACTAACTTCCGTAGGGGCCACGCCGGATCAAGATTTGATGGTGAGAACAACCTTGAATGCAGTCTCAGAAGACTGGAAGGTGTTTTTCCAAAGCATACTAGGAAGGGTGACCCTTCCAGATTGGGAGGAAATGTGGGCGAATCTTCGCCAAGAAGAGATCAGAAGGTTGAGCAAGGTAGGAAGCAGCAATAAGGGGATCAGAATCAAGAAGGAGGAGGAGGTGGATGCTGCCCTAGCATTTGAGAGAAAGCAGGAGAAATGAAAGAAGAAGGACCTCTCCAAGGTTAAATGCTTCCACTGTGGGGAGCTGGGTCATTATGCGACCAAATGTCCAAGGAAGAAGAGAAAGGGAGAGGTCTCGAGGACCAAAGCTATGCCAGCAAGGGTAGAGAAGGAAGTGGAGATAGACGATCACTGTACCATGAGTGCACACACACCACTTGAGGTGAAGTGGGGAGACATCGAGCTGTAGTTAGACGGACTACAAGAAATGAGGGGCAGGATCCTCAAGGTTCCCAGCCTCTTGGATTAGACCTTGCTATAGGAGCCCCGAAGAGTTGCAGTACTGGAAGATGTCAGTAGAGAGTCAGGATTCCCAAAACAACATGATTCAGCAATGCGAGAAGCACGGGAGTGTTGCACTAGCGCAAGATGGCACAGATAGGTGTGCAATGGTGCCAGATGCATGGAATAGTTGCAACAATGCAGAGGTCAGAGAGGGCAGAGGTCAGAGAGGGAGAACCTGTCAGCGACAGAGGGAGCTTCAACATCATGGGTGTCTCTAGCCTAAAGGAGATGTCAGAGTTGGGAGATCAGTTACTTACTTCTCAATAACGGGGGTTGCAGTGCAGCAGTTAGCAGTGGTAGTGTTATGGGTAGCACGATGCAACAGGATGAGACAGAGTTGAAGTATGGATGAAGCAGTGGCAGTTGTGGGGCCATGGGTAGAAGTATACAATGAAACAATGTAGATGATGGGCAGCAGGACTAGCATCAGCACAGGGACCGATGCCGGATTATTAGGGTGATACTCAGTGAGGAGTATTGTTAGAACATAGTCCTCACTAAGAGGGAGTGTTGATTTGGGGTAGCATTGGATGAGCTATAGCCAAAAAAATTCATCGAGAGGCTAAGTCACATGAGATCTCCAATACTCAGAAAGGGTTTGGGCAAATTCTAAATAGTTTGGGAGATATTAAAATAATTAATATTTTTAATGGAGTCCCTAAGTCTAAACTTAGGTAAAATAAAATATTAATGTGAATTAATATAAAACTGTGATAGAAGTGTCCAAAAGTCATGGATCAAGTCAGATCTAATCTTAGCCATTGATTAGGGACTTAATCTCGGCTGTTGAATTGCCAACGAGAAAAGTATAAGAGGAGGCTTGAGGGTCACTTGGAGAATACACCAAGAGATCAAGATTTCGACTTTCTGGGGCTGGGTTTGCTAAGAAAGTTGAGAGAGTGATCAGAGTTGCAGTTGAGGGGTAGTGAATACAGAAGCAAAGAGGCATAGATAGCACCAGGAGGATCAACACATAATTCAGAGAGAGGGATGCAGAACCGGCCAAGGGTTCACGCAGAGCCAGCCAGGGCTCACGCAGAGGCAACTAGGAGTTGTGCAGTGCCTCAGAGGGCCAGCTTGAGTGACGCAAAGGGCCAGAGGACTGACATAGTGCCTCTAGAGGCTAACGCAGGCCAAGATAGAGTGAGGCTAGGCTAACACTGGGCTAGAGAGAGCTGACAAAGTCCCTAGAGGCTAACGCTGGTGTTTTGTGGGGCATATGGGAGCTGTGGAGCTGCTGGAGTGTTTATCTAGGGTTTCAGCCGGAATATCTGCTTCCAAGTAGAGAAGTACTACTTTCGAGATTTTTCTCTATTAGGTGAGCCATATTTGGCTCCCTGATTATATTATGAAACTGCTTAATAAATCAAACCCTTAGATAGTTGCACCGGTAAACCCGCATTGGGTTTTTCCGGGGACATTAGTCCAAAAAAAAAGGTGTCACTTGTGTGCTTGTTTCTGTTTCCTTCAGTTGATGATCTATAATGTGCTAAGAATGTACTTGTTAATTAATAGAACAAGTAGGTAGGAATAAATTAGTAAAGTACATGAAGGGTTTCCAACAATTAGAATTAGAAATTCCAACAATAGCGTTCTAAGAGGTAGGCCCTCTTAATTGATTCTAGCCTAAGGAAATCTTCCATAGATTGTCTTTTTATGACTAGAACTGCTCCCTCGGGCTAGAGAAAGTGTTTGTGTCCGCACTTATAATTTACCTACATTACACTTATCTCCTACCCAAAAATCTTCAATGAGCCCAATTCTCTATCAGACTTCCAACTTCACTTGTCCTAAGACTCACTAGGAATCGACTATTTATAGACTTTTCCATACAATGCCATGGTTTGCGGACCATGGGTTAATCTCAAAACTTTACTTAAAACAGGGGGCTAAGCCCCTTTGACTCTTATTCATCTACACGCTCTACTCCATATATAGCAGAGACTTTACATATTTTACAAAATTGTATACAAAATTTGGGTTAACTAACCCCAAACTGACCTAGGGGACCCCATCCCAAAAGCTAGTCTCTTTCTGCTCCTCCTCTTCTTCTCTCTTTTATTCTTCATCTATTTTTTCTATCTCTGCCTCTTCCTCTTCTTTTTCTCTTTCTTCTTCTCCTGCTTCTTCACTTGAAGTTGGGTTCTCACCAAGTGCAAGGACTTAGGTCTCCAGGAATGCTTCTATGTCCATATATCTGAATGTGGACCAAAGGACATGGACTTTTGATCTACTCAAAGCATCCTCTACTATCAAATTGATGAGACCATGGTATGCTAACTGTTTTTTCTTTCCCTCTTTCACCTTCTAGCTCATGTCTATGATTGATTGTAGGAGAAAATAGGGAACACTTAATCTTTGGGCTATGGGAAACCTGGTTTGAAATCTCAATTCATGGAGCAACCTGAACTGGTAGCCATAAACTACAACCAGTCTCCCTTCACAAGAAATGTATTTAAGGATGTGGTAGGCTACCTCATCCTAGGGATAGGAAAGAATCCCCCTTCTGACCCCATTTTTGTCTTCAATTGGTCTCTCATCATTAGTGAAGAATTTTTTCTTAGCAAATGTGTTGTTGACCTTGTATTCCCTTCTCCAATCGAACCCTAGAGGAAGTGTTGTTACTCTGCTGATCACCTTAGGATTGATGGTAATGGACAATCCTCTTACCACAGTGCTAGCACTTGTTCTTGCTTGAGGATTTAGTGCCATGGAAAACTCATAAGTTATATCATCATCATATCCCTTGAGCAACTCAAAGAAACCTAACTAGTGATGCCTCCTGAAGATGTCTACCATAGAGGGATGAAGGTGAATTCTTGATGTATTTGTGGGCTCTCTCCTATTGAATCCCCCTCCCATTTTATTCTCTCGTTTCAGCTAAGTGCAAGAGGTTTTGTGGGATGGATTTAGTATGAATTTTAGGGTAGATGAGAGATAAACTTCTTAGTGGATGACATAAACTACTACAACTCCTTATAGCCACAATTATTTTTTACTTTTATAGCCCCAAACTCTTTTTAATTCCCAATCTAACTGTAATTATTAAGATAGTGCAGAGTGTATGAGTTATGAAAACCATGAACAAAGGAGATATATGCTACTTACTTCTCATTGTAATGCCTAGGATTATGACAATTGAGGACCAAGTTGACCCTAGGAACACCCTTGCAGACTTCCTGTGGAATCTCACTGTTTCATGTAGCTTCCTGTAGCCTTTTGGGATTCCTGTATCTGTTTCTTGTAGGATGGCCAGAGAAGGGTTTGACTTTTTTGATGGATTTGCAAGTTGGTTCCTATCTCCTTGATTTCGAAATAACCAAAAAAATGCATGAAAGTTTGGGGTTATATGTTACTTATGGTGAGGACTCGGAGTGTTGTGTTGGCTGGCAGCGGTATGAGATTTCCTATTTGGGACCATTGACCCACTATTGGTTATCATTCACTTGCTCCTCGTAATCATCACCCACTCCCTCTTCACTTATTTCGACCACCTTTCTAATTGATTCCAACTGATGTGACAACCTTACATGACATGTTGATTGAATGATCACTTTTTGATCACGAGTTGAGGGTGGCCAAGTTAACTAGCCACCTCCATCTTGTAAAAAAGACCTTTCTTTGACATTTACACATTTTTCATCATATTTTACCTAGGGGTTGGAGGATGATGGCATAGCTCTACATGAGATCCCGTAGTTGTTGCAGGAAATCTTATAGTAGCCCCTTTTTCTTCCCTTTCAAGGTTTTTTTCTCAAAGGGATGGTGGAAAGTGGTGTAGGGGTTGGAGGATGATGTCATAGCTCTAATGGAGTGGTGAAGGGATGTGGCAATGGAGGACATGTCTCCCTTTTTTTATTATATTTTTTTTGACATTTTCCTGTCTTTGTTTTTGAATGAGATAGAGCTAGGTATGTGTATGGTGATTTGAATCAGGTATTCATATGTGATAGGTGAGTGGTTTGATGAATTTTAGGGTTCCTAATAAACCTATAATAGGCATGCAATATTATTTTCTTATCGAGTCCCATTTCCTATAGCATTTCAAGACATCCTATAGTGTGACAGGATCTTCCTGTAGCACACCAAAAAATGCAAAAAAAAACTAAGTTTTGAGTTCTGACAATGGATATGAGTGTTAGGGACATGGTATGAATGGATGAGATGGAGCGGATGGAGGGAGAAATGGAATGAAACTAAGCATGTTGTCCCTATAGCTCTGCAATTTACATTGTCTTCAAAAACCTGCAAAATGAAAAAAATTATTAATGAATAGGTTGGAGTTCCCTGTCGTGGATTTTTTATTTTTATTTTTATTTTTTATTTTTTTGAGTGAAACACAAGCTACCTCAGGAGTGGTTTTCAACCTGCCTACTTGCCTTGGGTGCCTCAAGGGAGGTTTTCACCTAGGGATCTTTTTTTTTTCACAAATAAAAATAGTTTTCAAAAATTTTGTGACTTGGAAGCTAGGACACTTCCAATTACAATTACCTCCTTGCTAATGGTGCTGATGAACTCTTCCCCGGACAGAGGTCTCTTGTAAGCATTCAACCTGGATCCATTGACAAGCAAGGGAATACCTTCCTCATCAATGGTCCTAATTTGAACAACTCCATTATCATGACACTTCTCTATCATGTACAAGCCTAACCACATCATCATCAATTTTCCTTTGAAGTCCTTTAACCTGGAGTCATATAGTAGAGCCCAATACCCTTCATGAAAAGCCTTGTACTTGATGTTCTTTTCATGGAAAACCTCCCTCTATACTTGGATATCTTTAGTGTGTAGGAGGGCCTACACCCTGAATTCATCTAGACCATTCAGCTGGAGCAACCTCTCTTGTTGTGCCTTTGTAACATCCAAATCCAACAGTGCTTCCATTCTCAAGGTGTTGTACTTAAACTTAATGGAGATCAGAGCCTTCTTTCCATAGACCAAGTCATAAGGAGTGAAACCAGTAGTTGTCTTCCAAGTTGTATTGTAGGCCCAGGTGGCTTCCACTAGTCTATCCGACCAATCCTTTCTGTTGATGTTCACAAACTTGGTGAGGATGCCTTCTAATTCCATGTTGGTGACCTCTACTTTTCCATTGGACCGAGGATGATAGGAAGTAGATGTTCTGTGTTTTATCCCATGCTGCCTTAACAAAAATTTTATCAAATGTGATGTGAATTAAGCTCCTCTATCAGTGACTAGCTCTCTAGGGTACCCAAATTTGTAAAACACATTTTCCCTCAAAAAATAAACTACTTTCTCCTCTGTTTCTACCTTGACAGCCTTGGTCTCAACCCACTTTTTCAAATAATCAATGCATACAATTATGTACTTTTTCTGCCCAAATGGTGGATCAATTTTCCCCATGAAATCCATGCCCCACTTGTCAAATGGCTCTAAAGCCACTTGAGGTTGCAAGAGATTTTCATCCTTGGGAGTAGTTTTCCCCATCCTCTGGCACTGATCACATCATCTGATGTATATTCTTGCATCTTGGTGGAGAGTGGGTCAATAGTAGCCTGCTTATAGTTCTTGCATCTTGGTGGAGAGTGGGCCAATAGTAGCCCGCTTGTAGTACCTTGAAAGCTATCCTCTTTACAACAAAGTGACCTCCATAAGGCCCATCATGACATGCTAAGAGGATGTCAAAGACTTCCTCTTCCTTGACACATCTCCTCAATATTTTATCTGGGCCCAATTTGAAGAGATTGCCCCCAATATAAGTGAATGGGGCACTCTTCCTTACAATCTTACTCTTCTCCCTGGATGATTGATTTGGAGGGAACTTTTTAGCAACCTGGTAGTTGCCTATGTCAGAAAACCATGCAAAGAGGACTAAAATAGAAAATAGGTGTTCATCTAGAAGTTGGTCATCAACCATCCCCTCTTCACCTGCAAGCAAAGAAAGCCTAGACAAAAATCTGCAACTACATTTTCTTTACTTGGCTTATCAATGATGGTTAAATCAAACTGTTGCAATAAAAACAACCATCTAATAATTATAGCATTAACATCAGGCTTGTTCATTAAGTACTTGATAGCAGCATGGTCAGTATGCACAAAGGTTTGATAACCAATGATGTAGTGTCTAAATTTATTCAAATAATGGACAACAACTAGGAATTCCTTCTCAGTCACATTGTAATTCAATTCAGCCTTAGAGATACTTTTGCTAATGAAGTAAATAGCATAAGGCAACTTTTCATCTATCTATCCTAGAGTTGCTCCTACAACTTTTTCAGATGCATCATCATGGATGCAGAAAGGAGGATCCCAATTTGGGCCCCTAAGTATGGGCACAGTAGTCAACTTATCC
Source organism: Pinus tabuliformis (assembly GCA_031772625.1). Taxonomy (NCBI): domain Eukaryota; kingdom Viridiplantae; phylum Streptophyta; class Pinopsida; order Pinales; family Pinaceae; genus Pinus; species Pinus tabuliformis. Next base: position 31,477,646 of record CM062809.1, on the reverse strand, counting down.
TTCAAGATTTCTAGGGCCTCTTGGCAACTATTTGACTAGCAAAATTCAGAGTCCTTGGCCAGCAATCCAAACAATGGTGAGGCTACTTTGCTGAAGTCCTTGATAATCCTCATATAGTATCCATCTAAGCCCAAGAAAATCCTAACATCCCTCTACTTTGAGGAGTGGGGACCCTTTTTATGATGGAAATTTTATTTGGGTCTACTTGTATTCCTTCCTAGGATATTGAATGACCCAAAACAGTCCCTACATTCATCAAGAATTTACACTTCTCAGGACTAAGTGATAGGTTCATTTCAATGCACTTCTTTAGTAATTTCCCCAAGTTATAGAGAGCCTCTAGGAAGTCACACCCATAGGGAGTGAAATCATCCATATAGATTTCTACAGAGTCATGGACTAGCTCAACAAAGATGCTTAGAACTTCCCTTTGAAAAGTGGCAGGGGCATTACATAATCCAAAAGGAAGGACCCTATAAGAAAAAGTACTCCAAGGAAAAGTGAAGGTGGTTTTTATCTTGGTCCTCTGGGATAATCTGAATCTGATTATAACCACTGAATCCATCCAAGAAAGAGAAGAACTTCTTCCATGCAAGGCCATCCAAGACTTGATTAATGAAAGATAGAGGAAAATGGTCTTTTTTGGTGTGTTTGTTTAACTCTCTATAATCCACAAAGATCCTCCATTTTCCATTCTTATTTGGGACCAAAACTAGAGCAGAGACCCACTCACTATCTGAGATGGGGTAAATGAACCTTATATCCAACAATTTCTATAATTCTTCCTTCATTATGTCTTTGAGGTTGGGTTCGTTCTCCTCTGAGGTTGGTGCATTGGTTTTCATCCTTCCTTGATGTAGATGTGGTGAGTACACACCGAAGGATGCACTCACTTCATTTCCCTATGGCTCTAGGAAAACACATCCAAGTGCTCTCTCAGCATGTTGAAAAACTTCTTTTCTTGGTTGGCTGAGAGAGAGGGGTTGATTTTCAATGTTTTAGATGGACCAAATTCTACCATTTTGACATGAGCAAGACTAGGGTCAACTAGGAATAAAGCATTCCAAGTGTTATCTTCAGATTCCTTCACCAACTCATCAAGAGGCATGGTGTTGGGGGGCTAGGTCTAGATGATTTGATCAATGAGGTCATCTTCATCAAGTTTCCCCCCTCCTATAATAGAATCTAGCGTACAGATTGGATAGGATGTGGTATGATATACTTCATCTTCATCTTCCTCTTACAATCACAAGGGTAGGTCATGCTCTGGGGATGGTTGAGTAGGAGGGTACAAGACCAACTGTTTGGAAAAATTCCCATTCTTAATGGTCATGTTCCCAACTCTGCAACTTATGTAAGCATTGACAGTGGCTAGCCATGGTATTCCAAGGATGAGAGGATAACCATTGAATTTTGTTTTCGTTCGGAGAACTAAGAAGTTAGAATTATACTCCCAGAATAAATAGAGACCATTACATCTGGTGAGCTCTAGTATTGCAGCAATAATGATGCAATTCCTGGGACTTCCTTCTTTACTTTTATCAACCCGGTAGTTCGTAACAAAATTGGAAGCGACAGTGCTATATACACAAGTACTAGCTCTTACTACAGGCTGTTACTTAATCAACTGGCACAAGTTCGATAGGAGCTTAAGCCAACTTCTATGAGTTCTAAAAAGAATCTTTTAACTGTGATGGAAGAAATCTAACTCTACAGGGGCTATTCTACTTGCAGAAAGAGAAGGAAAATTGAAATGAAATGCAAACCCTAGCAAACCCTAATTTACCCACTAACCCTACTTTTGCAAGAAAAGAGATGGAAACTAATGAAGTGAGTGCCATTGACTACTGAAAAGGTAAATTTCATTTATTCAAGCTACTTCTAAAGAGAAATGAGAAGAAATCATCTTTTTGTACTTTTGAGTATTTTTATGTGGAATTATTATGCTTGTGATTTGACTGGTTGTGACTGTGTAGAGGTTTGGTGGCAAAGGAAGATGGAGTTGGCTTTTGCAGAAGGTGAGGAAGGTGTGGAGAGGTCCTAAGAAGCCCCTAGTAACCTTCTAAAGACTTCCATTGCAATCATACTTCGAAAAATCACTCAAAGGAAATTTTACAGGAGGCTACAGGGGATCTACAGGAGGTTCTACAGGAGGATCTACAGGAGGAGGCCAAAAGTGGTTTTTGGAGGTTTGAAGGTGGAAAAATGATGGAAAAGGGGAAATTAAGGTTGGATGAAGTTGTTGAGGGGTCTATAACTTGTCAAGGAAGATCAAGGACGAAGGAGATGGTTGGATTTGTTCAAAAGGCAAGAAAACAACTTTATGGAAAAACGCAGAAATTAGGGAAAATTGGCGAAAGTTTGTGAGTGAGCTGAGAATTCTATGAGAAGTGGGCTGGTGCTGGCTATTCTATGGAGGGATGGTGATCTGAGATGTCCTACAAGAGATCTGCACACTTACTTATCAAAACTGACCAAAGAAAGAACTAAAAACAGAGTTTTGTGTAGCTTAACCTAATTTCTGACCTAAAAATAGAAAATGTCGAATAGAACCTTATGAACAGAAAAGAATGTGAGAGAACTATGGTAAAAGGACATGAAATGATCTAAGCAATTGAATCTGAACGAATATCAACTTTTCCAAATCAAAGTATCACACTAGCAGTTGCATGGAAGAGCAAAAACTGTGTTTTTGGTGGCAGCAGTAGTGCCTTGACCTCAAATCATAGTCCCAAGAAGGGAGAAAGGAGATTAAGACCTACTATTGGCCTTTTTGGATCCTTTTCTGTCACTGCAGCAACCTACTTGCACAACTGATACAAAAAAACTATGCTAATCATCAAAAGCAACCTAACTTAACAAAGTAAGATGAATCTATGCAACAGAAATTATCTCATGAATGAAAGCAAAAAACATATAAATACACAAAGGAGGTGTTGGGCAGCTTGGGTTGGGCCCTAACTCAAGAGCTTCAACCCTCTAAAAGAGATAAGTGCTGGCTCAAAACCTATTTCATCTTCAGTTACATCACATAAATTGTTCTCAAAAAGAGCTCGAAAATGAGCTAAGCCCAATGCTGCACAAAAATGCGAAAATATACTAAGAACTGGCTAAAATCTAACTAAAAAAACTGAGGCCCTAAGCCCCCCTATTTATACAAATGGAGTCTCCAACAGCTCTCCTAAAATCAAGGAGCTCATCTTCCCAAAACTGCAGATAAACAACAGTCCTTCTTTACTTGCTCCGCTGCCCCTTGGATGCACTAATGTGGTTGCTTGTGCTTCAAATTTTTTATGGATAATTCGAGGTAAGGGTTCATAAATGAAAGGGACACCCTCCTACAAATCCTCTCCCTTTTTCTTTCTCGAATTTGGCTGCCAAATTCTCATTAAACCTTTGATTTTGTCTCAAAATTGACTAAACATCTGCATAAAGCACACATTAGACTACATGGCAAAATGACTAACCCAATTCACTCTATTAGCATAAATATATTAAAAAACATGCAATAAACTAATGAGAATGGTGGATTAAGTCGGATTAAGAGGAAAAATGAGCCCATATAATTACCCATTTCTGGGGCTCATCAACATCCTCAAAAACTCCCTCAGGAACTACTGTGGACCTGTCTACAAGTTGCAATATTGTTGTGGTATTTCTTAAGGATTGTCGTGGCGGAAAAAGTCGTTTGTGCGGACACAACTGACCTCCCTAGGAGTCTAAACTCTCTAGCGACAAACAAGACAAAATGGAGTGATCTTTCTCTAAATATACCTTTTAAAACATGAAAACTACAAGTGTTTAGGCTTACCTTATTCCAAAACGCTGTTGTTGTAGTCCGTCCTTGCCGATCCGGATGAGCTCCTCCTTCAAGTCAATTCCTGCAACCACAAACAATCAAACAATTACCAAGCACTTGCATTTCATATAATAAAACATATATTCAACATGCAGACCAAGGAACACATGAAATAACTCATTAACACAAGCTATTGAGAAAAATAAACCAGTTTGTATTAATAACGAAACAAAGAAACTCTTACAACCTGGCCTTGGTGTTGTGCAAGTTCCTCCCAGGGTCCATCAAGGGTTTTCCTCTACTTTGACAAAGCTCACCCACTTCCAAGTAGAATCAATCAAAGACAATCTCTCCTCACAAGGTTCTAAATGGGAGTCCTAATTCCTGCAGCATTTACCCAAAGAAAATGTATAGCTCCAACCTCTCCTCCCTCTGGCTCAATGTCTTTATTTATAGTGTTGTAAAGAGGTTATTCAGGTCCACCATCAATGGGATAATCCCCCTCTTTGGGTGGGATAGCTCCCTTATTGATGGGATAAGTTCCTCCTTAATAGGGATACATGAACCAACTGGAGGCGCATCCATTTCATCAAACCGACCTCTAGAAAGTTCTAGAAGTAACCACAAGTAACTTTTTTAAGATGAAACTCGCGCATTTTGCCTTTTACAGAAGGACGCACCTGTCCCTTAACATACAGAGCGTCCAAGGACGCAACTTTTGTGAACATTGTGAGCGTCCCCGCAGGTAAGGCTAGAGAGAACCTGCGACCCCAGAGATAAACACATTTTTTACAAGACTTTCTCTCTTCTTTGAGTTTGAGATGGATAGCAGAGGCATAAGACTTGCCTAAGAGGGTAGCATGACTGTTGATTCGAGCCATACTAACTGTAAGTAGTCATGGTGACATTTTTTAGTGTAACAGATTGCCCCCTAAAGTGCGAAGCCTGGAATAGATTAGGGTTTTGTAATTCTAGGAAGGGTGAAGCGCTTTATCATTTCAAGGATTGTCTTGTGGATGACCTGGTTGGAACCTGCAATTTTCAACACAAAATACATGTATAAGATTATATCATCACTGAGGTAGGCATTCCCATACTCAGATTCAAAACTTTAACTAATGGACTAACTATTCTGATACAGGAATGATCTTGCAGTACATCATTTTTTATAGACTTTTGTAGACACAGTATGGACGCAGCCATCTGTTTATGATTAGTCTACATAGATAATGAATACAAAACTCCTCGCAGCCTGGATGGTAGAAACTAGATCCAGGGTCTTCACTTCTACTTCCCGAATTGGTACGATTCTAGCCATGTGATTTAAATGATTTGATGTCGAACATGTTAGAAACCACTTGATTACCAGTCGATGATGTAAACTGTTAACAAGCGTGAGAGAGACCACCAGTAATGTCAATGGTTCTCAAAGTACCAAGCACAACCCGTGAAATGTGAATAGATGTTTTGATGTCGAACACTTCACGGAATCCTTTGATCGAAAGTCAATGATGTAAACTGACGTCAAAGGCGAGAAACCTGCCATTGATGCATGCAGACTTCAAGGTACTGTCGATTCCTAAGTCATCTTTCTAGATAATGTGTCGATGTCGATAGAAAGCGACCCGTTGCAGGCAAGCCCGCAACACGAAATCATTGTTCAAGTTGAAGAAATGTTGCTGTAAAGACTGACTCAGGGATGGTCAAATGGATGACAAGTATTTTGCAGATGAAAGTTTTGCTTGCAGACCTCTTGAACACATAACGACACGACAGATGGCTTGGTGACGAATAACTCAAAGTTAATCCCCGGAACCCGGTTAAAGACTTTCAAAGTGGTTTGGTCAACTGTGAGGTAAAAGATTTCCCAACCCAGGTGAATGAAAAGTGTCGTGTTCAAGAGTGGTAATAAAGTTTCTTTTGAGACAAAAGGTAACAAACAGGTTCATTCTTCTCTCTTTTCCCCCACCATTTCTGGCAAGTACCTCTTTATTTTTAACAAGCTTGAGGAGGATAACATATGCTTGATTATAAGCTCATCCTTCGGACGAGTCCAACCTAGTTTAAATTCGAACCCTAGGAAGGAGTGGTTCGTTCCTGTTTGTAATTGAACAGGTCCTTTACTGTAAAAGTTTAACGAGCCCAGTATAGGAGAAACTCGGCGTTTTTCATTTTTAGAGAGTCTGAAAAAACAAAAGGAGACTCCATGTTGAACTTTTTCGTATATTTGTGTCCCTCAAGCCCGAAAAAGTATAAAATAATACCTGGGGGAACCGCTTGATCTTGCGACCAAGGAGTACTTTCATAATAGTGTCGTTGACCTGAAAAGTAAAAAGTGATCAAGGACACGTCGTTTTATTTCCTTATCGAGTTTGAAACGACAAAAACCCGGCAATCTTTTCATGATTTTGCGGTCAGAAAAGAGCTAAAAGGGGACCGTCTTTTAATTCCGTTTTAGCGAGTGTAAAAGAAACGCTCGGCGATCTTTTCATGTTTTAGGAGTCAGAAAAGGGCTTAAAAGATGACTCTGATATTTTTGTTTGTGAAAAATTACAATTTCCCTCGAAATCCCTTTGTCCTGCACAAAAGCAACACATTACTCATACCTGTTTAAAATAGGCAAAAATACATCGAAAAACACCTTTTCATGGTAAAAAATGAACTAATTCATCCAAAAAACCTATAAAAAGACCTTTTACCATGTCATTTTTACCGTTTGACTGTTGAGGTTGAAAAAGGAGCTTTTGACAAGAAACTTCCCGTGGTCGCTGCGGAAAATCTGACCGTCGGAATCGAACGCCGTCTTATCCAGGTATTTTACACATCCTACTCTGCATTTCTATCCGTTTAGAATTAATTTTTAGGTCTTAGTTTCATTTTTTGGGGGGGTTTTGGTTTTGGAATGCGCTTCTCGGCGGACGCGGGTGCCCTTCGGGTGACCCGCGTCCCCCGACTTTTTCTCATACGGGAAAATGGTCGGAAGATGCGGCCCGCCTTCAGGCCAGCCGCGTCCGGGCGCCCTGTGCTACAAAGCCGGGGTGCGTCTTCCGAGAAGTGCGCGTTTCAAAACCCCAACTCCCTCAAAAAACTACCAAAAATTCCCAAATCAATTTCTAATTGCTATTTCTGATGTGCAGGGTATTAACCATGTTAGATTGGAGAGAAAGAGAGCATGTAGAGGATGATGAAGCTGCAATAAATCATCAACCTTCCCTGGATGCCCTAAGAGCATGCGGATTATACAAATATTGGACCATACCGGGCATGAGGGGCCAGGTAAGATTCTTGGAATGGCTGGTTGAGCGATGGAACGTTCAAGAACAATGCTTTTACATAGGAGGGCACCAGCTCGAGATAGAGCCCTCGGATGTATACTTTCTCACTGGCTTGCCGAACAGAGGTGAGCAACTCAGTCTTGCGGGGACTAGGCCGGGTGGCCAATCCCTTGATAGTCTCCGTGACGAGTGGTACACACCTGGGGCTCGCCATTCGAAAGGCATAGAGATAAAACACATCACTCTGCCTGAACTCAAAGTCATAGCGTTCACGGTTACCAGAATTTGCGGCGCAGCCGCTTTACACATTGCTTCCGGATCCCAAATGCGGATGGCAATTGACTGTTACCAAGGCACCATTTTCAACTGGTGTGAAGCTGTGTCGGCTCATATGAAGAGCCAACTGACCAAGGCAAAGAACGGACGACTAAAGACTTTTGGATATGGGCCTCTAGTCGTGAGTTTTGCCTTGGAGAGAGTTCCAATGCTGATCCCTCAGCAACTCACTGTTGATATCTTGGGTCCTCGGGAGCCAAAGCTGATACGATGGGTTGCGGTGATGGCCCGGCATCCTGACGAGGGTGCGACAGTGGTTCGATTCTCAGATAGTTACTTTCACTGGTTAGAGGACCAGGTTTTTTCGATACAGGACTTTCCGTATGCCGGAGTGGATTTTAGAGGTGATCCGGACATGGTTCTTCCACCGGGAGAACAATGGGATGACAGAGGTACTTTTATTTTCACAAGTTCTCTAATTATGTATTTTTTATTTTTCATATATATCGTCTCAAAACTAACAGTAAAATTTTCAAAATGCAGATGTTGGTCCACAGCGTCCAGCCAACCTCCGGCCTTTTGATAGACTACATCCAGCTGCACCGGTACCGGCCCCACAGGACGCGGCTGCAGAAGTACTAGCTGAGTTGGAGCATGATCTAGAGCGTCTCACGGCAGATATACCTGAGACTACTATGGATGACATTCCTACCCAGCTTCAGCGCTTCGTAGTCGCGGTCCCTGGACCGTTTAGGAGATTTTTGCGTAAGGTAGCCCGCGCAGTGGTGTCATACAGAGAGCACCACCAGTGATTGACTAGTCACTTTTGCAGTCACATGTGACATTTTGACTTTTTGTACTATCATTTTGCCGATCATAAGGTGTTTTCAACCTATGATCGAAGACGATGTATATATTTTTTGACACACTTCTATCTATATATATCACTATTACCGGCTTATCTTGTTTAACATATGTGATGAAATGTTTTTTAAATTTACTTGCATGATTATCGTAAATGTCTGTCCAACATTCGAGAAGCAATTGCATCTGCTAATGTATTCAAAGACTTTGGAATATGTTGATATTCAATGTAATCAAATTCACGTTCCAAGAGACGCACTCTCAAAAACAACCTTAATAACACAGGATTCCTAATGGCATAAACTCTATTAAGCTGTAATACAACAAGTTCAGAATCTAACCTCACTATCAAACGTCGAATTCCAAATGAAATAGATTCGGATAATAATTCAATCACTGCACTGTATTCTGCAATGTTGTTCGTTGTTTGACCGAGGCTTACCCCATGCATAGAAACTAACTCGTCAGAGGGCGAATAGATAACCCAAGCTGCGGAAGAGATGTTCCGTGTACTACGACAAGCACCATCAGCAAATCCAATGTATGTTTGGAGAGGCGTCGACATCTGCAATATCAAGAGTAAAACCAAGATAAGCCAGAATAACGACGAAAAACCACACTCTCTAAGCTAAGCACACTGACTAAACTAACACACTTGCTAGCTAGAAAGAAAATCTAACCTATCTAAAAATTTCTCCATACCCATCATTTAAGCATAATACCTCTTTAGGTAAAGTCCATTTCTGGGTTTACCCAAAGAGTCCCCATCAAAGTCAACTAGCTCATAAGCCCCTTTTGCTAGCTTTCGCTTTACAATGTAGGGCCCATGCCACATGGGAACGAATTTTCCAGCACCTAGCTTATCGTTAGCTTGATCATATAATAGTACTAGGTCTCCTTCCGAAAAACTTCGAGGGGTTACATTTTTATCATACTGAGCTTTCATTCGTTTCGCGTGAGTCTCGATTGCCAATGTAGCGTCACGTCGAGTCTCATCTAATTTAGCCAAGTACAATAAACGTTTCTCCTCTTCGGAAGTAGCTGGAAGTAATTCGACAGCCATTTGAAGTGATGGGATTTCGCATTCAATGGGTAACACAGCTTCTAAGCCATAAACTAGCTGGAAAGGAGTGAACCCTGTTGAATTTTTCACTGAGGTTCGGTATGCCCATAGCGCTGAAAATAACATGTTGTTCCAATTCGACCGATGAACACCAATGGTTCGTCGGATCATGATAACTAGAACTTTGTTGATAGACTCAACCAAACCGTTGGCTTGCGGATAATAAGGAGTAGAGCTATCGTGGCGCAAACCAAGCTGGCTTGTAAGCTCAGTCATCATGACGTTTCGAAAATGGCTCCCATGGTCAGTAATGATTGCTTGTGGGACACCAAACCTAGTTATGATATGATTGAATACGAAAACTGCAGCTGTTTTGCCGCTTGCGTCGAATGTAGGCATCGCCTCGGCCCACTTAGTAAAATAATCAACCGCAAGGATGATATACGCATGCCCCCCGGCCGAGTGAGGGTTACAAGTAATAAAGTCGATACCCCATTTGGCGAATGGACCAACGGAAATTATAGGGTGGAGAGGAGCAGGTGGAGCGCGCATCTTGCGATCAAACACTTGACAGTTGTGGCACTTCCTGACTGCAATGATACAATCCTTAAACATAGACGGCCAGAAATAGCCAGCGCGCAACACCTTCTGAGCTGTGGCATACCCAGACATATGACCGCCACATGCTCCAGAGTGACAATCATTCAAAACCCTCTCAGCCTCTTCGTGAGTTAAACAACGTCGAAAAACTAAGTCTGCCCCCCGGCGATAAAGTGTATCTCCAATAATTTTGTATGGCTGGGATTGAAACCGAATTTTTCGACGTTCCGCTTTGGAAGCTTCAGGCCGAAAGGTTTGGGTTTGGAGATAAATGATTATATCCCCGTACCACGGATCTACAGTACTGATAAGAAACAAAGATTCGTCCGCAATGGACTCCTCTGCCACAGTCTCTGTGTCAGCACTCGGGAAATCACACATCAATTCCGCAAAAACTAAGGATTTCTTAGACTTGGACTTCTCGAACTCCAAGTCGAACTCTTGCAGGATGACAATCCATTTAGAGTACTTGCCCCCTAGCAGTTGTTTTGTCAAAATATAAATCATAGGGTTGCAATCCGAAATAACTGTAGTTTTGCGGAGAAGAATGTAGTGACGGAAATGCTGGACAGCTTGAACGGCTGCCAGGGCCAATTTCTCCACATGCGAATATTTTAGCTCAGTGGGATTCAAGGTCCTACTAAGATAATATATCACATGCTCCGCTCCGAATTCATCTTCTTGAACTAACACCATTCCAATGGTGGAATGCGAAGCTGCGAGGTATAAGAAGTAGTCTTGGTTGTAGTTGGGAGGATGCAATAACGGTGCATGGGTCAACGCGTGTTTAAGTGCATCAAAAGATTGTTGGGCAATCTCGTCCCAAAAGAATTGTGCATTCTGTTTCAACAACCGTGTAAAACCTTTAGTGACCTCGGCGTAGTTTGGGATGAATCGGCGTAAAAAGTTCGCTTTCCCTTGCAAACTTTGGAGTTGGCGCAAACTCGAAGGAGGAGGCAATTTGATGATAGCCTCGACTTTCGAGGGATCGACGCGAATGCCGGCTTTTGAAACAACAAATCCCAGCAATCGACCTGTTTCTATACAGAAAACACACTTGTGGGGATTCAACCGAATTCGATAATGCCTACACCTCATAAAGATTGCTCGTAGGTGGACAAGGTGATCAGCTCGATGTAAAGAATGAGCAGGAAAATCATCGAGATAGGGTTGCACAATGTGCTTGATGTCATGAAATGCATAAGACATCGCCCGTTGAAAAGTGGCCCCGGCATTCTTAAGCCCAAAAGGTAACTTGCAATAAGCAAATGTCCCCCATGGACAAATGAATGCCGTTTTTGGTTGGTCGGCAGGTAGAATATTGATTTGATTATAGCCCGAGAAACCATCCATGAAGGAAAACATTTCACTTCCGGCACAATCATCAATAATTTGATCGATATAAGGCGTAGGATAGTTGTCTTTTGGACAAGCTCGATTTATATCCCTATAGTCGATACAGATTCTTATTGTTCCTTGTTTCTTATTGACCGGAACAATATTCGATACCCAATCCGTTAACGGGATCGGATAAATGAAACCTGCTTTCAACAGCTTTTCGACTTCTGCTTTAATCGCAGCCGCTTTTCGAGGGTGAATTTGACGCAACCGTTGCCGGACGGGTTTAGCATCCGGGTAGGTCTTTATTTCATGAACAACAATGGCAGGATCAATTCCCGGCATTTCCTCGTAAGACCAGGCAAACACGTCGCGGAATTCTTGGAATAGGGCCTTGTAAGTTTGGATTTCTTCTTCAGTACATGCGGCACCTATATGAATGTTTTCCTCGATTCCGGGCTTCACTGAAATATCAATGGGAATAGTACGAGAAATATTCCCTAAATTCAACTCTGAATCAGAATGTTTCGTTGGATCCTGAGCGTCTTTGACATATTCAGCGGTAAAGATAGATGAAAAATCATTTTCAAATGCATCATCCTTAGGTAAAAACGAAGATCTGTGATGGAGATCCTCCCATGGTAGATCATCTACACTTAGGATTTCGCGAAGTTGTTCGTCAGATGACACGACTTCGGGAAACGTTATCCGTTCTAAGGGTGAGGTGAAAAGTGACTCTTCACTGACCACATTCATTTGGTCGACTTCGGTTGAATGAAAGTCAGTAAAAGACATGAGAGCTTCATAAGCAATTTCATATGGACTCAAAGGCATAGCATTACCGAGTGAGTCTATCTCAGAGTCAGATGGGACGAACCAAGGATCATCATAAATAATGTTTTCTGATGTAATCATATGAATGGTTGCAAATGAAGGATCTGCGCTGAGTGGAGGGAGAGGAAAAGTTCCCAGTAAACCGGAATCCTTAACTAAACCTACACCAACGTCCCTATAAGGGATTGTCGTCTTACCAACATGCTGGATACTCTCTGAAGAGGCTGGGTCGGATGAAAAGTATGTCAGCTGATCAATAGTCACGATCTTACCGTTATGTGGAAACTTAATTACTCTGAAGACCGATGAAACGACCGCTGTCATAGCATATGACCAACTTCGACCCAAAAGAAGGTTGTAGTCTAGAGGGGCATCAACCACTTCCACATCCAGACTAACGGTTTTACCTTCAACCCCTATAGGCAATTCTTGTAGAATACCAAACGGACGGAACCCACGGCCATCAAAGGCCTTAAGGATGGTGGGGGATTGGTTCAACGAAGGAGAACCAAGCGATCTCCAACATTGAATCGACATAATACACGTAGAAGCTCCCTCATCAATCACAGTCCGATGAATAGGCCTGTTTTTGACTATCACTGGAATTTGGAAAGCCATTTGATGGGGGAGACGTGGCGTACTATTTTCTAGATCAAAGATCATTAGGTTCGGGTCCTGAACATCGACAGCTCCGATAGCCGACAAAAGCAATTTCCGTTGTGCTGGGCATGATTGCAGCACTTCGAGTGCCGACATTGCTGAAGGTGAAACAGCTAAGTCCTCAACAATGTTGTAATTCTGGGCTGCTCTCGCATGTGGATTGAAAGCAGACCTTCGAAGTACACCCTTGGCGGGCGGCTTAATCACTAAGTCTGGGTTAGGTTTTTCGATCTGTAGTGGATCGGAACCAGGAGCTGAGGTTGATGGGTTAGAGTGAGAAGATTCTGCTTCCTTGCCATCAACAGGAGCCTTACTACCATAATCTTGCGATCGAGTCGCAATCCTTACATGAGACATCATCAAAATGGGTTCTTCACTGGCATTCGAAGAAGAACCTATCATCTTATTCTCCTGCTCTGGAAATGGATTCTTTAACACAGCAGGAGTGGGAGAACCTTTGACTATTTTTACAACCTCGGCCCGATGAGGGCAATCTCTCGTAAAATGATCCTCTTCACAAATAAGACAAGGATATCGAGGTTTGCGTTTTTCGTCATTGGTTTCCGACTTTTCAGTTTTCTCCTTTGGAGCCTTGTCTGCTTTAGCCTTCTTCTTTCCTTTCTTCTTTCCACCATTTTTTGGTTTGGCCGTAGATGACTCTACAGCGTGAATGTCGGCGGTGAGTTCAGGAGAAGACTCTCCTGTCGGAGAATCAGGCAAAGTGATAATTGGAGTAGTTGAAGCCTTGGAAGACTTCTTCTTGCTCTTCGTAGTCACGATACCAATCATACCATCAGCGGCATGAGATCCCGAAGGAGCAGCAGCGATTTGATTCGACTTTGGAAGATCCGGAATCTTCTCGTGTAACGTACCCGACTGAGTGTAAACTAAGTCAAGGTATTGTGCCTGAGCAATGACTTGCTCCTCAGTAACTACTCCGGCCTTAGCGACATCTTCAGTAATCTTCGGTAATAATGATTTGACAAACCATTCAGCTAAGATTTGGTCCGGGATAAAAACTTTCACTAATCTTCTTCGACGTCTCCACTCATGAATGTGATCAGAAATATACGTGGACGTCGATTGTTTTAGTGAAGTTAATAACTCCGTGCCGTTATCGTATCTGACCGGCAACTGAAAGTGAGTTAAGAACGAGGTAGCTAACTGGCTAAAGTTGTAAAAAGAGGCCCGTGGTAACTCAATGTACCACTTGGCCGCGAGACCAATGAGTGTACGCTGGAAAAGACGTAAGCGGATGGAATCATCTGAGATAGAATTCGAAGCACACCAGAGGTGGTAAGTCATCACATGATTGGACGGATCCTCTCCAGACTTACCTTCGAACTTGGGTATATCGCTGGGCAACTTATTTGGCATTGGCGGCCAGAACTGAAGATATTGAATTGGATCGTTCGTTAGGCGCGTCAAGTCGGGTAAATCCAAAGTTGCAATAAACGGTAACTGCCGGTTAGGATCTCTAAAACTCTGGGTCACAATACCAGCCCCAGGAGGAGGATATCCAGGATAACTAGGAACAGGAGTCGCATTTGGGATATTATATCCTCCTGGAAAACCAGGATTAACCGGACCGTACTGGGGTTGTTGAGGTTGTTGATAAGTGTACCCAGGATACGGTTGATACTGGTAAACCGGTTGTTGGACAGCTTGCCCAGGTTGGTACTGTCCCTGGTACGGAGGTTGAACAAATTGAGGTTGAGTAGTGATAACCGTACTTATACCAGGCTGACCTACAGGCATCTGGACCGTGGTTTGAATCGTAGATCCAGACAACGGTAAAGATGTCTGAGGTGTGGTAACAGGGACAGTAGAAACTGGAGCCGTCGATACTCCAGAAGTAAGTATGGTAGATGTAGCGATAGTTGCAGCAGCCGTTTGAGATGGAGTACTAGGTGCAATTGATGGCTGAGTAACTACCGAAGCTACAGAGGTTTGAACATTTGGCTGGACGGGTTGCGGTTGCTGGGTTGGACCAGAAACTACGGGTTGTCCAGTTTGAGGAACCATCTGTACACTTGGCTGCAACACCTGTTGACCCTGTGATGGATCCCACACTAACATTCCAGGGTACTGACCCATAACAGGTTGAGGATACTGAGATCCATAACCAGATTGAGGGTAGGATTGATAATTGTAAGGTGCAGTTCCCATACTTGGAACATATGACTGACCTTGAGGCGGTTGATAACCTTGACTTGAGTATTGACCTTGAGGTTGATAACCTTGAGGTAAATACTGATACTGGGGTTGACCTTGACCTTGAGGTTGGTACCCTTGAGGTTGATAACCTTGGGGTTGATACCCTTGAGGTTGCCATCCTTGGGGTTGCCATCCTTGAGGTTGATATTGATACTGAGGTTGACCTTGGGGTACATATTGAGGCTGAGGTTGACCTTGAGGCAAGTATTGCACCATAGGTACATACTGACTTTGAGGTTGCCCCCCAGACACGATTTGTGTACCTTGAGGTTGCCCCCCAGGCGTTAACTGCGGTTGCCCCCCAGGCGGTAATTGGCCACCTTGAGGTTGGGAAACGGGAACTGAACCTGACATCATGTAAATGTCTCCTACACCCAATGGTATATTACCACTGTTTCCAGCAAATAACCCATGATCAACGGGTTGAGGAGATGCCCCCGCAAAGGTACCAGAAAGTGACTGATACCCAGTGGGAACAGAAGGACCGCCGTGTAAAAAAGATTCAGGACTTTGTGTAAACACGGACGACTGACCAGACATATTTACAGGAGTATGAATACCTCCAGGTGGAAAAGGAGTACGAGGTGTAGAAAAACCGACTGAGTTGTCTAAAAAATTGGTTAACGCAAGGTACCAAGAAGTACTTCTAGGAGGACTGTAAAAGATGGATTCACGCTCCCTTAGATCAATAGTAAGTTGACCTTCAAGGTGAGAGACACCTATATCTTCTTCTGGAGCAAGTTCTTCTATAGCAATCAAACCAGAAGGTAGATTTTCGGTGATAATTCTTTCTATTCTCGGTGAATCAGGGACACTAGAAGTTGGAGTAACAGGTTCGGAAATTTCAGGTTCTTCGCCTGTTTCACTGGCAGATGAAAAACTACCAGCAAGCTCGGAAACTGTAACAGTTTCGGGATTGTAACCTGTTTCTAAACTTTGGTAATCTGGATGGACTACCAAGGAAGATTCTCCTTCTTCAGGTGAACCTATTCTACTGTCACTAGGAGGAGTTACAAGGACCTTTAACCCTTCGTACTGACCCGGAATGTCTTCAGGAGATTCACCCCGCGATTTACGGAGTTTTCTTAACAAATCTATTCCGGTAACAATCTCAGGAGACTTGCCCCGAAGTCGACGGGACTGTCTCGGTAATTCCGCCACAATTAAAGATTTTTAACTACAACACACGAAAACAAAGTAAAAATTTCAAATCAAACCACCTAAAGTCTTCTAAAGAAGCAAACAAATTTGAAGCACACGCCTAAAGAATCTAGAGCGTCAAACCAAACACAAACAGTAGTCTTCCGGACCAAAAGCGCTAGTTGGTGATTAGGCCCAACCTCGCAGGATTCAGTACAGAAATGGCGGGTGGAACAGTTACCCCGGCAACCTGCTTAATGAATAGACCGGCACAAGTTCCTCCACTTTAACCGTCTCGAAGTGAAGTGAACCCCCCGGAAAATCCAAGTGAGTATAACCGACGTCTGCTCCAGGTACAGTGGGACCTTCCCTCCACCGTCACCTCGGTAGAACCCTAAAGATTATGGTCACTAAAGTTACCAATCACAACAATTACACCTGGGGGAACAGTCTAAACTCCGACAGCACGCAAGGGCAGAGTAACAAGCTCAATCCTCTTACCGGCTCCTTGACAATAATCCAAGGTTTACCGATAAGTGACCCCTGGCTCCTCGACAATGGTTAATCCGAGGTTTACCGTTTGTAATACGTACTGTCTGGCGTCGTTCCCAACGAGGGGGGAATGATCCCCTCACTGGTTCGGACACGAGCTCGTGCTTCTCCTTTAAGAGGAGCTTTCCCAGAGTGCAACTGAAACAATTGGATTTAATCTACTCAAGATAAACTATCTGTTTGGTTTTGTAGTCTTGGAGAGTTAAGTACTCACCTACTCCAAGACCCTAGCCTAAGCTATGTTGGTGTTTCAGAGCCCTAGAAAAATAAAAATTACTAGATTGATTTTAATTTAAGCGTTACTTTTAAGGTTGTTTCTTAAGTCAAAAGGTGATGGAAGTGAAACCAGTGGTGTGTTGACTCGACTCGAAACCACTACAAAATGCACCTAGGATGATTTACCCACTACTTTACTTTTTCGATGAATTGCTTAACTAAAAAGTTGAGAGAATGCAATCTTTATAAAAGCAACTTCTTAATTGAAGACAATCAAAGAAACAATTCGTTTGTCTTTTCCAAGCATAAAAACATGACCGCTCTTTACATGCACGAAAAAACTCTTTTCCTCTTTAAAAAACAAAAAGCTACTTGAAACAAGACTTTTAAAGAAGATGTTTTTGTATTTTTCTTTTATTAAAGCAAATAAATCTAATATAACCAAAAATCAATCTTAACAACTATTAAAATCTACGAAAATTCACTCATAAGCAAACTAAAAGGTAAATTTACTCTAAGCAATCTTAACGAGGCCAAAACCAACAATGATTATTCTAAGGTGTTTTACTTGATCACAATCAAATCAAGGACAAGCTTATTGCAGAACCAAAAACTAGTCAAAACAAAACTCTAATCTTTTTGTTCTTTTGTAAAATGGAAATCAACACTTTATAAACAAGTAATTCGAAATTTGACCCAAAACAACTTAAATGGCAAGCTGCTCACACAAGGAGACTTTACGACAGGCCCGACTTCTAAGAAGGCTGACTAACCAGAGAGATCTAAGGCTGGACAACTTTCTACCGTCAAAGTCACTACAAGACCTATCCAAAAATCAAACCCTAGGCCTAAACTTCGTTGAAAACCACTAAAACACTCAAAGCTCACAAAACAAGTTCAGGTGAAAATTTTTGACAGGGTACTAAAGGATCTGGGCAGAAAACACTAAGAAAAATCAAAATCTAAAAGCAATTAAAGCAAAAAATGGAATTTTCCTAAATTTTACAGGAAGACGCAGGCAACCCGTTATAACAGGTGCGGGCCCGCTCTGTGCAAACGGCAACAGCGCGTCCAAAGACGCACTGTGCAGAACTCAGAGGGTGCGTCCTTCTGGAAAAGTTAAGAAAAACCAAATCTAATTAAATCTAAAGCTAAGCCACCCAAATACTAATTCTCACAGTCAAAAACCAGAAAATAAAAATGATTTTCTCAGAGCAAAGTTCACACAAAGGAAAAGACTTTCTCATTAATGGATTCCCCAGCGGAGTCGCCAATTTGTCGTGGCGGAAAAAGTCGTTTGTGCGGACACAACTGACCTCCCTAGGAGTCTAAACTCTCTAGCGACAAACAAGACAAAATGGAGTGATCTTTCTCTAAATATACCTTTTAAAACATGAAAACTACAAGTGTTTAGGCTTACCTTATTCCAAAACGCTGTTGTTGTAGTCCGTCCTTGCCGATCCGGATGAGCTCCTCCTTCAAGTCAATTCCTGCAACCACAAACAATCAAACAATTACCAAGCACTTGCATTTCATATAATAAAACATATATTCAACATGCAGACCAAGGAACACATGAAATAACTCATTAACACAAGCTATTGAGAAAAATAAACCAGTTTGTATTAATAACGAAACAAAGAAACTCTTACAACCTGGCCTTGGTGTTGTGCAAGTTCCTCCCAGGGTCCATCAAGGGTTTTCCTCTACTTTGACAAAGCTCACCCACTTCCAAGTAGAATCAATCAAAGACAATCTCTCCTCACAAGGTTCTAAATGGGAGTCCTAATTCCTGCAGCATTTACCCAAAGAAAATGTATAGCTCCAACCTCTCCTCCCTCTGGCTCAATGTCTTTATTTATAGTGCTGTAAAGAGGTTATTCAGGTCCACCATCAATGGGATAATCCCCCTCTTTGGGTGGGATAGCTCCCTTATTGATGGGATAAGTTCCTCCTTAATAGGGATACATGAACCAACTGGAGGCGCATCCATTTCATCAAACCGACCTCTAGAAAGTTCTAGAAGTAACCACAAGTAACTTTTTTAAGATGAAACTCGCGCATTTTGCCTTTTACAGAAGGACGCACCTGTCCCTTAACATACAGAGCGTCCAAGGACGCAACTTTTGTGAACATTGTGAGCGTCCCCGCAGGTAAGGCTAGAGAGAACCTGCGACCCCAGAGATAAACACATTTTTTACAAGACTTTCTCTCTTCTTTGAGTTTGAGATGGATAGCAGAGGCATAAGACTTGCCTAAGAGGGTAGCATGGCTGTTGATTCGAGCCATACTAACTGTAAGTAGTCATGGTGACATTTTTTAGTGTAACAAGGATGCTTGGTGATACAGTTTGAGCATGGTCTCCTTAGTCATCACATTGATGGCAGCCCCGAGATCAATTAAGGCGTTAGTGACAATGATGCCATCAATGTGCACATCTACCAGAGGACTTCTAGGGTCTAGATACTTTGGGAAAATTACTCTCCCCAACATCAGACAATTGACTAATGAAATTGATGGTAAGGGTGTCTTTAATTCTCCTCCCAGGATGTTTGAAGCATTTCTCCTTGATTAGCTTGTTGTAGAGGGGGACATCCTTGATGGCTTCGAGGAGTGGGATTTTCACACACAATTTTTTCAGTTCTCCCAGAAGTTCAGTCTCTTCTATGGTGTGTTGGTTAGGATGGATAAATCTTTCAGGAAAAGGTGGATTGGATTTTGGAACACTCTCTTCCTTTTCACATTCAAGCTCCTGAGGTGGATATGGAGATTGGTTATCTGGTAGCACTCTTCCAGGCCTGAGGTGAATTTCTTGAATCTCCAGATCATGGGCATGGGTAAGATGTATCCCCACTATAGATTTATTGTGATAGCTTGTTGTTTGGGTTCAGATTTGGTTGGGCAGGAATCTAAGGTTTCTTGGGTAGAGCAGGATGAATTAGCTGTGGTTGAGATGGAGGTGGAGGCAGTAAAGAAGGGGTTTGGTTAAATTGAGGCCTCCAACCTTGTGATGGGGTATTCCACTGAGGATGTGGAGAAGCATATGGCTAAAATGATTGATTGGGAGGTTGGGTAGGATACTGAGGTGCATAAGACCAAGGAGAAGGTGTGGACCATGAAGGGTGAGCAGGATAACACCAATGGGGTAGGGGTTCATTCTTATTGGGATTGTAATAGGAATATGATGCACCTTGCATGCCCTGCTGGTATGGTTGAGTTACTTGAGGCCTCCTTTGGTTGATATAACATAGTTTCTCAACCACACCTTCAGCCTCTTGGTATATAACCTTCAATATAGACAGAGAAGGGCATTTATCTATGGAATGTTTTTCCTCAGATATCGAGCATACCTCTATAACATTGAGTGGACACTCATTTTTGGGGTGCCTCCTAGTGCATTTAGGGAAAAATATAGCTAAGGATCTCTCTTCTTCCTCTTGTTTCCGCTTGATTTGCATAGTATCCATTTGCAGAGAAAAGGTGTGCAACATTTCACTTTTAAAGTCCTCTAAAATGTTTCTAATTTCACTCTTGATAGATGTGTTGGAGGAAGAGGAATTGGCCAAAGCTTGACTAGCCCTACCCTTCTTTCTAGCAGCCCTAGAATGGTTTTTGAACACTATCTTGATATCATTATAGGGTAGCTGATAAATGTCCCCTCCAGACAACATGTTTAGGGTTTCTAGTATGTCTTCCCTGATTCCCCTAAGAAGGAATAACTTGAGTGATTCAGGGTCAAGGGTTCATCTGTCCCTTTTGCAACTGAATTGGAACCTTTCCTCATAATCCTCCAGGGATTCAAAGGTCCTAGGTTCATTCTAAAGATTTCATCTTTCTTGTCTTTGGACCTGCAAAAGTCCATGTACTTGTGGTTAAAGGATTGTTGCATTTGAGCCCATGTAGTGATGTTATCCCCAAGTAGACCCATGAACGGGAACAACTTCAACTTCTGGTCATCAGAGGTATAATCATAAGTTCTGCAAATGACAACAAACTCAAACAGGAAGGTATCAGGGCCCTCTGAGGTTAGGCCATGGAAGTGAGAAAGGGTAAAGGGACTTATGTTTTTCATCCTAGTATCTCCATTAGTCTCTTTGATGGGAAAAGCACCCTGATTCCTATTTTTAGACTAATTTTTATTTTCAGCCATGGTGCTATTGTGTGGAATGGTCTCTTCTTCTTATTCCCCAATAGGCTCTTCAAAAATTTTAGGTTGTTCTCCTAAGGGGTCCTCTAACTCTCTAGTAGTCAGAGATGGAAGCAGATAGTCACTGAAGAAGAGGGAAGGTTGATTGTTTGATGGTGTGGGGGTATTTGGAAATAATTTCCCTAAAGTGTCTCTACTCCTACAAGGCATGAAATATATATATATATATATATATATATATATATATATATGCAAGACAGAAAGGAAAGAAAAAGTACCATCTATATAGAAAATAAAAAATAGAAATAAAAAGAATAAATTACATCTACTTAGACACCTCCTCAACAACGATGCCAAAAAGTTATGAGCCTCAGTATTGCAGCAAGAATGCTACAAATCCTATGGCTACCAGCTTTACTTTATCAACCCGAGGTTTCATACAAACTTGGAGGTGATAGTGCTATATACACAAAAAATTCAACATTCTACTCATGTCACTTCTCAACTAGGGCACTTGACCATTAGGGTTCCAGACCATTCCTCTACTAGACTAAAGGGAGTCTTACTACTAATAGTGGAATGTAAAACTAGTTCTAGTGTAGGAAAAGTAAATGCTTGTCAATTCAGGAAATGAAAGTTGCTAAATTGTAAATGCTATGAAATGACACAAATCAATTTCAGGAAGGAAAATATGTTAACCTTGTTCTTGATCATCTAGCTACTAGAACTGCTTGAAAATAGGAAGTTATTCTAGCATTTCAAAATCCAAACATGCATGCATTAATTATCTCATTAACACTTGCAGAATAGATAAAAGTCCTAATTGCTTAATTCAGAAAATATAAAAGCTAATGCTATCTGATCTTGAAGGAGGGAAAGGAATGAAAAGGCGGGTCTAGGTGGAACTTCTAGGCATGGATTCCAAGATGAGGGGTTAACCTACTCCTACACTAGGCTATACTACCATTTCAAGTCAAAACATGCTCAAAACAGGCAGCTACAGATTTGCTACAAGAAATTGGCTGAGAGGTTTTGGAGAACAAGAATGGTGAGATTAAGTGTTGTAAGGGTGCATGACAGTTGTGGAAGGTGTAGGGAAGGTGAAAATCACCCAAGGCCAAGCCCAACACTTTAAGAAGGTTGGATTTTCCCAAGGCAACTTGCTCACGGTGGATGGAAAACAAAGGTTCGGAATATGGCCTGGTATGCTTCAACAGAAGGTGGAGAAGGCCGAGGTGGAGTTGGTTGGGGATGTCCCTTCCTGCAGATCAACAATCCCTGCAATAAAACATGTTTCTCTTTTCATTTACAAATTATTACATGTGAACATGGAAAATATGAGTTGAATGTGGAAAGTCTGACCGAACTATTTTTAGAGACTAGATCTATGGAATGGACTACCTTCTAAGCTACAACAATCTTAAGAAACAACCTAACAACTGCAAATATTTCCAAGGAACCATAAACAATTATCTAGATAAGAATGAAACTTAACCTAGGAAATGAATAAAGGACCAAACTCTGCTTTTTGGTTGTGAGAGTGGGGTCCCCTAATCATGATCCCATAAGGGAGATGAGAGGGAGGCCACTGTCACAATATTTTCAGGTATATCTTCCTTCACTAGACTCCAACACTAACCTACTCTTTAAGCTAATGAAAGCATGGATAAGAAATAACTTAATCAACTTTCTAAGCTAAACAAAAACATAAATCAACTTCAACAGTAAATCAACATTCTAAGCTAAGAATACATATACAAAGGAGAGGAACTTCTGCTACTAGGGTTGGGCCCTAACCCAAGAGATTCATCCCTCTAAGTCAACTCAGTGTTGGATCAAAACATAATTTCTCATTATCATAAAAATGTCAAATACATCATAATAATAACAGTCAAATATGCTTCAACTTAGTGGCCTCTTGGCTACAATAAAAATTTGAATCCTAATGAATCCCTTAGCTTGGTTATTTATAAAAAATTAGAGCTACCAACAAACCCATAGAAAATAGGGATACTAGGCTCCCTAACTCGAGAATAACTCTTCCTTGATTGGCACTAGCTTGGCTACCAATGAAGTTGGCTTGCATGGTTGTCAGTGACACTGAGCTGATGAGATATATTAGGAGAATCTTCGAATGATCTTAGGAGTTAAGGAGGAAGACCACTTCCTATAATCTCTCTTTCTTGTCTACTCTGATTCCTTGCACTCAAGTCAACTCAAAACTGCTCCAATTCCCTGCATTTAACACACATTAGGCCATAGGACATAGTAACTCACTTTTACTCTTCTCACTAAGAAAAATATAATAAAATATTTAAATAAACGTGAGAAAAGATAATTTAATAAGCTGGAGAGTGGCATTGTGACCCATATAGTTTACCTATTGATGAGCCTCATCACATATAAATAATTTCAATTATGGAATTAAGAGTGACATCAAATTCCTAAACCTTGGATCTAGTAAGTATGAGACCATAGATGGTGTATTTTATCCATTTATAACTACACAAGGTAAGAATTTTGTAACAACATGATAGGTGGTATTCTGCCACCATTGTACAAGGGGTAGCCACTAGACCACCATCCCTATGAATCTATTATAAAACATATCAAATAATTTTCTAATAACTTGTATAATACTTCTTTGTAACCATCTATTTTCAATTGATGTGTCCTCTAATTTAAAAAATATATATTAGAATTTGTTGGTGAAAGGAGGATTCAAATACATGACAATTTAATTGTGCATTCCATGTAATTTGAAAATATTATCCATGAAAACTTGGGTAACTATGGAAAACTTAAATGGGTGATATAAGGCATAAAATTAGGGTATATTTTGAAATACAGTTAACAACCATCATGATGATAAAGTTGTGGCTTGGTTTAGGAATCCCAATGCTAGACCCATGGAAATGTCATCTCAAATATTGGAATGATTAATAGAGTTTGCAACACCTCTAATGTCTTCACAATTTCAGCTTTGTGACACATGAAAAGGGAGTGGAATCAAGTTCGTAATAGACTTAGAAATTTTGACCGATTATGGTCCTAAAACATTTAATAGGTTGCAATACCCCTCGTGTTTCCAGTATTTCACCCTTATTCCAACCCAAATTGTTGGAATTATGAAGGTTCCTTTTTACCACCAAAATTGTAAGGAATGTGATTAGACTCTAATAGAACCCTTTGAAATAACCAACTCTATTTATTTTTTACCCATATTTTAATAAAAAATTGGAGATTGGTAACTAAAGAACCATAGCAATGACACCACACCCATATTAATGGGATTCTTATATATTTTGAAGAGTAATATACTACACAAAAGCACACTTTTCAAGGATATTCTTTCCATCGGACAATCAAAATATATGAAATGTCCATGAATATTACCTCATGAAATGATGACTTTGATTCATGAAAATGTTTGAGCACATTCTCAATCCCTTTGAATACATTCAATGATCAAAACCCCAAAGGAATATTTGATAGCTCAACCCAAAGTACTCCAATTTTATATCCAATGGGAATCTAAAATTCTCCACATTTGTTGGCATTGTTAGGTTGGAAGTTGGCATAGTTGTGTTGCCATTGATTCCAATCTTAGTGCACGGATGAGATGATTGTGCCAGAGGAGATTGTTGGCATGGTGGTAAGCACTAGTATTGCAGCAATAATGATACAACTCTTGGGCTGCCTACTTTACTCTTATCAACCCGGTAGTTCGTAACAAACTTGGAAACGACGGTGTTGTTTGCACAAGTACTAGTTCTTACTGCAGGTTGTCACTTAGTCAGCCAGCGCAAGATCACTAGGAGCTCAAGACAACTTCTATGGATTCCAAAATAAGCTCTATATGTGATGAAAGGAAAAAGAGATTACTCTATTGATGCTATTCTACTTGCAGAAAGGAAGATTGAAATGTAAAGCAAACCAAGGAAATCCTAGTTAACCTCTAATCCTACTTTTGCAGAAAGCACTATGAAAATCATGAAAAGAATACCATTACATACTCAAGGAAGTAGACAACATCTAACTAAGCTATCTATGTAAGCAAATGAGAAAAAGCATCTTTTTGGGTTTTTATGTATTTTTAGGTGAATTTGACATGCATGTAATTTATTTGCTTGTGAATGTGGCAGCGAATAGGTGGCGATGGAGGGCGGTTTTGGGACTTGAGAGGACATAGGATGGTGTGGATGGGTCCTAGGAGGTCTCAGGTGGCCTTCTGGAGGCTTTTTCCAAACTTGGACTTTGAAAGAAAGCCTATAGGAAAATCTACAGGAGGACACAAGAAATCTACAGGAGGAAAAACAATGTTCTACAGGAGGCCTATAGGAGGAGGCTGAGAGCAGTTTTCACTATTTTGAAGGTGTGAGAGTGGGTGGAGAAGGTAGATGAAGGTTGGAATGAAGTGTTAAGGCACATAGGGTCTACCAAGAATTATTAGGAGAGAGAAAGATGATTGGATTTTATCAAGGAGAGAG
Source organism: Pinus tabuliformis (assembly GCA_031772625.1). Lineage (NCBI taxonomy): Eukaryota > Viridiplantae > Streptophyta > Pinopsida > Pinales > Pinaceae > Pinus > Pinus tabuliformis. The sequence continues at coordinate 31,452,175 of CM062809.1, read as the reverse complement.
AGGAAAGTCTATGGAAAATGTAGGAAACTAAGGCAGAATTAAGGGGAGACTTGGGTGACCTGTAGGGCATGGATCAGATGGATGATGGAATGGCTAATAGGCTGGACTACTACTAGAAGATATCTGTTGCATAAACAATTGACAGTCAACCAATGAGATTAAGCAAGCAAGGAAATAAGCGCATCTAAAAAAACAGAGTTTTTGCATCAAAGTAAACTATGATCTATGGAAGAAAATGTTGATAACCATTGCATGAAAGAATACTATTGCAAACAAGGAAATGAGCATGATGAACAAGTTCTAAAGCAAAGCAAACTAGACTATGAACCAACTAGAAAGCTGCAAACACTATAAGTCCAATGAAGGAGGAAAATCTGTGTTTTTGGGTAAACAAGAGGGTCTTTGCCTCAAATCATTGTCCCAAAGGGAGGAAGAGAGGCCAAGGCACTGTTGCTAGCCTTTTGGATTTTTTCTTTATCACTGCTTAACCTTCTATAGGAAACACAAATGGAAGCAAACTACTGAATCATCAAAAACAACCTATTCTTAACCATAAAAGAAATGCATCTAACAGCAACCTATTCTACCAACTGAAATGAAACATACAAATACAAGTAAAGAGGAGCTTGGATGCTTAGATTGGACCCTAACGCAAGAGCTTCAACCCTCTGAGGTAACTCAGTGCTAACTCAGAAAGGATTCCATATTTATTCTCAAAAAAACAACAAGATTACATGAACTGTCAAGATAATAAGCTCGAAGTTGAGTAGAGTTACATAAGCAATAATGTAGCAAAAATTCAACAAAAATTCAACCAACTCCCCAGTGAGGCCCTAGGCCTCTCTAATTATACAAATGAAGCTCCCAATAGCTTCCTCAAAATCAGGGAGGCATGTCTCCCAAAACTCAAGATAAACATCAGTTATCCTCCACTTTGCTCGGTTTTCTGCTAATGCATGACTTGGTTGCTTGTACTCCAAGCTGAATGAAGGGAAATTTGAAGTGAGGAGTAATAAATGAGGGGGATTCCCTCCTATACGTCCTCTCCTTTGTCCACTTCGATTTATTTCCACTGGATCCTTGAGGTTGACTACAAAAATCATCAATAATCTGCATTAAACACATATTAGACCTCATGGCATCATAACTAACTCAACTCACTCTATAAGCATAAATATAATCAGAAAATCATGCAATAAGCTAAGAGAATGGTTGATTTGACTAGGTTAGGAGGTAAAATGAGCCCATATAATTACCCATTTATGAGGCTCATCATCACCCCCTACTGAAAGTGTTTCTCATCCTCTGAGCAACTTAGTCCATCTCCTCATCTTTGATGGCCCTGGTGGCCTCCCTAGCATCCCATGCTTCTGATGTGATCTACTCCTCTTTGTCGTAGAATCCTGCCTTTCTTTCTACCTCTTCCCACTGTTATTGCTCTTCTTCTTCTTTTTTGCCTTCTAGCATTCCTAGCAGTAGTGGGGGACTCAATTTGAGGCCAATCCAATTGACCTGCAGCCTCTGCATGGAGCACTTGTACATTGGCACTCTCCTTAATGCCTCTTTCATCCTCATTGGGGAATGATACTCCTTGATCTGCAAACTGTGTGGTGAGGTGTTCCATCTCCTCATACATGCATGCACATAGTCATCCCCAAGTAACCTTTCCATATCCTCAAAATGTACAATGGCTTGAGCCTAATCACTGATATATCTGGGGGAAATTTGAGGATTATGTGCAAGTAGGTTATGTGTGCTGATGAGTGCCATGGGGTCTGATGGCTTAGCTCTGATCATTAGGGGCTCATTCTATTCCTTTATCATCAACCTTCTTATTTCTGCTACCCTTAACTCTTCATGGTTCATCCATGAGGCGATGGCCATTAGTTGCAGGTTCCCTAGCCTAGCATTAGGGTCCCACACATTCATGTCTATGAGGTCCATGTTATGGAGATAAAATTCTACCACCTTTGCCTTATCTTCTGATGTGCTTTGGTCACACAAGTCCATAAACTGCCTGTAATATTGGAAAGGCATTGTGCCTCTTTGTGCCAAAGTCTTGATCTAAAATTGCATCCATTGGTCCTTGAGATACAGGCCATAAGATTTTGTTGGTGTCCTACATTGCAATGCCTCCATGGACCAGCTGGCCATGCATGCCAGTTGGGTCTCTTTCTCTTGCATCTGTCTTCTTAACAATTCATTTTCAGTTTCAAGGTGACTTCTTGTGATTGCTTCCCTGTGTCTGACAGCACTTAACTCTCTACCCATTTCTCTGAGTTTTTTCTCCATATGGCCAATATCCTCAACTCCCTTGGATTTGGCTATTTGCATCCACCTATGGGTCCTTATTCTTTCTTTATCCAATTCAAAGAATAGTAGAATTGCAAATTTTTGGGGAATGATTCTTCCCCCCTCAAGAATATTGTAGTATGAGCCAAGACTAGGCTCGGGGTTAGGTTATTGTGTCTCTGTTGCTTCCTCTTTTCCCTGTGGTTGTCCTTCTACCCCTTTTTCAAGTTTTTCGGTCTCCTATAGTTTTGACAGGGTCTTTTGTAGAACAGTTTGTGCCTCCTGTAGAACTATTTTTGAGTCCTGTAGTTCTAATTTTTCTTTCCATGTGGGAGATCTAGGAGTCCCCCTTTCATAAGTGATAGGTTCCTTGGGAGGGGATTATTTTCCTTGGGTAGAGGGTGAATCTTCAATAACAATTGGCACCCTAGAAGAAGGCTGGGGTTTCCCTGTTTTGATCCTTGTGCTCTTCCAAGCCTTGAAATACATTGAGGTCTTCCTCTTCCTCTTTTGTTTTGGCTTAATTGGTGTGCTGAGGGAAGTGAGAGCAGCTGCTGCCTCTCTTTCTAGGGTCTCAGGGGACACTTCTGTCTTTTTTGCCCCTTTTCCTCCTTCTGTCTCTGTTTCTGTCTCTATTTGCTCTGTTTTCTCCTTCTCTCTTTTGGTTTCTTTCTTCTTCCCTTCTTGTTCCTATAAATCACCAGTTTCTTCTCCTTCTCCCCCTTACTGATCTTCCTCATCACTACTAGTAAGGTAATATCATAGGTCAGGGCCTTTATGTCATCTTTAGCAGTCATGTTTCGGAAAATTTCCCATGCTATAGGGATTGTAAATGTATGGAATGCTTCTTCCATTAAAATTTCGATTAACCCATGGTGAGCTAGCTGGTCTGGATTACCTGCTTTTACTTTAGTACTGGAGTCAATGAGGAACTGCAGGAGGAAGTAAGGGATGCTGAGCTTCTGAGGGGCTGGAGTGTCCATGCCATACCTTAATTCATGCATGATTCTAAAGTGGTAACCACAGAAAATGCTATACCTCCCCTCACAAGAAATATACTTGATTATTTGATAGCTAACCTCATCCCAAGGGTATGGTATGCTAGCTCTTATTAGGCCATTCTTATCCTCTATAGGGGTTTCATTGTTTTGGAAGAAGCTTTTCTTGGCAGCCTGGCCAATTGGTTTTTCATCCTTACTCCAAGGCAAACCAAGAGGAAGGGTGGTGACCCTACTGATAAATTCAGGGGTTATCTCCATGGAAAGGCCCCTAAAGGTGACAATGGCATGTGTTCTGGAGTGAGGGGCCAAAGAGTGGGCAAATTCCTAAGCAATTTCCTCATCAAACCCTCAGAATTTCTCCAAAAAGTACATCCAATTGGCTCTTGTGAATATGTCCACTACTTGGGGGTGTGCATGGAGCCTGGAGGAGTTGGTGGGCTCCTTCCCCATAAAACCTCCTATCATTTTGTCTATTCTTCCTTGGAAAACAAACTATGGAAATGGAGAGAAAAATTTCTGAATAAAACAGAGAGGCAGATAAACTATGTTTTTTTTTTTTTTTTTTTTAAGAAATAAGCAGCAATTATTTTTATCAATTTCCTCCACCCAAAAGTTCTATTTTCTCCTCAAAACTAAACAATTGCTTGCATATTTTGATATTCAATGGAGGGATGCCAAGAACCTACCTCTTCAGCCCGAGAATTGTGCTAAAAACTGTGTTTTCCCTCTTCAAAACAGCTTACTAGCCCTCCTGTAGAACACTGCTAGCCCTCTTGTAGCATTTTTGTAGGTTCTCCTGTAGAACCTGTAAGTGCTCCTGTAGAATGCCGAGAGTAGGGTTATGGGAGAGATCAGTGCAGAATGATAGGTACGAGGCTTGTGGGGGCATGAGAAGGTAGCAGGAGTGGAGTTTTGAGGAGAGAATGAAGTAGAAAAGTGGTGAGAGTGCTTTGGCGAGGAGTACTTATTGCTTTTTATGGATATTTCCAGTGATGGAGGGTGAACTGGCCAAGTGTACGTTGGCCCCATTCGAACCGTTGGTCCCCAACTACCTCGTCATCATTTCCCTATCCTCGTAATCATCTCCCATGATTGCATCGGAGTTCCCATCGCCTCCACTACCTGTCCTTGACATCTCTCTTGAGTTTGACTAAGTGCACGTGTGGTGACATCTTCGGATGAGTGAAGTCAACCGGATGAAGGTGGCCAAGTTAACTGGCCACCTCAACCCCAACCAACCTCAACCATCTCATTGTTGTTGCATGCTCTCTAATTATACCAATGCAAACAAAGGAGCGGGTTAGTTACTTACCTGAGATCCGAATGCGTTTGTTGTGAGGTGCTATGGCCTTTCCTTCTGCTGCATGCCTTTATTTATTTTGATGCATGCTTGTCTTGTTGCTAAGATATGGTTGTGGTGTGTGCAGGTTCCTTTTTGGCTGGATCTAATCTTCAGGTGTCTGCTTCAACCTTCAGATTTGCACCCTCATGCTGTTGATGCTAGATTTTAATGGGATCAACTGCTACACGAATTCCTACAGGAACTCCTGTAGCTGTTTCTCCCTTTGAAATTTTAGCTTTGTTCTTGGAGCTATAAGGATGATGCCAAAAATGCAGATGGATATAGATAGGTAATGGTTAGGCTTCAGGTGAGGTGAATGGTGCTGTTTTTTTCTCTTATTTTTTTTTGTTTTTCTAAAAAACTATTTTTTTTTCCTGTGTTTTTTCTAGGCAGGGAGAAGATTGGTGCTTGGGATATGATGCAGGTCTAGAAATGATAGAAGAGAGGTTTGATGACCGCAAGAGGATTTATAAATTCTTTATGAAGCTTCCCTGTTCCTTAAACTGCCTTTAAAATCCATTTCTGGCTCTCTGTAATTTCTACAAGAGCCTCCTGTAGAAAACACAGGGCCTCTTGTAGAAAACATAGTTTTCGAAAAAGAAGCACTGTGAGGTGAAAAGAATGTCAAGAATGATGGAGAAAGGTGAGGGAAGGTAGGATAGGTGTTGGTATTGGTTTCAGATCTCCCTTGGCACCTGCTGCTTCTTCCTGTAGTCCTCCTGCAAACTTGCAATACAACTGGAAATTCATTTTTCTTTTTTTTTCTCCTTTTTTTCCTTTTTTTTTTGGAAAACAACCAGGGTGCCTCAGGGAGGTTTTCACCCTAGTTGCCTACCCTGGGCACCTCCAAGGGAGATTTTCACCCAGGGATCTTATTTTATTTCTTCTATTTTTTTGACACCACTGGGCCACCTTAGGAGAGGTTTTCAACCTAATGATGGCACTCAAGCACCTCATGGAGGTTTTCACTTGAGTCCTTATTTTTTTTGTTTTTTTTTTTCTTTTTTTTCAGTGAGTGGGTGAAGTGGAGGCTAAGACATGCTCCACTACCATCACTGACTTATTCAATCCTTCAATGAACTCTCGCTTGGAGAGGGGTTTCTTGTATAATTTCAACCGGTGTCCATTGACAAGCATAGGGATGTCTTCCTCATCAATGGTTCTTATCAGAACTGAACCATTGTCATTGCATTTCTCCACAGTGTAGGGTCCTAACCATCTTGTCCTCAGCTTGCCCTTGAAATCTTTATATCTTGAATCATAGAGTAGTGCCCAATCTCCCTCTTGAAATTGCTTCTCTTTGATTTTTTTGTCATGCCATATCTTCCTCTAAAGCTGGACTACCTCTGTATGGAGAAGGGCCTGCATTTTGTGTTCATCCAATCCATTGAGCTGGAGTAATGTTTCTTTTTGTGCATGGCTAAGGTCTAGGTCCAGCTGAGCTGCCATCCTTAGTGTATTGAATTCAAATTCTATTGAAAACAAAGCCTTCTTCCCATAGACTAGTTCATAGGGTGTGAACCCTGTAGTGGTCTTCCATGTTGTGTTGTAGGCCCAGGTGGCCTCAACTAATCTGTCCGCACAATCTTTTCTGCTACTGCTCACTACCTTTGTCAAGATCCCTTCCAATGCTCTGTTAGTGACCTCCACCTACCCATTGGCTTGTGGGTGGTAAGGGGTGGAATTCCTATGCTTGATTCTATGATGTGTGAGCAGGTCTTCAATTATATTAGAAGTGAACTGGTTACCTTGATCTGTAACCAACTCTCTTGGATACCCGAACTTGTAGAATATGTTTTCTCTCAAAAATTCAGCTACTTTTTCCTCGGTCGCTGCTTTAATTTCTTTTGTCTCTACCCACTTTGTCAGGTAATCGGTGCACACAATGATGTATTGCTTTTGTTTTGAAGGAGGGTTGATAGGCCCCATAAAGTCCATGCCCCACTTCTCAAATGGCTCAAAGGTCACTTGAGGCTGCATGGGAATTTCATCCTTTGGAGTGGGTTTCCCCATCCTTTGACACCGATCGCACTGGCTGACATATCTCCTCACATCTTGATGAAGAGTGGGCCAATAGTAGCCTGCTTGCAAAATGACCTCCGCAAGGCCCATTATGAAAATTCAGGAGGATGTCAAAAACTTCCTTCTCCCTGACACATCTCCTCAAGATCTGATCTGGGCCAAGTTTGAAGAGATTACCCCCAATCCAGGTGAAAGGGGAGCTCTTCCTTACTATCATTCTCTTCTCTTTTGAGGATAAGTGTGGTGGGAACTGTGCTGAAACCAAGTAGTTTTCTATATCAGCAAACCATGGAGAGAGTACTGAGATAGCAAACAGGTGTTCATTTGGCATTTGATCATCCACCATTCCTTCTTCATCTACAGGAAAATTTACTCTAGACAAAAAGTCAGCAACAACATTTTCTTTACCAGGCTTATCAACAATGGTCAAATCAAACTGCTGCAGTAAAAGCAACCATCTAATAATGCAAGCATTTACATCCGTTTTTTCATTAAATATCTAAGTGCGGCATGATCAGTGTGCACAAAATTTTAATAGCCGGTGATATAATGTCTGAATTTGTTTAAGGAATGCACTACAGCTAGGAGTTCCTTTTTGGTGACTGTATAGTTTAGCTCTGCCTTTGACAAGTTTTTTCTCATAAAGTATATGGCATAAGGTAGGTTTTCATCAATTTGTCCCAAGGCTACTCCTATTGCTTTGTTCGAGGCATCCGTGTGAATGTGGAAAGGTAGGGCCCAGTTTGGGCCTCTCAAAATTGGGGCAATCACAAGCTTACTCTTCAAGGTATCTAGGGCTTCTTGACAGTTTTCAGACCATATAAATTTGACATCTTTTCCCAAAAGACCAAACAACGGAGAGGTTAGCTTGCTGAAATCTTTAATGATTCTTCGGTAATACCCAACTAAGCCTAGGAAACTTCTGACATCTCTCACCTTTTGAGGAGGTGGGACCCTTTGGATGATGGCAATTTTGTTGGGGTCCACCTACAATCCTTGTTGAGATATTGCATGACCTAGCACAGTCCCTTTAGTCATAAAAAATTCACATTTTTCTAGACTGAGGGACAGGTTCATCTCAATACACTTGTCTAGAACTTTTCCTAGGTTAGATAAAGCTTCCTAAAAATCAAAGCCATAAGGAGTAAATTCATCCATATATATCTCTACTGCATCATGAACTAATTCAAAGAATATACTCAGTACCGCTCTTTGGAAAGTGGCTGGAGCATTACACAAACCAAAAGGAAGGACCCGGTATGCAAAGGTACCCCAAGGACAAGTGAAAGTGGTCTTATCTTGGTCTTCTGGGCTGATTTGAATCTGATTGTACCCACTAAACCCATTTAGGATAGAGAAAAACTTTTTCCTTGCCAGAACATCTAACACTTGATCTATGAAAATTAAAGGAAAATGGTCCTCTTTAGTGGCTTTGTTCAATTCCCGATAGTTGACACAGATCCTCCACTTACCATTTTTCTTTGGCACTAGCACCAAAGGAGAGACCCATTCACTGTTAGAGATGGGATAGATGAACCCTGCATCAAGAAATTTCTACAGTTCTTCCTTAACAATATCCTTAAGTGTTGGGTTCATACTCCTTTGAGGCTGCCTGATTGGCTTGCAACCTTCCTTGATTTATATATGATGAGTACAAACTAAAGGGTGTACTCCCTTCATCTCCTTATAACTCCAGGCGAAGGCATCTAAGTGCTTTCTCAGCAAGCTACACAGTTCCTTCTCCTGGGAAGTGGATAGGGATGGATTGATTTTCAAGGTTCTTTCTGGACCGAACTCTATATTCTTAACACGGAGAGAAGTGGAGTCGGCTGCACAGAGATCAGTTGAGGGGTTGTTTTGGGTTTCTCTTACTATGTCCTCTAAAGGCGATACACTGGGAGGTGGATTTTGAATCAGATTTTCAATCATATCATCCTCATCTTGCTGTTTTCCTCCCATGGCGATTTCTAATGTACAAAGTGGTGCAGAATAAACTTCATCCTCATCTTCCTCCTCCAACCAGAGAGGTAGATCATGTTATAATGAAGGTTGGGCAGGAGGATATAGGATTAACTACTTGGACATATGCCCATTCTTTATGGTCATGTTCCTAGCTCAATAGCTGATGTGGGCATCGATGGTAGCCAACCAGGGTCTTCCCAGAATGAGAGGATACACAATGAGCTTTGCCTTGGGCTGGAGAACTAAGAAATCAACAGCGTACTCCCAAGAATCAATGGAGACCATCACATCTTCCACAATCCCCTCAAGATTCATGGTGGAGCGGTCTGCTAACTGTAGCATGGTTGTGGTCTTCCTCAAGGAACCTTGAAGGTTGAGTTTGAGCATTGTGTCCTTTGTCATCACATTAATGGCAGCGTCCAGATCAATCAAAGTGTGTGGGATCATGGTGCCATTGATGTGGACATAAATTATTGGGCTTCCAGGGTCTAGATATTTTGGATAGATTACCTGCCCCAACATCAGGTTGGACAGCTGCCTTATGACATTGATGGTTGGGGCATATCTCTTGCACCTACCTGGATGCCTAAAGCACTTCTCTTTGATCAACCTGTTGTAGACATGCACATCATTGATGGCTTGGAGAAGTGGTATCTTTACACATAGATGTTTCAATTCCCCCACAACTTCAGTTTCTTTTGGGGTAGGCTAGACTGTCACAGATAGTCTCTTAGGAAAGGGTGGAATTGCTTTCGGTTCACTTTCCTCTTTATCTTCCTCAACCTCCCTAGGTGGAGGCTAACTATCTAGGAGAACTTTCCCAGATCGCAAGTTAATTTCCAGAATCTCCATAGCATAAGTTGGGCATGATGGTTCCCCACTATATACTTGTTGAGCCTGTCTGTTGTTCTGGTTCGGATTCGGCTGGGCAAGCATTTGGGGTTGCTTTGGTGGAGTAGGAGGTAATGGTTGTGGTTGGGTAGGTGGTGGAGGCAAAAGAGTGGTAAGAGAGTTGTACTGGGGCCTCCACCCCTGATTAAGTGCATTCCATTGAGGTGATGGCTAAGCATAGGATTGAAATGAATGGTTGGCTGGCTGGGCATGATATTGAGATGAGAAGGACCAAGGAGGAGGAGTGGACCAAGAAGGATGAGTAGGGGGACCCTAAGAAGGTATGGAAGTGACTTGGTTGGGGTTGTAGTATGCCTGGGATGTCCCTTGCATCCCCTGCTGGTATGGTCTAGGTCCATGCAGCCTTCTTTGGTTCATGTAGTAGAGTTGTTCAGTGGTTCCCTCAGCCCCTTGATATACAACTTTAAGTCCAGGCAAGGAAGGGCACTTATCTGTAGAATGATTCTCCTCACAAACTGAACAAACCTCTATAGAGTTCAATGGGCATTCATTCCTAGGATGCCTTTTGGTGCATCTAGGGCAAAAGATGTCCAAATTCCTCTCTGCTTCCTCTTGTTTCCTTTTGATATGCAAGGTATCCATTTGCATGGCACGAGTTTGCAGCATCTCACTCTTGAAGTCTTCCAGCATGGTTCCAATTTCCCCCTTAATGGATGAGTTAGAGGAAGAGGTACTGGCTATGGGTTGACTCCCCCTACCTTTCTTTCTGGCTACTCTAGAATGGTTTCTAAAAACAGTATTTATGTCATCATAGGAGAGTTGGTAGATGTCTCCCCCGACCAGTAGATGGAGGGTGTCTAAAATATCTTCCCAAATTCCCCTGAGCAGGACCATCTTCAGAGACTCAGGGTCAAGTGTATACCCAGCCCTTTTGTAACTGAGCTGGAACCTTTCCTCATATTCTTCCAGGGACTCATAACTTCCTATAGTCATTCGGAAAATTTCTTCTTTAGTATCTTTTGACCTACAATAGTCTCGATACTTTTTGTTAAAGGCTTGTTGCATCTAAGCCCAAGTTGTGATACTATTGCCAGGTAATCCCATGAACCAGCACAATGTTGCATCCTTGAGAGTAGAAGGGAATAGTTTCAACTTTTGCTCATCTTCTACATAGTCATAGGTTTGACAGATAATAGCAAACTCAAACAAGAAGGTGTCATGATCTTCTGTAGTCAGACCATGGAAATGAGGTAGGGCGGAGGGTTTATATTCTTCATTTTGGTGTCCCCATTGGTCTCCCGAATGGGAAAGGTACCCTCCGTTCTTTCTCCATTCCCTCTAGCATTTATGTGTTCATCCATTGGCTCTAAAGGAATTTTTTCTTCTTCTTCTTCCCCTATAGGTTCTTCAAATATGTCTGGTTGTTCACCTAAGGGTTCTTCTTGATCGCAGCCACCGAAGAAGAGAGAAGTTTGGTGGTGTGAAGCAGTGGGGGTGTTGGGCAAAACATTTCCTAAATTATCTCTATTCCTATGAGGCATGAAAGGAAATATTTTTGGTTGGCTTTTGTTTCTTTTTCCCCACACTAATAGTACCTGCAAAACTGAAATTGTTTGAAAAAACGAATCGCAACTAATTGAAGTGAACTTGCTGAAATGAAATTTGCAGAATTGAATAGGAAAGCAAGGAAATGCAGAACTGAAAGAAAGGAAATGACTAATCTACTTTTTCTAAAATGGAAATTGCAGAATTGAAGAGGAAATCAAAAGAAATGCAGAACTGAAAGCAAGGAAATGACTAATCTACTTTTGCTGAAATAAACTATTAGCAAAATGTTGCAATAGGAAATAGAAGAAAGCAGTAATAACATAATACTCTGACACTTCCCCAGCAACGACACCAAAAATAGTGTGAGTATTGCAACAATAATGCTGCAACTCCTGGGCTACCTACTTTACTCTTATCAACCTGGTAGTTCATAACAAACTTGGAAGCGACATTGTTGTATGCACAAGTACTAGTTCTTACTGCAGGTTGTCACTTTGTCAGCCGGCACAAGATCACTAGGAGCTCAAGCCAACTTCTATGGATTCTAGAAGAAGCTCTATATGTGATGAAAGAAAAAAGAGATTACTCTATTGATGCTATTCTACTTGCAGAAAGGAAGATTGAAATGTAAAGCAAACCAAGGAAACCATAGTTAACCTCTAATCCTACTTTTGCAGAAAGCACTATGAAAATCATGAAAAAAATTCCATTACATACTCAAGGAAGTAGACAACATCTAACTAAGCTATCTTTGTAAGCAAATGAGCAAAAAGCATCTTTTTGGTTTTTTATGTATTTTTAGGTGAATTTGACATGCATGTAATTTATTTGTTTGTGAATGTGACAGCGAATATGTGGCAATGGAGGCTGGTTTTGGGACTTGAGAGGATGTAGGATGGCATGGATGGGTCCTAGGAGGTCTCAGGTGGCCTTCTAGAGGCTTTTCCCAAACTCGGCCTTCAAAAGAAAGCCTACAAGAAAATCTACAGGAGGACATAAGAAATCTACAGGAGGAAAAACAATGTTCTACAGGAGGCCTACAGGAGGAGGCTGAGAGTAGTTTTCACTATTTTGAAGGTGTGAGAGTGGGTTGAGAAGGTATATGAAGGTTGGAATGAAGTGTTAGGGCACCTAGGGTCTACCAAGAATCATTAGGAGAGAGATAGATGATTGGATTTGCTCAAGGAGAGAGAGGAAAGTCTATGGAAAATGCAGGAAACTATGGCAGAATTGAGGGGAGACTTGGGCGACCTGTAGGGCATGGATCAGATGGATGATGGAATGGATGATAGGTTGGACTACTTCTAGAAGATATCTGCTACATAAACAACCGACAATCAACCAATGAGCTTAAGCAAGCAAGGAAATAAGTGCATCTAAAAAAACAGAGTTTTTGCATCAAAGTAAACTATGATCTATAGAAGAAAATGCTGATAACCATTGCATGAAAGAAAAGCATTAAAGAGGACTGTTGCAAATAAGGAAATGAGCATGATGAAGAGGTTCTAAAGCAAAGAAAACTAGACTATGAACCAACTAGAAAGCTACAAACACTAGAAGTCCAATGAAGGAGGAAAATCTGTGTTTTTGGGGCAGCAAGAGGGTCTTTGCCTCAGATCATTGTCCCAAAGGGAGGAAGAGAGGCCAAGGCACCACTGCTAGCCTTTTGGATTTTTTCTTTATCACTGCTTAACCTGCTATAGGAAACACAAACGGAAGCAAACTACTGAATCATCGAAAACAAACTATTCTTAACCATAAAAGAAATGCATCTAACAGCAACCTATTCTACAAACTGAAATGAAACATACAAATACAAGTAAATAGGATCTTGGCTACTTGGATTGGTCCCTAACCCAAGAGCTTTAGCCCTTTGAGATAACTCAGTGCTAACTTAGAAAGGATTCCATCGTTATTCTCAAAACAATAACAAGATTACATGAACTGTCAAGATAGTAAGCTCGAAGTTGAGCAGAGTTACATAAGCAATAATGCAACAAAAATTCAAAAAAAATTCGCCCAACTCCCTAGTGAGCCCCTAGGTCTCTCTACTTATACAAATGAAGCTCCCGACCGCTTCCTCAAAATCAGGGAGGCTTGGCTCCCAAAACTCGAGATAAACATCAGTTATCCTCCACTTTGCTTGGCTGCCTGCTAATGCATGACTTGGCTGCTTGTACTCTGAGTTGAATGAAGGGAAATTCAAAGTGGGGAGTAATAAATGAGGGGGATTCCCTCCTATAAGTCCTCTCCTTTGTCCACTTCGAGTTATTGTTGCCATTTGTCCACTGGATCCTTGAGTTTGACCACAAAAATCATCAATAATCTGCATTAAACACATATTAGACCTCATGCCATCATAACTAACTCAACTCACTCTATAAGCATAAATATAATCAAAAAATCATGTAATAAACTAAGAGAATGGTTGATTTGACTAGGTTAGGAGGTAAAATGAGCCCATATAATTACCCATTTATGAGGCTTATCACATGGTTTTGTGGAAAAGAGTTCTTAACAATTTCAATCAATATAAAGATCAAGGGGAGTTTGCTGGTAATTGCAATCATTAGTTGAAAACCATCAAGTAGTAAAAACATGACTACTGTGATTTTTAGATGTTGTTTCCTAGCTTAGGTCATGGAAATAAAATTTGTTAGTTATGCAAAGTGCACAGTTGGATAACATTTGGAAATATATTTCCAACAGTATATCACATGAAGAAAATATCTCAATGGTTGGAGAGATATTGTAGTTTGAATTCTAATAGTCAGCTAAGGCAAAGAAAGCTAGAACATTTATGGATTAAGTGGTGTAATGAAAGTTAAATGAGTCGAACAGAGAGTTTGGGCCTTTTAGAGGCAAATAGTTGGCACACAAAAAATTGAGCCAGACTATATTGGGCCAAGAGGAACACATTGGGTTGATTTATGGGAAGGAGATGGTCCCCCACACTAGTCTGGATCCTACACTATTCCATGCAATTTTGAGCAAAACGGGGGTGCAAGAAAATAGGGTTTTGGACCCATAGAAAAAATTCCATGTGTTGGCAAGTCTCGAATCTAGATCATGTATTCATTCCTGAAGGGTTGATTCAAAAGTATCACAAGAAAAGCATCTGAATCTGGCCTTTCCTTTTCATATAGGTTGATGATAAGGGAGCAGGATGTTTCCAGTGAGGAGGAACTAACAAGTGGCAGTGTAAGAGTGATTGACAAAGTTGATGTTGCAAGGATAGGCATTAGCGTGGAAGGACAAATTCCTAGGTAATATGGTTCCACATGCGGCCAAATTGCAGGTAGAATGCCCCAAAATCAACCACATTCCATGATCTACCTAATGCCCAGGAAAATAAATGGCTATTAGGAATCAAATAGAACAAGGATTAATAGGTGGTCTTACACATGAAGAGATAAGATGTTGGAGGAATGAATAATCATATGATGTAGATCAATATCATGTGTCAAACTAGCATGTTGTTTAATATCCCTCCAACACCCACTATGATCAGATGGCATAGAACCATCAGATCCAATGGTCTATATGTGAATCGTGCAACCAATGTGTGTGTGGGTTAACAATGTTTAGACAATTAATGGGTGATGTGGCATAATTATGTGGCTTATGAAAATGGAATGGACCAATGAGAAGAGGATAGGTGGTAAAAAAATGGTGCACGTTGATTTCCTATTAAGGATGACATGGCACCAAGTGGAGCTGACATGAACAAAGTGGAAATATGACACAACACAAGTGATGTTAGCATGACATAATAATATGACATGGCATGGTCCATACGGGTGACACGTGGTAAGAATTTTTGTTGTTTTTTATTGGCCAAGTGGACCAAATCTGCATGACACATGGGACCACCAAAAAACTAACACATGGCATGCTTATGTAAGCATGATGACAACAAAGGAATGCACTCTAATAATTAAGGACATGGTTTCAAAGTTCCTAGGCACATGAAGCCATGGTGTTATAGGTCTAAGGGATCGACAAAGGAAGTTGGCATAAAGTTTAGCACCTTTTTCATATAACCGTCTGGTCTCGACACATAGACATATGCACTAGGAGTCAAGGTTGGAGGGAACAACAATATTTGGAATTGAAATGCCAAATTTAGTTGAAGTGCCAAATTTGGATGAAGCACCAAATTTGACTAAATAGCGATGGCCTGTCTAGTTGAAGTCAAACCAATCAATTCTACAGATCCAACCAAGAAATAAGAATTCCATGGGTAGATCCATGGATTGAGGCCCGTGATATTTTGGAGAAGAGGATATATAAAAGGCATAACAATTTATTAGAGCAATTTGGTTGTTCCATCTAAGATTGAGGGTTGAGACGAACAATTATGAAACTTCCATGAGTAGGTAACACAACAACTAGGCCATGATACCTTGAATACATGAGAAATAAATGAAGTCCCTTAGTTGGTGAAATGTATCTTTTGAGCCATGGGTAATTAATTTACTTTCCTCTCAAGCCATGTGAGGATATATGAAGCAATTTTTCTAGTAGAGAGAACAATTGTAGGCTAGTTTATTAAAAATCATAAGGCCAAGATCTACACACTTGGAGAGTTGTGAGAACATAGAGCTAGTTAAGGCTGCGTGTGAGCCTGAAGAGACTAAGTACAAGATGTTATGATGTAAGTGAGGTTGTGTAACTAAAGAGTGAAGAAGGGATGAGCATGATGTGTTGAGAATGAGGAATTATTGGCTATTATAGCATATATTAAACTAATGAAAGATTTTACTATGACCGAGAGAGCCTAAAGAGTCATAGGAGAGGTAATGAGATGAGGTAGTGGCCAAATATAAGTATGAGGTGTGTTCCCAAGCAAGGATAGAAGCTTAGCATGTTGTACTAGGTTGAGTGAGAGATAAAGAAAAAAGTAGCAAGAAATGTGAATAGAGCACTTATGGATACAATTTGAAAATCCCATGAAAGGGTTGTCTGCAAGTTCAACAGGTTGGTGTCTGCATAATCAAGAAGTAGGTGCTTCCATCTAAGTTGATGTATAAATATTAGCTTTGGGGGGTGGTGCCTCCTACAAGTGGGTTCTTCTTGTAAGCTGATCAAATATCTACCAAGAAGGGAGTTGGTGCTTCTTGTGAGTGGGTGCTCACAAAACATGATGTAATATGAGTTGTGGCTATAGATTCACATCATAATGAAAACAAGATTTGTGGTTTTGACCCTTTATGTGTTTCCACATTAATTCTTTGTTTTCATATGTGTATGTTGTATATGGTGTTGTTGTGATGTTGTTATGATGATTTATGTTGTTTCTTACATAACATGTTGTTGGTTGTTTACAAAAATGGTTGTTGAGTAAAAGAAAAATTATAAACTAGAAATAATTATAAATTAGCCTTAATATTGACTCACCCCCCTCTTAGTATAAATCTTATATTACAACAATTGGTATTAGAGTGGGTTCCTTCATGAATAACTTATTCATTTGAAGGTAGATAAAAAGGAAACATTGTTAATTATAATTGGCTAACACAAGAAGGAGTACCCTTTTTGAGTGGGATAAAGTATGTGCTCTAGATGTTTAGAATGGAAGGCTACTTAATGGTTGTTGATTTATATTTATGGTTTTCTATAGAATATGGAGTAAATATTTTTGGTTTTCTATAGAATATGGAGTAAACAATGAGTATAATATAGAATCAGAGAAGATTAATATGAAAGGGATATCAAATACATACTTTGATAAGGTGATACGTTGTGAGTGCAAACGAAATGTTGGAAAAGATGCAATGTATGTATGGTAGAGAAAGTAAAGAGGTAATTGAGAAGATAGAAGACTCTTGCTACTCATACAATGAATCATATCTTAAAGAAGATACTCTGGAAAGAAGTCTTCTTGTTGAAGATAAATAGAATAAAAGAAGGAGAAGAAGAATAAATCGTCTGAAAGGAAAGATGCTCAAAAGATTGATGATCTTCCCCCCTAATGTTCAAGCTATTTCTCATCACTCTAAAGATGAAGAAGAATATCTAAAGAAGATGAAAACTACAAGTAAGCTATGGCTTTGATGCAAATGTAAAGAAACATGTCGTTTATCATCTAGATGTTCATGTGCATCCTTTGAGGTTAGAGTTAGTCATAATTCTACTAGTTGTGAATAAATACCTATATTCATTTCAATAATATACGATGATACCTCTCAATAATAGGAGAGAACACTCCATAATGAAAATTCAAAAAGACCTTATGAGTGTTCATTTGTAGAAAAAAGTGAATGCATGCCTCATAGTGATGAAGAAAGGGTTGAAAGTGAAATAGATCTTGGTTGTGGATCTTCCAGTACCTCTGACAGGTTGGAAGAAGATCTAGATGAGAGGCTTATCTCTCCCCTAGAAGAGATCAAGGAGCTTTCAGAAGAAAATCTCAAGAAAAAGGAGCAACTGTAAGAATATGAGCTGAGTAAAAAAATTGTTGATATGAATGCTCGACAAGGAGAAGTCAGTAAATTGAATGACATGTTGAAAATCAACTGAATGAGAGAGAAGATTACTATGAGAGACTAGAAACTAAAGTAGTCTCATTGAGACATGACTTAGAAAAGGTAATTGAAGAGCTACCTCAATATCAACAACTTGAAAAAGGATCCAACAACAATAAAGGTAAAAGAATTGTTGGACAATAGAAGCAACAAAGGAATATAAAATATAAAATTAAGGTGAATGGTAGCCAAATATGCACCAACCACAAAGAAAGATAACAAAAAAGGGTTCATACCAAGAGAAAAGGAGAAGAAATATATTAACAATGAAAAGAAGAAACAACAAAAAATAATTGCTCGAGGTAGCAAGTCAATTATCCATGGTAAATGATTAAAGAACCAACAAAGTTCCTTTCTTCCTTAAGGAATAAATCATCAAAGAAAAAATACCCCCAGGTATCAAAGGTTCTTGAATGGTAACTATTTCTCTTGCAACAAGTTTAGGCATAAATCTATATAATGTAGATCTCGTGCAAGAAATCAAGGCATGTTGAGTGGTAGCCACAAGAGATTTAATAATACCTCAAGGAATAAAAATAGTAGTAGTAACAAAGTATTAAGTGAGTATGTTGTTAGAAATCACAATCCTTTTTCTCTTTTCTTAAACCATGTTGAATGCTACAATAGTTGCAATTTTGGGCATAAGGCAAAAATTTGCAGATATAGCAAGACAAAACCTCTTCTCAAAATGTGCATCCAAAAGAAGAAACTCAACAATTAAATATGAGAACAAATAAAATGGTTGAGGGAGATGAGTTTTCCTTCAATGCTCACTATAAAGGAAAATTTCTAGGAGGCAAAAGAAATCAGTAGAAATTTGACTTTTTGTTCAAGAAAAATCAAAGAAAAACTAAAAGGTGTGATCCTCTTATTCTCATGGTGGACCCCTCTATAAATAAAAAAGGAAGAAAGAATATGTGGAGAAGAAAGGAACGAAAATTAGAGAAATGTATCCTAGACATATGTGATCAGGAAAAGAATGACCAACTACATAAAGGTCAAGGAGGCTCATGTAATATGGGAAAAGAGTGTAGGAGTAATTTATTTATTCTCTTAAGACTACCCAAGTATAAGGAATAACTTACTCAAAGGGTCCTAAATGAGAAGGTAGAAGGTAATGCCCTTGTCAAGACTTCTCACACCAAGGTATGGAAGAAAATGGAGAATCTACTTGGGGGGTAGATCTTCAGCCTCTCTTCATTAAAAAGAGGAGGATGGATTTAAGTGCAACTAAAAGTGTAATATGCAAGCATCAAGAAGAAATATATATAGAGCGGTTCATCTAATGTTTGAGCCAAAGTGGTCTAATGGAGAGAGAATATTCATTAACATGAAGAAAATAAAATGTAGTAGAAGAGTGGTGTGCTAAAAGGGCATAAAAGTAAAATCAGGTCCATAGGATGCACCCTCCAACAATAGCAAATAAGGAAGATGTCAGGAGATCAAAGAGGAGAAGAGTGCATAGACTTAGGGGGGACTTCACATTTATCAATAGAAGGCATCATCCATTGGTCTTGGGAATAATTGATTTATTAGGAAATGAAAGGTGCATATAACTTATATGACTTACTCTTATTTCATTTAAGTAGTAGATTTGATTATGCCTAGTAGTCATAAGTACATGTAAACAATTGGTATAGATTTGTGTGTTCCTTGATTATCAAATGGGATTTTTGTGTCAATTGGTAGTCTTTGGTTCACTTTGATTAACCTTTTGTATATTAGACACCTCTTCTATGAGGAGAGACCATGGTAGTTTTCCCAGTGCATCATCCAATTGGTACCATTGTAATAATTAGTGTCATTTGTTGTTAGCAAAGATCCCTATTTGGAGTGGCATGATATCAATGGAAGAAAAGATGATGGTTAGTATGCCCAAGAGGAGTGGTGAGCTCCAGTATTGTAGCAATAATGCTACAACTCCTGGGGCTTCCTGTCTCTCATTTTATCAACCCGGTAGTTCGTACAAACTTGGAAGCGACGGTGCTGTATGCACAAGTACTAGCTCTTGTCGCAGTTGTCACTTGGTCAGCTGGCACAAGTCCGCTAGGGCTCAAGCCAACTTCTATAGGCTCACAGAAGAAGCTTTATCAATGATGGACGAAAGCTAGCTCAAAGGAGACTAATCTACTTGACAAAAATGAACTGAAAGCAAATCAAAGCATGTAAACCTAGGAAACCCTAATTTAACTAGTCTAACCTCTACAATGCAAGAAATGTGAATGAAACTTCTACCAATGCTGTTGTTACCTCTAATAAGTGAAAATGCATGGATCTAAGCTGCTTGCATCATAAAAGACATGTTTTTGTATTTTTCCTTTAAGTGTGTGGAATGATTGTGATTGTGTGCTAATTAGGGTTTGGTTGTGCAGATGGAATGGAGAAGGAAGGAGAACGTGGGACAGGTTGGGAAGGCTAGGAGAGGTCCCTAGGGATCCTTAGCATCCATCCACAGAGGTTCCTCACATTCAGAAGCTCAGCAACCGAGTGAGTGGCCTCCTACAGGATGTCTGCAGGGGATCCTACAGGATACTTTGAGGTTTCTACAGGATGTCTATAAACTGCTACAGGATGACCTACCGTGAGTGTTTGAAGAGATGGAGGAGTGATGGAATGGTAGGGGGAGATGTGCAAGGTGGGAATGAGGCTGGTGATGGCTCTAGAAGTGGAGGAATGAGATGAGAAATGAGTGTAGGGAGTACGTTGGAAGATAGAGGGCTAGGTCAACAAGAGGCTAGGAAATGAAGTTACGTGAGGAGTGGAAGACTTTGGGAGATAACAGAGCGGGGTAAAGGTCGAGGAGATGTGTTGCATGCGTGATCAAGATGGAGAATGAAGTAATGGACGAGAGAGAGCAATGTAAGTGAAACAAATGCTTATGACTGTCACCAAACCGAAAATGCATCAACCTAAACTACTTGTGCGTATAAATTCAATGAACAGCAATCCAAAACGCGAAGGAGAATGTGCATGAAGCTATGGTAAAGGAGTGTGGTGCAGGTGTGAATCATGTGGAAGCATCTAACATAACGTGACTGTGTTTGCAGCAATCATGGAACAAAGAAATGCGTATTTTTGGTGGCTAGTCATGGACTGCACTCCAATCCCAAATGAGATGGCAGTGAGCCTTAACAACCCTTTTTGTTGGAGCTCCAATCGATTATATCTATCCTCTGCTACACTAAACAACTGTAAACAAACTCACCATAAGCAACTCCTATCTAACTCATGAAAAAGACCAACTTAACAACCTGTAATTCGAATTGCATGTGCAAATGAAAAGCTCAAAGTGCTGAAATGAAATGGAAACAACACTACAGCGGAGGGGATCTATGGCTCTCAGGTTGGGCCCTAACCTGAGAGCTATAGTCTCCTTAAGAAACTCAGAACTAGATCACAAACTGCCTTCTTTATTCATAATCTGATATCATGCCAAATTGGCTTACAAAAAGGAACAAAAACTGAACTGTGCTCCAAAATTACAATAGCAATACGAGAGTTTCAACAACCTATCCAAGGCTAAGGCCTCTACACTTATACAAAAACGATGATCCAACAAGTGTCCTTGATTTTAGGAGCTCAGCTGTCCAACTAGAGTTTAACTGCTGATCCTGTAGGACGGTCATAACTGCTGTTCCTGTAGAGCAGTTTATAACTGCTGTTCCTGTAGAGCAGTTTATAACTGCTGTTCCTGTAGAACAGCTGGCTGCTTCTAAGCTCGGAGGGGAGATGGATTGGAGCTCGGAGTTCTTGGTGGGAATCACGAGGAATGTCCCCAAGACCGTGGACATCCTCTCCTAAAAGTCAGCAGTGCCACCTCATTGTCTCCTTGTCTCCTTTTCGTTGTCTTTTGCTCCCTTTTAATGCCAAAACCTGGAATCACAATGCATTAGTCACGTAGATAGAGTGCCTACCCTTCTTCCTACAAACAACATGAATAAACTAAGAAATGCATGCATAAGCAGTAAAAAATGAATGGTTTGAGCAAGTAGAATAGGCCAAAATGAGCCCAAATTGTACCAAAATTGGGGCTCATCAAGGAGTGAGCATAATCACTCAAGAAGAAACAACAATTGAAGAGTGAGAAAAATTGTACAATCAACAATTGGTGTTGTTGTACCATTTGTAGTTTGGATTGGCACAAAGATGCATTGGAAGATGGGAATGATTAGACATTGGTCTCTCAAGAGAAAAGTTAGCAACCATAGAGTGTAAAAAATTGGATGAAGATATAAAAGAGAGAGTATATGTTCATGGGAAGCATATATATATATATATATATATATATATATATATAGCATAATCACTCAAGAAGAAACAACAATTGAAGAGTGAGAAAAATTGTACAATCAACAATTGGTGTTGTTGTACCATTTGTAGTTTGGATTGGTACAAAGATGCATTGGAAGGTGGGAATGATTAGACATTGGTCCCTCAAGAGAAAAGTTAGCAACCATAGAGTGTCAAAAATTGGATGAAGATATAAAAGAGAGAGTATATTTTCATGGGAAGCATATATATATATATATATATATATATATATATATATATATATATATATATATATATCCAGGTTTCTATAGAATATTGACAACTACATGAAGCATACAGGAAAATTGTTATTGATTTTAGGCATTGTTATCCCTTGAAATTGATGTCAAAAAATGGAAGTTTTTCCTCGGAGAAATAAAAGGAAAATATAATATCAATATTTTTGTTTACTAATGCTTATTTTTAAGTGTCTTTGACCAATTGTACAAATCATTGTGGCTTCAAATGAGTTTGGAAGGCAACCTTCAGTGCACCACTAAAGAGATGTGGTTGGATATATATGGGATGGGAGATATAAAGCATTGAGCAGAGAGATAATTTTGCAATGGGGAGAGTGAGAAAAAAATGAGTTCTCATAAGGATAAAAAACATCAAGAGAGAGATGGATGTTTCCCTTTTCCATTAATGTCAAAGAGGGAGATAAAGAGAGACATCACAACTTGTACTTGTGGGAGATTGCCATCAATGAAAAAGGGGGAGATTGTTAGCATTGTTAGGGTGGAAGTTAACATTATTGTATTGTAATTGATGTCAATCTTAGTGCATGGATGAGATGAATGTGTCAGAGGAGATTGTTGGCATGGTTTTGTGGCAAAGTATTCTCAACAATGTAAAGTAGGATCAAGATCAAGGTGAGTTTGTTGGTAGTTGCAGTCATTAGTTGAAAACCACCATATTAGAAAAACATGACTACTATGATTTTTGGATGTTGCTTCATAGCTCAGGTCAAGGAAATCAACTATGTTAGTTGTGAAAAGTGCACAATTGGATAGTCCTTTGAAAAATGTTTCCAACGATATAGGAATGAAGAAAAACTCTCAAGGGTTGTAGAGATATTGAAATTTGAATTTTGGTAGGAAACTAATGAAAATAAAGCTAGGCCATTTATGGACTAAGTGTTGGATTGTGAGATAAACGAGCCATACTAGAAGTTTGGGCCTTTTGGAGGCAAATAGGTGATGTGCGGTGAATTGGGCTAGACCCGAATTAGGCAAAGAGGCAAGCATTGGGTTGAGTGTTGTAAAGGAGGTGGACCCTTGCACTAGTCTAGATCCCACACTAGTCTAGGTTGTTTCGATCCAAACAAGAGTGCAATAAAAGAGAGTTATAGACCCATGGTCATAATTCCATGTGTTGGTGAGGTTCCAGTGTAGATCAAACATTAAGTCCTGAAGGGTTGTTGTAAAAGAATCTCAAGAAAATCACCTGAATCTATCATTTCCTCTTCATATAGGTTGATCACATAACAAAAGGATGTGGCTAGTGAGGAGGCACTAGTAGGTGGTAGTGTAAGAGTGGTTGACAAAGATGACATGGTAGGGACATGAATTGGTGAAAAGGACAAAGTTCCAAGGGTTATGGTTTTTCATGTGAGAAATTGTAGGTAGGAGGCCCCACAATCAACCATAGTCATCGATATACCTAATGCCAAAGCCAATCAATGATTCTTGGTCCCCAAACTGAACAGGGATTAACAGGGAGTCCTTCACACGATGGGCTCAGATGGCAGAAGAATGAATGATCAGATGACATAGATTGATATCATGCATCAAACTAGCACACTTTTTTAACAACCATTTAATACCCAATATAATTAGATGATGTAAAACCATTTGATCTAATGGTCTAAATTTGAATTGGGTAACCAACATATGTGCAGGTTAATAATGTTCAGACACTCGATGGGTGATGTGGCTCAATAAAATGACATGACCCAACAAGAAGAGATAGGTGGTGGAAAAATGGCAGACATTGATTGGATATTAAGGATGACATGGAATTAGGTGGAGCTAACGTGGACAGTGTGACAAACTGACTCAACACAAGTGATGTCAGCATGATGTAAGCATATGACATGGCATGTCACTCTATATGAATGATATGTGGCAGAAAGTTTTGGTGTTTTTGATGGCCAAGTGGGCCGAATATAGGTGACACATGGAACCACAGAGAGACCAACATGTGGCATGTTGATGTAAGCTTGAAAATAATAAATGAACACACTCCAAGAGTTAGGGACATGGTTTTGAATTTCTCGAGCACATGGAGCAATAGCATTGTAGGTCTAAAGGATTGAAAAATGAAGTTGGCATACATTTTAGCACCTTTTGTGTCTAAGCACATGGTCTTGGCATAGGGACATATGCACTAGGAGTCAAAGTTGGAGGGCACAATGATATTTCGCATCGAAGCACTAAAGTTAGATGAAGCGCCAAATTTGGATGAAGCACCAAATTTGACTAAGCAGTGATGGTCTATCTAGTTGAAGTTAAACTAATTAACTCTATAGGTCCAACCAAGAAAGAAGAATTCCATGGATAGATCCATGGATTGAGACCCATGATATTTTGGATAAGAGGAGATATAAAAGAAATACCAATTGATTAGATCAATTTGGTTGTTCCATCAAAGCACGGGGGTTGAGGCTGAGCAATTATGAAACTTCCAGGAGTAGGTAAAACAACAAGGTGGCCATGAAACCTTGAGTATATGAGAAATAAATTAAGTCCCTTAATTAGTGAGAAGTATCTCTCAAGCCATGGGAAAATTAATGCATTTTCCTCTCAAGCTATGTGAAGATATATGAAGCAATACTTCTAATTGAGAGAGCAATTGTAGGCTAGTTTATTTAAAATCAGAATGTCGTGAGCTACACTAGTGGAGAGCTATGATATTTGAGAGTTGTTTGAGGTTGTATATGAGCCTGAAGAGACTAAGCGCAAGTTTTTATGTTGTAAGTGAGGCCAAGCATAACTACAAAATGAACAAGGGCAAAGTCTATGAGATGCCACACTATTGAAGGAAGAGAGCATGTTGTTCTAAGCATGAGGAATGATTTGTTGTTGTAGTAGACTCATTAAGCTTATGAAAGAGTTTTCTAAGGTCAAGAGAGCTTGAAGAGTGAGAGGAGAGGTTTTGAGCTAAGACAATAGTGAGATATGAGTATGAGATGTGTTGCAGAGCAGGGACAAAGGCTTAGTATGTTATACCAAGCTAAGTGAGAGTAAAAGAAGAAGAAACAAGTAATATGAACAGAACTCCTATGGATAAAATTTGAAAATCTCATGAAAGAGTTGTCTACAAGTTCAGTAGGTTGGTGCTTGCATAATCAAGAAATAGGTGCTTCCATCCAAGTGAATTTCCAAAGAAAAACTTGGGGGTTTGTACCTCCTACAAGTGCTTATAAAATCAAGGAGTTGGTGCTTCTTATAAGTAGATTAGATATCTACTAAGGAGGGAGTCGGTGCTTCCTACTATTGGGTGCTAGAAAAACACATAAGGGAGTTGGTGCTTCATGTGAGTGGGTGCTCACTAAACATGATGTAATATGAGTTGTGGCTTTAGCTTCACATCATAACAAAAAAAAGATTTGTGTTTTTCTCCCTTTATGGGTTTCATGTTAAATATCTGTGTTCATATGTGTAGGTTTTCTATGGTGTTGTTGTGATGTTCTTAGGAGGATTTATGTTGTTTCTTACATAACATGTTGTTGGTTGTTTAAATGAACGGTTGCCAAGTAAACGAAAAATTACAAACAGGGAAAATTATTAAATTATCCTTAATATTGATTCATCTCTCCTCTCAATATTAATCTTGAGTCACTGGCAGCCGATACAATAATTGCTGAGTGCGGACCCAGGGGCCGCGGGGCCTCTCAACCTTGAAGTCGGACTGGGCGAAGGATCGACAACAGAGAAGGGACCGAGGATAGAGGAGGAAGCTACACTCAGACGGAATAAGGAAACCAGAGAAGAAAGGGAAGCTGGAGGAGGAAACAAGGACGACAGAACCCTCATTCAAGAGGATAGAAGATTGAATGAAACCCTTCAAGAAGTAGCAGATGCAGAAATAGCCACTCCGGACAGGGTGGAAGGGCCACAGCAGAGGCAGAAGGGGGAGAAGAGGAGAAAACCCAAGTTAATTAAAAGAAATGAATTGGTTTCAGATCTGATTCTAGGGGTAAATGTGTCAATAGACCAAGCTATGGAGGTTGCAGACCTAACATTGGTAGGAAGGGCAAGGGGGAAAAAGTATTCAGTGAAATTCATCTAGGAATGGGCATCCCAGCAATGGAATGAGGGTCCAGACTCAGCCTCATGGTCAAATTCACCAACAAAGAAGTAGCGAGTTGGGCATTAGAAAGGAATTGGGCCTTTGGCAGGACACCGATTCTCTTCAAATGCTGGAATTCCCTTTTCGATGCCCAGAGAGAGAGAGAACTGATGAGCTACCGGTCTGGGTCTGCCTCCCAGGGCTTCCACATTTCCTCTGGGACAAGACTGTTTTCATATCTATTGGGAACCATCTTGGGAAGTACATGGAAACAAACATGTATTTCCTCCAAACCAGAGACATGGGGATGGCGTGTATTCTGGTTAGCCTCACTCCTCGGGCAGGCCTGGCTGAAGAAATACAGCTGCACTACAGAGAGTTCAAATACCTTCAACAACTCGATTATGAACATTTGCCATTCCGGTGCCACAAATGTCATATCTATGGGCACTTGGAAAAGGAATGCCCGATGGGTCACAGGCACATAGGGAAGAAGAATAAGGCCGGATCAGAAGGAAAAGTAGCAAAATCTCCTAGATCCAAGCCCGAAGAGGAAAGCAAGGATGAGGAGTTGATGGATCTCGAAATGGAGGGAACCAATAAGATTTCAGGCGAGGGTACCGAGCACCAGCAGCAAAATTCCCATGACCAGCGGCCTCCCTCCTAGCTAGAAGAGCCAGAACCGATCCAGAACCCTCCAACTCACACGGAGAATTGTCAATCGATTGTCAAAGAGGGTATCGAACTTGCCCCAAATCCATCATCTTTATGTCATGAAATTTTTATTAATAAAAATGAATCTATGTATGGTCCTCCCAGGCATCAGAATATGATCACTCCTCTGACTCACACTTAATCCTTGCAAATGGAAAGTATAATCACCTCCATTCCATCCTTAGATCTGAATCTTGACCTCGACCCTTCCACTTCCAAAGGCCTGAGCAAGGACTCCACCCCTGCTTCAATTCCATATAATCTCCATCCCTGTGAGAAGAAACCACCTCTGTGGGGATCCTTGGAAATAGTAGGAGGCATAGACATGCAACCCTCCTAGCCAGAAGACATGAAATCTAGAGGGAGAAAATCTAACTTATCCAAGGCTCAGCTAAGAGCCAAGATAGACATTGCGGATGGCAAATAGATGTCCATATCAGGGGCCCTTAGAGCAGTAAACCCCCTCCCGGAGGTTATCCAATGATCATCCTTTCTTGGAACTGCAGAGGGTTAGCCAGCAACCCCAAAAAGCTGGCCTTAAAATAAGTAGTCAGGAAATACAATCCGGATATGCTTCTCCTTCAAGAAACTCTGGGAGCTAGAGAAGAAGTGGAAAAAACCCTATCTAAAATCCTGCCATCCTGGATTATCCAGGTTCTGGATGCAAAAGGACACTCAGGGGGCCTCGCTTTGGCCTTCAAACCAGAGAAGTTCAAATGTCTAAATTCTTGGGGGATGGATCAAGTCATTGGGATGGAAGTATACTCCCAGGAGCTCTGCACTACCCTGTTGATTGTTAACATCTATGGCCCCTGTCAAGGGCGAGCCCATTTCTGGAAGACCCTCCTCTCCAAATCCTCTTTGAACAGGCCAAACCTGGTTATTGGTGGAGACTTAAATTTCTCAATAGGCTCCTTAAACCTAGGGCCCCTTGGCCAGATAGGATTAGCTATCATATTTCTTCACCAACGTCCTCAGAGATAATAAGCTCCTGGACATCAATTTACTGAAGAACAGACCAACCTGGAGGAATAGAAGATCAAGGGAAGACAGTGTAGCAAAAATACTTGACCGTTTTCTTCTAAGGGAGGATACAGCTACCACTATCCCTGGGTTTTGCCAGTGGGTGGGGGAAGGAGGGGCCTCAAGTCATTTTTGCATCCTCCTTGAGCTATCCAATCCACCCAAAAAACCCGCTACCCCCTTCAAATTCAACCCTTCTTAGCTTCAAGAGGAATCATACAACTCCCTTTTCAAATCCACTTGGAGACCTACCAGCTCCATTGAGACAGCCAATAAAGCTTTCCTTTTCATGGAGAATCTCAAACGCTTTAAAAAAACTACAGTGATCTGGGCCAAGGAAAAGAAGACCAAAGAAGACGAGGAACTCTGCCAAATGGAACAGAATCTTAACTGGCTCGAAAGCCCTGAAATTGATGGATATGAAACTCAGGGGAAAAAAGATATAATATTGCAGTAGGAAGTTAAAAGGCACAAAATCCTCCTAGCAAGGGAAAAGCAATGGCGATTGAAAAGTAGGGCCATTTGGCTCAAGGCAGGCGATGAAAACACCAAATTCTTTCAAAACTATGCCAGAGGACAGAAAAACATTAACACCATCTGGCATCTAAAAGAAGAAGGAGGAAGATAGGCAAGCTCCTTCTAGGATCTCTTCCAGATGGGCATAAGCCACTTTCAGGATCTCTTCTCTAATCGAGGTGATATCTCCTTGGCAGAAGTGATCCAGACATCCCAGACCTTGCCCCACTATGTGGATGAGGAGGACTCTCTGAAACTAATGAGCGAAGTCACCAGAGGGGAGGTGGAAGGAATAGTAAAAGCAATGCCAAAAGACAAAAGTCCTGGTCCAGATGGCTGGACAGTGGAGCTATTCCAACATTTTTTCGATCAGCTTGGTCAAGACCTCACTAATGTGGTAGAAGAATCTAGAAGGAAAGGTGTAATCTATCCCCCCTTCAACTCGACCTTAATAGCCCTCATTTCGAAGAAAGAAGATCCCTCTACCTTCGAGGACTTCAGACCTATATCCCTATGTAACTGCATTTATAAAATCATAGCAAAAGTGATAGCCCTCTAGATCAAACCTATCCTATCCAAGCACATGTCAAGAGAATAGTTCGGGTTCTTAAATGGAAGGCATATCCATGAAGCGATTGGGGTAGCCCAGGAAACTATCCACAACATCTCTCAAAAAAATATCAAAGGAGCAGTAGTTAAAAATGATTTATCCAAATCATTTGACAAGGTCAGTTGGATGTACATTCACATGTTACTCACTCATCTGGGCTTCCACATAGAGTTCATCAATTGGATAATGGGATGCCTAACCAATGTAAGCTTTGCTATTCTCATCAATGGAGCCACTACCTCTTTATTTCAAAGACAAAGGGGACTTCGCCAGGGATTCCCCCTCTCGCCCCTCCTCTTCCTTCTGGTAGCGGAAGGACTCATCCAACTGATCAATGATGGGCGAAGGAAAGGCACTATTCAAGGGCTGGAAGTGGCAGAAAATTTGATGATAACTCATCTGCTATTTGTGGATGACATCCTTCTCTTCACCTCTGGGAGAAGATCAGAAACTCTGGAACTAAAAAGGATCCTCAATCTATTCCTAAAAGCAACGGGCCTCCAAATAAACAGTGCAAAATCTCACCTTTTGGTGGAAGGTTTCAACAGGCTTGAAATTTCCCAAATCAAAGAGGATCTGCCCT
Source organism: Pinus tabuliformis (assembly GCA_031772625.1). NCBI lineage: Eukaryota > Viridiplantae > Streptophyta > Pinopsida > Pinales > Pinaceae > Pinus > Pinus tabuliformis. The sequence goes on along the minus strand of CM062809.1, from coordinate 31,422,579 downwards.
TTGAGGATCGAAAGCTCCGAGATAGTTTCAAATACCTTGGGTTCTATCTAAAACCTTGCTCGTACAGGAAACAGGATTGGCAATGGCTAATAGCAAAAATAGAATCAAGAGTCACCCACTGGAGCTTCAAATGGCTATCTAGAGCTGGCAGACTGACTCTAATCAAATCAGTCCTCCTGGCTATTCTAGTCTACTGCACTGCACTAACATGGGTACCAAAAGGGATCCTGGAAAAAATCAGAAGAGTATGCAGCAAATTCTTATGGGCAAGATCCAACGAGGACGCGGTTCTCCCATTGGTGGCTTGGGAGAAAGTGGCAAGGCCAAAGGAATGGGGAGGATGGGGCATCAAAGACCTAACAGAATTTGGCTCCGCGCTCGCATCAAAGTTAGGATGGAGGCTCATCAAAGCAGAGAATCTATGGACAATAGTAGTTAAAAGGAAATATATTGACCCCATGCCTTTAGAAGATTGGATCTGAAGTCCATCCAAAAATAAAGGCAGTGGATCAGTGGTGTGGAAAGCGACCTTGGAAAGCTTCAAGATCATCGAACAAGGACTAACTTGGCAGGTAGGAAATGGTGAATAGGTTCACATCGGGAAGGATCCTTGGGTGGGTTGCAACGAAGACTACAGACTATCTCAAGCCTTATCCTCCCACCTCATCTCCAGAGGCATAAACAACCTCATTCAGATAGTCAATCATGGGTAGTCCTCGATATGGGGCCAAGCATGGCTCTCACGATTAGATATAAATCTTAATCCACAATGGGTAGAGGAATGGCTCACTTTCACCTCGAAGCTGTCCCGATCAAATATCAGAATAAGAGACATACCTGATCAGTTAGTTTGGGCCCAAGCAGAGTCAGGGACATACTCCCCAAAAAAGGGATACAAATTCCTAATGTCAAAGAAAGGCCGGGGGACCTAGGACTGGTAGGCTACCTCAATCTGGAAACTGCAATGCCTGGAAAAAGCCCGAATGCTCTTCTAGTGTATCCTTAAAGAGAAGGTTCTGACCTGGGACATTCTACAGAAGAGATTCAAATATGGCCCAGGAAGGTGTGCCCTCTATAAAGCAGCCTTTGAAACAATCCCACACCTCTTTATGGACTGCCCTTTCTCCATTAAAGTCTGGAAAATGGTAGGGGACTTGATACATAAAAATTCGGTATGGAATGGGCAGGCGATTGCTATTGTCTAGAAATCTTGGTGGACTCTACACCCAAAAGGAAACATGAGGAACTTGCCCTTAATCATCTCTTGGGGATTATGGATTGCAAGGAACAAAAGCATATTTCAAGACCTCACCCCATCGGCAGAAAGCATAGCTATTGGAAGTGCATCTACATATACCAGCATGCCCAAACCCTCTCATGAGAAGCTCCCCCAACCGATCATAGAAGAGTCCATCTAGGAAGGGATTCCTTGGGCTTATTTCGATGGGGCCTCCAGCCATGAGAATACATGTGGAGCTGGACTAATCATACACTTAAACCCTCACAGCAGCCTCAAAGCCTTAGTAGGCTTAGGGACTGGAACCAACAACTATGCTGAGTTGACAACCTTGAAACTACTCCTTTGCTGGCTCATTCACTTGAGCATAACCTTGATTCAGATCTTTGGGGACTCTTTGATCATTGTCGAATGGTTCAATGGAACAAACAGATGCCAGAATTACATGCTATCATCTCTTCTAGAGGAAACCATGAGTCTAAAATCCCATTTTAACCACATCTCATTATGTCATATCTACAGGGAACGCAATGATGATGCCGACAAGATTTCTAAAGAGGGTATGCAACAAAATTTGGGCAGTTGGCAAATAGAACACACAGAGATGGACGAGATCCGTATGTCGGATCGTCCACCTTATGCTTCAAACTTTCCTCTTTGAATTCTCATCCAGGCTGGACTTTTTCTTTTTGGTTCTTGTTGTTCGATCTTCTTGTTAAATTGTTTCATATCACTCTTCAGACTTACTTTGCTACCTCATATCTGTTCGGGTTGTTTTCCTTCCTAAGGAGACCCGGGGATGGAGCAGCTGCATCTTATTATTTTGTTCATATAAGACATTTCATACTTATTTAAAACTCTTAAAAAACAAAAGTTATATACGGCTACCTCATCTCTGTTTGGGTCGTTTTCCCTTCTGAGGAGACCCAGGGATGGCACAGTTGCAGCAGGCAACTAAACTCTTGGAAACTGTTCTAGTTTTTGGCTATGGGAAATAGCCACGATGCTTACAAATGGATCGGTTTTGTTGGGGCCTCTCCAACTGATGGAAACTCCGAATCGGCAAACTGATTTTTCAAAACTTGAGATGGCTGCAGGAGATCTCTCTCTCGCAAAATCTCAGCAACTCTATGATCACAATCATACAGTGACTTGAATGCTCACAACATATACTATGTAACTTTTTGTTTTGCAATAGAAAGTTCGATTTTTTTCTCGAAAAAAAAAAAAAGCATTCACTAATGACCAGAGGAAAATTTTCATCCAAACACGAATATAAAAAATTGGCCAATAACCTGGCATGGGTTTCCACTATTCATGAATCTAGTCCCTAATCATTTATTTGTCCCCTTATATGACGCCCATGAAAATGATCGACCACCGCTTTCTCTGCCAAGGCCACTACCTCATTCAATTTTAAATTTTCCTGAGAACTAAATTGAGAGGAGAATTAAATTTCTTCACACACATTTTGCATTAATAAGGAAAAACTTCTCCACTCATGGGAGCAATAAAAGTACTAAATCTTATCACTATTAGCCTAAGTTTCCTTGAAATAAGCTAAAATATTTGGTATGTATAACTTTCCAACTATTTTAAAAAGTTATTAACATGGCATGGAAAAATACATATTATTAATATTTATGAAAAATATTATATATATATATATATATATATATATATATTTGTAAAGGAACACATATCATCCAATGTTCCTCAGTTTATTAACCAATAGGTAACCATGGACATGTCTTTGTATATACATTCACAGCTAAGCTATATGCATCCTCAAAATATGTCATCTCATGCCATTTTTTAGGGAGGTGTAAACTTGATGGTAGAATTTCAAAATTCAACACACCGAGTCCTCTTAATTACATACTGAGATACCAATGAGAGTTGATACATCCCAATCTCAAAAACAACTATGTTAGTATTTACCTTCAAAACATCCTTCTCAACTATCATGTCCCTTCTCAAACACATTTGTCACAGGGTGCCACTACACAACTTTTCGCAATTTTGGGTAAGGAAGAGAACCCATCATTTTCAACTTACGGACTCAGGAGGCAATTCGACTTAATTTGGTTGCTAGTGGAATGTGGGGGCCACCCACATGGGAATTCAAATTGTCCCATTTGAATAGCTTGGAGGGAAAGTCGAATAGGTGGATGGAGGGGCTCACATGAGGCAAGGGAGGCCCAAGGAGTTATAAGGAGGGAGAAACTCTCATTTTGGGATTCATTCATACATCTTGCAAACAAAATCACTTGACTATTCACTCTGTTGTTTAATTGAATCAACTGACTATTTAGCCACGAATATCTCAAGCAGGAGATTCAACCTCTAATTCAGGGGATCATCCATGCTCGCCCTAGAGAGGTAGTTCTACAGGGATTTCAGGAGTTCTGGACCAGTGACATAGCACCACCAACAAGCACAAAGTAAGGAGTGAGTATTTCTGGGAAACCATGAAACACGCAGAGGGAGATTGAGGCAAGCAGAGATCTGATTGCTTGTTCAGGAGTTGGGGAGATGAGGTAGTAACATTAGACCAGCGTTCTTGCTGGGTTTCACAGCCAACTAAGCTAACATTCTGGAAATTCAAACTGCTGGGTTGGGAGACAACGCAGAGGCCACACAACATATTTCGATGGTAGTTGGGAGCAACTTAGTTGGGCCAAGAGATCATCCGGGGAGTCAAGGATTGGATAATATTGGTGAACTCAGCATTTTGGAGAAGTTTTCAGGTGGATTTAGAGGAAGTTTCCAGCAAGTCGAAATTGGCAGAGAGCTGAGGTGAGGCTCCAAGGGGGTCTAAAATCATAAGTCTAAACCAGCCAAAATTCTTTCTGAGTTTTTCTGGGTTTTTGACAAGGATTTAACATATAAATTTTCATAAGTTTCTGAGCACTGGAGGTGGGGTTTTAAGTCGTATCTTTGCAGCATAGAATGTAGAATTACTAGGGATTGAATAGTGCCTTTGGGGCTCAATTTTGGGAAGTCCAAATCAGGCCAAGCCATTTCTGGGTTTTGTGGGTTTTAGCCAAGGATTCTAGGGTTAAAAGCATATAAATTTCTAGGCAGTTTCGGTGCACCTTCTAGCCATTTTAACTTTAGTAGAGAAGTGATTTCTGGGTAGCACAGTGCAGATTGGTGCAGCAGCTAGGAAACCTTCAAATCAACCATTTTCCTACCTGGGTTTGGTCTTGCTTTTCCTTTCAGACAAGACCAGGTGCACCGTTCCATCATGTATTGTATTTGACTTGCATTGATCCGAATAGAAAATGGCATCAACCCATGGTATTCATCCACCCATGGAATTTACACATAGTATTGTAAGTGTCATCCACTCATGGTATTTATCCACCCATGATATTCATTCACCCATGGTATTTGCCCATGGTATTGTGACATCCACCCATGGTATTCATTCACCCATGGAATTGACCAATGGTATTGTGACATCCGCCCATGGTATTCATTCACCCATGGAATTGACCCATGGTATTGTGACGTCCACCCATGGAATTCATTCACCCATGGAATTGACCTGTGGTATTGTAACTGAAAAATACTATAATTAACAAGTCACATTTTGTAAAAGGACAGATTGTCCACCACAATGTAGTTTTTACAGTTATTATCAGTTTTAATAAAAAGTTTCTTTGTGGTTTTGTTTATTGGGAATTCTACTTTTTTTCTTCTGGCAATTCAAGTTTTTCAGATCTTGGGGGTCTCTCCCCCCAAGATCCATTTCAATTTTTTATATCTTGAGGGCCTCACTGATCCGGATTAAAACAGGAATGCAATAAATTACAGAGGTAACCATAAACACAGAGATGTAGCGGAAATAATACTTCATTTCATTAATGTAAAATACTGAAATATGCTTACAAATAGAAATGGAAATAAACCAGCTAAGGCAATGGTAGCTTATCTCTGATAAGAGATGTGACAGCTACATGCCTCTAAACTGTGTTATGATGAGGCTCGAAGGCCTATTTAATGTTGAGAAACAATGGAAAACCCTAAACATCCAAAAACCTAACCCTAGAAGATGAAACACCAAATTGTGGGCCCCATTTGGGTAAATTGGTACATCAACTTCCCAATGTCGTAACTTTGGCATATGATCTTTGTTTGTTGCGCACAATATCTCGTTAGAAAGATCTATCTGACAACTACAACTTTGGGAAGAACAACATCGGTCCATGGACCCATGTTGCTCCCAGTTTTCCCAAAAAATGTCGTTTAGGGCCTCAAAACGGCTCCGGAAGTTTAGGACCTGAAAAACTACTAAAAATAGTAACTTGTGCTACAATTAAGGAAACTAAAAAAGCAGAGAGAAAGAATGGTGGGGGTCCAACTGAACTTGGCAGGTGGCCACCAATATCCACCTGGATCATTGCTCCCCCCTTAGGAAGCAATGGTCCCCATTGCGTTGAGTTCCTCCATGAGATGAGGAAACTTCTGCTGAACTTGGTCCCTGGTGAGCCACTTGCCCTGGTGAAGGAGTTGGCCTTCTTTGACAACTCGATACAGTTGGATATTTTGTTGGTGAGTGTGCTTAATCTATGTGTCCATGATCTGATTAGTTGCAGCTTGTTCCATGCAATCTGGATTTAAATTAATTTTGTGCGTGTGAGCTATTCTGCAATGTCGGATGTGTCTAGTAATGGTGGAAAGTATGGCCGAAAGCGGTCCACATTGAACACTAGGTGCAGGCCAAGGAATGGGCAAATGCTGAGCTCAAATGCATTATCTCCCACAACCTTGGTGATGGTGTAAGTACCATATCGGAGTGGTCTCAATTTTCAATAGGCTCTGGTAAGGCATTCCTTTTGCAAATGCAACCAGAGTTTGTCACCCACCTGAAACTTGTGTGGCACCCGATGTTGATCATGTCACTGCTTGTACTTGGCATTTGATTTCTCCATAATGTCATGGACCTACTGGAAAATATGTTAGATGTGCTCAATGAAGTTGGTTTCCTTATCTGTTTCGGACTGGACATGAGCTGAATCTGTGTGAGTAGCTGCAAATGGCATGGCCATGTCAATGGGACATAGTGGATGGAATCCCAAGCCCACCTGAAAAGGGTTGTGGCCAGTCGAGCTATGAAGAGCTTGGTTGTAGCTATGCTGAACATAGGGTAGGATCTCATCCCATGTGCGTGGATGCTTTGAGTTATACATGCGCAGAATGTGTACAATCATCCTGTTGACAACCTCTGTCTGGCCACCAGTTTGAGGATGGAAGGTTGTGGACTTAGTGAGTTTGGTGTCCAACATCGACCAAAGACTGGTCCAAAATGTACTGAGGAACCGACTATCCCGATATGAGATGATAGACTGTGGGATCCCAAAGTGCACCCACACTCGTTCAAAGAAGAGTTTAGTAGTGACTTCTGCTGTGATATTCTTCTTGTAGGCTGCCATAATGGCCATCTTTGAGAACCTGTCGACGACCAAAAAAACACAGTCGTTTCCATGCTTAGTGGAAGGAAGGCTTGACATGTAATCCATGGAGATGGATTGCCAAGGTCGACTAGGGGTAGGCAGCGGGGTATAGAGGCCTTGCTTCTTGATGGTCGGTTTGGAAATGGCACAGGCAGTGCATGATGTGATGTAATTCCTGACATCCTATCAAAGATTCGACCAATAGAAATACTTTTGCAGTACTGCCACCATTTTCTTGACCCCGAAATGCCTAGCAGCTCTACTGTGGTGTGCTTCCCAAATCATCTTGGCACGCTCGCTTGAAGGAACACAAAGGTGACCCAGGTGGCATAATAGGGCATCCTAGAGGTGAAAATCTGGCCTCCAAGAGTGTCTGGTATGTGTGGCCAAATTCTGGGTCACTTTTGTAGAGAAGTGTCCAATCAGAAGTCTTGTGCCCACAAGAGTTGAGCACGGTGGTTAATGCCATGATCGGTGGTCGACTGAGGAAATCTGCAACATTATTGGTGCTGCCCTTCTTATACTTGATATTAAAATGGAACTGTTGCGGGTATGTAGACCACTTCTAATGGTGATCATTTTGGAATTTCCCTTGGATCTGTATGAACTATAGGGGTTGGTGATCTGCGTTGATGACTGTTTCCTTCCCCAAAATGTAATGCTTCCATTGTCAGTAGGCTTGCACAATGGAATACATCTCTTTGTCATAAGTGGGATACTTTCGGACTGTGTCTGAAAGTGTCTCACTGTGATATACCACTGGATGCCCGTGTTGAGTAAGGACTGCCCCAATAGCATAGTTAGAGGCATCTATCTCGACCTCAAATGGTTGTTGCAAATCTGGTAACGTGAGCACTGGTGCCGTGAAAGGTGATCTTTCAACTCTGTGAATACCTTCTATTGAGATTTAGACCAAAAGAATTTTTCTTTCACTCCTCCCTTGGTGACTTGACTCAAGGGCCAAGTGATATGAGAAAATCCCAACACGAACTTGTGGTAGAAGTTGCCAATACCTAGAAAGCTGCGGAGCTCTGTCAGAGTGGTTGGAGATGGCCAATCCCGAATGACTTGGATCTTGGCTGGATCCACATGCACCCCCAGTTCATCAATAATGTATCCCAGATATTGAACCTGGGTCATGCCAAAAGTGCATTTCTCCAAATTGGCACATAGCTTCTGTTGCCGCAGTGTTTAGAGAACTTTTCGGATGTGGTGGAGGTGCTCTTCCCAACTCTGGCTGAAGATCAGGATGCCATCCAAGTATACCACTACAAATGAGTTGGTGAATGGCCGCAAGACGTCATCCATTAGCCTCATGGAGGTTGCAGGAGCATTCGTCAATCCGAAAGGCATAACCAACCATTCGAAAAGCCCCTCCTCGGCTTTGAAGGAAGTCTTCCACACATCAAAGGGTTCGATTGGTATCTGGTGATATCCTGACTTCAGATCGATCTTGATGAAATATTTTTCCCCCTTTAGTTGGTCCAAGAGGTCATCAATCTGTGAGATCGGGTACCTTTTACGGACAGTGATCTTGTTCAGTGCTCGACAGTCAATACAGAGTCTCCAAGTCCCATCTTTCTTCTGTACCAACACGATCAGTGGCATCAGAGTGGTCTACTTTTTTTCTCTTTTTTTCTTTGCATGTCCCCAACGAGGTCGGGATATAAGGATTTAGGACTTGAACTAGTCAAACCTTTGCAAGACCAGCTTTGCAAATCCCGACGGCCTCCCATGGAAAATGAAAACAAAGATGACGGGGTAGGAGATCCTATCAAAATATTGCTCGAAGAAGCCCTCGAGCGACAAAGGAACGTGATGATGGACAACTTTGCCCAGATCCTTTAGTAGCTACCCAGAGGCAATGCATCGGCTTCCAACAGCTCCTCTAGAAACGCCATGCCCTTTAAGGTACAAGTTAATTTGGAAATCCCCACTAGTTGGACCCCCACCATTATTTCTCTCAGCTTTTTTAGTTTCCTTAATTGTAGCACAAGTTACAATTTTTAGCAGTTTTTCGGGTCCTAAACTTTCGGAGCCGTTTTGAGGCCCTAAACAACTTTTTTTTGGAAAACTGGGAGCAACATGGGTGCATGTATTGATGTTGCTCTTCCCAAAGTTGTATTTCTCGAATAGATATTTCTAACGAGATATTGTGTGCATCAAACGGAGATCATATGCCAAAGTTACGACCCCGGGAAGTTGATGTACCAATTTACCCAAATGGGGCCCACAGTTTGGTGTTTCATCTTCTAGGGTTAGGTTTTTGGATGTTTAGGGTTTTCCATTGTTTCTCAACAATAAATAGGCCTTCAAGCCTCATTGTAACATAGTTCAAAGGCATGTAGCTACCACATCTATTCTCAGAGATAAGCTACCATCGCCCTAGCTGGTTTATTTCCATTTCTGTTTGTAAGCATATTTCAATATTTTACATTAATGAAATGAAGTATTATTTCCGCTACATCTCTGTGTTTATGGTTATCTCTGTAATTTGTTATGTTCCTATTTAAATTCGGATCAGTGGTATTAGAGCGGTCTACTTTTTTTCTTTGTTTTTCTTTGCATGGCCCCAACGAGGTCGGGATATAAGGAGTTAGGGCTTGAACTGGTCGAACCTTTGCAATACCAGCCTCGCAAATACCGATCGCCTCCCATTACGGATGAAAAGAAATATGACGGGGCAGGTGATCCTATCAAAATCTTGCTTGAAGAAGCCCTTGAGCAATAAATGAACGCGATGATGGACAGCTTTGCCCAGATCCTTCAGCGGCTACCCAAAGGCGACGTATTGGCATCCAGCAGCTCCTCTGGAAATGCCACGCCCTTTAAGGTATAAGTTTATTTGGATATCCCCATCTTCGAGGGTCAAATAGATGAAGATGTTGTAGATAAATGGTTAAATCTGCTAGAGGGTTATTTTTTTGTTCATAATTTTTCCAGTCGAGAAAAGATTTTTTTGCTCTTCTCAAAGTAGCCCCCCACGTCAAGGACTAGTGGGAAATCTACTGCGAGCTGAAGGATGACAGTACAGGCTCACTATTTTTAGCTACACCAACTTGGGATTCATTCTGGGATGCCATCAAGGAGCATTACTACCCTGTCGGAAGCTATGAGGATCAATACATAAAGTGGACCATGCTGCGGCAAGGAAGGGACCAAGATGTGCCATAGTTTACCAATATTTTCCATACCCTTCGCACAAAGTTGGGTATCAAATATTCAGAGTAGCATTTGGTACTCAAATACCATGCCTTCCTGCACAAGTATATCCAAGAAGAAATAGAATTCCTAAACATCCCCTTGCTCGACACGGCGTACCGATATGCCGTCAAGGTCGAGCAAAAGTTTAAACAGAAGAAGTGAGACTTTGGATCTGTGAATTCAAAGCAAAGGAAAGGTGCCCCCAAACCGTAGAACAAAGGACAAAGCCAAGGCGTGACGACCCAAGACAACCCGCCAAAGCAGCAAGCAAAGAACAATTCCATGAAGCCGAAAAAGGACACGGGAAAGTGGTTTGAGTTCCATAAGAGCTCCACTCACAACACAAGTAAGTGTCGAGCCAAGCAGTCACTGGTGCCCAAGCTAAAGGTTGCAAAATCAAATGCATGTTCCGACTCTGAGTTAGAACCTGATAAGGGGAATGACAAAGGGAAGCAGATTATCGATGCGGAGCCCAACGCCACCATTGCCACCATGAAGATACAGAAGGAGGAACCTGAAGATCTAGAGGAGGAGGAGCATCTCTTCCACTCCTAGATGTGGGTAAAGGGCTCCTCGCTATAGCTCATTGTTGAAAGTGGGAGCCAAAAGAACCTCATTTCGGCAGAGGTCGTGAAGCGGTTGGGCTTACCGACCATAGCCTATCAACAACCGTACACCATTGGGTGGCTTCACCAAGGACGGGATCTTCGCGTGAGCCAACAGTGTCGCCTTCCATACAACATCAAGCCCTTCACGGATGAGTTATTGTGTGACATTTCTCCCCTTGAAGTTTGTGATGTATTATTAGGACAACCATACTTGTGGAAGTGACATGTATGTATGAATCAAGGCCCCGTGATGTTATTGTTACATTGGGAAATAAGTTGTACAGAATATCGAAGGTAGCACCGCCTACCACCATCTCTTTGGTTACTGCAAAACAATGCAGTAAGCTCATTTCCAAAACTGGGAAATTTATTTTCCTAATGATACGTCCTCATGGAAAGAAGAAGACAGTGGCCACGACCTCTAGACAGGGCCCCTCCACATGACAACTACAGATGGACAAGGTCATGGAGGAGTACGAGGACATCTTCACCTCCCCCGTAAGGGTTCCTCTGCACTGTCAGGTCAAGCACTCCATCGATCTGACCCCAAGTGTGCCGTTGCCCAATGGACCAATCTATCAGCGCTCCATTCTAGAGAACGATGAAATCAAGAGTCATATTCAGGGGCTGCTGCAGAAAGGTCACATTCATATGAGTTCATCGCCCTGTGGGAGCCCGATCGTGTTGGTACAAAAGAAGGATGGGACTTCGAGACTCTTTATTGACCATCGGACACTGAACAAGATCATTGTCCGTAATAGGTACCCGATCCTGCAGATTGATGACCTCCTGGACCAACTAAAGGGGGAAAAATAGTTTAGCAAGATCGATCTAAAGTCAGGATATCACCAGGTACCAATGGAACCCTCTGATGTGTGGAAGACTGCCTTCAAAGCCAAGGAGGGCCTTTTCGAATGGTTGGCTATGCCTTTCAGATTGACGAATGTTCCTGCAACCTTCATGAGGCTAATGGATGACATCTTGTGGCCATTCACCAACTCATTTGTAGAGGTATACTTGGATGACATCCTGATCTTCAGAAAGAGTTGGGAAGATCACCTCCACCACATCTGACAGGTTCTCCAAACACTGCAGAAACACAAGCTATGTGTCAATTTGGAGAAATGCACTTTTGGCATGACCCAGGTTCAATATCTGGGATACATTATTGATGAAAAGGGGGTGCATGTGGATCCAACCAAGATCCAAGTCATTCGGGATTGGCCATCTCCAACCACTCTGATAGAGCTCCGCAGCTTTCTAGGTCTTGCCAACTTCTACTGCAGGTTCATGTTGGGGTTTTCTCATATCACTTGGTCCTTGAGTCAAGTCACCAAGGGAGGAGCGAAAGCAAAATTCTTTTGGTCTGAATCTCAACAGAAGGCATTCACAGAGTTGAAAGATCGCCTCTGCACGACACCAGTGCTCGCGTTACCAGATTTGCAACAACCATTTGAGGTCGAGATAGATGCCTCTGACTATGCTATTGGGGCAGTCCTTACTCAACACGGGCATCCAGTGGCATATCACAGTGAGATACTTTCAGATGCAGTCCGAAAGTATCCCACTTATGACAAAGAGATGTATTCCATTATGCAGGCCTACCAACAATGGAAGCATTACATTTTGGGGAAGGAAACGGTCATCCACACAGACCACCGACCCCTGCAGTTCATACAGACCCAAGGGAAATTGCATAATGATCACCATCAGAAGTGGTCTACATACCTGCAACAGTTCCATTTGAATATCAAGTATAAAAAGGGCATTCTCCTCTTTTTCTTCTGGCATTTCAATTTTTTAGATCTTGGGGGCCTCTCTCCCAAAATCCATTTCAATCTTTTAGATCTTGGCAGTCTCCCCCCAAGATCCAAATCAACCCGAAGATCTAAAGGAGGAGGAGTGTCTCTTCCACTCCTAGATGTGGGTAAAGGGCTCCCAGTTCATTGTCGATAGTGGGAGCCAAAAGAACCTCATTTCAGCAGAGGTCGTGAAGCGGTTGGTCTTACCAACCACAACACATCCATAACCGTACACCATTGGGTGGCTTCACCAAGGACGGGATCTTTGCGTGAGCCAATAGTGTTGCCTTCCATACAACATCAAGCCCTTCACGGATGAGGTATTCTATGACATTGCTCCCCTTGAAGTTTTTGATGTATTATTAGGACAACCATACTTGTGGAAGTGACATACTATGTATGAAACAAGGCCCCATGCTGTTATTGTTACATTGGGAAATAAGTTGTACAGAATACCGGAGGTAGCACCACCTATCTCCATCTCTTTGGTTATTGCAAAACAATGCAGTAAGCTCATTTCCAAAACCGGGAAATTTGTTTTCCTGATGATACGCCCTCAAGGAAAGAAGAAGACGGTGTCCACGACCTCTAGACAGAGCCCCTCAACATGAAAACTACAAATGGACAAGGTCGTGGAGGAGTATGAGGACATCTTCACCTCCCCCATAGGGGTTCCTCTACACTGTCAGGTCAAGCACTCCATCGATCTGACCCCAAGTGCGTCGTTGTCCAATGGACCAATCTATCAGCACTCCATTCCGGAGAACGATGAAATCAAGAGGCAGTTTCAGGAGTTGCTGCAGAAAGGTCACATCCGTTCGAGTTCATCGCCCTGTGGGAGCCCGATCGTGTTGGTACAGAAGAAGGATGGGACTTGGAGACTTTGTATTGACTATCGGGCGCTGAACAAGATCACTGTCCATAATAGGTACCCGATCTCGCGGATTGATGACCTCCTGGACCAACTAAAGGGGGAAAAATATTTCAGCAAGATCGATCTGAAGTCAAGATATCACCAGGTACCAATCAAACCCTCTGATGTGTGGAAGACTTCCTTCAAAGCCAAGGAGGGCCTTTTCAAATGGTTGGTTATGCCTTTTGGATTGATGAATGCTCCTGCAACCTTCATGAGGCTAATGGATGACATCTTGCAACCATTCACCAACTCATTTGTAGTGGTATACTTGGATGACATCCTGATCTTCAGCCCGAATTGGGAAGAGCACCTCCACAACATCTGACAGGTTCTCCAAACACTACGGCAACACAAGCTATGTGCCAATTTGGAGAAATGCACTTTTTGCATGACCCATGTTCAATATCTGGGATACATTATTGATGAACAAGGGGTGCATGTGGATCCAGCCAAGATCCAAGTCATTCAGGATTGGCCATCTCCAACCACTCTGACAGAGCTTCGCAACTTTCTAGGTCTTGCCAACTTTTACCGCAGGTTCGTGTTGGGGTTTTCTCATATCACTTGGCCCTTGAGTCAAGTCACCAAGGGAGGAGCGAAAGCAAAATTCTTTTGGTCTGAATCTCAATAGAAGGCATTCACAGAGTTGAAAGATCACCTCTACACGACACTAGTGCTCACGTTACCAGATTTGCAACAACCATTTGAGGTCGAGACAAATTCCTCTGACTATGCTATTGGGGCAATCCTTACTCAACACGGGCATTCAATGGCATATCACAGTGAGACACTTTCAGACACAATCCGAAAGTATCCCACTTATGACAAAGAGATGTATTCCATTGTGCAGGCTTGCCGACAATGGAAGCATTACATTTTGGGGAAGCAAATAGTCATCCACACAGACCACCGGCCCCTGCAGTTCATACAGACCCAAGGGAAATTTCAGAATGATCGCCATCAGAAGTGGTCTACATACCTGCAACAGTTCCATTTGAATATCAAGTATAATAAGGAAAGCACCAATAATGTTGCAGATTGCCTCAGTCGACCACTGATCATGGCATTAACCATCGTGCTCAACTCTTGTGGGCACGAGACTTCTGATTGGCCACTTCTCTACAAAAGCAACCCAAAATTTGGCCACACATACCAGACACGCTTGGAGGGTTGACATGTTCCATATTTTCACCTCTAGGATGCCCTGTTATGCCACCTAGGTCACCTTTGTGTTCCTTCAAGTGAGCGTGCCAAGATGATTTAGGAAGCACACTACAGTCAGGCTACTGGGCATTTCGGGGTCTTGAAAATGGTGGCAGTACTGCAAAATATTTCTATTGGCTAAATCTTCGACAAGATGTCGGGAAGTACATCAGATCATGCACTGCCTGTGCCATTGCCAAACCGACCATCAAGAAGCAAGGCCTCTATACCCCGCTCCCTACCCTTATTCGACCTTGGGAATCCATCTCCATGGATTACATGTCAAGCCTTCCTTCCATTAAGTATGGAAACGACTATGATTTCATGGTCATCGACAGGTTCTCGAAGATGGCCATTATGGCGGCCTACAAGAAGAATATCACCGCAAAAGCCACTGCTAAACTCTTCTTTAAACGAGTGTGGGTGCACTTTGGGATCCCACAGTCTATCATCTCATATCGGGACAGTCAGTTCCTCGGTACATTTTGGTCCAATCTCTGGTCGATGTTGGACACCAAACTCACTAAGTCCACAGCCTTCCATCCTCAAACTGATGGCCAGATAGAGGTTGTCAATGGGATGATTGTACACATTCTGCGCATGTACAACTCAAAGAATCCATGCACATGGGATGAGAGCCTCCCCTATGTTCAGCATAGCTACAACCGAGCTCTCCATAGCTCGACTGGCCATAGCCATTTTCAGGTGGGCTTGGGATTCCAGCCATTATGTCCCATTGATGTGGCCATGCCATTTGCAGCTACTCACACAGATTCAACTCATGTCCAGTCCGAAACAAATAAGACAACCAGCTTCATTGAGCACATCCAACATATTCGCCAGCACGTCCATGACATTCTAGAGAAACCAAATGCCAAGTACAAGCAACGACATGATCAACATCAAGTGCCACACAAGTTTCAGGTGGGAAAAAAAGTCTGGTTGCATTTGCAAAAGGAACGCCTTACCAGAGCCTATCGAAAACTAAGACCACTCTGATATGGTCCTTACACCATTACCAAGGTTGTGGGAGACAATGCATTTGAGCTCAGCATTCCCCCATTCCTTGGCCAACACCCAGTGTTCAATGGGGATTGCCTTCAGCCATACTTTCCACCATTACTAGACACATCCAACGTTGCAGAACATCTCACACCCGCAGAATTAAATCCAGATTGCATGGAACAAGCTGCAACTGATCGAATCATCGACACATAGATCAAGCACACTTGCCAATAGAATATCCAACTGTATCGAGTTGTCAAAGCAGGCCAACTCCTTCACCAGGGCAAGTGGATCACCAAGGACCAAGTTCAGCAAAAGTTTCCTCATCTCATGGAGGAACTCAACGCAATGGGGACCATTGCTTTCTAAGGGGGGAGGAATGATCCAAGTGGATATTGGTGGCCACCTACCAAGCCCAGTTGGACCCCCACCATTGTTTCTCTTAGCTTTTTCAGTTTCCTTAATTGTAGCACAAGTTACTATTTTTAGCAGTTTTTCGGGTCCTAAACTTCTGGAGCCGTTTTGAGGCCCTAAGCAATGTTTTTTGGGAAAACTGGGAGCAACATGGGTCCATGGTGTTATCGAGAAATCTAGTGTCCACTCGGAGCTGCTAGTCCCACTAAGACTGGTAGCTATCTTGGAAACAAACAAACTAAAACCACTTTCATTTTCCTTTATGAGAAGTAGATAAGAGGGGAATGAAGGACACCAACCTCAGTCTTGCGCTTGGTTCCTTGCTCGGTTCCTCTCCCTTCTGACAGATCCTTGCCGCTTCTCCTTTGTCTAACCAACTTCAAAGAGCACCTGTGGAATCAAAGCAGCATAATTCTATCGAAGAACAAAGATCTACAATCATAAAAAATATAGGACCAGATATATATTGACCACACAAATGCATATATCATCAAAACATACAAGAATGTGGAGGAAAACTTGAATAGCTTTATTAATATCAAGAATAGCAAAGAGGATTACAACCAATTGTTCTGACACAGCTTCATCCTCCAGCATGAAAGCCCTTCTTTCACCTCATGAAAAGCTTAGATCACCCAACACTATGATGTTCCACCAAGAAACCAACAACACTTCCTTAAAAGATACAAAATTCCAGCCTCTAACCTCTGGGATGAGGGATCCATATATAGATGATTGCAAGGGGGTGAGTCAGCTTCTAGGATTTTGATTAGTGTCCTCTCTCTGATAGTTCTTGATTCCACTTGGAGATTGATGATCTCCTACTCATCCCTGGGCGAATTCAGAGAGGCAAGTGTCATAGGAGAAGTTTCTGGAAGATTCTATGATCATCCACCTCGTAAACTGTCTCTGCCATTTGTCCACTCTCGCCCATCGCACCCTACAGAAGGGATTTTCAGTATGCATCAC
This sequence comes from Pinus tabuliformis, assembly GCA_031772625.1. Taxonomy (NCBI): domain Eukaryota; kingdom Viridiplantae; phylum Streptophyta; class Pinopsida; order Pinales; family Pinaceae; genus Pinus; species Pinus tabuliformis. The sequence goes on along the minus strand of CM062809.1, from coordinate 31,405,759 downwards.
ACCCTTTACACTGGGCAGGTGGGATGCATCGCACCCTTAGCACTGAGCAACCTGTATGGTCCAGTTTTGACCAGTTCTGAGCAGTTTCCCGTGGAGAACTTCTGGGAGATGATGTAATCAACTGACCTTGTTCCTTTAGGGTATGAAACAACAATTTTAGGGACTTAGGAGCCCTTGGTTTATGGACATGTATGATTGGGGTTTTAGAGCCCAAAAATGTCTATAACAGTTGCCCCCTAAAGCATGAGGTCGTTAATCTTTTGATGTCAGGTGAAATGCTTTATCATGAGGATCCGAAGTTTTTTCGAGCTGGAAGGCGACCTGTAATAAGGTACAATACAATACATTATCTTCATAATATTTTTCATGATCTAGCTGAGGCATGCATTCCCATTCTCAGCTTTATAAATTCATTTTCATGTACATAAGACAGACAACCGTCTGTGCGGGAGACTGATGATTCTGATAGAGTCATCATCCTTTGATTCGGATGATCATCTGTGTAGCAATAATGTACATTTGATGTCTTTATTTTCCCGAATATATCGCAGCCCAGATGGATGAAACTAGATCCGGGGTCTTCAAACTTGTTCAATCTTCACTCAGAGTACAAGTCGATCCATGTGAAAGATGTTCTGGAGTCGAACATGGAAAGATATCACCTGATTACCAGCCAATGATGTAAGCTGTTAACAGGCGCGAGAGGAATCACTGATAATGATGATTACCCTCAAGGTACTACAGTACAATTTGCGTGGTGTGAAAAAGGGACTTGGCGTCGAACACCACGCAAAATCTTTCGGTCAAAAGCCATTGATGTAAACCTGTCGCCGGAAGTGAGAAACTTGCCATTGAGGCATGCAAGCTTCAAAGTACTGAAAGGGTTGTTCCTAAGTCGACTTCCTGGATAATGAGCTGATGTCGACAAGAAGTGACCCGTCGTAGGAGGGCCTTAATGAATCCCACATCTATGACACGAAACGGAGTAAATGATTTTGGAGGTGAAAATGATATGATGATACAGGGTTCAGGGTGGCGGTCATGAAAGAATGGAGCGTGAATGTATTGCAGTGGATGAGACACAGGTGAATTCTCTGAGAGACTTCTCTTGAACATACTAGTGAAAGTGACATGGATTGGTAGCGTTAACCCCAAATATGGATGGTGCAGTGGACCAATGGTGATATGACCAGTGAACGGAACAACCCAACCCGACTCGGATGCGGAGTGAAAGTGTCATGTTCAAGAGCGACTTGCTACTAATAAAGTTTCTTCAAGTTTTCTTCCCAATTTTTCCCCAATCATTGCTGACCAGTACCTCTTTAATTTTGTCAAGCTTGAGGAGGATAACATATGCTTGTTCTATAATTTTCCCTTCGGGAAAACTCGTCGCTATGTTTTAATGAGCCTAGCGACAGTGAAACTCGTTCTTGTCTGTATGGACAAGTTTGTTGCTATTCGGTTTTAACGAGTTTAACGACAAAGATAACTCGGTCCTTTTCAATTTTAGAGAGTCTGAAAGGGACGTAAAGGAAACTCCAATAATCATTTTTTGTCATATAATCCCTTAAGTCCGAAAAATTATAAAATAATACGAAAGGGATGAATTTTCGGTAATTTTAATGAGCCAAACAAAATAAGCACTTGATATTTTTGTGTAATAATCCCTCAGGTCCAAAAAGATTAAAATCTAGAGGAGGGATAGCGCTTCCAGTCGCTTTAACGAGCTGGAGAGGCCAATCGCTCGGAAATATTTTCATATTTTACGAGTCAGGTGAAAAGAGCTTAAAGGAGACTCGTTTTTGAGGAACGAGTGATAATTTCAGGTAGCAGCTGATTCCAGGTAAGGTTTGGAATTTTCCAATCACGGCAGTGTCACAAGGATGGCTAACAGAATCACTCTTCGCATCTATTCCTCAAAAGGGGTAAACAATCAAATAGAGGTGAATGATCGGCTAAAATAGAGTGGAGGTGATAATGAGAACACGACCAGGGCTCAAAAGCTGATGATAATGCATTCACAATGGTTATTTACCGAAATTGGTTCATTTTTTAATGAGCTTAAACTCTGGGGAAACATTTGCTCATTGCTTAGGTTTAATTTTTAACAAGCTTGAACTCCACATAAAAACTGCTCGTGCTAGTCGTATAATAAGGATATCTCATCTAAGATGCCATTTTTTATGGAGCTTGCACCTTTCAAAGCTTTGCCCCGGATCCTTTCTTTATGCAAGTTAGGAACGACCAATCCTACAAGTTTAAAGGGTTGAGAAACTAAAAACTCTGAAAATAAATGGTTGCTCTTCACTTGCATGAAAAAAGGTTTGCATGCCCCCAGGTATAGCGAAAAGTTTCCAGGTTACCACATGAAAGCTCTCCATCCGCGTTGCAGACAAAATGCTTCCTTGGAAATGTCTACCGAAATAGACAAAGGTGAGTGACGCGGTCGCCTCCACTCACATAACTTTGACGAGGGAATCTTATTCCGGTCTAATCCCATTTTCCTAAATGGACGGGTGTGTCAGACTAGTCATATATCCTCCGCGGAAACCTACCCTATACCCAAGGTTTTCCTGCCGAAACAGACCAGGGTGCATGCCCCCTTGGTTTCAGTCATGTCCTCCCGAATCACTCGCGCTCTTCAGGTGGACGGACTGGAGATTGATGAAACATTCCTTGCGTGAAAAGACCATTTAGGGATGGCATTTGACTATTAGCTATGTGTGAGCCAGGGAACGAAAGCTGGTCTTTGAGCTTGACCACTTGGCCTTCATGCGGAAAACACATTACTCTAAAGAGTGAGGAGAAAATGGCTCCCATGCTATAAATATAGTCGCGTCCAAGGAGTAGATTATAATATAGAGGTCCTCGGACTACCATTACGTTCACATAAACGGTTTTCCTTCTCAATGTTATGGGCACATTGGGAAGGATCCCTAACATTCAACTGGTTCCTTTGTCGAAGCCTGTTAGATTTCTCATCTCAGGTAGAAGTGATGGGGAGCCAAGCGCTTCCCAAGCAGTTGAGGAAATGATACTCACAGAAGCCCCTTCATATATGATGGTACCGACCATGATCATTTTGTAGGCTTGTACAATGATTCAAAATGGTACATTAGCCGGTACAGGGGGTTTTCCTAGTAGATTCCAATCGAAAGAAACGACTAGGTTGCTTGGTGGTGGGACCGAATAGACGGCTAGATATGACTCTGACGAACTTCCTTCCTGCGGTAAAGGAATGGGTAGATTTCCCCCATGTTCTTCGGAGTCTATGTTTACGAAAAGAATTTGAACAGTGTCATTCTCATTCTCTTCAGTGATTGTGTCATCTGAAGATGGACCTTCCGAAGGCAAGACCGGGTCGACTGCCGCCTCAACATTTTGACTTTCGTCTGGTATGGATTCAGCGGGTTTATCTTCAATGAAAAATGCTTTGACCGACCATAATGGCGTGTCGGTCAGATTTTCAACTAGCAATGGACTTGGAAAGAGTTTCTTGTATCCAGGAGGAAGTCGTAGCAGCGAAACTGGACGGTTATCCAAAACTCTTTTAGCTTCGTCTAGGAAGGGACAATGGTGGATGGTGTGATCGCCTTCACACAGTTTACAAGGAAATTTACATTTCCTTTTCTGTCCAAATGCTTCGCTTTCACTAGTTGATGGTGTACTTTCAACATGGTCTTCAGAGGTTGACGACACCGAGTTGTGCAAACGAGGAGACCAGTCCCTTAAGATCTGAGGGATGCAAGGACAATCTCGATGATAGTGGTCTCCCTTGCAAATGACACATGGAGATTTAGGCTTGGATGGTGCAGTGTGTGGATTTTCACGAGGCGATGCTTGGTTACCCCTTTTCACCTTTGGCTCCTTCTTCTTGTCTTCCTTCTCCTTCTTGTTCTTCTCCTTCTTAGTTACTTGATTTTTTGCCTTACCAACTTTATCAAGCGAAGAGGAAGGAGGAGAGGGAGAATCAGATGAAGTAGAAGGTTGGGGGGTAACTTTAGTATCATCCAGTTGCTGATTTGATTGCTCAAGAATCACGGTGTTCTGAACGACGGAGGTTGAGAAGAGCCATATTGGCACGCCAATCGTCAATCTTGGAAGTGACAATGTGGCCATATGAGGTGCACCAACATATCCCCAAGAGGAGAAAGGACTAGGATTTCCTCCATGGGGAAATCCTTGGTTGGTGGACTCCATTTTTCTCAACCTAAGACCAACGCGGGAATGGTGATATTATTCCGATTAAAATAAATTTTAGACGCTTTGACACAACTTGTTTTTTCAATTTTTAAGAGTCGAGAAAAAACAAAAGATGACTCTAGTCGCGTTCGATTTTTAATGAGTCTGAAGTGACAAGTTCTCAGATGGACCTTTTCCTTTAAGGATTCTGAAAAGGAATGAAAGAGACTACTCTGGAAATCTAGACAGAGGGATTACCAAACCAATCACAAAACTGCAGAATACTTTTTACGGTACGGTAGTCAATCTTCCCAAATGTTGTGTTCAGTGCATTGCGATCGATAGGGTGGCAAACACGGCTTCCTATGGATAAAGGATATAGCCTATTGTGGTCTCCCAATATATACTCGATGGTACGTGGGAGCACAAGTCCGTACTGGCACTTGTCGTCTCAAAGAGGAGGAATCACCGAACCAACAGTGAAAGCGATAGTTACTAGGCTTTACGACACTGGAATACGTCTCTAGCCTAGACTTCTAGATGTTGTGCGTTAGGTTCCAAATCATTTTTAGGTTCATTAAATTTATTTTACAGTTGATCTTTCTTAAGAAATTTTCCTTTCAGTTTCACCACGTGATGTAGATATACAATTCCTAAAATGCAATCTAAGATGATAAACAATCGTTTAATCTTCTTTTTGCAATGAAAATCCTAGCTACTAAAGAAAGAGAGATGATATTCTTTCAGAGAGCACACACTAGGTGCACTGTCCTAAATCAAACCAACAAGCAGTCCAAATACAAATGCACATGCATGTATTTGTTTTCAACTTTCTTAATGTGTGAATGACAAGAAGAATGCTAAGTACAAATCTAAATTATCTTTTCAAAGCAACAGTACTAACAAATTTCTCTTCAAAATGAAAGGAAGATAATGATGACACTTTGCTATTTTGAATTGAAAACTGCTTTCGACACTTGAAAAACTACTAATTCAAATCAAATACAAGAGTAACTGTATAATCGACCATCAAGAACAATAGAATTCTTTTCTTTGACTGAAAACGACACTTTCAACACTTTCAAATCAAAATACGATAGTTTGATTATGCCACTTCTTTGTAAAAGAGAACTGAAAATGGCACACAAAACATAAAAACATTCACAGTTCTTTGCACAATGGAAATGGAATGATGGAAAGGAAGGGGGTTTCCACAGTGGTATACTGATCACAGATAGAAAAACTCCTAAATAGCACTGAAGAGAGTGAACACAGAAACCAAAAACTGAGAGCAGAAAAGGTCTTGTCTGATCAACGCACCTGTAACACAGGGAAAGTGCGATGCAACACACCTACTGCACACGAGAGGTGCGATGCATCCAGATTCCCAAGAGTAGAAGGTGCGATTGTCCAGGGACGAGACTTCAACTGGATTCCGGGTGACAGTTTGCAGCTCAGTTCAGGGATTTAAGCCGAGCAAGTGATGTACAGTAAATAGAAATCATAGGGGTTGATCTAATGAGGTTACTAGAGCCACCACTAGGGAAATTAGAAGGTTTGTAAATCGATTGTTCAGTTTATAAACAAAACCTGGAGATAGACTGAAGCAGCATTGATCTACTTTGCACTTGCATAGCAAATGCAGTTCGAAGGCTAGCTGGCTTGACTTCAGGCTCCGTCTGTAAGTTTATAAAACAAAAAAATATAGACAAACAAACAATCTATTCGCTCCCCAGTGGAGTCGCCATTTTGTTATCGGGAAATCTAGTGTCCACTCGGAGCTGCTAGTCCCACTAAGACTGGTAGCTATCTTAGAAACAAACAAACTAAAACCACTTTCATTTTCCTTTATGAGAAGTAGATAAGAGGGGAATGAAGGACACCAACCTCAGTCTTGCGCTTCGTTCCTTTCTCAGTTCCTCTCCCTTATGACAGATCCTTGTCGCTTCTCCTTCATCTACCCAGCTTCAAAGAGCACCTGTGGAATCAAAGCAGCATAATACTATCAAATAATAGAGATCTACAATCATAAACAATATAGGACCATATATATATTGACCACACAAATGCATATATCATCAAAACATACAAGAATGTGGAGGAAAACTTGAATAGCTTTATTAATATCAAGAATAGCAAAGAGGATTACAACCAATTGTTCTAACCCAGCGTCATCCTCCAGCATGAAATCCCTTCTTTCACCTCATGAAAAGCTTAGATCACCCAACACTATGATGTTCCACCAAGAAACCAACAGAACTTCCTTACAAGATACAAAATTCCAGCCTCTAACCTCTGGGATGAGGGACCCATATATAGATGATTACAGGGGGGTGAGTCAGCTTCTGGGATTTTGATTAGTGTCTTCTCTCTAATAGTTCTTGATTCCACTTAGAGATTGATGATCTCCTACTCATCCCTGGGCAAATTCAGAGAGGTAAGTGTCATAGGAGAAGCTTCTGGAAGATTCTACGATCATCCACCTCGCAAACTGTCTCTGCCATTTGTCCACTCTCACCCATCGCACCCTACAAAAGGGCTTTTCAGTATGCATCATACCCTTTATACTGGGCAGGTGGGATGCATCGCATCCTTAGCACTGAGCAACCTGTATGGTCCAGTTTTGACCAGTTCTGAGCAGTTTCTTGTGGAGAACTTCTGGGAGATGATGTAATCAGCTGACCTTGTTCCTTTAGCGTTAGGGACTTAGGAGCCCTTGGTTTATGGACATGTATGATTGGGGTTGCAGAGCCCAAAAATGTCTATAACACATAGACCGATGTTTCTCTTCCCAAAGTTTTAGTTCTCGGATAGATCTTTCTAACGAGATATTGTGCGCGTCAAATGAAGATCATATGCCAAAGTTACGACCCCAGGAAGTTGATGTACCAATTTACCCAAACAGGGCCCACAGTGTGGCGTTTCATCTTCTAGGGTTAGGTTTTTGGATGTTTATGGTTTTCCATTATTTCTCAACAATAAATAGGTCTTCAAGCCTCATTGTAACACAGTTCAGAGGCATGTAGCTGCCACATCTCTTCTCAGAGATAAGCTACCATCGCCCTAGTTGGTTTATTTCCATTTCTATTTGTAAGCATATTTTAGTATTTTACATTAATGAAATGAAGTATTATTTCCGCTACATTTTTGTGTTTATGGTTATCTCTGTAATTTGTTGTGTTCCTATTTAAATCCGGATCAGACCACTTCGATATGGTCCTTACACCATCACCAAGGTCGTGGGAGGCAATGCATTTGAGCTTAACATTCCCCCATTCCTTGGGTTGCACCCAGTGTTCAATGTGGACCACCTTCGGCCATACTTTCCACCATTACTAGACACATCCGACATTGCAGAACATCTCACACCCACAAGATTAAATCTAGATTGCATGGAACAAGCTGCAACTGATCGGATCATGGACACACAAATCAAGCACATTTGCCAACAGAATATCCAACTGTATCAAGTTGTTAAAGCAGGCCAACTCCTTCACCAGGGCAACTGGCTCACTAGGGACCAAGTTCAACAGATGTTTCCTCATCTCATGGAAGAACTCAATGCAATGGGGACCATTGCTTCTTAAGGGGGGGAAGGAATGATCCAGGTGAATATTGGTGTTTTTTTGCCAAGTCTAGTTGGACCCCCACCATTTTTTCTCTCAGCTTTTTCAGTTTCCTTAATTGTAGCACAATTTACTATTTTTAGCAATTTTTCGGGTCTTGAACTTCCGAGGCTATTTTGAGGCCCTAAACGACGTTTTTTGGGAAAACTAGGAGCAACATGGGTCCATGGACCGATGTTGCTCTTCCCAAAGTTGTAGTTCTTGGATATATCTTTCTAACAAAATATTGTGCACGTCAAACGGAGATCATATGCCAAAGTTACGACCCTGGGAAGTTGATGTACCAATTTACCCAAACGGGGCCCACAGTTTGGCGTTTCATCTTCTAGGTTTAGGTTTTTGGATGTTTATGGTTTTCCATTATTTCTCAACAATAAATAGGTCTTCTAGCCTCAATGTAACATAGTTCAAAGGCATGTAGCCACCACATCTCTTCTCAGAGATAAGCTACCATTGCCCTAGCTGGTTTATTTCCATTTATGTTCGTAAGCATATTTCAGTATTTTACATTAATGAAATGAAGTATTATTTCCACTACATCTCTATGTTTATGATTATCTCTATAATTTTTTGCGTTCCTATTTAAATTCGGATTACCACTGATCCAGATCTTGGGGGGAGGACCCCAAGATCTAAAAAATTGAAATGGATCTTGGGGGGAGAAACCCCCAAGATCTGAAAAAATTGAATTGCCAAAAGAAAAAAAGGAGAATGCCCAATAAACAAAACCACAAAGAAACTTTTTATTACAATAGATAATAACTGTAAAAGCTACATTATGGTGGACAATCTGTCCTTTTACAAAATGCGACTTGTTACTTATAGTATTTTTCAGTTACATTACCACGCGTCAATTCCATGGGTGAATGAATACCATGGGTGGATGTCACAATACCATGGGTCAATGAATACCATGGGTAGATGTCACAATACCACGGGTCAATTCCATGGGTGAATGAATACCATGGGTGGATGTCACAATACCATGGGCAAATACCATGGGTGAATGAATACCATGGGTGGATGTCACTTACAATACCATGGGTGGATAAATACCATGAGTGGATGCCACTTACAATACTATGGGTAAATTCCATGAGTGGATGAGTAACATGGGTGGATGAATACCATGAGTTGATGCCATTTTCCATTTGGATCATTTCTCCCTCCTTAAAAAGCAATGGTCCGCATTGCATGAAGTTCCCTCCTGCGAAGCCTTTGCTGAATATGAAGAGCCACTGAAGAGAAGGGTTTTATGTGGTTAACCCATAACCATGATGAACGAAGATCTGAGGATAGAGATACCCTGTAATGCTTATGACCAACTGTGATACTGATAGTGTGCGGCCTAGCAAATGGACTTTGATGAAGTGTGGGTTTGTGGATGACCCATAACCATGATGAACGAAGATCCGAGGATAAATATACCCTGTAATGCTTGTGACCAACTATGATATTGACAGTGTGCGGCCTAGCAAATGGACTTCGATGAAGTGTGGGTATGTGGATGACCCATAACCATGACAAACGAAGGTACGAGGATAGAGATACCCTGTAATACTTGTGACCAACTGTGATACTAACAGTGTGCGGCCTAGCAAATGGACTTCGATGACAAGGATTTTTTTGCAGTTGATCCATAACCATGATGTTGGTTGTTGATGAAGTAGAAGGTGCCTACATAGCTTGGGGTGGGAGGGCATGTCTTCAAATAACCCAAGCTGAATGCTGCTATGCTAGAAATGATGAATGTGAAGCAAAGTGCCTACTAAAGTGGGGTGGTACGACACGTCTCCAACGGGAACCCGCTCCGAATGTTGCTCCATAATTAAAATGGACATAACTCAGTCAATATAACTCATAATATTTATTATAACCTATTTTTGGAAGTAGAATGACCATTTTGCATCTTCCCATGTGTTGGAAATCCTTATCTGGACACCCTAGAATCTCCGATTCATGCTGCAATTTTTTTCTCCGTCACAAAAGTTCTGAAAAAATAGTTGATTTTAAATGAGCGATATCTCCCACATCCGAACTCCAATTCGACCCATTTTTTTGAAATTGGGTGATTTTTCAAGAGGAGCTCAGATATACAATCATTTTTTTGAAATTCTACACAAAAACTTCAAAAAATGATAGGAGAGTCGTCGTCCACCAGTTGTCGTAAGAAAAAAATTCTACAACATAGCTGATTTTAAATCAACGATATCTCCCTCATCCAGACTCCGATTTGGCCAATTTTTTTTGAATTTTGGTATTTTTTCGCAAGGAATCCAGATATGTTATTTGTTTCAGTAAATATTTTACAAAATGTTTCAAACCTGATTTGCAAACTCGCTGCCCAAAAAAAATTCTTGCAAAAAAATGAAAAAAGAAAAATTCTTCCTGCTTGGCCCAAGAAAGTGCTCTGTGGAGGTCGCAACGTGTGCCTAAAGTTTGTTGAATATTGCTACAAAATTTGAAACTGAAATATGCATGAAACCCTCATTCCCATGGAAGCATAGCCTGCTCTGATACCATTGATCCAGATCTTGGGGGGAGGCCCCTAAGATCTAAAAAATTGAAATGGATCTTGGGGGGAGAGACCCCCAAGATCTGAAAAACTTGAATTTCCAGAAGAAAAAAAGGAGAATGCCCAATAAACAAAACCACAAATAAGTTTTTTATTAAAACCGATAATAGCTGTAAAAGCTACATTGTAGTGGACAATCTGTCCTTTTACAAAATGCAACTTGTTACTTATAATATTTTTCAGTTACAATACCACGGGTCAATTCCATGGGTGAATGAATACCATGGGTTGATGTCACAATACCATGGGTCAATTCCATGCGTGAATGAATACCATGGGCAAATGTCACAATACCATGGATCAATTCCATGGGTGAATGAATACCATGGGTGGATGTCACAATACCATGGGAAAATACCATGGGTGAATGAATACCATGGGTGGATGTCACTTACAATACCATGGGTGGATAAATACCATGAGTGGATGCCACTTACAATACTATGGGTAAATTCCATGAGTGGATGAATAACATGGGTGGATGAATACCATGGGTTTATGCCATTTTCCGTTTGGATCATGCATAAATATAATAAAATGGCTAAAAGGTTCTCCATTTGCATCTTTTATATGGGTGTTTGCTAAATATTTCGTTTTTGTAATTTTTTGCATGTATTATTTTCTTGTTATCACTTGTATTCTTATTAAGGATCATTGTAGTGGGATCAGAGCATGATCTTGGCCAGTTGTGGGAAATTAGCTAGAAGATCATGGAAGCTTTGGGTATGAGTGCATAGTGACGGGTGAAACCGGAGACAAACCCATGGCTCAAGGGAAATCCAGTATGCAGAAATTTTGGGTAGAATTCATTGGGACGATGAAAGGTTGGCCTAGTTGACGAGGGTGACAGACCAAAACCATCCTCACCCTTAGAACAAAGACGTTAGAGGTGAGTAGGCTATGGGGGTGCATCCACCTACATTGTGTGGGGGAAGTCTACCATAGCAGGGCACCAGATCTCTTAAAAAGGAGCAGATGGGACAAAATCGGTTAGAGGGTGAGACCAGGGGGCGCTTTTTCTGGTGGAGACCTAGCTTTATATATCAAGAGCCTGAGGAGGAGGTTGATCATGGTGTTGAGAGCCCATAAGATGGTGAGGAGAACATCAATATACTTGGTGTGGTGCAGGAGTCACCTTTATTAGAGACCTCTTTGATAGCCCTAGTTGACACCCTGGTGGAGAGAATAGAGCCTACTCACATAGAACCATTTGTTGAGGGGGTGCCATCCCTGGACAAGATGCCAACAATTGTTGAGGTATCTGGAGTCATGATCAAGTTTACAGGTGATAGATGCCCATGACAGGTCCATTAGTTTCAGGCTGGCCTTCTAGCATTAAAAAGGAAGGTTGTGTTAGTGCGAGAGGCGATTCTGCAGCAGAACGAGGAGCTGGAGGGCATGAGAGCGGTTTGTGACGAGTCCATGGACAAATTGACTCATGTTGGGGAGCAGTTGGATTCCCTACTAGTGCAGCTAGAGTGCACGTTGGAGCGTGAGAGCATCCCTGTTTGGACATATGTAGACGGGGCTCATAGCATAGTTAGGTTACCTTGGCCCATTGGACAGAGGGAGACAAAGCTACCTAGTTAGATTGTATGTATTGACCAGGATAGCAAGATGAGACGACCTAAGTTTCACAGAGGGCAACACCCACATGATGGGGTTGTTCTATGTGAGGGATTTTGTGCATTCGATCCCTCTCTTGGGGTTGGGTGGCAAGAGATTCTGAGTTGGTACCCAGTGGAGTGGACTATGAAGATGGTAGTGGACCCAGGTGGAGCTCAACAGGAGTTTCCAGGCACTGGGGATGCTGGAAGCCCCGAATGGCATTGGGATTTGGAAGGGACCACCTATCATTTCCCATGTATGTTAGTTGACTACAACCGGGATGGTGCAGTTGACCTAGCAGTTGAGCATGCACATTCGCTAGGGGAGTCTCGGTTAGCACTAGTGGCTGACCAATTTATGGACAGACTCTTTTGGTTTTCTTGGTATGGAATTTGTACATGGGATCACTGGGTGATCAGCATACTCTGGAAGGAGTTTGTTGGAGGAGGTAGCATTGGCAAGCCACCAGACAATGCCTTGCATGGAGCTAAGGGCTCTTCACTTTTCTTTGGGGCACAGAGGACGTAGAGGAGCGGAGTAGTGGTGGAATCACTACTGACACATAGGAAGAGTCACTTCTAGGATCCCTCGGGGGGGGGTTTGAGGGAAGATACATTCAGCGGCGGGGATAATGATACAATGGTGGAGGTGATGATACTGATCGGGTGTGGCCTGACATGTAGAGACATATCTTTAGGCCATCATATCCAGGGAGCATCTAGCATTGAGCAATGGTCTACAGGTGGGCATGGAGATGCATGGTGGTGTCCTGTAGTGTGTTGGACTACATTGTAGAGTGGGAGTGCCTCACGTCGCAGTGAGTACATGTGGGGAGTGACAGGTGCAGTGACACAGGTAGGAAGCAGGACAGTACAAGATGGTATAGCTGTAGCCAAAGGTATCCAGCAGTGCACAGGGGTAGGCCGCAATGTACAGTGGCATGTCCAGGAGTACTGGGATGATCGGTGGTATGCAAAGGTGTATGGTGCTGCACAATAATGTCTTGGAGTGTTGCCTCTAGGGACACCCATGGACGGAGATACCGGGCATACCTTTGGGTGTAGTTCACCCAGGATCGATGGGGACACAAATGAGCAATACTTGATGGTATCCGTGGGGACTCACACTCCTAACCCTCTTCTACGTCACTTACAGGAATAAACGATCTGGTTGTTTTCCTTTGGCACTCTGGGCACGAGTAGCATGGGACGAGGAGCTCACCCAAGATATTTGGATGACACTTGGTGTGATAGAGGGGATACTTCTTAGTAGGGGCATCAATTCGGTGCGCGAGTTGACAACCACAGGTTGAGGGATGAGGTGATGATTGATAGGGATGGCATATCATTCATCATTGATCCTATGCCTGGGGAGATGGTCATAGGGGATACATGTTTCACTCTTTCGACAGGGCATGTCTGGACCATGCATGAGCAGAGGATACTGTGCACGGATGAGATAGTTGTCCAGTATGTATCTGGGTTCAAGACATTGTATTAACACATTCTCCAGGGTTGGGTATTTGAAACAGTGGTGATGGTTAGCAGGACAAGGATGGATTTGCATACATTGAGTCGATTTCGGGTATTAGATACCCATGTATTGGTTGCATTAAAGGGGTAGCTATTTGTTGGGCATAGGATCTCCCCATAGCATGTTTTGGGACTCAAAGCCCAATTTTGGTCAAATAATCTTGTAAGACTCCATGAATTGCGGGCGCGGAGTGTGAAATGTACATTGAGTCATAGGGTTGTTTGCCCTAAGTTTTGTAATGTAATGTAATATCATGTCGGCCTACCCATGGTCCGTGGCCATGGGATTGTATAAATAGAGGGAGGGTTTAAGTTGTAAATATAATTGGAGATAGGTGGAAAATGAAGGAAGTCTAAAAGATAGTGGATAGAGAAGTGTCTTAGGTCATTGTAGTAGGAAGAGGCTCTGCAGCTGAGTGCACAAAGGCCTAGTAGAGTCTGCAGCTAAGTGCGCGGACCCCTTCAGCTGAGTGTGCAGGGCAGAGTCGAGTCTATAACCCAAGAAGAAGAATAATAAAGAGAAGTTTGATTCCGAATACTGTGTATCTGCTTTTGTATTACATTCTATGCATTTATAATGTTTGGTTTATCACGCGCACTTATATGAATGCTGAACATTGTTAAGTATAATTGGGCTCATACAGATAAGTTAAGTAATCGGATAATGTCAGGGTAATAGTAAGGAACTTTGGTAATAACATGGATCATGCCTCGAATAGGGCTACACAAAGGCAGCATCACAGGCTGCGAGGTACTGATAGGTGCACGTAGCGACGTGCACATAGGGTCAAAATGTAAACCACTGAAAAGCATTAAACATCTCTAGGGTGCGGAAACCTAGTTCTAGAACCCTCCCATACTACTTCGGGTAAGACCTCAATTCGTGCTCCGCAGACTGTTGCCGAAAGGGCCAGTAGTACTAGGATTTGTTTGGCTAAATCATCTCTGAACCTGGGTCAGGCCCCTATAAACCAACAAATGGTTCCATTGCTGGGACCAGGATCTACATAAGGGATGTCTGATGTCGTGTCACTGGAATCCAACAAAGAAAGAAATTGAATGGTGGTTGGACAAGAAGATTCATGAGTTCACGGCGCAGGAAAACAGGAATCTACGAGTATCTAAGGAACAGTGGTTGGAGCGCTACTTATATACGGAAATCCATGAAATTTTCTTTGCATCCTTTCATTCTGAGCTGTATGAGTGGATCGCGAAGCTAGCAGGCAGTCAAGGAAGGTGTAGGCTTGACAAACCAATCGTGTGGACTCCGAAATTAGTGCTCAGACCAAAAGCGTCAGGAGATAATATCACGCGAGCTATGGACTATTGGCTCGATCGAATTGTAGGAGGATTTATCACTGAGTTCGCGGTAGATACGACCGTCAGCTACAGTGAAGTGGAGAAATGCTTCCTCAAATAACCGCGAGGTAAGTATATTAAATCTTTGAACACTTGGATTAAGATGTTATTGTGTGAAAAGCGGGTTATGCGAATAAATTAATGTTTGGGACTGCACGAAGTGGGAAGATCTACAGAAGTAGAGGTAGTGAAGAATTAGAAACCAGTCCCTTAATTTCACCCTTGCGGGAAAGCGAGGAAGAGCTCGCGAAAGTTTCTCTGAGAAGCATGGTCAATCTGATAAGGCAGCAAATTCTGCGCTTACCACCTCCACCTACACCGTCACCCATCTCACCCTCCTCACCTCCATCTCCACCCACCCCACCTCTGCCACCACTGCAGTTTAGTATGGCAAGTGCAATCAAACTACCGGTATTCAAAGGAGTAGGGAATGAAGACCTGGACCAATTCTGGTTCGTGGTAAGGGCGGTATGGGAAGCACAAGGTTTCGTGGATGAAAATATCAAGAAGGCTACGCTGGTAAGTGTGTTGTAGGATCGCACATTAACATGGTACATTAAGCATTCTAATGACCATCCAAATGCAGGAATTGCTGAAATCCAGACCAAAATGAATAGGGAATTTAGCAGGCCAAAGTCAGAGACACAATCAATTATCAGGTTTAAGGAGATCATGATGCTCCTAGGCGAGACCCCCTAGGATCTGGAACAAAGACTGAAGGGTATGATTTGTGAATCCAACATGAATTTTTACGGATGGACATCACCAAGCATCACTAACACCGCATTTAAGGACGGTGCTGTCACAACAAAAACTTTCCACCCACGCCGAAGCTTTGGAGATGGAAATGAGATTGCATGAGACCCCAATACAAGACCCTTGTCTGGGAGTCCAACAAATCCACCTACAATTGCAAAATCTATGTCTGGAGATGCAGAGTTTGAAATAGGATAGGACACCTCGACAAGAGGCGTGCGAGGAGGTATGGTGCATAAAATGCAAAGGCCAGGGGCATGACAAGGACCATTTTCCAGTGTTCGCAAATTACTTGGCAAGAGGAGGGCCGATGCCGCTAAGACTTGAGGCACAAGCAGGATCAAGCACGGTGCCTGCACTATGGTGCGCGATCAGTCAGATAGGAGGAAAACACACTACAGATAATTGCCATCTATTGCAGAAGTATATGCAGACGTCCCAAAAATTGTTTTGTAATTTCTGCAGGTCGGTAGGCCATGATGAATGCACTTGCAGAAGCTATGAACTAATGATGGATTGGACTCCTGCCTAGAGAGTGCAGACCGAAATGCGATCCCTCAACCCAAATACAGGAATGGTGCACGCTGGATTTCAAGGGCGCGGATGAGGTCAAGGTGGAATGGGACTAGGAAGGGGCCGCAAACAGCTAATTTGTTACAATTGCGGAGGGCCAGGGCACTATGCCCGTGATTGTACAAACCTGACAAGGACATCATGTTTGTACTATACTCAGTTTGATTATGAGGCAGAAGACCACCCTACATTGATAGCAAGGCTGCGCGTATAAGTGGTACTCCAGCCTTCTCCGACTCAGAATTTGCAGATGATGAGGTCTGAACCGCGCGAAGAAGACCCGAATGTAAACATGATGCTCAGGAGCGGTATGACCACTGGCAATGATAAAGGTAAGCAGTCAAAATAAAGTGTGTGGGTTCACAAAGCTCCTACAAAGGAACCCGAATTTGATTTAGAACGTGCGAAGGAGACATTCATGGAAGCTAAGAAGAGCTTCACGGAGGCCTCCACTTCATGTAGTAAGGATCAACTAGAACCAAGGATAGATCCTTCAATTCTCACTACCTTTCGGGAGACATGCATGAAACTATTACGCTATAGTAAGGTAGTAAAAGGACTGCAGGAACTTATCACTAGGTGTGTGGGGTTAGGAGAAGGTCTGAAAAATTGGAAAGCATGCATTGCGCATAGGAAGGGAAATGAGGTTGACTGTGCAAATCAGCGAGTATGAAATGGATCAGGTAATCCTGGATCTTGGATCGGACGTGAATGTACTTCCGAAACAAACATGGGAACACATGGGCAGACCTGCGCTACAATGGTCTCCTATTTAGTTGTGAATGGCGAACCAAAAGAAGATCTTACCCATGGGAATATTGCAAGGGGTAATGGTGGGTATTGAAGGTGTGAGCACGCAGGCCATCGATATGAAAGGAGTCATAAACCTGAAGAAGCGCAAAATGATTTTTGAGGAAAAGTCACTATGCGTAGTAGTACCACTAGATCCAGCCGAAGGAGCACGATACACTAAATGGTGCGTGACGATGATAGTGATGACGATCTCGATTGCATCTACAAGATAACTGCGCAAGAACGGGATTGGGTGAATCTGACTGCAGATGGAAGGATTTAGTGGGAGCACGAAAGCTCCTGCACTTCATATTCAAATGAAGAAGTAGAGCGGTGGCAGAATCGGCTGCACGAAGTAACAATGCTTAATTGCAACATGATGGTTAGATCACTGTGCTACGTGACAATAGAGGCAAGGGATCTTCCTACGTATGACGGGTTGACAGTGGTGGATGAATTCCTAAACAGATTTGGAAGCATAGTACTAGAATAACAATGGTTCGATGCTCTGAAATGGGCACTACGCCCGACACCTACAAGGTGGTGGGGTACACATCAGGGAATTTTTGAGGACTGGTGTGGATGCAAAAGGATGATGCGCCTACGATTTGGGAAACCGTAGATATGGCTAGTAGACAAATATGATGGACAGGATGATCCATGTACACATCTCACGAAATGGACCAAGGTCTATGGGGAAGAGCCACAGCCTGAAAGGGTACACTTATTCTATCATACCCTGGATGTCATACCCATGAATTGGTATACTGAGATGGAGCTCCGCCATGGTATGAGCGAATGGGATGTCTTGCACGAGGGATTTCTGTTAACTTTCACGTTTGAATATCATTGGTCAGATACTGTTGACAATGCACTACAGGCAGTGAAAGTGGCTATCTTCAAAATACCCCATGAGCCAATGGAAGTACTTCAGCCAGAATGGGCGACACAGCTGAGCTGCGCGCTAGAGTGTTACAATGTAAATTTTGATGAGTATGATGAGGACCCATGAAATATTAACATTTCAGAAATGGAAGGCTGTCACGAGATTCGAAGACCATCACTTGAAGACCCCGACATCACCGCGCCACTAAAAACAAAGCAAACACATATTTCATTAAATTTGGAATTAAATAGTGGATTTGGAATTTCGAAATAACCAAAAAAATAAATTCTTGTGATGTCCTTGTAATAAAAATTTTCCAACTTTAATGAAATATGTGTGCTGCAGGTAAACATTGGAATGGAGGCGGCACTGAAGTACACAACGCTTGGGGACTATTGTTACAATGCCACGGTGGATAAGGTTGCTGAGTTACTCCACGAATACCAGGACTTGTTCCTGACCAAAATTACGGACTTAAAAGGGATCGTTGGCAACTTAGGGATGATGAAGATCACCCTGAAACCCGACGTGAATCCAGTTAAGAAGCGGCCTTACTGCTTGAATCTGAAATATAAAGAAAAGGTCTGCAAAGAATTAGACAAAATGTTCACAGCTAAAATTATTGAGCCAGTGGAAGAATCCGACTAGGTGAGTACTATGGTAGTATAGGAGAAAAAGCAGAAGGGTGAAATAAGGATATGCGTGGACCTCAGGAAGCTAAACAACGCCTGTGTACACAATCCATTCCCGACACCATTCACAGATCAAGCACTAGAGAATGTTGGCGGTCAGGAAGCCTACTCATTCACGGATGGGTTCTCAGGGTACCATCAGATCAAGATCACGCCAGAAGACAGGAGAAAAATGACCTTTGCAACAGAATGGGGCTGCTTTCAGTACACCGTTATGTCGTTTGGACTGAAGAATGCACCAACCATCTTTTCGCACATCGTTGTGGCTGTGTTCAAAGAATACATCCACAAGTTCTTGGAGGTCTATCTGGATGATTGGACTGTCTTTGGACTAATTAAGCACCATGTAGCAAGCTTACGCTTGATGTTGGATACTTGCCGCCGACACCAGATTACGCTGAACCTTAAGAAGTGCACATTCCTCATTCCCTTTGGAAATTTGTTGGGACATGTGATCTGCAAACAAGGATTGATGGTGGACCCTCCGAAGATTGTCATTATTCTAAATTTGGAAGCACCACGAAGTGTTAAACAACTGCGCGCTACCTTGGGACACACCGTATACTATAAGAAGTTCATCAAAATTTATGCCAAAATAATAGTGCCAATGGAAAAGCTATTGAAAAAGGATGTTACATATTGTTGGAATGACGATTGCATGAATATTTTGGATGTCTTGAAGGGGAAACTGGCCTCTGCTCCAATCCTGGTCTTCCCAAAATGGGATGTGGAATTTCATGTACATGTTGATGCGTTGTGTTTTGCGCTGGGAGCAGTACTCACACAGGAGGGCGCGGAGGGCGTGGATCACTCGATCGTGTTTGCAAGTTGGAGATTTTCCAACGCAGAAAAGAACTATTCCACCACCGAGCGCAAGGGGTTAGCAATGGTGTACGTGCTCCAAAAATTCCGACACTATTTATTAGAGGACATTTCAAGATGTATACTGACCATTCCGCGTTGAAATACCGGGTGAATAATCCTGTGTTGGGGGGGCACATATGCAGATGGCTCTTACTGTTCCAAGAATATGATTTTGAGGTCATAGTCAAGTAGGGACGCCTGAACGCAGGACCAGATCATTTGTCACGAATTGGGACGAGCGAGGAACCAACAAATTTGGATGAGGGACTACCTGATGTGCAACTCTTTGCAGTGCGCGTCGCGGACGGACACTTCGAGGATATAATTGATTTTATAACAATGGGACTACGCCAAAGGAATACTCAGTCCAACAGAAAAAGGAATTGGTGGTGCGTGCAGTGGAATTTTCTGTCATCGCGGGGAACCTATACAAAATGGGCAATGACGAGATATTGCGAAGATACGTACCTGAATTTGAATGAGGTAAAATCCTCGCGAAAGCACATGGGGGCGATGCAGGAGGACACTATGTAGGATTCGCAACTACACAAAAGATTCTTCGCGTAGGGTTATGGTGGACAACCCTGCACAAGGATTCGAAAGCACACTGTAAGGCCTGCGATATATGTCAAAGGACTGGAAAATCATCACGGAGGGACGAGATGCCATTAAATCCACAAATGAAACTGCAGCCATTTGAAAAATGGTAATCGACTTTGTGGGACTGATAAAACCTCAAGGAAAGACAGGCGTGCACTACATCATCACCGCGACAGAGTACCTGACACAATGGGCGGAAGCGCATCTGGTCAAAGACCGCATGGCCACTACGGTTGCGAAGTTTTTGTTTGAAAACGTGTTGACCCAATTTGGCTGTCCGAAAATCTTAATGAGTGATCGCAGAACACATTTCCTAAATGAAACCATCAGCGTGCTCACAGAAGGGTTCCAGGTGTATCATTAGAAAAGTACACCGTACCACCCACAAGCTAATGGGACCGTAGAGGCATTCAGCAAAACACTGGAGACTGTGCTGACCAAAGTGTGCAACGCGTAGCGAAATGACTGGGACCTATGCATACCTACCGTACTATGGGCTTACAGGACAATGTGCAAGAAATTGATGGGACATACACCTTTCCAGTTAGTCTATGGCACGGAAGCTGTCATTCTGATGGAATACATCATACCTAGTCTGCGAATAGAAGTGCTCACAGGAATGAAAAACCGTGAAGCCCTGGAAGAAAGGCTCGCGCAATTAGAAGAACTCGAGGAAGAACGGTTTCTAGCTGGATTTCATCAGCAGGTACAAAAGCAGCATGAAAAGGCCTGGCATGACCGCCATATCAAGTTGCACACCTTCAAGGTAAACGACTTAGTGCTACTGTATGACAGTAAGTTTGAAAAAATCCCAGGAAAATTAAGAACGAATTGGATGGGACCATATGTAGTTAAGGGGGTCACAGAGGGAGGCGCGGTCTAGTTAGTCAAACTAAATGGAGAACCCTTCCCAGGAAAAGTAAACGACAATTGCCTGAAGCCCTACACGGGTGGGACGGCTATCTGACTAACCGACCAAAGCACAATCTTCGCAACCCAAGGAGCTAGACAAGGGCGCAGAACTATAAACATATGTAGCAGACATCAGTTCAGAGGTAAGGACACAATTCAGACACAAAGGGTTTAGAAGCAAGAATGCAGCAGGTTCAATAGGTAGCAGCGCAGTGCGCTGCAGACATTCAGGTTGTTCGGGACCAGTTGGAGGGAATCCGCGCTGACAGAGTGACACGAGGGCGAGTCACGATGTTTGTGTTGGGGGCCTATTGGGCATGGAATCCTCCTGCAGCATATTTTGGGGCTCAAAGCCCAAGTTTTGGTCAAATAATGTTGTAAGACTCTGCGAATTGTGGGTGCAGAGAGCGAAATGTACATGGATTCATAGGGTTGTCCGCCCTAAGTTTTGTAATGTAATGTAATGTCATGTTGGCCTACCCATGGTCCATGGACCATGGGATTGTATAAATAGAGCAAGGCTCTAAGTTGTAAAGATAATTGGAGATAGATGGAAAATGAAGGAAGTCTAGAAGATAGCGGATAGAGAAGAATTCTAAGTGTCTCGGGTCGTAGTAGTAGGAAGAGGCTCTAAAGCTGAGTGTGCAGAGGCCTAATAGAGTCCGCAACTGAGTGCGCAGACCCCTGCAGCTGATTGCACAGGGCAGAGTCGAGTCTGTAACCCAAGAAGAAGAATAATAAAGAGAAGTTTGATTCCAAATACTATGTACCTGCTTTTGTATTACTTTCTATGCATTTATATTGTTTTGTTTATCGCACACACTTATATGAATGTTGAACACTGTTAAGTATAATTGGGCTTATATAGATAAGTTAAGTAATTGGATAATGTCAGGGTAATGGTAAGGAACTTGGGTAATAACGCGGATCGCGCCTCGAACAGGGCTGCGCGAAGGCAAGGTCGCAGGTTGTGGGGTACTAATAGGTGCGTGTAGCGACTTGCGCACAAGGTCAAAACATGGACCACTAAAAAGCATCAGACATCTCTAGGGTGCGAAAACCTGGTTCTAGCACCCTCCCATACTACTTCGGGTGAGACCTCAGTCCGCGCTCTGCAGACTGTTGCCGAAAAGGCCAGTAGTACTGGGATTTGTTTGGCTAAATCATCTTTGAACCTAGATCAGGCCCCTAAAGCCAACACTATTTGGCACACGTGGTTTCCAGGAGTCATCTGTACTACACAATGGCAGGCACTAGACAGTTTAGCATGCCTCAGATTAGTTCATGATATATGGTGCCTATATATGGGTGGCATGCAAGGACTAGAGATGAGGACCAAAGGGATTCCATCAGTTTTCAAGACTATGCCACAACAAGTTTGCCTATGGGATGTAGGGATTCAATTGATTAATAGATCACTCGTGATGAGAGGATTTGTGGTAGAGAGTGATATAGTTCACTCTTAGGATGACACATGGAGGTTCACATAGGGTTTCATCATATGGGGAGGCATACATTCTCTATTGTTGCACAGGTTCGCAGTTAGAATTGGATGGGTAGGCCTTGGTGCCATGGAGATGACCAGGCAGGCTATGTATCACCTCTTTCAGTATTCCACCATCAAGTTCCAAGAGAGTAGGATACTGTCTGCGCATGATGGGGAGTATGACATAGTCAGAGTAGCGCAACGTCAACATGGTGGCACCACTCTCGGAATAGCAGGGAACTGGGGCATCACAACTCTTCAAAGCTCAATAACCTTTAGGGATGTGTCGAATACTGCAGGGGGAGATCATACAAATCTTACATTGGGATTTAGCAAGTCACTGATGGAGCAAGGGACTTCTGCTACTTGCATCGGGTAGGATAGTGAGTGGAGCAAGGGGAGCTTCATGTTGGACAAGATGGCCTGCGATCTTGGTATTGAAGGATTCTTTCATATTAGGACAGTGTTGGGGTTAGGGACGATTCAGTGGCACATCTGGGACCATAGCACATGTTTCAGTGAAAGTAGGGAGAAACAGTTAGAGATGATGCTTGTTCAGGCATTGCTTGAGGACAAGCAATTTTTGGAGCATTGAAAGAACTTGTCGGATGAGGACGCCACCTAGGAGGGTGAGCACATATTGGAGCACCCATCTTTGAGGTTGGTTGAGGGCAAGCAACATTTGGGAGGGGAGGACTATCATGTCCCTTCTCAAACACATTTGTAACAGGGTACTGCTACACAATTTTGGCTAAGGAAGAGAACCCATCATTTTCGACTTAGGGACTTAGGAGGCAGTTCATTTGGTTGCTAGTGGAATGTGGGGGCCACCCACATGGGCATTCGAATTGGACCATTCAAATAGCTTGGAGGGAAAGTCTAATATGTGGATGGAGGGATCCATGTGAGGCAAGGGAGGCCCAAGGAGTTATAAGGAGGGAGAAACTCTCATTTTGGGATTCATTCATACATCTTGCAAACAAAATCACTTGATTGTTCACTTTGTTGTTTAGCTGAGTCAACTGGTTGTTTAGCCACGAATCTCTCAAGTGGGAGATTCAACCTCTACTTCAGGGGACCATCCATGCCCGCCCTAGAGAGGCAGTTCTACAAGGATTTCAGGAGTTCTGGGGAAGTGACATAGCACCACCAACTAGTGTAGAGTAAGGAATGTGTATTTCTGGGCAACTAGGAAACACACAGAGGGAGATTGAGGAAAGAAGAGATCTGATTTCTTGTCCGAGGGTTGGGGAGCTGAGGTAGCAACATTAGACTAGCGTTCTTGCTAGGTTTTATAGCTAGTTGAGTCAACCTTCTAGCAATTCGAACTGCTGGGCTGGGGACAGCATAGAGGCCACACAACAAATTTTTGTGGTACTTGGGAGCAGCTGAGTTGGGCCAAGAGATCATTCGGGGTGTTAGGGATTGGATAGAATGGGTGAACTAAGCATTTTGGAGAAGTTTTTAGGTGGATTTATAGGCATTTTCCAGCAAGTCTAAATTGGCAGCTAAAGCTAAGGTGAGGCTCCAAGGGGGTCGAAAATCAGAAGTCTAAACCATCCAAAATCCTTTCTGGGTTTTTTCTAGGTTTTTTACAAGGATCCAAAATTTAAATTTTCATAATTTTCTGAGCACTGGAGATGGGGTTTTATGTCAAATCTTTGCAGCATACACTGTAGAATTACTAGGGATTAAATAGTGCCTTTGGGGGTCGATTTTGGGAAATCCAAATTGGGTCAAACCATTTTTGGGTTTTTTGTGGGTTTTGGCCAAGGAGTCTGGTAGCACTGTTAGGTTACCTTGGCCAATTGGACAGAGGGAGATGGGGCTGGTAGCAATATTAGGTTACCTTGGCCCATTGGACAAAGGGAGACAAAGCTAACTAGTCAGATTGTATGTATTGACCAGGATATCAAGATGAGACGTCTTGAGTTGCACAAAGTGCAACACCAACATGATGGGGTTGTTCTATGGGAGGGAGTTTGTGCGTTTGAACCCTCTTGGGTTGGCTGGCGAGAGATTCTAAGCTAGTACCCAGTGGAGTGGACTATGGAGATGGTAGTGGACCCAGGTGGTGCTCAACAAGAGTTTCCAGGCACTGGGGATGCTAGAAGCCCTGAATGGCATTGGGATTCGGGAGGGACCACCTATCATTTCCCATGTATTCCGATTGAATACAACTGGGATGGTGCAGTTGACCTAGCAGTTGAGCATGCACATTCACTAGGGGAGTCTTGGTCAGCACTAGTGGCCGACCAGTTTATGGATAGACTCTTTTGGTTTTCTTGGTATGGAATTTGTACACGGAATCACTAGATGATCAACATACTTTGGAAGGAGTTTGTTGGAGGAGGTAGCATTGGCAAGCCACCAAACGGTTCCTTGCATGGAACTGGGGGATCTTCACTTTTATTCATCGCACAGAGGATGCAGAGGAGCGGAGCAGTGGTGGCATCATTGCTGACACATAGGGAGAGTCACTTCTCGGATCCCTCGGGAGGGATTTGGAGGGAAGATCCATTCATCGGTGGGGATAATGATGCGATGGTGGAGGTGATGATATTGATCGGGTGTGGCCTGACATGTAGAGACATAGCTATAGGCCATCATATCCAGGGATGTGTGGGAGCATCTAGCGTTGAGCAATGGTCTACAGGTGGGCATGGAGATGCATGGTGGTGTCCTATAGTGTGTTGGAATGCATTGTGGAGTGGGAGTGCCTCACATCGTAGTGAGTACATGCAGGGAGTGACAGGTGCAGTGAAACAGGTAGGAAGCAAGACGGTACAAGATGGTATAGCTGCAGCCAAGGGTATCCAGCATTGTATAGGGGTAGGCTGCGATGTACAGTTGCATGTCCAGGAGTACTGGGATGATCGGTGGTATGCAAAGGCATATGGTGCTGCACAACGATGTCTTGGAGTGTTGCCTCTAGGGACACCCATGGGTGGAGATACCGGGCATACCTTTGGGTGTAGTTCACCCAGGATCGATTGGGACACAAATAAGCGCTACTTGATGGTATCCACGGGGACTCACACTCCTAACCCTCTTCTACGTCACTTATAGGAACGAACGATCTGGTTGTTGTCCTTTGACACTCTGGGCACGAGCAGCAGGGGACGAGGAGCTCACCCAAGATATTTGGATGACACTTGGTGCGATAGAGGGGAGACTTCTCAGCGAGGGCATCAAGTCGGTGTGTGAGTTGACAACCACATGTTGAGGGATGAGGTGATCACCAATAGGGATGGCATATCATTCATCACTGATGCTATGCCGGGGGAGCTGGTCACAGGGGATACATGTTTCACTCTTTCAACAGGGCATGTTTGGACCATGCATGAGCAGAGGATACTATGTATGGATGAGATAGTTGTCCAGTATGTATCTAGGTTCCTAACATTGTATTGACACATTCTCCAAGGGGTGGGTATTCGAACCAGTGGTGATCGTTAGCAGGATGAGGATGGATCCGCATACACTGAGTCAATTGTGCGTATTAGATACACATATATTGGTTGCATTCACGGGGTAGCTATTTGGCACATGTGGTTTCCAGCAGTCATCAATACTACACAATGGTAGGCACTGGACAGTTTAGCATGCCTCAGATTATTTCATGATGTACAAAGCCTATATATGGGTGGCATGCAAGGACTAGAGATGAGGGCCAAAGGGATTCCATCAGTTGTCAGAGCTATGCCACAACAGGTTTGCCTATGGGATGTAGGGATTCATTTGATCGATAGATCACTCATGATGAGTGGATTCGTGGGAGAGAGTGATATAGTTCGCTCTTGGGATGACACATGGGGTTCACAGAGGGTTTCATCATATCGGGAGGCATATATTCTCTATTGTTGCCCAAGTTCGTAGTTATATTTGGATGGGTAGGCCTTGGTGTCATTGATATGCTTAGGTAGGATGTGTCTCTCCTCTTTCTGTATTCCACCATCAAGTTCCAGGAGAGTAGGATATTGTTTGCGCATGATGGGGAGTATGATATAGTTAGAGTAGCGCAGCGTCAACATGGTGGCACCACTCTTGGACTAGGAGGGAACTGGGGCATCACAACTCTTCACAGCTCAATAACCTTTAGGGATGTGATGGCTACTACAGGGGGAGATCATAAAGATCTTGCATTGGGCTTTAGCGAGTCACTGATGGAGCAAGGGACTTTTGGTACTTGCACTGGGTAGGTTAGTGAGTGGAGTGAGGGGAGCTTCATGTTGGACAAGATGGCTTGGGATCCTGGTATTGAAGGATTATTTCATATTAGTATAGTGTTGAGGTTAGGGATGATTCAGTGGCACATCTGGGACCCTAGCACATGTTGCAGTGACAGTGGGTAGCAACAGTTAGAGAGGATGTTTTTTCAGGCATTTCTTGAGGACAAGAGATTTTTGGAGCATTGGAAGAACTTGTCGAATGAGGATGCCACCTAGGAGGGTGAGCACATATTGGAGCACCCATCTCTAAGGTTGCTTGAGGGCAAGCAACATTTGGGAGGGGAGGACTGTCATGTCCCTTCTCAAACACATTTGTAACAGTGTTCTGCTACACAATTTTTCACAATTTTGGCTAAGAGAACCCATCATTTTCGACTTAGGGACTTAGGAGGCAATTCACTTGGTTGCTAGTGGAATGTGGGGGCCAGCCACATGGGAATTCGAATTGGCCCATTCAAATAGCTTGGGGTGTTGTTGGGAAAAGTATCCAATACGGAATGACCCTATCCCACTCTAAGGGTGATAGTACCTCAGCAACAATCAAAGCAAAGCTATTCGAGATTACTTCTTTATGAGATGTAAGAGAGGGGAGAAAGAGATCCACTAACCGTTGTCTTCCGCTAATGATTGATCCAATCTTCTCTCTTTGCTGCTTGCTCCCAGCTCCTTGCTCTTTCACTGGCCTAGCTACACCAAGATCCTGCAAAATCACAAGAGAGGGAAACTACAAGAAGCATACATTCATAATTGATTCAAGGATTAGAATAAATCAAATATACAAGTATCAATAAGCCATTGAGACACATGCATATAGAAGAACCTCAAATGCTTTATTAATGGAAGAAGTAAAGTTCTGAGAGTGTTACAACCATAAGAGGCCCAATCCAGCAACACCTCCCAGCAGAAAGAAATCTCCTCTTCACCTCCTTCAAGCAAATCACCCAATAGTTCTATACTCAAACCAACAGCACTTCCTTACATTCACAAGATTCCAGCCTCCCTAGACCTCATGAGAGAGCTCTATATATAGGAGTTTTGGAGAAAGGATGAGTCAGCTTGAGGCTGGCATGAAGCTGACTAGTGTCCTCTCCCACTTCAGTTATTCTTCAGTTCTTGAGTCCACTTGGAGGTTCTTACTTCCACTTGGAGATCTAGATCCTCTTACTCATCACAAGGCGAATTCCCTGATCCAAGTGTCATTTTGGAAGCTTCCTGGGCATTGACACATTGAGGAATGACTGTGCCACTTGGCCAATCTCGCCCAGCGCAGGTAGCCTTCATTAGAGTTGACATTCAGCGCAGGTACAGAGTGGAGCAGTTGACATTCAGCGCAGATGCTCAGTGGAGCAGTTGACATGATCCAGAATTAGCTTGTTTTTGAGTGTTTTCAGGTGGAGAACTGATATTTAGTGCTGTGGTTTGCTGACCTTGTTCCTCTAGGGGCAGGAACAACATGTTTAGGGACTTTGGATCCCTTAGATTATTGACATTTCATGCTTCATGCTGTAAGGCACAAAAATGTCTATAACAGTTGCCCCCTAAAGTATGAGGTCGTTTATCGGGTGAAATGCTTTATCAGGAGGATCCGAAGTTCATTCAATCGCTGAGAGGTGACCTGTAATAAAATACAATACAATACATTATGATTCATTCTGCTTTCATGATCTAGCTGAGGCGGGCATTCCCATGCTCAGCTTTATAAATTCATTTTGGTACATAGAACAGACGATCGTCTGATGGTAGACTGATAATTCTCTGCTGAAATTATCATCCTTTGAGTAGGATGATCATCTGCTGCAATGATGTACATGTCAAATGTCTTTATTTTTTCCTGAATATATATCGCAGCCCGGATGGATGAAACTAGATCCGGGGTCTTCAAACTCGTTCGATCTTCACTCTAAGTACAAGTCGATCCATGTGAGAATTGCGCTGAAGTCGAACATGGAAAGACATCGCTTGATTACCAGTCAATAATGTAAACCGTTAACAAGCGCGAGAGGAATCACCGATAATGATAATGACCCTCAAGGTACTGCAGTACAATTCACGTGGTGTGAATAAAGGACTTGGTGTCGAACACCACGCAAAATCTTTCGGTCGAAGGTCATTGATGTATACCTATCGCCGGAAGTGAGAAACTTGCCATTGAGGCATGCAAGCTTCAAAGTACTGAGGGGTTTGTTCCTAGATCAACTTCTTGGATAATGAGCTGAAGTCGACAAGAAGCGATCCGTCAAAGGAGGGCCTTAATGAATCCCACATCAGTGACACGGAACGGAGCTAATGATTTTAGTGGAGGTGAAAACAATCTGTGAAATATGATTCAAGGTGGCGATCATGGATGGATGAAGGATAATGTATGGCAGTGGATGGGACACGGTTGACTCTTTCTGAACAACATCTCTTGAACATATAACGACACTGATGTGATGGATCGGTAGCATTACCCCAAATGTGGATGGCTTGGCGAAGACCATGGTGATGAGACCGGTGAATGAAACAACCCAACCCGATGTGATACGGAGGACAAAGTGTCATGTTCAAGAGCGACTTGCTACCATTAAAGCTTTGAGGTTCTCCCAATTTTTCCCCAGTCATTTCTGACCAGTACCTCTTTATTTTTGTCAAGCTTGAGGAGGATAACATATGCTTGTTCTATAACCTGCCCTTCGGGCAAGCCCATCGCTATGTTTTAACGAGCCTAGCGATAGGGAAACTCGTTCTCGTCTAAAGACAAGTTTGTCGCTATTTAATCATTTTAACGAGTCTAACGACAAGGAAAACTCGGTCCTTTTCATTTTTAGAGAGTCTGAAAAGGTACAGAAAGTTAACTCCAAAATTCCTTTTTCGTCATCTAATCCCTTAAGTCCGAAAAAGTATAAAACAATACAGAAGGGATGAGTTTTCGATAATTTTAACGAGCCGAATAAAACAAGCGCTCGATCTTTTTGTGTAATAATCCCTCAGGTCCAAAAAGATTAAAATCTAGAGGAGGGATAGCTCTTCCGGTCACTTTAACGAGCTGGAAGGCCAAAACTTGGCAAAATTTTCATATTTTACGAGTCAGGAGAAAAGAGCTCAAAGAAGACTCGTCTTTTGAGGAACGAGTGATAAACAGGGATAGCAGCAGATTCCAGGTACAGGTTGGAATTTTCCAATCACGGCAGTGTCACAAGGATGGCTAGGTGAAATCACTCTTCGCAGCTGTTCCTCAAAATGGGTAAACAATCATATCGAGGTGAACGATTGGCCAAATGAAATGGAGGTGGCAGGTGCAAAACACGACCGAGGCTTTTTATGGCTAATAAATTTACGATCACAATGGTTATTTACCGGTATGGGTTCATTTTTTAACGAGCTTGAATGCGCCAAAACACTGCTCAATCTTATGTTTATTTTTTAACGAGCATGAACTATGTACTAAAACTGCTCGGATCTCGCTTTTCTATTTTTTAACGAGCATAAATTCCGCGGTAAAACTGCTCGATATACCAGTCATAAGATAAGAAATGTCTCATGTGAGATAGCTATTTTTTATGGAGCTTTATCTCACGAAGCTATGCTCCTCATATCCTTTCTTTATGCAAGTTTGGAAACGGCTAATCCTACGAGTTTAAAGGGTTAGACCTACAGGTTTAAAGGGAGGACCTAAAAATTTAAAAAATAAATAGTCGTCCCTTGCTTGCATTCCAAAAGGTTGCATGCCCCCAGGTACAAGACAGAGTTTCAAGGTTACCCCTACTTCTTTCCGCCAAAACTTTCGTTTCACCGAGAGAGGCATACCTCTTTCTGGTTACCCAAAGATTGTTTTGTTAACACCATCAAACGAAAACATTTCCTCGGCACTGTCTACCGAAGTAGACAATGGTGAATGACCTTTGTCAAACAAGTAACCTTAACAAAAGAATCATGTTCTAGAACAACCCCTCTTCCATCCACGGACGGGGTATGGACTACTCATATTCTTTCGCGGAAATTCTACCTTATACCCAAGGTTTCCTCTGCCCGAAGCAGACCAGGATGCATGCCCCCTGGGTTCCAGTCCCATCTTTCCGAATCACTCGCACTCATCGGGAAGGAGGACTGGGGGTGGAGACATTTCTTGGGTGAATAGACCATTGAGGGTTGGTATGTGACTATTTGCGATGGGTGATCCCGGAAATGAAAGTTGGTCTACGAGCTTGACCATTCTTCCTTCGTGTGGAAAACACATTACTCTAAAGAGTGAGGAGACTATAGCTCCCATGCAATATATATAGTCTCGTCCAAGGAGTAGGTTATAATCCAAGGGTCCTTGAACAACCATCACGTTCATTTGAACGGTCTTCCCTTTCAATGTAACAGGTACATTGGGGAGGATCCCTAATGGTTGACTGGTTCCTTTGTCAAAACCCGAGAGATTTCATATCTCAGGTAAAAGCTCCGGGGAACCCAGTGCTTTCCAAGCAATAGAGGAAAGGATACTCACAGATGCCCCTTCATCAATGATAGTTCCAGCCATTACCATTCTGTAGATTTGGACGATGATTCTGAATGGTACACTGGCCGACAACCGGGGTCTGCCTAGTTGGTTCCAATCAAAGGACACAACCAGGTTGCTTGGCGGTGGGACCGAATATACGGCCGGATATGACCCTGACGATGTTCCTTCCTGCGATAAAGGAATGGGCACATTGCCCTGATGCTCATCAGAGTCTGTGTTGATGAAAAGAATCTGGATGGTGTCATCCTTATTCTCTTCAGTGAGGGTGTCATTTGAAGATGAATCTTCAGTGACGGTGTCATTTGAGGATGAAACCTCTGAAGGAAGAACCGGGTCAACTGCCGTATCGACCTTTAGAATTTCGTCTGGTCTGGATTCAGTAGGTTCATTTTCAATGACTGACGCTTCAGCTGACCACTTGAGTGGGCCAGCTGTATTTTCAACCAACGAAGGACTTGGCACGAGTTTTTTGTATCCAGGAGGAAGTCTCAACGGTGAAACCGAACGATCTTCCAAAACTCTCTTCGCTTCGTCTAAGAAGGGACAACGGTGGATGGCGTGATCGCCTTTACACAGTTTGCAGGGGGATCTTGCTCCCCCTCTTTGTCTTGAACCTTCACTTTCGCTGGTTGACGGTAAGCATTCAACATGGCTATCAGAGGTTGATGCTCCCGAATTGTGCAAACGAGGTGACCAGTCCCTTAGTATCCGGGGAATACAGGGACAATCTCTATGGAAGTGGTCTCCTCTACATATGACACATGGCGATTTAGGCCCGGTCTGTGCTGTGTGTGGATTTTTGTCAGATGTCTTTTGCTTGCCCCCAGTCGCCTTAGGCTCCTTCTTCTTCTTCTCCTTCTTCTTCTTCTCCTTCTTCTCCATGGGAGCTTGGCTTTTGCCGGCTCTACCTTGCGAAGATGAAGGATTGGAGGAAGAGTTATAGGAAGTAGAAGGCTGGTGGGCAGCTCTAGACTGATATAACTGTTGACTCGACTGTTCAGGAACCATGGTGTTCTGAACTACATTGGTTGAGAATAGCCAAATTGGCAGGCCAATTGTCAGTCCTGGAAGCGACAATGTGGCCATGTGGGGCGCACCAACTTCTCCCCAAGAGGAGAAAGGACTAGGATTTCCATCCTGTGGAATCCCTTGGTTGGGGCATTCCATGTTCTCAACCTAAAGATCAACGTAGGAATAGGAGGTGATTATGTTCCGTTTAAAATAAATTTTATAACAACGCTTTAGACACAACTTGCTTTTTCACTTTTAAAGAGTCGAGAAAAAGCTAAAGATGACTCTAGTCTCCTTCGATGTTTTAACGAGCCCGAAGTGACAAATGCTCGGATGG
The DNA here is from genome assembly GCA_031772625.1 of Pinus tabuliformis. Lineage (NCBI taxonomy): Eukaryota > Viridiplantae > Streptophyta > Pinopsida > Pinales > Pinaceae > Pinus > Pinus tabuliformis. The sequence goes on along the minus strand of CM062809.1, from coordinate 31,373,250 downwards.
ACTTTTTCAGTTATAGAGTTTGAAAAAGGCCAAAAGAAACTGCTCTGGAGTTCTAGGCAGAGGGTGTGCCAAACTTTTCGCAAAACCACAGAATACGTTTTACGGTACGAGTGGTCGATCTTCGTGAATGCTGTGTTCACTGCATTGCGATCAGTAGGGCGGCCGACACGGTTTCCTATGGATAAAGGCTTTGTTCCTATAGGGGTCTCCCAATATATACGCGACGGTACGTGGGAGCACAAGTCCGTATTGATACTTATCGCTTCACCGTGGAGGAATCACCCAACCACTCAACGCTAAGATATCACGTTTAACGACGCCGGAACACGTCTCTAGCTTAGACCTCTATGTGTTTGCGTTATGTTTCAATGCGTTGTTATGTAAATTCAATTTATTTTAAGGTTGATATTGTTTAGCAGTTTGCCTTTATGGATCACCACGAGATGTATAGTAACACTCCTAAATGCAGTCTAAGATGATAAGCAAGCTTTTCAATCTTTCAACTTTGAAAATCTTAACTACTGAGGGAAAAGAAAGACATCTTTTCACACAGATCATAGAGCACACACTAATGCATTTTTTCCTAAATCAACATGCAAACTGTCATAATGTACATGCACAATGCAGGTATTTCTTTTCTCTTTCTTAATGTTTGTGCGATACAAAAAGAAAGCTGTTGTATAACTTTGAATTCAATTTCAAGTGAAAGCAAACAAGCTTGTCCAAAATCAAAAGACACCTTAAGATTTACTTGTTTCGACACTAGAAATATATAAATTCAAACCATATGACGAAAGCAAAAGCTCAATCAGCTATGAACAGCAAACAAACTAACTCTTAAGATCAAAACGACACTTATCACAGGTCTAGATCTAAGAGGCCACAACAAGACTAGTTCATTTTCGTTATGGGAAACTGCAAATGATATAATAAATACACAAAGAACAAATACAGTTTCTTTATACAACCGAGGCGGAATAGTGACAAGGAAAGTTGGTTTCAGATAGGTATATTGACTGGTAACAGGCTGCAAAAACAAGGGTGAAAACAGGGCAAGAAACAGCAGGAAACCCCAGTAGCACAAGGCAAGACTGGTTCAGCGCAGGTAGTACACTGTCAGTTTGACATTCAGCGCAGGTAGCCCCTTCGGGAACTGCGCTGAAATGCAGACAGCCTTCACACAGCCTGCACTGAAGAACGAAACTTTCGTTTCTCTTGGTTTCCGGGTCACAGATTGCTCAAAAATTCACAGTTTTTGGCCAAATCAGAAGCTATCAGTCAAGTACACACTAAGGGATGAAAAGGAGGATGAAAAGCTATCACTAAGAGCTATTTAGAGTCCTTGTGGATCAGCTCTTCAAATCATAAACTTGCCCAGAAACTGAGCTAGAGTAGCTGCCCTCTACTTTGCATTTGAAAGATCCAAATGCAGTTCGATTCGGTACTCCCTGTGTTTATGAAATGAATAGCAAAAACACAAAAAACCAACAAGATACGATCCCCAGTGGAGTCGCCAATTTGTTGTTGGGAAAAGTATCCAATACGGAATGACCCTATCCCACTCTAAGGGTGATAGTACCTTAGCAACAATCAAAGCAAAGCTATTCGAGATTACTTCTTTATGAGATGTAAGAGAGGGGAGAAAGAGATCCACTAACCGTTGTCTTCCGCTAATGATTGATCCAATCTTCTCTCTTTGCTGCTTGCTCCCAGCTCCTTGCTCTTTCACTGGCCTAGCTACACCAAGATCCTGCAAAATCACAAGAGAGGGAAACTACAAGAAGCATACATTCATAATTGATTCAAGGATTAGAATAAATCAAATATACAAGTATCAATAAGCCATTGAGACACATGCATATAGAAGAACCTCAAATGCTTTATTAATGGAAGAAGTAAAGTTCTGAGAGTGTTACAACCATAAGAGGCCCAATCCAGCAACACCTCCCAGTAGAAAGAAATCTCCTCTTCACCTCCTTCAAGCAAATCACCCAATAGTTCTATACTCAAACCAACAACACTTCCTTACATTCACAAGATTCCAGCCTCCCTAGACCTCATGAGAGAGCTCTATATATAGGAGTTTTGGAGAAAGGATGAGTCAGCTTGAGGCTGGCATGAAGCTGACTAGTGTCCTCTCCCACTTCAGTTATTCTTCAGTTCTTGAGTCCACTTGGAGGTTCTTGCTTCCACTTGGAGATCTAGATCCTCTTACTCATCACAAGGCGAATTCCCTGATCCAAGTGTCATTTTGGAAGCTTCCTGGGCATTGACACATTGAGGAATGACTGTGCCACTTGGCCAATCTCGCCCAGCGCAGGTAGCCTTCATTAGAGTTGACATTCAGCGCAGGTACAGAGTGGAGCAGTTGACATTCAGCGCAGATGCTCAGTGGAGCAGTTGACATGATCCAGAATTAGCTTGTTTTTGAGTGTTTTCAGGTGGAGAACTGATATTTAGTGCTGTGGTTTGCTGACCTTGTTCCTCTAGGGGCATGAACAACATGTTTAGGGACTTTGGATCCCTTAGATTATTGACATTTCATGCTTCATGCTGTAAGGCACAAAAATGTCTATAACATGGGGGGAAATTCGAATAGGTGGATGGAGGGATCCACATGAGGCAAGGGAGTTCCAAGGAGTTATAAGGAGGGAGAACCTCTCATTTTGGGATTCATTCATACATCTTGCAAACAAAATCACTTGATTGTTCACTCTGTTGTTTAGCCGAGTCAACCGGTTGTTTAGCCACGAATCTCTCAATTGGGAGATTCGACCTCTACTTCGGGGGACCATCCGTGCCTGCCCTAGAGAGGAAATTCTACAAGGATTTCAAGAGTTTTGAGGAAGGGACATAGCACCACCAGCTAGTGCAGAGCAAGGAGTGTGTATTTCTAGGAAACCAGGAAACACGCAAAGGGAGATTGAGCCAAGAAGAGATCTAATTTCTTGTCCAGGGGTTGGAGAGCTGAGGTAGCAACATTAGATCAATGTTATTGCGGGGTTTTACAGCGATTTTAGCCAGCATTCTAGCAATTCGAACTGCTGGGTTGGGGGACAGCGTAGAGGCCACACAACATATTTTTGTGGTACTTGGGAGCAGCTGAGTTGGGCCAAGAGATCATCTGGGGTGTCACGGATTGGATATAATAGGTGAACTAAGCATTTTGGAGAAGTTTTCAGGTGGATTTATAGGCAGTTTCCAGCAAGTCGAAATTGGCAGCTAAAGCTAAGGTGAGGCTCCAAGGGGGTCGAAAATCAGAAGTCTAAACCATCCAAAATCCTTTCTGGGTTTTTCTAGGTTTTTGACAAGGATCCAAAATTTAAAGTTTCATAATTTTTTGAGCACCGGAGGTGGGGTTTTACGTCAAATCTTTGCATCATACACTATAGAATTACTAGGGATTAAATAGTGCCTTTGGGGGTCGATTTTGGGAAATCCAAATCGGGCCAAACCATTTCTGGGTTTTTGTGGGTTTTGGTCGAGGAGTCTGGGTTAAAAACATATAAATTTCTGGGTAGTCTCAATGCACCTTCCAGCCATTCTAACTTCAGTAGAGCAGTAGTTTCTGGGCAACGCAGTGCAAAATGGTGTAGCAACTGGGCAACCTTCAGCTCAGCCATTTTCCTACCTGGGTTTGGTCCTGCTTGTCCTTTCAGACAAGCCCAGGTGCACCATTCCATCATCTATTGTATTTGACTTGTAGAAATATAATAAAATGGCTCAGAAGTTCTCCATTTGCAACTTTTATATGGGTGTTTGCTGAATATTTCGTTTTTGTAATTTGTTGCATGTATTATTTTCTTGTTACTGCTTGTATTCCTATTAAGGATCATTACATTAACAGACATCTGATTTTTCAAATTTGATTCCACTAGATTTAAATGTAGGGTTTCAATCTCCAAGGTCTCCAGTTAGGTAGTCTTCTGGAATGTTGGTTGATTCACAACTTAATTTGGCACTCCAACTTTGATTTATTGAACATTTATCACTATATCCATTGATTTTCTGGTTATAAGCATGTATCACCATTTTCAAACTTTGTACATTTCCAATGGTTTATACAGACTACAGAGATGTGGTTTCCTAAGAAATGACCCATTATGTTGTAAAAGAGATGTACACGTACCAATTTCTAGTTCACATAGACTAGGTCTATTTTTAATTGTTAACATTATATTTACAAATTTCATAATCTCAACAAATATTCTTTTGATATAACCTTTCCAGTATAATACATGTTCACAAAAATGTTGTTTTTTACTAGTTTCATGGCTTAAATTCTTGTTCTTTTTCAGAAAATTTGTAAGTTAATTACATCCCATGGAACATGAAATGATGTATTTGTATTCACTTTATTTCTCCCATTTTTCTTCTAGGTGGTGTGGGAATATCTACAGGAATTTCGTTTGTGTGGTGAAAACTATGATGAGGTAGTTTTGAGTAGTTTCTTTCTAAGGAAAAAATGTTTCCAAAATGTGAGTTGGATAAGAAGGCCCAAACTCGTGGAATGGTGAGTTATTTTTCTTGTGAATCCCTTGGGACAATCTTCAATAAGTGAAACTTCTTGGTATCTATACATGCACTTTTTTCCTCTTGATGCGTTCAACTAGTCATGAAAGATTTGTAAACACTAGATTGGAATTAAATGCAATATGAAAGATTTGTAAACACTAGATTGGAATTAAATGAAATATGAAATATTTGTAAACACTATGTTGGAATTAAATGCAATAGTGAGTATATGATGAATGTGGATGGATATTCAAGGGGTTTATTTTATACAAAGCAAAGCAATTCAAGAAAATTACACAACAGTTTTGGAAATCTTGCGAATTTACAATGTTGGTGGGAAAGGGAATTCCTTTTAGAACCTAATTTAGTGAGAAATTATGACAATGTGAATCTCTTGGGACAATATTGAATAACTGGAACTTCTTTGAAAGCTTCAAGGCTGCACAAATTTGTCTCTTGACAACGTGGACACTCATTACTGAGCTGGAAATTGGTATTGAGGATTGACCCATATCCTTATTCATTGTTGAATTGTAGTTTTCTTCTGCTAAACCAACAAACTCATCATCACGACCTGGAATTTAGCTGAAAGATTGCAACAATTTTCTCCCACAAACTCAGACTTACGTTTCTTAGCAAACAACAAATCTTGTGGGATGTTTTCATCAACATTCTCAGTTTCACCAGATGGAGGGAAAGCATGGATACTTGAGTCCAGGGTTTGTTTTCATTGAAATGCATCATTATTATATGTTGGCCATTGCAAGAGGTACAAAAATAGAATATAAAAGTAAGAAATGATATCTTTAAAAGTCCACTCATCTATAAATTGTTCTTTGCTCTCATTTTCTATCAAACTTCTCATACAATATGAAACTTGCAATGGATTTCTGATAGGAACAGGGTTTGATGTGGCAATTAAGTTACTCACATATTTCTTTGTTTAGGAAAAAAGCTTGATATAGGATTAAGTTACTCACACTTTTCTCTGTCTAATGGACGAACAATTGAAAAAGGTTGAGATTTAATTTCTTCATCAAGACCTCGGTCAATATTTGTCACGAGAACAACATTACAACCCTCATCACATCCTATTTGATCACCATTGTTTCCATTATGAGTGCCTACAGTTTTCTAGGATATAAATTTAGAGGGAAAGACCACTTGCTCTTCCTCATGACATCTATAACTATTCTTCTCCTATCATATTCTTCTTGATCAACAATGTGTTCAAGCTCCTTTCTCTCAACATTGCTCTATACTAAGCGATCATTGCTAATATCTAAGGGTAAATTGACTACTATATCACCCCTTCCGTCCTCAGCTTGCATTGTTCTTATGAGACCAGAATTATCTTCCTTAAATACTTGTTCTTTACCTCCAATTACATCAAGAAATGCATCATCCAATCCAGGAAAGATAGGGATTTCTTCCAAACATACGAATTATGGCCTTGTATTTCCATGCAAAATTTGGTTATATCCACCAAGCTCCATATCCAAGCTTATTTTTCTTTCATGGCAGTCATGCCACTTTTCTTTTGATACAGAAGGGACAATAAGGACATTACTGTGATTCCCAACTCTATCACCAACTTGAAAAAGAGGAGCAACTTGACCTATGTTATGAAATTCCTTGTTTTTGGCATACCTTTCTTGAAGTATGTCATGGGCTCTATTATGGATATTGGCCAAGTTTTGTACAAAGGAAGAAGCATTTCCTTGCTTATTTTGTTGGTGGGATGTGCATTGTGGATGGAGTTAAGATAGCATTTGGAATCTCATAAGGGAAATGATGTTGGAAACCATAACCAACTGCAAATGGAGAGTGCCTTGTAGAGACATGTAATGATCCCACTATTTGTTTTGATGGTGGTAAATGCAAAGAGCATGGACCAAGGTTACGTTAACTAACTCAACCTTTGTATCACATTAATTGATAGCTTGAAAGTTTCCACAATGAATTTAAAGAATTTCATAAAGATATGAAGTCATGATTATAAATTATGGTCAATGATAAACCATAATAGCTCCAAACTTGTCAAAAGTAGTATGTTGCAAATTTAGGGGCGTCGATTTTCTCGTTACAAGGAATGCACATTTCCATCTTTGAAAATATGCAAACTACTAGAATGATACAATTATGCTTATTAGACTAAGTGTTAGGAAAATCATTGATGATATCCACAGATATTTTATTCCCAGGGCTTGCTAGGAACTTGAAAATACTAGCACACAACAATCTTTTGATTAGAAGTGTTTCTTTAGCTATATTGTGAACATCTCTGTATCTAATCTTCCACATGTTTCCTAACAAAAGGCTAAAAGAATTATCCTTGCAAAGAAACAAAATATACACACCCCAACATTCTCTCCATGTGATGAAGAGTGGACCTCTCTGAGAAAAAAGAGGTGATCTAGTCTAGTTAGGACACAATTGATTGAGCATGTACAATAAGCTATTCTAGATTGTGTAGTCTAGGAAGGGTTTTTAGTTGACCTTTGTGGTTGTTGGATGGAGTTCATGACAATACAAAAATATGGGTAATTTTAATATTGATCTATTCACTGTTGATATGATGCACTTATAAAATCTAAAATGGGAAGGAACTTAGTAGGTTTTCTAATGAGTAAATAAACCACTTTATTAGGGCTATTCTTACTAACCAAATGAAATTTCTGAATTTAGGAAGCCTTTTTAATTGATTTTGTTTGTGGATATTAGAATGGGAATTCAAGAATTGAATAGGATGATAATCAACATGGAGGATAGTTTCTTCACCAAGGATGTAGTGTGACCATTACTTGAGTGCTCAAACCAATGCCTAGATTTCCTTGGCATAAGTGTTGTAGTTGAGATTTTCTTGGGACAAGTTCTTTGAGTGGTATGTAGTTGGGTGTCCTCTTTGCTTAAGAAAAATTCCTATGACATATTGAAAAGAACATGTTTCAATATGAAAAGGTTCTTGAAATTCTAAGAGAATAGATCATCCTTCAACTTTTGAAACACTTGTTTTTCTTTAGAAGTCTGGTAATTTTTTATTTTATTTTTGGCCTCTTTCAATGATCAAACAATGCCAGAGCAATGGTGGATTCATTTCCTATATAAATTTTGTTAGGAAAAATGTTTGTGGGGGGGGGGGGGGGGGGTTTGCGAATCAATATCTTACACACTTCAACTTTTCAATTTATTATTCTAATTTATGTACACTATTGTCATTCAACAAACCAACGTATGTACATGATTGTGATCAATGCAAATCGTGTATATCCAAATAACTAGTTTATCATTAATTTCATTAATTGTTCATCTTTAACCAGTGCATCATTACTTCATTATTCAGTAATTAAGAAGTAGTAAAAATCATATAGATCATCAACAAACAAGAAACATATCAACACACATGAACACTAGGATTTTAGGTGGAAACCCAATGTGGGAGAAAACCACCGCTGTCATCGTCTCTGTCTTATTATTTTATTATAAAGGAAAAATTCTTACAATATTGTATAGGCACAAACTCTAACCAGTATGCAAACACGCACGTGGAGAAGGCTACAACCTTCTCTTGTTCTCCAGCACCCACTGCAAGGGAGCTACAACCCCCTGAACTTGTTTACCGACTCCTATTGGAAGGGAGCTCCTATCCCCTTTCTGAAGGTTGCTACCCTCAACTCCTTGTGGACCACTTTTCAAAATGTTTTAGACTGGATCCACCTATAAAACAACCTGTAGGACACCTTTCATCAAATTTTCAAGCTGGACCCATATCAACCATAAACTGAACAAACTGTAGCACTAAATATGAGACATTGTCACACTATAAATCAACTAAAATTATTAAGTATCAAGTCATTAAATGCATAACCCAACCAGAAACAATAAATATCAAATTATGTGCACGATTGTTATAAATAAAACTTGTGTATATATGCACTTTCCTTGTATAACATCTGTTTACATATCTCAAATGAACCATTCATAGACCATTTCACCAGCTACAAATCATTGAATCAATCATAGATTTTTTAACCAATTACAGATCATACACTCAAGCACACTTCTGTCCCATTAAATTTGAACAATTCAACCAAGTCACCTCAATCGTTACAAAGACATCATCGACAAACAACAAGTAAACCAGATAACATTAATTGTAAACATCAATCATCAGATTTGTAAGCATCAACCAAAAAATCAAACCCTAGTTTATGTACGCGACTTCCATAAGAATATCAGTGTACATACATGCTTACCATGCACAACACCCGCGTACAGATCTGCACATACTGAAAATTATTTCACAGAATATATAAGCGACCCTTCAGAGGTGGATCCACGTATGTATGCGATAATTCCCAAACATGCCTGTGTATAGATCTAAAAAAAAATTGTTGCAAACACAATTTCACTTTCTGCAACCTTGACTGTCAATACTACATAATTCTGAATAAATTGTTTAGATCATCCTATTACCATAATGTTGACATATTTATCAAGTAGGTTTCCATCAAGGACAACACATTAGGCATAATGCCAACAATCTACCACTTTGGACTTGATGGAAACCACTTTGGTGTTTGGTCACCATCTACAAACACCTCCAAACACACCTACAAATACCAAGCCTTCTTACCAAGATCCTCCAAGCATTTTTCTCCCGAACACTAAGCTTCTCTCCCCCTTAGACATCAAGGGCAAAGGACTAACCAATGTTGAATGAAGACCCCATTTATAGAAATTGCGTACTGACCATGCTCCCCCTAAGCATGTGTTAAGGATATTCAAATGACTCAACCAAAAATGACCTTTCCTAACACTAATGACTCATTATTACATCAGATACCCAACATTTGGGTTTACATTTTTGACTTGTCATTACATTAATTGTCTCAAATAATGGGATTACATACAAAGCGTGATTTGATCCCAATATCCCATACATGACTAAATATTACAATGATTTCATCATGGGTCTTCACATTACCTTTACATCAAGGGGAAAATATGACATATATAACCAAAACCAGGACCTCAACAATGAGGTTGTAAGATCATGATAGTTATCAGCAACCTCCATATATCATATAGGAACCTGCAACATGAATATTTGATATTAACAATATAACAACATATAAATTTCCAGCAGTAATAGTATAGGTATCCATACATGAGTAAAGATATGCAACAAGACATGCTTATGGAACCATAATGCCAAGAAGGAGATTTAGGGTTATAATAGTTTCTCCCCCTGAACCAACAGACTATAGCAAACCAATGTCAGAAACATAAGACCAAAATCATGAATGCATATAGGAGGCTCCCCCTGAATCTGTGCCATTTTTACCAATTACTGAGATGTATATGCAACTGTCTAATTTAGAAACCACATACATACATGACTGTCCTTCACATCATCCACGTAAAAAAGGTAAATTGTAGTAATTTACAGTTACAACTACCCCTGAACTTGACATATCTATCAAAATAATCAGTAGAGTGATGAAGCAGGAATCATTCCTAATTTATGTCTGAGATATTCAAAGGAATCACATGGAAGTGGCTTTGTAAATATATCTGCAACTTGTTCCTTTGAAGGAACATATTCTAGTTTGACCTTTTTTTCAAGCACCTATTCTCTCAGGAAATGATATTTGATTCGAATGTGCTTGGTTTTTTTGTGCATGACAAGATTCTTAGAGATACTTATGGCATTAGTATTGTCACAGAGAATAGGTATAGGTTGAGGAAAAGTGAATTGAATGTCTTGCGATGTTTGTATCATCCATAAAAGTTGAGTACAACAGGATGCAACAACAACATGTTTTGCCTCAGCAGTAGATAAAGCAATGGAGCTTTGTTTCTTGTTGAACCATGACACCAAGCGGGGTCCCAAATAAAATTCTCCTCCACTAGTACTCTTGTGATCATCAATATTACCTGCCCAATATACATCTATGTAAGCATGAAGTCAAAATTATGCATTTTTTGGATACCATAGATCAAAATCTTGAGTTCCTTGTAGATACTTGAATATTCTCTTAACTTCTTGTAGATGAGTTTCCTTAGGATTTGCTTGAAATCGTCCAACAATTCCAACTGCATGCATAATGTTTGGTCTTGTACCTGTAAGGTAGAGAAAGTTGCCAATCATAGATCTATATTCTGGTTGATTGATTGAAGGAGAATCATAATTTTGACTAAGATTGCATCCTGTTACCATTAGAGTGCATACCGGCTTGCGATCTTCAATTCCATATTTTTTCAAAATCTGTTTGAGATACTTGGTTTGAGAAAGAAATATACCATTCTCAATTTGTTGAACTTGAAGACTAAGAAATTAATTTAGTTCACCAAGTAGAGATATATCAAATTCTTATTGCATAACTAAGGCAAATACATGACTCATAGATTCTACATTGCTTCCAAATATGATTTCGTCTACATAAATAAAAATTATCAAAGGTTTTTATTTATCAATTTTAATATATAGGTTGTTATCTGCAGACACATTTTTGAATCCTTGTTGTTGAAGGCACTTGTCAAGATGATAATACCATGCATGAGGATCTTGTTTTAATCCATACAATGCATTCTTAAGTTTGCACACAATATTCTTATCATTGCCAAGAATGAACCCTTCAAGTTGTTCTATATAGAACTATTCTTATAGATCCCCATTTAAGAATGCATATTTAACGTCCATTTGATATACTTTAAATCTATGAAAACTTGGAAATGCAAGAAAAAATTAAATGGCTTCAAGTCTAGCTACAGGTGAAAATGTTTCTTTAAATTCTATCCCTTCCTTTTGAGCATAGCCTTTGCATACACGTCTTTATTTATTTCGAATTACTTCTCCATTTTCATTCAGTTTGTTTTTGAACACCCATTTTGTTCCAATAATATTTTTATCATGAGGCCTTGGTACTAATTCCCATGTATGGTTCTTTTCTATTTGATCAAGTTCTTCATGCATTGCCTTAACCGAACATTGAAATTTCTAATTTGATTCACATTTTGAGGTTCAATTGTGGATAGTAAGGCTAGGTAGCTAGAAGTTCCAATAAGAGTTCTTCTAGTTTTTATTCTTGCTTCCTTTTCATCTATAATTTGAAATTCAAGATGATTTTTCTGAACATACCTTGAAAGAGTCTTTTCTGATGTATTTGTATCTACATTTCTTTCTTCTGTTTCTTCTTTATTTTCTTCTCCTGCAACCTTTGGGCTTGTAGTAGGGAGAGGTTCATCATCTATTAGTTCTTCCTTTTTGGTACATGTAGATGTTTCATCAATTACAACATCTATGCATTCAAAAATATTTGAAGCCTTTTACTATAGCATTTATATCCCTTGCTTCTAGAAGAGTATCCAAGAAGGATTCCTTCATCAGCTCTAAATTCAAAATTTCTAAGCTTATCATCATTTTTTTTATGTAACATTTGCTTCCAAAAATTCTAAAGTGTTTGACAATTGCAGGCTTACCATACCATAGTTCATATGGAGTTTTATCAGTATTTACTTGAAGATGATATTTTTTAAGGATATTCACGGTTGTATGTTTTGCTCCCCACTAGAAGGTATGTGGTGTTCCTAACTCATCAAGCATGACACATGCCATTTGTTGGATTGTTCTATTCATTCTTTCTGATACTCCATTTTGTTGAGGATTCTTAGTTATAGAAAATTATCTTTTGATGCCATGTTATTCACAGAAATTGAAAAACTCATTTCATATAAACTCTCCTCCTCTATCAGATTTAAGACATTTGATTTTCAAATCTAACTCATTCTCTACTAGAGCCTTGAATACTTTAAATTTATCAAATGATTCATCTTTATATTTTAGTAAGCCAATCAAACACATTCTTGTAAAATCATTAATGAATAATATGAAGTATTGTTCACCACGAGGAGACTTCTTTCTCATAGGACCACACAAATATATATGAATAAGTTCAAGTGGATTACTTGAAGTACCTTCTTTAGCATTAAACTTCACTTTGGTTTTCTTACCAAATTGATAGGATATGCAGATGTTATTTTCAGGTGGATAGATGTTGGGTAAGTTATGAACTAATCCCATTTTGCTTGATTTGTATAATTGAAAAAAGCTAAGGTGTCCCAACCTTTTGTTCCAAATCCAACTTTCTTCATATTTTATTAAGTAGCAATGTTCTTGGCTACCTTCCAAGGCATTGCTTGAAGTTCTTGTTCCCTTTATTATGATCTTATCTGTGCCTAGATTTATTTCCATGTAGTTCTTTGATCTGAAAACAAATTCATTCCCTTGATCACACGTTTGACTAACACTCAACAAGTTATGTCTTAATCCATCAACAAATAAAACATTTCCAGCCTTGGCCTTTTTCTTTAACAACAAAGTTATTTTCCCTTTGATAACAATAGGTGAGTTATTACCAAAAGTTGCATCCTTTTCTTTATTTATTTCATTAAAAGGCATAAACTTATCTTTGTCACCTATCACATGCTTCGAACATCTGCTATCAATATACCAAAAAAATTTGTGATCTCCTGCATACAAAGCTAGACCACAATTCTCATTGTTTGTAGTTTTCGTTTTCCATACCTTGGGTGTTGTTGTCTTCTGCTCATGCTAGTAAGACGATCCCATTTTGTTTCTAAATTCACTTTCACCTTAAAGAGGCAAGAAAACATTATAAGAATATTTACTTTCCCCAATCTCATTCTTTTGTTTTCTTTCTTCTCTAATCATAATAGTTTTATAAGCGACACTGAACAAATTTGTGGCCAAAATGATGAAAACTAAAGCATTGATCATTGAAGTAGGAGTACCTAGGAGTATAATACGTTTTTGAGTAGCTTCCCCTTTGATTATGGTAAGGTTTTTTTCCTGAGAGATATTTGATCCTTCATTCTTTTTTTAAGAGCTATAATTATGATGAATGCTTCCTTTTACTACATTAAGGTAGCTTCTTGTACCTGTTTAAGAATATTTTATAGTTTTTGATGTTTCACCATTTGAATTGTATCAAAGACCTGTCTTAGTTAGAAGAGAGTGTTGCACTTTGATGTTTTATTCTAAAGTATCCGATCCTTTAGCAAATATAATATTTAGAGTCCTTGTTTTCTCAAGTTCCTTTCTTAGACCCACTATTTCAAGTTCTAAACTTGCATTGTACCTTTCATTTTCTAGAACTTGTTTCTTCAAAACTTCTTTAGCTAATTTAGATTATTCTAGATGGATTTTAAGCTAAGTTATTTATTCAATAATATTATTTTCCTTACAGATATCCTTTTCTTCTAGAGCATCCATAAAACCATCATCATATTCATCTACACATTTTTCTTCAAATGCCATAAGAAATTGACAATCTTGATCAAATTCAACATCCTCATTATTGGAAGAATATTCACTATCTTCGTGAGTATAAAATAATTATTTTTATCAAACCTTCCTTTAACATTCCGTTTTGAACAATTCTTCCCTTTCTCATGATTTTATTTATAAGGACATTTAGCATCGTAGTGAGCAACCCTTCCACAAGAAAAGCATTTGAAAGGAAGCTTACCTCTAAACTTTCCAATTCTTAGAGTTTCTTCGTGAAACTCACTTCTTCTCCATTTGAAATGTGACATGTTTCTTTAATCTCTTCCTTTTCCTTTTGTTTGTATGTATCTTTGAATGTTGCTTCTCTGATATCTGATGGACCCAATTTTCTCATTTCATAAGCTATTAAGATCCATGGAGTTGTTCAATAGTGAGGTTCTTCAAATCTTTCATTTCTTCAATGGCAAAGACTTTGGAATCGAGCTTCGGGGTTATAGATCTTAGACTTTTCTCAAAAACAATCAAATATTTTACTTCATCACCAAGATTTTTCATTAAGTTAACGATCTCATCTACCCTAAGGAAAACACTTGCAATACTTTCATCATTATGCATTCGGAGAGTCTCATATTGAATTGTAAACATTTTAAGTTTAGCGCTCTTTACCTTGGTGTCACCTTCATAGCTTTGGATAATTTTTTCCCATATATCTTTTGCAGTATTTAGTTGCATAACCTTCACGAATTCTAATTCTTCCAAGATTCCTAAGAGAGCATTGACTAAATTTGCATTGGTCTCATATTGTTTCTTCCCTGCATTATCTATAGGAATGGAGGATGGATATTGATAGCCTCCTTCAATGATTTGCCAAACATCAACTCCAAGTGACTGCAAATATGCTCTCATTCTAACTTTCTCCCTGGTGCACACATATTTCAAATCAAATCATTCATAGACAACGCAATATTTGCACACATAACACTTTGATATCCATCTCCTTATATAGCTTTAGCCTTAGCCAATACCTTCAGCCAATCCCTTAGTAATTCCATTGGTATTCTTTGACAGGATCAAATAACTATTGTCTCACTCATTACTATGGGCCAATATCGTGGTAAAGACCCTTGGTATTCAAATTACCATGGTTCAGATTCTGTAAACGACTTTTCTTCACAATACTTGCATATGTACGTGGCCCTTTTGAATAGGATCCTTGTATACTTTCCCAAACTTCATATTTATCCTCCATTTGTCTCTGATCTGTCATTTCTCTATTCATTACTTCTATAGCGTCTGTTCCAGTCTGCATAATATTCCTGTTACGATATTTTTTATATATTTATCAGTAGGTTTCCATCAAGGACAACACATTAGGCATAATGCCAACAAATTCATGCCTCCTAAAAAACTCTTGTGATTTAAGGTATTGGTGGGAGTAGGTTGAATGTCAAAGACATGAATTTGGTAGGATTTGTGTGAGCTTCAATTTATTCAATCACAAAACCCACATATTAGACAAAGGTTTGTCCAAAGATGAATTTATTCATTTTTAGCTTGCAACTTGTGTTGGGGGAGGAGATCAAATACTATTTGAAAACACTACAATTATTTTGGCCAATTCTTGCTAAAATCAAAATTGTCATCCAAGTAGACCATGAAATTTTGGAGGTGTAGGTGAAAGATGTCATTGATTTGCATGAAAGTGGTGATGGACATTAGTTAGGTTGTCATGCATGACCAACCACTCATAGAGGTCAAATATTGTCTCAAATTTTGTTTCTTGGACATCATTAGGTTCTATATAGGCTTGGTGATACACTATAGCAAGATATAGGTTGGTGAAGTACTTGGATCCCTTGAGCCATTCAAGATGGTCATCAATCCAAGAAAGTGGACAATGGTTCTTAATGGTGATGTTGTTGAGGGCCCAACATTACATGCAATGTTGTCATTCTTGTTTCTCCTTGTTAGGTACAACTAAAGTGGGATATCCTCATGGTGATGTGCTAGGATGGATCTTACCATCTTCCAAAAAATACATAATCTCCCTCTTAATCTTGATGATGTTATGAAACTAGCTCACAAAAAGATAGAAAAGATAGATCAACGCCTTATAATTCAGCCTCTTTGAGGGGGCAACCTCCTTTACATTACACAAATGAACAATTCTTGGATGATACAAATGACAAAACCTCCTTTCTATATATAGGAGTCTAAGGGGTCACAATATAACCAAGCCGACCTAACAATAATAATATAAAGGCACAAAAATAACAATAGAGGGATTCTATGGGGCACAATAATAACAATATGTGGACAATAGGGGCACAAAAATATTAATAAGGGATACAAAGAAAATAGTAATGGGGGAATCACTAGTCTTATAGGGACCTAACATGCCCCTCTCCTTCAGAAAAGTGTTTTCCTCAACACTTGAGTAGTTATGGATGCTTCTGTATAAAATTATCATCCTCCCATGTGGAATCTTCAGCAGATAAGTTCTTCCACTTGATGAGATACTCCGAAATTGATCAATTTCGTAGCTGTCGAGTTCTTGTTTCTATGTCTGCTTCCGGTTCCAAAATAATTTTTCCTTCCTCGTCAAGTTCTGGCAATATTGTTTGAACTGGGAGCTTGTCGCCTATAACCTTCTTTAAACATGAAACATGGAAAACTGGGTGCACTCGAGACGCTGCAGGAAGCTCCAATTTGTATGCCATAGTACCAATCTTTTGCAACACCTTGTACGGACCATAATACTTTGGTGATACTTTATTATCCTTCTTAGCTTGCTTGAGGGACATTTTTTTATATGGTTGTAACCATAGGAATACCCGGTCAACTACATCAAAACTTCTTTCGCTGCGATGTTGATCTGCCTGTTGTTTCATTCTATTCTGCGCCAACATGATGTTATCCTTTAAGAGTTGGAGAACTTGTTGTTGATGCTTGATGTGATGTTCCACTGCTTGAACCTTAGAATTTTCTCTTAAATATGATGTGATGGATGGTGGCTAATATCCATAAAATGCCATAAATGGGGTCATTTTTGCTACAGTATGGAAGGAAGTGTTATACCACCATTCATCTAGAGGAAACCATTTGACCCATTGTGTCTGTTTATCAGATACAAAGCAATGAAGATGTCCTTCCAAACATTTGTTTACTATCTCATTTTGCCCATCAGATTGAGGATGATAAGATGAGCTATGAGCTAACTGAGTACCAAGACAAGAAAATAATTCTGTCCAAAAATTTCCAGTGAAAATGGGATCTCTGCCACTTACAATAATCTTTGGGTTTCCATGTAGCTTTTAAATTGTTTCCATAAATGCAGTAGAAACTGTACTGGCTTTAAATGGATGTGATAATGCACAAAAGTGTGCATACTTGGTAAGTCTATCAACTACCACCATGATGACACTCTTTCCTTCAGACTTGGGTAAACTTGTGATAAAATCCATTGAAACCTCCTCCAAACATTGGCTTGGAATGGATAAAGGTTGTAATAGACCTGGGGCCTTAATTGTTTCAACTTTATTTTGTTGGCAAACCAAACATTCTGCCACAAACTTTTTAATATCCAATTTAAGGCCATCCCAAAAAAATCCTTCTTAACCCTGTGGTAAGTTTTTAAAAATCCTGAGTGCCCTCCTAAGGGAGAAGTGTGCAATTCCATAAGAATCTTTTGTTTGAGTTGGGAATTCTTACAAAGGTATAAGCGATCTTTGTACCATAACGAATCATTTTTCCAGCTAAATGTATTGGAATCTTGTTGTAACTTTCGAATAAGTGCCCACACTTCTTTGTCATTCTTCCATTCCTCCCTTGCTTCGTTTATCCAATCTGGTTGGATAATAGAAATGGAGCACAATAATTCTTCCACATCCTCATCCTTTCTTGAGAGTGCATCTATCACAACATTTTGCTTCCCTTTTTTGTAGGTGATTTCAAATTCATAACCTAACATCTTTGTGACCCATTTTTGTTGCTCTTCAGAGGATAATCTTTGTTCTAAAAAGTGTTTAAGACTATCATAATCCGTTTTTACCTTGAAGTGTCGTCCCATTAGGTAGGGTTGCCATTTCTTAAGTGCATGTAGTATTGCCAACATTTCCTTCTCATAAATAGCTTTGTGTAAATACTTTCCCTTGATTGGACGACTTTCGAAAGCAATGGTTCTTTCATCTTGCATTAAAACAACACCAATTCCATTTCTTGAAGCATCACATTCCACAATAAAGGTTTTTGTGAAGTCTGGTGTAGCTAAGACCGGTGCTTGGCACGTTGCCTCTTTAAGATGTTCGAAGGCCTTTGTTGCTTCTAGAGTCCATGAAAATGCATCTTTCTTCAATAATGTTGTTAAAGGTGCTGCTATTCTCCCATAATTCTTAACAAACTTGCGATAATACCATGTCAACCCGAGAAATCCTCGAAGATGCTTTATGGATGTGGGGATTTTCCATTCCTTAATGGCTTTAATTTTGCTAGGGTCTACCTTAACACCTTCATGAGATACAATATGACCCAGATATTCCACCTCTTGTACTCCAAAGAAACATTTGGAGCTTTTTGCATATAATTGTTTCCCCTTCAATAGTTTGAGCACCCTGTCAACATGTTCAACATGATCCTTCCAAGACTTGCTGTAGATTAGTATATCATCAAAAAATACTAACACAAATTTTCTAAGGAAGGGTTTGAAAATGGAATTCATCAAACCTTGAAATGTAGAAGGTGCATTGGTAAGGCCAAAAGGCATGACCAAAAATTCATAATGATCCTCATGAGTTCTAAATGTTGTATTCGGGATGTCTTCAGTCTTCATTCTGATTTGATGATATCCTGAACAAATATCCAACTTGGTGAAGTAAATTGATCCATGCAATTCATCCAATAATTCATCAATGACAGGAATGGGAAATTTATCTTTACTAGTGAGCTTGTTGAGCTCCCTATAATATAGACACATGCACCAAGATCCATCCTTCTTGTGCACCAATACTACTGGAGCAGAGAAAGAACTTTGACTAAGTTGAATTATACCAGCTTCGAGCATTTCTGCAACCATATGTTCAATTTCACTCTTTTGGGCATAGGGATATCTGTACGGCCTGATGTTTGGAGGAACACTTCCTGGAATCAAATGAATAGCGTGATCATGATCACAAATAGGTGGGAGACCTTTGGGAGTCTCAAATTCCTTGGAATGATTGTCCAAGACTTTTTGGAGATATGGAGAAATAGATGATTTCAATGTGGAAACATCTAGTGAACATAATTGTGCAATTACACTTCATTGTTCCTTCTTTAGAAGCTTTGTCATACTGTTAGAGCTGATTATCTTCCCGGTTTCCCTGCAATATCCCTTAATTCAACTTCCTTTCCTTCCGTAGAAAATTTCATGAAAAGTTCTTGAAAATTAAAATCTATTGTACCCAAGGATTGTAGACATTGGACTCATAGTACAACATCAACACCACCCATTGGAATGGAAAGCATTGGGCTATTCAATACATATTCTCCCATGGATAGCTTGATATTATGGCACTTTCCATAGAAATTTATGGTTCCTCCACTTGCAACCATCACTTGACACTCTGGTGCTGGATATAAGAAGCAATTCAATTCTTTGGTTATCTTACAATGAATAAAATTGTGGGTGCTTCCTGAATCAATCAACACTATTACCTTTTTTTTCTTGATATGTCCTTCTATCTCGATAGTTTGAGGAGTGGTAATTCCAGCCAGTGCATTACAAGATATGGTCGGATTCATTTCTTCTTTATCTAGGGTTTTTTCCTGGAGTATATCCTCTTCTTTTGAAATTTCTTGTTCCTTCACTTCCTCCTCTTCACAATCTATGTAGAACAATTTCTTCTCAGAACACTTATGACCTTTAGTGTATTTACTATCACAACTGTAACAAGGCCCTTTTGCTCTTTTTTCTTCCAATTTTTGTGGTGTCAACCTTGTAGGTTGTGGAAGGCTAGGGGCAACAACACTTCCATCTTTATAGTTGTGAGTGGTAGGCTTCCTGGTTTCCATAATTTTTCTTTCCATTTTTCTTGCTAACCTGAATGCCTTCTCCAATGAATCAGGTTCCCAAAGGCAAACCTCATGTTGGATATTATCCTTTAAAGTCCCTATGAACACATCTATCTTATGCTCCTCTGGAATATCTTTTACCCTTATGTTCAATTTTTGGAAGTCCTCAATGTGCTCTATCATTGAACTATTTTGTTTGAGATTTATCAATTGGCTAAAAAAAGTGTTTCTTTTTGTATCCTCATAATGTGCTGTCATTTATTCTGTAAAAATTGCCCAAGTGACAATTTGTTTACGAGAGAAAAGCCACCGATACCATATAAACTGATTTGGTTCCAAATGTAAAGTTTCAATACGTACCTTTTGTGTGTTTTGCACATTATGGAGATCGAAAAATTGCTCCATTTGTAGTATCTATGTTCCGATATCCTTGCCATCAAACTTCCTCATATCAATCTTTGGAACATGGTGGTTCTTCGATCCAACATTAGAGTCTATGAAATCATGATTAACCTTTATTTTGTTTTCATCATGAGTTTCCTTTACTACCCTTTCGTCATTAGTAAGCATTTCTTGTAGAAACTTTGTCAAATCTGTCTTCAAACCTTCCATGCTTGTCTTCAAATCTTCCATGCATGTCTTCAAATCTGTCTTCAAATCTATCTTCAAATCATCCATCTTAGCTTCCACGTCATTCATCTTAGCTTCTACACCTTTCTTTAAACCATCCATATTAGCTTACATGCCTTTATGTAAACCATTCATCTTAGCTTCAACATATTTATTTAAACCATCCATCTTAGATTCTGTTACTTTTTGTGCGAGTGACATTTGTTGCACTTGGTCTCGTAATTTTGATATATCATGTTGCATTTCTTCCTCTTCTTCATGAGTCATGCTAGAGCTTTTAGGTTCCTTACTAGGTGTTTCCATTTTCTTTCTTTAGGGCATCAATTACCGATAATAATGCTTCACTATGCCCTTTGAATTCCTTCAAACTAATTTTTCAAACCAAGCTTATGCAAAAATTTAAAAAAAATCTACACACCTTTTTTCACTTTGAAGGAGCTCGATATTTCATCTGATGTATCTCTGTAATTTTGGATCTTCCAGTTTTGAAATAGCGACCTGCAGTAGCCCTCTGTGTCCTCTTTCCAATGCCACCAGTCTTATCGAATTTAGATTCTCCAAGAAAGAGTTATGCACAATCTCCCAAGATGACCTGATTATATACCTTTATAGAAAAGTGAACTTGTATGAAGTGCCACGTGTCACTATTTTGACCTTAGGATCTGAAAAATATATACAAGAAACTACAGTCTATCCTCTTTCTGTAACTTCTTATGAAATTTCAATCTGATGCTCAAAACAAAAGTTATGACTATTTTCCCTAGGTCACCTGTTTGGAATGTAATTCAGGAGTCTGCAAAAAGGCCAACTTCCTCAGATCATATCTCCGCAAATATAGCGCAAAAAGCTCTAAAATTCAAACCCGAGGTTTAGAACGATTTCAACCCAAATGGGTTTTTTTTTTAGCATCTGAAACATCGCAAAAAAAATGTTATGGCGAAAATTCGACGATGACCTGTTTGGAGTAGCGAAACCCTAGAATCCAAAGCTCTGATACCAAATGTTATGAAACCAGCTCACAAAAATATAGAAAAGATAGATCAACGCCTTATAATTCAGCCTCTTCGAGGGAGGAACCTCTTTTACATTACACAAATAAACAATTATTGGATGATACAAATGACAAAACCTCTTTTCTATATATAGGAGTCTAAGGGATCACAATATAACCAAGCCGACCTAACAATAATAATATAAAGGCACAAAAATAACAATAGAGGGATTCTACGAGGCACAATAATAACAATATGGGGGAAATAGGGGCACAACAATATTAATGATGGATACAACTACAATAGTAATGGGGGAATCACTAGTATTATAGGGACCTAACAGATAATCTCCATTGATGAGGTACAATATGTAGGATAATTTGGTGGTGAAGAACCATAGACCAAGTCATTTGAGTGTTGAATAGATGGTCCAAATGGGAGGAAAACCCTCGGGTTTTGCAATGAAAACTATACATGCTTAAATGACATGTTAAAAATTGAAAGGAGTTAGCTTCCCTCTATGATCTTTTATTTTTCTACAATGAGTAGTTTTAGATTCTTCATATGTACTTGCTTAACAATAGGCTGATTCGAAAGTACAAGTTGAGTAAATGAAGAAGTATAGCTGAGTTTGTACACCTTACAATTTTTGTGAAGCCTTATGTCTTGTGATATCCATATTGTGCAAGGTATTGTTAAATTATAGTCATATTAGAACAACTAAATGGAGTTATCACACTCTATTGTGTCACAAAAGGCTTTTATAGTGAAGGTAATGGAGCACTTTGGGGTGATCATTGTGGATTACCCAAATTCTTTGACCCATCTAAGCTTTTATGACTTGGGATAAGTAGAGGTTAGTAACTTCAAGGCATTGACTAACTATTGATTACCAAATTCTTTTGGTTTCCATTATCTAGGATTATGGAGGCCAAAATGTCCTTGACTAGAAATATTTGTGTGAACAAGGTCTCTTTGGCACTACCAATGTAATGATTGGTCATCAAGACAAGTTAAGGATTTATAGAAGTGGGGTTGGGTATGTCAATTTCTATATTTTTGGATGGTTTTCACTGCTCAACAAGGAGGGATTTAGTATTTTAGTTCACCTATAAAACTCGAAATTCATTATTGAAATTCCCATTATTGAAATTAAGCTTCTACAATATCCTTCAGTAAATAATAAATTTCAGATATGCAAATTTTACTATCCTTCAGTAAAGAATAACTTCCATATATGCAAAGTTTACTGGCAGAGCATATTTCCTCTCCTGTATATGACATCTCTCAATGGATGGCTTAACTGAGAGAATTGAATCCCAATTTCAGTGAATTTAACTTGTGAAAATCAATAGGTTTGATTGTAATGATGACACTATGATTCATAGAAATTCCATTCCATTTCACACACACCAGGGGTATTTCCATTTCATACAATTATGTTATTACAAGTGATATGACATTATTTTATAGGTGTTGTAATTAGTTCTATTTCTGAGTATATTATCAAGTGTGAAATGTTCCCATTACACTTACATAAGAGAAAAATATGATATTTACCTAAAAGCATCATCTTTTCGACTCTTATAGTGATATTCTCGCCCATGATATTGAAAAGGTAGTATTGACAGATGTAGGCAACAACAACATAAAGACCTGATCTAATGTAGATGAAGACATGTTCAATATTAATAGAAAACTTGAGGCATATTTCTCATTATGATGGAAAAGGTTGGTCCAATTAAACAAGAGAAAATTGATCCTTCAGCCCCTAGTAGAGCATAGGGCCATTCAAGTGTATTTAATTTGAGAAGTCTAAAGAAAGATTCTTGAGGTGGGGGGTCAATTTTGTTTGTATCGGCATTTGAAATCATTTCAAGTCTCCCATTTTCTCCTGTTCTATATTGATAGCTAAGGTTCTTAAACTTCCTAAATGAAGGCTGAAATACTTGGTTGATAATGGATGACAGAGGCATGTGGATTTGGATTTCCTTAGAGGAAGGATTCCATCAGTTGTCATACCCATTTCTTGGAGTTTAACCAATGTTGAATATGCACTTCTCCTTCCTTTGGAAAACAATCCTTCATGATTTCCTAATTCAACAATTCGACTCTACTTTAAAAGAACAATGATGTCTTCATTTCTGATGGTGGAGAGATGATGCACAACAACAACAATAATCCTTCCTATCATCAGATGGTCAAGATCTTCTTGAATGATGCTTTCAGGAAATGCATTAAGAGCACTAGTTGCTTCGTCTAATAGAATAATTCCATTGCTATTTCCACTTGTTGGTTTTGTCTCCCAGATAGGTGAACTGATCATTCTCCAACCTACACAAAATATTTACAAGGAATTTTAAAATATTAGGATGGAATAATCAATTTATAAAAGAATAAATCACACTTTCTCTCTGGATGTTTTCTTTGAAAATATCCACTACAGTGATTTAAATAATTCATTTGAAACTAATCTCAGAAGGGATGATATCTAGATATAACAACAACAAAACTAGAGTTAAAATTGGATGTGTTGAATTAAATTTTAGTTACAAACAAATGTAAATGCCAACCACTCTAAAAATTTGAAATGAGGTTATGGTTTGAGTATATTAAATCACCATATGAAGTTGATTTATTAGTATGGCATATTTGAAAAAATTTCAGTAGTTCCCATACCTTAGTATTGTATCCACCTGGAAGTAGATAAATGAAGTTGTGTGCATTTTCAACTTTTTAAACTTCTTCCATGGTGGCATCCTCTTTTCCATATTGTATATTTTCAAGTATTGTTGTAGCAAACAATGTAAGTTCTTGGTTTACCAGCCCAATTTGCCTTCATAGAAATTCCATCAAAATAAACCACATGGTGTTCAAACTAACTTAACTATTCAAAAAATAAGGAGTATATCAGTTTCAGTGGCAAATAACCCAAGCCCAAAACTTGGGTGTAGGTGATAATAACACCCAACTTTCACCAAGAGAAATTCACAGAAGTGGCCAAAAAATGTGTAGCTTTCAAATAGTCCAATGAAAAATCTACAAGACATGGGTAAGACTTAACCAGGTAACATTTAGATGTGGGGCATGTTAAACCCACATGCATGCATCAAATATGGAAGGGCATATCTGAAAGAGGGACAATGATTTTCAATAGAAAGAGAAGCTATCCAAGGATCAAAATGACAATATTTAGATTTATTTTCAACACTTAAAACAAAGTAACACAACAAACATACCGCAATAATTCTTGGCCAATGTCTTCTTCCAAAACCCATTTTTTAACCTCCCTTCTTATTTTTGAATTCCATTCTAGACATGCATTTCTACCTTTAGATTGTTCCCATGTTTCACACTTTTGTCTTATATGTGCATCCCTTACCCATTTTTCAACAAAGTCTTCACTAGAACTATCTACTTCTTGAGTAAACTTCGATACTATGTGCCTATAAAACCACTCGAACATTTGAACAAGTGGATTTGAAGGTTTGGAGCCACCTCCATGTTGAGTATTTATATGATATGCTACCCTTGCTTGCTTATGAGACTTTTCCATTCCTTGGGTATTCCAAATTCCTAGGATACCATACTCCTTAGCAAACCATGGTGCGTGAGCATACAATATGTGTTGCCAACATACAAACAACTAATTAAATTTTTAAATAAAAAATGAAATAATAAAAAATATTAAATATGATATGCAGAGAAGGAATAAATGACACCTAGCATGTAATGTGTGATCTCATTCTCTCCCCATTCCCAATCATTTCTTTTGTAAAATGTGTAACTGTTGTAGTGAAATCCATATCATCCACTTTCTCAAAAAAGTCCTTGTCCATTAATAAGAATAAAGAATAAAGAATAAAGAGCTATCCAATTTTATTTTTTCTTAATGAATATCTACCATTATCAGTTCGATCATGCTCTGCATCAATAAGGTCTTTATAAATTTCTCGTTGGCCTTTTCCTGATGCTTTGACATCTACAATAAAGTGTCGTGCTTTAACCCCACCCATGGATGGTTTAGAAGAAACATTACCTCGGGCTCCTGACAATTTTGTATCTTTGCAAATTTTCACATTACCTCCATGCAAACCAGCATTAGAAAGGACCTTCTCAATTGCTTCAATTGAATGTTTTGCAATCTCATGTGGCCTTTTATTCCAAGAAAATAGGATAGATGTTGAGATTGCAACAAGATGATGGAGCTTAGTGAAAAGAGTCGCCTTCACTAAGTGGGCCCGTAGGCAAATTATCGCAGAAGTTCTATTTTTGGATCCCAGCAGGAGTGACCACAGCAGGGATGATCACATCAGGAGTGACCATAGCAGGAGTGATCACAGTAGGAGTGACCACAATAGGAGTGATCAAAGCAGGAGTGATCAAAGTCTATTTTTAGACTGGCTGTCCAAAATAGAAAAGTCAAATATTATTGTCTCATAATAATATTTGGACTATAAACTTGATCTTATTCTCTTGGAGCACTTTATTTTGAGCTACAGATGTGGCCCATGCAGCTGTCAGAAGGAAGTACGCTTTTCTTATGATTCAATTGAGTTGTTGCATGCATGACTTCAGTTAGAACTCAATTAGTTGAGTTTGGTGGAGTTGATTGTGGAGTTGATGGAGTTGTGTTCAGTTTGACTTGGTTAAACTAGTTGTAATTAGTCTAACTGCAAATAGACTAATGATGATTTTTTAAACTAATTATTAACTCATAATGCAACTATAGAATACATCAGTTAACTCAGTTGCATGTCAGTGCATGTTCAGTTCAACAGGGACAGGTGTTAGAGAATCAGATTGCTATCAGTTATGACTATAGTTGTGCATGAGGATTTGCACAATCAAGGGATTGAGTATGCCAATGATTTTGCTCATGTATTTGCCCAGTATTATAGCCTCTGCTCATGTCTAACACAGTGTGAGTGATTCTTTGGATGTGAAATGCGAGTTTGGTAAACCATTCTCATTCATTCTTGAGCAGGTATTGAGCAATGGAGGCAGGCAAGCAATGGAATAGATTTGGAGATCAGATCTTAGCTGTATTGTGTGTAACAGGTGGAGCTGGTACTAGATTGCTTGTGATAAGCATTGTACTTTGTAATGTTACATGGTCTCAATCATTAATATACAGATAGTTGGGGTTTTTAGCGATATGCTTTCCCCGGGTTACATATTGTGTTAATGTGTGAATGCTCTTGATGTTTTATTATTATTGATGCTGCTATATTGATGATCAACGTAGAGGAGCTTATGTATTGTGTATGTATTCCGCAATAGTACATGATCAGGATAATCTCTGTTGAATATGTGTTAAATTATTCAAAATTTCTACATGGTATCAGAGCTAGATGATTTGTAGAAAAATTTCTACATGGTATCGGAGCTGTTGATCATCAAATCCACTATTCAGGAAGTGTTTACATTCTATTTCTTCAGGCAGAGTCTGTAATAGGGCCAGGTAGCCTCTGGATTCATCCTTCCTTTGGAAGGTGAGATATCCAGTGAATGCCCATACAGTCAATCTTTGTACGAGAAATATTATGTTCTCACGAATCTTAGATCCGAAGCAGTTGAGTTTGAGCTGGTGGAAATCGAATTTGCAGCAGTGTTGTTGCAATGTCTTTCAACGGATTGCAAATGTTATTCCAAAGCAAGAGTGACCTGGCGCTCAAGGATAAACTCAGAAACAATAAGTGTGAGAATGGATCTTCATCAAAGGTATCTGATGAAGAGAATTGCACTTTGGCTGCCAAAGCAAAGAAGGGGAAGAAAAAGAAAGCTTCTCAATCTGGTGCGAAAGGCAAGAAGCAGGATATGTCCAAGGTGAAGTGTTTTCACTGTCACCAACATGGACACTATGCCACTAATTGTCCGCAGAAGAAGAAGAACAAGTAGGCTGTTGGATCGGCAGCAGGAGAGGCTCTAGCCCCACAGTTTGAGCTTGATTTTTCATTGATCGCATGCTTGGTTTCAAGTGTGATGGGATCAGTGTGGTTCTTCGACAGTGGTGCGTCTTTTCACATGATGGGAGATAGAGATTTGTTCTCTGATCTGGAGGACAAAGATCTTGGAGTGCACATCGAGATGGGCGATGATGGTAGATACAGTGCGACCGGTATCGGTACCATTTCCTTTGAGAGGGAGTCTGGTAAACCCTTCGTATTGAAGGAAGTCATGCATGTTCCAGGATTGAAGAAGAATCTTATCTCAGTGGCGATGTTAGAAGACAAGGGGTATGATGTTGTTTTCAGCGAGGGAAAGGCTTTCCTGGGCAGCAAGACAACTGGTGAGACTCGGAAGATAGGGGTTCGAGTGAGGAACCTTTATCAGTTGCATGTAGATGGATGCGCAGCAATGGCAGGCAAGGCAGAAGGATTGGTGAGCCGGGATGATGGCGAGTTGTGGCACAGGAGATTGGGTCACCTTCACCATGGAGCCTTGAAGATACTACAGCAGATCACTACAGGGCTTCCTAAAGGCACTCTTACGCAGTCAGATCGGTGCAAGGGGTGTACTTTGGGGAAGTTTGTGAAGGCCACCTTTCACGAGAAGGATAGTCATGCCACGACGATCCTTGAGAGAATTCACACAGACGTGTGTGGACCTTTCTCAGTTGCTTCGACAGCAAAACATAGGTATTATGTGATTTTTGTTGATGATTTCTCTCGTAAGTGTTGGATCTTCTTCATGCAGAAGAAGAGCGAGACATATTAAAAGTTCTGTGAATTCAAAGCACTGGTCGAGAAGGAGTCGAGGAAGAAGGTGAAGGCTCTTAGGAGCGATAATGGTGGTGAATACATCTCAGACGAGTTCAAGGATTTCTGCAAGGCAGAAGGGATTCGTAGAGAGGTCATAGCTCCCCATAACCCACAGCAGAACGGGGTAGCTGAGCGGAAGAACAAAACGATTGTGGGTGTTGCACGGGAAATGTTGCATGATCAGGGCCTACCCCTTCACTTGTGGGAGGAAGCATGCAATACAACAGTTTATGTGCAGAACCGTTGTCCTCATAGGATACTTGGCATGAGTACACCCAAGGAGGCTTATTCTGGTAAGAAGCCTGATCTTTCTCATTTGAGGATTTTTGGTGCTAACGTTTACATGCATGTGACGAAGGATGCCAGGAAGAAGTTCGAGCCGACCGCAGAGGTTGGGATATTTGTGGGGTACACTGATACGCCCCACAACTATCATGTGTATTTTCCAGACAGTGGTAAAACTGTTGTGCGATGGGATATAAAATTTCAGGAGGAGAAAGCCATGAAGTGTTTGCTTGAGAGGGAGCTACACTTACATGCAGATGAGGAGCTAATAGTTCCTAAGGATGAGCTTCAGGACGTGGATCAGCCACAGGATGAGGTTCATGGAGTGGAAGAGACCACTCATGCAGCGCCAACCATCAGAGGGCGAAAGCACTTGACAGAACTGAGCGACTGGCTCAAGATGCAAAGAAAGTTGTAGGACCACCTATAGCCCAACGCAGGTAGAGACAGTCACCTGATCGGTACACTGGATACATGGCTTTTATGAGCAAGTGTGTTGTGACTAAGCCATCCTCTTTCGAGGAAGCTGTGGAGGATCCCGCATGGGTAGATTCCATGGTGGAAGAGTATGATTCTATTGTCAGAAACAATGCATGGGAGATTGTTCCTAGACTGGAAGGGAAATCAGTGGTGGGTTCGAGATGGATCTACAAAGTTAAGCAGGCAGCTGACGGGAGTGTGGAGAAGTACAAGGCAAGATTTGTTGCCCGAGGCTTTTCATAGATAGATGGGATCGATTATGAGGAGACCTTTGCACCTGTCGCAAGGTATTCTTCCATACGGACGATTCTTGCTCTCTCAGCGCAGATGGGATGGCACATTCATCAAATGGATGTGAAGACTGCGTTCCTCAATGGAGTCATTGAGGAGGAGGTGTACATTGAGCAACCCGAAGGCTTTGAGGTCTTCAACAGCGAGTCGCATGTGTGCAGGCTCAAGAGAGCGTTGTATAGGTTGAAGCAAGCACCACGTGCTTGTTACACACGGATAGACAACTATTTCACAGGACTTGGATTCTCCAAGAGCGAGGCGGATCCTAACCTATACCAGATTGTGGTGGAGGATAAGTTGCTTATCATTGTACTGTATGTTGATGATTTGATTCTAACGGGTGATGAACTGTTGATACTATCATGCAAGAAGGATCTTGCTACAGAGTTTGAGATGAAGGACTTGGGCCTCCTTCACTATTTCCTAGATTGGAAATATGGCAGCGTAGTGGTGGACTGTTTGTTTCTCAAGGAAAGTATGCTCGGGAGATACTGGAGAATTTCAACATGCATGGCTGCAAGCCTGTTGATACTCCTTTTTCTGGAGGTTGGAGGAAGGAGGATGCCACTTCGGGAGAAGAAGTGGATGCCACTGTTTATCGACAGTTGGTGGGGTCGCTGATGTATTTGGTTAATACACGACCTGATATATGCTATGCAGTTAACCAGCTTTCACAAGCTATGGTTAAGCCTACCAAGCTCTTCTGGAAGGTGGGCAAGCATGTATTGCGTTATTTGAGAGGCACATCGGGATATGGTTTGTGGTACAGACAGGAGGATGAGGTGAAGCTATGTGGCTTCACGGATGCAGATTGGGCAGGGAGCCCAATGGACAGAAAGAGCACATCAGGAGGGGTCTTCAGTATTGGATCGACAGCAGTTTCTTGGTACAGCAGGAAGCAGAGATCCATGGCACTCAGTTCAGCGGAGGCCGAGTATATGGCAGCAAGTTTGGCTGCATGCGAGGCTATATCGATGAGGAAGATCCTGGTTGGTTTGTTCGGTTCTCATTTGGATCCTACTGTGATTTACTGTGATAACCAGAGTTGCATTAAACTCTCAGCTAATCCTATATTTCATGATAGATCTAAGCATATTGACATCAGGTACCATCATATCAGAGATTGTGTGCAGCGGAGGATCATGTTGCTTTGATACATTCCAATGGAGGATCAGGATGCTGATATTCTGACGAAGGCTCTCACCAGGAGAAAATTCGAATACCACTAAGGCGGGATAGGGGTTGTTGATAATCCATATCTTGTCGAGAGGGAGTGTTGAGATTGCAACAAGATGATGGAGCTTAGTGAAAAGAGTCGCCTTCACTAAGTGGGCCCGCAGGCAAATTATGGCGCAAGTTCTATTTTTGGATCCCAGCAGGGATGATCACAGCAGGAGTGACCACAGCAGGGATGATCACAGCAAGAGTGACCACAGCAGGAGTGATCACAGTAGGAGTGACCACAGCAGGAGTGATCATAGCAAGAGTGATAAAAGTCTATTTTTAGACTGGCTGTCCAAAATAGAAAAGTCAAATATTATTGTCTCATAATAATATTTGGACTATAAACTTGATCTTATTCTCTTGGAGCACTTCATTTTGAGCTACAGATGTGGCCCATGCAGCTATCAGAAGGAAGTACGCTTTTCTTATGAGTCAGTTGAGTTGTTTCATGCATGACTTCAGTTAGAACTCAATTAGTTGAGTTTGGTGGAGTTGATTGTGGAGTTGATGGAGTTGTGTTCAGTTTGACTTGGTTAAACTAGTTGTAATTAGTCTAACAGCAAATAGACTAATGATGAGTTGTTAAACTAATTAACTCATAATGCAACTATAGAATACATCAGTTAACTCAGTTGCATGTTAGTGCATGTTCAGTTCAACAGGGACAGGTGTTAGAGAATCAGATTGCTATCAGTTATGACTATAGTTGTGCATGAGGATTTGCACAATCAAGGGATTGAGTATGCCAATGAGTTTGCTCATGTATTTGCCCAGTATTATAGCCTCTGCTCATGTCTAACACAGTGTGAGTGATTCTTTGGAGGTGAAATACGAGTTTGGTAAACCATTCTCATTCATTCTTGAGCAAGTATTGAGCAATGGAGGCAGGCAAGCAATGGAATAGATTTGGAGATCAGATCTTAGCTGTATTGTGTGTAACAGGTGGAGCTGGTACTAGATTGCTTGTGATAAGCATTGTACTTTGTAATGTTACATGGTCTCAATCATTAATATACATATAGTTGGGGTTTTTAGCGAGATGCTTTCCCCGGGTTACATACTGTGTTAATGTGTGAATGCTCTTGATGTTTTATTGTTATTGATGTTGATATATTGATGATCAACGTAGAGGAGCTTATGTATTGTGTATGTATTCCGCAATAGTACATGATCAGGATAATCTCTGTTGAATATGTGTTAAATTATTCAAAATTTCTACAATAGAAAGGCACACTAATTTATCGGCAAATCTTACAAATGCTGCAACATACATATATGTGCTCTTGTAAGTGGTATAGGTAGTATGGGATCCATATTTTCGTCCATCTCATCTCGATTTGGAGAAATGTCTTGTTTACAACTTGTAATCCCATTTGACCACCCACCACTTGGAATTTTTTCTTTTTTCCTTGTGTGCATTAATAAATTCAACTACTCTTTGCATTAGCACCATGTCCAACATTGTACATGAATTTTAATGTTTTTAAATCAGATGCTAGATGCCATTCAACTTCATATGATCCATAACCGTCAACAACTAGTTTTTCTCCCATTCTATGTGAGGCAATTGTTGTGGGTATCAAAGTTTGATTAAAAAACCCATTTTAATGTTTCATGAGACTCCTTAGAAATTCAAAACAATCCCAATCACCATGTGTGATTCTCAGATTGGATAGACAAATATATTTTTATCTATTACCTCAATATTAGGATCCATGGCCCTATTGATTAATGTGATAGAAACTCTTTCATATTCCTCACTATTAATGAGTTCCATCTCATCCAATTTGACAACAAAAATCATTTTTCCATGTGCTTCCTCCACAGAAATATCATAAAATTTCACCATAGCTTGCAAAATATTATTTAGATCTAACCATATGTTGTTCTTTGAATTTAGAATCACAATTTCATTCTTAATATTTTTCTTACCACCCTTATGTTTGATCTCTTTCTTTTCTTTATATGATACATGTCACCCGAAGGATTAACAATTTTTCTATTACTTATTACACGAGCACTTTTTATATGAAAAGGACGAGGAATGAAAACTTTAGTGATTCCATCATTTATCAATCCTTCTCGTAAGAATTTAAAAAGTGTTTGACAACCTCATCTACTAATCCTAGTATCATTGCAAACACTTTGGAATTTCTCTACATTCATGGAATTCGATAGTTGATTTATCACTTGATCAACAAGATATCTTCTAAGGGAATCAAAACGTGGTTGTCCAATCATGGATATTATCTCATATTTCTTGAACATGGACTTTAATAAGACATGTTTTCCCCCTCCAAGATTTATTCTCTCTTGCTTGGCTTCATGAGAGATTTTATATCATATACTCTCTTTTTCATAGCACCTCATGTGGATACTAGAGAAGAAATGTTGCTAACATTTTTAATTCTATATCTTCCTCCAAATAGTATTTTCTTGAGTACTTTAAAATTCCTTGTTAAACCAACAACCTTAAGTTTTAAACTGTTAATCTCTTTGCTAAAAGATTGTCTCTCTCTGACAAATCTTTTATTTTATTCGAAGTTCTTTTATCCCTCTTCGCCGAATCTTTTATTTTCTATAAATTTGTTCATAATAATCTAATTTTGTAGAAAGATGGTTTGTCGTAAACTCATATTTTGATTATTTGCAACCAAATTCATGTTCTGAATTTGATTAATGATTTCAACCAACTTATAGTTTCGGTATTCCAAATCATAGATTGTTTTGAGTAGGTTTTCCACTTTCTCCTCAAGATATTTACAAGTTCCCTTTAAGTTTTCACAATATCCTAGCAACCCATTCTTTCCATTACACAAGAACTTCACCAGTCCTGTTACACTTTTAAAGTCTGGGTGAGAATTTGTGGTAGGATCTATTGGGAATAGCTCTCCCTTTGCCCATAGGTCAACATTTTTTGCCCCTTCTTTTCTTTTTGATTGTCATTGTAACTCACACCCCTTCTTTTAAGGCTATTTATCTTGTGTAATGGTGCCATATTTTGATTCACCTTAATTGAAATAATGTATTTTTTTCTTCCATTTGAAGTATTTTTTATATTGTCCATTACCCCAAGACTAGACCTGCAATTACAAACATAATGAAAAGCTAAATTCAGTATAGGATAAATATATAGAATTTGAAAATAAACAAATTCATTAAAATAAAATAAAATATTACAGATGATAATAACTCTCTTTTAGGATCACACTGTAAAATAAAACTTTTAAGTATGGAACCCTTCATTCACAATTATGCGCAGTCACTGAGAAATACCCACTTTGAACCTTGGGTGAATTCCCCGACTAAGCATTCCCTCAAAATTTGGATCCAGCTCGGTGGTGGTTAGCTACAAGAAATATTGTGGTGTACCTAGTCTATGGTTGGGTGGAGAGTTGAAGTCCCTCCTTCAGTTTCCAGCCATTTTAAGTTATTCAGATAAGTATAATGACATATGCATGAATAAGCTATCGTTAATGAAATTATCTGATGTATTATTGAAATTATAGTTTTGCATTACTCATGCAAGGTTGTTGAATTCATTTCATGTTCATGGCAAATGAATTGTCTCAAATTTCTTTATGGATATGTTGAGCCTATGACACTATGTGATGACTAATATTTTCATGAATTGTAGGGTTGTTATATGAATATGTCTAGTTTTATGAGGTCTCTTTGTGAACTTGTTATTACAAGTGTTTTATAGCCATATGATATATTTATGAATTGAATGGCTCATTTTCACACTTGCTATTATCTAGAATAATGGGAAGGAAACCTAAGTACTAGATACTAAATGATGATTCAACTTGTGTAGATAGGAGGAGAGATTTATAATTTATTACTACCTGTGTATTATTAGAAATCTTGATATTCTCTAATTAAAGCTTGGTTTGAAGTTTCTTGTGAATTCTTTCCTTTGGAGCCACTTTATTTTTCTTAAAATCAATTATAAGTTGAAATATGTTAGTTTCATTAGTTCCTGTGGAAATGGCATAGTGCATCTGAAGGTTTTTCCTCAGAATTTGGCCTTTGTTCAACAGATCTAGTGTTTTTGGCAGAAGTCTTGGTTTTCAGGAAATTCTGATAACTCCCCCCCTAGTTTCCTTCTTTGCAAGTGTTAATGTATCTATAGTTATAAGGGACTAGGTGGTTCCCTTAAGTGTAATTTATATCTGAATGTTAAGGGAACAAATTTTCAACCCCACTCATGGATGCATCCAATAATCTGGGCATCCCAATGGGCAAGGGACATGCACATTGAGAATGGTTCAGATTTCGTTTGAACTGGATTCATTGGTAAATGTGAATTGTAACTAGAGATATGTGGTGATCCTTGTGCTACCAATTTATTTTCACAAAGGCAAGATCTTCCTTTCATGAAGTCGAGACTACATCTAGGCATCTGGAGGTTCGGGGCATATTTAGAATGGAAAAATGCATGACACCCCTTATCACTATAAGACCAAATATAATGTAAAATTGAAGCATAATGTCAAACAAAGAGACCCAGTGGGTATCACGTCAATTGCACATGGTAGTGGCCACATAGAGCCCTAACATTGACCACCACTCACCACCCATTTTCTTTTGTTTGACAATGGACACCACGACGGTGATGACTTAGGCGGTATGACCCAGACATGGAGGTGGGCCCCTTTTTAATGACTTATCAAGGTGACGTGGAGTTCATGTGGGTACCACGTGACCCTACCATCACCCACCACCCACCACTGAATTTTTAAGTATGTAGTATGGGGACCTAGTGGAGACGAGGCCAACCCAACTATGGTTTCAATGCAGAATGTTGCCACCGCTTGTCATTGTAACCAATGTGTAATGCACCCTAGAATGGGAAGTGGAGGTGGAGCAACGACATAAAATGGCATGAATATTTCACATCTATTTGGGTCTTCAATTGGCAGAGTTACGCATCACTCATTGGATCACTCTCTGATTGGATCATGGCCAGATTGATGACGTAAATTCATTCAACGACCCCCTCTCTATGTTGTGAGTTAACAAGGGCATTTCAAACACGGGTATTCCTACTGAGGGTCCCACATTTAGAAAGGATACGACATCTTAGTAGTGCAATCTCGGTAAGGACCAATCAACAATGTATGTTTACCCTGGGGCCCCTCTTGGTCTATCATGAGTTAATTGGGGGGTGGGGGGGGGGGGTCTCCAAAATAGGATGCCACTAGCGTAAACAGATAAAAATAATTAAACTTTGAATTAATCAGAAGGAGTTGAAGCTCACAGGTGAGAACACCACCTAGAGACTGCACTCAACAAAACAAGGAGGAGACTCTCGCTCACATTCACTCTGCATTACATGAATGAATATTACATATTAAATACATCACTGAAAAATAGGTAGTTGTAAACAACCTCCTAAATTCTAGGAACAACTCCTAAACTAAGAAGACGCGTTACAACCACATAACCATTTCTCCATTATTTCTAACTCCCCCCCTTAATGGAGAAAGGGTTATTTTGCACACCTAACATCCCTCTAAATAACTCAAACTTTACTCGCCCTAGAGGCTTAGTAAAAATGTCAGCTAAATTATCACAAGTATTACAATAATCCACACAAATTTCCTTAGACTGTATCTTTTCTCGTACAAAGTGAAACTGAGTATCAATGTGTTTAGTATTCTTATGGAAAACTGGATTGTATGCAAGCTTTATTGTGCTTTGATTGTCAGTTTTGATGCTGGTTGCTGCTTTTTGTCCTTCGCCTGCATCAGTAAGCAATCTCCTCAACCAAATGGCTTCACATGTAGCTGCACACAACGCCTGGTACTCTGCTTCACATGACGATAATGCTACAGTGCTTTGCTTTTTACTGCTCCACGAAATAACCCCGGATCCAATACTAAATGCATAACCTGTGATGGATCTACGATCATCCAGGTTGCCTGCCCAATCAGAATCTGAATAACCTGCTAAAGTAACATCAGAAATGTCAGTGTATAAAATACCATAATTGCAAGTACCACTAAGGTACCTCAACACACATTTTGCTGCATTCCAGTGACTGTCGAGTGGTCTGGACATAAACTGGCTGAGCACACTAACAGAGTATGCCAGATCAGGTCTAGTTGTCGTAAGATATATCAGGCTTCCCACTAGCTGTCTATACAAAGTGGCATCCACCTGTTTTGTACCATCGTCACTGCTTAACTTGAGGTTCTACTGCAATGGTGTTGCTGCTGTTTTGCACTATTCCATTCTGAATCTTTCCAACAGGGTTCTGTCATACTTTCCTTGAGTTAGAAAAGTTTGACCAGAATCTTTCCACACTTCCAATCTTAGGCAATAATGAAGATCACCAAGGTCTTTCATTTCAAATTCCTGTGACATTTTCTGCTTGATTTCTTTGATTAAACTATTTGCGTTTCCTGTTATTATCATGTCATCCACATACAAAGAAATCAAAATGATTTGCCTCTGTTTATTTATCTTGGTGTACATATTTGGATCGTTGAGGCTCCTATGGAAACTATGCTGAACAAAAAATGAATCAATTTTATCATACCATGACCTGGGTGCTTGTTTCAATCCATAGAGTGCCTTATGGAGTTTACACACTAAATGTTCCTTCCCCTTTTTCACAAAACCAGGAGGCTGTACTAAATATATTTCTTCTTTTAATTCTCCATTCAGAAATCCAGATTTAACATCTAACTGGTGTAGCTTCCATTTATGCTTTGTTGCTAAACAGATTAGCATTCTAATTGTATTAAGTTTAGCTACAGGGGCAAAGGTGTCATCAAAATCAATTCCTTCTTGTTGTGAATAACCCTTTACTACCAGTCTTGCTTTGAATTTTTCTACAGTACCCTCTGCATTTATCTTAGGTTTATACAGCCACTTACAACCTATAGGGGTTCTTCCTTCTGGCAACTCAACTAAGTCCCAAGTATGGTTTCTATATATGGATTCCATTTCTTCATGCATTGCAGCCCTCCATTCATCTGATCTACTTGCTTCTTCATAATTTGAGGGTTCTACAATATTTAAAAATTTGGACATTAAAGCATAGTCTCTGAGTTTTGCAGGTAGTCTAGTCTTTCTACCTGATCTTCTCAGTAAAGGACTCACCTCAACTCTTCCTGTTTCAACACTGTCTGGGCCTGCATCCTCACTTATTGAGCTATCTGCTGCTACTTCTTCCTGTTTCTGCTCCTGCTCCATTTCTTCTTCTTCTTCTTCACTGTTCAGTTCTATCAGAAATGGAATGTGGCTGTCGTTGTTAGAGTCTTCCTTTCCATCTCCTATATGTTCATGAAAAATGACATCTCTGCTTGCAAACACTTTATGAGTCACATGATTATATAATTTGTATGCTTTATATTCTGTGCCATATCCTACAAATATGCATTTCAAGGCTTTGGGATCTAGCTTTTTCCTATCTGCTTTTGGTACATGAGCAAAAGCTTTAGATCCAAATATTCTCAGATGACCAACTGCTGTTTTGAGTCCAAACAATGCTTCAAAGGGGGTTTTGAACCCTAGACATTTGGTGGGACTCCTATTCTTTAAATAAACAGCAGTATTAATGGCTTCTGCCCAAAGACCATTAGAAATGCCCTTACCTTGAAGCATACTTCTCGCGCACTCCACAAGGGTCCTGTTCTTGCGTTCTGCTACTCCATTCTGCTGTGGAGTGTGTGGCACTGTAAATTGCTGTATAATCCCATGCTGCTTGCAGAAGTTCATGAACTCATTTAACCTGTATTCCCCCCCTTGATCCGAGCGGAGAATCTTTATCTTCTTTCCTGTTTGGTTCTCTATCATAGATTTGAATTCTTTAAAGTATTGGAAAGCTTGACTCTTTTTGTTTAAAAAATACACCCAAGAGAACCTAGTGCAATCATCTATAAACAGTAGAAAGTAGTATGCACCTCCTAAAGACCTAGTCTGCATAGGTCCACAAATATCTGTATGTACTAGTTCTAGGATGTCTCTTTGTTTTCTGTTGTCATGCACAGGGAATTCATCTCTATGCATCTTCCCTAATGCACATCCATCACATTCCAGTTTGATATTATGTAAAGCAGGAAGTCCATCGACCATACCTTTATTTTTAAGCAAGTGAGATCTTGTAGATTGATATGTCCAAATCTCTGGTGCCAGAGATTCTCAGCTGTTGATGTTGCTGCAACCATCGCCTGTCGTGGCATGCTCCTTGCATCCAGTTGATACAAATTCCCCATGCGTACTCCTATTGCAACAGTCTCCAATTTGCTATCCTGAATGACACATCCATTCTTGAGGAATTGTACCTGCATGTCCTGGTCTGTTATCATAGAGACATAGATCAAATTCTTTTTAATTCCTGGAACATATAGAACATTTTTGAGATGTTTGATATCGCCACTAGGTAGCTTCACAGGAATATCCCCACAACCTTTGATCTCATACCCACTGTCATCACCCAAATAGATTTTGGATCCACATGTAGAATCTTCAAGAAACTCAAAATATTCTCTCTTACCAGTCATGTGCGAGGATGCGCCTGAATCGACATACCATGTATTGTCCTCATCTCCTCTTGATGCTGAAAGTGCACAGTCGACTGTAAATAGCCGAAGATCATAGCTGTGGTCTTCCTCTTCTTCAGCAAAACAGCCTTGATGCTTCTTCTGTTTGCCTCTCCTTTCATCTATTTGCCTCTTATAACACTCTCTGATCTGGTGACCAGGCTTTCCACAGTAAAAGCATCTCTTAGCATAGTTATCATTCATACCTCTAGATGGTCTCCTTTGAACGGAGTTGACCCCTTTCTGCTGCTGCTGCGGTTGCTGGTGCTGATGTTGGTGCTGGCGCTGCTTTCCTCTGTGCTGTCTTTTCTTTGCCATCAGAGCAAGGTCATTGCTCTGGGTCTTCAAGTTTTTTCTTCGCTCCTCCTCCTGGAGCAGAATCGCTGTCAGCTCATCAAAAGAGGGGGCTTTCTCCCTCGCTGACAACCCTGAGATGAATGTCTGATATTCATCGGTCATCCTGTTCAGTGTGAGGGTAACCAGATCTGAGTCTGATACCTTTTCTCCAATGGATCCCAATTTGTCTTTCAGATCCTTGATTCTGGCTGTGAATCCATCAACAGATTCATTCTCATTCATCTTTAGTGCATACAATTTTCCTTTGAGTGCGAGAACACGATTTGTGTTCTGTGTCTCATACAAACCCTTGATCGTGCTCCAAATATCTGCGGCCGACTTGCAATCTCGAATATGAGGGATAATGTTGTCTTTGACAGACATCTTCAGTATGACTTTTGCCTTTGTTTCTCTTTTATCCCAATCCTGTTCTTGGGTTGTATTTCCGGATCTCTGTTCATTTCCCAAGACAATCGCCCATGCGTTCGCACTCTCCAGCAAGGTTTGCATTTTGAACTTCCAGTTGGAAAAATTCGTTCCATCGAGCTTGCCGGACTCGTGGAGGTATGATTCCAAACTGTTGTTCATTTTCGCACTACTGAACACTCGAATCGGACACCACCGGGCAAGTCTGATCTGCTACCACCGAACAGATCAGGAACTTCTCTGTGCCACCACCGGGCAAGTCTAATCTGTTGTCTTCAAACAGATCAGGGACTTCACTATGCCACCACCGGGCAAAACCGATCTGTCACCACTGAACAGATCACAGAGCTCTGATTCGCCACCACCGGGCAGGTCCGATCTGCTACCACCAAGCGGATCACAGAACCTCACTTCGCCACCACCGGGCAGATCCGATCTGCTACCTCCGAGCTGATCAAGGATCCTCAATTCGCCACCAACGGGCAAATCAAATCTGCTGCCACCGAGCAGAAACCTTCACGTGCCTCCACTAGGCAACTCCGATCTGCAACAAGGATTGCAGATTTACAGAAAGAAAGGGATGGCGCTCAAAACAGCGCAGAACCCGCGCCAATTCCGGAAAATGAAAGTTCGCGGAGTGCAGGAATTTTGGCGCGTTTCTCAGCCACAGATCAGCGCCAATTTTGTCATTGTTTTCTCTGCCGCGTTTATCAGCTCCAAAACCGCGCCAATGGCGCGACTGTTCCTCCAAAAAA
This sequence comes from Pinus tabuliformis, assembly GCA_031772625.1. NCBI lineage: Eukaryota > Viridiplantae > Streptophyta > Pinopsida > Pinales > Pinaceae > Pinus > Pinus tabuliformis. The sequence continues at coordinate 31,332,636 of CM062809.1, read as the reverse complement.
CGCGCTAATTGCTGCAATCTTCTCAAAAAATAATTCCGCTCCAAATCTCCGCTCCAACCCTTCCTTCGGCTCAGTGATGATCAGTCATCTGATGCCTCTTCGCTTCAGGTGTTACTACAGCTCCACCTGATCACACAGCTATCTTTACATGTACTCCTACCACTACAGATGTGTAACTAATAATACATCCCAAAAAAAAATAAAAAAAATTTAAGGCTACCTCTACCCTAAGCTCTGATACCAAGATAAAAATAATTAAACTTTGAATTAATCAGAAGGAGTTGCAGCTCACAGGTGAGAACACCACCTGGAGACTGCACTCAACAAAACAAGGAGGAGACTCTCGCTCACATTCACTCTGCATTACATGAATGAATATTACATATTAAATACATCACTGAAAAATAGGTAGTTGTAAACAACCTCCTAAATTCTAGGAACAACTCCTAAACTAAGAAGATGCGTTACAACCACATAACCATTTCTCCATTATTTCTAACTTAAACCCACTTCGGTATTTGAGAACCCAAAAATGGATGTAATGAGGTAACATCACAAATCACGACAGGGAAGGGTTAGGTTGAACCCACATATCAGTTGATGTGGCAGTACCACATGGGTGCCACATGGAAACCCCATGCTGACATGATCTAATATGGTTGGCTAAAATTGAAGGGAGCATAAATTTCAATATGAGAGTCGTATTGAGATAAAAGTTATATTACGAGAAAGCTCTTGAAGAACTAAACGTGATGGAGGTAATGGTTCTGATATTTGAAGAAGTTGTAGAAAGAGGATTTGTGTGACTCCATCTTCATAATAAACTTTGGAGGTCGAGTCAATTCAATAAGCAGCACCTCCTATAGCTAAGATAGTTTAAAGGGGGTGAGATGGAGTGTTACAAAGTTGTATCAGAGTGATGGTTCAACACTAGACCTAAATGGTTTCACACACTCACATTGGATAAATACTTTATCTGATATTTTATTTGATATATATACCCATTTGTACTAATTTTAAACTTATAACTAATATGATTGTTGGCTTGTTTGATTGCTAATATCATATTTTGTGTTTTGACATGCATATTAACATTGAATTTGATTTTTAAGCCAATTTTAGATCAACATTCTTATTGCAAATATACCAAGTTGATGTCTAAATATGTTTATTTGTTCTTGATTTAACTAATAACTATGTGGGTGTGACAACACATAAGAATACACAATCGTAGCAAAAAACAAAGAAATGAGCAACAAAATTGTATAATACGACATGGAAAGGTCCCAACATGATCAAGAAGAGGGCTTAATTGGGAATAAGCAAAGGAAAATTCCCCTGATTGGATGGATACTCTCAAGAGCATGGGTGTTGAGTTGAGGAGTTGCAAGGCAGAAAATGAAAAGATCATCAGGACACAAGGAAGGAAAATAAAGGTGAATGTTGTGATTTTGTAGAGCTTATCACACTTGTAAAGGTAAAAGAAACATGATATGGGTGCCAACGATATAGTCAAGCACAAATCCAATCAAAGCCCATCAGAGATCTAAACGCGGGGATTTAAGACCAATGGGGAAAAAGAAAGTAAGTCAAGGAAAGACATAGGTAAGAAAGTTAATACACGGTGAGAGGATAAATTTCACTCAACACTTGGGAAAGAAAGTCAAGTAGCCATGAATGGTCATAAGATACTACAACTAGAAGCCACCATTATAAAAGGATAAGTGAGAAGAGCTCAATGCCATAAGAGTTCAAGAAAAGAAATCCCCCTACCTTCGATGAAGAGATAAAGAACACTGAAAAAGCATAAGCATGACTATTGAGAATGAAGAAATACATCAAAGTGCATGACTAATCTTAAAGCATGAAGGTTAGACTAGCCATTTTCAGTTTGAAGGGAAAAATTGATATATAATGGGAGGATTTGAGAAATGTTAAGAGCAATAGGGAGAAGGAATTATCATGGAGAAAGTTTGAGAGATGTTTTCGAGAAAAGTACTTGTTTGATAGCTACTACGATATCAATGTTAAAAAACTCCATGATCACAAGCTAGGGAAGCTTACTATTGATGAGTACACTAACATATTTTTGGAGTTGTTGAGGTATGTGCCATATATCAAAGATGAGAAGGTTAATATTCAAAGGTACCTCAATGGGTTACTACAAGCTTATCAATATAGGATTGAGTTTGTTGAGCCAAGAACATTAGAGGACACCATTTGAAAGGAAAAATATTTATATGAGCATTCCAAGCACAAAATTGAGTTTAGAACAGACTAGAAAAAGAAAGATATGACTAGATTCAAGGGAAAAGGGTTGAAATCCTTTGGATATAAGTAAGGAGGGAGGAATTTGAAGTTCATAACTCCTGCCAAGAATGAGTCTCAACAAAAAGACAATATTTCTAACTAAAATTGGCCTAATAAACTAACAAGAGAAGAGGCTAAGGGGTTCAAGAAAGGGCCTGGGCAATGTTGGACATTTGGAGAGAACCATCTGCGAAAGAGTTATCCTTAGCACCAACAAAATGACACAAAGTTGTACAATGTGCAAGAGGAAATAACAATTAATGGTGTGGCTCAAAATATACCACAAATGCATGTTGCATCGAACAATAAGTAGGCATACCATCAAGCTTCATTGATTGAGATGGAAGGTATGGTTTTTCACCAACCTCTTTTAATTTTAATTGACCCAAGTTCTAATTTCATCTATATCATACTAAAATTTATGGAGAAATGTGCTTTGAAAAAGAAAACCCATGATAAATTGTGGTTGGTTTAGTTGGCCACAAGAACCAAAAGGAAAGACATAAACATGGTGGAGTCATGTCCCATCACAATAAGTGGCATGTCTACCTTATCCACTCTCAATCTTTATCATTGGGCTCGTATAAAATTCTAATCGACATGGATTGGTTAGCAGCCCATAAAACCAAAATTGACTGCTATAACAAGTTTCTAGAGTGCCTCAACAACAATGGTAAGAAATTGACGTTGCAAGGGATAAATAATCCTGTCACACTTAGGAAAAATATCAACACTACAAGTGAAAATATGCAATGGGAAGGGGTGTGCATTATATGCAATCCAAGTGACCATTGAGTTAGAAAGTAGTGAGGCTAGAATGGAAACTCACTTGGTGTTCAAAAAATTCAGCAATTTTTCTAGAAATATTGGGATTCCCACCTAGTAGGGACATTGACTTCACCATTGAGTCGATTCTTTAGGGAAATGATAACTTCAAAATCTCCAGATCGTATGAGTATGTCAGAACTTGTGGATTTGAAGATGTAGTTAAAATAAATAGTAGATAAAGGATACATTCAACCCAGTTTTATACCCTGGGGATCCCCAACATTATTTGTAAAGAAGGATGGCACATTGTGGCTAGGCGTCAACTATCAACAGCAAAATAAATCCACAATGAATAACAAGTACCCACTACCTCGGTTTGATGACTTATTTGATCAAACGAGAGGAGCTACAATGTTTTCAAAAATAGATTTTAGGTTTGGGTACCATCAAGTTCATATTAAGGTTGAATAAATCTACAATAAAAACTTCAAGACATGATATGGACACTACGAGTTTGCAATGGTGCCATTTGGGCTCACAAATTCACTAGCTTCATGCACTTGATGAAAAATGCACTCAAATCATATTTGGACAAATTTGTATTAGTTTTTGTGGATGACATCCTAGTTTACTCAAAACCTAGAGAAGAGCATGAAGAGAATCTGAAAGAAGTGTTACAATTTTTGAGGGAGCATGAGTTGTATGCCAAATTGAACATGTGAATTTTTCCAAACACAAGTTCAATACTTAAGGCACATCATTTTGAAAGGAGTGGTTGTAGATCCCAAAATGATCAAGGCCATAATGGAGTGGCCCACTTGCTAGAATGTCACAAAGATTAGATCCTTCATGGGATTGGCCGGATATTACTAATGGTCCATTCAAAAAAATTCAGAGATTAGGCATCCAATCAAATCCTTACAAAGGAAAGGAGTCAGGTTTCAATGGACAACAAAGAGTGTAGATAGTTTTAATAGCTTAAGAAAATACTCACATGTGCACCTATTTTGAGAATAGCAGATCTAAAGGAATTTTTGGTTCGTACTGATGCTTGTAAGGAAGGACTAGGTGGTGCCCAGATGCAAGGATGACATGTGATTTGTTATGAGTCGAGGAAATTGAATGAACTAAAGAGAAGGAATGTGTTACTCATGACTTAGATCTTTCAACAATAGGGCATGGCTTAAAAATGCGGAGGCACTACCTACTCGGGAGAATGTTTGTGTTGATTCCATACCATGGAGGGTTGAGATACTTGTTTGACTAGCCCATGTTAAATGTTAGACAAGCTAGATGGTTGGCTTTGATCAACTATTTCGATTGTGAAATAAATCATAGTAAAGGAAAGGAAAACATGGTAGCAAATGCACTTAATATAAGTTTGCAAGTGACCCATTTGGCAACTGTGAGAACTTGTGAAGTTGACATCAAGGAAAGGATCAAAGAGGCATTGCTTCATGATGATATTTACTAACATGTGAAGGAATGTTTTCAGAAGGAGACAAAAGGATCAATGAGCAAAGATGAAAACTCACTAATTATGGTATGCTTCTATTCAAAGATAGAAAATATGTGTTTGGTCTAGCTAACTTAAGGAAGCTCATCATGGATGAGTTTCATATGGTACCTTACTCAGGTCATCTTGACTATTAGAAAATAATAACAATCATAAAGAAATTGTAGTATTAGCCAAGATTGTAAAAGGAAGCTACTAAATATGTTTCCAAGTGCCTAGAATTCCAATGAGTTAAAGTAGAATGTAAGCTCCTAGTAGGATTGCTACAACCAAAATTCCTAAGTGGAAGTGGGAAGTCATATCTATGTACTTCATTACAGGATTACCAGAATCAACAAAACAACATGATTCCATCATGGCGGTAGTGGAAAAGTTGAGTAAAACAACTCACTTCATAGCTATCTAGTCCAACCACAAAACCATTGATATAGCTCATATATTCATAACGGAAATATTCAAATTGCATGACATGTCTAAGAAAATCATATCAAATCGAGATGCCAAGTTCACTTGTAATTTTTGGAAGGAGTTGTTTTCTAGTTTTGGAACCTAGGTAGCATTTAGTACCACACATCATCCTCAGGCAGATTTCCAAGTGAAAAGAGTGAAAAAAAACTATAGAGGACATCCAGAGAATTATGCCATGCATTAGCCAAAGAAGTGGGAATATATCATACCATTAATCGAGATTGTATACAGTAATGGGTATTAGCAGCCACTGAAGATTAGTTTTTTAGAGGCACTATATGGTAAAAAATGTAACACTCCTATTAGTTGGGATGACCTTGTGAATAGAGTGGTTCTTGGACTTGACATGCTAAAATAAATGAAGCAAGAAGTAATAAATATAAGGAAAAACTTGAAATCATCTTAGGATAGGAAAAAGAGTTATCATAGACTAGAAAATAACACACAAATAATTTCAATTGGGAAAGCATGTATATCTCTGCATTCGACCAAGGAAGAGTTCATTGAAAGTGGGGTCTTGTGATAAGTTGGCACCCAGATTTTGTGGACCATTTCAAATTTTTGAAAGAGTGGGTCCAGTGTCTTATATATTGGCCTTAACACCCACAATAAAATCACATGATATTTTTCACATTTCTCTACTTAATAAGTATTTACATGACAATAATCATATTGTGGACTAGTTTGTGATCTAGGTGAAACTTGAGGGAGAGTTTCAACCATAACCATTGTGCATCCTAGACCAGAGGCAAACCACACTACATAACCAAATAATAAAATAGTACAAAGTGCAATGGAAGCACTTTGGACCTAATGAAGCCACCAAGGCAATGGCAGAACAAATAAGGGAACTATACCCTTTTTTTAAAGATTAAGTGAATATAAAAGTTGTGATTATAAATCTCATTTTTTTATGTCTTGCTTTCTAGTTACAGAAACACCAAGGATGATGTTCCTTTTGTTAATTTTGGCAGCTCACCAACAAATTCTCTCTTTTGGATATTCTTCCTCATCAAGAAATACCCCTCCTATCCCTTGGAAGAATTTAATTTGGTTAAGGAAAATATAATTTTAATTTGGAAACCCACATGTGCACAAAAGGACAGGTCAACCCTAATAAGAATTTAGACACCCTTGGAAGCATATAAATACAAGTCAAGTGACCCTCATTTGCAGATCATCATCAAGCATCTTTTGTGTCTCTCTTCTTTGATTTGGATTGCACAGGTTTGAAGTGGTTCATAGAGATTGGTTTGTACATGTATGAAATTATAAGGTTTGAAGCTCACACGTGTGATCTAGGGTTTTGATTTGCAGCTATAAGGTTTCTACAGGGAATTTTCAATTGCAACCGTAGGCATGTAGGATTATCCGTGTGGTTAGAGGGTTTCAACCACATGCATGTACACTCTCTTTGTGCAGATAGAAACTAGGGTTTTATTTTTACAATTGACCACATACTAGAATGTTATCTTTGATCAATACTATTGTTGGAATCATATTTTGGATATTGTTTAGTTGATTTTGTTGGATAGTATTGTGGATAAATAATTGGATTATTGTACTCTTTCTTTTCTTAAACATTCAATGACAATATAATAAGAAGGATAATTTGAAATGGTTTCCCCTTGTGGGGTTTTTCCCTGGTCTCCAACCAATCCTGGTGTCTCCATGTGTGAATTTTTTTCTTCTATTGTTCCTTCATGTTCTGCTACATCGATTATGATATTGTTCTTTCTATATGATTTCATATGTTTCTAAATAATGTTATGATGGTGTAGGGTGAATTCAATATGTAAATATTGAAATGCAATTATCTAAAGTAAAGAACAATATAAACCTAAGAAAATTAACATGGTATCATAGTTGGGCTGAAGAAAAGTCATTGAGATCACCCTTGTTAATAAACCATTGGTGAGGGTAGGAGAAGATGGAGGAGAATTAAAAGAATAGTAGGGTTTGAAGGAAACCATAGGCAATTTATTTATTAGGGTTTAATGGTTATATTGAGTTTAGGGTTTGGACGAAACCCTGGAGTATGATAAAGGCTTGAGTTTTCTTGTTCCAACACGTGACATATTCAGTATACACCTAGATGGTCTAGTCTCAATCAGGCCTTGGTTGTTGATGAAGACAATTAGATATATTGAAGAAGCATTGTTATATGGAAAATGGATAGTAATGACTCTTGAAGGCTGGTTCAATAGGGAGATGATCACTTCTCGTTGAAAGATAAATACCATTTAGATTTATGTTATTTCTTGATTAGGTCTATTGTTTTGCTTATACTTCCTACATGATTATTTGAGTATGTGAATAATTCTAACCTCTAGATGAGATGTGATAAGAAAATCCTTCTTGAAGATCATCTAAGGTGTAGGAAAAGAGAGTTAGTGCAAGAAGAAAAGAGTTGGTGCTAGAAAAGGAAAGAGCTTTCCTGAGATTTTTTTTGGAAGTTTTCAAAGTAGCATCCGGAAATTACAATATGCAAGTGCTAAAGCTACCAATGACAAATAGGAACTACAAGTTGCAAAGGTATTTGGTATGTATAGTACATTGTTTCAGTATTGTAGTTTCAATATTGGATGGCAACATAAGCCCCAAGGTATGACAAGAATACCACCTTCATGCATACATATGAAAGTAAGTTTGATTTCTAGCACATGTGATATATTGGAGGTCTTGATATTTGGCAAGTATTATACATTTTAGACATGATGGATTTCCTGAAGAAGACTAGATACATTGATTTTGATATATTGTGAATTAATTCTATTGTTAATGCATGTGATAAGCATGTTAAACTTGATGATGAAAGTATAACGATAAGATGGATACTCAAGATCATTTTGTTGACCTTGTTTAGTTTTTAATAAGCTTAGAAAATATAAATGGATGCCCTGATGTGATAAAGAAGTGATTATGATACTTGAAGTATGATGATACACTTGCCAGCTACCCTAATTATATGACACTAACCCTTGATAAAAGTTTGATGTCATGTTAATATGTTATGACTATGATGCATATAGTTTGATTTGATATAACAATTATGTTGATGTATGACAATAGTATGATAGAATGGTTGATGTCATTATTAATGTTTATTGAAGTGGCTTCCCATTTAGAGGGAGAAACTATCCATAAGATCCAAACACCTATTATTATTTCCCAGAAATGAATAGAACACACTTGACTATTGAAGGAAGCATTCCAGACCTGAATAACCATCTGATGTTGTTAAATAAGTTTTGAAAAGTTATTATTTGAGTAGAGAAGGTTTCTCTTAGTCCAAGTCCCAACCTCTGGGAGAAACATTTAAGGGTGCATTTATAAGCCTCCCAACCACACAGAAGAAGGAATGTGGGTGTAATTGAGCCTGTAGGATACAAAAGTTAAAACTTTATGCACAAAAACCAGGAGCGCACCAAGAGTATGACAAACCTACAGACATGGAACAAATGTTGAAGAGTTCTATGTGCAGGGAAGTTTTAAGGTTTTCATAATGTTTGACTCATTATAAAGAATGCCAAATGTCTTGACTAAACTTGTGTATGCAAGGGACTAGAATATGCATATCAATATGTTATTTGTCTTGCTTTGATCATTGGAGCTAGTATATGAATATTTGATAACAATTGCAAGGGTTTGACAAGATTTGGCTTATTGACTTGACTTAGTATAGATGAGAAATATTGGCTTGGATAATTGATGATGTCTTATAATTTTTACATGAAGCTTGAAAATTCATAGATATTTTTTGGCTTATGGATTGATTGAATTTGCAGTGATAACAAGTTAGGGTTTTGATTAAATTTGGTACTTGACAATGGTGATTTTCCTGGATGAGGCATGCCAATATATGCATAGTGATTCTCAATGATTAAATTCAATATTCAGTATTGATTCTATATTGGCATCATTAGAATTGGCACATTGATTGAAGTATAAACAATTTTGATTCAGTATGCAGTGATTTTTATTGCAGAAATCTCACAATGAATGGATGAAACTTATATGACTTATCTTTGATGTATATAATTCATATCATGATTATGTAGATGGATTGATGAAGTTTGATATTTCTTGATGACAATTGCTAACATGAAAAATAGATAAGGTTGTAACCTAGTATTTGGGCAAGAGCTCTTCTTGGCACCTGGTCTAAAGAGTTTTTTAGTGATATTAGTAGAAACTTTTATGGCTTTGATATTAGTTTTGGTTTGACATTTAAAGATTAATAGATAGACTTAGTTGATTTTATTGCATAGTAGTATTTTGTTTCAGGATGAGCATATTGGTTTGGTCAAGTATTATGTTTACAAAAAACATTGTATGGTTTGAAGAAAGCTCTGAGCTTAGTATGTCCACATTGATAATTGTTTGGTAAATCTTGGAAGATGAATTCAAACCTCTACTTCAAAAGTGATCCAAGGTATGCCTTTTTTATTTTTGTTTTATATGTTGATGATCTATTCCTGACAGGTAACAAGCCTCATATGATCAAAGTAAGAGGGAGTTGGCCTTTGATGTTAGAAATGCAAAATATTGATATTACTTTCTGGGATTAGAAGTTTGGAAAAGAAAAATATATTGTGAAGTTATTGGAGAGATTTTGGAAAGTGGGAATACATCCTTAGACAACCGATGGAATTAAATTTCAAGAAGTTATGCAGAGATATTGTTAAACCTGACTTGGAAATTGACAATTGATGTTCCTTGTAACACCCATCTAGATATAAGTTTTGCAGAGAACAACCTAAGTCAATTCATGATTGAGCCACTTCATATACATTGGGTTGTCACCAAGCACATTTTTGAGATATTCGCATTATAGAGATGTATGAATGTATGGATACACTAATGATGAATAGGTTGGAAATCATTATTGACAGAAAGAGAACATTTGGGTGTTACTTTAGCTTGGGATCTGCCATGACATTTTGATGGGCAGGAAATAGAAGTATGTAGATTTAAGAACAACCAAGGTTTAGTTAATTGTTGTTAGCATGGCTAGCTATGAGGAAGTTTGGTTGAGGAAGCTCTTTGGATATTTGTATGATAAGGTTATGGATATGACAGTGATACATTGTGACAATAAAGAGCAGAATACAATTGGAAAAAAATCTTGTATATTACTAATTCTAAGATATCTTCATGCATTGAGACAACATTTCTGTACAAGACAAGCTTAATCTTGTGGTTGCTACCTCCTTGAGAGAGAGAAAGGAAGAATAAGGTATATTTTTTGTGATATATTTTTGCTCTAACATAATATTTGATTTGATGAATTGCATGAACATGGAAAACATAGGATTGTTTCTCTTGGTAATGTATGAGGCAGTAAGATTTAACTCTTCAGTAAGTTGTTTAAGAAAGTATCGAATATGAACACATTGATATGTTTCTCATCTATAGAGAGTAGGACTGATCGAGGACATTGAGCCAAATCTCCCCCCCTGTCTGAGCTCCCAGGGTGAGGAATTGAGATTTAGGGTTCTTAGGGTTGAGGAATCTTTGGACAATAAGGTATCACCCCTATCAGTCACCCATAGGGTGGAAATTTTTGCTCCCCTATCTTGGTCTATGCAAACGATACGCTAGTTGGCATTTGTATTTCCCACCCATATGGGGCCAATGGATGCTAGATGCTTGAGTTAGGTGTGATCCTTACCACTTATGGTAAGTGGCATCTCACTCAAGCTAGATATGCATGTGTTCTACCACATGAATCTCAATGTCATTGCTGGAAAAATTAGCAGGGAATAAGATGGTTGTGATCCTTACCTCATATAGTAAGTGGTATCTCACCCATTGATTGAAAAATTGGATGGTTTTGATCCTTTATTGGTAAGTGGTATCTTGCATATTGCTCGATATAAGGTGGTAGCTAGATTCTCCCCTATATGAGATGACTTGGGGTGAGAGTGTCCCATAAAACCTTCCCCGCTGCCATAGACATGAGGTGAGAGTGTCCCATAGGACCTTCCTCATTGTCATTGGATTCTAGGTTGAGATGGGCTCCCCGATGTGGTTTTAGGTTGAATAGGGCTTTGTGATGTTAAGCTCTCTAATGTTTCCAGAGTAGTAGCATTGGGATCCTTGTTGGCAGAGTTTCTAGGTGGTAGCAGTGGCTCACCAACAAATAGAGGGTAGTAGCTTAGACTCCCCTCCAATGTCAAAATATTATTCTTTTAGATTTGATAGTGTTCACCATATGAGTAGAGATAATGAGTAGAGGAACATAAGAAGAAATGAGAAAATAAGAATAAATGAGCAAAGATGAGCCGAGATATGAAGTGACAACATTTGATGACGAGATATTTCTAATAGGACATATGTTACAGTTGGTAATTTCTCCCTAGATGAGAGCGAGTGTTAATTTTGGTAGCTCGGGGACAAATTCCCTCCTTTGGATAGTATTCCTCATCAAGAAAGACCCTTCCTAGCCCTTGGAAGAATTTAATTTTGTCAAGAAAAATATAATTTTAATTTGGAAACCCACATGTGCACAAAAGGATAGGTCGGCCCTAAGAAGAATATGGACATCCTTAGAAGCCTATAAATAAAAGTCAAGTGACCCTCATTTGGAGATCATCATCAAGCATATTATTCTTCTCTCCTCTTTGATTTGGCTCGCACAAGTCTGAATTGGTTTGCGGAGATTGGTTCGTATATGTCTGAAATTGCAAGGTATGAAGCTCACACATGTGATTTAGGGTTTTGATTTGCAACCGCAAGGTTTCTACAGGGAATTTTCGGTTGCAACCACATGCATGTAGGCTTATCCATGCAGTTGGAGGGTTTCAACTGCACTCATGTACACTCTCTTTGTGCGACTGGAAACTATGGTTTTATTTATACAGTTGACTACAAACTGGAATGCTATTTCTGATCAATATTGTTGTTGGACTCATATTTTGGATATTGTCTAGTTGATTTTGTTAGATAGTCTTGTGGATAAAAAAATTTCTTATTGTACTCTCTCTTTACTAAAACGTTCAATGAAAATCTAGTAAGAAGAGGAAATTGAAAGGGTTTTTACCCTTGTGGGTTTTTCCCGTAGTCTCCAACCAATCCTAATGTCTCTATGCATGAATTAATTTCTTCTATTGTTCCTTTACGTTCCGTTGCATTGATGATGATATTGTTCTTTCTATATAATTGCATATGTTGTTGAATAATGTTATGTTTTTGTGGGGTGAATTAAATATGTAAATAATGAAATGCAATTATCTAAAGTAAAGAACAATATAGCCGTAAGAAAATTAACACCTTTAAGGGGTGTTGTGGTGAAAACACAACCCCCCCATTATTGATTTTCTCAACTCAAGTAATGGGGACCCTTTCTATAAAAATTTTGGCTAAACACTTTTTTGGATTTTTATTTAGTTGATTACCTTACGCTTTTGTTAATTTTTTATTTTTCTTTGGATTATTGTTTTGGTTGCTTTGTTAGAATCGATTTTTTATAAGCTTCCCATTGACGCTTGTTTCGTTTCATTTGGTCAACTGGTTTGAAAATGGTACTCCTTTGAAGTCTCATCATTTATCTAGCCTGGGTTAAAAATGCATAAAATGTACAATATTGCATTTTGTAAATAAATCAGTTCAATAATGCATTCATTTTAAATATAAACTCATAGCGAGTTTTTACTAACATTTTTCCATTTTTAGTTATGCGGCCAAATCATTAGTTATCGGGATTTTTAAAAAATTCACTCCAATTTCCAAATCAAATCCTAATCTCGAAAACCCAAACATTCGAGTGACTGTAGTTTATTTTTATTATTTTTATTTTTCCCAAATGATTGTAGTTTAGATAATTTCACAACTTAACTAAATTTCATTAAAATAAAATCAAAATAAAAAATGATATTAAATCTTAATTTAAATTAAATTAATATATAATTAAATTAATTAAATTAAAATTTAATATATAAAAAAAATAATATATTAAATAAAACTTAATCGCATTGGGGATTTATATCGGCGCATGTCATTCCATACCCCCGATACCTTCATATCCCCAATCACCGAAAAGCTTAAGTCTAAAGGGAATAAACATTTATTTCAATACATCGCATCGGAGACTTGTATATGACAGATTAACAAAACCCCGATAACCATGATTCCCTCGATCCGATATCAAATCGGGGATTTTGCATGCCAAACTTTAAAAAACCCCTCCATCCTCCCGATTTGCCGATGCGAAAAGGCATAAGGTACTTACCATAACTCTCATATCGATTAACTTTGTTTTAGTTTTAAACTCACTCATACATGAGTGGAATGAGCATGAAGCAAGTTAGGTTAGTTTGTTTTATTAATTTAAAATAGTTTAAATATTTAATAATAAATTTTAAATTAATTAAAATTAATTAATATATAAAATTTAATTAATTTAATTAAATTAAAATTTATTTAGTATTAATTAGTTTATAAATAGATTATATTAATTAGTTAAGGACATGGATGGAAAGGATCTGTCATATTTGTGAGAATAGGAGCATCGAGGATGAAAACCACTTCCTCTTAGAGTGCCCTGCATACAACCACATTAAATCTCAATTTCACAACCTTTGTTACAATACTGACCTTCCTAGCCTTTTACAATGCCAAAATTATAGTGAACTCGGGAGGCTTCTCTCCAAGCTTTTTGAGCATAGGAATAAAATCTTAAATCAAAATAAATAATTTGTCTTTTTAGGTCCGATAGATCATTATTTGGTCTCAGCGGACGTTAATCATCATCATCATCATCAATTAATAATAGTTTATTAATAATTAGTTTAGTTTATAATTAGCAATTAAATTAGAATTAATTAAAGACTAATATAGGATTAGTTTTTAATTACAATTTTGATTTTTAGCCCAGCAACAGAATTTCCAGATTCATGCCAGATTTGACCCATCAACTTTGAAGGCTCATAGATTAAGTTATACTTGGCCAAATGAGGCCCAGGACGGCTCATTGGAAAGAGAAAATCAAGGAGAACATTTTGGATGAGGTTTCACTAACAGATTTAAACATTTATTGGGTCAAAAATTAGGCAGAAGATCAGGCTCCGAATTTTGAAAACAAAATCAATTTTCTGAGTTATTTTCTTCATTTTCATTTGTCCAAAGCCTCTTCTAATTGTAGATCCATTGGTTAATAATATCTTTGGCCAATTAAACCACCCCAAACATCAATAGAGAACTTATATTTTATTTTTAATTAGTTATTTAAATAGAATTTGATTGGATTTGATTTAATTGCCATAAATGATATTTTAATTGCATCTTAATTTATTTTGATTTCTTTTCGCAGGAAGACAGTGGAAGAAATATGGAGAAAAGGATCTCAATCAATGAAATGCTCCAGCAATTGAAGATCAAGATTTTTGAGCAAATAAAATTAGATTTGACAGATTTCTCTTCACCAAACTTTCCTCTCCAAAATTCGTTTGCAAATAGTATAAATAATAGATTGCAGAATGTAATAAGGGGTTGCTCTCATCTGCAACTTTAGAATTCTAAAAGCACTACTGTAATATGAATTTAGGGTTGTATGTGGGGAGAAGTGGAATCTCAGATCTGGGGATTATTGAGGATTTTCCCTTTGTATCTTGAATTATGCATGAAGGGTAAAGTTTGCATTATTGTGGCTTTAGCTTTGAAAGTAGAAGTTCAAGCAATGTAAAGAGCTGTTGGAGACCAAGGACAGAGAAATGGATGCAATAAATTGATATTTCTAATACTACTGTTTCAAATATCAGTTTTATTTTTATGGTAACATGAATGTGTCAATTGCTAATTCGGTTGTCGACCACTTGGAAAACCATGGGATCGAGAACCCAAACGAAACGGTGGGCAGCTGTTGGCATCAGGTTGAGAGTAATCAATTAAAAGAACGGTGCTCTCACCTCGCACGAATAGATTTGGTGGCAGCTGACAAGGCAGAATGCCAGACCGCCTAATTCTCCACCATAAAAGTATGGATTGGTCGACGGGACGAGAGCCATCAATACACAGCAAGCTCAGAAGGACAACAGGCCTGAGGGGAATAATGTGCACCGCAGGACACAGTCAATTGTACACTAACATGATCTGGAGTGACATAAGCCGCCGCAGATCCTCAGGACAGAGGGACACTTGGCACTTTCAGATCCGTGCAGGAGGAGGTGATCGAAAACATTCTCAATCATCTCAATTCCCCTCCACAACTCCGAATCGCAGCATTTATGTTGATCGGACATGCAATTTGCATGTCACGATCCGCTCCACCGCCCAAAATCTTCCCGCTATCATCTATATATCCACCCTTGTTCTCCTTTGGAGCATCAACATTTCGGTGCTCAACATCCAGAGACCATCGAATTGTATTTTCACTCAGGCAAGCAACAATCAAGAGAGTGCTCCCATGGCGGGAGAAGGATGCCGCAACCAGTCTGCAAACAACGACCTGCGGCTTGCAAGGGAAATGTACGAGCGGAGAACGTCTGAAAGGAACAAACGGAAAATTATAGACCTGGAGGCCTCTGCTCAGGAGGAAGAGAGTAAACTCTCTGACCATCAGTTAAGCCAGGAAGTTAACTGGCTGCAAGATCCGGGGACGACCAGCACTCGGGCGACTCAATTCGTCCGCACCCAAGCTGAAGCGTGGCGCATGAAGACCATCCTGGCTAAGGCCATGGATGTTCAAGCGGAGCAGGCAGAGCAATTGAGAACTCTTCAGCAGTTCGCAGCCACAATGACAAAGGAGCATATGGCGGTGGTTCAAAGCAGTGAATTCAAACTCACTGCTCTGCACGAGGAGGTAGACACCATAAGCAGGAAGCTCACTGTCCTGATCAAGTTGCTCAGGAAAAACATCGAGCCAGACAGTAAGCCTCCAGAACCGCATCGGGGTGGTCCGTCAACGGGTAACCAGGACAGTGCACTCAACTGCAAAGAGTTGCACACAGTGCCGGACTCCTCAAACAAATTCTGATCAGTCTTCCCTGTCCCTCAGTTGGACTTTGTTATGTTTGTTCTGTTTTTATTCTCTCAGTTATGTGCTCGCCATTTTTGGCCTAAGTCGCCCTGCGCGGTGTACCTTTCGGCAGCACTCTGTTTCTCTGTTTCTATCGTTTTCAATCTGTTATTAGCTGGTAAGGCCTGCTTCATAGCGGCCAGTCATCTGCCTCGGCAGAATTTTTGTACTATATGTTACTTTTGTTAATATCAAAGCTTATTTACACAAAAAAAAACATGAATGTGTCAATTTATTCATGTTTGTGCACTATTGTCAATATGGGTAATTTGTCTCAATCTTGTTATTATGTATCTCTGTTTTTATGGATTAATTTCTCGTTTTTGAGTAACTACTTACTCAGAAATCTATCTTATAAAACTGATTTATTGAATGGTAATGTGTTGTGAACTATTTCCACATATCATTATTCAATTATCGGATTTACTGATTTGATAATTAATATCATTTTTGTGAACTACTTCCTAAATGTTGTTGGTTTATTATTTCAGTTAAAAGGTCTCAATAGGATGTGTTTTGGTAACCATAATATCAATTAATTGAACTACTTCATTAACTTGATATTCATTATAAACAAGACATTTAAATCCTAATACTTTAATCATCTTACTCTTAGTTGGGTTAGATCTATATCTACCTAATTAAGATAGGATTTAGATTAGTTTCTTTTGCTTGCATCATAGAATAAGCTTGCATTTAGAGTAAATTCTACATTCTTTTAAGTCCTCTGCTCAAAGAGGCAAAACTTTAGTTGTGGCTTAGCTGAACCCAAATCAGCTTAAGGGTCATTCTCTTGCCTAATCAGCAAGAAGAAGTGATCTGATATCCCTATCTATTGGTAGTTAAAGATACATTATAAACCAATAGCGATAGGGAGAAGGTAACTGGACCTAGTTAAACCAGTCGAAGCCACCACACCAAACGGAAAAGGAGCTGCTTTAAGGTTCGGACCGGGTGGTTATCCCCATTGTTGTTGCAACGATTTTCGAGGCATCAACAATTTTGGCGCTAGAAGGAGGGCCTGAGATTTGTTGTCTATTGGAGTCTTTTCAATTTTAACATTTTGTTTAAATCATGATGGCTCCTCTTAAGCTTCCAATTTGGAGTTGCATCGATGGACGTGCATCTTCCAACACTCCACCCGAAGTGGTAAGACTCTTGTCTCAGGTAAAATTCAATGGTAAGAGAAATTCTTCTGCTTTTAACCATGTCTTGCAATTTATTCAAAATGTTTCAAATTATGATTTTTAAGGGATTGATGAAGGCATTTTATGCAGAATTTTTACTCTCACATTTACGGCAAAAGCCAGAAGCTGGTGTAGAACTCTTCCAGTTGCTTCAATCCACAGCTGGGATCAATTTGTTACAATTTTCATTTGTAAATTTGACAGCTATGATTATGAACAGGTAAGTGAAGAAATTGAATATCTACGAAGGTTTGAAAATGAGTCTGTTAAAGATTTTAATATTCGATTTCATTTGAATTGTTTAAGATTCAAAATCGAAGATAAACCTACGGAAGAAGAATCATTAGATTGGTTTGAATATATTAGTTCTCTTCCACCCATTCCTAATCCATACGAAATTAATTCAAGCTTTGTCCCATCCCCTCCCAATATAAATGAAAATTCCAATTTGGATGTGCAAATAAATTGTGATGAAGTGGTTTCACAAAGCTTGGAAAATATTTCCATTCAAATGCAAGAATACAACAACGGCAATTTTGGAGAAAAAGCCGCCTTGAAATCTGAAAGCTACTTTGAAGTAAATTCGGAAAATCAAATTGCAAATCAGCAAGTACAAGCAGCAATCAAAATGCAAACTGCTATATAAATTTCTGAATTTTTCCACGATGATCAAATGCCGAAATCAGAGCAGCAAAGCAACGTTCTCCAAGAAAGTATGTGCACGCAAAGGAATGATCTGCAATCTAAATTTACAATGAGCATAATGCACAAGAGCTCTCAAACAGAGAGAGTTTTAAATGCATTGTTTCAGGTTCACATTTTTCCCTTTATCCTGATATTTTTAATGATGGTAATTTTTCCCCTTTTGGTATTAATGATATTTCAAAAAATACAGAGGCTGATCTAAATGAATTACCATTAAGTTTTTATCAAGATAGAGAAGCAATTATTGATCATTCTTTTGCCACTAATGAACATGAAATTCTTGTTCCTCCTTGTTTTGATATATTGGATAAGATCGAAGGGAATTCTAGAGAATCTTGTGAGGTCATTTATGATAATTACTTTCATATTGAGGATGTTGATTTCAATTTTTCTGAAGAGAATCCTCATGATAAAATTCAAATAACATATGAGAATGAGGAACGCTTCAATTTAGGAGTTATCCCAACTAGCCCTCATTTTAGAGCAGCAAATTATCTTCATGATTTCACCATTCAAGAAATCATTCCAATTTATGATTCATATGAGGATCGAACTCCCATTCCTATTCATAATCATAATTTGTTTTCTATTTCACAAGTTGGAATTTCGAAATTACCCAAATTTCATAATTCTAGCCAATCCTTGTGAAAGAGAAATTATTTCAAAACAATTCCAATTGTGCTGTAACATTAGTTGTACAAATAGTGATTTCATTTTAGTTTTTCTTTCACAGTTATTTTGTTTAAACTTAGATTTATTTTCTGATTTTATTTTGCAAACTTTTCACACTTTTCGCTGGCATATTGAACACCTTACTATCAAACACTCAATTGATGCATTGCCCGATTGGGAAATTGAAGTTTCATATTATAATCATGAGTATCAAAAGATATCAATATTTCAATTTCAATCAATGCTAATGTTTCATCAAAAGCTTCTATTTTTTCAAAGGCAATGTCAACAAGAGAATGTATTTTTGCAATCTAGCCAGCAATTCAATTCAATTAATAATTTTCCATTTCATTTGAAAGATTTCCATCCATTTTTCATTAATTCATTTGAAAAATATTTGGAAATTTTTCTCTCAAAGGAAATTGTTAATAGCTTAACATTTGTACATAACACTAACAATTTTTTCCAGACCTTTGAATTTGAAAACTCATTTCCACAATTCAGCCTGTTATCTCCTCTTTTGAACGTTTCCCAATCATTAATGGAAATCCATCCAGATTTTTGTGATCCAATTGGTATTGAATTAGAAAGGAAATTTCATGAGAAAGATATTTTAAATCAGTTACTAACAATAACTGTACATTTTGATTTCATATTCAATTTTATTAGTTTAATTAGATTTGTATTTTTATTACTAACATTTGAACTGTACATAAACACAGGAATAAAAATGAGAAAATGGCTACACTGGAAATATGACTATACCTAGTCATTTTCATGTATATGGTTAGAATAGGAGTAGAATTAATTTAGTTATCTTGTTTTATGTAGTTAATTTATTTGCAGTAGTTCTGTAGATTAAAAAATAAAACAAAGCAATCAGCCTTCTCATGCATGTTCACTGAAACATTTTCTCCTTATCAGAAAGTTTTAATTCTTGCTTTCCTTTTTAAATTTCTTACAGCAATACCTCTACTCTGCTTATTTTGAATAATGAGGTTGCACTTGGCATCGATCGCCTCAAAGCCACTTTTCTTCATTTCGAGATTTCCTTCTAAGATTTTCTTTTGGAATTTATATGATAAAGGTTGAGGATATAAGAGCTTCATGATCTCATTATCCCATGAAATGTATGACTGTCTATGATAAGCTTAATTCTGACTCAATCATTAGTAGTCAGTCTAATCTTTTGTGGTAATCATATGAAATTCATATTCCTCAAAATTTGTTAAGGATGTCCATTCTGCTGTGCACGCCTTCAAATCTGTTTTGATATTTTTCCACAATTAGTGGCTTTATCCCATTCTGTTGTTTAATTTATTATTTGATGCTACAAAACGCATCATATTCATTTACTAAAGGTATTATTGAACAGTCGCTATAACAATACGGATTCTTCTCAAGTTATTCAAAATAAGCAGAGATAATAAATTGTTGTTTCAATTCAAAAGGGGAGCCTATTTTATATTTATTTTGGTAAATTTTATATTTCCTGAACATGAATAAACAGATTTTATTTAGGCTGATTGCACACTTAGATTTAGAATAAATGATGAGATGATTTTGAACAAAGTCGAAATTTTGATAAATCAAAGGAAGAATTTGAAGATTCATAAGGTAAAATTTACAAACAATTTCCTTCCAGGTACGCATTTGCAAGTTCGTTCTCATCTCTTATTAGTTTCTCTTTTCCTTAGTTTATTTTTTATTTGTGTTCTGTTTTTTTTTTACAGGTTTTCATTTGTTTTCAAAAACTTGAAGTAAGCAGTAAACCTATTTCAAATTTGCAACAGGTGCAGGGAAATTTTACTTTTGATTCATTTGAATTTAAGCATTTTTTAACTTTGCTTTTATTCACTTAGAAAACCCAATTGAAATTTCAAAGAATATCATAGGACCATTCGCATCATAAGATTTCATCGGAAGTAGTTCTTAGCATTTCTTTTTGTTCATCAAAGACCTCTGATGTATTATCTTACTCATATGCCATATCGCATTTCGCATGTCAGAGCTTTGCAGTCAAAGTATACTTCCATTATTGTGAATCACCAATAATCGGCTTTACCGATATTGCGATGAACACATAATCCCGGACCCGATATGAAATTCAAATCAAAATCATTAAAAAATATCGCGTCCGTTCAATCGCAATAAAAGTAAGGGAATAATTTTAAAAGGGTCGATGTCTCGGATCCGATATGTTATTGAAATCTCATCATAAAAAGTTATCGGGTCCGCTCTTCATCGCATATCGGCATCGCAAAAAATACATTGTGTTACATCAGGTACCCAAAGTTTGCCGATTGCCGATTAACTACGTCACCCATCGCATCGCCGATAGTGCAATCATTTCATCACATTTTTTTTATGCTCAAGTCATTTCTTTGAATCTACGATCTGCGTTTTGCGATATGGGAAGTTCAATGTAAATATTTTCTGATCCCCGATATAATATTTCTTTAATGATGTGATCGCTTCATTTCATTGCACATGTTTTTATCGGCAATTTGCCATTGCGATCTCCGATGCGATAACTTTCAATGCATGCCTTTGAGCCATTAACATTTAATCGATATATGGCATAGCAACAAAAGTGAAGTCTTGCAAATTAAAATTGAAGCATGATGAAGAAACATTTTATGTGAATCATCCGATACGGCGATATGTTATTTTAAAAGCAAGTTTGGGAAACTACTATGGGAAAAACGCAATTGTTGACAAAATTGCAGCATACAAAAATCATTTCAATTTCTCATACATTTTAGTTTTAAATATATAATTCCATAATTAAAAATGGAATTCGAGACCTCTCTATCTTCATATTTAAATTTTATTATCTTGGATTTGGTCTTGATTCTGGACAATTTATCAAATCATGGAGTTTATATGAAACTTATAATATTTTGAGGAATAGTCATTACTGCAAATTCTCATTCTCATCTCTGATGCATTTCTTTTAATTTCAATTTCCTTGAACACTAAGCATTCCATTTTTACATTTTACTGCTTGCTTTAGTTTAAATAAAATAAACAATGATTTTGGGTTATAGGATTTTGGTTAGTTTGACTTCTTTATGTTTTTAATGATAATTAAAATAAGAAGTCAGCTAGTTTGGAGAAACTGATACCTTTCAGGTAAGATCAAAAGAAATTATCCAATGGTAAGATTCATGCACCCACTTTCATTAATTTCCATTTCGTTACTTTAGTTTCAGTTTTGTTTTTGCTGATATAAAAAAATATGTTTTGCAGTTCTCCATTTGAAGCTTTCAATCCTCTGCCGAATCAGATTTTCGAGGTCTTATACTCTTCTCCTGGCTTTATTTCAAGAAGCAGCGATAATCTTCGTCAAAACAGCTACACCAGGGAATTTCTGAACCTTTAGTTTGTTTCTTTAAGCATTCCTTTTTAGAAAATGATTAAGATGATGCTTGGAAACAAGAAGATTCATATCAAACAGAAAGTATTCATTGTGGCTGAATTTTACAATCACTGTTATCTAAAAGCCTAAAGCATTCACAACTCTGCAAGGTATGTTTTTCTAGATCTCAACATAAGAAGGAATGATTACATGCTTATTTTCTTTTTCTTCATATTGTTGGAGACATTGGTATAAACATTCTTGTTTGAGTTTATCTTGCGAAACTTGGATTTTCCTTTCCATTTTTAGAGATTTCTTTGTTTTTATTCGCTGATTTCTTTTCTCATTTTAGCATAAGAATTCTTTTCCTTTGGATTTCAATTTTGATTTTGGTGACTTTGTCATTATTTATATGGAAGGCCTATTTGTTACCTAACAATGGTCAGGATACGTGGAGAAAAATTGTTAATAGTCATCTATTAGATTTTTCTTAAATCTCTTAGTAGAGTTTGATTTTCTTATTATAAAGGTAAACATATTTAAGGAAGAGATTACCAATCAAGAGAAGTTGGCAAAGTATCATAAAATCTGAAAATTTCTTTTTCATCAAATTGTAATCATTTTGAGATTTCAAAATTTTATTAAGATCTTTCAAAGTTTTATTATCAGTCAAGAAAAGTTATTTTTAACCAAGTAAAGGCACTTTACAGCAAAGCACCTTCAACTCTGAAATTGTCATTCTTAACTCTTAAGGAGTCAATGATTCTCCTCGTCCCAAAGGGTTTTATTTTTCTAGAGTGCTTACCATGATCATAGGGAAAAAATAGGCTGACATTATCAACACTGCTAAACAAACCAGGGTAATGGCTTATGATTGAAAACAATTATAAGACAAGGGGTCTCATCACGAGCCAGCTTGTTCAGTCCAATTATAACCAGTGAATGGCATTGTCAACTATTTGGCTAACAAACCAAGGCAATGGCTTTTAGGAACAAAAAAAAAAAAAAAAATAAAAAAAAAAAAATAAACATATATAGATGGATTTATCTCTAGATCAATAATTCTTAAATAGATGGGATTCTGAATCAGTTATAATTAAAAGGTAACCCTGTGGAGACTATAGATGTTTGCTGGCAGTAGTGGCTCTACCTGTGACAAATGAGTATATTTTAAAAGCTACGCTGTAAAGTGACTCCTGCTTTATCTCTACAACTAATTAAGGACTGATATAGAGTTTTGAAATATTTTAATTTATGAGAAGTTTTAAGAAAAATTACAGTTAGATGATTCTTGTTTTTATTCAGATTAATGAACCTAGTCAAGCATTCCAAAAAAATAATTTTCTCTTCTTTAATTATTTTTACTTTAATTTTAGAAAAATCTCATTTATATCAAAGAGAGATAACTGGTTCTTCTCCCATGTGTCGCCATTGTTGTGGTGAAAACACAACCCCCCCATTATTGATTTTCTCAACTCAAGTAATGGGGACCCTTTCTATAAAAAAATTGGCTAAACACTTTTTTGGATTTTTATTTAGTTGATTACCTTACGCTTTTGTTAATTTTTTATTTTTCTTTGGATTATTGTTTTGGTTGCTTTGTTAGAATCGATTTTTTATAAGCTTCCCATTGACGCTTGTTTCGCTTCATTTGGTCAATTGGTTTGAAAATGGAACTCCTTTGAAGTCTCATCATTTATCTAGCCTGGGTTAAAAATGCATAAAATGTACAATATTGCATTTTGTAAATAAATCAGTTCAATAATGCATTCATTTTAAATATTAACCCATAGCGAGTTTTTACTAACATTTTTCCATTTTTAGTTATGCGGCCAAATCATTAGTTATCGGGATTTTTAAAAAATTCACTCCAATTTCCAAATCAAATCCTAATCTCGAAAACCCAAACATTCGAGTGACTGTAGTTTAATTTTATTATTTTTATTTTTCCCAAATGACTGTAGTTTAGATAATTTCACAACTTAACTAAATTTCATTAAAATCAAATCAAAATAAAAAATGATATTAAATCTTAATTTAAATTATATTAATATATAATTAATTTAATTAAATTAAAATTTAATATATAAAAAAAATAATATATTAAATAAAACTTAATCGCATCGGGGATTTATATCGGCGCATGTCATTCCATACCCCCGATACCTTCATATCCCCAATCACCGAAAAGCTTAAGTCTAAAGGGAATAAACATTTATTTCAATACATCGCATCGGAGACTTGTATATGACAGATTAACAAAACCCCGATAACCATGATTCCCTCGATCCGATATCAGATCGGGGATTTTGCATGCCAAACTTTAAAAAACCCCTCCATCCTCCCGATTTGCCGATGCGAAAAGGCATAAGGTACTTACCATAACTCTCATATCGATTAACTTTGTTTTAGTTTTAAACTCACTCATACGTGAGTGGAATGAGCATGAAGCAAGTTAGGTTAGTTTGTTTTATTAATTTAAAATAGTTTAAATATTTAATAATAAATTTTAAATTAATTAAAATTAATTAATATATAAATTAATTTAATTAAATTAAAATTTATTTAGTATTAATTAGTTTATAAATAGATTATATTAATTAGTTATATTAAGATTAATTAATAATAGTTTATTAATAATTAGTTTAGTTTATAATTAGCAATTAAATTAGAATTAATTAAAGACTAATATAGGATTAGTTTTTAATTACAATTTTGATTTTTAGCCCGGCAACAGAATTTCCAGATTCATGCCAGATTTGACCCATCAACTTTGAAGGCTCATAGATTAAGTTATACTTGGCCAAATGAGGCCCAGGACGGCTCATTGGAAAGAGAAAATCAAGGAGAACATTTTGGATGAGGTTTCACTCACAGATTTAATCATTTATTGGGTCAAAAATCAGGCAGAAGATCAGGCTCCGAATTTTGAAAACAAAATCAATTTTCTGAGTTATTTTCTTCATTTTCATTTGTCCAAAGCCTCTTCTAATTGCAGATCCATTGGTTAATAATATCTTTGGCCAATTAAACCACCCCAAACATCAATAGAGAGCTTATATTTTATTTTTAATTAGTTATTTAAATAGAATTTGATTGGATTTGATTTAATTGCCATAAATGATATTTTAATTGCATCTTAATTTATTTTGATTTCTTTTCGCAGGAAAATAGTGGAAGAAATATGGAGAAAAGGATCTCAATCAATGAGAATGCTCCAACAATTGAAGATCAGGATTTTTGAGCAAATAAAATTGGATTTGGCAGATTTCTCTTCACCAAACTTTCCTCTCCAAAATTCCTTTGCAAATAGTATAAATAATAGATTGCAGAATGTAATAAGGGGTTGCTCTCATCTGCAACTTTAGAATTCTAAAAGCACTACTGTAATATGAATTTAGAGTTGTATGTGGGGAGAAGTGGAATCTCAGATCTGGGGATTATTGAGGATTTTCCCTTTGTATCTTGAATTATGCATGAAGGGTAAAGTTTGCATTATTGTGGCTTTAGCTTTAAAAGTAGAAGTTCAAGCAATGTAAAGAGCTGTTGGAGACCAAGGACAGAGAAATGGATGCAATAAATTGATATTTCTAATACTACTGTTTCAAATATCAATTTTATTTTTATGGTAACATGAATGTGTCATTTTATTCATGTTTGTGCACTATTGTCAATATGGGTAATTTGTCTCAATCTTGTTATTATGTATCTCTGTTTTTATGGATTAATTTCTCATTTTTGAGTAACTACTTACTCAGAAATCTATCTTATAAAACTGATTTATTGAATGGTAATGTGTTGTGAACTATTTCCACATATCATTATTCAATTATTGGATTTACTGATTTGATAATTAATATCATTTTTGTGAACTACTTCCTAAATGTTGTTGGTTTATTATTTCAGTTAAAAGGTCTCAATAGGATGTGTTATGGTAACCATAATATCAGTTAATTGAACTACTTCATTAACTTGATATTCATTATAAACAAGACATTTAAATCCCAATACTTTAATCATCTTACTCTTAGTTGGGTTAGATCTATATCTACCTAGTTAAGATAGGATTTAGATTAGTTTCTTTTGCTTGCATCATAGAATAAGCTTGCATTTAGAGTAAATTCTACATTCTTTTAAGTCCTCTCCTCAAAGAGGCAAAACTTTAGTTGTGGCTTAGCTGAACCCAAATCAGCTTAAGGGTCATTCTCTTGCCTGATCAGCAAGAAGAAGTGATCTGATATCCCTATCTATTGGTAGTTAAAGATACATTATAAACCAATAGCGATAGGGAGAAGGTAACTAGACCTAGTTAAACCAGTCAGAGCCACCACACCAAACGGAAAAGACGTTGCTTTAAGGTCCGGACCGGGTGGTTATCCCCATTGTTGTTGCAATGATTTTCGATGCATCAACAAGGGGGTGGATTTCGTAACATCCCTCATGTTACCCCTTATTTTGCAATGTTAAAATTGTGACTGTATAATGCTAATGTGGAAACCACAACTGACTGAGACAAATCTTGTAAATGATTAAGTGTTGATTGTTTTCTTGAAATTAATAAAAATATGAAATGACGGGCTGAAGGGAGGGACACATAGAACGAAGTCTAAGGGAGAGCAGAGAAGTGGAAGAGTGGTGTTTGGTGGCATAATAGACTAAGCTACACCTCACACATGGAAAGATGTGATTGGATGAAGAAAGTGCATACATTTTTTCCCACAAATTGAGGAAAGGTGAAGTTAGCAATGCCTCGAGATAAGAAGAAACTCAAGGAAAAACAAGAGGGAATAAGGAAAAATGAGTGAAAAAAGTGATATCAAGAGAGAAATAATTTTGGGAATGTTGAGCAGGAATGCATGAGCTATGCTAGAGTGCAAATGAGATCTATGCTCTGAAATTTGGAGGCATGTTCTATAGAAATTGCAAGAAATTTGTTACTGCTAATGAAATCGAACTAAAATCCAGAGACACAAATTTCTTCTACTATTCTGTGGAAAGGAAAACACACAATAGAAACAAATGCAATTAGATGCAACCATAAAAAAAGGAACACATTGATTTTATAGTGTAGCCCAACTGGGAAAAACCCCTCCGCTAATTTTCATTAATCAGATTAGAAGTAGAAACAATCACAATGTCTTGCTTCAGCTCTAAAGCACATCTTGCATTGTAAAATTCTTCTCCTGCTTCCTGAACTGCTCTATCCAACACTTAGCATATTGAAGCCTCTACTAAACTCCTATTTCATTGCGCAATATTGAAGGAATCAAACTCCTAAAAAATAGGGAAATTCCCCATTTCCTTGCACAAATCCAAGGGGAATCAATCACGTGCTTAATGAAAAAGCATTGTACACTCAACAATATACAATTATAAATACAAATGTGCCTTTTCCATCCACTCAACTAGGAAATTTGAATTCCATGCATGACTGGGTCTATTTTTAGCTGATTGACTAGTTAATTGAGATATCAATGAGTTAACAATAGTTTTACTACTCAATTGACCTTCAACTGACTCAATTAATTACTAGAGATTAGTTAACTAAGTTCAACTAACAATAACTCAACTAGATTTCTAGATCTTAACAATCAACTCATGCACAACTCTACTTCGATCCTACAAACATAAATTTACTAACTTAACTAGTAGATAAAGCCATGTCATTCTAGCTAACTGCACTCCAAGTCATCTTGTTGATGTGGAAAATTGAATTTTATCCATTTGTCTAAGGTACTAGTCAAATGAGCCTTTTCTTGCTACAATTTCAACACTCCCTCTTATAGAGAAAAATGTTGTGCACAACCCCAATCCTTCTCTTGTAGGAATGTATTGTAACAAGACTCCCTCTCACTATTGTTGTTGCTACTGTAACAACTGCAACTAATAAGTATCCAAAATACTGAATCAAATGTGTCTCTGAGTTGCAATTGTCTATTGAGTCTCTGACTATTAATAGTCTCTGCACTGTCTACTGGGAATACTTCATTATTGTTGATTCTGCATTGTTCCTCTTGCACTACTATTAATATTGCTCGGTTCTCATCAACATCTCATTGAAACTAGTTTATAACTATCGCTCAATATCTAACTGCATCAATTGACACTAATCCTTTTGCTACTGAATATTGTGGGCCCCTGTAGCAAGGGTAAAGATCCATGAGAAGAGTATATTGCAACTGCTATTTTTTTCCTATGGACCTTGCCCAAATATTTGCAACTCTGGGACTAAGGCTCTACATCACCCCACCTCACACCTAGAGGTATAACTGCATACATGGTGAAATCTACCTCTAGCTTGTAGATATTTTTCACTCTAACTCCAATCTGTTTCACTTGTCTAGCAGAAACATCATTCAAGAAATATTTTCCCTTACTGAACACCTCGTCGTAACCTTTTTCCTCCAATACAACTACAAAATTCAATTTTTTCTTCAGCCCAGGCACATACATTACATTTTTCAGGTGAAGATGGGAGCCTAACTCCCTCTTAAAGGTGATAGTAGCAATTTATTTGGTACTATACCTACCATCATCTCTAAATTCTATGTGCAATTTAGGATCCTTATCCTCTTGGCTACTGAAGCATTCCTTGTTTCTTGTCATATGATATGAGGCACCAAAATATAGGTACCACTCACTCCCTCTTACTATGCTTGTCATGCAAGAAAAGAGGATTGAATCTAACTTGAATTGAGAGGTGAGGTCTTCACCTCCTCCTCTTGAAGCCTTCTTGTTGGATTTATTGTGTAAACACTTTGTTACATAGTGTCCATATTCATGGCAATGAAATTTTTTTATCTTGATGAGGTACTTATTCTTGCCATTGTTCTGGCTGGACTCAGGCTTGCCTTGGGCCTTCTTGCACTTGGCCTTCTTTCACTTGCCTACCAAGGAAAATTTGTCTTCCTCCTTAGCTTTGGATGTTACTCCATCTCTAGTGTTCCTTCGAATTTCTTCCTGCACCAAATCAGACAGAAGTCTCTCCCAATTTGGTAATTTGTCCCTTCCATTTACAGAGTCCTGGTAGTTGTGCCATGATTTTGGAAGGCCCGGGAGAGCTAGGATCACTAGATCAAAATATGGTACATTTTCTCCAACTCTTTGAAACTCATCTCAAACTTGAGTAAATCCATAGAGATAGTGTGGAATAATTTCATTTTTATGCATTCAAATGTTTCTAAGCTTATCCCTCAATGTCAATTTCCTAACATCACTGCCATTTTCAAATAATTCAGTGAGGGTCTTCCACATAGAAAATGGAGTTTCCTTGGCATGTAAATTCAGGACTATGTGGCCTCTCACACCCTCCAGGATGATCCTACGAGTGATTTCCAAATAAGCTAATAAAAAATTTTGGTGCTTGTTGTAAGGATGATAAACCACTAGGAAGGGTAGTTAAACCAAAGTGATTTTTTCTTAAAAGAGCTAATAAACCACTAAGTGCTTGCTAAAGAAGTTGATAAACCATTAAGTACTTTCTAAGCAAGCTAATAAACCACTTAGACTATGGGCTACAGATTCTTGCAGTGCTTGCCTTGAAAATATAGCTGATAAATCACCTACATAATAGATTTACACACTTGGAACTAATCAATACCCCAATTAAGCCTTAGGTGAATTCCTTGAGCAAGCATCCCCTCAAAAATTGGATTTGGCTCAGGGGTCATTAACCACAAGAAAAATTGTGGTGTAGTTGGTCTATGGGTGGGTGGAGAGTTTAAGTCCTTGTTAATTTTGTAGCTCAAGGATAAATTCCCCCATTTAGACAACCCTCCTCATCCAGAGAAGACCCTCGTTTCCCTTGGAAGAATTTAATTTGGTCAAGGAAAAATATGTTTTTAATGTGAAAACCCACATCTACACAAAAGTACATGTCAACCTAAAGGACAAACTGGGTCTCCAAAGAAGTATATAAATACAAGTCAAACTCATTTTGAGCATCACATCACACATCTTCTTCTTCTCTCTCTTTCTTGGATTAGTTTGTACAGGCTTGAAGCAACACAACCAAGTTCACAAGTGTGAAAGGATAGAAGAAATTTTGATTTTTCATGTTGACTTTTCTACTGGAAAAATTTGTCTATCCCTTGACCAAGTTTAGCTTCACATTTTGACCTCCTATGACTTGAAAATTTTGATTCCTTAAGGCTGAATTTTTCCATGGAGGAGCCAAATTTGAGTTTGTCTAGCTATTGACCAAGTTTGACTTCACATTTTGACCTCCTTTGACTTGCAAAATTTCGATTTCTTGAGGTCGAATTTTTCTGTGCAATCAAAATTTTTTGGGCACTTTTGATTGTTGTTGACCATTTACTTTGACCTTTGCAATATGAATTTCTATTGCAAAAAATTCTCTCTTTGTTGACTAGGTTTGACCAAGTTGTTTGGGACTGTTTTGATTGGACTTTGACCTACTTGGAAGGATGAATCTTTTGACCTTCGACTGAGCTCTTTTAAATGAGTTTGACCATTTACTTTTAGACTAGCTAGGACATCTTTGATTACAGTTGACATCGACCAAAATTGTAGATTGAATAGTTTGACCATATTTGAATTTTTTGCTCATCTCTTGGATTTTGGATATTTGTTTATTGAAAAGTCAAAGTTGTTGACCTTTGACTCTTGGATGGTTAATTGCATAACTTTAATCTCTTTGTTAAACATTTTATGACAACCTAATAAGAAGAATAATTTGAAATGGTTTTCCCCCTTTTGGGGTTTTCCCCTGGTCTTTGACCAAAATTGGTGTCTCTTGTTATTGCTCTAGTTTTTCTTCTAATGTAGTACATTCCATTTAGTTTTCTATCTCCAATTTCTATTGATCATTGGAAGATTAAATTGTTTTGAAAGAGATTGCTAATTGAATAAAATAATTGGGCTAAAGTAATTGTAAGAACATAGAATAGTGAAAAATTAACATGGTATCAAAACTAAGGTGAAGACAATCCCAAGGAATCAAGAGACAAGAGAAATCATATTTGGAAGAAGCTAAAGGATCCTATTTGATTTGATCAAGATGATTACATCTTACTTCAATAATTCTTAGAAGCTAGGAGACTCATCAAACTTTTTTTCTTGGCAAATCAGGTTGGAAGTGATATTGGCTGAAATTAAAATCTTGGAATATGTGGAAGGAAAAGTTGTACCTCCAAAAAAGTCTCATGTTGTTGCCAAATCCAAGTACAAGAAATGTTAGCTCAAATCCAAGAAAATTCTCATTAATGGTTTGCACGATCATTTACTTGTTTATGTTGGAATTTTGAATAAGTCTAAGGATATTTATGACAACTTGGTTAGGATGTATAAGGTCAACAACTTGAATCGCATCCTTTCCTTAAAAAAACAACTCAAAGAGATGAACATGAACAAGGGGAATCTGTGCAATCCTATGTCATGAGGGTATCCTACCTAAGGGATAAATTTCAAAAGTGTATGAGATCCTATATCTGACAGAGAGCTAGTGATGGTGACTCTTCAAGGTGTCCCTCCTATTTAGGAAACCTTCATTACTACTATAAGCAATAATAATGTACTCTCAAAATTTGATGAGCTCATTGGTAAATGCACTCAAGAAGAGACTAGGATGATTGCTAAAGGGAGGATTCCAAAGCATGAAGAAGGAGAGCCCTCTACATTTGTTTCTCAAGGAAAAAAGAGAAAAGGAAGAGGAAGACCATTTGATTCAAGAAGCCCCCCCCTGAATCAAAGGACTTCAAGAGAAGAGGAAGTAAAATTGAATTCTTTAATTTCCACAAGCATGGTCATTATGCTCAAGAATGTCTGGAAAAAAGAAATGATTCAAGATCCAACTATAACAACAATTTAGGCTTCAACACAACAAGTTCAATAATAGAAGAAGAGGAGATGATCAAAGAAGAGGAGATGATAGAAGAATAAGGGATGATAGAAGAAGAAGAGATGCTTTGGATGAACGTGAAGAAGGCTATCATCCTCAAAAGAGATCAAGGAAATCCAGGTATGAAAATAATGTATTTGCTAGCCAATCTGAATATTATCGTATTTATGATCTTTCTAGTTCTTCCCCTTCGAATTCGTATGATAGTTGGTTAGTAAGTAGTGGGCCTTCTATACATTTCTCTGGATACCAGCATTAGAGAAATTTTGAGGTCTAAAATGGGTCTCAAAACAAAAATGTACAACCAAAATAAACTTTATAAGAGTCAATGAGATTCAAGATGATGATGTCAACCATGGGGGATGATTCACCATGTTTGGAGTAAAAAAATTAAAAAGATTAAGAAATTAAAAAACTATTTTTTAACTCATAGTTTTTACTTATCTCCCTACAATTTTACTCAAATTTTGAGTTGGAGAACTTGTTGGATGCAAAATTTAGTTCTTCATCTAAGGAGTACCCATGTTGCATACTATTGACGGACTTTGGTACACGAAAAATGAGAAATACATGAAAAATGTGATTGCAATCACGTTTTTTCATGTATTTCTCATTTTTCATGTAACAAGGTCTATAGAAAGTATGCAACATGGACATTCCTTGGAAGATTAATTAAATTCTACATCCAATGAGTACTCTCACTTAAAATTTGAGTAAAATCATAGGGAGATAAGTTTAAAAATGAGTTTAAAAAGTAGTTTTTTCTTTTTTCCCTCTAAAATTTGATGATGCAATCTAATATTATTTTATTATTTCCATTATTATTTTATAATATTCCTTAGAAGGCCCATTTTATACCTCAAAATTTCTCTAATGGAAGTCCTCTCAAACCTGGTTAAGAGAGAGACAAATTTTAAAATAATCCTTGGAGACTACTCTACTCATCCTGTGAAGGGTTTTGGTTCTGTCAAATTTCAATTGGACTCTAGTGAATTTGTTCTTCATGATGTTATGTATGTTACAGGACTAAATAAGAGCTTGGTACCTATATCTACCTTAGAATACAAAGGGATGAGAGTAGCCTTCATAAGAGAAAAGTCCTCAGACTATGGAATCTCGCATGAGGGATGCTTTTACCTTGGGATATAGAATTGAAGGACTCCATAGAGTCAATGGAATCCCTCTACTAGCAATGATCCATGGTATCAATCATCAAAGTGATATATGGCACTAAAGGTTGTCACATCTACATTATGAAGTGTTACAAGCCATTTTGTCGCACTCAAGCAAAAGGACCCAAACCTGGATCTCTCACCATCCATTACACTTTACATCAATCACTTGCAAGGCGAAAATAAAAATGATTCCCAAAACTTATAAGAATCCTTGATTACATTGGTTCAAACCATAATTTGAGACTCCTTCACACTTAGCATTAGCAAAACCTGTGATAGCACAAGTTACAAACATGCAACCTGCACTATTCATTGCAGGTTTCATTTACTAAAAGTGTGTTGACACTTGGAAATGAGGAAAAATAAAAAAGAATTTCTAAGTTTCCCCCTCTAGAAGATTTGGGAGATGATTCATCCATTTTCTCTCCCCATCCATTACAATTTGCATCAATCCCCTGCAAGTCCAAAAGCAAAACTATTCCCAAAAGTTATAAGAATCATGGATTACATTGGTTCAAAACCCTAATTTGACATTCCCTCACACTTAGCCTTAGAAAACCTGGATATCTTTCCATCCATTAGACTTTGTATCAATCCCTTGCAAGTCCAAAAGAAAAACTATTCCCAAAAGTTATAAGAATCATTGATTACATTGGTTCAAAACCCTAATTTGAGACTCCCTCACGATTAGCTTTAGAAAAACTTGTGATGGAACAGGTTGCACACATGCAACTTGCATTGGTCATTGCAGTTTTCCTTTACTAAAAGTGTGATGACACCAAGAAATGAGGAGAAAAAAAAACTCTAAGCTTCCCCCTCTAGAAGCTTTGGGAGATGATTCATCCTTTTTCTGTAGAATATGATCTTGAATTCCTACTAATGAGGCTTTATCTCTTATCTCATGGAATTTATCTCCTTTCAAAATGGATCTAGGCCTAGTATGGTGGATCTAAAACTTGCTCATTTTCCCTATAAAAGCAACCCGTTCTATAGAGTCTGGGTTGGATTTTGGAGACTCTAATTCTGCCCTTATGTTGCCAATTTGAGTTTGGAGGTCCATAATCCATCCTTATACATTGGTGATGTTATGGGCTTTATCATTGTGGCAAAGAAAGGATGAGAAGGTTGGGAGAGTCAACAACATAAAGGCATCAACAAGGGTTGTAATCTTTCTATGTTATCATTAATAAAAAGTGCATTGTCTTTCCCATACATCATGTATTTGATTACACTTGTAGAATACGATTTCTTGATCTCTTATTTAGAGTTATTTGAATATATCATGTTGTATATCTCAATATATTTTCTTGTCTTGGCTAATTTGCAGGTTCTAATTACTGGAGTTAAAGTTGGAGCTGGAGTGAGCGGGTGAAGAGAATAAGGAAGCTTGTGTTGGACACCAGGTAGGCCTTCTTCTTAAACTTCAAATATCTCTAGGGAAAAATAATGTAGCTTGTTTGGTTGTTTCTAGGTTAAGCCACTAAACCTAGGGAGATCGCTTCTGTCCGCAAAAGGGATTTATCCATAAAAATTGAAGCCTTGTCTAAATTAAAGAAGTTGATTTTTGGGATGCATGACATTCGATCTAGTCCAGATGGTGTATGTTCAGGATGTTCTAGTGGAATAAGACAAAGGGACCATTCCCCTCCCATAAGAACAAGACTGATGATATTATTCAAATCATTGATTCTGACCTATGTGGACCCATGCCAGTGCACTCTCTTGGTGGCCATCTCTACTACATAATCCTCATTGATGACTTCTCCGGGAAGACATGGATATTCCACTTGAAGCATAAGGATGAGGCTTTTGATATGTTCAAGGACTTCGAGGCGTTGATAGAAAATAAAATTGGGAAGAAGATAAAGGTCTTCAAGTCTGACAATGGTGGAGAATATATCTCAAATGAGTTTGCTAACTTTTGCAAGAAGGTTGGAATCAATAAGGAAATTATTTTACCCTATAATCCCGAGCATAGTGGAGTCGCTACAAGAAATAATAGGTCAACCATGGAATTTTATCGAGCTATGTTGCATGATCAAATGCTGCATAAGTTCCTCTAGGGAGAATCTACAAATGAAACGGTGTATGTTCAAAATAAGCTTCCTCATCAAGCTATGGATAACACGACTTCCGAAGAAGTATTCACAGGTGTGAAGCCCAATGTTGGACATCTCAGGATATTTGGCTTCCCTGTATATTTTCATATGTCGAAGGATAAGAGGAACAAGATGGAATCCACCAGAAAGAAAGGTAGATTTGTTGGATATTGTGAAAACTCTAAAGCCGTTAGAATATATATATATATTTTGTCAAAGGAAAATCAAGTTTATAAAGGATGTAACTTTCAATGAAGATGTTTCCCTAGGAAAAACAAGGGACCTTCCTCCACCTCCTCGTGAGAAGAAATATGATGACATGGATTAAATAGATGGCCCTTTTGTTCTCGAATTGAAGAAATATGTTGATGATGATTCCATGGAGCCTCTAGACCCCCTAGATCCTCCTCCATGTGATCTCCTTGCCAGGAAGAGACCACTTTGGCTTGTGATACATTACAGGATGTTGAGAGACATGTTCTTACCAAAGGGACCTTTAGAGAAAGCATGAATCCATGTCAGTACTAGGGATATGTTGTAGTTATGAGATCCATCATACAGGTTGAACCTCCTACTTTTGAAGAAGTTGTGAAAGAGAAAGTTTGGAAGGATTCAATGGTCAAAGAATATGAGTCCATTATGAATAATGATGAATGGTATGTTGTTCCGAGACCTAAAGGAAAATCTGTCGTGACTTCGAAATGGCTATATAATAGCAAGCATGGAGATGATGAAAGAATTAAAAATTATAAAGTGAGGTTCCTAGCTAGAGGAGTCTCCAGAATAGAGGTAGAATATTACGATGACATACTTGCATCAGTTGATCGATACACTACTATTTGATCGATCATTTCCCTTATTTCTAGTCAAAGGTGGACCCTTCACTAGATGGATGTGAAGACTGCTTTCTTATATGGCATACTACAGGAAGAAGAATATGTTGAGTAGCCTCAGGGATTTGAAGTTAATGACAGGAAGACTCATTCTTGCAGATTGGAGAAATCACTATATGGCTTGAAGCAAACCCCCAAATCTTGGTATGCCCACATTGATAATTACCTAGTGAAGCTTGGATTCACAAGAAGCAATGTCAACCAGAACCTCTACTTCAAAGTGATCCAAGGTATGCCTTTTATTTTGGTTTTATATGTTGATGATATATTATCGACAGGTAGTAACCGTATGATGCTTGAGTGTAAGAGGGTGATGGTCTCCGAGTTTGAGATCAAAAATCTTAGTTTGATGCATTAATTCTGTTGAGAAATCCATAAAGTGGCAGTTAAACGATTTCTCTTATTATGAAATTAACTTGTGATGTTTTCATTATTACTATTAGATTTTTTAATTATCTTTTCTTATCATCAAGACTAATGTCAAGCGAAAAATAGAAGAGAACACAAGATGTAGGCACACTGTCAGGGAAATACCCCACTCTAGGGAAAAACCCGGTCAAAATTATTCCTTCAGTATATTCAAGATGAGATGACCAAGGCCCTTACAAAATAGACTCGGGACTACCTCCATCAAGTCATCCTTGTTTCACAACACATCATCACTTTCACATTGTGGTGGCACCGAATCCTTCACACTGTAGTGAAACTGAGCTCTCCATAATGTGGTAGCACCGAACCCTCCATACTGTGGTTACAATGAGACAGTGTTTACACCAATACTGTGGTATATTGGTAGCATGGAAACATGGAAGCACCGAACTTTGATTGCACTAAGACTATGTGAGCATGATACCGAGTTGTAGGAGCATAATAACATCGAACTGTGGAAGTATAGACCATCTTTATACCCTATCTAGGCTCCCTATAATGATACGAAAACATTTATCCCTCAAATGCCTTTATCTAAAATATCTCCTCTGAAATAACAACAAAACATCTCTCCAAAATCTGCAACTATCTCTAATATTCATGAGTTCATTTATTCTCCTTTGGTCGAAGGTTGCATTCCTATTTATAGTGGTTTCCCTCTTGTAATGATTCGACATGAGTTCTTGAACAGATGTGTCTATTATGCCAACTTGTAGGCGGACTTGTATATAATTTATTTGATGTCGACAAGAATGACACTTGATGGAGGAGTATTCAAACAAGAATTGACTTTGACAATCAACCTAAAGCCTACAATGGAGGTTTGATCTAAGACAATTGACCCAAGCATGAAACCCATGCTTTAACAAGTCAATTAAATTAATAATAATTTTTTCTTTCTTTCTTTTGACAAATATATTACATTTTGAATTCAAGTACAAATATGAAGACTGAACCTAGTTACCTTATTCAACACTCCCTCTTAACTAGGGAGGTATTCATTTTTACATATAACCGTAGAGGTACATGGAATATCTCAGAACACATCATCTATGAAGAAGTTTAGGCACCGAAATTTCATGGAATAGATTCTCGAACAGGGCAATCTATCCATTGGTCTCTCGACAATTTAGGGACCACAATGCCATGGACTAGATTCTTGACTAGGACAATCTATCCAAGTGGGACTAATATGGACTCAAGCTTTCAACCTATTTAGGTACCATCAGGATTACTTTCTAACCATCAACCCAGATATATAGGTGCATGTTAGAGCTCAATCACCAACACCACCTTTCCAACTTCAGGACGTAGACATCAACACAAAATGTTGGCCATGTGTCCTCCTAGGAAATGCTTCACTCACAAACCCTCATCACCCCTTGATCCAACAGATCAAGGACAAAAAATCTCTCCCGATCAAACTAATCGGTAACCAACATGCTATCAAAACCTTCAAGAGATTTAACTATACAGACACAACCCCAATAAAAAAAAACACAAAATTTCGTGGTCTTTCATACAATAGATGTTGCTTCTCAACACAATAGGACTATCAACCAAATATTTGACATAAGATTCCTTGATCATATACTTTCTTTTCCTACTTCTCATGCAACAACATATCCTTCAAAAATTCATTCTCCAATCAAAACTACGCTCTTCCTCTCAACCAGGGAGATTTACTTTATCTAGGCTCCCTCTTAACTCAGGTAAATCAACCTCTTCTTTTCATCATTAAGTTACCATTAACATCACTATTCACATCATGCTTATCATATCAATGAACATCTTCACCATCTTGAAGATTTTGTACCTGCACCACTTAGATAGCAAGTACAACCAAATCTACAGAAGCATGAAGTTAGCCATAGCAAAATCTGATAATAACGAAAGCATTCTCAAACATAATTAGCAAGAGACTATAATTCAATACTTCTATTTATTGCCCATGTTTTGTTACAAACCCTAAATCACATTCACAACTCATCAAGGTATCAAGCTCATTATATCTATGGTTTCAATATTATTTCAATGACATGACAAGTTATTTCATATAACAAACCCTAGAAACAAATCAAATCAATGCATCTAACAATTTTCAAATTTCATATGTTAGACTTCCTACTAGGATTTCATGTAAACTCTAGATTTTATACATGAGATATAACAATCAAAACCAATCACAGCTTAATCAACATCATGACTAGCATCTACTAGGGTTTTATGTAAACCCTAGATTTATATATACAGATTCCCAACAATCACTATATAGATTCATAGATTCCATATTGTCATTTCACACATACTAGAGAATTTTAACTACTGCTATGGTTTAGCTGCAAAACCCTAGATTCACCAAATAACATCATCCTAGAACATTGAAATTAACTAGGGCTTGTTTCTGAACCCTAGGACTTATGACCATTAACACTTAGGTCAACACATATATCTAGGAATTCATCAGCATATAATAATCACATCATATGTCAGGCAATATTAATATGTTAGACATATACTGACCTAGAACATGCTAGGGTTTCAATAAAATGGACACATGCCTAGGGTTTCATTCCTAGGACTCTAAATACATAACAAGGTTTTCCTTATAGACCCAACCAAACCCTAAGTATCTAGGGTTTCAATTCATAACATAGCAAACCCTACTTTACTAGAACTTCAAAGGTTCAGGATTTCAAACAACATTATGTCAAACCTAACAATTTAGGGTTTTCATGATCATACTAAAACACCAAACATGACATCATCAACAAAAACTTCAAATAGAATTTCTCAATAACCCTAAGCAATTTTAGGGTTTCAGATATTAACATTAGCATACCTTAGGTTAGGGCTTTCCAGAGAACCAATCTAGGGTTATGTTAGCTCTGCTACATACTTCAGCATTTGAGGGTCAAAGATAGCCTGGCTGTGTTGTTTTTGCCTAAAGAAAGCCCGCATCAGTCATTCTTCTCTTGCTCCTTCACTATGTTCATACTCTCATAAAACCCACTACCTACGTTCTTTCCTCCAAAACCTGGAATAAGCCTTGCTTTTCCAAGCCCTGAGCGCAAAACCTAAGCCCCGTAAAACCACAGTCATGTGACCTTGCGCTCCCATAGTCCATCACCACCCTTTGATCGCGGTCGTT
This sequence comes from Pinus tabuliformis, assembly GCA_031772625.1. Lineage (NCBI taxonomy): Eukaryota > Viridiplantae > Streptophyta > Pinopsida > Pinales > Pinaceae > Pinus > Pinus tabuliformis. The sequence continues at coordinate 31,293,026 of CM062809.1, read as the reverse complement.
GATCACCACAACTTGATCTAATGGTCCTCGCTGCACTCCATGAACGATCCGATCGTTTATTTCCTCCGTCGTCCGATCATCTCCGCCGCGATCGGACGGCGATCGCTTCCCCCGCTGCCATAACCTAACCACTCGTTAACTCGCGAAAAGGTGGTTTTAGTCCCGTCACATCCACCACGCGTCATGCGATAAGTGTGATCGCGAGCCCGTGTACGAATACCACCGTAGGCTCTAAAGCGGTGCGATCAATACCGCCCACCGCTCAAACCATTTTTCCCAGCCGTTAAATCCCCGCGCATCTTCCGCCCCCGATCATCGTTGGATCTGACCGTATGAGATCCAAGGGCCCTCATTCATCCCACCCTCATATCTCCTGATAGCTTCTGCGAACCAATCGTCGCCGTTCATCTGCACAATCTGACGGCCAGCCTCGTTCCTCCATTCAGTTTGTCCACCCGCCATGAAGTCCACGCTCCTTAACTGCTCTGTGCGCCCAAAGGACGAGCATAATCAGTTCCCGGTACCGTTTGTAGTAGATCCTCAACAACTGCATTTAAGAAATAGAATGGCCGAGAAGGAAAGGACCAACCTCGAGCAGATCGCAGCGTTTACCAGTTATGGAACTTCTTCCATATTACACTCCACCTGCTCAAGAAGGACAACAAAGTATTTGAAAAGATCAATTTTGTTCATTAAAGCAAGCAGATTGTAGCAGAGACTCTTTCAAAGGATTAAGGTGGTTGGTGGTCAATTATGACCCCTCCACGCATAGAACAGTAGCATATCTTTGTAATCAAACTCTATATATACCCAGAACACAGATGTAATCAGGGTTTATGGTTGTTTTTTTGATGTAAGGTTCAACTTCTGGAGACTGCACTACTTTGATACTTGCAGCATCTGGTCTTCATTTTCAGCTAATACAGGCTTCTTTTGTTGTTAATTGCTCACTTTCCATTTCTGCCTTGTTCTAGGTTGTGCCTGTTATGAATTTGTTCATGTGCTCTTGATATTTAGCATTTCAGGGGCTGTCATCCCACCTCTGTGTTGAAATCTAGTATGTATCATTGAATGTGTTATGCAGGTTTTTGTTTACTTAGTGCTAGAGAGCTATCATCCTGTCTGTGCATTAGGAAATAGATTTTCAGACCTCTTTACTGGTTGTAGCCGGCCATCACATGGTCTTGTGCATCTACTGGTGTGGTCAATATTCTCCATGTACACCTAATCCTCAAACTGTGAGTAATTGGTGGTCTAAAGCCTTGTAGTCTGGGGGTGTTCACCCATGTCTAGAGTTAAGCATAGTAGAAGTGGTTATCTGGCTTGAACAAGCATCATTCCTTCCATTCATCCATTTCCAACATTTTGTTGAGTTTTGTGATGTCCCGAGCATCTCTGAGCTACAACCTAGGAGAGTTTCTTGGGGTGACAATAGGTTCTATAAAATCAATTCAGAATATGAGGAGGGTAGAATTATCAAGTGATGAATCACCCAAAGCAAGAATCATTATGATTCAATATAGCTAAACATAACGATGTTAGTAATAGATTTTCAAATGAATAAACATTTATTATAAAGAAATCAATGTTGTGTAGTTTAAGACATACCTTTGTTCTTTGACAAACCTTGTAGGGATTCCTTGAAGTGCCATGATATTTTGTACCTATAACAAATACTTCTAGGAAAAATATGTGATACCTAGAATATGATGTTAGCTCTCAATCTATATTTTCTAACAATGGAGGATGGAATCCTTTATATAAAAATCAAATTTATCTTTCCTTCCAATTAATACTAAGATTTTACTTGACATCTTAGATTTCTTTATAAATCCTAGAAGATAAGGGTTAAGGTTCTTTTATGTTATTTTATATAGACTAGAATTATATGGACCATCTAAGATTAGATATAATGAAATATTACAAATATTCGTACCTCGAGTTTACATACCTTGAACTTCTTTAATTGAGAGACCAATGCTTTATACGACTTCATGCTCTCCTTGGAAACTATAAACACATTGTTAGATGACTAAAGCATAGAAATCACAATACTTACTTGTGTTAGATATTGTTCTCAAACTATTAGAAGTTGTTAGAGAAGGATTTCAAGAAAAGTAGCTGCCACCAGACTTCATATAGGTTGCTTCTTATGTTGTCATAGATGACTTATTTTGTTGATTGAATTAAGACCTCATAACATGTCTTACTGTCATCTTTCTAGGATGGATTCTTGTATTCTTCATATTGGTGTCGGTTCCTTCTTGAGTGATAGTATCTTTGGCTTCTCAAATTGTAACTTGCTTTAAATGTTACTCATTTTGTATGTCTCAAATAGTGACCTTGTCTTTTCGTGCTTCTTAGAAGGTTTAGATTACCATTGTATCTAGGATCTCCTCGGACTTATGCATGAGCTTAGATGATCACAAGATAAAGAGTGTATTTAATCCAAAATAAATAAGATAACATAATTGATAACTCTAAATTTAATACAAACTAGTTTACTATGGTATATTGAAACTGTGTTAGTTGATTCCTATATATCTCTTCTAGATTGTGAATTCACTAATCCTTATTCTTTGAAGGTTGATCTGAATTCCTTTACTGTGGTTAGCATGAAAAAATTATCATTGTTAATTTCACAAATATCTCATAACTATAATTATATTGAGATCTCATCACTGTAGTTGCACCGAAATATGATAGCATTGAAATTGTGATAACAGCAAGACTGTAATAGCCCGAAATTGTGGTCACTGTAATAGTCTGAAACTGTGGTCACTGTCACCTTATTCATGTGACATCATTGAGACTTTATTATTATGATGACATCAAGCCCTTCTTCAAACTTCCTTTGACCTTGACCATAGCTCTGATACCATGTTGAGAAATCGATAGAGTGGCAGTTAAACGATTTCTCTTATTATGACATTAACTTCTGATGTTTTCATTATTACTATTAGATATTTTACTTATCTTTTCTTACCATAAATACTAATGTCAAGCAACAAATAGAAGAGAACACAAGATGTAGGCACACTGCCAAGGAAAAACCCCACTCTAGGGGAAAACCCGGTCAAAATTATTCCTTTAGTAGATTCAAGATGAGACGACCAGACCCTTACAAACTAGACTCGATACTACCTCCATCAAGTCATCCTTGTTTCATGACACATCATCACTTTCACATTGTCGTGGCGAAAAATCCTTCACATTGTACTAACACCGATCTCTCCATACTATGGTAGCACGGAACCCTCCATACTGTGGTTACATCGAGACAATATTTGCACCAAGACTGTGGTATAGCAGTAGCATGGAAATGTGGAAGCACCGAATTGTGATTGCATCGAGACTATGTGAGCATGATATTGAATTGTAGGAGAATAATAACATCAAATGTGGAATTATAGAGACCATATTTATACCCTATCCGAGCTCCTTGTAATGATACCGAAAAATTTACCCTTGAAGTGCCTTTATCCATACTTACTCCTCTAAAATAACACCGAAACATCTCTTTGAAATCAGCAACTGTCTTTGAGATTCATGAGTTCAATTATTCTCTTTTGGTCAAAAGGTTGAATTCTTATTTATAGCCGTTTCCTTCTTATAATGAGTCGACATGAGTTCTTGAAGAGATTTGTTTAGTAGGCCGACTTGTAGGCTGACTTGTAGATAATTTATTTGAGGTCAGCAACAAGGAGACTTGATGGAGGAGTCTTCAAACAAGAATTGACTTTGAAAATCAACATAAAGCCTACAATGGAGGCTTGACCTAAGATAATTGACCCAATCATGATACCCATGCTTTAACAAGTTAATTGAATTAATAATAACATTCTTTTTGCTTTATTTTGACAAATAATTTACATTTTGACTTCAAGTACAATTATGAAGACCGAACCTAGTTACATTCTTCAATAACTTTGTGGGACTAGAGGTGTGGCAAAGACCCGGAGAGATTTTCCTTTCTCAAGGAAAATACGTCATGAAGTCATTGGAAATATTTGGAATTGTAAAATGCAAGTCCCTGGCCACACCAATGGAGATGAACTTCAAGAAGATATGTGGAGATGTTGTTGGACCTAATTTGGTGAATCCCTTTGAGAATAGACAATTAATACGGTCATTGATGTTCCTTGTGAGCACTCTTTCAGAAATATAATTTGTAGTCAACACTTTCAGTTAATTCATGACTGAGCCCCTTCATGCACACTAGGTTGTTTACAAGCATGTACTGAGATATTTGCATGGGAAAATCAATCTTGGTTTGAGATATACCACTAGAGATGTGGCATTGCATGGATACACTGATGTTGACTGGGTTGGAAATGTTATTGACATGGAGAGCACATCAAGGTGCTACTTTAGTTTGGGCTCTATCATGATATCTTACATGAGTAAGAAAAAAATTATGTAGCTTTGAGCATGACTGAGTCGAAGCATATTGTTGCTAACATGGCTAGCTGAAAGGTAGTATGGTTGAGGAATGCCTTTGGAGAGTTGTTTGAAAAATTTCTGGATACGAATGTGATATATTGCAATAACAAGAGTGGGATCCGATTAGCAGAGAATCATGTGTTTCATGATAATTCCAAGCATATTGAGATCATGTATCACTACATTCAAGATATGGTGCAGAGAGGAGCAGTAAGACTCCATCACATTTCAATTGATGAGAAGATAACATATATAATCACCAAGGCTTTGTTGGAATGGAAGTTCTTGGTCTTCAAAGTGTAGCTTAGACTAATGGATGTGACCCTCCTAGGTAAGGATCTCGCCTGATCAAGAAAACTGAGTGTGCTCTTCCCCCTGTTGAGCTCCCAGGGTGAGGAATGGAGTAGTTAGGGTTCTTGGGGTTGAGGGAAATCTAGACAATAGGATAGGGTGTGATCCTTACCCCTGTGGTAAGCTGATATCACCTATTGTCTCTTTGACAAAGTATACCCTAGTTGGAATCCTACCCACAAGTTGGGCTTGTTGGGATTGGTCCTCCACATCTTGCCAATGGATTGAGGTGACTTAAGATAGGATGTGATCCTTACCCATCTAGGGAAATCGAACTCGCTCAAGTTTTAGGATGCAAGTGTTCTACCACTTGACTCTTGAGGGTCTAGATGGAGGATCATCAAATAATATGACAAAGTGTGATCCTTAAGTTGATCTCGCCTATTGTCACTAGATGATAGGATAGAATGTGATTCTTAAGTTGATCTCATCTATTGTCACAAGTCAATGTGATAGAGTGTGATCCTTTCCCTTGCGATAAGCAAATATCACCTATTAATAGAGGGTTGTAGCTTAAGCTCCCCTGTGATGTCAATCTCTTCTTCTTTTAGATTCGAGAGCGTTCAACGGATGAGAAGAGATGAGTAGAAATGACAATTGACTTGATGATGATAATACATTTGAGATGGGACATATGTTGCAGTCAAAAAATTCTCCCTAGCTGAGAGGGAGTGTTAATTTGATAGCTCGGGGATAAATTCCCTCCTTTGGACAATGCTACTCATGCAAAGAAGACCCTATTTTCCCTTGGAATAATTTAAATTGGTCAAGGAAAAATATATTTTTAATGTGAAAACCCACATGTGCACAAAAGTACAGGGCATCGTAAAGGACAAATTGGGTCTCCAAAGAATCATATAAATACAAGTCAAGTCAACCTCATTTGGAGCATCACATCACACATCTTCTTCTCTCCCTTTCTTGGATTGGTTCATATAGGCCTGAAGTAGGGTAACCGAGTTCACATGTGTGAAGGGATAGAGACAATTATGATTTTATATGTTGACTTTTCTACTAGAGGAGTTTGTCTAGATGTTGAACAAGTTTGACTTCACATTTTTACCTCCTTTGACTTGCGAAATTTTAATTACTTACAGCCAAATTTTTCTATAGAGGAGCCGAAATTTGAGTTTGTATAGCTATTCACCAAGTTTGACTTCACATTTTGACCTCCTTTAACTTGCAAAAATTTTATTTCTTGAGGCTAAATTTTTCTATGGAGGAGCCAAATTTTTTGGGCACTTTTGAATGATGTTGACCGTTGAATTTGACTTCTATAATCTGAAGTTTGACCACAAAAATTCACCTCTCCATTGATCAGGTTTGACCGAGTTGTTTGGGGTTGTTTTGACTGAGGTTTGACTTGCTTAGAAGGTGAAATATTTTGACCTTTGACCGAGCTCTCTTAGAGGAGTTTGACCATTGACTTTTGGACTAGTTAGGGCATCTTTGATTGCTGTTGACTTTGACCAAAATTACAAATTTAACAATTTGATCATATTTGACTTTTAGGCTCATCTCTTAGATTTTAGATATTGGTTTGTTGAAAAGTCAAAGTTGTTGACCTTTGACTCTTGGATGGTGAATTGGATCATTGTAATCTCTTTACTTAACATTTTATGACAATCTAATAAGAAGAAGAATTTGAAAGGGTTTTCCCCCTTGTGGTTTTTCCCTGGTCTTTGACCAAATTTGATGTCTCTTGTTATTTCTCTTAATTGTATTCTATTGTACATTGCATTACTATTCTATCTACAATTGTTATTGATCATTGGAAGATTAAATTATTTTGAAAGAGATTTCTAATTGAAGAAAAGAATTGGGCTAAAGTGATTATAACAACATAAAACATTGGAAAAATAACAGTTCCTCATTTAGTTTCCAACCATTTCAAGTTATTCTGATAAGTATAATGACATATGCATGAATCAACTATGGGTAATACAATTGTCAGATATATTATTGGTAGATTTATGGTTCACCATTACTCATGGAAGGTTGTTGAATTCATTGCATGTTCATGGTGAATGAATTGTCTCAAATGTCTTTATGGATATGTTGAGCCTATGGTACTATGTAATGTCTATTATTTTCATGAATTGAAAGTTTTTTACATGATTATTTTTGGTTGTATGAGGTCTCTCTGTGAACTTGTTATTATAGGGGTTTTCCAACCATTTGATATATTTATGATTTGAATGGCCCATTGCCACACTTAATATTATCTCACATGATGGGAAGGTAAGCTAAGTGATGGATGTTAAATAATGATTCAATTTGTGTTGATAGTCACTTGGTTCAAGAGCAACGCAATGAAATTATAGTTTATGCATATTTGTGTATTATGAGAAATCTTGATATTCTCTTATCAAAGCTCGGTTTGAAGTTTCTTATGAAATTTCGCCTTTCAAAACACTTTTTTCTTTTGCTTAGAATCCACTATAAGTTGAGTTTTGTTGGTGCCATGTAGTTCTTATGGAGATTTCATAGTGCATCTGAAGGTCATTCCTCAAAATTTGGCCTTTGTTCCACAGATTTGGTGTTTTTCACAGAGTTTTTGGTCTTCAGAAAATTCTAGGAATTTTCCCTCAAGTTTACTTCTCTGCAAGTGTTAATGTATTCGAAGGTATCCAAAACTAGATGGTTCCTTTAAGTGTACTTTGTATTTAGATGTCAAGAGGACAAATTTTCAACCCCGCACATGAATCCATCAGAAGATCCAAGCATCTGAATGGGAAAGGCGCGTGCACATTGAGAATGTTCTAGATTTCATCTAGACCGAATTCATTGGTAAATATGAATTGTAACAAGAGATCAGGGATGCGCCTTGTGTTGGTGGTTTACTTGCATGAAGGTCGAATTTTCCTTTCATGAAGTTGAGACTACATCCAAGGATTCAGAGCATACCAAAAATGGACAATGCGCAACATCTTGGATTGCTCTAGGACCATATATGGGTCCCACACTGATTCCATGTGGTAGTGGCCATGCAGAGCCCTGAAACCCCTCGCCATCCCTTTTCTATCATTTGACCATGGACCATGTGGTGGTGATGACCTAGGAAGTATGACCTAGACATGGAGGTGGTCCACTTCATAATCACTTATTAAGGTGACGTGGAGGCGATGGTACCGATGTGAATTTTTTGGAAAGAAAACCCTCTTTTGAAGCAAAAATTTATGATTTTAATCCATGAAAAAAATCATTAATTGGTGTTAAATGATGTTTTGCAAGAGATCATGGTCTTGGAATGGAAGGAAAGAGGCCATGAGGCCAAAGACCACCAAGCAGCTTAGGATCCTGAATGCATAAATGCTCTGAGGAATTGCGGGCTACTAAAGTTCTTCAGGACCACAAGGTTAAGGGCTCAGATGGAATTGCTGCCCTATTTGATCAGTCTCTGGGATGTAGATTGAGAGATATTCATCATAAAAGGCCAAGAACTAGAACTTGAGGAGATGGATATCTACTTCATCACGAGATTGTCCTGACGAGGGGAAGTGATCCAACTCTTTAGATCTCGCCAAGGAGGTGAAAGTACAAGGACTCTAGTCCAGAGGCATTGTCCAGGTGTCGAAATGACCAATGGAGGGAAGGTGAAGATAGCAACAATCACCAAAAAACTCATCTTGAGAACGATCTTGTTCACTATGGTGCATGTATCCGGCACACAAGCCTTGCATGAGGCTTCAAAATCCCAATTCTAGTATGCTATCGCATGTTTGACCCCCACCATATTCAACTGGTGTGGAGGTCTTTTGGCAAATATGAAACGAAAACTAACAAAGGGGAAGCATGGACACCTGAAGCAATTTGGGTTCAGTTCAATACTGGTGACCTTCTTTTTAGAGTGAGTGCCCTTATTCTGGTATCAGTGGGCAAAGGTACTAGATCCTACCCCCTGAGATCCGAGACTCGTGCGATGGAGTCAACTCATGCCTCGAGGAGGAACGGGTTAGCATATGCATTGCCCACCACAAATTTTCTCTTGGCCAGAATGCCAACTACTCGTGGTAGATGACTACGTTTATGCTGGAACAAATTTCAAGTGGGATCCAGATCTACCTTTGCCACCAGGAGAACAGTGGACTGATGCAGGTAAAAACTTGTTTTTTAGTTTTTGCAAGTTTTATGATTTTTTGTAAAAGTGTAAACTGAGACTCAACTTGTGATAAATTTTCATATGTGGGACCAGAGAGACCACTAGGCATATCGCCAATAGCACGGCGAGTTTCACATTAGATAGTGGGCATAGATGATGAAGAAGGGGAAGAACCCTTAGCTGAGATGGAGCGCAACTTGGAGGCGATAACTCGAGGAGTCCCAGAGTATGCCACTATTGATGATGTTCCACTGCATTGGCAAAGAGAGATAGTGGGAGTCTCTACGAGACTGTGTTGGCTGTTAGTCCAAGTGATCAGAGCGCTCTCGTGCTATCATGAGTACTGTCCAGGCTAATAGTTTATCTAGTTCTTTTACACATTTTGTAGGCTTTGAAAGACAAGTCTCCTAGAACACTCTATTTTTTTAATATCTTTATGTAAACACTTTGACATACGCGATATATATATATATCTATATATATATATATATATATATGCATGTTTTGTTTCCTACTTATGTGTCCATAATATGATCAGTTTTATAAATGATGCAAATGCCTATCAAGAACAAAATTTGCTAATGCATCTCTTAAGGTATTTAAATTATGTGGAATATGTTGATATGTAATGAAATCAAAATTTATTTCCAGTAATCTAACACGTAGATACATATTCAATATTTGTGGATTTCCCACTAAGTAATTATTGTTTAACTGTAACACAATGAGCTGTGAATCCAACTTGACAACTAAATCCCTAATGCCAAGAGCAACTTCTTCCGACAAGAGTTCAATACCTGCAATGTATTCAGCAGTATTATTGGTTGTTCGACCAAGGCATATATCTTGTAAGTTAATCATATATCTTGTAAGTTAATTAGCTCGCCATTAGGTTCATAGAGTACCCATGCTACAGAAGAAAGGTTCTGTGTGCTACGACAAGAACCATTAGCAAAACCGACGTAATGGCTAGACAACATATGCAAACTGAGTGGAACACAGGGTAAGCAAAAAAACACATGTCTGCAAAGCAAACAAACACACCAAAAACAAAAAAGCACACTAATGTACAAAAATCATTACAATAATTTCACGCATAATACTTCTACAAATACAACCCATTACGGGGATGTGACAATGCATTTCCCTCATAATCACATAGCTCATAAGCACCTTTTTGTAAGTCACGCTTGACGATGTAGGGCCCATGCCACATGGGTTCAAACTTTCCTACTCCTAATTTATCAGTGGCCTGATCATAAAGAAGGACAAGGTCGCCTTCAACAAAAGTGTGGGGAGAAATGGTTTGGTCAAAATGAGCTTTGACACGTTTCTTTTGAGCTTCGATGATCATCGCAGCAATGCGACAAGTCTCATCAAGCCTCTCAAGCTACAATAGTCGTTCCTCTTCAGGTGAGGCATTGGGAAGAAGTTTGATAGCTAGTTTGAGCGAAGGGATTTCACATTCAATTAGAAGAGTTGCCCCTAAACCATACACCGACTAGAATGGAGTGAATCCAGTGGTCGTCTTAGTTGAAGTTCTATAAACCCAGAGAGATGAGAATAACATTAAATGCCAATCTCTTCTATGCTTCCCAATGATATGTTGAAGCATAGTAATCAAAATTTTATTAACTGCCTCAACTTGACCATTGGCTTGTGGATAATAAGGAGTTGAGCTATCATGGCGAAGGCCCAACTGAGCAGTCAGATCTGCCATCATGTGCTAACAAAAATGTGATCCATGGTCAGTCACAATGGCTTAAGGGACAACAAAACGTGCTATGACGTGGCTAAAAAGGAACTGAGCAGTAGTAATACCATAAACATTGTATGTAGTCATCACCTCGACCCATTTAGTAAAATAGTCAACGACGACGATGATATAACCATGCCCCTCAGCCGAGCGAGGGTTACATGTCATGAAATCAATCCCCCATTTAGCAAATGGGCCAACGGTAATTACTGGGTGTAGGGGTGCGGGTGGGGCGCGCTGCTTGCGGCTGAAATCTAGCATTCATGGCATTTTTGGACAGCTAGAATGCAATATTTAAAGATAGAAGACCAGAAATAATCGGTGCGGAGGATTTTCTGAGCAGTGGCATATCCAGACATATACCACCACAGGAACCATAGTGGAAATCATTTAATACTCACTCAACCTCTTCTAGGGTGAGACACCTATGAAGAACAGAGTCCACACCAACGTGATACAATGTATCACCAAGGATCTAATAGGGTTGGGACTGATGTCGAATGCGGCATCGGTCAGATCAAGACAACTGAGATCGGAAGGTTTGCGTTTGAAGATAAATGACAATATCTCCATACCATGGGTCAAGAGTGCTGATCAGAAAAAAAAACTTTCATCGGGAATCTTCTTAGTGAAATCAGTTGAAGTGTTTGCAGACGAAAGAGCACAGATCAACTCAGCAAAAACAAGCAATTTCTTTGATTTGGTAGTGGTAAATTCCAAATCAAACTTCTGCAGGATAACGATCCATTTGGAGTATATGTCCCCCTAGTAACTGACGAGTCAGTATATAGGTCATGGGGTTACAATCAGAAATCACTATGGTTTTCCATAAAAGCATATAGTGTCGAAATCTTTGGACAACATGGACTGCCACCAAGGCAAGCTTCTTGACATGGGCATACCGAGACTCAGTATCGAGAATATTTCGGCTTAAATATTAAACCACGTGTTCGTTTCCATCGTCGTTGTCCTGAAATAACACCATAGAAATAGTAGTGACAGTTACGACCAAGTATAGGAAGTAATCGCGTTGATAATTGGGGGGATGCAATAAAGGAGCACTGATAAGTGTGTCTTTTAAAGCATCAAAGGATTTATGGGCAACTTCATCCCAATCAAAAGGGACCCCCTTCTTAATTAAGCAAGTAAAACCCTTGGTAAGTTCAGAATAACTAGGGATGAATCGACAGGGAAAATTAGCCTTTCTCTGCAAGCTCTACAATTGCCATAATGAGGTCGAGGGGGGGGGGGGGGGGGGTAAGTTGACAATGGCCTCAAATTTCAAAGAATCAATTCGAATACCTTCACGAGACACCACAAAACCCAAGAGTTGGCCATAATCAATGCAAAACACACACTTGTGTAGATTGAGATGGATGTTATAGTGCCAACATCACAAAAATATGGATCTTAAGTGATCTGGGTGGTCACGACGCTTAGCAAAGTGAGCTGGTAAGTCGTCAAGGTAAGGTTGAAAAATATGTCAAATGTCATGAAATGCATAATACATTTCTCGCTGGAAGGTAGCACCAACATTATTTAAACTGAAAAGAATATTTTTATAAGCAAAAGTGCCCCAAGGATAGATAAAAGCCATTTTATGTTGATCAGCAGGTGAAATGTTAATTATAGCCACAAAAACCATCCATGAATGAGAAAAACTCACTCCTAGTGAATTCGTCGATGATCTGATCGATAAAAGGAGTGGGATAATTCTCTTTGGGACATGTGCGATTGATATCGCAATAATCAACACAGACAGGGATCGTGCCCTGCTTTTTGGCAACAAGGACGATGTTGGACAATCTGTCAATGGAATATGATAAATAAACCCATCTTTTAAAAGCTTCTCCACTTCTGCTTTGATAGAAGTAGCCTTTCGAGGGTGCATAAGGTGAAGTCGTTGTCGAATAGGATTAGCACCAAGATAATTCAGAATCTCATGCACCACTATTGCTGGATCAATACCAGGAATTCCCTCATATGACCATGTGAAGACGTCTAGAAATTCTTTAAAATGTTAAGTGTAAACCTTCATCTCATCTGGAGAACAGGAAACCCCAATATGAATGTTCTCGACAATTCCAAGTTTAATGGAAATGTATAGTAGTAGCGATGTTCCCCATATTACCCTTCGACAAGACTTCATGCATCAAGACAGGTGTTTGAAGTGGAGGCGTAGGACAATGAGAAACAAATCCTTCAAGACAGGAAGGCATCTCATCGAGGCTGGGAAGAAATGAATAACAATGATGCAGACCGTTCCCTGGAGTTTCGTTCAGAGACATGAACTCAACAATACTCTCATCAGTGGTTAATGTCTTGTTCAAAGGATCAGAGAATCCCAAGAACCAAACCAAGGAGATGGCACATAAGTGTCCAGGTTCATATTGAAAACGGTATGATTTTCTAAAGCGGTCGTCGAAGCCAAGACAATTTCTTGATAATTTTGGTCCAATGGAACTAACAGCATAGAATCGCCAAATGAATCAATTTGATATGGGGTAGGGATAATCCAAGGATTTGTAGAGACCAAGATCATATTGATTGAATTAACATGCAGAGGTGGGAGAGTAAAAGTACCCATTAAAGCAGAGTCTTTGAAGAGACCTGCCCCCACACTCTCATAAGGAAGTTCGTATTTTCCCATGTAATGGACATTATCATTCGACGAAATAGAAGAGGAGAAAGACAGTCAATCGATGGTGACAAATTTTCCTTCGTGAGGAAAACAAAGCACCCAAAACAAAGAAGAAACCACACAAAACATAGCGTGGGTCCAGCGTCATCCGAGAAGAAGGTTGTATTTGAGATTTGCATCTACAACTTCTACTTCTAATTCAACGGTCTTTCCTTCCAATGTAATCGGCAAGTTCATGAGAATACCATATGGACGTGGGCCTCTATCATCAAAGGCTTTCAAGGTGTTCAAAGACTGGTTAAGAGAAGGAGAGCCAATGGCTTTCCAACACGAAACAAACATGATGCAGGTGGAAGCACCTTCATCAATAACAATATGATGGATCATCTTTCCTTTGATAAGTACCTGTATCAGAAAATCAATCTGATGAGGAAGACGAGGCACATGTTTTTCAATATCGAAGGTAATCAAACTCGAATAAGAAGGATCAATAGCACCTATAGAAGACAACAGTGACTTTCGCTACATTGGACAAGATTGGAGAACCTCCAAGGCAAAAATCGTCGAAGGTGCCCGAGCTAAATCCTCAACAATATTGTAATGTTTCGTAGCTCTAGCGTTTAGATTAAAAGATGATTTCCAGAGAAAACCTTTGGGAGGTGGTCGGAGTATGGACTCACTGTTAGGGCACTCAATATGGAGTGGACCAGAACTGGACGGAGTATAAGTAGAGGGGATATCAGTGACTTCTTTTTCCACCATTTGCTTATGCGTGGTTTGATACTCCTTCGTTCGAGTAGCAATCGAGATAGGTGATGAACTTTTCATAATGAAAACCTTAGAACCTGAGGAATCAGAGGATTGTGGTTGGTCTACCAACTGCGTCTGCTGAGATGGAAAAGGTTTTTTTAAGACAATTGGAGTCCATTTCAACAAGCGGTTAACTTCATAATGTTTGGGACAATCCTTGGTGTAATTATCTTCCTCATAGATGAGGCAAGGATATTTCGGATTTCTTTTAGAAGCGTCATCAGTAGATGCCTTAGGTGGGTCCTGTTTTGGGGCATCAGCTTTGGCTTTACCTTTTCCCTTTTTCTTACCTTTAGAGGCCTTATTTGTTGCAGTAGACTGAACAACATGTACCTTAGAGGTTTTACTAGGTTTGGATGAATTTTTTGAAGGATTATTGGAACTAGTGTTTAAAACAGATTTATGCTTCAAAGAAGCCTTCGTGGAAGTCTGAGAAATGGAACCAATCACACCATCCACAGGTGGTACATCAGGAGACTTTGATGTTTTTAGATGCGAAGATGGTCTTGGAGCATCAGACAGCATCTCATACAACATGCCAGATTGTGAATAGACTAAGTCTAGATACTGGGCACGGGTGATAGCTTGCTCTTTAGTAATACATCCACCCATAGCTATATCCTCAGCAATCTTGTTAACGAATGATTTTGTGAACCATTCAGTCAACAACTCATTAGCAATATCAAATTTAATGAGGCAATGCTGACGTCTATATTCATGGATATGATCAAAGATGTGGGTTGCGTTGTCTTTCTTAAGGGCCATGAGAAAATGAGTGCCAGTTTCACATCGAACCGAAAATTGGAAGTGGGTGAGGAAGGCCATAACCAGAGAGTTGAAGTCAGCATAGGTACCTCGAGGTAACTCGATATACCATTTTGCAGCAGCACCTGCGAGGGTTCTTTGAAAGAGGCGAAGACGAATCGAATCATCAACATACGAATTGGAGGAGCACCATAGGTGATATGTCATCACATGGGCTTGTGGGTCCTCCTTATATTTTCCCTCAAATTTGGGACAATAGCCTGGAATTTTAGTTGGAACTAGAGGTCAATAAGGCGAATGAATAAGAGGATCATTCGTGAGCCTCGAGACATTGGGCAACTCCAATGTAGCCAAGAAAGGCAATCGTGTGTTAAACAGAATATAGGGACTTTGAGGAGACGCAAACTATGGATTCCATCCTTATTGGTAAGGGTTTTTCCCCCACAGTGGAGGATTTTTTCCATACGAGAACTGATTTTGTCCCCACTGAGGGTTACCTTAACCATAAGGTGGATTTGGTCCAGGGTAGGTTTGACATTGACCTACCATAGGCCGTTGATAAGCATTGTACAAACCATATGGGTTGTAAGGTTGTCGAACCTGTTGACCCTGGATAAAAGATATTTCCCCTGCTACTATAGGGGTTGACCTTGGGCTTGAAAAGGCTGACCTTGATGAAACGCATATAAATCTTGTTGCTGCCAAGGTTGACCTTGTTGCTTCAAAGGCCGACTTTGCTTCTGTAAAGGTTGACCTTGTTGCTGCAAAGGTTGACTTTGCTGTTGTAAAGGTTGACCTTGCTGCTGCAAAGGTTGGCCTTGCGAGGACAAAGATTGAGTAGACTGTTGAATAAACTAAGTTTGTGGCTGCAAAGGCTGTTGCGACTGCGGCAAAGGTTACCCCTGCTGCTATAACAATTTCCCTTGTTGCTGCAAAGATTGCCCTTGCTGCTGCGAAGGTTGCCCTTGCTTCTGTAAGGGTAGCTAGACAGTTCCTTTGGATATACCATGAGGGTATTGATAATTCCTGAATTGAATCATACCATATCCATTAGGAATAACAGATTTACCAGGCTGGACATAAGCTCCTACTTGAGGAATGTAAGACAGATTAACCAAGGCTTGCGAACCATATGGGACATAAGCTTGTTGGAGTGGAATCTAAGCCATATAAGGCTGCTGATATTGGATGTTACCTGACTCGGATGGACCAACAGGGTTAGGAATACTACCATAATAAGGTTGATTAACTCCAACCATGTGAGTTTGTAATCCACTCACATTGCTTTCTCTTGACACAAGAGCAGTATTTGGATCTTTCCCCCCAGGCGATGGCACATTCTGTCCACTTGATGGAGGGGTGGAAGAACTAACTGAAACCTGACCTAAAACAGTTGGTTGTACTAGAAGGGTCGATTGAAATGATGAAATAGGATGTGATAGAATGGTAGGTTGAACAGGAAATGAGGTGATAGCAGTTTGTACAAAAGTTCGAGAGGTTGCTTTCGAAATGAACGAACCTGATGTAGGCATAGCATTTGAAGACCAAATGAGATTTTGATACAATGATGAAGCACTAGGAGTACCTAAAACTAACTGAGCTAAAGTTGTATAACCATGTGGCAACATGGGTCCACTAGTTTCAGGAAAGGTAAGAGACGAGAGTCTTCTCATATAAGGAAATCCTTCGGGAGGAAACTCATATCCTTGCTCATCATCAACATGAGAAGTATGGGTAGTGAAACTTCCGAATGACATAGAGAAGAGGTTTGGATTTCACCTTCTGACTCCATAGATGGAAACAACTGGTGACGAGGAACCCAAGATGTACGAGGAGCTAACTCTAAAGGAATACCAGGCTAATCGTAAGGACCGTAAGGACATTGAGTAGATATCACAACAGAATCGAATAATAGATTCGACGAATAGACAACAAGCCTCTGCGGACTCTAAGGAGTCTTCAAACTCTCAGGGGTCTGAATAGGATTATTAGGGGTATCAAGGGTATCAGGATCAGATTCTTGAGGTGACCAGGAATCTGATGGAGGTGGACGAGAAGATAGAGGTTGGATACTTGGAATAATCCCAAGTTCAAAACCTTGATCTTCAAGTGACTAAGGAAGCTCCAGATGAACTCCTTGGGAGGACCCTTCAGTATCAGACAATGAAGGGGAACTATGATATGAACTATTCAGCCACGGTGACTTCCTATCAAAATCAAAAAAGGAAAGGAGATTCATTTAGGGCTTTTAACAATCTTGAAATTAACAGGGAATTACTCAATATGGGTCCAAGAAGCAACTTCTTAGGTTCGACATGTTTATCATGGCCAGTTGTTTTTTTAGAAACAAAAACTTTGTATTTTTATCTTTTAAGAGTTGAGAAAAGGACAAAAAGGTGCCTCTAGTCGCTTTCGATGGTTAAGCGATCTTGAAAGTACAAGTTGCTTGATGGTCTTTTCAAATTTAAAGAGTCAAAAAATATTGAAATGACTACTTAGGTGAATCTAGGTAAAAGGAGTACCAAGTAACCGTGAACTGCAATATAGACCTCAAGAAATAAATTCACTAAGGATTTGAGTACGTGCAGGTAATCTCCCTGAATGTTGTGTTCAATATATCACGTTTATAGGGTGATAGACTCGACTTCCTATGGATAAAGGTTTGCAACCTATGGGGGTCTCCCTATATATACGCAACTGTACGGGGAGCACAAGTCCGAGCTAGTATTGTCTAATGCCGAAGAGAACGGTGGCTACTAACTTTTATAGACGTCGGAACACGTCTCTAGCCTAGACCACTAAGTATGAATGTTAATGTTTCAAATGCCCCTTAGATTAATTGATAGATTTTAAAGTTGATCTTGGAAATTATGTTTTGATTTCAAGGCCTTAACAATGTTACCTTCTCCTAAAATGCAACTAGATGATGAAATGAAATCCTTCAATTCGATGAAAGCTATCTATGTAGGGAAGAAGATCACTCAAATCATGCATCAAACCAAATGAAAAAGAAGATCCATAACAATATTCAAATGCTAAATGCGAAACATGAAAACTAATCTTTCATATCATAAGAAAATGTAATTCCAAAACAGACCTTAAAGCAAAACTACCTTAAGATATAATGATGATTTTTCTCTTTTTCACTTAAATGCAATCAATGTAATCTAGTGCAAAAGTAAAAGAGAATGCAAGCAAGCCAACAAATATGAAAATATCTTTCACAATAATGATTTGAATGCAACCCCAAATGCTTTGAAAACTATGAAAAAATAAACCCTTTCACTTTCACTTTTCGAAACACAAAAAACAAAGAAAACACTTCATTTTGATTCAAATGAGACAATCAATTTGTAATCTATTGTTTGTCAAATGGAGCTTAAGCGAATTTCACAGCATATACTAATGAAAACAACTTAAGACACAAGAACCAAAAGTGATCTGCAAAATATGTCTGAACACACAAAAGACTCTTTAACATAGGTAATTGATCTCCGCTGAGAAGACCAATGAGTGGATGACGGATGACTTAGAAGACCTAGAAAACCTAAAAGGCTAAAAAAACCTCAAGCATATTCAAACCAAGTTAAAATGCAATTGCAATCAGACAATAACAGAGTCAACTAATATCACACTGGTAAATCACTGGGAGAAGGCAAAAAGAACTTAAAACAAGAAGAAAAACCCTAAATTCCTTTAACTTCTGTAATCATCACACTTGTTAAGAGAAAAGAAGCGATCATTGCTACTGTATTCAACAAATTCGCTATATTATCGCAATTGTCAAGGCTAAAAACATGATGGGCGAGAAAAGCAAAGAAAAAACACAAAATCTTCAAGAACAACTCAAATCAACAAACTTCAAGCATCTACTAGAAAGTGAGACTGTCTACAGACAAACAATGAAGTCTAAGAATGAGTGGTTGTCAAAAGACAAGGTGAAGAAAGGGAAGGAAGGGATCATAGGCTCCCCAGTGGATTCATCATTTTGTTGACAAGGTTAATCCCCTCTGTAAACAGAGATGATCCCTCTAACCCAATGAGTGGGTCTAGCAACCGAAGTGACAACCAACTAGACATCTTCCTAGGTTATAATTGTAAAGTAGAACAAAAGAGATGGCATACCTCATTCTAATGCTATTCTAATTTCCTTTGTTGAGGGCCTCGAACTGCTTGCATCACAGACTTGTTCCTGCTTCTCTCAACGTTTATGTACCTGCACAAGTGATCAAGAGACAACAAAGCATGCCAAAACCAATAACAAATCCAATAACAACCTACTTAACTGATCAAGGAATGTTAAGCTAAATAATACATGAACATATATATTTTGGGAAGATGAACCAGTAGTTGTATATTATTAGGAAATAAAGGGAAGCTTACAACCAAAGCCTTGATGTTGAAAGGCTCTCCTTGAGTGGTAATCCAAGTCCAAGCCAAGAACTCTCCAAACACTCCTTCTCCAAGTCTAATGAATAGCCTCTAGGCACAAGCTTAGCATAAGGGTGCAAATAGACATAGACCAACCATTTGGGAATGGGAGAAAAGGAATTTATAGGCTGGGATTGGGAGTTAGGACTTCTCCAAAGATAGGATTAGGTCCACATCTCAAGGAGGTAGCTCATAGGGATAAGACAAAGAGGTCAAGTTGGGAGGATTCGACCTAATATATGCAAAGCAACCTCCATCTCGCTGCTCTGGAAGTTTCTAGATCATGAAGCTTCTCATCCTATTTGGGAAAATTACCTTTTTGGGATCATGGCAGGTATGCAAGGGTACAGAGCGATGCCATCGCTGACTAAGTATATTTCAACATGCGACCATCATTGTTTTAAGCCTCATAAGAGTGATGACTCTCATTTTAGGGTTTTAAGAGCTATTTCTTTAGGAAAAGCTCAAGGCATTTTCCAAACAAAGCCTTAGGAGGAATACGAGATGTATACATAAATGAGTATATTGTATAATAGTCATGTTTCGGGCACTTCAGGGTATGTCATAGGGAAGTGCAGGAGGCGTGACAAAATACTGTGTAATAGAAGGCCCAAGGTCAAGATGCAAAGAAATGGTTTACAACAAGACAAAGGCACATGAAACCCTCAAATAAGCTTGCTTTGTATTATGTATAACAATTTTAATTCCCCTCAACATATTTTGTATTTTGATATTCTTTCTTTTATTTTTCTTGTGGCCAATAAATGTTATTTCCTTTATCTTTAGTTTCATCAGCCTCCCAGGGCCAAGTTTCTGGCCCTACCCAAGTATCAGGATATGTGGGTGCCAATTCCCAGAGAACCAATTGTCAGTTGAATCTGAATAATGGAGATGGAATATAGGGATGTAATGTAAGATGGAAAGTGACAAGTATGGAATGGGATAAATGGAACACTATCTCAATTAGGGCTTCCCAAGTAATGGACCTCATATACACATTGTGTGATTAGGGGAGGTCCCATTGAACTAGGATTGAAAATTAACCCCATTTAAGGTGAGGGAACAAGATCATGGTAAAAAACCATCCTTCTTCCAGGTCACCCTATAGTCCATGCCAAAAGCCAAAATACAAACAAGCCTCAACCACCGAATTGCAAAATGAATAAAGTACCTTTTGATCAAACCCTTCATTCATGTGCTCCTATTAGGGGGGTGAGAAGACATATGTATGGTACATTGTCTTTGGCTAGTGGTGTCTGCAAGGGATGCGAGTTCGCTGATTGGAAGAAATGATGGGAGAATTTTCTCCTATGGGGTCACCCAATTTTTGGTGGGTAAAATCTGGCTCCAACTGGGACATGAGTTCACCATAGAGCACATGATCCATGTAATCAAATGGGGAGTTCATGAGAACTCCAACAATCCTTGGGACTAGAAACTTGTCACCTCCACATTGCAACAAACTTGTTTGGGAGCATGTGCACTGGGCGTAGGGTATCACCCATGTTTTATAAAAGAGTATAAATTCATAAAGAAAATAAAATCTAATATAAATGTAATCAGATCTACATGAAACATGAGATGAATGTTATTAGTGATGCTCACACAATATGCAATGCACCTACACCACAATCCATAATATGTGAATGTCAATTGCTATCAAAGAAGGTGAGGCATAACCCTTTCACCAAGGAAGGTAAAAGTTCACCATCAAGTTTAGCAATATAGAAGTAACCTACACCTACTTTTCCATGGGTCTTGATAGGGATAAAGTCCTTATAAAACAAAACAATATCACCTAAATGGTAGTCCCTCTTTGGGTTTTGGATCCATTACTTCTTAGGAATGGTCAACCTTGTGTTTGATTTTTTAATTTGGCAAAACACTTGAGAAGCGAGAGGTTGGGTAGGATTTAGGTTCTCATGATGAGGAT
The DNA here is from genome assembly GCA_031772625.1 of Pinus tabuliformis. Taxonomy (NCBI): domain Eukaryota; kingdom Viridiplantae; phylum Streptophyta; class Pinopsida; order Pinales; family Pinaceae; genus Pinus; species Pinus tabuliformis. Next base: position 31,271,794 of record CM062809.1, on the reverse strand, counting down.
TGTGACTCATAGCCTTCTTGGAAGTGGTTCTATTGGTGTTGGAGGGTGGTAAAGGGAATGGTTCAAGATCTTGAACATGCTTAGGCAATTGAGGTTCCCTATAGAGGACAAAAGTGGTCTCGTCAAACTTTGGATGGTGGCATATGATAAGTCCATTTGTTGTCCACTAATTGAAGAAAACCATCTCCTTGAAAAACGCATCCCCCACACATCAATCACATCAATGACAAAAATATCCATTAATACATAAATGTCCTTGTTAGCTACCAAAGAGACCTTCACATCTTTGATAAAACCATAAAACGGAATAGACTTAAAATGAAATCCACATATGTTCTTATATGGCCTAGTAATTTCCATTTCCAATTGATGCATCACTTTCAGTGGTATGATATTGTCGATGCCCCTAAATCAAGCATGCAATTTTTCAATATAAGTTTGTTAATTACTAAGGATGCCAAGAATGGATCACGATCTCCATTATTCTTATCAATATGCATATTTTGTAATGTGTCGAGTGGATCATCAAGTACATCATCAAGACCTAATGCCTTCTTTATTTTCCTCCTTTGGGAAGGAAGCTTAGCCATATATTTAAGCAAAACAAGCATAGTCACCTTACCTAAGGCACTCTCCGTGTCAACATTAAGCTCAATCTTATCTTTCTTAGGTTTTGACCTTAGTTTGATTTGTAGCTGCCCTTGGGAATTATCCTTCCTTTGAGATGAATTTTCACCACTGGAACTTTCTTAGGGTTGATCCTTACTTTTCTTAGAATATTGAAGGCCCTTGAATCTCCCACTATTCTCGACATCTAGCATAGGTTCGGCATGGTCAACCTTGATTTGGGTTTTTCTAGGCTCTCAGTGGGCATAAATATCAAAAGTAAAATGTTGAATGCATTGGTTCCATTTACAATATTCAAGTGCTATGGGTCTTTCTTCTTCTTCATCATAAGGACAATCCTCCTTGGGATCCACATGAGGAAAATACCAAGATGACTCTCCTTGTGCCACCATGTTAGTTGGGGCAAGAATTAGGGAATTTTGAGATCTAAAATAGGCCTCCTAAGGAAATTATAACATAATAATGGAAATAATAAAATAAGATTAGATTACATCATCAAATTTTAGAGGGAAAAAAGAAAAACTACTTTTTCAACTCGTATTTTCAATTTATCTCGCTATGGTTTTACTCAAATTTTGAGTGGGAGCACTCGTTGGATTCATATTTTTATTCCTCATCCAAGGAGTACCCATGTTGCATAATTTCGATGAACCCTACTACACGAATAATGATAAATACATGAAAAACGTGATTGCAATCATGTTTTTTCATGTATTTCTCATTTTTCGTGTAGCAGGGTCGATTGAAAGTATGCAATATGGGTACTCCTTGGATGAGGAATTAAATTTTTCATCTAACAAGTACTCCCGCTCGAAATTTGAGTAAAACCTTAGGGAGATAAGTTGAAAATATTGTTAATTTTGCAACTAGGATCAAATTCCACACTAGACAACTCAGATGACCAATGTTTGCATTAAACTCCTCTTTTCGAGAGGAACAAAAACGACCTAAAGATCACCTAATTCGGTTAAACATAAGTTAAATTTTGAATTATTTTATTCATGCATACTTTATGGAATGGGTCGGCCCTAACCACATGAGTAACTGCCTGGGTCAATCCTAACCCCAAGTTAACCCTCAGGAGAACCTATAAAAGGAAGCAACCTCAAGTTCATATGATCACATCATCATCATCTTTGTATTTTTCTATTTTGTCTTGGCTCATACAGGTACGTCGAAGGAGTTCGCATAGGGTCTGAAATTAGAGGCGAAAGGTTCACTTTGAGTTTGGGTTTTCTGGATCTCGATCGCTGGCACAGATCAGGACATTTTCATCCCTCGTCACAGGCACATAGTAGCCAAGGGAGTGACTTTGGCTCTTTGGTCACTCAGAGACAATTCAGTGAGAGTGACTCTAGGTGCAGAAGCGGATCTAAAGGTTTCGTTCGCTCGCACAAGGTAACCCTGGGAGTGACATTGACTTCTCGGTCACTTGCACAACTCGGAAAGGGTGTGACTTTGGTTTTGTCGATCGCTCGCATAACTCGGAAAGGGAGCGAATTTGGACCTTTGCAGTTCAATGCCAGAGTCACACGCATAGAAACCTCCTGGGAGTGACTCTGTAGTCACATTCGCTCGCATAATATATTCGTGAGAGTGACCCAAAAGTTTTAGTCGCTGATAGATAGTGTTGATGAGGGCGACCTAGTTCAGATCTAGGGTTTTGACATCTTGGCATCAGCTGGCTTTAGTGTTCTGGTAGATCTAGGTTTCTCTGTTGTTATAACAAATTTGTAGATCTAATTCATTGTTATCCGCTGCAAATCATATGTATTGGGCTCATTGTACTCTCCGTTGAAATATTTTTATGACGATCTACTAAAGAAGAATATTTGAAAGGGTTTCCCCCTAATGGGGTTTTTCCCTAGTCTTGGACCAATCTATCGTCTCTTATGGTCATGTTGTTTCTTCTTTGTCACTGCGTACATTGTTCTTTCTTCAGTTACATTTATGATTGATTATATTGCTAATAATTGGATGCATTGTTAATGAAAAGATATATTGGGCTAAAGTAATTGATACAACATAGAACAATCAGAAAATTTAGCATGGTATCAGAGCAAATGTGAAGGACAAGCCCAAAATAAGACAAGCATTGAAGCCCTCTCTTTCAGATAGCAAATTACTGAGTTAAGGTCAATATATCATCTCTTACCTTCGAGGAGCATGAAAATTTGGGTGATGAATCAAACTTTGCTGCATGGAAAGTCATATTGGGGATCATAGTTGACAACAATGATGTGCTTGGATACATCTACGGAAGAATGCCCAAGCCTCCAGAAAATGCTTCCGCTTCTCTCAAGAGCAGGTACAAGAAAGGTGAGTCTAAAATAAAACAAATTATAGCTGATGGTTTGCAAGATCATTTACTTGCTTATGTTGGGAATTTAAGAAAGTCTAAAGATATTTGTGACAAGATAGCCGACATGTATGAAGTGAACAACTTTAATGAAATCATAACTCTGAAAGATCAACTCAAGGATACTAAGATGAACAAAGGGGAAATGGTTTAGTCCTACATTATGAGGATCTATCGCCTTAGAGATCAATTGAAGAGAGTTGGAGAAAATGTGCTTGACAGGGAGCTAGTAGTTGTGACTCTTAGAGGTCTCCCTCCTATTTGGGAAATCTTCATTACTACAATTAGCAACAATAGTGTCCTTCTAACATTTAATAAAATTGCTGGAAAGCTCACTTAAGGAGAGTCAAGAATGATTGCAAGAGGAAGGATTCAAAAACATGAAGAGGGACATCCCACTGCATATATCTCTTATGACAAAAGGAAGAAGGCAAAAGGAGGTCCATCAAGTAAGCCTCCTCCTTAGAATTCAAAAGGAAGATATGACAAATCGTTATCTCATGTTGAATGCTTCAATTGTCACAAGACAAGTCATTATGCTTGTGACTATCGAGAAAGGAACAAAAGAAGAAAGGACTATCAAAAGAAGAACCATGATAAGAGATATGAAAGAATAAGAAGAGACTTCTTAAGTGACTGTGAAGAAAATTGTCCTCCTCAAAAGAAATCGAAGGATCCAAAGTATGAAAGTTATTTTGAAAATAAATCTAAATACATTCTTATTTCTGCTCTTACTAGTTCTTCTCCACCAGATTCGTGCGATACTTGGTTGGTTGATAGTGGGGCCACTCATCATTTCTCTTGTTACAAGGAAGTCCTCTCTAATCTCGCTGAGAGGGAGACTAAGCTAAAGATAATTCTTGGAGTCAACTCCATTCATCCTTGTGAAAGGCTTTGGGTTTGTCAAATTTCAGTTAAATTCTGGGGAATCAATTATGCTGCATGATGTCATATATGTACCGAGATTAATGAAGAACCCGGTATCTGTATCTACATTGGAAGAAAAAGAGATGAGGCTTCCTTCATCAAAGGTAAAGTTCTAACTTGGCCTATTGATTCACCTATGAGGGATGCCTTTACACTAGGATCGAGATTTGAAGGACTCTATAGGGTCACTAGAAGACCTCTCCTTGCATTGGTTTATAATAATAATCATTTGAGCGAATTATGGCACCACAGACTGGATCATCTTCACTATGATGCACTTCCGAAATTAAAGAAATTGGTCTCTGGTGTTCCCGATGTTCAAGCTCATCATGACAGAGTCTACTCAGGTTGTGCAAGTGGAAAGAAAACAAGGGGACCATTTCCCCTCCAGTAAGAACAAGACAAATGACATACTCCATCTCATTCATTATGATATATGTGGTCCTATGCCTGTACATATGTTGGTGGTAATCTCTACTACATCGCCTTTATCGACGATTTCTCAAGAAAGACATGGATATACTATCTTAAGCACAAGGATGAAGCCTTCGAAACTCTCAAGGAATTCAAAGCCTTGATCGAAAATCAATCAGGAAAGAGAATTAAATTCTTCAGGTCTGACAATGGAGGAGAAGACATGTCAAAAGAATTCATAGAATTTTGCAAGAAAAACGGAATCAAGAAGGAAACGATTGTGCCATATACTCCTGAAAAAAATGGTCTAGCCAAAAGAAAGAATAGGTCTATATTAGAAGTTGTCCATGCTATGCACCATGATCAAAAGGTGCAAAAGTTCCTTTGGGTCAAAGCAACATCTACTATTGTATATGTTCAGAACAGGGTGCCTCATCAAGCATTAGAAAACAAGACTCCTGAAGAAATATTCATAGGTATTAAGCCTGATATCGGCCATCTTTGTATATTTGGATTCCCTATATATTTTCATGTGCCGAAAGACAAAAGGAACAAAATGGAAGCTACTAGTATAAAAGGTTTGCTTGTGCGTTATTGTGAAAATTCTAAAGAATAGAAAATACTAAAGCATATAGAATTTATATTCCTGGTCAGAGGAAGGTCGAGATTAGTAGGGATGTAACATTTGATGAAGATGTAGCTCTTGGAAAAGCCATAGACCTTTCTCCACCTCCTCTTCCCAAGGAAGAGAATGATGATTGGGATATTTTGGATGGTCTGTTTGTGCCTGAGTTCGATATGATTGATGAGTGCATAGAGCCTATGGATCCATTAGATCCTCCTCCGAGTGATCCCACCTCTAAAAAGAGACCACTTTGGCTCCGCGATACTTTATAGGATACTGAAATAAATGTCCCCATTTGTATATCATTCAGAGAAAGGAAACAACATTGCAGGTATTAGGGATATGTTGCTGCTATGAGTACTATGATTCACATCGAACCATCCACATTCCAAGAAGCAGTGAAAGAACAAGTTTGGAAGGATGCTATGGCTGAAGAACATGAATCAATTATGAAAAATGATATATGGGAAGTTGTACCTAGGCCAAAAGGGAAATTTGTTGTGACTTCAAAATGGCTATTTAAAATCAAACATGGAATTTATGGCAGCATTGAGAAATATAAAGCAAGGTTCGTGGCTCGAGGTTTCTCTCAGAAAGAGGGAGAAGATTACGATGACATATTTTCTCCCGTAGCTCGATATATAACCTTCCATTCTATTGTTGCCCTTGCTGCAAGTTAGGGATGGAATCTTCATTAGATGGATGTAAATACCGCATTCCTGAATCATATGTTACAAGAAGAGGTATATGTTGAACAACCATAAGGATTCGAAGTGGAAGATTGAAGAACTCATGTTTGCAGGTTGAAGAAGGCATTGTATGGTTTGAATCAAGCTCCTTGAGCTTGGTATGCACGCATTGACAGTTACTTAGAGAAGTTGGGATTCACAAGAAGCAATGTTGATCCCAACCTCTACTTCAAGGTTGTCCAAGGAATTCCATTGATTTTGGTTCTATATGTTGACGATTTGTTCTTGATGGGTAGTGAGCCTCTAATAATCAAGTGTAAGAGGAAGCTAGTCTCTGAATCTGAGCTGAAAGGCCTTAGTCTCATGCAATACTTTTTGGGACTTGAGGTGTCGCAAAGACTTGGAGAGATTTTCCTTTCACAACGAAAATACGTTGTAAAATTACTAGAAAGATTTGGAATGACTGAATGTAAATCCATGGTTACATTGATGGAAATGAACTTCAAGAATTTATGTGGAGATGTTGCAGGACCAGACTTAGAAAATCCATCCTAGTATAGAAAACTGATTAGGGTTGTGATGTTCCTTGTGAACACCCATCCAGACCTATGGTATGCGATAAACACATTGAGTCAATTCATGACCAAGCCCCTCCACATACATGTTGAAAATAGAAACAAGAAATGTTAAAAATAGAATCTAGAAATTCCAATTTAATTTGTCCTTGAATTAAAATCGAATTCTATTCTCATAGCAACTTGTAAATAGTGAATTAAGTTTAATTAACTAATTAGCTTAGGAATTTCGAGTTGGAAGTCTTTCTGTAGTCATGTATATGTTCTCCCTAAAATTTAGGGGTCCAGTATGAGTTTAATTGTGAGTTGTATTTAGATAATTCAGTTTACTGAGTTATGTCCAGTTAAATAGTTCCAAACCATTTGAGGAACTAATAGAGAGTTAACAGTCAGTTGGTGCACTAATGCATCCACTAGTGCTACTCCATTTAACTGAAGATTCCCTCATCAGAAACTCATGCATGTCGATTCTAAGAAAGGCCTAGTTGAGACTAGAGTGCAGGGATAGTTTACTATCAGTGGTATGATTTACTGAGTTGTATAGATCATGCATGCAATCAGGAATTGGACCTAGTTTAGATTGCGTAGTTTTGGATACATTGGATTCCCATTAATATGGGCTATTCATCCATAGGAATTCCGCAAGTAAATAGGGGCTTGGAGAGTAGCTAAAGAGGCTAAGGTTTGGCTTGAGCTTGCTTGTGAGCTGGGAGATTGATCATACTGAGTGCTAAAATTGTTCTTGAGAGATAAAGCATTGTATTATCATTTGGGATTTCTGATTTAATGTAATACAAATAGTGGGGTTTTGAGTTGTGGCTTTCCCCGGATACTTATTGTGTTATGTCCCATTGATTTATTTTCTTCTTGTTCATATTGTTTTCATCGATCTTTATGGGCTTCCGATGTAAAGAGTAGAAGTAGATTCTTGTCTTTTGCTTTAGTACATTACATGAGCATGTGAATCTATAGGAAATTCTAGATGGTAACAAAGCTAGATTTGTAGAAATTATTCTACATGGTATCAGAGTTGAGAACAACATACTAGAGGATATTTTGAAGTTTTGAGTTTTGGGTTACAAGTGAAATTCTAATTTTCAATACATACTTTAGGATCGACAAATGACGTTCTATGGTTTGCGGCTCAAGTATGCCTTGGATGGCAGCTCAAATTATATAGCCTGGAAGGACAGGATGGAGGCACTGTTGGAAGACAATGGCTTGAAGGAATTCATTGATTAGGACATTCCTAAGCCACAACCATCAGATGCTAAGAATCTGGCAGAATGGAAGAAGTGTGTTAAGGGCGAGGTAAATAATCCTTGAGGGAGTTTGAGACCATATTGTCTCAAGTATCCATGGGAAGGAAACTCTGCATTCTATGTGGAAAGCATTGAATGACCATTTTCAGAATAGTAGTGACCATAGGAAGTTGGCACTGAAAGATAAACTTCAAAAAATCAAGATGGAGGTGGGCGACTCAATTCCAAATTACTTGACCAAGTTCACTCATTGTCGAGATGAACTTGGAAGTGTTGGAATCACTGTTGCCGAGGATGATATGGTGAGTCTTGCTATTCTAAGACTCCCAAAGAGTTGGCATAGTTAACAGGACTCTGTCAATGGTTGGGAGAAGTTGCCATATTGGGAACGACTGTGATCAGATTTGATTCAGGAGGAGATCGGGAGGAACACCAGAGATGGGACCTCTTCCAAGGAAGTGGAAGAGGATTTTCCTTAGTGAGTAAGGGAAGGCTAAGGGAAATAAGTCCCCAAGCAAGGAGGGTGGAAAGAAGGTCAAGTGTTTTCATTGTCAAGGGCACGGGCACTATGCCAAGAACTTCCCACAAAAGAAAGAAAGCATGAGGGAGCTGAAAGTAGCGACAACAGGTGAAGCTCTAGCTTCAAAATTCGAACTTGATTTCACTCTCATTGCATGCATGACCAGCACTGTCATGGGAGGCGTGTGGTATCTTGACAACGGTGCTTCATTCCATATGATGGGGAATAAATATCTCTTTAGTGATTTTGAGGAGAATTACCTCAAGCAGAGCATAGATTTTGGATATGACAAGAGGTATAGAGCTATCGAGATCAGTACGGTTACCTTTCAGAGGGATTCTAGCTCCCCTCTCAAGATCACAGATGTGATGTATGTTCCAGGACCAAAGAAGAATCTTGTTTCAGTCACTAACCCGGATTTAAACAAGAACACAACAAATTACAGATATAAACATAAATACACGATGCAGCGGAAATAACACTTCATTTCATTAATATCAAATACTGAAATATGCTTACAAACAAAATGGAAATAAGACTAGCTCAGGTGATGGTAGCTTATCTTTGAGAAGAGATGTGGAGGCTACATGCCTTTGAACTGTGTTACAATGAGGCTCAAAGGCCTATTTATTATTGAGAAACAATGGAAAACCCTAAACATCTAAAAACCTAACCCTAGGAGATGAAGCGCCAAACTATGGTCCCCGTTTGGGTAAATTGGTACATCAACTTCTCAGGGTCATAACTTTGGCATCTGATCTTCGTTTGACGCGCACAATACCTCGTTAGAAAGATCTATTCGAGGAATACATCTTTTGAATGGAAAAAATTGGTCTTTGCCTGTTGTTAGCCCCATATTTCCCAAAAAACTCCGTTTAGGGCCTCAAAACAACTTTGGAAGTTCAAGACCCGAAAAACTGCCAAAAATAGTACATTGTGATACAAATAAGGAAATTGAAAAAATGAAAGAAACAATGGTGGGGGTCCAAGTGGAATAGGTTGGTGACCATCAATATCCACCTGGAACAGTCGCGGCATTGGAAGACCATGGCTATGATGTGGTTTTTAGAAAGGGAAAGGTTTTCCTTAAACACATCACCACAAGTCAGGTGAAACATATCAGTTCACGGATCAAGAAACTGTATGCTCTTGAGGTTCAAGATGCATGCAAAGCCTTGAGGAGCAAGGCAAAGGTTAGAGACTTGGTGGTTGAGAGGGAGAGTAAATTACCTCTCAACATGCAACCCTAGAAAAAGCCTCGGAAGCAACATTAGGAAATTGTGGAGCAGCCACAACTAGAGAAGCTGAGAGGAGACTGAGTGGAGAGATCCACTCAAACAGAGAATAAACAGTCTTAGAAGTAGCTTCAGGAAGTTGTGGAGAAAACACAACTAGAGAAGATGAGAGGAGACCGAGTGGAGGCATCCACTCATGCAGGGATCTCGAGTAGGGGGAAATTTTGAGCCAGGTGGGTAGGAGGATCACATGCAGCCATACCTCTAGGTATGAGGTGGGGCGATGTGAATTGGTAGTCCCAAGAAGGCTGAAATTGGGCAGGGTCAATTGAGAGATTTTATCTCATGGATCGTACCTTGCTGCGGGAGCCCAAAGTACATAGCAATGAGAGGAATCAATAGGATTGATGCAGTCAGATATCAGAGTGACAGAGGATAGAGCAGTCAAATACTGAAGAGCGCAGAGAAGGGTGGACAACAATGCAGAAAGGCAGAGTCAACATAAATGTAAATTTTTCAGTAGACATAGGCAATAGCAGTCAAAGACTTTGACGACAGATGCATCATAGTGATTCTAGATGGATGTTTTTTTTGTTTCTAGAGTTGTTGTAGCAATAACACTAGAGAGAAGTGTTGCATGCAGAACATTGCAAAGGTTTAGGACTGGGATCGAGTTGAATTCCTTTCTTGTTGAGAGGGAGTGTTAAAAATAGCAACAAGAAATGTTAAAAATAGAATCCATAAATTCCAACATAATTTGTCCTTGAATTAAATTGTGAATTAAAATCGAATTCTATTCTCATAGCAACTTGTAAATAGTTAATTAAGTTTAATTAACTTAATTATCTCAGGAATTTCGAGTTGGAAGTCTTTATGTAGTCATGTATATGTTCTCCCTAAAATTTAGGGGTCCAGTATGAGTTTAATTGTGAGTTGTAATTAGATAACTCAGTTTACTTAGTTATGTTCAGTTAAATTAGTTCCAAACTGTTTGAGTAACTAATAGAGAGTTAACAGTCAGTTGGTGCACTAATGCATCCACTAGTGCTACTCTAGTTAACTGAAGATCCCCTCATCAGAAACTCATGCATGTTGATTCTGAGAAAGACACAGTTGAGACTAGAGTGAGGGAAATTGTACTATCAGTTGTATGATTTACTGAGTTGTATAGATTACGCATGCAATCAGGAACTAGACCTAGTTTGGATTGCGCAGTTTTGGATGCACTAGATTCCCATTAATATGGGCTATTCAACCATAGGAATTGCGCAAGGAAATAGGGGCTTAGAGAGAAGCTGAAGAGGCTAAGGTTTGGCTTGAGCCTGCTTGTGCGCTGGGAGATTGATCATACTGAGTGTTGGGATTGTTCCTTAGAGAACAAGCATTGTATTATCATCTTGGATTTCTAATTTAATGCAATTCAAATAGTGGGGTTTTGAGTTGTGGCTTTCCCCAGATACTTATTTTGTTATGTGCCATTGATTTAGTTTCTTCTTGTTCATATTGTTTTCATCAATCTTTATGGGTTTCCGCTGTAAAGAGTAAAAGTAGGTTCTTGTCTTTTGCTTTAGTACATTGCATGAGCTTGTGAATCTACAGGAAATTTTACAGTACATTAGATAGTTTCTAGGCACATATTGAGATATTTGCAGGGGTCAATCACATTTGGCCTATGATACTCTGCCAGAAATGTTCAGCTTCATGGATACACTGATGTTGATTGGGACGGAAACATTATCGACAAAAAGAGTACATCTGGATATTCCTTTAGCTTTGGATCTACCATAATATCTAGGATGAGCAGGAAACAAAAGTCTGTAGAATTGAGCACAACCGAAGTAGAATAGATTGTTTCTAGCATAACTAGTTGCGAAGCAGTCTGGTTGAGAAAGCTCTTTGGAGAGATACTTGAGCAGGTCTTGGATACTACAGTGATATACTGTGACAACAAGCGTGGGATCCATTTGGAAAAAAATCTCGTCTTTCATGAGAAGTCCATGCATATTGAGATTCGATATTACTTCATTCGAGACATGGTACAAAGAGGAGCTGTCAAGCTGCTTGGATTGATGGATGTGGCCCCTTCAGATAAGGGGCAACGCTAATCGAGAACATTGAGCCAACTCTTCCCCCTTGTTTGAGCTCCCAGGGTGAGGAAGTGAGGGAAAAGGGTTCCTGGGGTTGAGGGAACTGTGGACAATAGGGCACTCCCCTATTTGTTACCCATAGGTTTAAGGGTTTTACTCCCCAATCTGGTATTTGTAGAGTATACCCTAGTTTCCATCATAACCAAAAGCAGGGCTTGTTGGGAATTTTACTTCTCATTTGGTCAACAAGTTGAGGGTGTGCTTGGGGTGTAAAACCCAAGATGATTATGATACAGGTGTTCTACCACATGACTACTAAGAGTCATTTCTAGGAAGATCGGTAGGCAATAGGATTCTGGCTTGAGGGTAAAGCTCCTCGATGGAATGTCAGGTTGAGGGTAAAGCTCCCCGATGAGATTCCAAGGTTGAGAGTTTACTCCCCTGTATGATGAGTCATCTTATTTCTAGATAACAGTGGAAGCTATTTCTCCCCAATTATTGTTCTAGATCCAAGAAAGTTTCAGGAGATAGAGTTGAGCAGAGACAGTCTTGACAACTTGATCAACTGACATATATTGAAGGTTGGAATTATTCCTAGTTGAGAGGGAGTGTTAATTTTACAACTAGGGTCAAATTCCACATTGGAAAACTCAAATGAACAAGATGATGTTTGCATTAAATTCCTCTTTTCGAGAGGACCAAAAACAACCTAAAGATCACCTAATTTCGTTAAAAAGAAGTTAAGTTTTGAATTATTTTATTCATGCATACATTATGGAATGGGTCAAACTTAACCACATGAGTAACTACTTGGGTCAATCTTAACCCAAAGTTAACCCTTAGGAAAACCTATAAAAGGAAGCGACCTCAAGTTCATTTGATCACATCATCATCATCTTTCTATTCTTCTATTTTGTCTTGGCTCGTACAGGTACGTTGGAAGGAGTTTGCACAGGGTTCAAAATTAGAGGTGAAAGGTTCACTCTAAGTTTGGGTTTTTTGGATCTCGATCGCCAGCACAGATGAGGACATTTTCGTCCCTAGTCGCAGGCACAAAGTAGGCAAGGTAGTGACTCTTGCTCTTTGATTACTCGGAGACAGTTCAGTGAGAGTGACTTTGGGTTCAAAGACAAATATGAAAGTTCCAGTCCTCGATCGCTTGCACAAGGTAACCCTGGGAACGACCCAGTCTTCTCGGTCGCTTGCACAACTCGAAAAGGGTGTGACTTTGGAGGCTACATGCCTCTGAACTGTGTTACAATGAGGCTCAAAGGCCTATTTACTATTGAGAAACAATGGAGAACCCTAAACATCCAAAAACCTAACCCTAGGAGATGAAGCGCCAAACTATGGGCCCCGTTTGGGTAAATTAGTACATCAACTTCCCGAGGTCGTAACTTTGGCATCTAATCTTCATTTGATGCGCACAATACCTCATTAGAAAGATCTATTCAAGGATTGCATCTTTTGAATGGAAAAAATTGGTCTTTGCCCAATGTTAGACCCATATTTCCCAAAAAATTCCATTTAGGGCCTCAAAATGGCTTTGGAAGTTCAAGATCTGAAAAACTGCCAAAAATAGTAAATTGTGCTACAAATAAGGAAACTGAAAAAATGAAAGAAACAATGGTGGGGGTCCAAGTGGAATAGGCGGGTGGCCATCAATATCCACCTGGAACAGTCGCGGTATTGGAAGACCATGGCTATGATGTGGTTTTTAGAAAGGGAAAGGTTTTCCTTAAACACATCACCACGAGACAGGTGAAACATATCAGTTCACGGGTCAAGAAACTGTACGCTCTTGAGGTTCAAGATGCATGCAAAGCCTTGAGGAGCAAGGCAAAGGTTAGAGACTTGGTGGTTGAGAGGGAGAGTAAATTACATCTCAACATGCAACCCCAGAAAAAGCCTCAGAAACAACTTCAGGAAATTGTGGAGCAGCCACAATTAGAGAAGTTGAGAGGAGACTGAGTGGAGAGATCCACTCAAACAGAGAATAAGCAGTCTCAAAAGTAGCTTCAGGAAGTTGTGGAGAAAACACAACTAGAGAAGATGAGAGGAGACCGAGTGGAGGCATCCACTCATGCAGGGATCTCCAGTAGGGGGAAATTTCGAGCCAGGTGGGCCGAGGGATCACATGCAGCCATACCTCTAGGTGTGAGGTGAGGCGATGTGAATTGGAAGTCCCAAGAGGGCTGAAATTGGGCAGGGTCCATTGAGAGATTTTATCTCATGGATTGTACCTTGCTGCGAGAGCCCAAAGTACATAGCAACGGGAGGAATCAATGGGATTGATGCAGTCAGATATCAGAGTGACAGAGGCTAGAGCAGTCAGATACTGAAGAGCGTAGAGAAGGGTTGACAACAATGCAGAAAGGCAGAGTCAACATAAGTATAAATTTTTCAGCAGCCATAGGCAATAGCAGTCAAAGACTTTGACGACAGATGCATCATAGTGATTCTAGTTGGATGTTTTTTTTTGTTTCTAGAGTTGTTGTAGCAATAACACTAGAGAGAAGTGTTGCATGCAGAACATTCCAAAGGTTCAGGATTGGGATCAAGTTGAATTCTTTTCTTGTTGAGAGGGAGTGTTGAAAATAGAAACAAGAAATGTTAAAAATAGAATCCATAAATTCCAATTTAATTTGTCCTTGAATTAAATTGTGAATTAAAATCGAATTCTATTCTCATAGCAACTTGTAAATAGTTAATTAAGTTTAATTAACTTAATTATCTCAGGAATTTTGAGTTGGAAGTCTTTATGTAGTAATGTATATGTTCTCCCTAAAATTTAGGGGTCCAATATGAGTTTAATTGTGAGTTGTAATTAGATAACTCAGTTTACTTAGTTATGTTCAGTTAAATTAGTTCCAAACTGTTTGAGTAGCTAATAGAGAGTTAACAGTCAGTTGGTGCACTAATGCATCCACTAGTGCTACTCCAGTTAACTGAAGGTCCCCTCATCAGAAACTCATGCATGTTGATTCTGAGAATGACGCAGTTGAGACTAGAGTGCAAGGAAATTGTACTATAAGTTGTATGATTTACTAAGTTGTATAGATGATGCATGCAATCAGGAACTGGATCTAGTTTGGATTGCACAGTTTTGGATGCACTAGATTCCCATTAATATGGGCTATTCAACCATAGGAATTGCGCAAAGAAATAGGGGCTTAGAGAGAAGTTGAAGAGGCTAAGGTTTGGCTTGAGCCTGCTTGTGAGCTGGTAGATTTATCATACTGAGTATTGGGATTGTTCTTGAGAGAACACGCATTGTATTATCATCTTGGATTTCTGATTTAATACAATTCAAGTAGTGGGGTTTCGAGCTGTGGCTTTCCTCAGATACTTATTGTGTTATGTGCCATTGATTTATTTTCTTCTTGTTCATATTGTTTTCATCGATCTTTATGGGATTTCGTTGTAAAGAGTAAAAGTAGATTCTTGTATTTTGCTTTAGTACGTTGCATGAGCTTGTGAATCTACAGGAAATTTTACAGTACATTAGATAGTTTCCAGGCACATATTGAGATATTTGCAGGGGTCAATCACATTTGGCCTAAGATACTCTGCCAGAAATGTTCAGCTTCATGGATACATTGATTCTGATTGGGAAGGAAACATTATCGACAAAACAAGTACATCTCGATGTTCCTTTAGCTTTGGATCTGCCATGATATGCAGGATGAGCAGGAAACAAAAGTCTGTAGCATTGAGCACAACCGAAGTAGAGTCCATTGTTTCTAGCATAGCTAGTTGCAAAGCAGTCTAGTGAGAAATCTCTTTGGAGAGATACTTGAGCAGGTCCTACATACTACAGTGATACACTGTGACAACAAGCGTGGGATCCGTTTGGCAAAAATTCTCATCTTTCATGACAAGTCCATGCATATTGAGATTCGATATTACTTCATTCAAGACATGGTACAAAGAGGAGTTGTCAAGCTCCATCACATATCGATAGATGAAGAAATTGTTGATATTCTGACTAAGGCATTACCAAAAGGAAAGTTCTTGGTCTTAAGAGAGCAACATGGACTGATGGATGTGGCCCCTTCAGATAAGGGGCAACACTGATCGAGAACATTGAGCCAACTCTTCCCCCTTGTTTGAGCTCCCAGGGTGAGGAAGTGATGGAAAAGGGTTCCTAGGGCTGAGGGAACTCTAGACAATAGGGCACTCCCCTATTTGTTACCCATAGGTTTAAGGGTTTTACTCCCCAATCTGGTATTTGTAGAGTATACCCTAGTTTCCATCATAACCAAAAGCAGGGCTTGTTGGGAATTTTACTCCTCGTTTGGTCAACAAGTTGAGGGTGTGCTTGGGGTGTAAAACCCAAAATGATTATGATACAAGTGTTCTACCACATGACTACTAAGAGTCATTTCTAGGAAGATCGGTAGGCAATAGGAATTCTGGCTTGAGGGTAAAGCTCCTCGATGGAATGTCAGGTTGAGGGTAAAGCTCCCCGATGAGATTCCAAGGTTGAGAGTTTACTCCCCTGTATGATGAGTCATCTTATTTCTAGATAACAGTGGAAGCTATTTCTCCCCAATTATTGTTCTAGATCCAAGAAAGTTTCAGGAGATAGAGTTGAGCAGAGACAGTCTTGACAACTTGATCAACTGACATATATTGAAGGCTGGAATTATTCCTAGTTGAGAGGGAGTGTTAATTTTACAACTAGGGTCAAATTCCACATTGGAAAACTCAAATGAACAAGATGATGTTTGCATTAAATTCCTCTTTTCGAGAGGACCAAAAACGACCTAAAGATCACCTAATTTCGTTAAAAAGAAGTTAAGTTTTGAATTATTTTATTCATGCATACATTATGGAATGGGTCGAACCTAACCACATGAGTAGCTACTTGGGTCAATCTTAACCCCAAGTTAACCCTCAGGAAAACTTATAAAAGGAAGCGACCTCAAGTTCATTTGATCACATCATCATCATCTTTCTATTCTTCTATTTTCTCTTGGCTCGTACAGGTACGTTGGAAGGAGTTCGCACAGGGTTTGAAATTAGAGGCGAAATGTTCGCTCTAAGTTTGGGTTTTCTGGATCTCGATTGTTGGCACAGATCAAGACATTTTCATCCCTGGTCGCAGGCACAAAGTAGGCAAGGTAGTGACTCTGGCTCTTTGGTTACTCAGAGACAGTTCAATGAGAGCGACTCTGGGTTCAGAGACAGATATGAAAGTTCTGGTCCTCGGTTGCTCGCACAAGGTAACCCTGGGAGCGACCTGGTCTTCTCGGCCGCTTGCATAGCTCGGAAAGGGTGCGACTTTGGTTTAATGGTTGCTCGCATAGCTTGTAAAGGGAGCAACTTTGGACCTTTGGAGTTCAATGCCAAAGTCGCATGCATAGAAACCTCCTAGGACCGACTCTGCAATCACAGTCACTCGCATACTGTATTTGTGAGAGCGACCCAGAATTTTCAGTGACTAGCAGACAGTGTTGATGAAGGTGACCCAGTTCAAATCTAGGGTTTTGACATCTTGGCATCAACTGGCTTCAGTGATCTTGTAGATCTAGGTTTCTCTGTTGTTATAACATATCTGTAGATATGATTTATTATTATCCGCTGCAAATCATATGTATTGGGCTCATTGTACTTCCTGTTGAAATCGTTTTATGTCGATCTACTAAAGAAAAAGATTTGAAAGGGTTTCCCCTTCGTGGGATTTTTCCCTGGTCTTGGACCAATCTGTTGTCTCTTATGGTTGTGTTGTTGTCTTATTTGTCACTGCATAAATTGTTTTTTCTTTATATACATTTATGATTGATTATACTGCTAATAATTGGATGCATTGTTAATGAAAATATATATTGGGCTAAAGTAACTGATACAACATAGAACAATGAGAAAATTTAACAAATACAAGTTGGAAAAGTAGTTTTATTATTTTATAATTTGTTAATCTTTTTACTTTTTTACCCCAAAAATGGTGAATCATCCCCCATGGTTGACATCATCACCTTGAATCCTATTGGTTCTTAAAAAGTATATTTTGGTTGTACATTTTTCTTAGGAGGCCCATTTTAGACCTCAAAAGTTCTCTAATGGGTGTTTGGGATATTTTGTAGCGTGTTGTGGTCTTCCTTGGTGGCTTTCCTAGGGAACAATTTGTCCTCACTGAATTGGTTCCTTGGAGGAAAACTTGACCTAGAAGCTTGATTTCTTTCAACCACATTCATTATATTCATGAGGGATCTTTTCCCTTGTGTGTTTTCAGTGGTGAATTTATCAAGATTTTGGGAAAAGGATTGTATAATGGGGTCATCTTGGGACCTAAGCTTGGCTTTGGACTAGACCTTGGCCCTAGGGTATTTGAACATGTATATTCGAGAAACATTTACATTTTTTTCAACTTCAATAATGCTTTTCCTTGCATCAACCAAGGTTTGACATTTCTTATGTTTTAGGACATAAGTCAGGTGCCCATTACAATCCTTTATGAACCTGTCAAGGATGATAACATTAGAAGGTTTGGACTTATCAAGGACTTCCTTGAGGAGGTTTTCAAATCTCTAAACAAAATCCTTAATAGTTTCCTTCTCGATTTTCACTACAACAAGAAATTTGTTGAGAAGCATACCTCCATCTTGCTCTGTTGCCCACCTTTTCTTGATAGCCTCATGAAAAGTTTCCCAGTCAATGACACTTCCCTGAGTCATGCTAAAGTACCAATCTCTAAAATCTCCATCAAGAGAGGGAAAACAACATCATAACCACATCTTTATGATCAATATACGTAGGACCAATTTCCCAATAGAAATTGTGAATATGTCTCGACAGTGGTTGTTTCATTACCATTAAACCTAGGCAACCACTCATGATATATATCAGGAAAAATATGAGGAGCATTAGGGTTCCTAGTAAAGTCCAATGGCTTAAAGGCAACGAGGATCCACGACCTATTCATGTTAGCCATGGGGGGAGGATCAAGAAAAAGTTGCCTAACTAGGGATGTGGTTGGCTTGATAGGAGTACCTACCTCCACATCCCTCCTAGTAGTGCCTCTTGTTCATGGAGCTATAAATTTAAGAGTATCCTCAAAAGAGGTACTAGGGGATGCAATATGAATTGAGTCAAGAGTCGTCAAAAGGGGATTTATCTTGTCGTTAGAGATAGTACCACTTCAAAGGGTAAATATAAGGCTTCAAATTACAAGGAGACAAACTCACTTCATACATGGAAATGGCACTAGAAATGTTGCCATAAAATGTATCATGCCTTGGAGAGGGGTACCCTACAAGTCTAATACTAGACCAAGAGACAACAATGGGGTAGTGGCCCATTGTTTCCATAGCCAAAACCCTGTTCTCTTTATGGATTTTCACCGATGGGAGGAGTCTCGGTATGTGAATATGTCACCTAATAGGTATTCTAGGTGCATGGTATAGGATGACTGAGAGGCTTCCACAGGAAAGGCTCAACTTAAGCACAAGGTATCAAACAATGGTAAAGGAAATTTGTTTTCCTTGGAGATGCTTAAGAATGGAAATCTATGACCTAGGGTTTGATTAATTGGTTGATAGGAAGGCCCAAGGTCAAGATGCCAAGAAAGGGTTTCTAACAATGAGTTTTCAACAAGATAAAGGCACATGAAACCCTCAAATAAGCCCCTAAGTTGAAGCAACACCAACCTAGGGATTTCAGTAGGGAAAACGACAAGTTCAAGAAAGTGTGTGGGCAAAATTTAAGTGAATTCCTACCAAGAGGATTGATTTTGAGGAAACCAACTATAACCTTAGAATTTAGACTCTCTAATGCCAAAAAACTTTGTTGCCTAGAAATTTGCACTAACCCCTAGTTTGAGAGCTTGGCCTTAAAGGGGCAAAATTAGGTTAAGGGAAAGGAAGGAAAGATTTATGGATGAAAGATAAGTTTGATCACCAAAAAAATAGGCCAGTGCCCTTATTCCTTGGGATTATGGAGTTTATGAGTTGAGAGGATAGCCAAAATTTGCTAAGGAAGAAGAATAATTGATGACCTAACATCAACAATCCTCGCAATTACCTATGCAATGAATCAAGGAGTTTTATGGGAGAGCTAATCAAAGTTCACCACTAGGATGTCATTCACATGTTATTCTTAAGTAATGCATGCAACGATGAGATCTAGATCCCATTAAAGATATTTTCAATAATTTAGGGTACAATTGAAAACATTAGAGTTAAAACATTCCATACATTAGACATATAGAAAATATTTATCCAATACAATGCTTACTTACAAGATAACATACATGAAAAACCATTCATTGATCCAAGACAATGGCTCCAAAGAATCAACTCCAAATGTCAAAATGCATTCATAGATCTAAATTCTCCACAAGACAAGAAGGTCGAAATCACAATTGGCTGAAATACTCAACATACAAAATGAACCTTTCCTCTATTTGTATGAGGAGGACCCGTGTTTATTTTAGCCTAGAGCCCCTACAAACGATAAAATATGTCACAATGACAAGTTAGGTCACAAGTCAACCTACTAGCTTGGACAAAACACAAAATATTTGCCCACATGTTTGAGTCATAGGGCACTTTCTGCTCACGCCATCCATGTGTAGGTCCTTCCAAGGCATGCATTAATGGATTATGGTGCCAAGAGTGGTGTAGAAGCCCTCTAAAATCATCCTCTGAAGGTTGGTCCTCAAATTTCTCTCAATCTCCCTATGTGGACCCCAAAATTTGTTTAGGGGCAGCAAAGGTGGTCTCACAAATCTCCAAATGGCCATAGTGCTCGTCTCTGCCCCAACGTTGATAGCTTCCAAGGTGGTGCTAGCCGTCCCATGTCTCACGGGGTGACACCATCCTCATTTGGGCCCTGAATGAGCTACTATCTCTCATAAAATGATAAGGCCAACTGGGGGCATGTTGGATCCAGGTGCATCATCTCGAAAATCATGAAATGAAAGGCAAAGTGCCAAAACTTTGTGGGTGTTGGAGGTGCCCAAGGGTGTATATGTTGTTTTGTCGCTGCTTAGAGTGCCATGGTTCTCAATGCCTCACATGTTGGTGTCAATCTGCTTTTATGGAAACCTAGTACTAGTTAAGGTGGTTAGGCCCTAACTGTGGAACCACCTAACAATCACATCACAAGGTTTAGTGAAAGCAAAAAATCATCAAGGACAATAATAATTTTTGCATCTAAGTGGACCAAGATTGAAAGTAATGGGATTTTAAAAACTTCAAACAAGGATTCCCTTATAAATATGGGGATTTGAACTCACAATGGTGTTCCCTCCATGGGTAGGAGGGGATAAAGCGAAACCCTATTAGGATTTTCCAGCCCCCAAGGGGAAGTGACATTTTCTCAATCCACCCTTCAACCAATAGGTGTCATGTGAACAATGGTGAACAATGATGGTAACAGAGGGGAGAAGACTTCATGGACAAGTTCCATGGTCAAAGGGACCAACATGATGGGGATCCACATCCCAAGGGTATGGATGTGAGGAGGGAGTAATTTTGGAAGCATGAGTTTCCAACCCGACCCTTATTTTTCCACCCCTCTTGTGTGCCTTTTACTTTTTCACGATTTTTCTTTGTATTATTGCTCGTAGCACAAAGGGTTAGATCTTGTTTTGTATGATGTATAACAATTGTATTGTCCCTTAACGATGACGCAGTTCATTACCCATCGGGGTTGGGACATGCAAGGGTTACTTTCATGACGTATAGGAGAAATAGGTGCTCAAGTACTGGTGATGGCCATAAGGGGTGAGGTAGAGCTCATGTTAGGATATTGTCCATGTGCTAATATGTAAGTCCTAGCCATCTTTTGAATTTTGATATTCTTTATTTTATATTTCTTTGTGGCCAACATATGCTTTTTCCTTTTCTTTTAGCTTCATCAACCTCCCAGGGCCAAGTTTTGGGCCCTACCCTGGTATGAGGATGTATGGGCGCTAAATCACAAAGAACCAATGTTTAGTTGAACCCAAAGAAAGAAGGTGGAATATAGGGCTTGTAATGTAAGATGGAAAGTGATAAGTATGGAATTGGAATGGATGGAACACACTATCTTAATCAAGGGTTCCCAAGTAATGCCCCTCCTATACCCATTGGGCCATTGGGGGTTGTCCCACTCGATTAGAATAAAAGATTAAGCCCCCATAAAAATGAGGGAACAAGATCACAATCAAAACCCCTTCTTCCAGGGCACCCCATAATCCATGCCAAAAGCCCAAATACAAACAAGCACGCACCTGATGGGAAAATGAATAAAGTATCTTTTGATCGGAAGTCCACTTTCGTTCATGTGCTCGCGAGGTGGGTCATAAGACATGAATAATGCAGGTGGTGGGGATATACATGGCACATCATCTTTGGCTAGTGGTGGGTGCAGGGATTGCTATTTGGCTAGTTGGAAGAGATGACAGGAGAAAAATTCTCCTATGGGGTCACCCACTTTTGGTGGGTAACAAGTCACACGTTTAAAAGGGACACCACATCATGGTAGTACGATCACTGTAAGGATTGATTGACGGTCTACATTTACCCCAAGGCCCCCTTGTTTTGTCGTGTGTTAACAAGGGGGTTTGAAAGATGATACCCCAGTGTAAAACCACTTTGGTATTCGAGAACTCGGAAATGGACATAGCAGTGTAACGTCACAAAGCACAATGGGGAAGGGTTAGGTGGGGCTTGTGTTTGAGCTGGCATGGCAATACCACATCGGTGCCACATGGCAAATCAATGTTCATGTTGCCTAATATGATTGGCTAAGCTTCAAGGGAGCATTACTTTCAATACGAGAGTCGAATTGAGATGAAATTTATGTCGCCGAAAAACTCTCAATGAGCTGAATGCGATGATAGTAATGGTTTTAATATTTGAATTTGTAAAAAGAGGATTTTTGTGACTCAATCTTCATAATAGACCTTGGAGGTCAAGTAAATTCAATAAGTAACACCTTCTACAGCGGAGGTAGTTCAAAGGGGTGAGAGGGAGTATTACACCCTACCAACTAGGAAATTCTACTTGGATTCCTAGCTCAAAAAACCTCTACATGTTCCCTAGCCCTCCAAGCCCAAGTCCAAACTGCAACTGTAGTGTGTCCAAGATCCCCGTGTCAACACCCCTCTTGTGCCCAACACCAAAATCAATCCCCTACTCTTTATCCCACAACGAAAACCTCTCCCCCCATCCAAAGAAAATAATTCTCCCCTCTCCTCCCCAAGTTCTCCCAAGACCTCTCGTAAAAATGGCACCACACTTCCTCCCCCACCCAATGAATGTTACCAACCCCTCTTATGCAAAATTTAATTCGAGGAAGACCATCATGTCAAGGCATAGAAAAGATAAAATAATAATATCTTTTAATGTCATTCAACCCCGTGGATTCATAAGAATCATATTAATTTAAGTATTAAATAAATCAGGTTAAAATATGATTTATTAATTATAAGTCATGATTAAAGGTTAATTAATTACTAATCAATCTTAGCTATTAATCTAGGTTAAAGCTAACCATAAGCTTGATCGTCAATCAAGCTTAAAGTTAAACATAGCTTATTCACTGATCAAACTTAACCATTGATTAATAGTCTAATATAATAGAGGCTATAGAATACTAGTGTAATTATGGGTATGTAAGTAGCATACACATACCTTGTACATATACCAATAATTCTTATAAAAATCAAGCACAAAAATCAATTACTTAGAAAGCAAAATAATAACATAATGTAAAATAATAAGATGAGAAAGGGTATTACATATTCTACCATGCTTGATGAGAGAGAGAAAACCATTAAAATATGTCATGCCACCATTAAACAACATAGTATTTCATTAGAGAGTTTTTCCCATATTGAACATTAATGTCCACATAATCTTTTTAGCCATGTTTTGGGGTTTTGTGTTTAATCATTTTGGACCATCAATACTTGCACATGCTCATAAATAAATGCACAAAATTTTTATTTTTCATTACCCGTGGGCACCTAAATGTATTTAATTATCTAAGTCCATGCAAGGGGGATGTATTGTTTCTCGTCCAGGTAGATTGTTCTGTAAAGATACTTACTACAACCAGCAATCTTAAGGAATTGAATCCATGAGGCTTCGTGGAAAATATAAATACTGCAATTGGGCATTCAACATCTAGTACGGCCAATTTCTTTTATAACCAGCAATCCTAAGGAATTGAGTCCATAAGGCGTACGTGGAAAATAGAAATACTGTAATTGGGCATTCAACATCTAGTACAGCCAATTGTTTTGATGAAACTCAAACCCAAACTTAAATGACGAAAGAATATCAAAGAATAGCAGGCATCTCTAAACAAGCTGGTATGAAATAGATAAATAGCTTGCACATTGAGGAACCAAGTTTTCAAATCTAAATGCTGATTATAACAAGGAACAACGAAATGGTTGAAATATACAACAGATAAACAGGACGCAAACTCTACAGTGTCCAAAGGAGGAATCCTTTTATCCATTTCCCTCACAATTTATACTTAAAAGATCAAAGCTGAAATATTTACAATGACTCCTGTTCTTGTAGGAGATTGAAATCGATCATATGTTTAAAATTATCATGGCGTTGCTGGAAGTCAATAAGGAAGACATATCAAGAATAGAAAATAGTCATGTCATGTTGTGACTCATTAGCTAATAAAATATGTCTCTTTCAACCTGTTGCAGAGTAACACCTCATTCAAGTAATCGCCTCGTTTTACCCCAACCAATAACAATAACATGCGTTTCGCTTTGTCGAACTGTTCCAGAGTAACACCTCATTCAAGTAATCGCTTCTTTTTACCCCAGGCAATGGCAATAATATAGAGAACTACACATGCGGCTATACTACCAAGAACAACCTCCAAAAACTGAGGCGTGCCACCAATTCCTTCATCAAATAAGCCAATTTGAATATTCATGCCAAAAAGTCCAACTACAACAACGGCACAGTTGACCAAAAGGGTTGCTGTACTCAGCATTATACCCATCTGCAAAAGCTGATTTTGTTTGTCATCTAGCATGATGTTAATGTAATCCTCTGTATCATCAACATACTCCCTTAACTTCACAAGGCCAACACAACACAAATTGAAAGAAACAAGTTAAATGACAAAAATATAACCCATATCTTAATGTCGATCGAGAAAAGATAGCAAAATAAAGAGATATCTTATAAAAACGATTGGGGCAGAGGAAATGCTCGTAAGTGAAGAAATACAATCTGAAATGGGAATATGTTCAGGAAAGACAATATTCATCTAAACAATACCATTTCGAATAACAAATTTTCCTTTGGTAGTTTAATGGTTTAAAGATTAATTGATACCCATGTACTACATAAAATGAACCAAGAAAACTCGAAAACAAACAATATAAATACCTTGACACTAAATCAAGTGTTAAGAAAATATAATAATGTGTTTGGTTATAATCTAAGTTATAGGACACTCTCCTTTTAGACAGCATGTTTCGCATGCCTTTGTCGGACACCTAGACACCAAGGACACTTGTGACCAGAGTGTCAGGTATTGTCAGGACTCAGGACACATGTCTGACACTCTCCTTTTAGTTGATCAATGACTAATGTCCTGTGCATTGGCCTTGGTTAATTTTTTTCAAAGTATCAATGTTTGGAACTTAATGCACCAGTACTAGAGTCAGTCACTTTTGATGATGGTGATCTTCTTGGAACTTAATGCACCAGTACTAGAGTCAGTCACCAGTACTAGAGTCAGTGAATGCAACACTTGGACTGGATATGTTTGCAGAGGAAGGAGATCATGGTGGCAGTGTCAATGGTGGTGATACTAATGATTTTGAATATAAGAGCCAAGAGGACGAGTGATGAGATTCTTATACCATATTTTGTTTTTCCCTTGGCATTTCCACCTATCATCTTATCTATATAATATGTTTTAATGACATCAAATGAGAAACTACGTTTACATTTCCATCTATCATCTTTATCTATGTAATATGTTTTATCAGCATCAAATGAAAATTCTACATTTCATACTTCTATGTGTATCAGTGTTGATAATATCGATATCAGCAAAATATCGGCGAGGGTCTAGAAAATATCTTATCGGCGAAAATATCAGCAAACATAAAAAAATGCATAATATATTCATTTTTTCAGATTTTTAAACATATAAAGCAATAACAACATGATAAACACATTGGCACATAAATATGAAGAAAGCACTGATATATATGATGTAGTGGATGAAAAATAAAAAAGATACATCAAAGGCGATACCAAATTCTACTAATCCTTGATAATTGTCTAATAAGGACTCAAATGTAGAGAACCAATACAAAATAACATCGCATATATAAAAGTATCTCATCATCATGAGTTATAAAATTATATGTAGCAAAACAAATAAAACTAGCAGCGATCTATCTGAGGCCAGTGCCCTCTCCCTAGCAGCTGTCTTTCTATCTTGTTCAACAATTGCTTCAAGAAATTTTTGTATAACCTCCACACTAGAAACCATACAAGGCATTACATCATGTGCAGGGAGTCTAGCCAGATGGTATTTCAATCGCGTAACCCCTCCTGACATCTTGGTCCCACACAATTTGCATGATAGATATGCCTCACCAACAGGGTTTCCATACTCCCAAAATGGGTCCAAGGCTTTTGGCATATTTGTAGTGAACTAATTCAAATCTAGGGCACAAAAAAACAAAAAATTCGCATTAAACCCCCAACACAAAAAATAATAAGTAATAACCACCTCATTTAAAAAAAATTACTTTGAAAAAAAAATGAAGCTTGTTGTCCAAATATGGAGAAAACCCTTGCATTGGCTCATGGGCATGAAAATCATAGAAAATGTAAAAAAACAAAGAAACAAAATGTTGGTAGGCAAAGAGGCAAGGAAGCATAACCCTAAATCTATGAAAAAATCATTAACATAGGGGTTTTTAAGAACATACCTGTTAATGGAAGAAATGAAGTTTGTCTCATTGTTCTTCAATCTTTGATCCACAAAAAATTCTTAGTTGGTGGTGATAATGGTTGTTTGATCCCCAATCCCTCCTTGACAACCACCACAAAACTCTTCCCCTTCCTTCTCCAACACTCAAAAACAGAAATGAGGAAGAAAAAGGCAAATTTCCCTTTTTTAGCCACGGCCAAGCCTGCCGGGCGATATTTTATATTGTCACGTGATATTTTGCCGAGATATTAGCGATATCTCAGAAATATCATGATATTTTCGGGAGCCAAAATATCGCGATATTTCCGATATTCGACAATATATTGCCGATATTATCATCACTGATATGTATGATCTATGGCATATTCTTTTCAGTGTTTGATGCGTTATGCTTCTTTTTGAAGCTCTTGGTAGCTTCAAAAGGTCTTCTACATGAGCTTGGTGACTTAGTATGTAAAAGATGGTTGATTGTCTTTTTAGGTGTGTTATGAAACTAGCTCACATAAAGATAGAAAAGATAGATCAACACCTTAAAAATAAGCCTCTTCAAGGGGGAAACCTCCTTTACATTACACAAATGAACAATTCTTGGATGATACAAATGATAAGACCTCCTTTCTATATATAGGAGTCTAAGGGGCCATAATATAATCAGAGTCGATATAACAATAATAATGTAAGGGCACAACAATAACAATAGTGGGTTTCTATGGGGCACCATAATAACAATATGGGACTACATGTGAACAATAATATAATAAGGGGGTTGCACTAATAACAATAAGGGGTTACACTAGTAGTATAGGGACCTAACATGCCCCTCCTTCAAAAAGTGTTGTCCCCAATGCTTGAGTAGTTTTGGATGATTCTATATAAAATTCTCGTCCTCCCATCCAGAATCTTCAGTGGCTAAGTTCTTCCACTTGATGAGATACTCTGAAATTGATCGATTTCGTAGTTGTCAGGTTCATGTTTCCATGACTGCTTTAGGTAATTTTTTTTTAAATGAAGTGGTTATTACTTATTATTTTTTGTGTTGGGGGGTTTAATGCCATTTTTTTGTTTTTTTGTGCCCTAGGTTTGAATTAGTTCACTACAAATATGCCAAAAGCCTTGGACCCATTTTGGGAGTATGGGAAGCCTGTTGGTGGGGCAAATCTATCATGCAAATTGTGTGGGACCAAGATGTCAGGAGGGGTTACGCGATTGAAATACCATCTGGCCAGACTCCCTGCACATGATGTAATGCCTTGTATGGTTTCTAGTGCGGAGGTTATACAAAAAGCTCTTGAAGCAATTGTTGAACAAGACAGAAAGATAGTTGCTAGGGAGAGGGCACTGGTCTCAGATAGATAGCTGCTAGTTTTATTTGTTTTGCTACATATAAGTTTATAACTCATGATGATGAGATACTTTTATATATGTGATGTTATTTTGTATTGGTTCTCCACATTTGAGTCCTTGATTGGACAATTATCAGGGATTAGTAGGATTCGGTATCGCCTTTGATGTATCATTTTTATTTTGCATCCACTACATCATATATATCAGTGCTTTCTTCATATTTATGTGCCAATGTGTTTATTCCATGTTGTTATTGCTTTATATGTTTAAAAATCTGAAAAAATGAATATATTATGCATTTTTTATGTTTGCCAATATTTTGCTGATATTTTTGCCGATATTGCCGATAAGATGTTTTCTTGACCCTCGCCAATATTTTTTCGATATTGATATTATCAACACTGGAGTAAACGTCTCATCATAGTCCATTCTCTCTTGATCCCTGCCTCCTTGCAGAAATCACTGAAGTCCCTGGAAGTATACTCTCCTGCAATATCTGACCTCAAAACTTTGATCTTCTTCACTGTGAAGTTCTCTCCCTGAGCATTGACTTCTTGGAACTTGCTAAAGACCTCATACTTGGTCTTCATGAAGTAGATCCAAGTCCTTCGGGAGAATTCGTCAATGAACGTCACATAGTACAAGTAGCCACCCAAAGATGGAATTGTCATTGATCTGCACACGTCTAAATCAATGTTTTTAAAACTGGAACCGGTGACCGGACCAGTCCACCTAATGAACCGGTTTACTGACCGGAACCGGTCTAACTAGGACTGGTTTGGTCTAAACAAACCGGTTTTAGAAAAATACATTAAATAATTAATTTTTAATGAAACAAAACTATTTTTAAGATTTAAAACCATGATTCCAAGCCAATAGAGACAAAATATGCAAAGTTTGCTCATTTATATACCATGTAAATGTGAATATATCAAAATGGCACCAAGTGCAATACATATCATCGACAAAATAGAAAATTACATAAGCAATGAGTCTCTAAATGGCCTATAAAGTCCAAAAACAATGCTGCAAGCTATGAGGCCATTGGCCTACTACAAGTCTACAGCGTACACATGATCAATCATTAAGTTCATCACCACTACTAGCCACAAGATCATCATCAGGAGCTACATAGACATCATATGGTTCAGAGTCTGAGGATGCCTCAGCCTAATCTGCAACCTCAGTATCAATGCCACCAATAACAATAGAAGTGGACCTAATGGAAGCACGAGTTTGTCGACCTGCACGACTAGTGCCTTCCATTGGTTCTTTGCCTTTCCTTGATGCCGCTACTGATCCTGGTTCTGATGCCGCCACATAATCTACTTCATCCCCCGCTAAAGCCATGTCGATATCAAAATCAACCTCAAACACAGGATCTTCAGTCTCCTCCACCCATTCTGATGTTGGATCAATATCGTCCAACACAATGGGATCTAGATCGGGTGTTTTTCTCATCATTTGGTTCTTCCTCAGTCGAAAGTTGTATTGCACGAAAATAAGATCATTTAACCGTTTTTGTTCCAAACGGTTTCTCTTCTTTGTGTGTATGCGCCCAAAAACAGACCAATTGCGCTCACAACGTGAAGCACTGCATGTTTGATTGAGGACTCTAATTGCAAACCTTTGCAATTGAGGACACTGGCCACCAAATGATTCCCACCAATGTGCTGCAAAGAAAAAGACATTAATTAGTAACTTAGTTTATAATTTGAATTATAAAGAATGTAAACAATTTTAACTTGAAAAGAAAAACAAATTGGAAATTCGAATTGCTTACCTGGTTGGTCCACATCTCTTACCATCTTTGCCAAGTTTTTGCCAAAGGTACCACTTGCCATAGTGAAAACAGTAAGTTGTCTATGTATTTCTAGCTGGTCTGCATGGGTAGGGACCATGCGCTCCAAGCAATCAATCAATCCAGCTCTGACCTCCCCATCATGTAGATCTCCTAGCCGATTTTTATAATGATACTTTGGGTTCAAAAAATACCTAGCTGCATGTATAGGATGATGGAGTTGATTGTTCCATCTGTTATCAATGATCTCCCATATACAACCATATTTAGCTAACCTGTCCTTGTAAGCTGCCCGTATCTGCTCCTTTGCCTGATCCATAGCCTCATAAATGTAGCCCATGGCCAATTTTTCCCCATCCACCATCCTTAGCACCTTAACAAGGGGCTCGGTAATTTTCACAAGCTCTACAGACCTTTTCCAAAAATAATTGTCTAACACTTTCTTTTTGGTGTCTTTTCCATCTTGTCTACAAGCCCACCGAGATTCAGACCATTCTTCAGAAGAAAACATTTTCTGCAAGTTTTTATGTTGACCATTGAGACATTGCAACGTGAGGAAGTGAGTTGCAAATCTCGTAATTGTAGGCCTAACAAGCTCTTTGCCCCCAGTGTTTTTCCTCATTAGGCTCAATACCCATGAGTGGTTGTAAATGTATTTTGTAATGCACTTGGCATGCTCTACAATGTTTTTTACCCACTCCACTTTGCCTATGTCCTCAAGCATGAGGTCTATGCAATGTGCAGCACATGGAGTCCAAAATATGGTCTTATATTTGGACTCAAGCATCTTTCCAGCAAGAACATAGTTTGAGGCATTATCGGTGATGACCTGCACAACATGCTGCTCCCCAACTTCCTGAATAATGTCATCCAAAAGCTCAAATAGAAGGGCTGCATCTTTCACCTTATTAGATGCATCAACTGATCTCAGAAACATGGTTCCTTGAGGGCAAGAAACAAGGAAAGTAATGATAGTGCGGTTCTTTCCATCGATCCATCCATCTAACATGATGGAACAACCTGTTTTGAGCCATGAATATTTAAACTCAACCAAATACTCATCAATGGAAGATATCTCTTTTTGCAAAAGAGCTCCCCTCAAGTCATGCATATTAGGGTCTTTGAAGCCTTTTCCTGTAGCTATAACAAAGTCCCACATAGCTTGGTAATAAGGTGAGTGAACAACATTAAATGGGATATCTGAATCATACCACCATCTAGCAATGTATTGATGAGAAGTTTCTTTGCATTGTATTTTCCAATGTTGATCCAAAGTGGGTTGACGACTTCGCTGGGAAGAAGTGGGATTAGAAGAGGCAATGTTGGCAGAAGATGAGAAAAAACTTTGGATGTTTGTTCTCTTTGTTCCTTTTGATGGTTGGCCACAAGAAGGATGAAGATAGTGAAAGGGGTCATTGGTGGAAGGGATAGAAGTTCAATCTTGAATCTCATAATCGTCATACCCACTCTCTTTCATGGCTTCTAATAATTCCCTCTTCCTTGCAATGTCATCTTGGATGGCCTTCTCCCTAGCCTTATCCTCATAAAACTTTTCAAGCTTGGAAATGTATTCTGCCCTAATAGGACCTAACATTGCATTTGGTGCATCACATGGCTTTACTTGGCCTCTTACCCCAGCCAAGTGTTGTTTCAATCTAAGAATCCCCCCACCTCCAATAGATTTATGGCATAATTTGCATATCATTTTTCCATCAATTACATCACAATGAGCCCATGCACTTTCCTTTCCTTTTGGAGCCATGTTTTCTTGAAATAATTACAATTTGCAAAGAAATCCGTTAAAAAAAAATTGCAGCTAAGCAACATGGAAAACCAAAGCTAAATTTAGAAAAACAAATGCACATGCAAGCTACAAAATTTGATAGCATAGAACTAGAGATTTGATAGCATAGATGATAGAAGTGAGAAGTTTATAAATTTATAACACATAAAAAAATTTAATTCATGGACAACAGTCAAATGAGGAATTTTCAAGTGAAAATCCTTACCTAGAAATGCAAACTAGCTTCCTTAGCCTCCTCTTGAAGATGCCAACTCCACTGACAGCTACAAACTATCTCCAAAATAGCTCCAACTCCAACTCCAAGATGACTACTCTAGCAAAAACTCAACACTCTCCAAGCTCCCAAACAAACTCACAAACACTCATAAACACTCCAAATCAGATGTGTGAGACAAATGAGAGGGAGAGGGGCCTCTTAAAGGCTTGGAGAGGGTGTTTTTGGAGGGAAAGCACCCTTAGTTTCCCTCCAAAACCCCTAAACCTCATTGAGAAAGGCGTTGAATGGGGCCTCCGTGGGCATGGCCGGTAACTGGCAGGTTTAGGACGAAACTAGCCAGTTTGCTACAAAGCGGTCAGTTCCGTCCTAAACCGACCGGTTAGGACCGATTAGGCTCATTTTCTCGCCATCCAGCCTCTTTAACCGGGATTTTGCTCCGGTTCCAACCAATGGGCCTACTAACCAGCCAGTTAGATCGGTAACTGGTTAGCTAGGCCAGTTTTTAAAACTATGATCTAAATGCACTAGATCCAAGATCCCCTTAGACCTATTATCACTGCTTGAAAAAGATCCCATGGCATTTTTGCCAAGTGCACAACCCCTGCATGTTGAAATATGTAACTAGGTTTGGTCTTCATAATGACACATGTAATCATGATTTTATGTATTTAATGAAAAGAGAAAAATAAATTTATTATTGTCATTCTTGAGGCATGGGTTTCATGCTCAAGGGAATTTTTTTTTATAGGTTAAGCACCCATTGAATGCTTCTAGGGATTTTCATTGAGTCTACAAGTCAAATGAGTCATTGTCATGTATGGAAGACCCTCTTGGGCATGTTACATATTGTAAAGGAAAATTTAGTTGAGTCAAAATAGAGTCAGAGATCCTCCAAGACCTTGTCAAATGTGCAAACTACAAGTCGGCCTTACCAAGTGAAAAGTTGGCCTACAGACAGTGACAAGTTGGCCTACAAGATGTGACAAGAAGCCTATATAAAGGACTCGACCTCATTTGCAAAGAAGATCCAAGTAACACACAACAAGTTCGATCAAGATCAAGAAGAAAACCTAAAGAAGAGCGAAGAGAAGGAGACCTAAAGGAAGAAATAAATCGAAGTATTTTTGATTTGTTGTTTTAGGTTGAATCTACTCACACTTGCGAGATCTAGGGCATCACTTTTGTTGCAATATGGACGAGTTGCAGAAGAATAAGTATTTACTATTGTCATCTTCAAGGAAGCAAACATCATCATCAAAAATCAATAAGGCATCAAGTTGAAGATATCACCATCAAAGGAACATCCTCACTTAACAAGTATCCTTATATCTATCACTGAATCTACTATCAAAATGACTTCATTCTACAAGGAAAGCAATAAATTGGTTGGGTCATCAAATTTCCTTGCATGGAAGAAGAGGACAGATTTGATCCTCATAGAAAATGAAGTCATTGGACATGTTAAAGGTATAAATGTCATAGAAAATGATCCTCATAGAAAATGAAGCTCAAGCTCTAGAAAAGCGTATGAAGGGGGGAGATAAGGGCTCGAAGAATCCTTAGAGTATTAATCAAGGATTCTCTCCTCCCCTATGTAGCAAAATTGGAGAAGTCAAAAGACATCTATGACAAGCTAGTAGAATTATTCTCCATAAGCACTGCAAGAGAAGTGAAATCTTTGAGAACCGAGCTATACAAGTTGAAGGTATCAAAGGAAGAAGGGATAGCCTTATATCTTATGAGGGTGTCACAAATATGAAACCAACTGCAACAGATGGGGGAAATAATGTCCGATAAAGAAATCACCACCGTTGTGCTCAATGCACTACTTGATGAATTGGGTAACTTTGTCTAGTATGTATGGAAAGAAGGAAGCTACCCCATTCAATGAACTCTGGTCACTATGTAAGATTGAAGAAACCAGGTTGAAGGCAAAGAGTGATGTAGGATCAAATGAACAAGTTCAAGGATTTGTTGCCATGGTTAGGAGAAAAGGAAAGTTTGGGAAGTTTGGTCCTCAGAAAAAGAAGAAGATCGATATGTCAAAGACCCAATGCTATGGATGTCAGGGATATGGGCATTTCAAGAGAGATTGTCCTAAACACGAGAAGGACAACAAGAAAAGAGAGGAAAGGAATGAATCCCATATTACTGAAGAAGTAGAAGAATCAGATGAGAAGAAATCCAAGAAGGATGGGATAGATCTTCTCTATTAAGTTCTCTCAGGTGCATAGCAAGGAGAAGTAGGAGGTGAAAAGACCTCTACAATGGCTATCAGGATAAGTAGCATCGTAAGTATGATAGGATGCATCATATTGGAAGCATACGATGGAAGTAGAAAAAAAGCTCATGACATCATTATAGAAGCTTGAAAGGATAGTTGAAAAAGAAGTCTATATGATAGAAAGAAAGTAGCTCATGGTATCCTCATTGAAAGCATGTAAAGGAAACTGAAGTAGTAGTATATATGGTTGGAAGAAAGTCATCTAGCCTGATAAAAGATAGAAAGAAATCATTATCATTAGGAAGGAGGATTTGTAGGATGAGGATAATCAAGATCCTCCATTGGAATCTTCATTAGAAGGTTCACCTCTACTTGGAAGAAGCAAGTGTCTTGCTGATAGTCTACATTCCACATTGTGTTGGATCCATTTTTTAGATAAAGATGATGGTATGGTGACAAAGGAGTGCAGCATGTCAAAATAGTTGAAGAACGAAATCTGCCAAAGGAAGTCTAGATGACCAAAAGGAGAAAAGAGGTATGTATAAATTTGATGGATTAAGTCATGTGATAATATAGTTGCAGATAGCAAGAAGAAGGATCTCTTCCTTTGATAAGATGCATGGAGGCATGTCTTGAGCTAGTTCACATATTTACAAGATGAAATCAACATAATATGTCATATGGAATATGAGGTGGTTGAAAAAGATGAAGGAACTATGTATAGAAGTTCCTAGGAACAATATGTGAAGAAAGGAAGAGGAGTTTGTGAGAAATGCAACTATGGTCGCATGAGATAAGAAAAAGTGATCGACATTCGATGACTAAAAGAATTGGCTAGGACATCTCCATGGAGAAGGTATGACAACCTTTATAAAGTTTGTAAAGGAAGGAGACCCTTGACATTTAGAGCCTTGGAGATGTGTTTATGAATGTGTAGGATGTTGATGTTGCAAGCTGTTGATTTGGGGTAGCATCGGATGTGCCCTAGCCACGAAAATTGGTGGAGAGACTAAGGCACATGAGATCTCCAATACCCAGAAAGGGTTTGGGCAGATTCTAAACAGTTTGGGAGATATTAAAATAATTAATATTTTTAATGGAGTCCCTAAGTCTAAACTTAGGGAAATTAAAATATTAATGTGAATTAATATAAAATTGTGTTAGAATGGTCCAAAAGTCATGGATTAAGCCAGATCTAATCTTAGCCGTTGATTAGGGACTTAATCTTGACCGTTGATTTGTCAATGAGAAAGTATAAGAAGAGGCTTGAGGGTCCACTTGGAGAACACACCAAGAGATCAAGATTTCGACTCTCTGGCACTGGGTTTGCTGACAAAGTTGAGAGAGTGATCAAAGTTGCAGCTGAGGGGCAGTGAATACAAAAGCAGAGAGGCAGAGATAGCACTGGGAGGATCAACGCAATAGCCGGAGAGAGGAACGCAGAACCAGCCAAAGGTTCACACAAAGCTAGCCAGGAGCTGCGCAGTGCCTTAAAGGGTCAACGTGAGTGACACAGAGGACCAAAGGACTGACGCAATGCCTCCAAAGGCTGACGTAGGCCAACCTAGAGTGATGTTGGGCTAATGCTGAGCCAGAGAGAGCTGACACAGTCCCTAGAGGCTAACACTAGGGTTTCATGGGGCAGATTGGAGCTGTGGAGTTGTTGGAGTGTTTATCTGGGGTTTCAGCCAGAATATCTGCTTCCAAGTAGAGAGGTACTACACTGCCGAGATTTTTCTCTATTGGGTGAGCTGGATTTGGCACCCAGATTGTATTGTGAAACTGCTTAATAAATCAAACCCTCAGATAGCTGCATCGGTTTTCCTGCATTGGGTTTTTCTGGGGACATTAGTCCAAAAACAATGGTGTCACTTGTGTGCTTGTTTTTGTTTCCTTCAGTTGATGATTTGTAATGTGTTGAGCATGCACTTGTATTTATTTCCAGTATTTACATGGTAAATAACTTGTTAATTAACAGAACAAGTAGGTAGGAATAAATCAGTAAAGTACATGAAGGGTTTCTAACAGTTAGACTTAGAAACTTCAACACAAGCAAGCAAACATCATGATGAAAGGACATCATAAAAGGTAACTTTGATTTGATGTTCATTTTGATTTTTGAACAACATTTGGTTGGGTTGAAACAGGGCTACCTAAGGAAAGTTGTAGATATCACCTAACTCATACTCATGGGAATGGATGGAAGATCCTAAAAGTAACATGACTTGGAAGAGGTAGTTGAATGAAGAAAAGCTAGATGTGGACTTGAAGATCACTTTCCGATGAAGAGAAGGATGACATGACTAATGGTTCAACCCTATAGTTCGTTGATGTGAAGTGATAGATGGCCAATGCCCTATAAAGAAAACCTAGAAGATGAAGGCTCCATAACGATGAAGATGAAATTCATGACATTGAAAAGAGGAGCTCTATAAGCAGCTGAAGGTACATTGATCTCCACCAAAAAGCAGAGAGTCGTTGTTGGAAACAAGTCCCTAGTTAAAAGGGTATGGTATGGTGGAGAATTTGTTTCAATAGTTTCTCAGCAACAGCAATTGAGAGGGAGTTGCAGTGCAAATGCAGTAGTTGACAACAGTTCAATAGGGTTACAAATGCAACACTTATCAGAGTTAGGTAGTTGTTGGTGGGCTGCATTAGCCAGACATCAACAACATGATAGGAGATGATGCAGAGATAGAGTGATGCTTCAGTGGGTTGCAACACTAAAACACATTCCTCGCTAAGAGGGAGTGTTGATTTTTGTAGCATCGGGTGTGTTCTAGCCACGAAATTTTGTGGAGAGGCTAGAATACATGTATTCTCCATAACCCAAAAATCGTTTCGGAAATTCCACTTAGAGATGATTTAATTAAAATAATTAACATTTTTAAATGGTTCCCCAAGTCTAAACTTAGGAAATATGGTTAATTAAAGGGTATTAATTAAATCGTGTGCAAATCTTCTAGAAGAAGACATGGATTGATTTCTAGTTAATCTTAGTCATCGATTATGTTTTAATCTTGGCCGTTGGTGCTCCAATAGTGTTGAAGAATCTAGGGCAAATAAGTGCAGTGTGATTCTTCATTACTTGATAACAATTTGTGGAGTCTTTTTGCTTTTTCTTGTTAGCTTAATCTTCTTCTTCTTATTATTAATACATGTGTATGTACTTCATCAAACTGGTACCAAAACATAAGAACAAGAACACAAGATGTTGGCTCTCTGTCAGGGCCAAAACTTCTTCTTCTCTTGAGAGGAAAACCCTTTAGTAAGTTTCTCTTATTGAAGCTTCTTATTGATCGATGCCAAACCCTAAACCCCTGACTTGAATATCCTCCAAGCACAAGTCAAGTCCTTCCTCTTTCCTACACTTTATTTCCCAGACACTTTGTCCTTCTCCTTCCGGCACTTCGTCTTCCTTCTTCCAGCACTTAGTTCTTCTTTCAACTATTGATAGACCTTGTTGCACTTGCTCTAGAAAAGACACCTTTTAATGAGTCCCTTTTCTCCTAATGATCCCTTCCTTCTTCTTGACCAAATGATCTCCTTCTTCAAGGTGTAGGTGCAGACATGATATGACTGTCCTACAACCCTAAATTCTCATATGTGTGGTGGTTTACTTGCTGTTGTGGCCTCTTTCCTTCTTCGTTTGAGTGTCCTTCCTCTTCGCTTGATTGGGAGGCCTTATAGGCCTTGTTTACTAGCCCAAAATAGAGAGATATGTCACTGTGGATTTTTGTTGTTATGACCGCAGGCAGACCCTTCCTTTCTCACACGTGTGGCTACATTAAAGCTAGAAAAACAGTCCCTTCCACCTTGGATTCTTTCTCTCTTCCATCGCTGCCCTAGAAGACCTCTTCTTTGTCCGTTTTGTTAGCATCTTCTCTTCTCGAATTTCAGAGCTCTTGATTGAGGTTGTAATGGAGTGAAAAACCTCTATTTATAGAGGACTGCCCCTCCTTTTAGGCCAACTAGAAGGCTGACATGCTAACTGTTTGTAGGCCGACTTGTTATGCAAACTTTGGATGCTTGAAGGAGCTTCTTTGATGGTGCCATTGCATAGGAGGAGACTTGACTTTGCTTGGAGGTATTCTCTTGACCCTAATACATAATCATACATGGTGTAACCAGTGTAACACAAATCAGTGAGTGCTCACGAGTAAAAAATGGCTCAGCAGACAAACGATCTGATTCAAAACTCAGCGAGTCAAACTCGCGTTGACCGAGTTTGACTCGTGGTCAACGCAAGTCAAACTCGCGAGTTTGCGATTTCTTCGACTTTCCCGTGTTTTTGCCGTTTTATTCTGATTCCCGATTTCATTTAGGTTTGCTGCGCTCGTTGCCGCCAATTTCTAAACTAAACGTTAAAGAGTTTTGGGTTACCGTATTTGCAGTTTGACACCGCAGTTTGCATGCCACATTTGCCACGGGCCTTGCAGAGACAAGAGACGTTGAGGCGTTTCCGTTTGCAGAGACGCTGCGTTAATTTGTAGCTAGTTTGCAAAGACTCTAAAATTTGAATAGACGTTGCATTAATTTGCACTGTGCAGTTAGCTCTTTGGTAATTAATATACACCGTGAAGTGTCTATGTTCCGTTCGTAAATGCATTACTCTGCTTTAAGGCTTTCTGAGCTTCGACTAATCATCAAAATCTTGCACACTTCATATTTTGGTTCTAGTTTCATCATAGTTTTCTAATACCTACTCCCTATTAGGTGAAACGGTTTGGATGATATGTGAATCGTGATACAATAAGAACAGAGTCATTTTTGCTCCATTAGGTCCATAACTTTTCCTGCTTTCATGTTTTGGAAACTTGTGGAATATTGCACTTTGTGTGGTATCTCAACTCCTGTGCATATTTCTTCATGCCACTGATGTCTTTGTCAGTAGAACTTTAGTTCCTTGTTTCATTCAATGATTACAAATGACATTTGTGCATTTCCCCTTTTAGAATATTTTTCATCCCTGTCATGCCATATTGTCCAAGTGTCCAGCTTTCAAGCAAGACAAATGCAATAGTCTAGACTCTATACACCATTGCCATTGTCAGTTTCGAAGCATAATTGGGAAAGGGCACTCTTTGCAATGATTTTTCACTGACTTTGGATTAAAGTATCTTGACACCCATTTAGTTCAACATGCAAGGTCGGTTCCTGACATGATTTTGTGCAGTAGACCTTTATAAGATGGCTTGCAACTGTTCTTTTATCTGGTATCTATGTAGAGGTCAATCATTGTTCATCCTTACTCTGTTTAAACTCCATACTGTTACCGTGATATGTGATGCAATAAGAACAGAGTCATTCTTGCTTAAATGCTTCAACAACATTGATTGATGCAAAAACAAGTGGTCTTTTCTTCTATAAATTCGAGAAGATACTTATGGGGCCTGTGCACTATTGTTAAAACTTTGCAGAGTGCAGTTGCACCAACGCCACATTCTAGACTTTACAGTTTTCAGAGACGAGCGACGTTGAGGGGTGTCAGGTTCTTACTGTTTCTAACTTTCTATCACGTGAGAGTTGGCTTTGGGATGGATTTCCATGCATGACTGGACTTTTTCCTTCACCTATTTTTACCCTTGATCAGCACATAAATATAGGACAACACATAAATTATCAAGCTTGCATATACATCATTTGAGTCTCCATGGATGATTCAATAAGCACATATATGGAATTTTTAATTTTAATCTTTTATTGTCTTTCACTATTTATAGGAGCCAAATTAAACAGAAGGCAGTGAGCACGACTCCAAATCTTAACAAAATCCGCAATTTAAACATAAGTCCAAAACAACAACAATGCCGAGGGAGAAGGACTTTGCTTGGGTTTATTGTGATAAGATTCCCGGAGACACCAAGCTCCTTTGTAAATTTTGCAAAGCGAAATGTAGTGGAGGCATTTGTAGATTCAAGTTCCACCTTGCACAAATACCTGGCCATGATATAGGTCTTTACAACAAGGTTGACGAAAATGTCAAACACCAAGCAATCTTGGCCATTGATATGTTGCGTCAGTGTAATGCCAAGAAAGCAAAGCAAAATATTGAAATAGGAACTCTTGGAGTTGATGGTTTTTCTTCCACTACCCCCTTGTCACCTCCTTCTATTGAATCCTCAATGTTGTTCCCAAGTTTCCCACACATGCCTCCAAGTTCAAGTCAAACTGAAGGCCAAATGAATCCTCCTTCCTTCAACACTGGAGGTGGAAACATAAACACCTTTCTTCCTCCCCGCACAAAACCTGGTTTCCAACCTACCTTGGATGCCACTGGTTGGAAAAAAAA
This sequence comes from Pinus tabuliformis, assembly GCA_031772625.1. Taxonomy (NCBI): domain Eukaryota; kingdom Viridiplantae; phylum Streptophyta; class Pinopsida; order Pinales; family Pinaceae; genus Pinus; species Pinus tabuliformis. The sequence continues at coordinate 31,231,864 of CM062809.1, read as the reverse complement.
TATCCATAGACAGGCAAGGAAGGCCATTGCTAACTTTTGGTACTATTCTCACATACCTTTCCACTGTGCTAGAAGTCCTTATTGGCAAGCTATGATTGATGCAGTTTCTATTGTAGGTCTAGGGTTCAAAGCCCCTTCATCAGAGAGCCTTAGGACAGATATGTTGTTAGAGCGTGTTGAAGATGTCATGCTTGTGCTATCTGAGTTTCGTTCATCATGGGTAGAAACAGGGTGCACCATCATGAGTGATGGATGGACAGAATAGAGGAAGAGAACTTTAATAAATTTCCTTGTATCTTGTATCGCAGGCACAATGTTTCTCAAATCAGTGGATGCTTCAGACAAGGTTAAGACTGCCCAACTTATCTGTGAAATGATGGAGGAAGTCGTTCAAGAAGTGGGAGAAGAACATGTTGTACAAATTGTCACCGATAATGCAGCTAATTATATAGCTGTTGGTAGACTTTTTGAGATTAGGTACCCCACAATTCTTTGGACCTCTTGCGCTGCCCATTGCATAGATTTAATGCTTGAGGACATTGGTAAGATTCATTGGATACATGAGGTTGTGGAGAAGGCAAAATCCATAACCAAATACCTATACAAACACACTATTGTCCTAAACACCATGAGAAAATACACTGAAGGTAAAGAAATTGTTCAACCTGCAGTGACTAGATTTGCAACAAATTTCATATCTTTGCAATCTGTGGTTGAGCAAAAGATAAATCGAAAGAGAATGTTCTTGGGACCTGAGTGGATGGCATCTAAACATTCCAAGACCCTTGAAGGCATTGAAATTGTTGCACTTGTGTTTAATGATGGTTTCTGGAAGGATGCCAAAGAGATTATTGCTGTGATGGAGTCCCTTGTTAGAGTTCTCATGTACTTCAAGTCTTTTAACTTTTTCATTTTCCAAATTTCACATTTCTTTAAATTTGAATGCTTGAACTTTCAGGATGGTTGATGGTGACAAACCCGCTGTGGGTTACATTTATGAGGTGATGGATCTCGCAAAGGAGGCCATCAAAAGAAGATATGGGGATGAGGAGGCAAAGTATATGCCTCTTTGGGACATTATTGATGTACATTGGGATAGGCAATTGCATTCCCCCCTTACATGTTGCTAGGTACTTCTTAAAACCACAATATTTTTATGATAAGAGCAAATTTAATGAGGATGGGGAGGTTGGCAGAGGACTTATGACATGCATGGAAAAGTGCTTCCCTGATCCAGAATTTCAAAGTCGTGTCTTTTCCCAACTACAAGATTATAGGGCGTCATCTAAATTGTTTGCCTATACTAGTGCTATACGAGAAAGGTCTAAGATGTTGCCAGGTACCCAGCTTGAAGGCTTCATCAATTCATTAAATTTGTTTAAACTTTATTTTGTATGTTAAATTTTTTATTAAATTTTCTTGTCTTTTTAAGTTTTTACTATTTAGTATTTAGTACTTCTACTCACAAACCCTTACCACTTGCTAGGTCTTTGGTGGAAAAAATTTAGTAGTGATATGCCAGATTTGACGAGATTTGCCATTCGAATCTTAAACCAAGCATGCAGTGCTTCAGGTTGTGAGCGCAACTGGAGCATGTTTGAGAAAATACATTCTAAGAAGTGCAACCGATTGACACAAAAACGCTTAAATGACCTTGTATTTGTCCATTACAATCTACGACTTCGCAACAAGCAAATACTAGGTGAGAGCTTGAATTTGAAGGTTTCATAATCTAATTCGTACTTTAAAGTTCAAACTTCAAAGTCAAACTTTAATTCACATTTCAATGTCTCATCATTCATGATAATGACAGGTTTGGATCATTCACCAATCGACCTTGAAGAGATAGATTTGCAAACTACAAATGCGGTAGAATGGGTCCAATTAGAGGAGGCTCCTCTTTTAAGCCTACATGACTTGGAGAACTTTGAGATTCAAGCAAGCCAAGGACAGGGAGGAATCGCTTCTAGTTCTCACTCTTAAGAGTCTTAGACTCTTAGTTACTGATTTTTTTTCTGATTAGTATGCAGTTTTTTGTAAACTTTTAGAAGCATATGCTTCTGCTTCTATGTAGTCACTGGTTAGGAGTCAAGACTCATAACATATATGAGATACTTATTCATTCATGATATTTTGTACATCTATTGATATTATGCATTGTTTGGACATGGATTTACCGAATATTAATGAAAAAAGTTTTGTTTTGTTTTGTTTTTTTTTTTTTTTTTATTTCAATATATGTGTATATTTTTATTTATTGAATTCACCGATTTTTTGCCGATTTTTTCCCGATCCGATTAAAACTCTTCGCTCTTTTGCCTCACCGATTTATTGCCGATTCCGAGTCTGGTAACATTGCGTGTAACATGCCCTTAAGGTCTTCAACATTTCCTTTTGACTATTTGACTCACCTATAGCACTTAACATGTGCTAGACCTATTTCAATGAGCAAGAAAGTCATTGATATATATTATAAAAATAATATTTCTTTTCTTGAATAAGTACAAATATCAAAAGTACATTTATGAAGACCGAACCTAGTTACATTTCCTTCAACAAACAAAAGATTATAAGAAGTCGATGGGTAGATGAAGAAGACACCAGAGCAGATACTCAATTGCTCAAGCAGATCGATTTTCTCAGTGGCTGAAGTTTGGCAAGAGGAAATCGAATCAGAGAGTGAGTTGCAGGTGGGAGAGAGAGGGCATCAGCATAGTCTGAGAGTGCAGGACAAATCTGGAGGGGGCAGTGCAGAGGAGAGACGCAAATTAGTAGCGTGGAAGGGTTGACCTAGGGCCTACGCAGTCACTGCGCAGAGGGTGACGTAGTAAGGCCAACGAAAGCGGCAGGATGTCCTCTTCGGGGTCAGAGAAACATTGTGGAGTGTGAGAAATTCACCAGTAAATTTCTCTTAGTGACTATTCCTCTATTTTGTCTTGTACATAAATTATTGCCAGAGATTAATAAAGGAAACCCTCATCTGCTGCACCGGTTCCCCACATTTGGTTTTCCTGGGACAATTGTCCAAAAAATAACTATCACTGTGGTTATAACTTATATATGTGCTTGTATTTTCCTTGTATTTACTTTCCGCAAAATTTTATTTGTGAAGGCTGCAGTGTATGTATTTTGATATTTGTCGTAGAAAACTACAAATAATTTGCTTAAGTAATTTAACAAATAGAAGAAATAATATCAGTTACTGCAGTAGGATTCGGGATCACCAAATTTTCACATTATGCAGGCAGGGGGAGTTGCTTGATCATCTACTTCAACCATTTCCATGAAGGCATGCAGAGGCTTAGGGAGAGCAAGTACATTAAAGAAGAACACTATGGTAGGGGGAGCAACATATCTATCATGGAGAACTATCATTGATGAAGAGAAACAACTTGTTAGAGGGAATACTTGGGCACCCCATTTGCCATTGATGTCAAAGGGGGAGAAATTGTTGAAAGGGAAAGAATATTGGCATCAATGACAAAGGTGGAGAATGTTGGTCAAGGTTGTCATTGATGTCAATATGGCATTGTTTGTGATGACAAATATTCTTGTGATACATGCCCTAACCTCATGCAAACCCTAGGATAAAACCCTAAGCATGAAGATGATGCATGATCTAATGAAGAAACCCTTACCATGAAACCCTTCCACTTGATGAAAGCCCTTGTCCTTATATGATGCATGAATAAATGTTGATTGGCATATAGGATGCTCTAAGCCCTAAATACCTTGTTAAATGATGCCCTGACTCCAATAAGCTTGAAGGCCTAAAAAATCAAATGTCTTAATCCTAGAAGAAGCCATAGCATGGAAGTTTCCTTAACAAGACATGGGATCCCATAAATCCCTAAAAACTGCCATAAATCCCAAAACCCCTGACTGTTTAAGATGTCAAACCTTAAAGTCTGAAAAGAAAAAAAATATTTTTGACATTAGCACAATATCCAATAATTATTGCTTACACCAGCTTGAAGGGAAGGTAAAGAGCTTTCTAATGGGTATTCATATGCCCTATAATTCTATACCATTGAAGAGAAATTGATTTTTAAAATCAAAATGTGTTAAAAATTGACAATCTGGGAAGCCGACATATGTAGGCTTGACATGCCTCTTCACAGGGCGTGTCTTTTCAATTGGAAAACCACTATAAATTTAAGGTCGAATTCATCATTTCACATCATCAATTCGGTGAAAAATTCAGAGACAAAACCGCAGGAGCAGATAAGGAGGTCGAGGAGGAATACTTCTGTGATCAGAGGAGCTTGGACAGGGGCGGGAGGCTCAAACTCAATAACTCACCTGTGGACAGATATCTGAGGTCAATTTAGAGGCTCGAACCAGAGAGAAGAAGTTTGTGTTGCTCGGATACTTCAGTTGAGAGACTATATTGCAGAATAGTCCGGACATCTGAAGCAGCTCACCTCCTTGGGTTTTTGGAGCTCGGACTTGCTGTGACAGTTATTTGTGGAGACTGCAACTCGGTCCTGTGTGTAGATTGCCTATGGGAGCTACCTGTGGAGAAGATCCCGAACCAGTGAACAAACCTTGTTGGACAGGTGGTTGACAACTTCTATGCAGAATTGTATTATTGCAAACTCTTGGACTAGTGTTATGACATCTCTCTGAAATTGGATCTGTGGAAAAGTCATTCCAAACCTGTTAAAAACCAGTGGAGGTTACCCATTGAAACGTTGTTGCAGACTTACAGACCTGTGAAGTATAAGTGGAATTATTTGCAGACCTGCAGAAAATTTTATTTCGATTTTGTGACTTGAAGAAGCCAGATCAGATATCCTTCTTGTGGAACTTTTGGAGCTTGCATTGCTTGAAGACTTATGTCCTTTGTTACAGATCTCTTGTGGAAAATTAGCGAAGACTGGAGCTGAAAAACCAGACCTTGAAGCAATCTTTGGGAATCTTTTTGGAACAGATTTGAAAGCACTCTTTGAAGAATATTGGAGCTGCATATTAAGGACACATCTTGGAGCAGACTTCTTGAAAATCGATATACATCATGAAGTGGATTTGGAGCTCCCTTGGGTATATCCTTGAGGGCATCCTTGAAGGGAGTTTAGAAGAACATCTTGGAAGAAGTATCTTGGAGTCTTGAAGATTTATTGTGCATGTCTAAGAGCAACCTTTGAACATTGGAACGTTGTTTCTCTGAAACAGTTATTGAAGACAATCTTGTAACCGAATTTGAAGAACCTGTTGAGGTACTGTAAGAAAAGTGTGAAGTTTTGGTTTGGCTTGAAGAAATAAAGACTTGTGAAGAGAAAGGAGCCTTTGAGCATTGGGATGTTGTACTTATTGTTGCAGCGATTGCAATCTTGAGGGACACTTCAAGTTTTGATAGCTTGTTGAAGAACACTCTTTAAGAGTAGTGTGCAAGCATATTGGAGAAGACTTTGTAGATTTGTCTTGGAGATATCTTGCAAAAGACCTATTGTGCAGTTGTTGGAAAAGACTCCTAACTGGAGCAGCCTTGAAGACTATTTTGGAACCTTGTAGATCTTGGAGAGTGCCTTGGAGCTGACCTTGAAGGTTCACAGAGATTATTGGAGACCATGACGCATTAGCCATCATGAGGTAACCTTGGAGAAATTGTTTGGGTAAGATGAAGAGTTGTGGAGACACCTTCATAAGAAGACAAAGTTGTCATTGATGAGCTAAGTGCCTTGAAGATCATTTGAGGGCAGTATTGAAGGTAAAGATATTGTCAGGGCTCGTTGCAGATGATATTGGGGGTTGTGAAGAACTAGTGATCTTATCTTGACAAATTGAAGTCGTGAGTTGGAGCCCTAGAGGATAGGACTCCCCAAGAGACCAGGTTGGAGCCTGTACCAGAGATAGGGTTGGAGCCCTAGAGGTTGGTTCCCTAGAGGTTGAAGCCTCGTGAAGTCCAGGTCGGTGCTTGGCAAAGTATTGGTTGGAGTCTGGTGGATTTGAGATTGTTGTCTTCATCTAGGGTTGGAGCCCTACTCTATATTGTGCATATTGTAAAGAAGAGGAATGAAGTCCTCGTCATTCCTGATTAATAAAATTATTTGTTCTTATTGTTCATTTTGTGTTCCAATAATGAGTGATCTAATTGGCAAAAAGAACAATTAAAAAGAAATACCGATTCATCCCCCCCTCAATATTTCCAACAATTGGAATCAAAGTCAGTACCTTCACTCAAAGCCTAACATCTTGAAGGTAGATCCTTAGAACACAAATGGCAAAGCCAAGGAAGAAAGCCTCCAATCCTTCTAAAGATGTCTCTTCTTCAACCATGAAAGTAGAAGATAATCAAATTGGGAAAGCTCCATTGTTCAATGGAAACTTTGATATATGGAAGGAAAGAATGAATAATTTCTTAATGGCTCAAGATTTTTAAGTCTGGGAATTGGTGATTACTGAAAGCACGGTGGAAGGAGAATCCAAGGAATATAATGCAAGAGCGATAAAAGCAATCTTGAGTGGGCTACCAGATCCTATAAATACCAAAGTGGAGAAATGTTCATCGACAAAAGGTATGTGGGACAAACTTCAAGATCTTCACTCAAAAGGAGCATTGACCATAACTTCTATTCATGAAGATGATGGAAATCTAGAACCCATAAAAGAAGCTGAAAACAAGAATGAAGACATCAAGACCAAGGAGGACCTAGAAGATGGAGAAATTGAAAATGAACCAAAAGAAGATCTCAAGGAAAAACTTGTAGTTTCCCTAGAAGAGATTAGCAGTTTGAAAAAGGAAAATGAGGAGCTCAAGAAAAAAGCACAATATGGTAACCATGACCTTGACAAGATAAGGAAGGAAGTTGACATTTACAACCTTCAAATACACGAAATAGATGAGGATCTCACCAAGCTAAAGGAGGAATTTCATCAAAACAAGAAAAAGCATCATGAAGAAGTCATATCCATGACAAATCAATTAATAAAGCAAAGAAAAGGGAAAACACTTTGTCAAGCCATCTTGAACAAAGACATGAGGACTTGAACAAACTTGAACCAAAATTTGGTCAATACAAGGAAGAGGTCTCCTCCCTTAAATCTCAAGTAGAAAAAGCAAAGGAACAAGCACAAGGAGTTGAAAAGGTGATGGAAGTTTGACCCTCCTAGAAGGACAAGTCGATGAAGCAGAAAGGGAAAGAAATGCCATGACATGCCAACTTGAAGAAAAGGATGAAGATATCTCCAAATTAAAATCAGATGTCATCTCACTTAAGGCCCAATCATGTAAAGCAACCAAGATGAAGGAAGAAATGGAGAACCATCTAGCAAAGAAGGATGAAGAATGCAAGACGATGAAAGAAGAAATTGATCTCCTAAAGAAAGAAGTTGATCATCTAAAGAAGAGTCTTAAGAGCTCTCAAACCCTAGATGACATCCTAAGTCACCAAAGATCTCCTCTTGATAAAACATGTCTTGGTTATGCAAGTGAACCCTCAAATAGAAATGATGCAAACCCTAATGCTTCAAATAACAAGGATGTGGAAAAGCTTGGAAGAAATATTGATGCCCCTAGTTCCAGCAAAAGCAAAGAGAAGATTCAAGATGACATTGGAAGAAATCCTACTCTGAGAAGATATGCAGATGGTGTAAAGAATGCAAGAGGCAATAAATCTGATCAAAGGATCCCAAGACAGAATGACTTTAGAAGTACATCAAGGCAATTTCCATCCTCCAGATACCAAAGTATATTTTTTGGTTATTGCTATTCTTCTACAAATTTTGGGCACGTGGCAAAGGATTGTACAACATACCACAAGGACAAATATAATTGTCCCCATCAGTTTCCCAGAAGCAACTTTGCAGGAGGAAATTATGTTTCCTCAATTATGTACAAAATTGAATGCTTCAATTGTCATAATATTGGACATAGGGCTAGTGATTATAACTTGACTCGGGTTCCTAACCAAGCTAAAAACATGACTATCAAGCAAGAGAAGAAAGTCACACAAGTTTGCAAAAGAAAGCAAATTGGATCAGAAAGCTTCTTAAACACTCAAGACATCAACTCATGTTGTCGATCTAATGAGTACATCTTTGGCAAGTTTTGATGATGAAATTCTGCCAAAAAGGAGAACATGCATACAAATAGGGGGAGTTCGTGATTCTTGACCATTCTTGCAGAAGCTATTCGCGAAAGAGCCCTATGAAACCCTTGATGAGTCACAGATGGACAATCTTGATAGATCATCTCTCGGGAATAATTCCATTGAAGAAAATCATGAAGTATGCAAGATATCTTCCAAGGCAACAATCTTTCTTATCTTGAGCAAAAAGAAGAGCTAGAGGAGCTTATGTGTTTATTTTTGTAGCATCAGGTGTGTTCTAACCACGAAATTTTGTGGAGAGGCTAGAATACATGTATTCTCCATAACCCATAAATCGTTTGGGAAAATTCCACCTAGAGATGATTTAATTAAAATAATTAAATTTTTTAAATGGTTCCCTAAGTCTAAACTTAGGAAATCTGGTTAATTAAAGGGTATTAATTAAATCAGGTGTGAATCTTCTAGAAGAAGACATGGATTGATTTCTAGTTAATCTTAGCCATCGATTATGTTTTAATCTTGGCCGTTGGTGCTCCAACAGAAGATTATAAGAAGAAGTCAATGGGTAGATGGAGAACACACCAAAGTAGATACTCAGTTGCTCAAGCAGATCGATTTTCTCAGTGGCTGAAGTTCGGCAAGAGAAAATCGAATCAGAGAGTGAGTTGCAGGTGGGAGAGAGAGGGCATCAGCATAGTCTGAGAGTGCAGGACAAATCTGGAGGGGGCAGCACAGAGGAGAGACGCAGATCATCAACGCAGAAGGGTTGACGCAGGGCCTATGCAGTCACTACGCAGAGGGTGACGCAGAAAGGCCAACAAAACGGGCAAGGGTCTTTTCAGGGTCAGGGAAATGTTGTGGAGTGTGAGAAATTCACCAATAAATTTCTCTTAGTGACTCTTCCTCTATTTTGTCTTGTACATAAATTATTGCTGAAGATTAATAAAAGAAACCCTCATCTACTGCACCGGTTTTCCCACATTTGATTTTTCCGGGGACAATTTTCCAAAAATAACTGTCACTGTGGTTATATATGTGTTTGTATTTTCCTTGTATTTACTTTTCACATAATTTTATTTGTGAAGGCTGCAGCGTGTGTATTTTGATATTTGTCGTAGAAAACTGCAAATAATTTGCTTAAGTAATTTAACAAATAGAAGAATTGGTAAAGTAGGAAGAGCTCAGTTGCAGACGGAAGAAGGATTTCGAAAAAAAATGCCTAGGCAACAGTTTGAAACCCTAGAGAGGCTACGCAATCCATTTGCTAGGTGAACAAATTTTTCATGGAAAAAAAATTCTCTGAATGAGTTGATAGAGAATAAAAGTTTCCGGACCAAGATTTGTCAGAGGCAGAGGGAGCAACGCAGCAGTGAATTCAGTGTTGGGAATGAAATAGCACAAAAAATTATGGATAGTCAAGAAGCCTCAGAATTTATCTTCCAGATTGGAAGATGAGTTTGCATGTCTGTCAGGATCGACTTCAGTGGGTGTCTGGTATATTGATAGCAGAGCTTCAGCTCACATGACAGGAGTAAGGGAATATTTTTCGAATCAAGAGGACCAAATGGACTTCCAAATCACTATGGGCAACAGAACTAAGTGTACTCGAGTAGGGAGAGGCACCATAGATTTTCAGATGGAAGCAGGAACCAATATTAGCACCATGAATGTATTACATGTGCCAAGATTGGGTATGAACCTAATTTCAGTGTCCCAGTTGCAGGACAAGGGATACGATGTATACTTTGTGGGAAAAAAAGTATATGTTGAACATCTTACCTAGAAGAAGGTGAGACAGATTGGAGCTAAAACCAACAGGCTATATAGATTGCAGATCGATTCTCCAATGGCACTGATAGGCAGTGATAACAATACTAGGAAGGAGTTGAATGAACTATGGCACAGGAGGATGGGACATTTGCACCATGGAGCACTCAAGATGCTCAGAGAGACTGTAACAGGAGTTCCAGCTCTTAGCACTGAGCACGATGATCTATGTCGAGGATGTGTACTTGGAAAGTACGCAAAAGCAGCATTTCCCAAAAGTGACAGCAAAGCCAAAGGCGTGTTGGGATTTATACACTCAGATATTTGCGGCCCAACGTCAACCAGAGCTCTTAGAGGTGGTGAGTATTTCGTCACCTTCATTGACGACCATTCCAGAAAAACCTAGATCTACTTCTTAAAGACCAAGGATGAGGTCTTTGATTAGTTTCGAGAGTTCAAGGCTCTCGTAGAAAACATGACAAGGAAAAATATCAAGGTATTGCGTTCAGATAATGGTGGAGAATACAGATAAATACTTCACAGGTTTCTACGCAAAGGAGGGTATCAAAAGAGAGTGGACAACTCCCTACAATCCACAACAGAATGGAGTAGCGGAGTGGGAGAACAAAACTCTAGTCGAGGCAGCAAAGGCCATGTTATATGATCAAAATTTGCCTAGATTCCTATGGGCATAAGCATGCAACACAACAATGTACATTCAAAACAAGACACCTCAGAGAGCTTTGGAGAATATAATGGCAGAGGGAGTCTTCACTGGGAAGAAACCTGAGGTAAGTCGTTTGAGGATATTCGGGAGTGTGACCTATTGTCACATTCCAGATGAGAAGTGTAGTAAGTTGGATCAGACTACAAAAAAGGGGTATCTCATGGTATATAGGGAGACCTCAAAGGCATACATAATCTACCTTCTTGGCAACAGGAAGATTGTAGTAAGGCGAGATGTAAAGTTCATGGAAGATAGAGCTTTCAGAACATCTCGAGAGATGCCTGCAGGAGCTTAGTCATTCGATGTTCCTTTAGTACAGCAGCGGCAGGGACCGCAGGTAGAACAAGCAGGGGGACAGTCACAGGATTCAAGTACAGTGACTAGTACCAGCATCTCCTCAGGGGCAGGAGATCTAGGAAGTTCTCAACAAACAGAGTTGGAGGTACATGTAGAGGAATAGATTGAACCTCCCACCACCAGTGGTAGGACCAATAGGGATGTGCATCAGACCTTGAAGGACGCAAAAGAGTTTGTCTGATCTCCTAGAACCGACAAGAGGCAGCGTAGACAACCTGACAGATACCAGACCTTGGTGGCTCAAGTTGCAGAACCCTCCAGTTTTCAGGAATCTGCACAACATCAAGTGTGGGTGGATCCCATTGTAGAAGAACATAGTTCTATCATGACAAATGATGTTTGGGAGGTGGTTCTTAGACCAGAGGATAGATTAGTTGTAGGTTCTAGATGGATCTACAAGATCAAGTACGCTGCAGTGTAGAGAAGTATAAGGATAGATTCGCGGCAAAGGGGTATGCACAAAAACAAGGAATAGATTATGAGGAGACCTTTGCCCCAGTTGCCAAATATACCTCTATCAGATCCGTCATATCCCTAACAACGCGGATGGGATGGGAAATTCACCAAATGGATGTGAAGACAACATTCTTGAATGGGGTGATAGAAGAGGAGGAGTACATAGAGCAACCAGAAGGCTTCGAAACTCATGAGAAGCACACTCATGTATGCATATTGAAGAAAGCCCTATATGGGCTCAAGCAGGCACCCAAGGCATGGTACGGTTGGATTGACAGTTAATTACAGCAGTTGGGATTCATCAAGAGTGATGTAGATCCCAATCTCTACTATCTGATGGTGGAGAAAGAGCCTCTCATTTTGGTTTTATATGCAGATGATCTATTTTTGACAAGATCATTGAGGCTCATAAAGGACTAGAAAAGGAACCTTATAGCAGAATTCGACATGAAGGATATGGGGTTGATCCAAAAGAATGGGGAAATCTTCCTTGGGCAAGGGGGGATATCTCTGCTATGTCGATCCTCTGTGACCCCTGAGTCCTAAACCTCAATGGGAGAACATCGTCTCCATACGATATCCGGTCTGGTGACATACCCATGCCACCTCCTCCAATCAGTGTCTGCCAGAGAATGCTAATCATCCTGCGCTCCCATGTGCAACCAACATGCCAAAACAACCAATGGAGTTTGCTCACAAACCACTTGGCCACTAGCATCAACTGGAACTCCCCTAAGGAATGCATGCGCTCAGGCACGGGGTTGGCTACCTCATCAATGCCATAGCCATCCCGCATGTTTGATATTGGATAGGAAGCCCTGCCTGGATCCCAATGCCAACCTCAGCCTCCAGCACCCTTAATGTCTGAGAGATTCCACTGAGCTTTACTCCGGACTACGACCATCTCCATGAGTCTAGCTCACTCCACTGGGTACCAACTAAAAATCTCTCGCCATCCAACCCCAAGAGAGGGATCGAATGCACAAACTCTAGCACATAGAACAAGCCCTCCATCCTGCGAGTGTTGCACCCTGCGCAACTCATGTCGCCTCAACTCACCATCCTGGTCAACACATAAAATTTGTTGGGGAGTCTCTGCATCTCTCTCTCTGTGGTGCAAAGGTAGTCTAGCAATGTTGCAAGCCCCATCTAGATAAGCCTAGAAAGAGCTATATATCTGGAAGTTCTGCAACTCTGTTGATGGTCTGTGCGTCTAACAACTCTAAGTCAGTGGTGGGCCCCAAAGAAGACTGCTCGTCCTCCTCCACCATGGGCTCAACATGAGTCATGAATTGCCCCTCCATGACTAGCTCACGCCCCTCTATGTGCTCTCCATGTTGTTGTAGGTGGTTGTCATCCCGCAACTCTATCGTAGATCTAGGTGCCTCTGTACCTATCAGCTCCTCATCAAGGGTGGTGATGTCTCTCGACACCTCATCATCATGTCGTGCGCTGCTATCACCTGAAAACTCGGTCACGACCTTGGATATCTGAACAACGGATGTCACCTTCTCAATGGTGGACACGCCTGTGTCTCCTGGCACCTCATCAATGGATGGTCCTATGGGTGTATGCTCTACTTTCTGCCCTAAGGTGTCAATTGGTGCTATGATGCTATCAAAGAGGCCTCCAACAATGGTGACTCTTGTGCCACACTGGGTATACCAATGTGATCCTCACACTCTTGCGTGTCCTCTGCCTCATGTTCAATCTCCTCCTCAGGACCCTGATGTCTAAGACCAGGTCTCCACCAGCAAAATCGTCTCGACTCATCCTCTAACTGTCTCTAGCTTGCCTGCTCCTTTTCAAGAGATCTGGTGCCCCAATTCTGTCGGCTTTCCCCACATAGTGTAGATGGTTGTACTCCCATAGCTTGTGCACCTATAGTGTCTATGTTGTAAGGACAAGGATGGATCTCGTCTGACACCTTCCTCAATTGAGCCAAACTCTCATCGCTCCAGCGGATTCCACCCCAAAATTCTTGCATACTGAATCTCCCTTGAGCCATGGTGTAGTGCCCACTCTAGTTTCCTGACCCTAATATGACATTATCTTACATACTTTAGTCTATGAGGAACTCAGGTTGAGGATCCAAAAGCGTGACTCTATTATTAGTGAATGTGATGGTTATGTATGTTCTCTATTAATATTATGATTACAATATAATTAATGGTTATGTGTACTCTCTATTGATATCATGATGGTGATAGTAGTAAAGGATAGACATGTTTCTATTGATGTTATAATGATGATAGCTTTGATCTATATGTATGGTTCCATTAAGGTTATGATGATGCTAGCCATGATGGAGGTATCCCCTATGTTAGCTACTTACATTAGTTCTGGTTCACAATGAACAATGATGTGAATGACCAGGTGATGGTAATAATGCTATTATGACAATGACTAACATTGAGAAACCTGGTTACTGATTATTATTGAGCATGGCAGGAAACCACCTGAGGCACTCGCACATGACGAGTTGACGACACCTGGTTTGATGAAAATTTATATTATTTTATCTTTGAAATTCTAATCGATTTTGAAACCTGCTATATATGTTTATCTATATTCTGATGATATGTTAATGGTTGCAGGCACAGATTAGTTGCTTGGCCGAATGACTCACATATGGGTGATGGGGTTGTACAAGTGGATGGAACTACATGGAAGGGGTGGGACAGTGTCCTTGATCTCACCCACTAGCACTCCCGCCGTGACTTGGGCCGGAAGGGTTGAAGCACCTTCGCCTTGAAGATCACGATGCCATGAGGGCAGGTCCCCAAGTTCGGTCGCTCATGAGGATTTTACTGGGGGGCGCGCATCAAGGCGGATTCCTTGATCCCCGACACCATTAGGCTCACTATAGCAGGCAACATAAGAGATGATAGCAGTCTATGATGTTGCACCTATACTTTCCCCTTGTAGTCACTGAATGCTTGAAGGGCAAGTGGCGTGGCACCCTTGGAACTTCAAGGGAATTTCTTGAAGGGCACGACCAACGTGGCACCCTTGGCATCACAAATAAAAGGTTAGGCGTGGCACCCCTGGAACTTCAAGGGAATTTCTTGAAGGGCACGACCAACTTTGCACCCTTGGCATCACAAATAAATTGTTAGGCGTGGCATCCTTGGAGCTTCAAGGGAACTTCTTGAAGGGCACAACCCAAACTTGGCACCTTGGGACCATTAAAAATAAATTAATTAATAAATATAATCAAGAAATGAAAACTAGGTAAATTTACATCAAGGGTAAATGATGTTAGAAACTGAGGTAATTAAATCAAGAATAAAACTTGGGTTAAGAGGATCATAGGAAGAAATAAAATATTTTATCTTAAAAACTCTACCCTCTCCATGTTGGAAAATATTAGGTAGATTATGTAGTTTAATTAGGTAAAAGGGGAAATAGGGACATAATTGTATGGATAAAGATTAATCCTAAACTAATTAAGCCTAATTAAGAGAAGAGGAAGGTGAATTAAAATAAGAATAATAAATGAAATTTAGAGAAATGTAGAGAACCTCCATGTGGCAACAACCAACATAAGAATATCCATCTAAGAGATAACTTGAGTTAAATTAGCCCCGAGGGATAGCTCAAATGGTCGAGTTCCCGTTGATAGTACTCTCCCGGTTTGGGAGGTCACGGGGTCAAATCTCCTCGACGCCCTCGGGGTTAGGCCCGATCTGGCCGACCGGCAGTTCCCTTCGGGTGGAGCTGCGCCGATTATCTATGTGGACGTAGCGGCCCACCTCTGGTGCCCCGTGAACCACACAGAAAAAAAAAAAAAAAAAAAAAAAAAAAAAAAAAACTTGAGTTAAATTAGGGGGGTAGATAGGGGATCAAATCTTGACTCATTAATTGACTTTAGTAATGAATCCAAATTAAGAAATAAAAAGGGGGATAAAGAGGCAACTAGGAGAAGAAATAGGAATCTTGTTGAGTTGAGGAAAATATTAGTTTAAATTAAAATTTAAGTAAATAATTTTGGGAGACCCCTGATGAGAGAGTGACACTTGGGTGGGTGACTAATCAAGCTATTGAATTATAAAAAAATAACTAATTATGCATGACATGCCAAGTGTCACCTATGAGGACTCCTATAAAAGAAGGGGCAAGCCATGAGAGAAGACACTTTTTGGGAACCATATTGTTGGATGGATGAGATGATGTAAAAGCAGTGATTACGATCCTATAGTGAGTTTGGTGAGGTAGAGGATTTTAGAGAGGGGACTCTTGAGCCAAGGAGTGCTCTCCTCTACCAGTTATTGCAATTCTCCATTGTACAACCCCATTGCAACTCGGGGGTCCGCGGGGAAGAAGAGTACCCAAGGAGTAGGCTGGGAGGTTAACCGGTGGGTCATCGCATTTGGATCAAGTACATCGCCATTCATTCGCGGAGGTGACCGACAACAAGGGAATACTAGCAACAGCAAAGCAAATGGAGTCTCGTCTTCTGGTGAACGATACATATGTGTTGCAATACTATTTTGGTCTTAGTTAAATGTATGTAAATGTTATGATATGTTTCCTGAAATGAATTCCCAATGTGTTTCTCTTCTAGTTGTATTTTGCTGTGATAAAAAAAAAATATATGTATATAGTTTGGATGTGGTCCTTACACTTGGTATCAGAGCTAAGTGAAACCCTTGAGACCTATGGGCCCATGCATACATGACTAGTTTTGATTAAATTTCTACTACATTCTACCCTAAAATTTTATATAATGTACTTTAGAACCAATGTTCTAAATGACCATATGCTAAAATGATTTGTGAACAAGACTCTGCGGATAAAATAAGGTCCTGTAATGCCATGGAGACGGTCAACCTACAGGTTACCATAGCTATGTCTACAACTTACTTAAAAGTTAGAAGCCGCAGTACAATATATTATATTAGACTTTGGTAGTCTTTGATTTTTAATGCTCATCACGTTATTGTATTTCTACTTGCATTCAAGATTTCCCACTGGGATGCCCCTGCAAAAATAGTATTGCTTAACCTTATTACGGATTTTGTGATATGTCTATTTTTGGTCCAAGAGCGAGGAAACTACTAAAGTTGTCATACTGACAATTAATATAACTACTAAATGATTTACTCTACCAATTTGAGGTTATTTATTTATTTCTATGTCATCAGACGGTTAACTATTTTAGAAAAAAAGACACTCAGAAACACCTACATAGAGAATAATTGAATTGAGCCTGATTTTTCTCTATTCCGCCCATATTACGCATCCACACCACTAACCACTACTTTTCGCTGCCAAAAATAACTATCAGAAATCTATCTCATAATGGAAGAATCACTAGCATGGCGTCATACACAAAAAAAAAAAAAAAAATTGGAAGAAAATTATTCCCAGGCTGGAGCAGTGGAGTATTGAACTTAATAGGCCGGATTTATGGGATGATCTACATAAGGTTGGGCGATTTAGCCATGAGTATGGTTCACTAACAGAAAAATAAAATAAAATAAAAGCAGTAAATGAAATGTAAGCTGAACTCATTAAGCACGTGGATATGATGGAGCTTGAGCATGAAGAAAATCATTTAGAATTGGAAGCGCAACAACCAGAGACTTGCTAGATATGCGGAAGCTTGAAAAGGAGAAGGAGATTCCAGCGTTATTGTGATTTATTTTGCAATTTCCTTCGGTCAACGCCCAGCTCTGCCAGACACCAGCTGCCTCAGGGAATCTGAGTCATCCTCAGAGAACTTGACGTTTAAAACAAAATTTCAGCCCCTGCTCTGCCAACATCTGCAGGGAAATTTGATCTCTCGTAGGAAATGTGATTTCCTTGTTCTCATTCTCTTCTAATCAGCGGATTAATGCCCAACAACTCTTCAATCGCTCAACGGCACAGGAGTTCACCATTGTCTGCCCACAAGTCTTCTCAATTGCAACCCCGGAATTCGCTCCTCCCTGCCAGTGATTTCTGCTGCCTTTTTAGTGACCCCCTTTCACCAGCAAATTTTCCTCTCATATATCCCAGCGGTGCACCAACAACTACCTGTCATATCTGCTGGAGGCTGGACTTGTTTTACTTTCCACCATGGGTCCACGCCTTTCTTGTCAGATCTGTCCAAAAATTTCCTTTCCTAAACCTCTTGTGGGCTCACATAAATCTCGCGGAGATTGTCCAGATTAGAAAACTCGAGCAGAAGCAACAAAGTTAAGTAAACACAGATGGATGCCTGGATTTAAACATGTGTTTTTGATTATGCAGGACTGCTAGTGAACCAGGGATGCTCCTGCAGCAGAAACCTTGCGGAGCATATGCAATGTTACAAATGTCATTCAGCAACCATTTAAAAATAAAAATAAAAATGCAGCAAAGTAGATATAAAAAATAAAAATAAAATCAGATAGTAAAATCAGGTTCGCTTTAAAAGAACATAGAGGTGGTAGGTGGTAGCCGTTAAATCAAGTTCGCTTTTGGGCTTTTGAATCCACGTATTGTACCACCATTAAGATGATTGATCCATTGATCTGGAGTTCAAGTGGTAAAGCGCGATAAACTCGATCCAGTGATCTGGAGCTCGAGTTGTAACGCGTGATACACTCATAGTAGGGGATTCACAATAGGGAATCATAAATTTTCATTACTCATAATAACAGCTAGATCTATAAAGTCGATTAACTGGAACCTTCATAATCCCTATGATCAAGTGCCACAAAGTACTCTATTTGTTAGTAGATCTGCCAACAGCGCTTGTCTTTTTTTTGGTTGCCATTGAGTTCATTATGCTTCGAGATTCTATTTTGATCAGCACAAGCAAGCACAGGTAAGGTGGAGGTAGGGCGATCGTCATATCGTTGCTTTCTGCACCTCCCCTCGACCCTTCGGTGATTTCCCAAATTTTTAAAATGTAAAAGAAGGGTGATTGTTTTTGTTCCTTAGCTTCGTCCCTCAAACCTTCCTCCCTGGTATCACCATGCGTTAATGATTTGAATATCAATGGATTAATTCAAACCCTCTTTTGAGTGAGACCCAATGCCAGAGAAAAAAAAAATAAATGGATACAACTCTGAGGGTTTTGAACCCGCAATCAGTGAAACTATGTGTATAATGTAGTGATTTTCCATCAGAGGCAGAAGGAAGTTTTCCCAAAAGATGGCCATGTCCGTTGTCACCCTGACCATGTCAGCTCCAATGTGCATGGAATGCAGCACATAATCGATTCTTTAAATCCATAAATTCATTTGCTTGAGGATCTCAGAATCTTTCTGTTATGTGCTTCTATTGTTTGATTATGAGGTTTATATTAATAATGTTTGTTTTTATTTTATTTGAAGATATATATTTTTTTATTCAAAGTATTGTATGATTATAATAAGAGGCACCGAGAATCGGTTGATTTCCTTCTGGTTTTCAGTTTGGTGAGTTAATCATCTTTACCCAATATCGAACTGAAACCACAGGTCCATGAGATTGGGTTGTCGAGACTCAATCCTTCTGCATGAAAAATATGATAACGTTAAATTTGCTCTTAGTTTGTCACCGCTATTTGGAAAATCAAGCATGGTTATGCTGAAAATTACTAATAAATATTCGAATGTTCTATAGAACATTTTGCATTCCTGGTCTTGGACATCCGAGCTTCGATGTCCATGATATTGAAGAGTTTGCCTTTCATTGTTATTTTGTATGAATGGAAAATACGTGCTACGAAGCAGGAATGGGAATAAATTTTATTCTGTGCTGTAATTTAAGAATATAAATAAACCTATATTATATCAAATACAATAAAGAAAATACATAATTTACTTGGGAGTTGTGTGGAAATATAACATATATTAATTAGATATAATTAATTGTGTGAGGAAAAAGGCTAAAATCAATATGTTCATTATGCTAAATTTCAATTTCAAAAAAATAAATAAATTAAACTATAATTTAATTTAAAATAATTTAATTTGAGTATTTTTATTTCACTTATAACTTCACCATTCAGTCATTAACTCGACCACTAAGTAATTATGTGATAAACTGTGATAAACTTTTAATTCATATTTAAGTATTGGTAGGAATCAATTATGAGTATGATAGTTTATTAAGAATTATCTTTTCAATTGAGTTTAAAAAAAAAATAAAAAATTACTTTTTACAGTAAAGTAAAAGGGATTAAGTGTTTTGAGGATTTATATTTATTGGAAGTAAAGTGGTTAACTAAGTCTAAATTAATATTAAATTTAAATTTGATAGATGACTAAATATTAACATAGTTAGATTCTTTTTAATACAACCTCAATAATTTTCCTACCTAAAATTGTTCAACAACTTGCATAAATTTTGGTAGACATTACCACGGTAAATGGCAATGTTTTCATATTCACTCCTATCTAAATTTAGGCAAGGAAGTGCATAAATAATGGTGGCCAAAAAAAAAAAACTCTTGGTAGATTTTATTAGTTACCAGAAAGTGAATAATGTCCCAAGTAACTCTTGCACTAATGCCTATGGCATTCCAACCATCTAAATTACATGGTTGTACTAGTTTAACATTCTAAGAATCATTACATTCATTTAATTATTTAATTATTTTCTCATATAAATAATGGTATTTATTGTTATATATATTCCTTCATTATTAATCTGGTTCGTAGATATCTTATATACTAAGGTATAACACTATATCATACCATACACTTCTAAATAGCTATTAAAGTAATTCCAAATTATCCATTGCTTCCAATTGGTATCACTATCATATATGCATGTAATATGATAATTACCTTATCCTTGATAATTACCTATTCTAGTCGTATGCTATATAACCCAATATTATCTATGCTTATTATTAATATTTGAGTTTTTCGTACTTCCATTATTAAAATCATAAAACATTAGAAACTTACTCTCTCTCTTTTTACTATTGACAATCTCAGTTTATGTTATGATAATGCTACCAACCACCCTACCATTTACATGACATAATGTAGTCTAAGCCTACTATGCTGAGTAGATTGAATGTATTCTTTTGATTAAATCTTATAGGAATATTTGAAATTGATAGGTGAATTATATAATCAAGAACCTATAAATACATAAATTGTTCCTTTGGAAGTATATTACCGAGCTCCAAAGAAAGAACAAGAAATTCATTTGGACTGAAAAATGTGGAGATATTTCAAAGGTTAAAGGTGTTATTAACGACAACACCAATTTTGAAGGTGCCAGATATGGAATGAGAATTTTTGGTTTGTACTAATGCTTCTGAGGAAGGGTTAGGTTGTGTGTTGATGCAAGAAGGGAGAGTAATAGCCTATGCATCAAGGAAACTTAGAAACCACGAAGAAAACTACGCAACCCATGATCTAGAAATGACAGCAATTGTTTATGCACAAAATATTGGAGACACTACCTTCTAGGAAGGAAGTTTGATCTTAGGACTAACCATGGTGGGCTACAACGCATATTCCCTCAAGACCACTTAAATGCAAGACAAGGACGATGGTCTAAGCTAATTAGTAAATATGATAGGGTGGTTTATGCTTTAAGTAGGAGGCCTCAGATATTTTCAGTGATTCCCTTAAAGACAAATTTGAGGGAGAAACTGCTTGATTTAGAATTTAAAGACACCTGGTATTAGAAGGTTACAAAAGTTTGACGGAGGATTGAATGAGGGTCCCAAAATATGAAGAATGATCCCTAACATCATTGCTTACTAGGATATTATCTATAATTAAGTAATGTGGTGATGTTTCAAAGAGTTTCTTGGTTGGATGAACTCCTAGGAACTATTCATTGAACACTACATCTTGACGCACAGTCACTTGATTTGTAATTTATCTAACTATTTATTTAGTTACAACTTCTAATAAGAATGTTTTAATTTTTAGCACTTTTGACATCAAAGTCTTTCATCTTTTTGCTAGCTCGTAAGCTTAAGTTTGCCATTTGAAATTCTTATTCTTACTTGTCCACCTCTTTCGACATTTTTCCGCCTATGGCCTAAATGCGATGCTACAAATATCATTTTAGGGAACATACTAACAAGAGTCCAAAATGACACTCATTGAGATATTGGGGAAATATTGCAGAATTATCAAAAGGGATAACTTAGAATTTAAGACTTTTGAAAATATCAAACGTATGGACAAATTTTGGAATAATTTATACGATCTTTTCTTCTACGACAATATTATTGCAACATCTATGACAATGAACTCTGCCATATGCAATGATGATTATACAAATCACTTTGTGTTACATATTGTCCCCGATATTATCACTTATAGGGTCATGTAGACGTAGTTTAAATGAACAACTATAATTGGAGGCTACAGGAGTACAGTATGTAGACGACTTTACTTGGTTGAAAGCATCATATATTAATTGTACCATGAGATGAATATCGATTATGATTATCCTGCCCTTGTTTTGTTGTTGCTTAGTCCAAAAAAAAATTGGGCTGCAATGTTCCCTAGATATAGTCCTTTAGTTATAACGGAATTCGTGGTATAGATACCTTGGGAAAATTATAACCTGCCCACCAGAAGGTTGGCAAGAGTTTCAGGAAGGGTTCCTAAGATTACGTGTTGTCGTTTATCCTTTATGTTCTAAGGACTTCGGGACGAAGTCCATTGTTAAGAGGGGGTGTATGTAGTGCCCACTCTAGTTTCCTGACCCTAATATGACATTATCTTACATACTTTAGTCTATGAGGAACTCAGGTTGAGGATCTAGAAGCATGACTTTATTATTAGTGAATGTGATGGTTATGTATGTTCTCTATTAATATTATGATTACGATATAATTAATGGTTATGTGTACTCTCTATTGATATCATGATGGTGATAGTAGTAAAGGATAGACATGTTTCTATTGATGTTATAATGATGATAGCTTTGATCTATATGTATGGTTCCATTAAGGTTATGATGATGCTAGCCATGATGGAGGTATCCCCTATGTTAGCTACTTACATTAGTTCTGGTTCACAATGAACAATGATGTGAATGACCAGGTGATGGTAATAATGCTATTATGACAATGACTAACACTGAGAAACTTGGTTACTGATTATTATTGAGCATGGCAGGAAACCACCTGAGGCACTCGCACATGACGAGTTGACGACACCTGGTTTGATGAAAATTTATATTATTGTATCTTTGAAATTTTAATCGATTTTGAAACCTGCTATATATGTTTATCTATATTCTGATGATATGTTAATGGTTGCAGGCACAGATTAGTTGCTTGGCTGAATGACTATGGGTGATGGGGTTGTACAAGTGGATGGAACTACATGGGAGGGGTGGGACAGTGTCCCTGATCTCACCCACTAGCACTCCCGCCATGACTTGGATGGAAGGGTTGAAACACCTTCGCCTTGAAGATCATGATGCGCTGAGGGTAGGTCCCCAAGTTCGGTCGCTCATGAGGATTTTACCGAGGGGCGCGCATCAAGGCGGATTCCTTGATCCCCGACACCATTAGTCTCACTATAGCAGGCAACATAAGAGATGATAGTGGTCTATGATGTTGCGCCTATACTTTCCCCTCGTAGTCACTGAATGCTTGAAGGGCAAGTGGCGTAGCACCCTTGGAACTTCAGGGGAATTTCTTGAAGGGCACGACCAACTTGGCACCCTTGGCATCACAAATAAAAGGTTAGGCGTGGCACCCTTGGAACATCAAGGGAATTTCTTGAAGGGCACGACCAACTTTGTACCCTTGGCATCACAAATAAATTGTTAGGCGTGGCACCCTTGGAGCTTCAAGGGAAGTTCTTGAAGGGCACAACCCAAACTTGGCACCTTGGAATCATTAAAAATAAATAAATTAATAAATATAATCAAGAAATGAAAACTAGGTAAATTTATATCAAGGGTAAATGATGTTAGAAACTGAGGTAATTAAATCAAGAATAAAACTTGGGTTAAGAGGATCATAGGAAGAAATAAAATATTTTATCTTAAAAACTCTTACCTCTCCATGTTGGAAAATATTAGGTAGATTATGTAGTTTAATTAGGTAAAAGGGAAAAGAGGGACATACTTGTAAGGATAAAGATTAATCTTAAACTAATTAAGCCTAATTAAGAGAAGAGGAAGGTGAATTAAAATAAGAATAATAAATGAAATTTAGAGAAATGTAGAGAACCTCCATGTGGCAACAACCAACATAAGAATATCCATCTAAGAGATAACTTGAGTTAAATTAGGGGAGTAGATAGGGGATCAAATCTTGACTCATTAATTGACTTTAGTAATGAACCCAAATTAAGGAATAAAAAGGGGGATAAAGAGGCAACTAGGAGAGAAATAGGAATCTTGTTGAGGTGAGGAAAATATTAGTTTAAATTAAAATTTAAGTAAATAATTTTGGGAGACCCCTGATGAGAGAGTGACACTTGGGTGGGTGAACAATCAAGCTATTGAATTATAAAAAGATAACTAATTATGCATGACATGCCAAGTGTCACCTATGAGGACTCCTATAAAAGAAGGAGCAAGCCATGAGAGAAGACACTTTTTGGGAACCCTATTGTTGGATGGATGAGATGATGTAAAAGCAGTGATTACGATCCTATAGTGAGTTTGGTGAGGTAGAGGATTTTAGAGAGGGGACTCTTGAGCCAAGGAGTGCTCTCCTCTACCAGCTATTGCAATTCTCCATTGTACAACCCCATTGCAGCTCGGGGGTCTGCGGGGAAGAAGAGTACCCAAGGAGTAGGCTGGGAGGTTAACCGGTGGGTCATCGCATTTGGATCAAGTACATCGCCATTCATTCGCGGAGGTGACTGACAACAAGGGAATACTAGCAATAGCAAAGCAACGGAGTCTCGTCTTCTAGTGAACGATACATATGTGTTGCAATACTATTTTGGTCTTAGTTAAATGTATGTAAATGTTATGATATGTTTCCTGAAATGAATTCTCGATGTGTTTCTCTTCTAGTTGTATTTTGCTGT
Source organism: Pinus tabuliformis (assembly GCA_031772625.1). Taxonomy (NCBI): domain Eukaryota; kingdom Viridiplantae; phylum Streptophyta; class Pinopsida; order Pinales; family Pinaceae; genus Pinus; species Pinus tabuliformis. The sequence goes on along the minus strand of CM062809.1, from coordinate 31,207,571 downwards.
GATTAACAAAAAAAAAAAAAAATGTATATAGTCTGGATGTGGTCCTTACACATGGGTAGTGTACGGTGTAACTCGTCACTATGCATACATGCCCAAATCTCCCATGATCTTACTAGTTAACCATAGTTGGGCCAAGATCATGCTCTGATACCACTGTAATGTTCCTATGTAGGAATACAAGTGATATAAAGAAAATAAAACTATGCAACAGAATAAAATAATGAAATACACATTAAACACCCATGGAAATGCTGCAAACAAGGAACCGTTGAGCCATTTTATTAGAATTCTGCAAGAAAAATACAATATATATCACTGTGTATTTTTGTAAGTGGCTAGGGTTTTAAATCGTTTTGCAAAAGGGTATCAGAATTATGACTTGGAGAAAATATTGTCTCAAGCTTGAAGTCTTAGATTTGACTCATTTTTTGAGGAAGCCGAATTATTCCTAAGGTCTTTCCTATCTAGGCGGCAAGCCTAGAAGGGCCTCCTTTCTCTGCTGGTGCGATATTCCTTGGAGGATTCAGGATTGCAATGAGGAATTTTGTATTTTATTTCCATAAGCCTTGTAAATTTCCCCATTGCCTTCTTGAGGAAGGGATCTCTCTTTCGAAGTTCAATATCATTGTAAACCCTCTTGACGATTTGAAAACCCTTCTCTCTGTCTAAAGGGTTCTTCTCACTATATTATCAATAATAAAAGGATCTTATTACTTGAGGGAGCTTGGGATTTTCCCATGGTATCCCACCTTCTTATTTAAAACGGAGGATTTCTTGCGATCTTAAGTTAGCTTTCCTTTCATTATTTTCCTAGACTTTACATCTGATTACTAACTAGATTTCTTGCTTTCATTTGATTAGTTGGAGTTTCATTTTCATTATATCTTAGATCTAATATCTTGGGTTGCATCTCTTCTTTGTCATTTGATCCAATTGCTCTCGTCACCTTATTGGCTATTTGACCTAGCTACATTTGAGTAACTTTCTGACTTAATCTCATTTGTATCTCAGATTTAAAGCAATCCTATTTTCTTGTTAGCAATCTCATATGCCATCATTTACTTCTGCTTTCATCATATAATTCTCACTTGATCTATTTGTCATAACATAATATAAGTGAACAAACATTTTAAGAGCACATTCCATTAAAGGCATTTGAGTTATTCTAATTGTCATTTCCTTCATTTCTCTTGTTTCATTGAGTAATCTTTAATTACTTCATTGAGTTATTATCATATTGTAATCTTGTGTTTTAAGTGCTTATCATAAATCTTGATTATAAGTGGATTTGTATTTCATTTATTGAAGCATCTTGTTATAATTTTATCTCATTGAAACATTGAATTTGCATTTCATTCTAAATCTAGGCTTGCGTCTAGGGCCAAACTCCACATGGGTCATCTTATTTATGATAGCTGATATTTTTCTTGGATTCCTCTCTCCGAGAGGTGTAGGATTGATTTAAAGATCATTCGATTCTGACATGTACAAATGAATATATGAATTTATTTATATTATGGACAAATTGTCAAGGGCGGCCAGCAAACTCATGTAAGCTCAGAAGCCCAACAGTGACATCTATTCATCCTCAACATTTGCCTATAAATACATAATGCCTCATCCTCATTTGGACATCACTTATCTTCACGCATCTCTCTCTCCTCATATGATTGGGTACGGATTTCTGGGCAGCTTCTCTCTCCACACGTGCGAAGAAAAGGACAACAATTTTCTGTTTTGGATGCTAACCAGCGTGACCGAATTTCAGGAAGGGTTTGGCTAGCGTTGACCAGCCAGTGTTGACTTGTTTGACTGCATTTTTGTTGGGTAAAATTCTGTTTGGGCAGGCCGCATTTCTGGGCATAGAAATCGAGGCAATCCGTATTGTTTGACCAGCGTTGGTTGTGGTTAGGGCTGACCGCAGGTTGACTGTTTGACCAAACTTTGACTTGGCAGAATTTGACTGTTTTGAAGGTTGTTTCATATTGCTGTTTGGAGGCCGAAATTGACTAAAGTTGACCGAATCTTTGAGAGTCAAATCTGCCCTGTTGGCCAATGTTGACTTTTCTGGTTAGGGCTCTTTTGCTATTGTTATAAATTATCAGATTTTGTAAATTGTACTCTCTGCTGAACTATTGAAGACTAAAAGAAGATTTGATCAAGGGTTTCCCCACATTGGTGTTTGTCCCTGGCTAGTGCCACATCTTGTGTCCTCTTTTCTTGGCTTGTCTTCTACTGTTTATATTTATGTTCTATCAATCGTTTTACTTACATGTTTATGTGATTGCTAAGCTGAAATTTATATTGGGCTCATAAACAAATTGAAGTAAAATTGCTCTAAAGCATAGAACATACCATAGTTGCCTAAAATTAACATGGTATCAGAGTTGAGGTGAAGACAAAGCCCAAGAAAGAGTGAAAGAGCCATCACTAAAGACAATTGGACAAGGACAAAAGACTCAATGGGTTCCTCATCCTACTTCCCGGCTGAAGACAAGCTTCATGATAAATCTGACTATCATGGATGGAAGATGTCTCTTGATTTGACTTTGGAAGAAAAGGAAGTGATGGATTATGTGCAGGGTAAAATCCCTGAGCCTCCTTCAAATGCATCGGCTGCTGCAAAGACCAAGTACAATAGGTACAATCAGGCTGAAGTAAAAGCGAAGAAGATTATCAGAGATTCCATTGACAAGCATCTGGTGGCCTATATCTCCGAATTGAAGTCCTCTAAGGAGATATACGACAGGTTGGTCGGCATGTTCAAGGTTAGTAATGCTAATCAAATTCTCTTTCTCAAGAATAAGAATTCTAGGGTTTGAAGAATTGATGTCGAGATGCATTCAAGAAGAAACAAGAATGGTGGAGAAAGAAATGCCTTCTAATAGAAGCAACCCCACTACATTCTCCGCTCATGCCAAAAGGAGGAATAATGCAGGGTCTAAAGGTCACCACCATGGAAACCCTGGATCTAAGGGAGGAAGGAAGGGCGGGTGCTTTGTTTGCAATAAGTTTGGCCACTATGGAAGGGAGTGTCCTAATAAAAGGGATACACCTCGAGATGATGACTATCATAACAACTCTAGGGAAACTTCAACAACAATAGCAACGATCAAAGGAATGGCAGGTCCAATGGCAAAGGAAAAAAGAATGTGGGACATCAAAGAAATGGTCGACCCTCCAAGAAATCAAGGAACTCCAGGTATGATGAATCCAATGTTGTTAACAATAAGCAAAAACAATACTATCTTATATTGGCCCTCTCCATTGCCTCTCCTCCGGACACTTTCGAAAATTGGCTGAACGATAGTGGTGCCTCAAGGCACTTCAACGGATACAAGGAAGCCCTCTCTAATCTAATAGAAAAGGAGACAAACTTGGAAATCATCCTTGGAGATGATGCCACCTATTCCATGAAGGGAGTAGGGAATGTTACCCTTCAATTGAATCAAGGTAACACTATTCATTTGCAAGAAGTACTATATGTACCCGATCTCAAGAAAAACATGGTGTCCATTTCAGAAATGGAAGATAAATGATTCAAGGTGGCTTTTATGGATGGAAAGATACGTGTTTGGAAAATAAATTTCAAGGATGTTTTTACTCTTGGGTTTCGGGATGACAATTTGTATCAAGTTGGAGGAAGTCCAATGGGAGCCATGTCTTGCGACACATCTCTACAATCTGAACTATGGCACTGGAGGTTCCCCATCTTCATTATAAGGCCTTACCCGATGTGAGATAGATGGTGATAGGTATGCCCGAGTTAGAATCCAATGAATTCCAAGATTATTGTAGAGAAGCTGGCATTAAGAGCGAGACTACAACGACATACAGTCTCGAGCAGACTGGTATGGCTGAAAGGAAGAATCACTCTATTGTAGAAGTTGTTTGTGCCATGCTTCACGATCAAGGCCTTCTGAGGTTTCTATGGGGTGAAGCTGCAAATACTGTGGTGTATGTTCAAAACCGATGCCCTCATCAAGCATTGGACTCCAAGACTCTCGAAGAAATGTTCACTGGTAAGAAACCCAATGTCTCTCATTTTAGAATTTTTGGAAGCCTCGTATATTTTCATGTGCCGAAAGAGAAAAGAAGCAAATTGGGTGCATCTGGGAAGAAAGGAATCTTTGTGGGCTATAGTTAAAATTCTAAGGGATATAGAATTTATGTGATTGGTCAAAAGGAAGTTGAGATAAGTCATGATATCACCTTCGACGAAGATATGGCCCTCAAGAAGATCAACAACCTTCCTATACTAAGGAAGGACAAAGAAGTTGTCACAAGAAATCAAGGTGAAAAAGAGGACGAAACGATACCTGATGTTGATGAACCTATGGATGCTATTGATCCACTCCCTCATGAGCCTTCCTCCAAGAGGAGACCCTCATGGCTTAGGGAGACTCTCGAAGATGCTGAGAGGCACATTTCACCAAGGGGGACTTTCCGTGAAAACAAGAAGCCGAACAGGTACCAAGGATATTTAAAAACCATGAGCACTATCATTCAAAATGAGCCTTCATCATTCGAAGAAGCCGTGAAGCAACAAGTATGGAAGAATGTTATGAATGAAGAATATGAGCCAATTATGATGAATGATGTCTCGAATGTGGTCCCTAGACCCCAGGACAAATCGATTGTCACTTCTAAGTGGCTCTAAAAAATCAAGCATGGAGTTGATGGAAGTGCATAAAAGTTCAAAGCTCGCTTTGTTGCTCGAGGCTTCTCTTAAAAGAAAGGTGTAGATTACGATGAGATATTTGCCCCTGTTGCCCGATACATCACCATCTGCTCGATCATAGCCCTTGCTACCTCGCAAGGATGGAACCTACATCAGATGGATGTCAAGACCGCCTTCTTGCATGGTTCAATCAAAGAGGAAGTCTGAGGAACAATCCGAGGGGTTTGAAGTTCATGATCGGGAATCTCATGTATGCAAGTTGAAGAAAACTTTCTATGGATTGAAGCAAGCACCCCGGGCTTGGTATGAGACAATCGATAGCTATCTGATGAAGTTGGGATTCACTAGAAGTGAAGCCGATTCGAACCTTTGCTTTCAGGTTGAAAATGATAAACCTCTCATTCTGGTACCTTATGTGGATGACCTACTTCTGACAGGTGCAGACCCTCTCATTCACAAATGTAAGAGGGAGTTGGCTTCTGAATTTGAGATGAAGGACCTAGGATCAATGCACTATTTCCTAGGGTTGGAGGTCTGGCAAAAGCTAGGTGAAATTTTCCTCTCTCGAGGAAAATATGTTGTGAAGATATTGGAAAAATTTGGGATGGCAGACTGCAAGCCTGTGACTACTCCAATGGAACTTAACTTTAAGAAGTTATGTGGTAGTGCTACTGGACCTGAATTGGGAAATGCTTTTGAGTAACGTCAACTCCTAGGAGCACTGATGTTCTTGGTGAAATCCTGTCCGGACATATGTTTTGCAGTTAACACATTGAGCCAATACATGGTCAAGCCTCATCATATACATTGGATTGCTGCAAAGAATCTTTTGAGATATCTTCGGAGCACAATCACTCATGGACTGAGATACACTGCTGGAAATGTGAGGCTGCATGGTTATTATGACGCTGATTGGGCTGGCAGTGTGGTGGATTGCAAGAGCACTTCTTGATGCTATTTTTCTTTGGGTTCTGCTTCGATATCTTGGATGAACAGGAAGCAGAAATCGGTTGCCTTGAGCACCGCCGAGGCAGAATACATAACTACTAGTATGGCCTCCTATGAAACTGTCTGGTTGAGGAAGCTCTTCATTGAGCTATTTGGACATGTATTGGATACCACCGTGATCTTCTGTAACAACCAGGGTGGGTTTCGATTACCAAAGAATCCCGTGTTTCATGATCGCTCCAAGCATATAGATATCAGGTACCACTTTATCCGGGACATGGTACAAAGATGAGCGATAAGGCTCCATCACATTGGGACTGATGAGCAGGTCATCGATATTCTAACAAAGCCCCTGGGAAGGTAAAATTATTGGCCTTCCAAGAACGACTTGGAGTTGTGGAGAGACCCTCTTATGAGGGTCCTGTATGAGATGGACATTGAGCTTTGGGAGCTCTGGGGGGCTTGGGGTACTTCTTGGAGCTGTGAGCAACCATAGGGTGAGTGGTTCAGCCTTCCCCTAGTGGTTTGTTGTGTACAGGGTGAGTGGTTCATCCTTCCCCTGTGATACCCCTTGGCAACATGTGAGCAGGACGAGTGGTTCATCCTTCTCCTACCGAGACATCCTACCCATGCAATCTGGGACTCATGGGAAGTACCTCTCATCTGGCCAATGAATAGGGAAATGAGGATAGGGACCATAGTACTACCGGTGGACGCATCGTGTACTACCGTACTCCCTATGCTAGGATGTCCGATATTGATCTGGGATCAATGGGAATTGACTATGGGTCAATAAGAGTGGTATGAGACACTCTCTTTTGATTGGAACTGACTTCGGGTCGGTACGAGTTGTATGAGACACTTGCTTTTGATTGGGACTAACTTCGGATCAGTAGAGAATGGTATGGCACATTCTCGATCACTTCTTCTTCTTCATAGTTTAGCAGAGAAGAGTAGAGTGATGCAGAGCAGTGGATGGATGGCAGAGATAGTACAGATTGGCAGATGGATTAGCAGGTGGAGTTCTCCCTAGTTGAGAGGGAGTGTTAAAATACGCAACTAGAGCCAAACTCCACATGGGTCATCTTATTTATGATCGCTGATATTTTTCTTGGATTCCTCTCTCCGAGAGGTGTAGGATTGATCTAAAGATCATTCGATTCTGACATGTACAAATGAAAATATGAATTTGTTTATATTATGGACAAATTGTCAAGGTCGGCCAACAAACTCATGTAGGCTCAGAAGCCCAACAGTCACGTCTATTCATCCTCAACGCTTGCCTATAAATACATAATGCCTCATCCTCATTTGGACATCACTCATCTTCACACATCTCTCTCTCCACATCTGATTGAATACGGATTTCTGGGTAGCTTCTCTCTCCACACGTGCAAAGGAAAGGACGAAAATTTTCTGTTTTGGATGCTGACCAGCGTTGACCGAATTTCAAGAAGGGTTTGACAAGCGTTGACTAGCCAGTGTTGACTTGTTTGACTGTGTTTTTGTTGGGGAAAATTCTGTTTGGGCAGGCCGCATTTCTAGACATAGAAATCGAGACAATCCGTACTGTTTGACCAGCGTTGACAGTGGTTTGGGCTGACCGCAGGTTGACTCTTTGACCAAACTTTGACTGGGCAAAATTTGACTATTTTGAGGGTTGTTTCATCTTGTTGTTTGGAGGCCAACGTTGACTGAAGTTGACCAAATCTTTGAGGGTCAAATCTGCCCTGTTGACCAACGTTGACTTTTCTGGTTAGGGCTCTTTCACTGTTGTTATTGATTATCAGAATTTGTAAATTGTACTCTCTCTCTCTGCTGAACTATTGAAGACTAAAAGAAGATTTGATCAAGGGTTTCCCCTAATTGGGGTTTGTCCCTGGCTGGTGCCACATCTTGTGTCCTCATGTCTTGGCTTGTCTTATATTGTTTATGTTTATGTTCTATCAACATTTTACTTACATGTTTATGTGATTGCTAAACTGAAATTGATATTGGACTCATAAAGAAATTGAAGTAAAATTGCTCTAAAGCATAGAACATACCATTGTTGCCTAAAATTAACAATATCCAATAATAAAAGGATTTGATTTCTTGAGGGAGATTTGGATTTTCCCATGGTATCCCACCTTATTTAAAACAGAGGATTTCTTGTGATCTTAAGTTAGCTTTCTTTTCATTGTTTTCCTAGACTTTAGATCTGATTACTAACTGGTTTTCTTGCTCTCATTTGATTAGTTGGAGTTTCATTTTCATTATATCTTAGATCTAATCTCTTGGGGTGCATCTCTTCTTTGTCATTTGATCCAATTGCTCTTGTCACCTTATTGGCTATTTGACCTAGCTACATTTGAGTAACTTACTGACTTAATCTCATTTATATCTCAAATTTAAAGTAGTCCTATTTTCTTGTTAGCAATCTCATCTGCCATCATATACTTATGCTTTCATAATATAATTCTCACTTGATCTATTTGTCATAACATAATATAAGTGAACAAACATTTTAAGAGCACTTTCCATTAAAGCCATTTGAGTTATTCTAATTATCATTTCCTTCATTGCTCGTCTCATTGAGTAATCTTTAATTACTTCATTGAGTTATTATCTATGTTGCCAGGAAACGTGGGTGCGGGGATGGGGACTGGGACGGGGACGGGGACGGGGACGGCATTTTTGGAAACAGGGTGTGTGGGTTCGTCGGGTAATATAATAATATTAAATTTTAATAATTATATTTTATAAATTATACATTTATAATTAATAATATATATGAAATTTGAATTTGTATATTTTTTCAACTTTAAACAAGAAAACTTTAATGATAATCATTTAAATGGGACAGATTTTGTCACACACAGCTGACTGAGATACACTAGCCAAGTTTCCTACAAACTCAGGAGTACGCTCAAAAATCCTAAAGTATTCTGAGTTCTCAAAGACTCAACATTTTAAACTTTATTTTATTGGGCTGCCTTGTGTGTTTGGTGGGACAACAGTGAAATATATGCTGGCAACAGCCATAATTTATACTTTAATGTAGCCACAAGCCTAAAAAAAACCACAGAATTTATATGTTAATGACAAATGTAATGATTCAATTTTTCAAAAATTAAAATATATATACTATGAACTGTTTTTCCTGAACAAATTCTGAACCATTTAATTGGATTTTGTTGATCCATGGTGAAATTACATTGCAAGGACAAGCAACAACATTGTTAGAGGGTAGATAATGAACTGGCTTGAATGTTGTGTAAATGATTGAGTTGAAAATTTGAAATACATTCTCACTGAACGGTTTATATTGTAAAGAATAGCACAGATCTATATTCAGTGTATGAATGCAATTATGTAATGCCATTCATTAATGCAAAAAATGATGAAGATTTTCTGCGCTTTATTAATCTAATTGCAACTATTTCAGGTTAAAAGAATTGAAACGTATACTTCTCATATTATAGTATATAGCATAAAAAATTAAAAATTTAACAAGTCTGGGCTGAGTAGAGGTAAGTTTGTGGCATTGTCATCTCTGTTTAGGGCTTCGGTTGGGTACAGGAGTCTGCATAGGGAGGCCGAGGTCTGTTCCTTAGTGAACAGTGAGCTGTTTTGTGTAAATAGTGGCATGAATCAAGCCCTACAGCTCAGTGTTTGACAACAACAAGGAGGAGGGACTATGCTGCAGCTGTAGGAGGCAAATTGAGTGTATAAAAGTGGACTGACAGTTGTGGCTCATGTTGCAGATAGTCCGAAACAACAAGAAATTGTGACATTCATTCCGACAATTCTGCTTAATGTAGTTGAGCCCCTGTGGGTGTTCACTGTTCAAATGTGTAATATAATGCACCTATATTTTTCACACACGGGTCTTGTGAAACTTTTTCATGTAATAATAAAATTGAAAACGAAAACTTGTAAATACCACTGCCGCTGAAGCTGCTCTATCCACTGCCGCTGAAGCTGCCCACTGCTGCTGAAGCTGCCCACTGCCGCTGGAAATGGTAAACGGGGACGGCTCAAGCCTCAACCAAATGGAAAAAACTTAAAAGTTAAATGAAATCAGTAATCACGTATCAGATATTTGCTTGTGTGCATTCATAAAGAGTTAAAGTCTTAAAGATTTAGGGTTTTTAAAGTTTTTTACCTTTGTTATAAGTTATTTTTTAAATTTCAATAAAAAAAATTATTTGAAAATTAAATTTTTAATATAGTTTTTTTTATGAAGAACCCAAAGAACCCGAAGAACCCAAAGAACCTAACCCGAAGAACCCAAGAACCCGTTATAGGAAAGGAACCCAATTTTTTTTGAAGAACCCGGTTCTTCAGGGTTCGTCTGGGATGAACCCGTACCCAAATCCGGTACTTGGGTGCGGGAACCCGCGACGGGTTCGAGAACCCCACCCCCGGGTGCGAGTACCATGCAACATAGGTTATTATCATATTGTAATCTTGTGTTTTAAGTGCTTATCATAAATCTTGATTATAAGTGGATTTGTATTTCATTTATTGAAGCATCTTGTTATAATTTTATCTCATTGAAACATTGAATTTGCATTTCATTCTAGATATAGGCTTGCATCTTTAAAATTTACCTCCAAGTAAAAGCTAGGTTGATAGACATTTTAGGACAATCTTCCATAGTTGTCATTCAATTCAAGAAATTTGACTTTGGAAAAAAGATTCAAACACCTGACCTCGCAGTTCTCTTGTGGTCGAGCCCTTGTAGGAACAAAGGCACGTGGGATGTCAACAAACATAGGTCAGTATCGTTAATGACTGACTAAGCGCCTCCTCAGCCTATCTTTCTTGCAGTTCACCTAAGTCCTTACCAAGTTTTGAGGAATTGAGGGGAAGCTTCACCATAGTCTAGGCATTTAATTAAAATCAACCAAGATCCTTGCATCTCACATAGTTTAGTCTTGCATTCATCCATCTAACATTGTCTTTCAATTGGTTATTGCAATTGGGATTGTGGACTAATTATTTACTTGCAAGCTTTACTTTATATGTAATGTTCCCAATTTTTGTGAGTGCAAAATTCACTGAGTTTTGCCAATCTTTGGTGATATTAAATAAAAAGTAGAAAATATTATTTTGTGGGAGAAAAGTGGAAATTATTATTTTAATAAAGAATGGCGGCAAAGTAATATTTTATTAATGGAAGGTGGGACCACCAAGGGAGAGGGACAGCAATTATAAATAGAGCTTGGGGGCCTCCATATGGTATCTTTTGATTATTTGACAATTTAACACTAGTTCTCTTGAGCTACTTAGCCAAGACAGCCCGTGTTGTTCAACACAACAAATTTCTGAGCAGGAATTCCACCCTCATTTCAGAGAACTTCGTGTGTCTCCCTAGTGAGGCAGTTTGGGGAATAAATTCAGAGCTTCCATTGGACATCATTGCAGGATTTTACTTAGCAGTGAGCATTTCTTGAGCGTAGAGGTATTTTTGTGGAGCACATGTGGGTTAGAGGCTCTAAGCTCTTGCAAGGAATTTTCTTATTGTTAGACCAAATTTTATACAATGATTCGCCAAGTTGGATTGGAGGTTAATACTTGGGTCGATTTTTCTATCTTTTGGCAGGGACGCAGAAGCTATTTGACCAAGTGTTGTGCAGGGGGGTTTAAAGAAGTGGAGACGGGAGAGATAAGGGCAGAAGATAGGAGGCATTTCTCAGTGGAGAATTTAGCCAGAGCAAGGAGAAAATTTTCATGGTAGATTTGGGCATAATTCAGTAGTATAAAAAATGTGGGGAGTTTTCTGGCCAGATTGGGCAATTCACACTTACTGGGGGTCACCAGGGGTCGGTGGATTCAGCCCAAACCCTTTCTGTGTTTTTGTGGGTTTATTGAGAGGAGTCTATGGTTAATCTTACGGAATTTTCTAGGAGATATTCGGGACTGAAATCCTCATTCTTATAACAAGGTGTATTTCTTGTTTGTTGGTAATTTTGTATCATTTTGTCGGTTCAATTTTGGCTTGGTGTTGGGCCAAACCCTTTCTGGGTATTTTTGGGTATGAGTGGAGCCCATGTCTACAATTTCAGGGTGATCCAAGAATTCTTTAGAGCAGAATCTTCAGTCCCATTCTAGCAGCAGTAACAATAATTTCTTGAGTAGTGCGCAATACCAGTTTGGGCCAATATTTCTTCCAGATCAAAGTTGTCTCACCTGGGTTTTGCATAGCTTGCAACAACAAGGCCAAGTTCCATTTTCCTTACTCATTGTACTCATCATTATCGAGATTAATAAACTAACTTATTTGTTCTGTTTTATTTTGTTAGTTTTAGGTATGTTCTATGCTAGAGCAATTTATTTCAATTTTCATAGTTAGCTCAATATCTTTTCTATATTAGCAATCACATCAGCATTAAAGTAAACTACAGATAGAACATAAATATAAATCGCAGAAGACAAGCCAAGACAAGAGGACACAAGATGTGGTGCCAACCAGGTACAAACCCCAATATGGGGAAACCCTTGATCAATTCTTCTTTTATGTTCTTCAATAATTTAGCAGAGAGAGAGAGAGAGAGATAGTACATATACAACAGAAGTCAACACTTTGAATTATCTAGATATGAGCATGGATCATCTCCTGTCATGATGATACATGAGATCAGTTGAAGACATTATGCTTCAACTGATTCTCCAAGGTGACAACTTCACCTAACTTAGTGTTGCAACTTGTACTCATGTTGCTGTGCTGCACCTAGTCACTGAGCTGCTCCCATATGCTCCTATCATCATGCTGCCCCTTACTGACATGCCCATCATGCTGCATCTTTCATCATCATGGTTTCATTCATCATCATGCTGCCCTTTACTAACATGCCCATGATCTCATTTATCATCACGCTGCCCTTTACTAACATGCCCATGATCTCATTTATCATCATGTTTCCCTTTACTAACATGCCCACGATCTCATTTATCATCATGCTGCCCTTTACTAACATGCACATGATCTCATTCATCATCATGCTGCCCTTTACTATACAACTGTGGCTTATCAAACAGTCCTTAAGGCATATGACAAATACCTTCTTTTATCGCAGCAAACTAGCTGTCCCAACACATACAAGATACACTTCAAAATGTGTGCATTAGCTGACGGTTGGAGGGTAATTAGGCTGCAGCAATTCTGGACTGGTTAGGGCACCCAACCATAGTCCCTAACAACCCTTAAACTAACCCAGAATTGCTTCTTCTTACTGTGGCTGTCCTCCAATAGGGTGCTGCCCTCCACGCTACTCTTTAAGGGCAGTTTCAAGCCCAACGCATAAACCTTTCACCCCAAAACTGACTGCGACATTCTCTTAACAAAACTGTTCACCCTTCAGCAATGCTCTGAGACAGTCCTTTCATTCTCGGCCTTCAAGATCAAGACTGAACCCGCAAGGCAACACCTCGGCCTGCCTGAAACAACGTTCCATTCCTCGTTGTCCTATCCTTTGCTTGTTGTGCGTATTAGGGTCTATTTGCTGTGGAATTAGGGCCTCCCTCTGGCTATGGATGAGAGCCTCTTAGATCTACGGTTAGGTCTTCTTTTGCTGTCTGCTAAACTGTGTCTTTAGGGCTCTTCTAGAATTGCGGCTAGGGCTTGTTTTGTTGTGTATTAGAGTCTCCTTAAAGTCTGCGGATCTAGCCTTATCCAAGCCTTCCTTAGTTGCGGATAGGGCCTTCCCTTTAGCTGCGTATGAGGCCTCCTTTACTGCAGCCAGATCTCCTTCAACTGCGGCTAGAGCAACGTACTGTAGCTAGGGCATTATACACTTAGCCCAATGTACCTTCTTAGTGTCTCTCCTTCACCAAAAACCCAAAGACGTCGAGAGGAGGAGATCACATGAAGAGTGTGTCAAAATGACTTCAAGTCCTCTTCTATTTATACTAAAACTTAGATGATGAATAGACATGACTAATGGGCTTCTGAGCCTACACAAGTTGCTGGCCGACTTGACAATTTGTCTTATAACACAAATAAATTCATAACTCCATGAATACTTATCGGAATCGGATGATCTTTAGATCAATCCTACACCTCTCGATGAGAGGAAATTAATAAAAATATCAACTACCATAAATAAGATGACCCACATGGAGTTTGGCTCTAGTTGCCAATTTTAACTCTCCCTCTCAACTAGGGAGAGCTCCATCTGCTGATCCATATGTCCAACTGTACTATCTCTATCATCAGTGCCCAACACTGCTCTGCTCTGCCTTGCCCAACTCTACTCAGCTCTTGCTAGCTCTGCACAGCTCTGCTAGCTCTGCTCAACTCTGCTCAGTTCAGCTCTGCTTTGCTCAGCTCTGCTCAGTTCTGCTCTGCTCTGCTCTGCTTTGCTCAGCTTTGCTCAGCTCTGCTAGCTCTGCTCAACCATGAAGAAGAAGAATTGATCGATAATGTCTCATACCATTATCCACTGACCCGAAGTCAGTCTCAAAGTGTGTACCACTGGTCCCAGACCAGTCCTTTACCGACCCGAAGTCAATGTCATAGTGGGTACCACTCTCACTGGTCCCTGACCAGTATCATTGATCCCAGATCAATGAAGGTCATCCTAGCATAGGGACTACGGTAGATACAACGATGCGTCCATCAGTACTATTGTGGACCCTATCCTCATTTCCCTACTCATTGATCAGATGAGGGGTACTTCCCATGAGTCCCAAACTACATGGGTAGGATGCCTTGACAGGAGAACTAATCATCTTGTCCATAGGAGAGCGAATCATCCTATCCCACAAGACAGCGAATCATCTTGTCCATAGGAGAGCGAATCATCCTGTTCCACAAGAGAGCGAATCATCTTGTCCACAGGAGAGTGAATCATCCTGTCCAAAGGAGAGCGATCATCCTGTCCCACAAGAGAGAAAATCATCTTGTTCCATAGTCGCCACAAAGAATGAATCATCCTGGCCCACAGCAGAACTAATCATCCTGTTCATAGCACACCACCAGGGGAGGGTGAGTCGCCCTATCGTCATATGTTACTCCAGTAAGTACCCCAAGCCCCCCAGAGCTCCCAGAGCTCAATGCATGCAACATGTAGGACCCTTATAAGAAGGTCTCTCAACAACTCCAAGTTGTTCAGGAAAGTCACAGATTTGACCTTTCCCCGGGGCTTTGACAAAATGTTTGCGACCTGTACATCATCTCAGTGTGATGGAGCCTCCTTGTTCATCGACTTACCATATCCTAGATAAGGCAGTATCTGATGTCTATTTGTTGGAGCAACTATCAAATATGGGATTCCTCAATAATTGAATCCCACCTGTGGTTATCACAGAGAATCACAATGGTATTCATCATGTGTACAAACATCTCACTTAAAAGCTTTTGCAATCATGCAGCTTTGTATTCAGCCTCGGCGGTGCTTATAGCAACTGACTTTTGCTTCCTGCTCATCCATGATATCAAAGCAGAATCCAAAGAGAGCTAGCAATGAGAAGTGCTCTAGTGTTCCTCCGCACTGCCTGCCCAGTCAGCATTCGAATAATCATGCAGTTTCATATTTTCCGACAGTGTATCTCAATCCATGAGAGATTGTGCCCCGAAGATATCTCAGAAGATTCTTGGCACCAATTTAGTGAGGCTCAACCAAATATGAGCTCACCATGCTAACTGCAAAACATATGTCCGGACGAAAGTTCACCAAGAACATCAACGCGAATGAGTTTATGAAACTCAGAGGCATTTCCCAAATCTGGTCCGACATCATATAACTTCCGAAAGTTAAGATCCTCGAGGTAGTCACAGGCTTGCAGTTTATCATTCGACATCTGGAATCCAACTCCCTCTTACTTCTGCAAATGAGAGGGTATGCACCTGTCAGAAATAGATCATCCTCATAAGGTGCCGGTATGAGAGGTCTATCATCCACAACCTTTGAGTAATGGTTTGTATCGGTTTCGCTCCTAGTGAATCTCAGCTTCATCAAATAGCTATCAATCCTCTCATATTATGCCTGGGGTGTTTTGCTTCAAGCCATAGAGGGCTGTCTTACACCTGTATACATGAGATTCCCGATCATGAATCTCAAACCCATCGAGTTGTTCCAAACCTATGGACCTTTCCATCAATGAGTGCCACCCTAAAACCTTTGACTTCCATTGCTGAAATGGACACCAGGTTCTTCTTGCGATCAGGTACATAAAAGAGATTATGTAAATGAATCGAGTTACCCTTATTCAATTGAGAGATAACATTCCCTACACCCTTTCCGGGATAGGTGACATCGGCTCCGAGTATAATCCCACGATTGTTTCCATCTCTACCAAATTAGAGAGTGCACCCATCTATCCGATGAAGTGCCTTGAAGCACTACAATCAATAAGCCAGATTCCCAAAGAATCTGAAGGAGAGGGCCAATGCAAGATAACGCTTCTTTATCTTATCAAAAACAACATTTGATTCTTCATACCTGGGGTTCCTTGCTTTCTTTGAAGAGTCGCCCGTTTCCTTGATGACCTGCATTACTTGTCATTCTTTTAATCATTGAAGATGTCCCTGGAATGATTGTTATCATCATCAAGTGATGTGTCCCTACCTCAGACACTCCTTCGCATAATGGCTGAACTTATTACAACCAAGGCATCTGCCTTTCCTTCCACCTTTAGATCCGAACTTCCCAATGAAGTGATCTTAAGGTGGGTCATTGGAAACTTCCGCTGCACCATTCTGATAATATTCTCTGCTTCAGCCTCACCCTCAGTGAATTTGAAGAGGAATCAACTGATCCTTTTGTCCTTTCCCAACTGTCTTCAGTGATTTCTCTTTCGCTCTTGCTTGGGCATTGTCTTCACCTCAGCTCTGATACCATGTTAGTTTTGGGTATGTTTGATGCTAGAGCAATTTATTTCAATTTTCATAGTTAGCTCAATATCTTTTCCAGATTAGCAATCACACAGCATTAAAGTAAACTACAGATAGAACATACATAAATATAAATCACAGAAGACAAGCCAAAACAAGAGGACACAAGATGTGGCGTGATTCGGATTTAAACAGGAACGCAACAAATTACAGAGATAACCATAAACATAGAGATGCAGTAGAAATAATACTTCATTTCATTAATGTAAAATACTGAAATATGCTTACAAACAGAATTGGAAATAAACCAGCTAGGGCGATGGTAGCGTATCTCTGAGGAGAGATGTGGCGGCTACATGCCTCTGAACCGTGTTACAATGAGGCTCGAAGGCCTATTTATTGTTGAGAAACAATGGAAAACCCTTAACATTCCAAAACCTAACCCTAGAAGATGAAACACCAAACTGTGGGCCCCGTTGGGTAAATTGGTACATCAAATTCCCGGGGTCGTAACTTTCACATACGATTTCCGTTTGACGCGCACTGTATCTCGTTAGAAAGATCTATCTGAGAACTACAGCTTTGGGAAGAGCAACATCGGTCAATGAATACATGTTGCTCCCAGTTTTCCCAAAAAATGTCGTTTAGGGTCTCAAAATGGCTCCAGAAGTTTAGGACCCGAAAAACTGCTAAAAATAGTAAACTAGGCTACAATTAAGGAAACTGAAAAGTTGAAAGAAACAATGGTGGGGGTCCAAGTGGATTTGGCAGGTGGCCACCAATATCCACTTGGATCATTCCTCCCCCCTTAGGAAGCAATGTTCCCCATTGCGTTGAGTTCCTCCATGAGATGAGGAAACTTCTATTGAACTTGGTCCCTGGTGAGCCACTTGCCCTAGTGAAAGAGTTGGCCTGCTTTGACAACTCGATATAATTGGATATTCTGCTGGCGAGTGTGCTTGATCTGTGTGTCCATGATCCGATCAGCTGCAGCTTGTTCCATGCAATCTGAATTTAACTCTGTGGGTGTGAGTTGTTCTGCAATGTTGAATGTGTCTAGTAATGGTGGAAAGTATGGCCGAAGGCGGTCCACATTGAACACTGGGTGCAAGCCAAGGAATGGGGGAATGCTGAGCTCAAATGCATTGTCTCCCACATCCTTGGTAATGGTGTAAGGACCATATCAGAGTGGTTTGAGTTTCCGATAGGCTCCAGTGAGGCATTCCTTTTGCAAATGCAACCAAACTTTGTCGCCCACGTGAAACTTGTGTGGCACCCGATGTTGATCATGTCGCTGCTTGTACTTGGCATTTGATTTCTCCAGAATTTCATGGACCTACTGGCGAATATGTTGGATGTGCTCAATGAAGTTGTTTGCCTTATTTGTTTCAGACTGGACATTAGCTGAATCTGCGTGAGTAGCTGCAAATGGCATGGCCACATCAATGGGACATAGTAGTTGGAATCCCAAGCCCACCTGAAAAGGGCTGTGGCCAGTCGAGCTATGGAGAGCTCGATTGTAGCTGTGCTGAACATAGGGGAGGCTCTCGTCCCATGTGCATGGATGCTTTGAGTTGTACATGCGTAGAATGTGTACGATAATCCTATTGACAACCTCTGTCTGGCCATCAGTTTGAGGATGGAAGGTTGTGGATTTAGTGATTTTGGTGTCGAGCATCGACCAGAGACTGGACCAAAATGTACTGAGGAACCTGCTGTCCCGATCTGAGATGATAGATTGTGGGATCCCAGAGTGTAACCACACTTGTTCAAAGAAGAGTTTAGCAGTGGCTTCTGCTGTGATGTTCTTGCAGGCAGCCATAATGGCCATTTTCGAGAACCTGTCGACGACCACAAAAACACAGTGATTTCCATGCTTAGTGGAAGGAAGGCCTGACATGTAATCCATGGAGATGGATTCCCAAGGTCGACTAGGGGTAGGCAGTGAGGTATAGAGGCCTTGCTTCTTGATGGTCGGTTTGGCAATGGCGCAGGCAGTGCATGATCTGATGTACTTCCCGACATCCTGTTGAAGATTCGGCCAATAGAAATACTTCCGCAATACTGCCACCGTTTTCTCGACCCAAAAATGTCCAGCAGCCCGACTGTAGTGTGCTTCCCAAATCATCTTGGCACGCTCGCTTGAAGGAACACAAAAGTGACCCATAACAGGGCATCCTGAAGGTGAAAATCTGGAACATACTGACCCTCCAAAAGTGTCTGGTAGGTGTGGCCGAATTCTGGGTCGCTTTTGTAGAGAATTGGCCAATCAGAAGTCTCGTGCCCACAAGAGTTGAGCATAGTGGTTAATGCCATGATCGGTGGTCGACTAAGGCAATCTGCAACATTATTGGTGCTACCCTTCTTATACTTGATATTCAAATGGAACTGTTGCAGGTATGTGGACCACTTCTAATGGCGATCATTCTGCAATTTCCCTTGGGTCTGTATGAACTGCAGGGGTCGGTGGTCTGTGTGGATGACCGTTTCCTTCCCCAAAATGTAATGCTTCCATTGTCGGCAGCCCTGCACAATGGAATACATCTCTTTGTCATAAGTGGGATACTTCTGAACTGTGTCTAAAAATGTCTCACTGTGATATGCCACTGGATGCCTGTGTTGAGTGAGGACTGCCCCAATAGCATAGTCAGAGGCATCTATCTCGACCTCAAATGGTTGTTGCAAGTCTGGTAATGCGAGCACTGGTGCCGTGCAGAGGCGATCTTTCAACTCTATGAATGCCTTCTGTTGAGATTCAGACCAAAAGAATTTTGCTTTCGCTCCTCCCTTGGTGACTTGACTCAAGGGCCAAGTGATATGAGAAAATCCCAACAGGAACCTACAGTAGAAGTTGGCAAGACCTAGAAAGCTGCGAAGCTTTGTCAGAGTGATTGGAGAGGGCCAATCTCGAATGACTAGGATCTTGGATGGATCCACATGTACCCCCTATTCATCAATAATGTATCCCAGACACTGAACCTGGGTCATGCCAAAAGCACATTTCTCCAAATTGGCACATAACTTGTGTTTCCGCAGTGTTTGGAGAACCTGTCGGATGTGGTGGAGGTGTTCTTCCCAACTCTCGCTGAAGATCAGGATGTCATCCAAGTATACCACTACAAATGAGTTGGTGAATGGCCGCAAGATGTCATCCATTAGCCTCATGAAGGTTGCAAGAGCATTCGTCAAATCAAAAGGCATAACCAACCATTCGAAAAGGCCCTCCTTGGCTTTGAAGGCAGTGTTCCACACATCGGAGGGTTCGATTGGTACCTGGTGATATCCTGACTTCAAATCGATCTTGCTGAAATATTTTTCCCCCTTCAGTTGGTCCAAGAGGTCATCAATCCATGGGAGTGGGTACCTATTACGGGCAGTGATCTTGTTCAGCGCCTGATAGTCAATACAGAGTCTCCAAGTCCCATCCTTCTTCTGTACCAACACGATCGGGCTCCCACAGGGTGATGAACTTGGACGGATGTGACTTTTCTGTAGTAACTCCTAAATTTCTCTCTTGATTCCATCATTCTCCAGAACAGAGCGCCGATAGATTGGTCCATTGGGCAGCAGCGCACCTGGGGTCAGATCGATGGAGTGCTTGACCTGACAGTGTAGAGGAACCCCTGCAGGGGAGGTGAAGATATCCTCGTACTCCTTCATGACCTTGTCCATCTATAGTGTTGTGCGGAGGGGCCCTGTCTGGAGGTCATGGCCACCATCTTCTTCCTTCCTTGAGGGTGTATCATCAGGAAAACAAATTTCCCAATTTTGGAAACGAGCTTACTGCATTGTTTTGCAGTAATCAAAGAGATGGCGATAGGAGATACTACCTCCGGTATCTTGTACAACTTATTTCCCAAAGTAACAATAACAACACGGGGCCTTGATTCATACACAGCATGTCGCTTCCACAAGTAAGGTTGTCCTAATAATACATCACAAACTTCAAGGGGAGCAATGTCAGACAATACCTCATCCGTGAAGGGCTTGATGTTGTATGGAAGGCAACACTGCTGGCTCACGCGAAGATTCCGTCCTTGCTGAAGCCACCCGATGGTGTATGGTTGTGGATGTGCTGTGGTTGGTAAGCCCAGCCGCTTCACGATCTCTACGGAAATAAGGTTCTTTTGGCTCCCACTGTCAGCAATGAACTGTAGCGGGGAGCCCTTTACCCACATCTGGGAGTGGAAGAGACGCTCCTCCTCCTCTGGATCTTCAGGTTCCTCCTTCTGGATCTTCGTGGTGGCAACGGTGGCGTTGGGCTCCGCATTGATAATCTGCTTCCCTTTGTCATTCCCCTTGTTGGGTTCTGACTCAGAGTCGGAACATGCATCTGATTCTGAAACCTTTAGCTCGGCCACTAGTCACTGTTTGGCCCGACACTCACTTATGTTGTGAGTGGAGCTCTTATGGAACTCACACCACTTTCCTGTGTCCTTTTTCGGCTTCATGGTGTTGTTCTTTGCTTGCAGCTTTGGCGGGTTTTCTTGGGCCGCCCCGCCTTGGCTTTGTCCTTTGTTTTGCGGTTTGGGGGCACCTTTCCCTTGCTTCGGATTCGCAAATCCAAAGTCTCGCTTCTTCTGTTTAAACTTTTGCTCGACCTTGACGGCATATCAGTAGGTCGTGCCGAGCGAGGGGATGTTCAGGAATTCTATTTCTTCCTAGATGTACTTGTAGAAGCAGCCGCAGTATTTGAGTATTAAATGCTGCTCTGAATCCTTGATACCCAACTTTGTGCGAAGGGTATGAAAAATATTGGTAAACTCTGGCACGTCTTGGTCCCTTCCCTGTCGCAGTGTGGTCCACTTTATGTATTGATTCTCACAGCTTCCGACAAGGTAGTACTACCCCTTGATGGCCTCACGGAATGAATCCCAAGTGGGTGCGGCTGAAAACAGAGCCTGTACTTTCATCCTTCTGCTCGCAGTAGGTTTCCCACCAGTCCTTGACGTGGGGGGCTGCTTTGAGAAGAGCGAAAATGATCTTTTCTCGACTGGAAAAATCATGAACAGAAAAATAACCCTCTAGAAGATTTAACTATTTATTGATGGCATCTGCGTCTATCTGACCCTCGAATATGGGGATTTCAAAATTAACTTGTACCTTAAACAGTGTGGCGTTTCCAGAGTAGTTGTTGGAAGCCGATGCGTTGCCCCTGGGTCGTCGCTGAAGGATCTGGGTGAAGTTGTCCATCATCACGTTCCTTTGTCGCTCGAGGGCTTCTTTAAGAAAGATTTTGATAGGATCTCCTGCCCCCTCATCTTTCTTTTCATCCGCCATGGGAGGCCGTCGGGATTTGTGAGGCTGGTCTTGCAAAGGTTCGACCAATTCAAGCCCTAACTCCTTATATCTCGACCTCGTTGGGGACATGCCAAGAAAAACGGAGAAAAAGCAGACCGCTCTAATACCACTGATCCGGATTTAAACAGGAACGCAACAAATTACTGAGATAACCATAAACATAGAGATGCAGCGGAAATAATACTTCATTTCATTAATGTAAAATACTGAAATATGCTTACAAACAGAATTGGAAATAAACCAACTAGGGCGATGGTAGCTTATCTCTGAGAAGAGATGTGGCGGCTACATGCCTCTGAACCATGTTACAATGAGGCTCGAAAGCCTATTTATTGTTGAGAAACAATGGAAAACCCTTAACATTCCAAAACCTAACCCTAGAAGATGAAACGCCAAATTGTGGGCCCCGTTTGGGTAAATTGGTACATCAACTTCTCGGGGTCGTAACTTTGGCATACGATCTCCGTTTGACGCGCACAGTATCTCGTTAGAAAGATCTATCCGAGAACTACAACTTTGGAAAGAGCAACATCGGTCCATGGACCCATGTTGCTCCCAATTTTCCCAAAAAACATCGTTTAGGGCCTCAAAACGGCTTCAAAAGTTCAGGACCCGAAAAACTGCTAAAAATAGTAAACTGGGCTACAATTAAGGAAACTAAAAAGCTGAAAGAACAATGGTGGGGTCCAAGTGGATTTGGCAGGTAGCCACCAACATCCACCTGGATCATGGCGCCAACCAGGGACAAACCCCAATGTGGGGAAACCCTTGATCAATTCTTCTTTTATGTTCTTCAATAACTCAGCAGAGAGAGAGAGAGATAGTACATATACAACAAAAGTCAACACTTTGACTTATCTAGATATGAGCATGGATCATCTCCTGTCATGATGATACATGAGATCAGTTGAAGACATTCTGCTTCAACTGATTCTCCAAGGTGACAACTTCACCTAACTTAGTGTTGCAGCTTGTACTCATGTTGTTGTGCTGCACCTAGTCACTGAGCTGCTCCCATCTGCTCCTATCATCATGCTGCCCCTTACTGACATGCCCATCATGCTGCATCTTTCATCATCATGGTTTCATTCATCATCATGCTTCCCTTTACTAACATGCCCATGATCTCATTTATCATCATGCTGCCCTTTACTAACATGCCCATGATCTCATTTATCATCATGCTGCCCTTTACTAACATGCACATGATATCATTCATCATCATGTTGCCCTTTACTATACAACTGTGGCTTATCAAACAGTCCTTAAGGCATATGAAAAATACCTTCTTTTATCACAACAAACTAGTTGTCCCAACACATACAAGATACACTTCAGAATGTGTGCATTAGCTCACTATTGGAGGGTAATTAGGCTGCAACAATTTTGGACTGGTTAGGGCACCCAACCATAGTCCCTAACAACCCTTAAACTAACTCAGAATTGCTTCTTCTTACTGTGGCTATCCTCCAATAGGGTGGCTATCCTCCAATAGGGTGTTGCCCTCCATGCTACTCTTTAAGGGCAGTTTCAAGCCCAACGCATAAACCTTTCACCCCAAAACTGACTGTGGCATTCTCTTAACAGAACTATTCACCCTTCAGCAATGCTCTGAGACAGTCCTTTCATTCTCGGCCTTCAAGATCAAGATTGAAACCCGCAAGGCAACACCTCGACCTACCTGAAACAACATTCCATTCCTCGCTGTCCTATCCTTTGCTTGTTGTGCGTATTAGGGTCTATTTGCTGCGGAATTAGGGCCTCCCTCTGGCTATGGATGAGAGCCTCTTAGATCTGCGGTTAGGTCTTCTTTTGTTGTCTCCTTAGCTGTGTCTTTAGGGCTCTTCTAGAATTGCGGCTAGGGCTTCTTTTGCTGCGTATTAGGGTCTCCTCAATGTCTGCGGATCTAGCCTTCCTTAGTTGTGGATAGGGCCTTCCCTTTAGCTGCGTATGAGGCCTACTTTACAGTGGCCAGATCTCCTTCAATTGCAGCTAGAGCAACGTACTGCAGCTAGGGCATCATCTGCAGCTAGGGCATTATACACTTAGCCCAACGTATCTTCTTAGTGTCTCTCCTTCACCAAAAACCCAAAGACGTGGAGAGGAGGAGATCACATGAAGAGTGTGTCAAAATGACTTCAAGTCCTCTTCTATTTATACTAAAACGTAGATGATGAATAGACATGACTATTGGGCTTCTGAGCCTACACAAGTTGCTGGCCGACTTGTCAATTTGTCTTATAACACAAATAAATTCATAACTCCATGAATACTTATCGGAATCGGATGATCTTTAGATCAATCCTACACCTCTCAATGAGAGGGATCCAATAAAAATATCAGCTGCCATAAATAAATTGACCCACATGGAGTTTGGCCATAGTTGCCAATTTTAACATATTTTCTTGGTGTTTTGATATGCATGTGCGATATTTGTTTATGGTTATTGTTCCTCGTACATGTTTCTGTTATTTTCTGTAAATTTTTAACTTGGAATATTACATTATATTCTTGTATTTGTCAATTTCATGCTTATTGTCTTTTGATCATCATATTGTAATTAAAGCATCTTTACTTGAAATACAAGCTTTTTTATCTTGCAAGTTGTATTTGGATCTTATTGCTCATAATTCTAGTTTCTTATAATCTCTTGGCCTCTAGTACTAATGCTTGTTTTACAACATTACTATCCTTGTAATTCGAAATATTTTCATTTGCAAGTATTATATCTTTAATTGAGCATTGTTCATAAGTGTTAGTTTTTGGTAGCATCGGAAGTGCTCTAGCCTTGAAAATTGGTGGAGAGGCTAAGACACATGAGTTCTAAAGAACCCAGAAACTGTTTGATGAAATTCCACCCAGATTGTATTTTATTAAAATAATTAATATTTTTAATAGAGTTCCTAAGTCTAAACTTAGGGAAATTAAATATTAATGGGTATTAATCAAAATATGGGTGAAAATGATCTAGAAGGTGGATCAAGTCTTGTTTTAATCTTAGCTGTTGATTAAAGACTTAATCTTGGTCGTTGAAGACTCAACCGAAAAAGAATAAAATGGAGGCTTGGGGTTCATTTGAAAACACACACGGAGAGAACAAATTGATCTAGAGTTCAATTTCTGGGGCTAAGAGGCTGAGAAATTCGAACTAAGTGATCATTCAACAACAGAGGGACAATGAGAATCCAAGAGAAGGACTTTCCGAAGAATACTAACAGAGAGGCAGAGAGAACTTGCAAAGAGGCAGTGCAGTAGCCGGGAGAGCTGACGTTGGGCCAGTCTAGGCCCACGTAGCCTTGACGCAGAGCTAGAAATGCCTGTGCGGAGGGGAAAGATGCCTGTCACACAAAAGCCGGAACTGCCGAGAACTGCCCGAACTGCCAAGATAGTTGACGCAGAGGGCAGAGGAGCTGACGCAAGGCCTACGTAGGGCCAACGCAAAAATAGTCGGGATCAGCTAGTCTTGTGTCGGATCAGTCAGAATTCTGTTGGCTGAAGTGAGGTAAAACTCACTCAGACTTTCCGCCGGTATTTTCTCTATAAAGGATTGCTAGATGAGCATCCTAGATTTGTATTCAGATATTTCTCCTGCATAATCATAAACCCTTAGAACTGCTGCACCGGTTTTCCTGCATTGGATTTTTCTGGGGACTAATGTGTCCAAAAATAAGTGTGTCCTATGAATCTTGTTCTTTGCTCTGTTTTCTGTTTCATGAGATCAAATATTTAATTAGTGTAGGTTGCAGAAGTAATTTGCTTCAACGTTCTGAAGAATAACTTGATAATGTATGTTAAACAATCAAGTAGGTGAAGTAGATTCAGATTTGCTGCAGTAGGGGTTCCTTGGAGTAGGAATTTTCACACAGTATAAAAGCATTGATGTTGAAACAGGAAGAGCAGATCTAGTGCTGAGCAGTGAGGCCGAAAGATGCACTTGGCAGCAATTCAAATCCCCTTGAAGGGATTGCCCAGTCCTTGCTGGGAAGCAGATCCGAGCAAATCTCTCTCTGAGTAAGACGACAAAGAGGTATGATTTCCAGTTCGTGAGTTTGCAGAGGCAGAGGGAGTGACACAGAGCCTCAGCGCAATGCTTGAAGGGCGCAGTTTCTACAAGGGAGAAATCCGCTGGAAAAGAACGAAAACACATAGAAGCGGAATTTTCTCCTCGGAGAACTTTCTGCTAGAAAGTTCGAATTTCTCACTTGCTGAGTAGTTGAGCAGTGCTAAGCAGTGACTACAGGAGTCAGTTTGACAATTGGGTGAGATGGCATCACATGGACTCAGAGATCGGGACAGGTTGGATGGAGCCTCCAACTATGTCATATGGAAGACCAAAATCTTAGTTGTTCTGGAGGAATATGATCTCGAGACCTACGTCAAGAGTACTATGGTTGTTTCTGCTGACAACGATCAAAAGAAGAAGTACAAGGCCGAGCAGGGGAAGGAAAAGAGGCTCATTCTCGATGGAGTTCGAGATCATGTGGTCTCACACTTGCAGGGCAAGGATACAACCCGAGAGATGTGGGAAGCCTTGTCTTCTCTGTATGAAGGCTCTTCCAAACAGCGGAAGATGTATTTAGAGCAAAAGTTGCAGCGGACATTGATGCAGAAAGGAGAAGGGGTGAACCTCTATCTTCAATGTCTTCAGGACACCAGAGACCAACTTGCTGCAGTGGGGTCCACTCCTTAGCCAACCGCGATGGTGAGAATAGCCCTGAATGGAGTCTCGGATGAATGGCAAGTTTTTGTCCAAAGCATATTAGGCAAGGAAAAACTACCTTCATGGGAGGAGATGCCGGCGACACTTCAACAAGAGGAGTTAAGGAAAGACCTAGTGAAGGTCAACCTCAATGGAAGCAGTGGGAGTGGCACAAAGACGAAGGAGGAGGAGGAAAGCACAGCTCTAGCATGGAAGGAACAGTAGAAGACAAAGAGAAAGGACATTTCGAAGGTGAAATGTTTCATTTGTGGCGAGTTGGGCCACTATGCATCCCAGTGTCCTTTAAAGAAAAAGGATAAGGATGAGAAACATGATCCTAAGGCTGCTTCAACAAAGATTGACGAGGATGAGTTTGCCATGAGTGCCCATGCATCTCCAGGAGGGAGATGCGGCAATATTGAGCTGTAGTCGGGAGGCCTACATGTGGGCAGGATCCTTGAGGAGTCCACCACTTGGATCAATTCTTTACTACAGGAACCCAAGATTCAGCAGTAATGAGATGGACTTAGTGTCAGATGATGCAGTGGAGCGTTTGGAGGACAGATGCAGTGGCTTGGGACTAGAGACTGATTAGCACAGAGCAAGGTTGGCAGCAGTGCAGATGGCACAGTGCAAAAGTCAGCAGCAACGCAGAAGATTCAAAGGGTCAACAACAGTCAGACTCCAACATTCATTGTATTATGCTGAACACAGTTAAGTTCAGCTAATTTTGGATTTTTTTTAGTTGCTTCTCTCAGCAACTGAGTTGCAGTACGGATGCAGTGTTAGAAGTGGCAGTGCTAGCAGCATAGCAGATGCAGCATTTAAGAGGGAGTTGTAGTAGAGATGCAGCAGTGGCAATGGCAGTGGAAATGTCATGGGTATCAGTACAGTTGCCAGGAGCACAGTGTTGGTGGCAACAACAATGTAGAAAAGGGGTGCTTCAGAAACATAGCAACATGCAAGTGGATATTGTTGCTAGAGCACTTCCCTCGCTAAAAGGGAGTGTTAGTCTTTGGTAACATCGGAAGTGCTCTAGCCTTGAAAATTGGTGGAGAGGCTAAGGCACATGAGTTCTAAAGAACCCAGAAACCGTTTGGTGAAATTTCACCCGAATTGTATTTTATTAAAATAATTAATATTTTTAATAGAGTTCCTAAGTCTAAACTTAGGGAAATTAAAATATTAATGGGTATTAATCAAAATATGGGTGAGAATGATCTAGAAGGTGGATCAAGTCATGTTTTAATCTTAGCCATTGATTAAACACTTAATCTCGGTCTTTGAAGACTTAACAAGAAAAGTATAAAATGGAGGCTTGGGGTTCATTTGAAAACACACACAGAGAGAACGAATTGATCTAGAGTTCGATTTCTGGGGCTAGGAAGCTGAGAAATTCAAACTAAGTGATCATTCAGTGGTAGAGGCATAGCGAGAATCCGAGAGGAGGACTTTCCGGAGAATACTGACAAAGAGGCAGAGAGAACTCGCAAAGAGGCAGTGCAATAGCCGGGAGCGCTGACGCTGGGCCAGTCTGGGCCCACACAGCCTTGACGCAGGGCCAGAAAGGACTGCATAGAGGGGAAGGTTGCCTGTCACGCAGAAGCCAGAACTGCCGAGAACTGTTGGAATAGTCGGGATAGCTGACGCAGAGAGTAGAGGAGCTGACGCAGATCCTGAGTCGCTGACACAGGGCCTACGCAGGGCTAGCGCAGAAATAGTCGAGGTTAGTCAGTCTTGTAGTTGTGTCGAATCAGCTGGAATTCTGCCAGGTGAAGTGAGGTAAAACTCACTCAGATTTTCCGTTGGTATTTTATTTGTAAAGGATTGCTAGATGAGTATCTTATATTTGTATTCAGATATTTCTCTTGCATAATAATAAACCCTCAGAATTGTTGCACCCGTCTTCCCGCATTGGGTTTTTCCGGGGACTATTGTGTCAAAAAATAAGTGTCTTATGTATCTTGTTCTTTGCTCTGTTTTCTGTTTCATGAGATGAAATATTTAATTAGTGCAGGCTGCAGAAGTAATTTGCTTCAATATTCGGAAGAATAACTTGATAATGTATGTTAAACAATCAAGTAGGTGAAGTAGATTCAGATTTGTTGC
The DNA here is from genome assembly GCA_031772625.1 of Pinus tabuliformis. NCBI lineage: Eukaryota > Viridiplantae > Streptophyta > Pinopsida > Pinales > Pinaceae > Pinus > Pinus tabuliformis. The sequence continues at coordinate 31,179,011 of CM062809.1, read as the reverse complement.
AGTAGGGGTTCCTTGGAGTAGGAATTTTCACAATAAAGCACTGGTCTGTCATCTTTATATTTTGTTGAATGCCATATTGATTTAATTGAACACTTGCTCCGTAATAACCATACTTGCTAACTAATCTTAATTCAAGTTATATTGCGTGGCAATTACCTTGTCCTTTGTCTCCTAGAACTCGTTATTTTCAACAAGTTTCCCTTTACTAATCATCTTTAGGGACCAGCCCCCATAGCTTACCTAGGTGAGAGCTTAAATGAAGAGAGTTGGGAACAGGTGACAGCCCCTTCTGTGAGCGTTGTGCCATAAAGACCTATACCTTGTGGGGTTGAAATTTTTTCCCACTTTTAGGTGTACATTTTAGGCGACAACAATATCCATTATGGAGGTATTTGAATAGATACATGAGAAGGGACAGGAGCAGCAGGCCAGAGAAGAGGAGGAAGCTGACATGCCAACCTCAACACCACCCTATACACAAAGTGAGACATCTATCACAGGCCATCCATCTCCAGCCAGAAGACCTCCTACTAAAAAGCAAGCTATTTACCTTCGACTATAAAAGGAGAAGAGGAATTCATAGCTAGATTCTAGATTAATCATTGTATATAATTCCTGATGGTGAGATACATCTATTCGTGTTCAATTTTCAGTCTTGATTGGATAGCTATTGGGATTTAGTATCAAAAGTCAATGTTTGATCTATCATTTGGCATCATATATAGGAGTTGTTTTTCATGTTTATGTCACAATTTAATTATTTGATGTCCTTGTTTATTTATATTTTTAAAACATTGACAAAAAAAAAATTCTGTATTTTTAAATGCTTGCCACAGTTTGCTGACTTTTTTCACTGATGTTTTCAATGTCCTGACATCAAGAGCCTCAGCAATTTTTGTCGATGCCAATGTTTGCAACACTGATTCTAAATACCATAAAGAGAAATTAACAAACATGGTTCATTCAAAATCTCTGTTTAGAACAATTTTTTTATTCTTTTTCAATCAGACATAAACATGAATATTGATTGTATTCTTCCAGAACGCCATTAGAGGAGACTGATAAAAAACAACCTTGTGATTTCTACAAAAAAAAGGAGCAACCTAGCATAATTTAATAGGTAAATGTGGAAAATGATGAATCTAGTCAAATATTTACTAGTATAGGTGAACATACAGCTGATAGCTTGTTCAGTGTACCGTCAATCTGCACAAAGTAAGCCTCTAGAAGCATCTCCAGTTCTTCTACATCAAGATTCTTAGAACCACTGTGATTGCTACATTGGCTGGCAATTTGGATATTGCTGCAGTTCCTGTTATCATCTCTAGCAAGAAGATGCATAGCACTGGGAAGGGCTTCATCACTACAATGTGCACACCACCATAACAAGTATTAACATATTGTGACTGCATATACTTCAAAGTTCACAGTTAGGGTTCTGCAACCATGGACTCTTTTGGACATATTTTACAGACAACATTCATGACTCGAACACAAAAATAACAGTTTCCAAAAATAATTTTGGCACTGACAGAAAACTTGCCTTTCATCTTCTGCATCAGACTCAACTTTCTCATGCTCTACTTCTCTTGTCCCTTCAAAGGAATAAAGAGAAGATGTTTCATCTAGCTGTTGCTGAATTAGCTTCTCTGTTAAATACATCTCAGCCATATCTTCATCATCATCAAGCAAGTGCTCTATTTCATCCCTTACCTGTACAACCCACAACAACCGCTTATATATTGTTCCTTAAAATAACTGTAAAAGCAAAAGAACTGCAGCGTTCGAAGACAAAATTTACAGGTATTGTAACTCACCAAAGTTAAATAAATTGCTAAGTTACCAGGATTCGGATCCGGATACGGATCCGGATGCGGATCCGGATACGGATCCGTCAGATTTTTTAAAAGTCAGGATCCGGATACGGCGGGGAAACGGCGGGTATATATAGTATATAAATATTTTCCATGGTAGGTAAAAGGCTTCAATATTTATGGTCACTAGTCTAACCTCTATTGGTACAATCTGAAGACCTCAACATGTCGCTACATTATGTGTAGACAAAATTGACCACCTCTAAAAATAATTTGTAAGTTGTGTGTGGTTTGTAACAAGGGTGACTTGCAAACTTGCAAGATGCCTCTAGACCTTGAGGAATTAATATGTTTACTTACTTTCAGAGAAGATAAACCGTAGCTAGTCAAAATTTTAAATGTATAACTTGTATAATATTTAATATATATTTTAAATATATGATACAATAAATTAATATATTTAATTTTATAAATATATAAATTTTAATATTTCTATTTATCCTACAACACAAATTATAATATAAGTAATAGAACATAATTTTAAATTATAATTTTTAAAAGACAAGTTTATAATAATTATAAATTATAAATTTTGAACGGTATAAATATAAATGTAAAAAGCAACTTTAAAATATCATAAAGTTTAATTAATATACAAATATAAAAAGTAACTTTAAAATATAATAAAGTTTAATTAATATATAAATATAAAAAGTAACTTTAAAATATAACAAAGTTTAATTAATATCTAAATATAAAAAGTAACGTTAAAATATAATAATTAATATATAAATATAAAAAGTAACTTTAAAATATAACAAAGTTTAATTAATATCTAAATATAAAAAGTAACGTTAAAATATAATAAAGCTTAATTAATATATATAATGCGGGTCATGCGAGATGCCGAAAACAAATGGGAGAGTTCACGAGCCATGAAACAACACAGTGGACCTGTAAAAAACCAAAAATCACTGGGATGCGTGTTACAACGAAGGAAACATTTTTAAACCGGTTCCTAGGCGTATCCAAGCAAATCCGGATCCGGATCTGGATCAGATCCGGGGATCCGCGAATCCAGCCCCCAAGGTTGACGGATCCGGTAACATAGATAAATTGTTTTTAAATGACTAAACTAGTCAATGTAATTCAGACATGTAAAAAACAGCTAGAAAGCAATGTGCACACTGAAGCTCACTATTAGAAAACGCTAACAGAAAATAATCCCATGGGGAAAGCCATTCAAGATCAAACCAAGATTCAATGTCGGTGTCCATGATGCAAACTAATAAAAGAAATAAATAGAGCTAAGATGTGGAATGTTTAAGATACAAAGTAAGATGGATGAAGAGGTTTTTGAAGTCTCAATTTTCTTATAAAACACGAGTGCTTGGGTGGTGGTCCATAATAGTTTGGTAGCAACGCATCAACGACATCATATTGGGCTCACATCTATTATAAGCATGTAATTGTAATGTGTAATGTGTAAGTTGTTAGAACGTTTTGAGTGGGTTGTTGACTATTTGTGTCCCCTAGCCATCATAAAGAGCTGTGTTTGTTTGCGGACAGATAGATGATCATAAAAATTGGCAAGAGTATGTGGAATGTGATCAGAGAGATTAGCATCTCTTTCTTATTAATATGATGTTGTGGAGAAATTTTTCATGATGATAATTCTCATTATAGCTTGGGATACATTCTACATCTAGATAAGTTCAGGCTAGCAAGATTTCAGCCAAGAATGTCATTTTAGGAAAGAGATAGATACTCTTCAGGTTGGAGCCAAAAAGGATATGGTAGCTATCTTTGCTTAAGTAGGAAAGAGGTGTGATAAAAGTTTTTTGACAGTAGTGGAAGAAAGTTAATGATTCTAGGGATTAGAAGGACAATTAGTATTTTAACTTAGGCATCTCACAAAATATGCAAAATAGAAGGGGTTGGTATGATTCCTTTGTGGAAGTCGGGTCGAAGACAAAATCATTTTCATTAAGCCATATCCTAGCCTTATAGTTGGTGATTGTACATTTGTACCAGGTACATGTCCATGCACATATTAATTTATGATACACAGACTTGTTTGGCATGAAATTCTTAGTAGGAACAACACTTTGAAAGAGTTGTCTAGGAAGTAACTCCAACTGGGACTTATGCCTACATCTATTACATGAGTTGTTACGGAGAAGAAATATTCCAATAGGATCGGTGCAAGGTTAAGGTACATTCCCTTCTTTTACTTTTTAGTTTTCTCTTCATTAAAATAAGTGAGTGGTACTACTTTTACATGCTAAGTTGATGGAGGCATAGATTGGTGAGTCTAGGTCATGTATCAACTTTTTTCTGCATGGATAATGACATTGGCCATGTGTGAATCCTACCACATGTGATGTTTGGTGATGGGCAGATTTTATCCTATCAACTTAGGATTCCCAATATAAGAATGTGTTGTGAATTTTTCCTTAAGAGTTCAAGTAGGTTGTATCATCTCCCAAACCTGCTCTACAAATGTTATAAAATCCCTTAACCAATTGCAGGACCGAGGGGAACTCATGAAGATTGTCACCACATCAATGCTTCCTCTTAGTTTAAACTTTAGCCCAATTCTTTGCTGGCACAAAGGAGAAAACCCTAGGAAAGATTGTTTTAAGATTTCCCTAGAGACAATATGGGTGAAAGAATGAACCAATATCAAGTTCAACCAAGTTGGACTATGGAATCAAAAACAACAATCAAGAGGGTTCAAATGGGTTGGAAGGTGTAGCTAGACCATTATTAGCATGTTCTAACTAACCAATTGGATTTCCCTTAAAATACAAAACTTATTGAAGGACAGCCCTTCCAAAAATGCACCTCACAATGAATACAAAATGGCCAAATAATAACATGCAACCATCAAGAAGGAATGGGAAGCCACAAATGAAACCATAAATGAAGTAGAAAGTGTAGGACATCCTTTTTATTGAATGAACAACCAATAATACACTTCCTCAAATCTCAATTCGCAATAAGATTAAGAGGACCTTATAGGTGACACTCTACCTTTTGCTTTCGCGAAGATAAGCCACAAAAATAGAGTGAAGCAACCCTATTACTACAAAATCTAGCACCCTAGTGCTAGGCCACACTATATCCCTGGACACAATGGGATCCACCACCATTGTTACCTTAGTAGCGGATTCCCCTGCAATTTTGTTAGTTACTTTATCAAATTTCTAAGCAAAAGTTTGTAAAGTTGGGTCAAACTAAGCTAAAGATTTAGGCTTGACTTCTACTTTGGCTCTAAGATAGGATAGTAAGTCAACTTTAGGTCTGGTAAGGTTATGTTCAATAGTCACAGCACAGGCCTTGGCTTGCTCAAGATTTGCAGGTTCCTTGTCTGTTAAGGATATGAAAAGTTTCCATCAAATGCAGCTATGTATTATGCTAGGATTGTGTTTGCCATGGGTTTGAAATTTGCTGGTATTTGTTTTACTATTAGATCAAACCTTTGGTTGAAATCTTTGTCACTTTCATTTTCCTTTTTCTTGCGCTCTTGGAATTAGGCCATCAAATGCCTCCCATCTTTGATGGCTTCCCACCTTTTGTTAAAGGTTTCATGGAATTGATCCCATGTTCTCATTTCTTCTAGTAGATAATGTTGAAGGAAAGTGTAACTAGGTTTGGTCTTCATAAATGTACTTTTGATATTTGTACTTATTCAAGAAAACAAATATTATTTTATAATATATGTCAATGAGTTTCTTGCTCATTAAAGTAGGTCTAGCACATGTCAAAGTACTATAGGTGAGTCAAATAGTCAAAAGGAAATTTTGAAGGCCTTAAGGGCATGTTACACCATGTACAAATATATATTAAAGTTAAAGGGAAAACCTCCAAGCAAATTCAAGTCCACTCCTATGTTATGGCACCATCAAGAAGCTCCTTCAAGCATGCTACACCACCATGGAAACTATCTGAAGTCTGCTCAACAAATCAGCCACCAAACTGCCCTCAAAGTCGGCCTACAATTAAGAGGACTAGTCGGCCTTCTAGTTGGCCTAAATGGAGGGACAGTCCTCTATTTATAGAGGTTGTCCACTCCAAATAGAACGCACTACTTGAGCTCTGAAATCTGCAAGAGAAAGAGGACAAGAAGAACGAAGAAAGCCAAGGGAAAGGGTCTACTAGGGCAGTGAGGTAAGGAGGAAGAACAGCGAAGTCTGAGGGACTGTTTTCTAGGGTATACACAGTCACACGTGCGAGAAAATGAGGGATAGTCTGCGGCTATATCAGCAGTAAGATCACAGTTGTATATTTCTCTTTGTTTGGGGCTAAAACTAGGCCTACAAGGCCTCCTACTCCAGCGTGGAAGAAAGACACTCAAGCGAAGGAGAGAAGAGCATATAACACCTAGTAATCCTCCCACACATGCGAGAAACTAGGGCAGCAGAACAGCAGCACTGTCATACACTCATATCTCAATAAGGATCTTGGTTGGTCAATGTTGAAGTCTACTTGTGCAAGGGATAGAAGAGGAACACCTCACCTAGAAGACTCACTCAAAGAAGGTCTATCTCTAGACAAGATTCATAGTAAGAGAAAGAAGTGCCGGAAGAAGGAGGACGAAGTGCTGGAGAACAAAGTGGAGGAAAAAGTGCCAGAAGAAGTACCAGGGAATAAGGTGTAGAAAGAAGGACGGACTTTACTTGTGCTTGGAGGATACTCTTGTCAGGGGTCTAGGGTTTGCCATTGATCAATAGAAGCTTCAATAAGAGAAATTCACTAAAGGGTTTTCCTCTCAAGAGGAGAGGTTTTGGCCCTGGTAGAAAGCCAACATCTTGTGTTCTTGTTCTTATGTTTTGGTAGCAGTTTGATGAAGTACACACATGCATTAATAATAAGAAGAAGAAGATTAAGCTAACTAGAAAAAGTAAAAAGACTCCACAAATTGTTATCAAGTAACGAAGAATCACACTACACTACTTTACCCTAGATTATTCAACATGGTATCAAAGCTAAGGTGACACATCAAGGAAAGGGCAACTCAAGAACACTCATCAAGGAGAAGCATCTACAAAGTTGAAGCATCAAGCCTAGAAGTCTCAATCACTTCAAGGTCAAGAAGGGTATACAATCCATCATTCATCAAGAAGGTCTACAAAGCTAGAAGAAGAGCCTTATATAAAGGCACCTACAAAGAAGAGCAGATTGAAGTAGGACCTACATCAAGCTACAAGTCTTCAAACAAATCTCATCATCAAGCAAGTCCACTTGGAGAAGGCAACTTGAAGAACATCAAGGTCCAAGGAAGGAAAGCCATCAAGTCTTCAAGGAAGAAGCAAACCCGTCACATCTCAAAATCTATCAAGTACATGTCCCCTTTTGAGTATACATCAATGTCTTTTTGCAAGGAAAGCAATAAATTGCTAGGTACCAATAACTTTCTTGCATGGAAGAAGAGGATTGATCTACTACTCAAGGAGAATGAACTCCTCGAGCATGTCAAAGGGAATATCACTATCCCTGCTAAGCAACAGACTCAAGCCTTAGCCAAGTACAATAAGGATGAGACAAGAGCTCAAAGGATTATGATAGAATCAATCAAAGACTCTCTCATTCCCTATGTCTCCAAATTCAAGACATTGAAAGAAATTTATGATAAGCTAGTAGAGCTATTCTCGGTGTCCACAACCGGAGAAGTAATATCTCTGAGGAATGAATTGTACAAGATGAAGAATAGCTCCCTACTTCATGAAAATCTCTTAAATGAGAGATCAACTTCAAGAACTTAGGGAAGTCATGTCTGACAAAGAGATGAAAATAGTAGTACTCAATGCTCTACCTGAGGAGTGGGGAAACTTCACATCAAGCATATATGCCAAGGAGGAAGCAACCACTCTCAGTGAAATGTGGTCTCTATGCAGACAAAGGAAACCAGACTTAAGGCAAAAGAAGATGTGGGATCAAAGGAGCAAGCATTTTCTACCATGGCCAAAAGAAAGGGTACGTTTGACAAGTTTGGTCCACAAAGAACAAACAACAAAGACATGTCCAAAATCCAATGTTTTGGATGCCAAGAATATGGACACTACAAAAGGAATTGTCCTAAGCTTAAGAAGGACAACAACAACAAAAGGAAGAGGGAAGAAGCTACATAACTCAAGAGATGAAAGAAAAAGGAAAAGAAGGAAGATCCTCCAAATCTCTACTATGACTAGTTCAAACTCTTTACTTCTAGACTCCTTTCAAAGTTTTGAGTAGGATAGGAGCATGTAGGAATAAATTAAAATTGCATGGCTAGAAACATCCTCTAGAATCTAGCAACATGATGTAGACAGATTTCTAGATACTCATGAAGATATAGCATTTATGATAAGAACAAAAATGCATGAGTAGAAATATCTTCTAGAATATAGGAGCATGGAAGATATAGCTCAAGATGCTCATGTAGAAGAAGCATACCTAGTATAAGACCTCATCCATGATGAAAGAAAAATTTGATCATTAAGAATCTTAGAAGCCCTCCATCATCAAAAAGAAAAGAAACATTTGCAAGGCAAGGATCTTTAAAATCCTATGATGGAATTTTCAAAAGAAGGTTTATGGACCAAAGCAGATGTCTCATTGGGAATCCCATTCATGGGATTCAAGAAAAGGGATGATATCCAGGCAAGCTAAGATGAAGCAAGAAGGGCCACACCAAAGGATGATCAAAGGAGAATCAAGATGAGGTATGTACGCATCAAAGTTTAGTCATGTTATCATTTGTATACTATTGAGTCATGGTAATAGTTCTACAACATGATCAAGTATGAAATAATCTCTTTCAGCAAGAACATGCTCGAAGGCATCTACCACAATGCAATGAAGGTCAACAAAAGAATATGGTCACATAAGGAGTATAAGGTTGCTGAATAAGAAGCAAGAAGAAATGTTGACAAGTCCAGTTAGCAAGTGATGCTCTCACAAGAAGCATTAGATGGTTGACCTATCTATTTGATAAGAAGCAAATGAAGAAAGAGATCAAGAATGTTGAAGAACACCATGATCACCGAGAATCACTATCTGACAAGATACTTTGAAGATATCTCCCGAAAGAAGGCAAGACAACTCTGATAAAGGAAGAACGGACCCTAGACAACTATGAAGGCCTTGGAGCTATAAAAGGTGCAAATAATTGATTCTACTCTACAGAGATGTCATGATGAAGAAGCCATCCACCAAAAGAAAAAAAACAATGTTGAAGCAATACCAGGATGAAGTCATGATGGGCTACTAGGTCAAAGCATGTAAACATGCAAGTACAACAAAGCATCCATGAGAAGAATATTCCGAAGCACGGACAAGATGACAAAAGAGTAGCCAAGATGACAAGAAAACCTGATGAATGACAAGAAAGCCACTTTCCATGAAGTAAGCATGACATGACAAACCAGGGAGGAAAGTGATCGATCGATGGTGCACTACCTAGAAGAAGTCTGAACAAAGACTTCATGACATTAAGAAAGGAAGGAAATCAAGCAGCTTAAGGACCCACGAAGAAGAAGCTGCTGATGAAAAAAAGAGTCCCCAATTAAGAGGGAGCTCTGACAGGTCCCTGATCAAGAGAGAGTTTTGGATCACCCCTAATTACAAAGGAGTGACAATTGTGTTTCCCATTTCATGGGTCATGCACTAGACCAGGACTAACAACCGTAAGTCTAGATGAAGGACATGAATGGAAATGTAGACACAAGATAGACACAACATTCTTGTCTTCACTTGGGAAGAAAGAATGAGAGGATTAGGTAATCATCTGGCATCCAACACTTTTTAAGGATGTGTAGGGCATCCAAGACAAGAATAGGCAAGAGGACTGATATTCTTTAAGGGCTGGGAACCCAAGATAAGAAGAGTCCTAGAAGGTCATACTCAAAGAACACCTGGGTGGGTATGTACCTTGAGAAACAATGGTGAAGGTGTCTCTAAATCATTGGTCTCGCCAACATTATAGCTCATGATCTCGTAGAGAGATGGAGTTGTTAGTCAAGGCCTTGCACTATGACAATGTTGATGGATATGATGCTATAACAAATGGATTGCTAATCTGGTTTCTCTTATGTGAATTCTTCAAGATTGATAATAGCCAAACACCTTGTAATTTTATACGAATACCTCCCTAGTTAAGAGGGAGTGTTGCAGGAAAGTGTAACTAGGTTTGGTCTTCATAAATGTACTTTTGATATTTGTACTTATTCAAGAAAAGAAATATTATTTTATAATATATGTCAATGAGTTTCTTGCTCATTGAAGTAGGTCTAACACATGTCAAAGTGTTATAGGTGAGTCAAATAGTCAAAAGGAAAGGTTGAAGGCCTTAAGGGCATGTTACACCATGTACAGATATATATTAAAGTTAAAAGGAAAACCTCCAAGCAAAGTCAAGTCCACTCCTATGTTATGGTACCATCAAGAAGCTCCTTCAAGCATGCTACATCACCATGGAAACTATCTAAAGTTTGCTCAACAAATCAGCCACCAAACTGCCCTCACAGTTGGCCTACAATTAAGAGGAATAGTCGCCCTTCTAGTTAGCCTGGAGGGACAATCCTCTATTTATAAAGGTTGTCCACTCCAAATAGAATGTACTACTTGAGCTCTAAAATCCGCAAGAGAAAGACGACAAGAAGAACGAAGAAAGCCAAGGGAAAGGGTCTACTAGGGCAACGAGGTAAGGAGGAAGAACAGCGAAGTCTGAGGGACTGTTTTCCCACACGTGTGAGAAACTAGGGCAGCAGAACAACAGCATTGTCATACACTCATATCTCAATAAGGATCTCTGTTGGTCAACGTTGAAGTCTACTTGTGCAAGGGATAGAAGAGGAACACCTCACCTAGAAGACTCACTCAAAGAAGGTCTATCTCTAGACAAGATTCATAGTAAGAGAAAGAAGTGTCCGAAGGAGGACAAAGTGTCGAAAGAAGTGCCGAAAGAAGTACCAGGGAATAAGATGTAGAAAGAAGGAAGGACTTGACTTGTGCTTGAAAGATACTCTTGTCAGGGTCTAGGGTTTGGCATTGAGCAATAGAAGCTTCAATAAGAGAAATTCACTAAAGGGTTTTCCTCTAAAGAGAAGAGAGGTTTTGGCCCTGGCAGAGAGCCAACATCTTGTGTTCTTGTTCTAATGTTTTGGTAGCAGTTTGATGAAGTACACACACATGCATTAATAATAAGAAGAAGAAGATTAAGCTAACTAGAAAAAGTAAAAAGAGTCCACAAATTGTTATCAAGTAACGAAAAATCACACTACACTACTTTGCCCTAGATTCTTCAAAAGATAAATCTAGGTATCATTATCTTGCATTCCCTTCAAAGGAAAGGGGAAAGAATCTCATGCATTCATCCTCTTATTGAATATCTCTTCCATCTACACGCCAATAAAACTGATTGATGTGTTGCTCAACTGTGACTACATCATTCCCTGAGAACTTGGGTAGGCTTCATATTATTTTTCAATCATATCATTTTTGTATGCTTGAATAGCACTCATGTTTAGGGGTTTGTAAATACTTGTGAGCCATGGCTTTCCCACTATGGCTAAGGTAGTGTTGTAAAATGTAACTAGGTTCGGTCTTCATAATGACATGTAATTATAATCTTGTGTAATTGATATAATAAAGGAAATAAAATTATTTTTGCATGCCTTGTTTCATGGGTTTCATGAGCAAGAGATTTTATTTTATTTGTGGCTCCCATTGAGAACATTAGGATTTATCATTAGAGTCAAAAAAATGAATGTCATGTATGAAGAGCTCTTCTTGAGCATGTGTCATATATATATGAAGTCTTTTAAAGTGTCTAGCAGCCCTACAAAAGACAAGCGCATTCCTCTCTTGAAGTCGGCCTCCAAACTGTATGGAAGAATGTCATGTCCCTTCTCAAACACATTTGTAATAGGGTGCTGCTACACAATTTTACACAATTTTGGCTAAGGAAGAGAACTCATCATTTTCGACTTAGGGACTTAGGAGGGAATTCGACTTTATTTGGTTGCTAGTGGAATGTGGGGGCCACCCACATGGGAGTTCGAATTGGCCCATTCGAATAGCTTGGAGGGAAAATCGAATAGGTGGATGGAGGGGCCCACATGAGACTAGGGAGGCCCAAGGAGTTATAAGGAGGGAGCAGCTCTAATTTTGGATTCATTCTTACACCTTGCAATCAAAATTACTTGATGTTCACTCTGTTGTTTAGCTTAGTCAACCGACTGTTTAGCCACGGATCTCTCAAGCGGGAGATTCAACCTCTACTTCGGGGGACCATTTATGCCCGCCATAGAGAGGAAGTTCCAAAAGTATTTCAATAGTTCCGGGAGTCTGTTACAGCACTACCATTCAACCACAACAGGGAGTGCGTATTTTTGACTAGCTGGAGAATACGCAAGAGAATTTTGGAGATATCAGTGATCAAGCATTTGTCGAGAGAGTTAGAGGACTAGGAGAGCAGCAAAGGGCCAGCCTTTCTTGTGAGTTTGGAGCCAACAAAGCCAACATCCCAATAGTCTAAATTACAGTTACCTGGGCCTATGTAGAGAGCCATCACTAGGCTCACGTGGGAGTTGGAGGAAGGAATTGTAGAGCTGGAGCTGGCTGAGAGAAGTAGGAGATCACTTGGAGGGTCATTTGAGGAGGATTGTTGGAGTTGGGAGAGCAGAGATTGACAGGATCAGTCACAACAACATAATTCGAAATTGGAGGAGGGCCAAGCTGTGAAGGGTCAATTTTTGAAGGTTGGAACCAAGGGAAACCCTTTCTGGGTTTTTTTGGGTTTTGGGCAAGGATCACACTCCTAAATTTATAGAATTTTCTGGGCAAATCTAAGGGGTCAAACAGGGGTCCCAACTCAGCCAGCAGTTAGAGGAGCTAAGGGGAATTTGGGCCAAAATTCTGAGGTCAACATTTGGCCAATTCCTTCGTGGGTTTTTTTGGTTTAGGCCAAGGAGCAAGGAGCTAAAATCTCATAATTTTTTGAGCACGGGAAGCAGTGATTCTAGCCTTTCGAAGTTAGCAGACAGAGTAATTCAGTTTGGTGCAGCAGTTGTAGCAACTTTCAGTTCAACATTTTCTCACCTGGGTTTTGTCATGCTTGTCTATTGAGATAAGCCCAGGTGCACCATTCTATTTTACTATTGTATTTTCTACTAAAGAAGTAATAAAATGGCTCAACAATTCTCTATTTCCAGTGTTGCCATGGGTGTTTAATGTATATTTCGTTTTTCTGACTGTTGGATTGTTTGCATTCTTTCTATATCACCTACATTCCTATTTAGGAACATTACAGTGGTATCAGAGCCATAATCTTGGCTCAGCTTGTGGGAAATATTAGAATCAAACAACATGGTAGTCACTTGGAATGAGGTGGTGAGGATACAACAAATGATGATTGATGTGGGGAAGAAATTGATTCATTCCTCAGTTGGGAATCCGAACATTATTGCAACCAATGTGGAGTTATTGGGGAAAAACTGGAGGGCATACCAATCATTGGGTCATGGCATTAAGGCATCCCTCTCTTTTTGGGGATTCTGTGAACTAAGAGGTATGCACAAACCAATGGAGATTCAGTAGTATTTTGTAGGGATGATGAGAAGTATTAAGAAAAAAGATGAAAAAGTAGTTGAAGGGGCCATGGTTGGCAAAGAGATAGTTGAGCATACACCCATTGATGAGGTGTCATCCATTGATGAGGTATTCGGGGTTGTGTCTAAGTTATCAAGTGATAACAATGCACCACAGGTTGGTGAGGTGCTGGAAGACAACTCCACTGTTGTTGAGGAGCCGATAGGTACAGAGGCCTCCAGATCTATAACAGAGTTGCCAGACGACAATCGCCTACAGCTGACTGGTGAGCATATCGGGCATATTGGGTTGGTTATGGAGGAGCAGTCAAAGGCTCATGTCGAGCCCGTGATGGAGGAGGATGTGCAGCCATCCCTTCGACTAGCCATTGATGAGGGACAACATAGAGATCACACCTTGGGTTTTCAGCACAGTGCACTTCAGAGGCCCACTGGGGAGGTCTATAGCGTTATCAACCCACCCTTATGCATTGGATTGAGGGAGGCCGAGTTGTCTAGACGTACTCGAGGAGGTGGACAAGTTAGCAGGACTGAGTTGAGCATGATACCACATCAGCTTGGAGGGCTTGTTCCTTCCATAGAGGATTACACATTTGATCTCTCCTTTGGGATTGGATGGCAAGAGGGTACTGAGTTGGTACTTGATGGAGCAAGTTAGGTGGTTGGATACATCCATGGCTACATGTCAACAGAGGCCATGGATTACCAGAGGGACTCAAGGGCCGGACTATTTTCAGGATCCAAGTGGGATTTTCCATCACATCATAGAACTGGTAGGTGATGGTAGGAGCTACGAGATGGATTTGACGCTTGAGCGCACCCACATTTTCAGATCTCCATTAGAGCCCCAGTCAACACTGGTGACAAGATGGCTTGACAGGCGAGCAGACAGATTTCATGAGTTGTCTTGGCATATTGACGGTGTGTGGAGTCAGAGGGTGACTAGCTTACTTTGGCAGGGGCTGGTAGGAGGAGGTGGCATCGACAGGCTATCAGACAGGGCATTGTATGGAGAGAGTGCTCTCTTACTAGCATATGGGACGCAGGGACTATTGAGGATAGGCGCAGTAGTGTCATTTTCGTTAGCATGTGGGGAGTCAGGCCGCTCAGGTCTTTCAGAGCAGATGGGGGGATGTAGCCCACATCATGGAGGGCGTACTAGCAGAGAGGTCGATATTTTGGCCCATGCAGGATATTGTATGTTATAGGGTGGTACGACAGTGGGCAATGGTACACAGGACTACACAAAGTTATGTCATAGCATCCAGTGTTATGTAGAGGGATGCAGTCTGATGCATACAAACCCAACGTTAGGTCATAGCATCTAGTGGTGTGCAGGGCTATGGAGCGAGGAGTAGGAGCCTACAGAGGAGCATGGAGATGCAGGGTGGTGTGTCATAGTATGTTGGACTACGTTGTGGAGTGGGAGTGCCTCACATCGCATTGAGTACATGCAGGGAGTTACAGGTACAATGACACATGCAGGACCCAGGCAAGTACAGGATGGCATAGCTATAGCAGAGGGTATCTAGCGATGTACAGGGGCAGGCCATGGTGTATAGTGGCATGTCACAGAGGGTTTCATCATATGGGGAGGCAAACATTCTCTGTTGTTGCACAGGTTCGGAGTTAGATTTGGATGGGTAGGCCTGGGTGCCATGGAGATGCCCAAGCAAGATGTGTCTCGCCTCTTTAAGTATTCCACCGTCGAGTTCCAGGAGAGGAGGATACTGACTACGCACGATGGGGAGTATGACATAGTCAAAGTAGCACAACGTCAGCACGGTGGTGCCACTCTGGGACTAGCAGGAAACTAGGGCATCACAGCGCAATAACCTTTAGGGATGTGCTGACCACTGCAGTGGGAGATCATACAGATCTTCCATTGGGCTTTCGCGATGCACTGATGGAGTAGGAGACTTCTAGTACTTTCAACAGGCAGGATAGTGAGTGGAGTGAGCGGAGCTTCATGTTGGACAGGATTGCCTAGGATCATGGTATTGAAGGATTCTTCCATATCAGGACAGTGCGGAGGTCAGGCACGATTAAGTGGCACATCTAGGACCCTGGCACATTTTGCAGTGACAGTGAGGAGCAACAGTTAGAGAGGCTGTTTGCTTAGGCATTGCTTGAGGACAAGCGATTTTTGGTGCATTGGAAGAGCTTGCCGGATGAGGATGCCACCTGGGAGGGTGAGCACATTTTGGAGCACCCAGCTGTGAGGTTGCTTGAGGGCAAGCAACATTTGGGAGGGGAGGACTATCATGTCCCTTCTCAAACACATTTGTAATAGGGTGTTGCTACACAATTTTGCACAATTTTGGCTAAGGAAGAGAACCCATCATTTTCGACTTAGGGACTTAGGAGGCAATTCGACTTTATTTGGTTGCTAGTGGAATGTGGGGGCCACCCACATGGGAGTTTGAATTGGCCCATTCGAATAGCTTGGAGGGAAAGTCGAATAGGTGGATGGAGGGGCCCACATGAGGCTAGGGAGGCCCAAGGAGTTATAAGGAGGGAGCAGCTCTCATTTTGGATTCATTCTTACACCTTGCAATCAAAATTACTTCACTGTTCACTCTGTTGTTTAGCTGAGTCAACCGGCTGTTTAGCCACGAATCTCTCAAGCGGGAGATTCAACCTCTACCTCGGGGGACCATTCGTGACCTCCCTAAAGAGGCAGTTCCATAAGTATTTCAGGAGTTTCGGGAGTGTGTTACAGCACTACCATTCAGCCACAACAGGGAGTGTGTATTTCTGACTAGTTGGAGAATACTCAAGGGGAGTTTGGAGATATCAGTGATCAAGAATTTGTTGGGAGAGTTAGAGGATTGGGAGAGCAGCAAAGGGCCAGCCTTTCTTGCGAGTTTGGAGCCATCAGAGGCTACATCCCAGCAGTTCGAATTACAGTTACCTGGGCTTGCGTAGAGAGCCATCACTAGGCTCACGTGGGAGTTGGGGGAAGGAATTATAGAGCTGGAGCTGGCTGGGAGAAGTAGGAGATCACTTGGAGGGCCATTTGAGGAGGATAGTTGGAGTTGGGAGAGCAGAGATTGACAGGATTAGTCACAACAACAAAATTCCAAATTAGAGTAGGGCCAATCTGTGAAGGGTCAATTTTTGAAGGTTGGAACCAAGGGAAACCCTTTCTAGATTTTTTTGGGTTTTGGGAAAGGATCACACTCCTAAATTTATAGAATTCTCTAGGCAGATCTAAGGGGTCAAACAAAGGTCCCAACTCAGCCAGCAGCTAGAGGAGCTAAGGGGAATTTGGGCCAAAATTCCGAGGTCAACATTTGGCCAATTCCTTCGTGGGTTTTTATGGGTTTAGGCCAAGGAGCAAGGAGCTGAAATCTCATAATTTTCTGAGCACGGGAAGCAGTGATTCTAGGCCTTCGAAGTCAGCAGACAGAGCAGTTTTCTATGGCAGCGCAGTTTAGTTTGGTGCAGCAATTGTAGCAGCCTTTAGTTCAACATTTTCTCACTTGGGTTTTGTCATGCTCGTCCATTGAGACAAGCCCAGGTGCACCATTCGTATTTGCTCCTGAAGAAGTAATAAAATGGCTCAATAGTTCTCTATTTCTAGTGT
Source organism: Pinus tabuliformis (assembly GCA_031772625.1). Classification (NCBI taxonomy): domain Eukaryota; kingdom Viridiplantae; phylum Streptophyta; class Pinopsida; order Pinales; family Pinaceae; genus Pinus; species Pinus tabuliformis. The sequence continues at coordinate 31,162,014 of CM062809.1, read as the reverse complement.
TTACATGAGTGCTTAATGTATATTTCATTTTTCTGATTGCTGGATTGTTTGCATGCTTTGTATATCACTTACATTCCTATTTAGGAACATTACAAAGAACTCATGTCGGCTCACCTCAATAAGACACATATTCGACAAACTTAGGTCGGCTTATTTCATAGACAAACTACTATATATATGCCGCTAAACTCTTTGCATTACGTAGTGAAAAATTTGGATCGCTTTGTGGTTTTCAGATGATAGTTACAGTTCACATTTCAGAGATGAGCTCGGATAACAGGGATAGCGAGAAGAGACAGTAAGGACATATTTAAGGGTTGATCACAGTTAAAGAAAGGCTCGGACCTCTCCCAGAGGTCGGACCTGTGAAAATTTCTAACACGAAATTCTGCTATTGAAACAGATTCTTCACCATCCCCATCTTCTCCCTAAAGTAAACAAACTTTGTTCTTCCTAGAACCTTGGTGAGAATGTTTGCCACCTGTTCCCCTGTTGGGGTGTACCTCAACTGTACTGCCCCTCGTTAGAACAGTCTTTGATAAATGACACCTAATATCAATGTGCATCGACCGATCATGAAAGACTGGATTCTCAGAGAGCTTGATGCAACTCTGATTACAAAATATAGGTCACTTCCATATTTCTCCTTAAAAGATTCACAAGCAATTTCCTAAGCCATATGGCTTCGGCGAAGTTGTGCTAGCTGCCATATATTCAGCTTCAGCTGAGTTCAGAGCCACGGATTTATGTTTCCTACTACACTAGGAGGTCATTCCTGATCGAATGTTGAAACCGTACCCAGTGGTACTTTTCCGATCTACTGAACTTCCAGCCCAATCTGCCTCAGTGAACCCACTCAACCTGATGTCATTGCCTCGGGTGTACATTAGTCCATGCTCGACTGTTCCTCGTATATATCTGAGAAGATGTTTGACTGTTGCCCAGTATGCCCTCTTTGGTTCTACCATGAACTGACTGAGGGTGTTGACAACATAACAAATGTCCGGCCTGGTATTGACCAGATACATCAGGGTCCCTATGAGCTACCTGTACAAGGTGGGATCAACTTCTTTATCTTCGGATGCATCAATCTTCTTCTAGTTGGTGATCATTGGAGTAGCCAAAGGTCTACAATCCTGCATATCTCTGTAGTGTATCTCCCTTGCCCAAGGAAAATTTCACCCTCCTGCTGCCAAACTTCCGATCCCCAAAAATAATGCATCTGCCCCAAATCCTTCATGTCGAATTATGTGGCTAGGTTCTCCTTGCAATCTTTGATGAGCCTAGATGATCTTGTTGGAAAGAGATCATCCACATATAAAACCAGGATTAGAAGCTCATTCTCTACAACCAGATAGTAGAGGTTAGGATCTGCGTCACTCTTAACAAATCCCATCTTCTGCAAGTAGCCATCAATTCGACCATACCATGCTCTAGGTGCCTGCTTAAGTCCATACAAAGCTTTCTTCAATCTGCATACATGAGATTTCTTCTCATGTGTCTCAAAACCCTGTGGTTGTTCAAGGTATACTTCTTCTTCTATCACCCCATTCAAGAACGTTGTCTTGACATCCATCTGGTGAATCTCCCACCCCATCGGATCTGCAAGGAATATTACAGATCTAATATAAGTATACCTGGCTACTGGGGTGAAGGTTTCTTCGTAGTCTATCCCTTCCTTCTGAGCAAACCCCTTAGCCACAAACCTAGCTTTGTATTTTTCTACACTGCCATCTGCAGCGTATTTCACTTTGTAGAGCCATCACGACCCTACAACTTGTTGAAATTTCTAAGTCTTACCCATTAGAAATTCCTATGCATTATCTGGTTTATTTCACCTACTTGTTTATTACATTAACAATTTATTTATACATATAAATATTGAAAATAGACACAAATGCAACCTTAACTCATATACAAATCAACAACTGAAATACTAGACAAACACACAAGCGACACCGTTATTTTTGGACAATCGTCCCCGGAAAAACTCAATGCAGGAAAACCGGTGCAACAGTTCTGAGGGTTTTATTATTATGCAGATTTCTTGAGTACAACTAGGGTGCCGAACTAGCTCACCCAACAAAGATTGTTACACGAGAGTAATACCTCTCCTCAGAAGTGGACATTCAACTTCTCAGCACTAGTCTGCCCCACGAAAATACTTCCGGTGCTTCTCCAAGGCTCTGCGTCAGCCCTGCTAGCCTCTGCGTCAGCCCTGCTAGCCTCTGCGTAGCTATGGAACCCCCTGCATCAGCCTTCTACCTCTTTGCGTCAGCTCTCTGGCCTTCTGTGTCACCCACGCAGGCCCTTCAACCTCTACGCAGTCTCTAGCTGCCTCTGCCTGGCTCCTGCTACCTCTACGTAGCCTCCTCATTCACTACGCTGACCCTCTGGCACTATCTTTGCCTCTCTGCTATGTACTGACTGCTCTCGCTAAACTCAGATCACTTGTTCGAATTTTCTCAGCAAACTCCGCTCCAGAAAATCAAACTCACTGATCAATCTTGGTGTGTCTCCAACTGACCCTCAAGCCTCCTCTTATACTTTTCCTGTTGAGTCTTCAACGGCCGAGATTAAGTCTCTAATCAACGACTAAGATTATATTTGGCTTGATCTATGTCATTTAGAACATTCTCACCTAGTTTTATATTAATACCCATTAATATTTTAATTTTCATAAGTTTAGACTTAAGAACTCCATTAAAAGTATTAATTATTTTAATATCTTTCTAAACGGATGGAATTTCCCCAAACCATTTCTGGGTCTTGGAGATCTCATGTGCTTTAGCCTCTCCACCAATTTTCATGGCTAGAGCACATCCGATGCTACCACAAATCAACACAACTGCCCAATCTTGAGGCCTAAGTACCACTTCCCAGACATCATTGACCATTATGGAACTATATTCCTCCACCATAGCATCTACCCATACTTGATGTTGAACGGCCTCCTGAAAACTGGAGGGTTCTCCAACCTGAGCCACCAAGGCTTGGTATCTGTCTGGTTGTCTACGCTCCCTTTTCTCGTTCCTGGGCACCCCGACAAAATCCTCTACATCTCGTAGTATCTGTCGAAGTTCTTGGCTCGTTCTACCACTGGTAGTGGATATATCTATTTGCTCCTCCACTTCCTAAGGCTCCACCTCTGGAGTTTTGCCTTTAGGAGAAATACTAGCGCTAGCTTTCGCTGGTCGAAGTGGCTAGACCGACGGATCATCCTGATTGTCTTTGGAAGGCATTTCTCGGGATTTTCTGAAAGCTCTCTCCTCCATGAACTTTACATTCCGTCGAATTACGATCTTTCTATTCCCCAGAAGATAGACTCAATATGCCTTAGCATTCTTGCTATATCCCACAAGATATCCTTTCTCTGCAATTTGATTCAATTTCTTCCTCTTTTCTTCGGGGCAGTATGCCAAACTCCCAAATATCCTGAAATGACTCACCTCAGGCTTATTACCAGTGAAGACACTCTCCAGACTAATCTTACCTAATGCCCTGTGAGCAATCTTGTTCTGAATATACACTGCCGTGTTGCATGCTTCTGCCCATAGAAACATGGGCATATCCTGATCATACAACATTGCCCTGGCTGCTTCAACAATAGTCTGGTTCTTCCTTTTTGCTACTCCATTCTGCTCTGGATTATAGGGGTTGTCCACTCTCTTATGATGTCTTCCCTTTGCGCAAAAATCTGTGAAGTCCTTGTCAATGTATTCTCCACCATTGTCTTAGCACAATATCTTATCTTCTTTCCTGTCAGATTCTCAACTAGAGCCTTGAACTCTTTGAATCGTCCAAAAACCTCATCCTTGGTTTTTAGAAAGTAGATCCAAGTCTTTCTGGAACAGTCATCGCTGAAGGTGATGAAATATTCGACACCACTAGAGCTTTTGTGGACATGGGTTCGCAGATCTCTGAGTGTATCAATCCCAAAACACTCTTAACCCTATTGTTTCTTCTGCAAAATGTTGCCTTGGCATACTGGCTTAGTGCGCATCCTTTGCATACATCATCTCGTTCGGTACTTAATTTTGGAACTCCTGATATTGTTTTCTCAAGAATTCTTAGAGCTCCATGGTGTAAGTGTCCCATCCTCCTGTGCCATAGTTCATTCAAATCCTTTTCCCCATTGCTTCCTGTTAGTGCCACTGGAGATTCTAGCTGTAATCTATACAACCTATTACTTCCGACTCCAATTTGGGCCTTCTTTTTCAAAGTCGGGTGTTTGACATATACTTTCTCCTTAATGAAGAAAATGTCATAGCCCTTGTTTTCAAGCTGAGATACAGAGACTAAGTTCATCCCCAATCCCGGCACATGCAGCACATTGGTTGCTCGAAGCCAATCCCCTGCTTTTGTTTGAAAGACTATAGTACCTCTTTCTACGGGGGTACATTTTTCCTTATTTCCCATGGTGATCTGGAAATTCATCCTTTCTTCTTGATAATTCGAAAAACATTCTCGTATTCCTGTCATATGCCAGGAAGCTCCACTATCTATATACCAAACCTTAGAGGAAGCAGAACTCGTTAGGCAAGCGACTTCTTCTTCCAATCTGGAAGCTAACATAGAATAATCGTGATTCGTGCTCTCTTCTTTCTCTAGAGCTCTGCGTGGGTCCCTCTGAGTTGATGCCCTGACATCATGCTCCTGACTCATAGGAGATTCTTCCATCCTGTTGTCCGATCTCTGCTCCGATACCATGTGAAAATTTCTAACACGAAATTCTACTGCAGTGATTGATTTATTTCACCTACTTATCTCTCACAATAAGTTATTTACGAAACGCATAAGTAAACATTAAAATAAATTCTACTGCAATTATCACATAATTACATAGAGAAAATAACAGTGATATACAAGCACAAGAATCAATCACATCAACACAGTGGTTTTTGGACAATTGTCCCCGGAAAAACCCAATGTGGGAAAACTAGTGCAGCAGATGAGCGTTTATATATTAATCTTCAGCAACAATCGCTTTACAAGGAATGGTTCTATAGAAAAATTGAGACACTTATGAGAGAAACACCTGAGACAAAGTGGCTCCTCCTCCTAAAGAAGTTCTGACACCATGGAGACCCTTCACCCACTTTTGCGTCAGCCTGCGTGAGGACTGCGTCTCCAATGGTGTTGTCTCCCTACTCTTCCCTCTGCGTTGTCTCTCGAATGCCCTGCGTCACCTCCTCCTCAATCTATGACTGTTGTTGATGCCCTCCTCTTCCGTCACCCTACAACTCTCCCTCTGAAATCGAACTCCTCCTTGAGAATTGATTTCCCTCAGGTTACTGAGTATTTCCTGGTGTGTCTCAAAATGACTCTCAAGTTTTCTCTTATACTTTTCCTATTGATGAATCAACGACCGAGATTAAGTCTCTAATAAACGGCTAAGATTAAAACAGACTTGATCCTCGTCTCTTAGAAGCTTCTCACACATATCTTTATTAATACCCATTAATATTTTTACTTTCCTAAGTTTAGACTTAGGAACCCATTAAAAATATTAATTATTTTAATAACTCCTCATTCGGGTGGAATTTCTTCAAACAATTTCTGGGTCTTGGAGATCTCATGTGTTCTAGCCCCTCTACAAAATTTCGGAGCTAGAGCACATCAGATGCTACCCAAACTCAACATGATCACAGAACAGGGGACAGGTTAGGTGTCTCTTTGATTTCAAACAGACAAGTAGAATAGGCTAATTCAGATAGCAGTCATAAGATTCGATGCAAGAAGGAACCATGGGTCTCTGCCTAGGGCTAAACACAATTCGGATATATATACAGTGACAAGGTCGAAGAAAGTGCAGTGATAAGATCGGTGAAGAAGCATGATAAAGGTGTTATCTCACTGTCAAAGAGTTCAGTGATGAAGAGAAACATTTCAGTGTTGCTACAGTGGTCATATTTTGGTAACACTAAATTGTTATGTCTCGGTATCATCTCTAATGTATCTACAACTCATTGAAGGTCGAAGAAGAAGAAAAGAAGAGAACTTGTGTCTTGGTCTTGGAGCGGCTAATAGGTCAAGGGTCTTGGTCTTGGTATTCGTCAATTGGAATCTCTATAAGAAGAATTTGTGCAGGTTTTCCTCTCAAAGAGAGAGGTTTTAGCCCTGGCTCATGCCTACATGTTGTGCCTCTTGTCTATTTATGTGCATGCATTGGTTATTGTTTGCTGAAGAAGAACACTAATAATCTAGTGAAGAAGATACTAATCTAAAGAAGTAAAAAGCATTCACAAGCAGTCACTAATGGAAGAGAAATCTGCTAACACTAATTCCCTAGATTTCTCAACATGGTATCGAAGATAAGTTGTTGAAGTCAAAGGAAGGGCATCTAATCAAAGAGACCAATGTTACTTGGGAGCAGGAGCGGGAGCGGGGAGCGGGAGCGGGAGCGGGAGCGACCATTTTCAGAAGCTCCCGGTTTGGGAGCGAATCCGGGAGCGATTTTTTAAAAATATATATATTTTATATATTTTTTAATTTTTGATACATATATGTCAACAAAAACATGTAGAATGATGAAATAGACATAAAAAACATAAAAAAACATAAATTGATCATTGAACCATACCACATCAATCATCTAGAAATTATAATCGTCATCAACCATGTCCACAAGTTAGTAAAATACATATTACAACTGCAACATATTGAGTCTTATAAATCATGATTCATCAAATTCAATATTAAAGTTTCAACTTCAAGCTTTCAGAATTGAAAATTCAATAACATTTATCATCATTGATCACCAAAGTTGTACTTGTAATCCAAGTTTAACCATTACAAGAAGTAATATCGAAGATATTTCTAAGTCCTAACTTCTAACTGTTAACATGATATTAAATGTTAAAAATTTATAAAATGAAACATGAATAATGAGATGAAATGAAACAACTTTAGTCTTTCACAAAGCATCATATTCATAATTCACAATCATTACCAATGAGTTATAATTGCCAAGGCCCAACTTCAAACTTCAAATTTTCATTGTCACAGTGATATAATGTTTACAAAAAATATCATAATGTCATAATGATATGAAAGAGTCAAGAGTCAAGAGTCAAGGACTCAAAACTCAACAGTTATGAAAACTAAAGTCTAATAGAAACTAAAAAAGACAAGTAAACTGTAAATCTACAAGTGGCCCTTGCCACGAGAGTCTCCAGGAGTATAAGCAGGTCGTGGTGGTCTTCTAGGAGTCTCCCGCACAGACCGACGACCAGAACTAGAACCTCCACGCGAGGGTGTCGATGGAGGTGGCGACAGCAATGGAACAAGACTCGAGCCTCGAGCACTGCTACTGGATGGTGGAGGTGGAGGTGGCATGGCTGCTGCAGCTGCTTCATTTTCATCCCTTACAAGCTCCTCTTCTAGTTCTTCAATATGTACAATGCCATCCTCCAAATTGTCGTCCTCAGGGTGATTGTCCCAAATTTTATATGTGGGATCTTCATTAGCCCGATCACAGTAATGGCTCAACAACCTCAAGTTGTAGTGCACATAAACCAAGCTTTTTGCTCGGTTTTCGTTGAGTCTGTTTCTTTTCACATTATGTATATAATTGTAGGTGCTCCAACACCTCTCTGCAGAAGAAGAATTTACAACCTGTGAAAGAACTTTTTTTGCCAATTTTGGCAAAAGTCCGTGGCCGCCATATGTTTCCCACCATGTGAGAGAATCAAATTTATCTTTGTCGTCCATTGCATGGAAGTTACCATACAAACCAGTGCCACTGAAGTATCTGCCTATTTCAAGGCGCACAACTGCACATTCCTCCCTGTCAGGCACCAACTTTTCTAATGCTTCCAGATATCCTTTAGTTACCTCTTGATCTAAATGGGGTTTGGTCCTAACCCCACCCCCTACTGCAGGTTGGCCCAACCAAGATGTAGAGTAGTATTTTGGCGTAAGGATATACGCCAAGCAATGTAGTAGAAGGTTAAGCCTATTCCACCGTTCACACACACAATCATGAATCAGTTTGTACAAGTTGGGATCTTTATTATGAACAATGTCTTTTATTTCCCCCAACATGGTATCCATTTGCTCATACACCTCGCCAATCACTGGTTTGTCTGTATCTGCAAACCGAATCATGTGATAAATTGGCTTGGTGAAATCCAATACCTGCCTCACAGTTGTCCAAAACTGCCCATCAAGAGCGGCCTCCTCCACCGTTTCAAAACCTGCCATGTCAGCTACATTTGTAGCCCTTTCCTTTAACACCTGCCAATGTGGACTTGATACCATGCTAGCTAATGCCTCTCTTACCTTCAAAAGGCACCTGAAGGTGAGGTAATAGCTACCAAATCTAGTCCTCGCAATCTTCAGCAACTCCAATCTCGAGTGACTGCGGAAAAGGCCATGGGTATTGCTATGATTTGTAATAAATTTTATCATTTGTTTTCCTTTCTTGTACAAATCACCAATCCATTGGTATTGTTCATTTTTGTTTTTGACAATATCATGCAACAAAAGGTTCAATGTGTGAACCAAACATCCAGACCAAAATATGTTCGGGTATTTATCCTCAATAATTGCTCCCGCTGCCTTACAATTAGGAGCATTATCAGTGATGACTTGGATGACATTGTATGGGCCAATACGCTCAATTGTTTCAAGTAATGCTTCTGCAATGTTGATAGCGGTCTTGAACTTGTCTGAGTAATCATGTGCAGCTAGAAAGATGGGACCACTAACAGACACAACAAGAACACTTATCAATGGCTTGCCTTTTACATTTGTCCATCCATCAGATACAATGGACACCCGATTGTCAGTCCAAGAACTTGTCATTTTATTCAAAGAATGTGATATTTTTGCTTTTTCATGATCAAGGCCAACAGTTCTTGCCTTGTCATACCCAGGGCTCTTGTATCCTTTAGGGGCATCATTTATGGCAGAAACCATTTCGTGCCAATAAGGTGAGCGTAGAACATTGAATGGTATCCCACATGCATAGAGGAACCTGTAAACTTTTGAATCCACATCATTCCTACACCCCTCACCAAGGAAATCTGATATGGTTCTACGCCTTAAAGATGATGACCCTGTGCCTCCATGTCCATATCCACTGCCTTGGGAGGATGCTGAAGGAGTTCTTTGTGATTGTGAGCTTGGTTCAAAGAAACCCCTTGATCTTTTTGTTCTGTATTGGGCGTCCTCCTCTTCCTTTATGTATTTGGCTCTATCTATTGTTGACACCGCTGCACAAGTTTTGATTCCTATTTGTTTCTCTCCATCCCATGGCCTTTTCCCGCAGAGGTGTCTTCTAGCACGGGTGTATGAGCCTGTGTAATCAGTGTTGCAATGGGGGCAATGAAATTTAGTGGTTCCACCCCCTCTCCCTATTTCAGCCCTGTGAACATATTTCCACAATGGAGTTTGGTCTTGTTTAGTTTTTTGAGGGTCATGTTCACCCTCCTCCACCTCCTCCTCACTGGGGTTTTCACCCATTTGACTTCTTCCAGCTTCTTCATCCACCTCTTCAGTTTGAGGCCCCCTCCGTTTCCTACTCTCCACCACCATAATAACCATAAAAGGGACCAGGAAGAGGAAAATGCCAATAAATATCCCCAGGTCCATGGTGTTTGATGTTTGTAGGGTTTTGAGTCTTGAATCTGCAAATTAATTTAGTTTATTGGGATTAATTCATTTAATTTATTAATTTAATTTAAATACATGATTTTTAAACAGTTAAACTCAAACAACTAAATTAAATCAACTAAATTAACTACCTAACCAGCTAAACTAACTAGATTACTAAGTTACTTACCTCTGCAGGCTTGCTCCTCGCTCCTTGGCAGTTGCTCCTCGCTCCTCAACACTTGCTCTTCGCTCCAATGCTCTTGCTCCAGCTCCAACTTGCTCAATGAAGTGATAATGAAAGTTTTTTTGGCCCATTGGCCTTATAAAACAAAAAAAAAATTCTAAAATTTTTATTTTTTTCGGGTCCGGCGGATTTTTTTTCCGCCGAACCGCTCCCAGCCCAGCCCGATTCGCTCCCGGAGCATTTTCTAATGCCCGGGAGCGATCAGGGAGCGATCGCTCCTCGATCACTCCCGGGCATTAAAAAACGCTCCGGGAGCGCGGGAGCGATCGCTCCCTGAATCGCTCCCTAACAGACCAGGGAGCGTAAATTTTTTTACGGGAGCGATTTTGGGAGCGCGCTCCCGAGCCGCTCCCGCCCGGAGCGCGCTTCGGGAGCAGGTTCGAAGGGGGGGCGCTCCCCCGCAACACTGAAAGAGACATTCAAAGATCAAGTTTCAAGGAAAGGCATCAAAGCAAGTCGAAGGTTATCAAAGCAAAAGATCAAGATCTACATTGAAGAACCAGACCCTAGATCAAAGAAGCAGTCTACAACAGCAAGAGCCTTTGTTTCTATAGTCATCATCAGAAGTCCACAAAGACCCTCATCTAGTTGTCTACAAGGCAAGATAAGTTCTAAGGACTTTTAAAGATGAAGATCACATCATCTTGGAAAAAGTCAAAACCCTAGAACCATTCCTGATCTACACTACAAGAGAAGTCGTTGAAGTATGTTGAAGGCAAGAAGGCATTATCACAAATTTCAAAGCTATAAAGTAAGCAAGGATTCTCTCCTCGCCCTTGAAGAAGTTCATCCAAGGAAGCAGCAAATCATCCTCATCAAAAGAAACAACCTTCTCTATTGAAGAAAGGCTTTTTCATTTGGAAGAAGATCATCCAAGAGGGAGCATTAATACATCTTCTTCAACCATCATCAAAGTGATCAAGGTGAAGATTTCATCTTCACTTGTCAAGTAAGTATCTTTCATTCTTTGATCAATTTGGTAAAATGACTTCGTGTTTGCAAGGAGATCTATAAGCTATTTGGGTCATCAAAATTCCTTGCATGAAAAAGGAGGATAGACATAGTCCACTAAGAAGTTGAAGTCATTGAACATATCAAAAGGTCTCTTTTGAATTCATGGAAAGGGATACTTACGAAAGATCCCCTAATATAGCAATTTTGGAGACATCAAAGAGATGCATATGATAAGCTCATTCTTTGAAGGTATGATAAAGAAGGTCACATTTGATCTACACAAAAGTAAAGATATCAAAGGATGAAGGATATCTTCATAAGGTCTCATCTTCAAGATCTAGGAAAGAAGATAATCATCATTGATCTACAATGCACTAACTGATAATCAAGGTAACAAATATCCAAAGGATAAGAAAGTTACCTCATTCAACAACTTGTGATTTCTTTTAAAGATAGAAGATGACAAATTGAAGGCAAAAGTGTTGAAGGTTAAGGAATCAAACATTTGCAGGAAGGAAGGGAAGTTTGGCAAATTATGAAAGAAGAGCATAGCTGAGATTCAATGCTATGAATGCAAAGACTATGAACATTACAGGAAAGATTGTCCTTAGCTTAAGAAGGACAATAGAGAAGAAGTCCATTACACCAAAGAAATGGAGGAAGCTGAAAGAAGGAAGTCCAGGAAGAGAAGCATTAGAAGCAAGAGCTCGTGACATCACCATAGGGAAACATGAAGGACCGCTGGAACAAAATCTATGGTAGTCAACTTTGGAAAATATAGCTCTTGGTAACCTCATTGGAAGATCAATGGAAGAAGTCATCCAAGACAAGTCTCACACAAGATGAAATCAACATAATATGTCCTCATATGAAGTATGAGGTGGTTGACTACGATTAAGGAACTTTGATTGGAAGCCCCCAGGAATGAAGTGTGTGAAAAGGTAGGAAGAGATCATGATAATATGCAACGAAGGTAGAAGGCATTCAACATCCGAAGTCCAAGAAGATTTGACTAGAAGATCTCCTGGAAGAATGTGAAGACTCTGATGGAAGTTGGAAAAAGACAGAGACCCTTTACATTGGATATCTGTGGGAGACGTGTCAATCTGCATGCAGGATGCTAATACTTACAAGAAGATGTCATGGTGAAAAATCATCACAAAGGTAAATCTGATTTGAAGTGTTTAGTGATTATTTTTTAACTAACATATGGTTGGGCATATGTAGGACTGTCAAAGGGAAGATCTTTGAATGACTTCTAAGCAGACCATATAGAAGGATGTAATGTCCTTCCGAGAAATATGGCATGAAAGCAGAATGACATGAAGCAAAGTCAGATGGAAAATCTGATGGATCACTTTCTAATGAGTTAAGGACATGACTAACTCATGGACAAAAGTGATGAATGATTTGTGCCCTATATATATAGAAGTTCCCAAAAGGTTCAAGACTCCTTAAAAATAAATTCCTGACATCGAAGAAGGGAGTTCTTCATACAACTAATTGTTGCTATAGGTCTCTGGTTAAGAGGGAACCTGAGAAGAAGTTTCTTACATGGAAGAAACTCAGAAATTCCTAAGCCGGAAGCATAGGTACACTCCTCTGTGATAGGAATGAGTACATTGCATTAATGGAATAGGACCTCCTGGTATAAGGAGTGATAGACATGTTGTTATGTACATCACCTGGGAGGACAAAATGGAGGATTATGTAATCATTTGGCATCCAATGCTCTTATGGGATGAGATAGGAAATCCCATGAAAGAGTGGTCGTGGAGGACTGATATTCTTTTGGGGACTGGGGAGTCCAAGAAAAGAACAGTCCTTATGGAGCATATCCTAAGAGAACCGGGGTGGGGCATTTTTCTCTGATCTTGTGGAGAGATAGAGTTGTTAGTCAAGGCCTTGCTATATAAATGTTGGTTGGTATGATGGTGCACAAATGAGTTACAAATCCAAATTCTTCTTATGAGAAATTCTACAGATTGAGAATGACCAAGTACCATTATGAATACCTCCCTAGTTAAGAGGTAGTGTTGTAAAATGTAACTAGGTTCGGTCTTCATAATGACATGTAATTATGATCTTTTGTAAATGATATAATAAAGGAAATAAAATTATTTTTGCATGCCTTGCTTCATGGGTTTCATGAGCAAGAGATTTATTTTTATTAGTGGCTCTCATTGAGAGCCTTAGGATTTATCATTAGAGTCAAAAGAATTAATGTCATGTACGAAGAGCTCTTCTTGAGCATGTGTCATATATATATGAAGTCTATTAAAGTGTCTAACAATCCTCCAAAAGACAAGCACAATCCTCTCTTGAAGTCGACCTCCAAATTGTATGGAAGAACTCATGTCAACGCATCTCAATAAGACACACCTACTCGACAAACTCAGGTCGGCTTATTTCATAGGAAAACTACTATATATATGCGGCTAAACTCTTCTCATTACACAATGAAAAATTTGGATCTCTCTGTGGTTTTCGGATGATAGTTACTGTTCACTGTTCAGAGATGAGCTCAGATAACAGGGACAGCGAGAAGAGACAGCAAGGACATATTTAAGGGGTGATCATAGTTAGAGAAAGGCTTGGACCTCTCCCAGAAGTCGGATCACAAAACAGAGGGCAGGTTAGGTGTCTCTCTGATTTCGGACAGACAAGTGGAATAGGATAAGTCAAATAGCAGTCATAAGATTCAGATGCAAGAAGGAACTGTGGGTCTTTGTCTAGGGCTAAACACAGTTCAGATATAGATACAGTGACAAGTTTGAAGAAAGTGCAGTGATAAGTTCAGTGAAAAAGCATGATAAGGGTGCTCTCTCACGGTCAAAGAGTTCAGTGATGGAGAAAAGCATTTCAGTGCTGCTGTAGTGGTCATATTTTGGTAACACTAAATTGTTATGTCTCGGTATCATCTCTAATGTATCTACAACCGATAGAAGGTCGAAGAAGAAGAAGAGTCAAGAAGAAGAAAAGAAGAGAATTTGTGTCTTGGTCTTGGAGTGGCTAATAGGTCAAGGGTCTTGGTCTTGGTATTTGTCAATTGGAATCTCTATAAGAAGAATTTGTGTGGGTTTTCCTCTCAAAGAGTGAGAGGTTTTGGCCTTGGCTCATGCCTACATGTCGTGTCTCTTGTCTATTTATGTTCATGCATTGGTTACGATTTGATGAATAAGAACACTAATAATCTAACGTGAAGAAGATACTAATCTAAAGAAGTAAAAAGCATTCACAAGCAGTCACTAATGGAAGACAAATCCACTAACACTAATGCCCTAGATTTCTCAACATGTAGAAGGGTTATTGAAGAGGACTTTAGTTACGAGAGAGGTTTGAGGTACAAAATTCTTCGAGATAGTCTTCCTTTTAGGAAGAATGATTGCTTTGCTAGGCCTACGACTAGAAGACCCTATGTTGAAAACGCAACAACAAAATCCTGATTTAATTTTCCTTTGAATTAAATTAGGAATAAATTTGTAATTCCACATCACAAGACAACTTGCACGAGTTAACAAAGTTAATTTGACTTAGTTGGCTCAGTGAATTCGAGTTGAGGGTTTAACTTGAGTAATGTAAAGTGTCTCCTACTTTATAGGAGCCCTGGTTGAGTTTATTTTGAGTTGTAATTAATTAATTCAGTTTAATTGAATTAAAGTAAGTTAAACTAGTTCCAACTAATGGAGGAACTAGTAAGAGGTTAGACAATGGGGTGTTGCTTCATGTGTTCAACCAGTTAACTGATGATTCACTCATAAATAACTCATGCATGTCAGATCTTAGAGTTACCCAGTTGAGATTGGAGTTCAAGGGCAGTGTACTATCAGTTGTATAATCATCCAAATTGTACAAATGGTGCATGCAATCAGAAGAAGGCCTATGAGGATTGCGCAATTCCAATTGAGGAATTTCCCTAATTAATAGGGGCCAATTCCCAAGGAAACAATGCAAGAAAATAGAGACTTGGACAAGAGCGAAATTGGTTAAGTATTGGCCTAAGCTTGTCTAGGAAACCATGAGAAAGATAGAGATAGTGCAAAGGTTGCTCGGGCTTGAGCAAAGCATTGTAATCTTCTCATATTTTCTGACTAATGCAATATAGAGATAGCAGGGGTTTTTAGTTGTGGCTTTCCCCGAGAAATCATTGTGTAAAGTGTTGATTGAATTCTTTCTCTTGTATGCTTCATGATTTCTCGATCAATTGATTGTTTCCGCTGATGAGTAGAGTAGATTCAAGTCTTTTGTGTAATGTCCCTTCCGAAATTAAATTGTTACAGGTTTATTTATTCTACAATTTTGAGAATTTTGGAGGCCATGGGACCCATGCGATTTTTGGAAAAGACTTAGGAAGGAAAAAGGGGCCAAAATGTTTTGTTGGCATAGCGTGGGGGCCACCCACATCAGGAAATATGAACCACCTTAGAGGGAAGTTTGAATGGCTGAGGAGGGAAAGTCGAATTGCTACTTGAGGGGGCCCACATGGGAGAAGAGGCCCGCAAATTATAAATAGAGGAGGCTCAGCCTCATTTGGTATCTTTTTGACATATTGAACTCAACCTTAGTTGCTCGAGCTGCTTAGCTGGGTTATTGTGTTGTTTAGCACGAGTGTCTCCGAGCGGAGATCTCAACCCTTGCTTCGATGGACTTCGAGTGCCACCCTAGGAGGGCAATTCGTACTACCTTGGAGGAGAGTTGGTGGAGTTTCATAGTCACATCATTCAGCATTTGTCTCATCCAAAGTGTATTTCTAGAGGACGCGAAAGGGGAACATGCAGGTGTTGCTTGAGGGTTTATCCAGGGTGCAATTGCCGGGGGAGTTTGGGCATTAGAGCTACAGTGGAGGATCAACCTTTCAGGAGATTTTTGAAGTAGGAGGTTGTTGCATTGGAGCAGTTCGATTTACAGTCACCTGCGCCTGCGCAAAGAGCCATCACTGGGCTCACGTGGGAGTTGGAGGAAGGAATTGTAGAGCTGGAGCTGGCCAGGAGAAGTAGAAGATCATTTGGAGGGCCATTTGAGGAGGATTGTTGGAGTTGGGAGAGCGGAGATTGACAGGATCAGTCACAGTAATAGAATTCGAAACTGGAGGAGGGTGAAGTTGTGAAGGGTCAATTTTTAAAGGTTGGAACCAGAGGAAACTCTTTCTGGGTTTTTCTGGGTTTTTGGCAAGGATCATACTCCTCGTTTTATAGAATTTTCTGGGCAGATCTACAGGGTCAAACAAGGGTCCCAACTCAGCTAGCAGCTAGAGGAGCTAAGGGGAATTTGGGCTAAAATTCTAAGGTCAACATTTGGCCAATTCCTTTGTGCGTTATTCTAGGTATTTGGTGGAGAGGCCGAAGTTAATTTCCCATAATTTTTTGAGCACTGGAGGTGGGGTTTCCCGCAGCATCTTTGCAGCAGACAACACAGTTTCACAAGGACAACGCAGGGCATCATTGCAGTAGTTATTTGTGCCATCTAGGCTTGACATATTACCACCTAGACTTGATCACGTTTTCCATTGAGGCAAGCCTAGGTGCACCACTTCCACATTATTGTACTTTCCTCCTAGATTATAATAAAATGGTTCAGTTGTTGGATATCACTGGACTTTTATGGATGTGCACTGAATGTTTCAATTTTATGGTGTTGGTTTATTGTTTGCTTTGCATAACGCTATTTTTCCTAGTTTGGAACATTACAGTGGTATCAGAGCCATAATCATGGCTCAACCTGTGGGAAAGATTAAAATCAAACAACATGGCGGTCACCTAGAATGAGGTGGTGACGATACAACAAATGATGATTGATGTAGGGAAGAAGTTGATTCATTCCTCAGTTGGGAATTTGGACATGATTGCAACTAATATGGAGTTATTGGGGGAAATTGGAGAGCATACCAATCATTGGATCCTGGCATTCAAGCATCCCTCTCTTTTTGGCACAAACCAATGGAGACTCAGTGGGATTTTGCAGGGATGATGAGAAGTATTAAGGAAGAAGATGAAAGAGTAGTTGAAGGGACCATGGTTGGCAAGGAGACAGTTGAGCATAAACCCATTGATGAGGTGTCATCCATTGATGAGGGATTTAGGGTTGTGACCGAGTTCTCAGGTGATAATAATGCACCACATGTTGATGAGGTGCCGGAAGACGGCTCCACCGTTGTTGAGGAGCCGATACGTACAAAGGACTCCAGATCTATGACGAAGTTGCCAGACGACAGTGGCCTACAACTAACTGGTGAGCATATCGTGCATATTGGGTTGTCTATGGAGGAGTAGTCGAGGCCGTGATGGAGGAGGATGTACAGCCATCCCTAGGGCTAGCCATTGATGAGGGGCAGCATAGAGGCCACACGTTGGGTTTTCAACACAATTCACTTCCGAGGCCCACTAGCAAGGTCTATAGCGTTATCAACCCACCCTTATGTGTTGGATTGAGGGAGGCCGAGTTGTCTAGACGGACCCGAGCGGGTGGATAGGTTAGCAGGACTGAGCTGAGCATGATATCACATCAGCTTCAAGGGCTTGTTCCTTCCACAGAGGATTACACATTCGCACTTCTTTGGGATTAGATGGCGAGAGGTACTGAGCTGGTACTCGATGGAGTAGGTTAGGCGGTTAGATACATCCATGGGCACATGTCAACAGAGGCCATGGATTACCAGAGGGACTTGAGGGCCAAACTATTTTTGGGACCCAGGTGGGATTTTCCATCACATTAGAGAGCTGGTAGGTGATGGTAGTAGCTACGTGATGGATTTGACGTTTGAGCGCACCCACATTTTCAGATCTCCATCAGAGCCCCAATCAACACTAGTGACATGATGGTTTGACAGGCGAGCAAACAGATTTCATGAGTTGTCTTGGCATATTGACGGTGTGTGGAGTCACAGGGTGATTAGCTTGCTCTGGTAGGAGTTGGGAGGAGGAGGTGGCATCGACAAGCTATTAGACAGGGCATTGTATGGAGAGAGTGCTCTCTTACTAACATATGGGACAACACAGGGACTAATGAGGATAGGCGCGGCAGTGTCATTTCTATTAGCATGTGGGGAGTCGGGCCGCCCAGGTCGTTCTGAGCAGGTGGGGGGATGTAGCAACATCATGGAGGGCGTACTAGCAGAGAGGTGGATATTTTTGCCCATCCAGGATACTGTATTTTACAGGGTGGTACAACAGTGGGTAGTGGTACGCAGGACTACACAGAGTTAAGTCATAGGGTCCAGTGTTATGTAGAGGGATGCAGTTTGATGCATACAGACCCAATGTTAGGCCATAGCATCCAGTGGTGTGCGGGGCTATGTAGCAAGGAGCAGGGGCCTGCAAAGGAGCATGGAGATGCAGGGTGGTGTGTCGTAGTATGTTGGACTGTGTTGTGGAGTGGGAGTGCCTCACATCGCATTGAGTACATGCAGGGAGTGACAGGTACAGTGACACAAGCTAGTGCAAGATGACATAGTCGTAGTCGAGGCTATCCAGTGGTGTATAGGGGTAGACCGCAGTGTACAGTGGCATGTCCAGGAGTACTGGGATGATTGGTGGTATGCAGGGGTGTATAGTGTTGCACAACGAGGTCTTGGAGTGTTGCCCCCAGGGAGACCCGTGGACGGAAACACCGGGCATACCTTTGGGCATAGTTCACCCAGGATCAATGGGGACACAAATGAGCGAAACTTGATGGCATCTGTGGGGACTCACATGCCTGACCCTCTTCTACATCCCTCACGGGCACAGTCGATTTTTTTGTTGACTTTCTGCACTTTGGGCATGAGCAGTGGGGGACGAGGAGCTCACCCGAGGTATTTGGGTGACACTCAACGCACTAGGGGGGAGACTTTTCAGTAGTGGCATTGGGTTGGTGCGTCAATTGACAGCCACAGGTTGGGAGATGAGGTGATCATCTGCAGGGGTGGCATATCCTTCATCACCGAGCCTAAGTCTAGGGAGCTAATCACAAGGGAGACATGCGTCACTCTTTTCTCAGGGCATGTCAGGACCATGCATGAGCAGAGCATACCGGGTATGACTGAGGTAGTTTCCCAGTATGTGTCCGGGCTCCAGACCTTATATTGGCACATTATCGAGAGGGCGGATGGCAGACCCAGGGGAGATGGTTGGCAGGGACAGGAGGGATCCACATACGCTAAGTCGATTACGAGTATTGGATACCAATCTTTTGGTTGCATTCAGGGGCTAGCTATTTGGCACAAGTGGCTTCCAGCGATCATCGATACTACATAGTGGCAGGCACAGGGAAAATTAGCATGCATCATATAAGCCCACAATACATGGAGCCTACATATTGATCACATGCAGGGACTAGAGATGAGGCATGAATGGATTCCAATAGTTGTCAAAGCTATGTTGCAGCAGGTCTAACTAGGGGATGCAGGGATTTAGTTGATTGATAAATTACTCTATCTTGTGATGGTCACAGTCATGGCAGAGAGTGGTCTAGTTCACTCTAGGATTGGCACATGAGGGTACACAGTGGCCTTCATCGGATGGTGAGACAGGCTTTCTTTGTGGCTGCACCAGTTCGGAGTTAGATTTAGATGGGTAGACTTTGGCGTCATGGAGATGTCGGGGCAGGATGTGTCTCGCCTCTATCAGTATTCCACCATCGAGTTCCAGGAGAGGAGGATACAGTGTACGCACAATGGGCAGTCAACTAGAGCTAGAGTGGTGCAGCGACAACATGATGGCACCTTTCTATGGCTAGTATTGGACCCAAATATCACAGTACTAGACAGTGCAGCAACCATTAGGGGTCAGCTAGCTGCAACTGGGGGAGGTCACTCAGGTCTTCCTTTGGGCTTTAGCGAGTCACCGATGGCGTGGGGGACTTCTGGTATCTATACCGAACAGGATAGTGACTGGAACGAGGGGAGCCTCAGGTTGGACAGGATGGATTGGGATCTTGGTATTGAGGGATTCTTTCATGTTAGGACAGTGCAGGGACCTAGGATGACTCAGCAGCACGTTTCAAACCCCGGTATTATTGATGGTGATAGGGGTGATCAACAAACAGAGGAGCTGCTTGCACAGACATTGTTGGAGGACAAGCGATTTTTGGTGCATTGGAGGAACTTGCCGAATGAGGATGCCACCTGGGAGGGTGAACACATACGTGAGCATCCGGTGTTGAAGTTGCTTGGGGACAAGCAACATTTGTTATACGGAATTTATACCTACGGATAAGTATATCTTCCCTAAGTGGGTAGTTACACTTAGAACAACTGAAGTAAAGATGTTTAACCTTTTCCTATAATAAACAGATAAGATAAAAGAACCTACTTGTGATCCTTCACTTCCTTTGATCTCCTTTGAGTTGCTCCCATCGCTCCCGCTCAAACTAAATTCGCTCAATTGGTACCTGCCAACATAAACATAAGACGACAACAATCAAAGCATATGATCTATTTATTGTAAACAAATGGAATCGACAACATTTGAACATACATTCATCATAGATATAGAAAAAAGTATTGGAAAAGGAACAAACAACTTTATTGATTAATAGAAGGAGAAGTTACACCCAATGTGGTTCGATCTCGTGTCACTCATCCAACTTAGTCCAAGCCCTCATCACACCAATAGAAACATCAATCCAGCAGCATAACGTTACTTTGACAATGATTTCAAGTCTCTAAACCAACAATATTTCTCTATAAATATCCCAGCCCTCTGGCTCTATGATGGGAGGCCAATTTATAGATGAATGCAAGTGGTTTTGTCATTATTATGGCATTGAATGGTTTTCCATAATTGGATGATTAGTTTCCATGTTCAAAGGGATGAGAGGATAGAGGATTAGATGATCCAAAGCTATCCTAATTCGAGCTCATCTTGATAGGATAGGAGCTAGGTTCTTTCTAAAAGGCTCTAGAAAGGAGGAATATACTCAGGATCCAATGAACATTTCGAGGATTCCCGCCCAGCGCAGGCTTGAGTGGGCTTAGGTGCTTTGCAACGTAGCCTTGAGTAGGGCTACCTGCTCTACAGAGCACTTACCCCTGACCAGGGGTGCACTGGTGACCCAAGGAAGCACTTCAGCAAGCTTTGAAGTCAGGAAACTCTCATGGATAAAAGCACTCAATGAGGTGGCGTGTCTAGGGTATGTAGCAACTGAATTAGAGTTTGATAGACCCTGTTTACACTGATTTGATCGTCGGGAGTGATGTGCCCAAATAGACCTGTAATAGCTGCCCCCTAAAGCATGAAGTCAAAAATGATAATGTTGAGTGATATGCTTTATGATGTGATGAGGAGGATCTGAAGCAGATGGTGACCTACATCAATTACAATACATAATATCATGATATCTTTGAATTTTTCATGAATTGCTAAGGGAAGGCATACCCATGCTCAGCATATAAACTTTTCATTACATGTACATAAATCAAATAGTCGTCTATAGATATAGATACATGATAAAATGACTATCTGTGTAAAGCCATCCTACAAAGGATTTAGTACTCTCCTGGAATCGCAGCCCGGATGGATGAAACTAGATCCGAGGTCCTTTATCTTGTCCAATCATTTGCTCAAGTACGAGTCTAACCATGTGAAAATGTGATCTGAAGTCGAACATGGGAAGACACCGTCCAATTACCAGCCAATCATGTAAGTTGTTAACAAAAGCAAGAGAAATCACCAAAAATGATAATGATTCTCAAGGTACTGCAGTACATTCTGCATGGTGTGAATAGTTTTGATGTCAAACACCATACAAAGTCTTTCGGCCGAAGGCCTGTGATGTCAACCTGTCACTGGAAGCGAGAAACTTGCCATTGATGTATGCAAGCCTCAAGGTATTGGAAGGGTGTTTCTAAGTCAACTTCCTGGATAATGTGTTGATGTCGACAAGAAGTAACTTGTCGTAGGAGGGCCTTGATGTATCCCCCATCAACGACACGAAACGAGTGTAATGATTTTGAAAACAGAATGTGACTGATGACAAAATGTTCAGGAATTACGGTCATGAAAATGAAGGTTTATGAATATTGCAAAGGATGAAGTTTACTGAGTGACTTATCTTGAACATGTCAGCGACACTGAATGAATTGGCAGCATTGACCCAAAACCAAAATGATGGATGGTGTGATAGACCATAGGTATGATAACCATCAAGCAGATAACCCAACCCAAATAATCACAGAGATGAAGTGAAAGTGTCATGTTCAAGAGCGACTTGCTACCATAAAGTGATTTATCCCATTTCCCATTTTCCCCGTTATTGTTGACCAATACCTCTTTATTTTTTAACAAGCTTGAAGAGGATAACATATGCTTGATGTATAATTCTACCCTTCGAGTGAATCCATTGCTATGATGTTTTAACAAGTTTAGCGAAGGTGAAACTTACTCTGGTCATGATGGACAAGTTTGTCGCTATTTGATGCTTTAACGAATTTAATGACAATGAGAACTCGGTCCTTTTCATATTTAAAGGGTTTGAAAAGGGACAAAAAGAAAACTCCACAAGTTCCTTTTGGTAAATTTGTCTCTCGAGTCCGAAAAAGCATAAAATAATACAAGAGAGAACCTATTGACCATGTTCGATCAATGTATTCCTTTTTCACAAGTAATCTATCTCAGTCTGGAAAAGGGTTAAACTTATACTGAGTAGATTTCGTTTCCAATCCATTTATGAGCTAAAAAGGACAAGCGCCCAGCAATCTTTTCATATTTTGAGAGTCTGAAAAGAGCTGAAACAGGACTCTAAGCGGGTTCCTTTTCCGATGTTTAATAGAGCTCAAAAAATAGATAAAAGTATGCTATGTGGTCAAAAGTACATTTTACGATCATGCACGTCAAATTCACTATGTTAGCTGTAAACCTGCTCAAAGAACCACCAAATGGATTAAACATACCTGTTTCATTGGTAAAATAGGTAAAAACTATAGTTTATTCATTTAATTAACATGAAATAACCATAAAACAAGAATTTACCAAGTCATTTTACCATTTGACATTTACCATTCAGTTTTGTGCTCTGAACCAGTTTTTTACCTCTAACTTAAGCAGCTGATTGCAGGAGATTCTGTGGATCATTCTTCATGCCATTAGGACCAGGTAGGAGATCTACCTCTTCTCTTTCATTTAAGGTCATTCTTTTTCAATTTCAGGGAAAAAATTTAGGGTTTTGGGGTCCCTAGGGTAAATATATCACGCCCTAGGATCAATGCACCCTTATGCATCAAAAACTACATTGCAAAGAAGTCAAACAGAAGGGAAACTGCTCTGCATCGCAGTGTCTAAAAATCAAGGGTACGTTGGGCACAATTTAGAAATTTGATTCATCATTTCTACCCAAAATCTCTTCAACTTTTTGCATGAAATGGATCCTAACTAAGCCTATGGTGTGATTTCAGACTTTGATCGGATCAGAATGGCTATCGCATGGCGTGAAAGAGAACATGAAGAATAGGATATGATTTCCCTAAATGATCCCAGTACTGTTGAGGCCCTCAGAGATTGTGGGTTACTCAAATATTTCAGGTTATCCGGGATGAGGCAACAGTTAGAACTATTGCAGTTCTTGATTCATTCATGGGATCTAGCGGAACAAGTTTTTCACATAGGTGACAAAGAGATACCTATATTGATCGATGATATTTACTTTCTCACAGGATTGTCGAGATGTGGTGCCCCCATTTCTCTTTCAGGGTCTGCTCATGGAGGTGAATCAGTGAGGGACTACATTCGACAATTTTGCCGGCTAGGTACATAGCCTAGCAAAGATGGAAAGATAAACATCAGGGATGTTCGTGATATGCCCTTGCGAACAATCCTCTTTACTATCGCAAAGTTGGCGGGTAGCGTGACACTTCATGTCACGAATAGATCATACATGCAGTATTTCCTCGACTGTCTTGAGCCAACTATGTTCAACTGGTGTGAGGCAGTATTCTCTTTGATGAAAGAGCAGCTGACTAAAGTAAAAAGCGGTAAGACAAAAAATTTCAGCTATGGATCGATCTTGATCGCTTTTACTTTGGAGAAAATTCCATTGATGCAACCTCAGCATGTGACACTGAGTTTAGCTGGTCCTAAAGATCGACAGATGCAGAGATAGGTAGAGTTGATGGCTAAACATGCTCGTCAGTCATCAATCTCATTTTCTACCGCATTCTTCAGTTGGCTCCGTCGACAACATATTGTCATAAAGGAGCATCCATATGCAGGGATGGATTTCCATAGAGATCCATATTTGAGATTACCAGTGGGTGCTCAATGGGGTGCTATAGGTAAATTGTTTTGACCATGTATTTTTTATTTTTTGAATTTTTACATGTTTTTGTGTTTTTTGATGTTTCCAAGACTAAACTAAAAATGTTCTCATGTATACAGATGTTGGCACTGTTCGACCAATGGGTCATCAACAGGAGGCGAGTGAACCAACAGGGAGAAATGTCGGAAGAGCACTTCTCCAGGATTTAAATCTAATCGAGACACTGGCGGAGTTGCAGCATCATATAGAGGGGTTAACCCTCGGTATACCGAATGTTCAGATCGAGGAGTTACTGATGAGACTACAGCGCCATACTATTGGTGTACCTAGCCGTTGGATGAGGCTATTACGCATGATAGCTCAGGCAGTGACCTGTTATCATGAGCATCATTAGATCAACGTAGGATGATTTACTCTATGCATTTTGACGTTTTGAGGTCAGATGACTAACATGTCTTGGGCACAATTTTTTGTAAAAACTTTGAACATCTATCTATTTTACTTTCAGTGTTTTTGTATGGTTATGTGTAATCCTATTCATCTATTGATGTGAATTGAAAATTTACTCTTTACATATGTCGTAAATGTCTCTTTAACATGTAATTCGTTAAAGAATCAGTCAATGTGTTAAAATGTGTTGATATTGAATGTAATCAAAATGTCTTTCCAAGAGACGAACTCTAAGGAATATACGATGAATAATTGGATTTCAAACGGTATAAACATTCGTAAGTTGTAGTATGAGAAGTTGTGAGTCTAGCCAAATGATGATTCGGCGAATGCCAAGTGAAATGGCATCAGAAAGGAGTTCGATCAATGCGCTATACTCAACGATAGTGTTCATAGAACTGATACAAATCCCTTGAAAACTCACTAACTCGCCACTTGGAGCGAATATGGCCCATGCTGCAGAGGATAGGTTCTGCGTACTACGACTAGCACCATCGGCATAACCAACAAATGGTTCCAAAGATTCCGACATCTGCAACAAATGCAAAGCGGATTACTAACCACATAAAAACTCTAAAAGTCACACTGTGACACACACACGCAATCAAAGCATATATATAGTGTTTTTACTACGCACAATCAAGCATAGTAACGTTTAAGATACAACCCGTTTCGGGGCTGCAACAATGGAATTCCATCATAATCAACCAACTCGTAAGCGTCTTTTGCCAAAACACGCTTGACAATGTAGGGGCCCATCCATAGTGGTTCAAATTTTCATGTTCCTAATTTATTGGCTTCCTGATCATAAAACAAGACCAAGTCTCCTTCTGAGAATATGCGAGGCTTGACATTGCGGTCATATTACGCCTTAATTTGTTTCTTATGTGCTTCGTTGGCCAATGCCGCTTCACGACATGTTTCATCTAGATCGATCAGTTCTAAGAAACGTGCTTCCTCATCAGAAGTGTCAGGTAACAAGTCAATTGTGAGTTTTAGTGATGAAATCTCACATTGTATTCGCAAGATTGCCTCAAGGCCATACACCAATTGGAAAGGTGTGAATCCAATTGCGTTTCTTACCGAGGCTTGGTAAGCCCATAAAGCTGAGTACAAGATCAAATTCTAGTTTCGTTTGTGAACTCCTATCATTCGTTGAAGCATTCAATTAAGGACTTTGTTGATGGCTTCAACTTGTCCATTAGCCTATGCATAATAAGGAGTAGAACTATCATGTGAAAGTCCTAACTTGGAAATTAATTTAGTCATCATGTGATTGCAAAAATGTGAACCATGATCTATAACTACAGCTTGTGATACACCAAATCGTGCAACCACATGGTTGAAAAAAAAGTGCAACTGTCTCACCACTATTGTTTAATGTAGGCATCGCCTCGGCCCATTTCGTAAAATAGTCAACGACGACAATAATATACCCATGCCCCCCGGCCGAGTGAGGGTTACATGTCATGAAATCAATGCCCCATTTTGCAAATGGTCCAACAGCGACGACAGGATGCAGTGGTGCAGGTGGTAATCGAGTTTTACGGTCAAAAATCTGGCATGCATGACAACTTCTGACAGCAGTAATGCAATCGTTAAATATGGTAGGCCAGAAGTAACCAGCACGAAGAATTTTCTGTGCGGTAGCATAACCAGATAAATGTCCACCACAAGCACCAGAATGGCAATCATTTAGAACTTTCTCGGCTTCCTCATGTGTGAGGCACCTACGAAAAATCATATTGATACTGCGACAGTAAAGGGTGTCGCCAATGATTAGATAATCTTTGGCTTGATATCGAATACGTCACTGTTGCAAGCGAGAGGTATCAGACCGGAAAGTTTGGGTTTGGAGATAGATCAGTATATCTCCATACCAAGGGTCAGATGACGAGATCAGAAACAGAGACTCATCCGGAATTGATGGTTCCATTGTTGAGTCGATGGCGGTAGAGGGAAGGTCGCAAAGAAGCTTGACAAAAACTAGAGATTTCTTTGACTTGGATTTGATGAATTCCAAATCAAATTCCTGCAAAATGATGATCCATTTTGAATATTTTCCCCCCAGCAATTGACATGACAAGATGTATGTCATAGGGTTGCAATCCGAAATGACAATGGTCTTTCGAAGCAGGATATAATGGCGAAATCTCTATACAGCTTGAACGGAAGCCAAAGCTAGCTTCTCCACGTAAGAATACTTAACTTCCGTATCATTGAGATTATGACTCAAATAATAGATTGGATGTTCAATCCCATCTTCTTCTTGGACTAAAACCATAGCAATGGTTGTATCTGCAGTGGCAAGATACAAGAAATAGTCATTCTGATAATTAGGGGAATACATTAATGACACTCAGATCAAGGTATCTTTGAGAGCATCAAAGGAAGCTTGCGCAACCTGGTCCCAATGGAAGGGAATTCCCTTTTTCAAAAGACGAGTAAATCCTTTAGCCATTTCGGCATAGTTGGGAATGAATCTCCTTAGAAAGTTAGCCTTCCCTTGGAGTCTCTGTAATTGAAGTAAATTGGAAGGTGGAGGCAGATCAAGAATTGCCTTAACCTTCAAGGGGTCGAGTCGAATTCCTTCTTTGGACACTACGAAACCAAGCAAACGACCAAAACCAACACAAAACACACATTTATGTGGATTGAGTCGAATTTTGTAATGTCGGCACCGTAAAAAGATGGCTCTCAAATTTTGCGGGTGAACAGCCCGTTTCCATGAATGAGCAGGTAAGTCATCTAAATAGGGTTGAATGTTGTGCTTGATGTTGTGAAAGGCATAATTCATTGCCCTCTGAAAAGTTGCCGTAGTGTTCTTCAAACCAAAAGGGAGTTTCCTATATGCAAATATGCCCCAGGGACAAATAAAGGCAATTTTAGATTGGTCTTCTGGGCAAATATTGATTTGATTATAGCCGGAAAAGCCATCCATAAATGAAAATATTTCACATCCGGCACATTCATCAATTATCTGGTCGATAAAGGGAGTGGGATAGTTGTCTTTTGGACAAGCATGATTAACATCCCTATAATCAACACACACTCGTATTGTTCCTTGTTTCTTCATGACAAGAACAATATTGGAAACCCAATCGGTAAGAGGAATGGGGTATATGAAACCAGCATGCAAAAGTTTTTCAACTTCTGCTTTTATGGCAGCAGCCTTCTTCGGATGAACAGGACGGAGGCATTGTCGTACCGGCTTGACATCAGGATACATTTTAATCTCGTGTTCAACTATACTAGAATCAATACCTGGCATTTCCTCATATGACCAAGCAAATATATCGCAAAATTCACGAAAAAGAGCACGGTAAGTTTCAAGTTCCGATGGAGAACAAGATTTGCCAACATGGATGTTTTCTACAATTCCAGGTTTGGTCAAAATATCAATAGAAATGGTTTCTTCGATATTCGATAAGTTTCGTTTAGAATCGACTGTGTCTATAAATACAAAATTTGAAAGGAAATCAACGATTGAAGGGCGATTTAGTTCATTTGGAATATCTTCTATGTGATCTAAAAGATGAGATCGATGATGATAATGTGCCCATGGTTCTTTTGTCATCATTGATTGGATGATTCTTTCATCAGTAGAAAATGTACATGAAAAAGGATTAGAGGAAGTACCATATTCTAACGAACGATCAATCCATACAATCGGTGATGCTGGATTTGGATTTGTTGTGCAAGCCAAAAATATTGATTGCTATGGGAGCTCAATTGGGCTTAGCGGCATGGTTTCATTACGCATATCAACTTTGGAAATATTGGAAATCTTCCATGAGTCAGATGAAGTGAAAGATATCATGTTACAGGTCTCAACTTTTGGAACTTCTGCCATTTGTGATGGTGACGGTAGTGGAAAGGTGCCCATTAGGGAAGAATCTTTGAAGAGACCTACTCCAATGTTCTGAAGAGATAGCAGAGGTCCATGAACTAATGGAACGCTTCCAGTTGCCTATGAACTAGAGGTGAAGAAGGCGAGTTGATCAATTACTGTGATTCCGCCTTTATGAGGGAAAGCGATCATATGAAAGTATGTTGAAACCACAGCAACCATAGCAAAAACCCACGGTCTTCCTAGTAAAATATTGTAGTCAAGGGGTCCGTCAATGACTTCAACTTCAACAGTTATAGTTTTGCCCCATAGTTCTATCTATAGGGTACTCCAAATTCCACAAGGTGTATAAGTGCGACCGTCAAAAGCTTTTAACGTCATAGGTGATCGTGACAAAGGTGGTGAGCCAGGTGTTTTCCAGCAATTCACTGACATGATACAAGTAGATGCACCTTCATCAACAATGGTTCGGTGAATGAGATGATTCAAAACATTTACTTGGATCAAGAATGCTAACTGTGTTGGTAATTGTGGCGTATAACCCGCATGGTTAAAACTATGAGATTGGAATTCTTTGGATCAATTCCACCAATTGCTGACAATAAAGCATGCTTTTGGGAGGGACAATTTTGAAGCACCTCAAGCATCGACATAGCAGAAGGTGACTGAGCCAAAAGTTCTACTATGTTATAGTTTTGCGCTACTCGAGCTCGAGGGTTGAATGTAGATTTATGAACAACTCCCTTAGATGGTTTTATTGTTGACTCTGGTGTAATGGGTGGTGGAATGGAGTCAGACGAAATCGAAGTCGAAGTATTGGGGTTATCTATAGCCCTGGTTATTTGACAACGACAGTGTATTACCATAATCTTTACTTCGTGTAGTCACCAAAACATCAGTCTTAGGCTTAGTGGTGGATAGCATAAGCACTTGTGAAGTGGAAACATGATCTGTAGCAACCAAATGAGTCTCTGGGTTTGGAAAAGGGTCTATCAACACAACGGATGTACTAGAAGTCTTAAGAAGTTTTGAGACTTCAGAGCAGTGAGGACAGTCTCGCATAAAGTGCTCCTTATTACAAATTAAACATGGGTAACGAGGTTTCCTAGCCGGAGAAGAGAAATCAGATGATTTCTCTTGAGGGGAAGAATTTTGTTTCTTTCTAGTTTTCTCCTTTTTCTTGCTTCCAGGTTGCTTTTCATTTTTACCTTTGTCAGATGACATGGCATTTACTTCAGAAGCAAGTGTATTATTAGGGGTATTAGAGGTTTGATTTGAAATAGCGTGTTTGACTAGATGGTCTACTTGTTGTTTGAGTGCTTGAAGAACCTATCACACCGTCACCAGCATGAGAGTCCTTACTGGATGGAGGTGGTGGAACAGTAAAGGATGGTCTAGGTGCATTTGGAATCTTATCATAGAGCGTGCCAGACTAAGTGTAAATCAAGTCTAAGTATTGGGCACGAGCAATTACTTTCTCTTCAGTAACAACTCCTTTATCCACATCCTCGATGATAAATGTCAACAATGATTTAATAAACCATTCGGCTAAAAGCTGATCAGGAACAAAAGTTTTGACCATTCGACGACAATGACGCCACTCATTAATATGATCAGAAATGTGAGTAGCAGTGGTCTGTTTAAATTTGGTCAACAATTCCGTTCCAATTTCATATCTGATGGGTTAAGTGGAAATGGTTTAAAAATGTAGTGGCTAACGCTATGAAGTTGTCAAATGAAGCTCGTGGTAATTCAATATACCACTTTGCAGCCGTACCAGTGAGCGTTCGCTGGAAAAGACATAGTCTTACTGATTCATCATTTAGGAATGTTGGATGAACACCATAAATAAAAAGTCATAACGTGATTGGACAGATCTTCTCCAGGGTTTCCATTGAACTTAGGAATATCAGAAGGCAATTTGTGTGGAATCACCGGCCACCAAGCTGAATAAAGAATGGGATCATTGGTAAGCCGATTTAAATCCGGTAATTCAAGTGTTTTGACAAAAGGAAATTGTCGATTTAGGTTGGGTTGAGCGTAACCAGGGTAAGATGGAATTGCCTAGGCAATAGGCCTTTGCATACCAGCATAAGGAATCTGCTGCCGGTAACTTTGATAGGGTTAGGTTTGTTGAGCATATCCAGTATAAGTTTGTTGGTGGGAACTAGGATAAATTTGCTGTTGACCAAAACCAACACAGGCTTGTATTCATCACAACCAATACAACCTGTTTCATCCATACTTACTACGTCTGTCTTTATGACTTTACCACATTCGCAAGCTCAATTGATTGTATCTCAACCTTTGCAAGCTGATCCTTCAACCTCTTACACTCAAGTTTCAGGTCTACAAACTCAATTTTCTCAGGCCATTTTACAACAACTGTTTGTGTCTGAAATCTAACAACCTTAGGCCAGTTTACCATTAACTGGGATGACTCAGACCTATACTGGTCCAATTTATCCACAACCTCGTCAAACTTATAATAGTGGGCAACAACCGTTGTATCAACAACCGTGGCAGCCACAATACCAACAACATCAATTACAACAGTACCAAACTTATCCTGGACCTGGTCAACAAGCCTCTGCTGGGTTTGGTCAACCGCAAGCTTACCCAGGTTCTAGTCAACAAGCCTATGCTGGTTTTGGTCAACAGCAAATTTATCCTAATTCCCAACACAACCTTATAATGGATATGCTCAACAAACCTACCCCGATCAAGGTTACCGGCAACAGATTCCTTATGCTGGTATGCAAAGGCCTATTGCCCAGGCAATTCCATCTTACCCTGGTTACACTCAACCCGACCTAAATTGACAATTGCCTTTTGTCGCAACACTTGAATTACCGGATTTAAATCGGCTTACCAATGATCCCATTCTTTATTCAGCTTGGTGGTCGGTGATTCCACACAAATTGCCTTCTGATATTCCTAAGTTCAATGGAAACCCTGGAGAAGATCCGTCCAATCACGTTATGACTTTTCATTTATGGTGTTCATCCAACTCCCTAAATGATGATTCAGTAAGACTACGTCTTTTCCAACGAACACTCACAGGTCCAACTGCGAAGTGTTATATTGAATTACCACGAGCTTCATTTAACAACTTCACAGCCTAAGCCATTACATTTTTAACCCATTTCTAGTTACCCATCAGATATGAAACTAGAACGGAACTGTTGACCAACTTTAAACAAACCACTGTTGCTCACATTTATGATCATATTAATGAGTGGCGTCGTTGTCGTCAAATGGTCAAAACATTTTTTCCTGATCAGCTTTTAGCCGGGTGGTTTATTAAATCCTTGTTGCCATCTATCACCGAGGATGTGGTTAAAGGAGGAGTTGTCACTGAAGAGCAAGTAATTGCTCGTGACCAATACTTAGACTTAATTTACACCCAGTGTGGCACGCTCTATGATAAGATTCCAAATGAACCCAGATCAGCTTTTACTATTCCACCACATCCATCCAATAAGGACTCTCACGCTGGTGACGGTGTGATAGGTTCTTCAAGCACTCAAACAGCAAGTAGACCATCTAGTCAAACACTTGCTATTTCAAATCAAACCTCTAATACACTTGATAATACACTTGCTTCCGAAATAAATGATGTGTCATCTGACAAAGGTAAAAAAGAAAAGCAACCTGGAAGCAAGAAAAAGGGGAAAACCAAAAAGAAACAAAATTCTCCCCCTCAAGAGAAATCATCTGATTTCTCTTCTCCAGCTAGGAAACCTCGTTATCCATGTTTAAATTGTAATGAGGAGCACTTTACGCAAGACTGTCATCACCGCTCTGAAGTCTCAAAACTTCTTAAGACTTCTAGTATATCCGTTGTGTTTATAGACCCTTTTCCGAACCCGAAGACTCGTTTGATTGCTACAGATCATGCTTCCACTTCACAAGTGCTTATGCTATCCGCCACTAAGCCTAAGACTAATGTTTCAGTGACTACACGAAGTAATGATTACGATAATCCATCGTCATCATCGAATAACCAGGCTATAGATCAACCCAATACTTCGACTTCGACTTTGTCTGACTCCATTCCACCACCCATTGCACCAGAGTTAACAATAAAACCACCTAAGGGAGTTGTTCATAAATCTACATTCAACCCTCGAGCTCAAGCAGCGCAAAATTATAACATAGTAGAAGATTTGGCTTAGTCACCTTCTGCTATGTCGACGCTTGAGGTGCTTCAAAATTGTCCCTCCCAAAAGCATGCTTTATTGTCAGCAATTGGTGGAATTGATCCAACGGATTCCAATCTCGTAGTTTTTAACCATGCGGGTTATATGCCACAATTACCATCACAGTTAGCATTCTTGATCCAAGTAAATGTTTTGAATCACCTCATTCATCGAACCATTGTTGATGAAGGTGCATCTACTTGCATCATGTCAATGAATCGCTGGAAAACACTTGGCTCACCGCCTTTGTCACAATCACCTACGACGTTAAAAGCTTTTGATGGTCGCACTTGTACACCTTGTGGAATTTTAAGTAACCTGCAGATAGAACTAGGGGGCAAAATTGTAACTGTTGAATTTGAGTTCGTTGACGAACCCCTTGACTACAATCTTTTACTAGGACAACCGTGGGTTTACACTATGGCTACTGTGGTTTCAACATACTTTCATATGATCTCTTTCCCTCATAAAGGCGGAATCACAGTAATTGATCAACTCATCTTCTTCGCCTCTAGTTCACAGGCAACTGGAAGCGTTCTGTTAGTTCACAGACCCCCGCTATCTCTTCAGAACATTGGAGTAGGTCTCTTCAAATATTCTTCCCTAATGGGCACCTTTTCACTACCGTCACCATCACAAACGGCGGAAGTTGCAAAAGTTGAGACCTGTAACATGATATCTTCCACTTCATCTGACTCATGGAAGATTTCCAATAATTCCGAAGTTGATATGCATAATGAAACCATGCCGCTAAGCCCAATTGAGCTCGCATAGCAATCAATCTTTTTGTCTTGCGCAGCAAATCCAAATCCATCATCACCGATTGTATGGGTTGATCGTTCGTTAGAATATGGTACTTCCTCTGATCCTTTTTCACGTACATTTTCTACTGATGAAGGAATCATCCAATCAATGATGACAGAAGAAGAACCATGGGCAAATTATCATCATCGATCCCATCTTCCAGATCACATAGAAGATATTCCAAATGAACTAAATCGCCCTTCAATCATTGATTTCCTTTCAAATTATGTATTTATAGACACAGTCGATTCCGAATGAAACTTATCGAATATTGAAGAAACCATTTCTATCGATATTTCGACCAAACCTGGAATTGTAGAAAATATCCATGTTGGCAAATCTTGTTCTCCATCATAACTTGAAACTTACTGTGCTCTTTTTCGTGAATTCCGCGATATATTTGCTTGGTCATATGAGGAAATGCCAGGTATTGATTCTAGTATAGTTGAACACGAGATTAAAATGTATCCTGATGTCAAGCCAGTACGACAGCGCCTCCGTCCTGTTCATCCGAAGAAGGCTGCTACCATAAAAGCAAAAGTTGAAAAACTTTTGCATGCTGGTTTCATATACCCCGTTCCTCTTACCAATTAGGTTTCCAATATTGTTCCTGTCATGAAGAAACAAGGAACAATACGAGTGTGTGTTGATTATAAGGATGTTAATCATGCTTGTTCAAAAGACAACTATCCCACTCCCTTTATCAACCAGATAATTGATGAATGTGCCAAACGTGAAATATTTTCATTTATGGATGGCTTTTCTGGCTATAATCAGATCAATATCCGCCCAGAAGACCAATCTAAAATTGCCTTTATTTGTCCCTGGGGCACATTCACATATAGGAAACTCCCTTTTGGTTTGAAGAACACTGCGGCAACTTTTCAGAGGGCAATGAATTATGCCTTCCACGACATCAAACACATCGTTCAACCCTATCTAGATGACTTACCTGCTCATTCACGAAAACAGGCTAATCACCCACAACATTTGAGAGCCATCCTTTTACAGTGCCAACGCTACAAAATTCGACTCAATCCACATAAATGTGTTTTTTGTGTTGGTTCTGGTCGTTTCCTTGGTTTTGTAGTGTCCAAAGAAGGGATTCGACTCAACCCCTTGAAGGTTAAGGCAATTCTCGATCTGCCTCCACCTTCCAATTTACTTCAGTTACAGAGACTCCAAAGGAAGGCTAATTTTCTAAGGAGATTCATTCCCAACTATGCCGAAATGGCTAAAGGATTTACTCATCTTTTGAAAAAGCGAATTCCATTCTATTGTGTTAATTTTAGGTATGTTCTATGCTTAGAGCAATTTATTTCAATTTTCACAGTTAGCTCAATATCTTTTCCAGATTAGCAATCACATCAGCATTAAAGTAAACTGCAGATAGAACATAAACGTAAATCGCAGAAGACAAGCCAAGACAAGAGGACACAAGATGTGGCGATAGCCAGGGACAAACCCCAATTTGGGGAAACCCTTGATCAATTCTTCTTCTATGTTCTTCAATAGTTCAGCAGAGAGAGAGAGAGATAGTACATTTACAACAGAAGTCAACACTTCGACTTTCTATATCTACATGAGATCAGTTGAAGACATGTTGCTTCAACTGATTCTCCAAGGTGACTCCTTCACCTATCATTGTGTTGCATCTTGTCCACTTGCTGCACCTCACCGTGCTGCACCATGCTGCACTCATCATCATAGTGCTGGACCTAATGACCATGCTATGCACTTCATGTTGCTGCTCCTGTCACTGTGCTGCTCCAATCACTGAGCTGCTCTCATCACGGATCTGCACCCAATGTTGTACTCATCACTGATCTGCACTCAATGCTGCACCATCACTGATCTGTACTCAATGACTGCTATGCTGCACTTCACTGCTGTCTCTAATACCATGCTGCATCCAACTGCTACATCTAACCAAGTTGTCTAACATGCTGACCACAGAAGCAGTCACATTAACCTTCAGTCCTTATCCTTGTGCAACCTATAACACAATATGCTACTGGCTATGGCCTGCAGCCTAGCCCAACAGCAAGCAAGGTTGTCATATAGTACCCAGCTATTACCCTTGAAAACAATGTCTATCAATCAGCCTTATTGTTGTACAGTCATGCCCAGAACAGATCTCAAATATGTCATGCTGTCATCTACAGCAATGTGACTTAAATGCTGATTAAATACTTCCTTTTGCTGCGGCATAGGACCACTTGTATGCAGCTGATGAGGGCCTCTTCTATTGCGGCTAAGAGCTGCATATAAGGCCTTTTTCACAATGGCAAATAGAAGCTAGATGACGGCTGCCAATTAGGTTGACAGCGTGTCTCCTCATTGCTGCTAGGGCTTCATTCTTCCACTAGACAGCATATAGAAGTCTTCTCAATGCAGTGGCTAGAGTCACCATTATGGCAGCGAATTAGGTGCTTTAAGGATTGCGGATTAGGAGCCACTCAAACATCAGATCAAGGTTCTCTTTTGCTACGTTTTGAGGATCACTTGTGACAACAAATCATGACCTGTGGCCTGGGTATTTAGGACAGCATATGAGGACTTATCCTTCAGCTGTGTGTAGGTTTCTTTTTACTGCAGCTAGGGCTCCCTCTAGTACTCCTTAGATCTTCGTTGAAGTTCCTTAGACTAGAGAGCCTTTTCTGGACAGCGTTGAGGGCCTATACTTTTCTTCCTCCCTTGACTATGGCTAGGGCATGTATCCCTGCGGCTAGGGCACCTCCAAGATTCCTCCTTTAGGGTTGCGTAGAAGGCACCTTCATGACAGCGTATAGGATAGGGCATCCTCTAGGGCAGTGTATCTTCTTTAGGTCTCTCCTCCGACTAAAACCCAAAGAAAAGTGGAGAGGAGGAGATCCCCAAGAAGATGAGTGTCTAAATGACTTGAAGTCCTCCTTTATTTATACTAAAACGTTGAGCACAAGTGGGGTTTATTTAATCGCTGGCCGACCTTGACGAATTGTCCCATAACACAAATAAATTCATATCTCCATGAATACTTATCGGAATTGGATGATCTTTAGATCAATCCTACACCTCTCGATGAAAGGGATCCAAGAAAAATATCAGCTGCCATTAATAAGATGACCCACATGGAGTTTGACCCTAGTTGCCAATTTTAACATATTGGGACCAGGTTGCGCAAGCTTCCTTTGATGCTCTCAAAGATACCCTGATCCGAGCATCATTAATGTATTCCCCTAATTATCAAAACGACTATTTCCTGTATCTCGCCGCTGCAGATACAACCATTGCTATGGTTTTAGTCCAAGAAGAAGATGGGATTGAACATCCGATCTATTATTTGAGTCGTAATCTCAATGATACGGAAGTTAAGTATTCTTACGTGGAGAAGCTAGCTTTGGCTTCCATTCAAGCTGTACAGAGATTTCGCCATTATATCCTGCTCCGAAAGACCACTGTCATTTCAGATTGCAACCCTATGACATACATCTTGTCACGTCAATTGCTGGGGGGAAAATATTCAAAATGGATCATCATTTTGCAGGAATTTGATTTGGAATTCATCAAATCCAAGTCAAAGAAATCTCTAGTTTTTGTCGAGCTTCTTTGCGACCTTCCCTCTACTGCCATCGACTCAACAACGGAACCATAAATTCCAGATGAGTCTCTGTTTTTAATCTCGTCATCTAACCCTTGGTATGGAGATATACTGATCTATCTCCAAACCCAAACTTTCCGGTCTGATACCTCTCGCTTGCAACAGCGACGTATTCGATATCAAGCCAAAGATTATCTAATCATTGGCGACACCCTTTACCGCCGCGGTATCAATACGATTTTTCATAGGTGCCTCACAAATAATGTAAACTTTGAAACGGGACCTATAAACTCAAAACAGGAACTCTAGCCAAAAAACCCCGTAAAAACATCAAAAACAGTACTAAAAATGAAAAGTGTTGATGCTGGAATAACACCTTTTTCTTCTAGGGTAAAATTTTCAACATGTTTTAAAAATGGCGGTGAAAAACAATTTTTTGTGCAAAAATTGTTCAAAAAACACCCTCAAAATGAAAAGTGTTGATGTTCGAATAATACACTTTTTTTCAGTGATAAATTTTGCGCAAAAAACACCCTCAAAACAAAAAGTGTTTACGTTGGGATAACACTTGTTTTTTTCAAGGGTAAAATTTCAACATTTCGAAATAATGGTGTAAAATATTTTATCATGACCCCGAAAAACATTAAAATTTCAAAAAAATAATGAAAACATAAAATAAAATTAAAAATTAAAAATTAAAACAATGAAAAAACACAAAACAAAAAAAAGTTTAAAAAAAAAACAAAACATAAATTAAAATATATACTAAAAACAAAACATAAAATAAAAATAAAAAACAAAAAAAATCAAATATATAAAAAAAGACAAAAAAATATCAAACATAAAAAAAAAAAAAAAATCAATCATAAAAATGTAAAAAAAAAAAAAAAAACAAAATTAACCTATAAAAGATAAGAATTAAAAAACTAAAAAAAAAAAAAACTTAAAAATTATAAACAAATAAATAGTAAGAAAAACATATTTTAAAAAAATGGAAAAAAATAAAATAAAAATTATCTTGTAAACCATAAAAAAAAAAATATGGAAAAGAAAAAAATAAATAAAATAAACTATAAAATCAAGCAGGTAAAAATAGAAAAATTAAAAAGGCGCGCCGCGTCCGCGAAGGTCTAGGATAACCTAGCTGCAGGAACCGCAGGACCACAGGCCGCCACAACTGATCAGCCAGCACAGAAGCGGACAACGGGGTTTGGGTTTGTTCAGCTCCCGAAGACGGTTAACTGCGGTTTGACCGGGATGGAAGACTACAGTGTTACGGACCTCGTGGATTATTCCGAGGATCCTCTGGAGGGGCATAAAATATTCGGAAACCCTAATGAGGCGTCCCCGGTTTTCTTTACACCACCTGTAGAAGAGGCCTCCACACAGGATACCTTACCTGTGGTCACCCTGCCTGA
Source organism: Pinus tabuliformis (assembly GCA_031772625.1). Classification (NCBI taxonomy): domain Eukaryota; kingdom Viridiplantae; phylum Streptophyta; class Pinopsida; order Pinales; family Pinaceae; genus Pinus; species Pinus tabuliformis. The sequence continues at coordinate 31,123,685 of CM062809.1, read as the reverse complement.
TCCACTCTTCTCCTCGATTGGACTGGAAGCTCCGCCACTCTCGCCTGGGACTGCCCTTCTACTCTCCACTCTCTCACCAGACTCCTTGGCATTCGACCCGATCCCATCGCCGCGACTCGATCCTTCATCGGCTCAAGAAGAGACTCGGGAGACAGCAGTAAATCCCCAACAGGAAGCTGGGATTAGGCCTTCCGGTTGTTTCAGTACTCCGGCCCTCAATGTACAGCCCACAAAACCCTCCCCTCCGGTTAGGGTTTCAAATCCACTGGTAGATCACCCGACGGCGCCCTGCACGAAGAAGCGGAAATCGAAGTGCATCAGAGCGACGGCAAAAGACATCACCATAGCCTTCGGTGACCCCACCGACTTTGAGGATACTATGGCACTGGCTCGGACGGTCCTGGTGGGACATGTGCGGGGGCGTACCTTCTCGGCGGAAAGATTGACACTATGGGTTAAAGAAATATGGGGTGCTCTTTTCGCAGAATTGCCAGAGGTACAAGAACTTCCAAGGGGATGGTTCTCACTCCACTTTGCGAACGAGGGCTTCACGGAAACAGTACTGGCACAGTACTGGCACATAGAAATGGCACCAGTGCTATTGAAACGGTGGAGCCCCCTATTCGATCCTGAGCGCGAACAGATTGGAGCAGGTCCACTGTGGGTGCGCCTGCCGGGGCTGCCTTTACAATATTGGACTGAGGAAGCATTTATCAGAATCGGGAACGCACTGGGCACGTATTTGGACCATGATCGTTCGTATAAGGATACAAAGAAAAGAACCCTAGCTAGAATTCTGGTGCACCTGGACACACGGGATGGCTTGGAAGAAAAAATCACACTGAAATGGGGAAAATTCAGCAGAACACAGATTTTGGATTATGAAGGCGTTCCATTCCGCTGCAACCGATGTCACCAAGTGGGTCACCTCTTCAAGGACTGTCCATTGAACAAAAGTCAGGCTGGATCTCCTAAAATCTCGCCCGCGGCATCCAGAGGTGTCTCCCCAAACATCCCCAATCCACCACCAAGCAGCGCGGTACCACAAGGCTCCCCAGAGAAAGCAGACAAGCTCAAGACAGCCCCGCCCTCGCCTCCACTGACTAGGGCTCGGGCAGCAGCAGCGGCAGCGCAGGCTTCGGGTACCTCACTTATCCCTCCCTCTATCTCTTTAGATCTCTCATCTGTATATGTGAATTCATTTGCATGTACCATGGCACAGTGCACTATCCCTCCGCCCCCTCTGATCCCATCTACTGCTCCGCCCTCATTACCCCTCACATCTTCGCCTTCCTCGCATTCATCATCCAGATCGACACCCTCCCATCCATACTCCCTTCGCCCTCGGTCTTCCCATTTGGAGACCTCTGATACACAATTCGGGTTGGGTATAGTCCCTTTAGGTCCTGGGTTCCTATCTACTCGGGGCCGAAAATCCAATCTCAACAAAGCCATCAGGCATGCAGGCGCGGAGGTGGCTGCTGGGTGCCAAGCCACCATCGATGGGGTCCTTAGAGCAACAAAACCCCCTAAGATTGGTCCCCCATGAAGTGCCTCTCTTTTAACTGCCGGGGCCTGGCTAGTTCCCCAAAGAAACTAGCTCTCAAACGACTTTTTGAGGTCGAATCTCCAGATATCATTCTACTACAAGAAACCCTCGGCCCTGCAGAATCCACTACTCACTCCCTCACCTCCCTGTCGGCAAGATGGAATTTCCTAGCTACTGATGCTATTGGCAGATCGGGGGGGCTGGCGATAGGGTATAATCCCAAATCTATCAGATTGGACTCCTCTTGGGGAGGCCATGGCTTTATGGGAGTGGACATCTTCTCTATAGACCTTGGCCTTACCCTTCGTATTGTCAATATATATGGACCCTGTCAACAGCGGGAAAGTTTTTGGAGACAACTCCTCAACTGTAACCTTCTGTCACTTGACCGCATCATTTTGGGAGGAGACTTGAATTTTTCTCTGGGGTTCAGGGAGTCATGGGGTTCAATGGCCCAAGTAGATTCCATCACAGATTTCATGAGGAGCATCTTGGAGCAGCACGATTTTATTGACATTCCCATGCAGAAGCCCCTCCCCACGTGGAGAAACAGAAGGGTAGGGACAGCTGCTCTGGCTCGCAGGCTGGATCGTTTCCTGCTGAAAGGTCCTCTGATACAACAGTTACATTTCTATAAACAATGGGTGGGAAATGGTGGTATATCTGACCATTCCCCTATTTTAATGGATATCCTGGGCCCTCACCTGAAGCCAAAAGCCCCATTTAAGTTTAATCACATATGGCTTCAGGACCAAAGCTTCTCAAAATTGGTCACAGATTTCTGGAGAGCACATCCCATTGACAGAGAATCTTCTATGGCTAGGGGATTCGTTAAAAATCTCACTGAACTAAAACATATTGTGATCAACTGGGCCAAAGATAAGAAGACAAGAGAAGATGAGCAGCTCACTACAGTGGAAGAAGACTTGAAAGCACTTCTGGATGAGCGAAATCTGGGTTTCATTGCGCAAGAAGACAAGGCACGCCTGGTGGAATTGGAAAACCAGAAGAACAATATACTCAAAAGTAGGGAGGAGTCTCTCAGACTGCGCAGCAGGGCAACTTGGCTCAAAGCCGGAGATGAAAACACAAGATTCTTCCACAATTTCGCAAAAGGAAGGAAAGTGGCAAACACCATTTGGAACCTCCCCCTTCCTGAAGGTGGACTGGCGGATTCCTTTAACAAGCTCTCTCAACTCGGTACTGCACACTTCAGAGGATTATACAAGAGCCCTGCAGGCACAAATCTGGCTGAAATCATCAATGTGGCCTCTCATTTCCCCAGATTTGTAGATGAGGAGGATTCTGAAGGACTATCTGCACCCGTCACTATGGAAGAACTGGAAAGTACACTCAAATGGTTTCAAAGGGAAAAGAGCCCTGGGCCGGATGGCTGGACCATAGAGTTCTACATCGCATTTTTTGATCTCATGGGAGGAGATATCCTTAAGGTGGTAGAGGAAAGCAGATCATCGGGCCGTCTCTATAATGCTATAAACTCCACCTTCATTGCCCTCATTCCTAAATCAGATTCCCCATCCTCCTTTGACGACTTCCGTCCCATCTCCCTGTGCAATGTACTCTATAAAATTATCTCTAAGATCATTGCCAATAGGATCAAGCCCATCCTGTCTAGGCATATCGCCCCTCAGCAATTTGCTTTCCTGGAAGATAGGCAGATCCATGAAGCTATTGGCTCCGCCCAAGAAGCTATTCATTCCATTTGGACCAAACACCTTAAGTGTATTCTGCTGAAGATAGACCTATCCAAGGCATTTGACCGAGTCAGTTGGCTTTTTATTAAGATGATTCTCATTCATATCGGTTTCCCCCTCGCTCTCATCAATTGGATCATGGCCTGCATTACAACTCCCACCTTCAGTATCTTGATCAATGGATCTGCTTCTCACTTCTTTCACTCCGAAAGAGGGCTGCGACAGGGCTGTCCTCTATCGCCACTCCTCTTCCTATTGGTCATGGAAGCCCTAAGCCGGCTAATCATCTCGACAAAAAGGGAAGGGACTATCAGAGGCCTCAAAATCACTGATGAATGCTACCTCACTCACCTACTGTTTGTAGACGATGTCCTAATCTTATTGGATGGCAGCATACAGGACACATCTACTTTCATTCGCATTCTAGGTCTCTTCTCGCTTGCTACGGGTATGGAAGTAAATCGGTTGAAATCCACTATCACTCTGGTTGGTACTTCAGCTAACGAAACCCATATGGCAAGGCAGGCTTTTCCATACTCTACTCAGCCACTGGACAGGGGGCTAAAATATCTTGGATATTGGCTAAAGCCGACATGCCAAAAGATCGCAGACTGGGTTTGGCTGGTAGCAAAAGTGGAAAAAAGATTATCTTGCTGGAGCCACAGATATCTATCCAGGGCTAGGAGGTTAACCCTGATCAAATCTGTACTAGAAGCAACGCCGGTATTCTGGATGGCACTTGCCTGGATCCCTCGGAACATTCTGGCAAAACTACAGCAATTATGCAATAGATATTTATGGGCAGGTAATCAAGACAAGCGTATCTTTGCCTGGATCGGCTGGAATAAGATAGCTTTACCAAAGAAATGGGGAGGCTGGGGGTTAAAGGAGCTCCCTACCTTTGCAAAAGCCCTGGCAGGGAAAATGGGCTGGGCTCTACTGACGACACACAGCTTATGGACCAGACTTACCTACCATAAATACATTTGGCCTCTCAGCATCATCGATTGGGTTAGACTTCCAGTATGGAACAAAACAGGCATATCATCCATCTGGAAGGCCTTATTACACTCTCTGCCACTAATCAGAGACAACCTGGTATGGCGTATCAGAGCCGGGAATAGAGCTCGGATCGGGCTCGACCCTTGGACCGGCAGTGGCGGGAGACATTTACTCCCTCGAGACTTGGTGGATTATCTCGCTGCACAAGATATCAAAGTGATCTCACAGATCGCGGATCATGATCATTCTGATATATTCCATCAGGCATGGAAATCCGCGCACCAGCTAAACCTCCCCAGAAGATGGCACCCAGCTTGGAGAGAATACAGAGAGGCCCTGATTGAATCACATATCAGAATTACAGAGGGGCCGGATGAACTCGTTTGGAACCTGGCTGAATGCGGTCTATACACCCCCAAGGCAGGCTACAACCAGCTAATCATTCATAAGAAGCCCGAAGTCCTAGCTAGCTGGTGGCAGAATATTTGGAAACATTCCGCATCACCTCGCTCAAAGCTCTTCACCTGGTGTATCTTGCGAAATAAAATTCCCACTGGAGAACAGCTCATGCAAAGGGCACAGTACGGTCCTACCTGGTGCGTTCTATGCAAAGAAGCCACAGAATCATCAGAACATATATTCTTGAGATGTTGTACTACACTGAACCTTTGGAAAAATCTTAAGAACTTCACAAATTACTCTGGTGAATGGCACGGAACAGATCTCATTAACGCCTGGACAGAATGGGAAAGGAGAAATAAAGGTTCAAAGAATATCAACCTGCCCATAATTGTAAACTGGTCCATTTGGAAATCTAGAAATCGGTTAATATTTGAGGACAAGCCGATTCACTGGCCATTGATTGAGGCTGGTATCATCACTGCCCTGAGAGAGCTTCCAGACCCGCCACCTCCAAAACCTCGACATCCTACCCCGCCCCCTCACATCGATCAAGGCACACCTTGGGCCTACTTCGACGGAGCCGCAAACATGCAGAGCTGTGGGGGCGGCATCATTATCCATATATCAGAACATCATCTATACAAAATTAAGGCTGGACTGGGTGCCGGAACCAACAACTATGCGGAACTCATCACACTGCGCCACTTACTTCATTTTGCACTGAGTCACCACTGCACTAGCATCAACATATTCGGGGATTCTCAGATCATCATAAATTGGTTCAATGGCACATCCACATGTCACATACACACACTCAGCATTATTTTGAATGAAGTACTCGAACTCAAATCGGCATTTAACAATATCACTGTTTCACACATCTACAGGGAACATAACAAAGGCGCTGATAAATTATCCAAGGAGGCAGCGATAATGGACAAAGGCATCTGGGAGATCACCGAGATCCAAGACCAACAGGAACAAAAATTTTACCACCGTCCATACATAGACCCGGGATATCCAACCACGGGTCATCTAACAGTATAAATGAATTCGCACGTCCATGACAGCAGTATATATATTGACAAGTTTGTAAATTTTTGTTTTTTCAGTTAGATAGGTGCCGGAAAGGCACACTGTGAACAGCTCAAAACAGAACACCCTGCGTGGTAAATATGTACAGCAACTCATACCGATATTTTTGAAAAGCTCAGATGTAACAGAATGACCATGGCATATGCTTCAATGCATCTACACATGTAAATTTTTCATATTAATGAAATTTACGGATTTTTCCAGTGGAAAAAAAAAAAAAAAAAAAAAATTTAAAAAAACATTAACAAAAAACTTAAAAAAAAAATTAAAAACAAACTAGTTTTTAAAAAAAATTGAAAATTAACAAAAAAAAAATTAAAACTACTAAAATTAAGATTAAAATGTTGATTACTTAAAAATATAGATATATAAAAAGACAAAAAAATAAAAAATGTTAAAAAAAAAATTATCTCATAAACCATAAAAGGATTTGGAAAAAAACAACAAAATTTAAAAATGTGTATAAAATTAAGTAAAAAAAAAAACAACAACAAAAAACATTAACAAAAACTAAAAACAGAAAAAAGACAAACTAGATTTAAAAAAATAAAAAATAAAAAATAAAAATAGAAAATTAATAAAAAAAAATAAAAAACTAGTAAAATTAATATTAAAAACATTTAAAAAAAACTTAAAAAACAAAAATAAATTCAAACTATAAAAAAAAGAACAAAAAAATATGAAAATTTTAAAAATATATATATCTTTTCAAATTAAAAAAAATAATAATAATAATAATTAAAAAACATTTAAAATTTAAAAAGAAATATTTATTTTTGATTTTTTTTAAATATTTTTTACTAAGCCTACCTCTTTTATTTAGAAACAAAAAATTAAAAGAATTTTAATTGTTTTTAAACAATGTTTTTTTTTTTAATTAAAAAAAAAAAAATTACCTCCGCTTGCCCGGACGCTCGTGGTGGCATGGCCCTGGGCAGAGAGGTTTGTATACAGACCCTCCGCCCAGGGCCGCGCCACCACGGGCGGCCGAGCAGGCGGAGAGGCCACCCAGGGCCGCGCCACCACGGGCGGCCGAGCGGGTGGAGAGGAATCTCCTCTTCGCCCGCTCGGCCGCCTGTGGTGGCTCGGCCACGGCTCCACCACGGGCAGCCGAGCGAGCGGAGAGGAGATTCCTCTCCCCCTGCTCGGCCACCCGTGGTGGCACGGCCCTGGGCGGAGGGCCTCTCCGCTCGCTTAGTCGCCCGTGGTAGCGCGGCCGTGGGCGGAGGGCCTCTCCGCCCACTCCGCTGCCCATGGTGGCGCGGCCCTAGGCGGAGGGTCTGCATGCAAACCTCTCTGCCCAGGGCCGCGCCACCACAAGGGCCTGGGTGTAGGCGTCTGCATCGACCGCCCGTGGTGGCAGAGCCTTGGGCGGAGGGTCTGCATGAATCGCCTCTCGACCCGCGCCGGCCGCTCGTGGTGCAGACCTTCCGCCCAGGGCCATGCCACCACGAGCGACCGGGAGGGTGGAGGTAGAAAAAAATAAAAATAAAAATAAAATTGTTTAAATAAAAAATTTTAAATTTTAAAATTTTTGTATTTTTTTGTTTTTAAATAAAAAAGGTAGGCTTAATAAAAAAAATATTTTTTTTAAAATAAAAAATAAATATTTCTTTTTAAACTTTAAATGTTTTTTAATTTTATTTTTTTAATTTGAAAAGATATATATTTTTTTAAATTTTCTTTTTTTTTTGTTTTTTTTATAATTTGAGTTTATTTTTGTTTTTTTAGTTTTTTTAAAATGTTTTTAATATTAATTTTACTAGTTTTTAATTTTTTTTGTTAATTTTCTATTTTTTTTTAATTTAGTTTGTTTTTATTTTTATTTGTTTTCCTAGTTTTTGTTAATGCTTTTTTTTTATTTTTCTATTTTTACTTAATTATATATATATATATATTTAAATTTTGTTCTTTTTTTTTTTTCCAAATTTTTTTATGGTTTATGAGATCGTTTTTTTTAACATTTTTTTTGTCTTTTTTATATTTGTTTTTTTAAGTAATCAACATTTAAAAAAAGAAAATAAAACAACACGAAAATTCGTTAAATAATCAACATGTTTCAAAATTAGCATGAAAATCACTAACATTTAAAAACAAATATTTATATTTGATACATAAGAAAATTTGAAGTGTCAAAAATATGCTTCCAAAAAAAAAGTGTATTTTGCATCACCACTTTTCAAAATCGAGTCACGTTTTTACTACCCCTACGAAATGAGTAATCATATTGGTTATTTAAAGTGCCAAAAACTATGCTCTAAAAAAAATATGTGTTGTGCATTGCCCCTTTTCAAAATCAGGTCAATTTTTTGCTATCTCTACGAAACGGGTAACAGTATCAATTCCCGTTTCAAAGTTTACATTGTTCACATGTGAGGAAGCCGAAAAAGTTCTAAATGATTGCCATTCTAGTGCTTGTGGTGAACATTTATCTGGTTATGCTACCGCACAGAAAATTCTCCGTGCTGGTTACTTTTGGCCTACCATATTTAACAATTGTATTACTGTTGTGAGAAGTTGTCATGCATGCCAGATTTTAACCCTAAAACTCGATTACCACCTACACCACTGCGTCATGTCATCGTTGTTGGACCATTTGCAAAATGGGCCATTGATTTCATGGCATGTAATCCTCACTCGGGCAGGGGGCATGGGTATATTATTGTCGTCGTTGACTATTTTACGAAATGGGCCGAGACGATGCCTACATTAAACAACAGTGGTGAGGCAGCTGCAATTTTTTTCTGCAACCATGTGGTTGCACGGTTTGGTGTACCACAAGCTGTAGTTACAAATCATGGTTCGCAATTTCACAATCACATGATGACTGAGTTAACTGCCAAGTTAAGACTCTCACATGATAGTTCTACTCCTTATTATCCACAGGCTAATGGACAAGTTGAAGCCATCAACAAAGTCTTTAAGTGAATGCTTCAACGAATGATAGGAGTTCACAAATGAAACTGGCATTTGATATTGTACTCAGCGTTGTGGGCTTATCGAAGCTCGGTAAGAAACGCAACTGGATTCACACCTTTCCAATTGGTGTATGCTTTTGAGGCAATCTTGCCAATACAATGTGAGATCTCATCACTAAAACTCGCAATTGACTTGTTACCTGACGCTTCTGATGAAGAAGCACGTTTCTTAGAACTCATCCATCTAGATGAAACACGTCGTGAAGCTGCATTGGCTAACGAAACACATAAGAAACAAATTAAAGCGCAATATGACCGCAATGTCAAGCCTCGCATATTCTTAGAAGGAGACCTGGTCTTGCTTTATGATCAAGAAGTCGATAAATTAGGAACAGGAAAATTTGAACCACTATGGATGGGCCCCTACATTGTCAAGTGTGTTTTGGCAAAAGGTGCTTACGAGTTGGTTGATTATGATGGAATACCATTGCTGCAGCCCCGAAACGGGCTGTATCTTAAACTTTACTACACTTGATTGTGCGTAGTAAAAACACTATATATATGCTTTGATTGCGTGTGTGTGTCACAGTGTGACTTTTGGAGTTTTTATGTGGTTAGTAATTCCGCTTTGCATTTGTTGCAAATGTCGGAATCTTTGGAACCATTTGTTGGTTATGCCAATGGTGCTAGTCATCGTACGCAGAATCTATCCTCTGTAGCAAGGGCCATATTCGCTCCAAGTGGCAAGTTAGTGAGTTTTCAAGGGATTTGTATCAGTCATTCTACGAACAATATCGTTGAGTATAGCGCATTGATCGAACTCCTCTTTGATGCCATTTCACTTGGCATTCGCCGAATCATCATTAGGCTAGACTCACAACTTGTCGTACTACAACTTACGAATGTTTATACCGTCCGAAATCCAACTATTCATCGTATATTCCTTAGAGTTCGTATTATAGAAAGACATTTTGATTACATTCAATATCAACACATTTCTAGAAACTTTAACACATTGACTGATTCTTTAGTGAGTTACGTGTTAAACAGACATTTACAACATATGTGAAGAGTAAATGTTCAATTCACATCAACAGTTGAATAGGATTACATATAACCATACAAATACACTGAAAGTAAAATAGATATATGTTCAAAGTTTTTACAAAAATTTGTGTCCAAGACATGTTGGTCATCTGACCTCAAAACCTCAAAATGCATACAGTAAATCATCCTAAGTAGATCTAATGATGCTCATGATAACAGGTCACTGCCTGAGCTATCATGCACAATAGCCTCATCCAACGGTTAGGTACACCAATAGTATGGCACTGTAGTCTCATCGGTAACTCCTCGATCCGAACATCTGGTATACCGAGGGTTAACCCCTCTATATGATGCTGCAACTCTGCCAGTGTCTCGGTTAGATCTAAATCCTGGAGAACTGCTCTTCCGACATCTATCTCCGCTGGTTCACTCGCCTCCTATTAATGACCCATTGGTCGAATAGTGCCAACATCTGTATACATGAGAACATTTTTAGTTTAGTCTTGGAAACATCAAAAAACACAAAAACATGTAAAAACTCAAAAAATAAAAAATGCATGGTTGAAACAATTTACCTATAGCACCCCATTGAGCACTTGCTGGTAATCTCAAATCTGGATCTCTACGGAAATCCATCCCTACATATGGATGCTCCTCTATGACAACGGAGCCAACTGCAGAATGCAGTAGAAAATGAGATTGATGGCTGACGAGCATGTCTAGCCATCAACTCTACCCATCTCTACATTGTGGATCTCTAGGACCAGCTAAACTCAGTGTCACATGCTGAGGTTGCATCAATGGAATTCTCTCCAAAGTAAAAGCGATCAAGATCGATCCATAGCTGAAATTTTTTGTCTTACCGCTTTTTACTTTAGTCAGCTGCTCTTTCATCAAAGAGAATACTGCCTCACACCAGTTGAACATAGTTGGCTCGAGACACTCAAGCGCATACTGCATGTATGATCTATTCGCAACATGAAGTGTCACGCTACCTGCCAACTTTGTGATAGTAAAGAGGATTGTTCACAAGGGCATATCACGAACATCCCTAATGTCTATCTTTTCAACTTTGCTAGGCTGTGTACCTGGTCAGCAGAATTGTCGAATGTAGTCCCTCACTGATTCACCCCCACGGGCAGAACCTGAAAGAGAAATGGGGGCACCACGTCTCAACAATCCTGTGAGAAAGTAAATATCATCGATCAATATAGGGAGCACTTTGTCCCCTATGTGAAAAACCTGTTCCGTTGGATCCCATGAATGAACCAAGAATTGCAATAGTTCTAACTGTTGCCTCATCCCGGATAACCTGAAATATTTGAGTAACCCACAATCTCTGAGGGCCTCAACAGTACCAGGATCATTTAGGGAAACCATATAATGTTCTTCATGTTCTCTTTCATGCCATGTGATAGTTATTATGATCCGATCAAAGTTTGAAATCACACCATAGGCTTAGTTAGGATCCATTTCATGCAAAAAATTGAAGAGATTTTGGGTAGAAATGATGAATCAAATTTCTAAATTGCACCCAACGCACCCCTGATCTTTAGATAGTGTGATGCAGAGCAGTTTCCCTTCTGTTTGACTGCTCTGTAATGCAGTTTTTGATGCATAAGGGTGCGTTGATCCTAGGGCGTGATATATTTACCCTAGGGACCCCAAAACCCTAAAAATTTTCCTAGAAATTGAAAAAGAATGACCTTAAATGAAAGAGAAGAGGTAGATCTCCTACCTGGTCTTGACGGCACGAAGAATGATCCACAGAATCTCCTGCAATCAGCTGCTGAAGTTTGAGGTAAAAAACTGGTTCAGAGCACAAAACTGAATGGTAAATGTCAAATGGTAAAATGACTTGGTAAATTCTTGTTTTATGGTTATTTCATGTTCATTAAATGAATAAACTATAGTTTTTACCTATTTTTACCAATGAAATAGGTATGTTTAATCTGTTTGGTGGTTCTTTGAGCAGGTTTACAGCTGACATAGTGAATTTGACGTGCATGATCGTAAAATGCACTTTTGACCACATTACGTACTTTTATCTCTGTTTCAAGCTCTATTAAACATCGAAAAAGGAACCCCCCTAGAGTCCTATTTCAGCGCTTTTCACTCTCAAAATATGAAAAGATTGCTGGGCGCTTGTCCTTTTTAGCTCGTAAACGGATTGGAAACGACATCTACTCAGTATAAGTTCAACCCGAGGAGTCAGGGATTTGATAGCACGGGTGAACTCAACATTTTGGAGAATATTTCAAGTGGATTTACAGGCAGTTTCCAGCAAGTCGAAATTGGTAGCTAGCGCTGAGGTGAGGCTCCAAGGGGGTCAAAAATCAGAAGTCTAAACCAACCAAAATCCTTTTTGGGTTTTTGACAAGGATCCCAAATGTAAAGTTTCATAATTTTGTGAACACCAGAGGTGGGGTTTTAAATCGTATCTTTGCAGAAGGTAGTGTAGAATTGATTGGGATTAAATAGTGCCTTTGGGGGTCGATTTTGGGAAGTCTAAGTCGGGCCAAACCAATTTTGGGTTTTTGTGGGTTTTGGCCAAAGAGTTCGAGGTTAAAAGCATATAAATTTCTGGGCAGTTTCAGTGCACCTTCCAGCCATTCAAACTCCAGTAGAGCAGCAGTTTCTAGGCAGCGTAGTGCAGATTGGTGCAACAGCTAGGCAGCCTCCAGCTCAGCGATTTTCCTAACTGGGTTTGGTCCTTCGTGTCCTTTCAGACAAGCCCAGGTGCACCATTCCATCATCTATTGTATTTGACTTGCAGAAATATACTAAAATGGCTCAGAATGTCTCCATTTGTAGCTTTTATATGGATGTTTGTTGAATATTTCGTTTTTGTAATTTGTTGCATGTATTATTTGCTTGTTATCACTTGTATTCCTATTAAGAATCATTACACATCCCTAAGGCTAAACCTCAACAGGATCAATCCAACCTTTTGAAGTAAATATTTTTGTTTGGTCATTTCCTTTCACCTTGTCCATGATAGGAACATCATTGGTTGGTACATTCCATCCCCAAACCTGGATTGGGCCCACTTGACCCCTTGTGGTCCCACTTCTCAATAAATATTATTTGTCAAGGACCATTTGGGAATCCGAGTTTTCCAAAGATTATAGGGATTGAGAACCTCGTCTATAAGCCTATTCCTTCTCCCTCAACCCTCCAATCCTCACCCCTTACCCCTGGAGCACCAAGTCCCTTGCTTAAAGAGAAAGTGAGTTCCATTCTTCACTCCATCCTTGGGAAAGGATTTCCAGGGTCACTTTCCACCTATCCATTGACATATACTTTACAAGTGATCCCTACACTACCGAGACTCCTCCCATCGGTGAAAGTCCGTAAAGAGCAGGTAGACATAGCTGTGATAACAGTGGGCTAAGCCTCCACCGTTGCCCTTAACCTAGCAGTTGCCCTCTTAGGAACCCCTTTTAGGTCCCCTGCTGTTTTGAGTGGTAACAAGACCCAATTTAACAAATTAACTAGAGATCAAAACTGTACTCTAAATATATAGAATTAAATCAGAAACTGAACAGAGATCAAAATTTACATATAAGTACGTACTTGGATATTCTATTTGGATAATCTGGCTGTTGTTCCTCCTAATCTAATCCTATTAGCAAACCGACAGAATCCACCATGCCAATCTAAGTTCAACCTCTTCAGTACCCAGATCCAGAGGACTTTGAAATTAAGGTCCTCTGCTCCCATGCCTAAAACTCCAAGCATAGAGGCTCAAATTTCCCAGATCTCCAGCTTATTTCTCGGTTTCACAGTATTCTCTCCAACTCCCACAGTCAGAAGAAAAATCGTCTACCCTTAGTGTCCCTCCCTAACTCCCTTATATGCATAAAATCCACCGACTCTCAATCCTTCGAGTGTCAGTGTCTTACATTCTAGCATCCTCCTTTTTTTTTAAATCGGTTACCTTCATAATGATATGATGCATAGGTTGAATCTATTCATTTAATTTAGTTAGAGTTAATCTTATTTTGTTTAATTAAATTAATTTACTTTATTTATTAAAAAAATTTAAATTACCTTATTTAGAAATTAAATAATTTATTTTATTTATTTTTAATCAAATTAAATTGTAAATTAAATGAATTTACTTCATAATTCATTATATTTCATATTTTCTTTTGATTAAGGATCATCATACATATGTCAAGGACCCCATTCAATATATTCATTATAATTCTGGTGAGTTAGGAATTTACTTCGACAAACGATTCATTAACCTAAACTTAAAACATTTTCCAATATTAGCTAGTACGTATACTATTGCATTACATGCGGTTCATACATATGTAGCTATCATAAGATGTCCCATATGCATACTAATATTCACATTCTATTTGTAATTGTAGGCGAGTCATTAGAAAATTCTACATGGTATCAGAGCAGAAATCACTCTAGAAGAGGAGAATACGAGTTTTTCTTTGCAAGTGAAATCAAATTTGCAGGGTCATTCTTCAGAGCGAGCAGAATGTTGTTCTACGAATTGAGACTCGAATATGCCCTTAAAGTTAGTTCGAATTATATTGCTTGGAAGAACAGGATGGAGGCAGTGTAGGAAGACAACAGGCTGAAGGAATTCATAGACAAAGATATTCCTAAACCTCCAACAACAGATGCCCAAGATCTAGCAGTGGAAGAAGTGCGTTGCAAAGGCGAGAAGGATCATATTACAAGGAGCTCGAGATCATATTGTCTTGAAACCTCCATGGAAAGGATACACCATATGCAATGTGGCAAGCCTTGATTGACTTGTTTCAGAACATCAGTGACCATAGGAAGCTAGCACTAAAAGACAAGCTTCGGAAGATCAAGATGGAGAAGGGCAACACAATACCACAATACTTGAGCAGGTTCACCCAATGTCGAGATGAGCTTGGGAGCATTGGTATTACAGTTGTTGAAGATGATCTAGTCAGCATAACACTTCTAGGCATTCCCAAGAGCTGGCACAACTAACAAGATTCCATAAATGGGAGGGAGCATCTACCAAAGTGGGAGCGTTTATGGTCTAACTTGGTGCAAAAAGAGATAAAGTGGAGCACCAGAGATGGAACCTCAAGCATGATGATGAGGAGAATTGTGCCTTAGCTGGAAAGGCAAAGAAAGGGAAAGGAAAGAAATTCCAATCCAAAGGAGATTCCAGTCAAGGTGGCAAGAAGGACTTGTCGAAGATTAAATGTTTTCATTGTCATGAGTTGGGACACTATGCCACGAAGTCTCCGCACAAGAAGGTCGGCAAGAAGCCCTCAGGAGGAGCGGCAGGTGAATCTCTTGCTTCACAATTCGAGTTGGATTTCAGCCTCATTGCATGCATGGTGACATCGATGATGGATAGTGTGTAGTATCTGGATAGTGGAGCCTCATTCCATATGACCGGCAACAAAGAATTCGTCAATGACTTGGAGGAGAAGGACCTCCATATACACATCGAGATGGGAGATGATGGAAGGTATAGCACAATCGGCATCAATACTATTACTTTTCAGAGGGAGTCTGGTTCTCCTCTCACATTAAAAGATGTCATGTATGTTCCAGGTCTGAAGAAGAATTTAGTTTTAGTTGCTATGTTGGAAGATTGTGGCTACGATGTGATATTTAGCAAAGGAAAGGCTTTCCTTTGTCACATAGCCATAGGACAAGTGAAGCGAATTGGGGTTCGGATGAAGAACCTCTACAAATTGGATGTAGAAGATTGTGCAGCATTGAGAACAAAAGTAGAGAAGGTGCAAAGCTGCAACATCGGTTAATTGTGGCATAGAAAATTGGGCCATCTTCACCATGGAGCTTTGAAGATCATGCAGCAAATTTCTATAGGACTTCCCAAGGGTGCACTAGAAAAGAGAGATACATGCAAAGGGTGTACACTTGGGAAGTACACCAAAGCCACCTTTCATGACAAGGATAGTCGAGCGCAAGCGATCCTTGAAAGAGTTCACTCAGATGTGTGTGGATCATTCATTATGGCCTTCACGGCCAAGCACAGGTATTATGTAATATTTGTAGATGATTTCTCACGTAAGTGCTGGAATTTCTTCATGCAAAAGAAAAATCAGACATTCTCTAAATTTTGTGACTTTAAAGCACTTGTTGAGAAAGACATTGGCAGGAAAGTAGAGGATCTCAAGAGCGATAACGGTGGAGAATATGTGTCGAATGAATTCAATAACTTATGTGCATTAGAAGGCATTCAACGAGAGTTAATAGTGCCCCATAACCCACAACAAAATGAGGTGGCTGAAAGGAAGAACAGAAGTATTGTGTGAGTTTCACGAGTCATGTTACATGATTAGGGCCTACCATTGCACTTGTGGGCTGAAGCATGCAACACAGTTGTATATGTACAGAATGGGAATCCTCATCGGATTCTCGAGATGAGTACAACAGAAGAAGTTTTTTCAAATAAGAAAATAGACATGGCACACTTCAAGATCTTTGGTTCATCAGTTTATTGTCATGTTACCAAGGATACAAGGAAAAATTTAGAACCGACAGCTAAGTTGGGCATATTTGTGGGGTACACTAATACACCTCACAACTATCGGGTATACCTGCCATCTCACAGGATGATAGTGGTTCGTAAAGATGTGAAGTTCAATGAAAAGAAGGCCATGAGATGTTCCCTTGAGAGTGAGCCTCAGGTACATGTAGATGAGGAGCTTTTAGCTCCAAAGGAAGAATCTTAGGATGATGTGGAGCAGCCACAAGCAGTGGAACAGCCACAAGCAGTGGAGCAGAGAGTGGAAGCACCCACTCATGTAGAGACATCCAGAGATGGAAGGAAGCGCACCAGAGAAGCTGAAAATTGATGCATGATGCTAGAGAGAAAGTGGGAACACCCACATCACAGTGCAGGCATAGGGGGTCACCAGATCAATACACTAGCTACATGGCTCTGATGAGTGAGAGTGTAGAGACTGAGCCATCTTCATTCGAGGAAGTAGTGCAGCAACTAGCATGGGTTGATTCCATGGTAGAGGAGTGTTGTCACACAGATTGTCTGGGCAGTGCGACAATGCTCAAACCGGGGGTTGTCACCCTGATCCCCAATCCCTCCGTTTAAACCGTCTCCCGACGCTAAGGGGGGTAGACCCTATGGAATGAATGAAGACCAACTGTGGACCAGTTGGGTTGGGAGACACAGCAAGGCAACTTAGCACTTGATTGATTTTAGAAATTAATGTACCAGTGCCTTATGGAGTTAATCATTAAATGATTATTTATTAAATGTTGCAAAAATATGAACCTTGTAAAACAATAATTTATCATCAAATAACCCAAGATATTCAAATAAACTCACAACGCTATAATAATGACCTAGCAATTAAATTTATAAAGATTGAATACATTAAACCACGAAATTTAAATGTTAACCAGCTCACAAAAAGATTCACCACTTTTCAATAGCTTAATATTTAAATAAATATTTAAGCGCTTTTAACTATAGAGAAGTGCAACATAGATACCACGAAAGACACCAAAACAATTCTCAATTTTTACTTAATTTTTTCAAAACTTTTTACTTTTTTTTTTTTTATAAAATTCTAAGTCAAAATATAACAAAACTAAAATCCTAAATAAAAATAAAATCTAAAGTCTAATCTAAAATCTAAAAAGAACCTTTTAGATGCCTTTTTTATATTTTTTTATTTTTAAATGAAACAAAACTGAACAAAGAAAAATGTCTAATTCTAAACTAGATGAAACTTAAAATATATACAAAAATGAAATCTAAAATTAAAAAATCTAATTCTAAAAACTAAGTCCTAAACTAAACTATGGGCTAAACTAATAAAACAAAATCTAAGCTTAAATATATCTAAAAATAAATAAAACTAAAACTTAAGCTAAATAAAATCAAAAGTAAAAAAGTCTAATTCTAAAAACTAAAAAAACAAAGTCTGAACTAAAACTTAACTTAAACAAAATCAAACAAAACAAATAAGATAATTCTAATCAAACAAAAATCGAATATATCTAAACTAAGATAAGAATCTAATTCTAAAATCTAAATGAAAATCTATCCAAAAACTTAAATCAAATCTAGAAAAACTTTATTTTTTATTTATTAAAAAAAACAAAGCATCTAAACTAAAAATGAAACTAAAACTAAAACCTAGAATACCGCTTACGCTAAACCTCTGCTCATATGACTTACCAAAAATCGATTTTTTGTTTTTTACTGCTTGATGCGTTTGCAGTGCGACGGGCAGGTTAACAGCAGGATGACGAGCAGAGGGTACGATGGGGAACTCACGTGTATCTACAGGAGATGAGGGTGTGCACGTTTTTGCAGGTTTGACAACAAATGCATGGATGAGAGCAGCGACATGAGGAGGCTGGATGGGCAATGGCATAAGATGCAGGAGTAGAAGTGGCAGTTCTCCTGGGGGACAACGCGTGAAGGGGATGGTGCAAATGGAACTTCGACGGAGGAAAGGCAGCAATGGTGGGATAAACGCAGAGCTGGAGAAGACTGTGCAGATGGAGATGTATGATAGTTGATTTTCGATGCAGGTTGAAGAGGAGGACCCGCGCGCAGGAAGGAAGACTAATGTTTCGTTGAGAGTGAGGGATGGCAAAACATAGGTGCAGAGAAACCCGGACGACGGCATAGGGATGACTGTGTGGATGGCTCAGCTGAATGAAAAAAATGGATAGTGGCAGCAAGGACGTCGAGCTAGGCAGCATGAAGATTTGCGTGAGGGTTTGGTGGAATGCGTAGAACAGGCGTGGAGCTCACAGATGATGAGGGAGCCGCAATTGGGGTTTTCTGTGGGAGGAACGTAAGAATGGCAACATGGAAATGGCCAGCGAATAGAGCAATGTGCAAAGATGGCGGAATAAGGATTTAAACGCACTGAAAGGATAGCCACAGGAATGTTGTAGCAACGTGAGGAGTGAAATGGCAGCATGGATCTGCTAAGAAAATCACTGCGTGAGACGCATCATACAGGCATTGTGGAGCTGACAGATTGCTAAGAAGAGGGCTTGGCAGCAATCTTTAAAAAAAAATTCGAAAAATTTTCCTGCAAAAATGAAACCCTGGCCCTGGGCAGCGAAACTGTACACCTGCAAAAGAACTGGTTCTGAAGCAAAATCTTACCCTCCAGGGCCTAGATCTAGCTTCAAGATTGAAGCTCACCTTCAGATCTGCAACCTGTAACCTACAACCTGAAAACAATGAAAACAAACAGCCAGAACCTAAAAATGCAAAAAATAAATGAAACCCTTAAAAAAACCCTAAGAACCAACTAAGTAATTACAGCATTTACAAACTGAAGGCTCTAGGGAGCCAGATTTATCGTTATGCCACAGAAATATTTTTAGAATTTTAACTTAATGTGAGGTACTTCAGAAAACCCTTTATGCATCTACAACAAAATTTCTAATCATAAGCCCGAGATTAAAACTGACTGGACTCTTTCAGAAAACGCAATCTGGGAGTTGGTTGGTTCAGCCGAGAACTTCCCCTAACGCCGGGTAAACTCAAAATTAAGGATATCCTGCACAGCTTAAATCAACCATTAACATAGAGGGAGAAAACAACTGTGAAATTCAGATCAAATGGAGATACCTGCCATTATATTCAGAAATTAAACTATCATTGAAACCCCAGAGATCAGACAAGATACCTGTGCCTAAATCAATCTTCATCAAGCTATCATCAATGGCTGAAACTAAATTTATGCAGAAAAATAAAACATCTTACAGCATTTCCAGAAGAGTAACACCAGCAAGATTTTCAACCCCAAAGTCTTTCTTTATTGCACAAAAATGACTACAAGAGAGCTTTCTTTAGCACACGACTCTAAGATCGAATGATCTCAAATGACCCCTAACACCCTATTTAAAGAAAAAATTCCCAACGGCTAATTCGCTTGATCCATGTCAAATTAATCTCGACTGTCGATGAAGATCAAAATCCCTTTCAATCTAATCCGTCGAAATTTTAAATGCGTTTTAATATATATTAAAAACTAAAATTTTGCATTTATTTTCTCAAAATTTTGACTTACTATTATTTTATTTTATTTCATTTTTCAAATTTTTATTTATCTTTGTTAATTTATTTTTTAAATTTTCTTTTATTTTATATTTTTTAGTTATTTTTAATTTTTTTTATTATTTATATCTTTTATTATTATTTATTATTTATTATTATATTATTTATTATTTTTATTCTTATTTTATTTTTACTGAGCCCTCGAACTTAGCCTTTGGAAAAAACGCCTAGGACCTAGGACTTAGGACTTATGAGGGGATAAAACATTTTCTAACCCTCAAGACACTTTACATCATGACTTGAACAATTTTACATCTCGAACGGGGAAAACCCGTTTGACATAGACCCTCATAGACCACCCAGTCTTGCGACACAAATATAATCTAGCAGATCAAGCAATTTGTAATAACCTAACCAAATAGTTAGAATTATTTCCAAATTACTTTTACATAAACTCAACCTAGCACACTAGGATTCCCCTAAGATTCTAATGACAAAATCCATTCCGGCTTTGGGGTTAGGCTGAAGGAAAACTCTGCCGATCATGGATCAGTGAGACAAAAAACCTTCCGGAACGTAGATTATCACTAAAAAATTAGGTTTGCCTAGGCAATTTACATACATGACTCAGATCTGCTAAGATTATTTACAATTTACACATGCAGACTAGGTTTACAACATAACATGATCGGGCTGATGATGACAGTCGAATGGCACGGACACGTCGATCAAGCGCTATCCCTTTTGCGAAAAAGGGGGTATACTGCTCTCGGTAGTCAACATGTAGTGGTCAACAGAGGAGTATGACTCCATTATCAGAAACAGTGTTTGGGAAGTGGTTCCAAGACCAACAAACAAGTCAGTGGTGAGTCCCAGATGGCTTTACAAGGTAAAGCAAGCAACATATGGGAGTGTCAAAAAACACAAGGCCAAATTTGTGGCTAGATGGTTCTCTCAAGTGGAGGGAATTGATTACAAGGAGACCTTTGCTCCAGTAGCAAGGTACTCTTCAATCAGATCTATTCTAGCACTTTCAGCGCAGATGGGATGGAAGATATATTAGATGGATGTGAAGACAACCTTCCTCAACAAAGTGATCGAGGAAGAGGTGTACGTTGAGCAGTTGGAAGGATTTGAGACCTTCAACAGAGAGTCACATGTGTGCAGACTCAAGCAAGCGTTGTATGGATTGAAACAAGCACGCTGTGCGTGGTACACTAGGATTGACAGCTATTTCACGAGGGTGGGCTTCACCAAATGTGAAGTAGATGCAAACTTTTACCATATTGTGGTTGAAGGTAAATTATTGATTATAGTATTATATGTCGATGATTTAATTCTAACAGATGATGAAGAGCTGGTAAAATCTTGCCAAGAGGATCTTGCAAGAGAATTCAAGATGCATGACCTGGGGCTCATGCATTATTCCCTTGGTATGGAAGTATGGCAAGGAGATGAGGAATTGTTTGTCTCTCAGGGCAAGTATGCCAACAAGATACTGAAGAAGTTTCACATGGAGAGCAACCCATGGAGACTCCTCTAGTAGGGAATTGGAGCCTAGAGCAAGGAAGTTGCTACTTCAGGTGAAGTAGTGGAGGCTACTATTTACGGGCAGCTTGTGGGTTCACTTATGTATTTGGCGAACACACAACCGGACATATGTTTCGTAGTTAACCAGCTCAGTCAAGCAATCATTAAGCCAACCAAACTCTATCGGAAGGCAGTTAGACATGTGTTGAGATACCTCATAGGCACCACTCAGTTTCGTCTTTGGTACAGATGAACAGAGGAAGTGAAGCTTCAAGGCTTCACAAATGCAGATTGAGCAGGGAGTCCATCGAACATGAAGAACAAATCAGGGGGAATCTTCAGTATTGGGTCAGCAACAATTTCTTGGTACAACAGGAAGCAGAGATCAATTGCACTCAGTTCAGCAGAAACAGAGTACATGGTTGCTAGTCAAGTAGCTTGTGAGGCTATCTGGATGAGGAAGATCCTTGTTGGGTTATTTGGTCAACAGATGGATCCTACAGTGATTTACTGTGACAATCAGAGTTGTATCAAACTCTCTGAGAATCCAATTTTTCATGATCGGTCCAAGCATATCGACATTCGATATCACCATATACGAGATTGTGTGCAGAAGAGAATCATGTTGTTGGAGTACATTCCTACAGAGGAACATGATGCAGAAATCTTCACTAAGGCACTGTCAAGAGGCAAATTCGAGTTCCATAGAAGCAGGATTGGGGTATTTGATAATCCATTTCTTGTTGAAAGGGAGCGTTGAAAATGCAACAAGAAAATCTTGATTTCATTTTCCCTTGAATTAAAGTAGAAATAAAATTGTAATTCCACATCACAAGGCAACTTGTAAGAGTTAACTAAGTTAATTTGACTTAGTTGGCCTAGTTAATTCGAGTTGGGGGTCTTACTTGAGTCATTTAGAGTCTCTTACTTTCTAGGAGCCCTAGTTGAGTTTATTTTGAGTTGTAATTAATTAATTTTGTTTAACTGAGTTAAAGTCACTTAAACTAGTTCCAATTGATGGAGGAACTAGTAGGAGGTCAGACAGTGGGGTGTTGCTTCATGTGTTCAACTAGTTAACTGACAATTCAATCATAAATAACTCATGCATGTCAAATCTGAGAGTAACCCAACTGAGATTGGAGTTCAAATGCAGTGTACTATCAGTTGTATAATCATCCAAATTGTACAGGTGGTGCATGCAGTCAGAGGAAGGCCTATGAGGATTGTGTAATTCCAATTGAAGAATTTCCCTTATTAATAGGGGCTAATTCTCAAAGAAACAGCGCAAGGAAATAGGGATTTGGGCAAGCGAGAAAGTGGTTAAGTATTGGCCTAGGCTTGTCTAGGAAGCTGTGAGATAGATAGAGATAGTGCAGAGGTTGCTCGGGCATTGTAATCTTATATTTTTTTACTAATGCAAAATACATGATCTGAAAATGGGGCTCTTAGGCTTCTTGTCTGGCTTACAAGAACCTCTCCCACTTCCAAAGCTTGAATTTTCCCAAGTCTATTTGATTAACCAATGCGGAATTAAGAAATGCTTTAAAGTATAGGCATATGCCTGTTTTTATTGTTGGTCGTTTATGTGCTTTAAAATCTGTTGTGTATGCTGATATTTAAATGTGCTTGAACTTATATATAAATGCATATGACAGTGTATAATGTAGCAGTAAAACAATATGCATAAGACAACAATTTAATGAGGAGTTCACCCAAAACTCTTGTGGGCTACGTCTCCTGTGAGCTCTTCTCAATTTGACTTGGCTCTTTGGGATTATGGCTTCAATTCTTTTACAAGTGCTACACTTAAACTCCATTAGTTTACAACTGAACCAGTGGGGTTAAAATGCCATCTTACCCCGCTGACTATCCAGGGTCTGCTGACAAATCTAGGCTTCTCTGGACTAATTCCTTCAGTCAGTGCTCGGAGCTTCTTGAGCTTCTGGCCTCTCTGACTCCCTCAAATCTCTACACTGTCTCTGGAAAATGCCTTCTTTTGTGTTTACGCACCTCAGACACCAGCAACAACTAGACCATTTGATCTCCTGTTGTTCTGCAATTTCACTGCAGCTTCATCGCCCCCAACCTCGGGTGGCTTCGCTCTTTGCTCCTCTCGCTCGGCCTTCCTAACCTCTGGTGGCTTTCTGAGCTTTCAAGCCTCTCCGAGCTCCTCTTACTCTACACCAAGCATCCTTACTCTACAAACTGTCTTCTCTGATCTTACACTCAACATTCGAGCACCTCTGTGATTCTGGAGCTCCCTCTTCGCATATCTTGAGCCTTCGAGAGTTCGCTGGGCCTTCCCACGGATTCCGCAGCCTCTCTACTCTGCCTATGTATTCACTGAAGCATCTCTGGGCTTCCCGAGCTTCTCTGAGATCTCCTTGAGCATTCCTCTGCCTGCGCCTCTAAGAATCCTCCTTCTTTGTGCTTCATGTGTCTCTCTCAGCCTCTGAGAGTTGATTGTGTTTCCTGTTGTTTTATTAACCATTTGGTTACCTTCCCAAGGCGTGGAAGACCGATCGTTTTACCAAAGGATCTATTTTCCAATTGGACTGAACCGACGAGCGTGGGAAACGCGGTCGTTTCGCCTTCCTCTGGCATAAATCCCCAAATAGACATTATAACGAAAAACACAGGCGAAACTCATGAAAACACATCATGAGCCTTTACCCCGGACTTCAAATTTTATGCAATTGCGTAGATGATCCCCATCGGGTCCAAGTCTGATCGCATATTGCAATCGCAATTGGCCTTTTCCATAGTCCCCCTTTGTATTTGGAAAACACGTTGAAATGTTGAAAATACATTAAAAATGGCCTTATGGTGGATTTCAAATTTTATGTATTTGCATTCTGGAACCCTATCAGGTCTGGCCATATCGCATCGCTAGTCACAACGGCCCTTTGGCTTCCCCTTTGGTATCATCAACACCGATTCGCCAATATCGGCGATCGCAGTTGACTATCGCACATATATATAACATGGCCGCTCCATTGTGTTCGCCGATGGCGATCCGCCGATTTCGGCGATCGCTTCATCGCATCGCCCCGGTCCATCGGGTTATGCCTCTGATCAGACCCGCCGATGCGATATGCCGATCAGATCTGGACTGTTGATCGGCTAGATCGAACAGTCCCTGTGCACCCATTGTTTAAGCCTCCAATAGCTTGATTTTCATGGTTTTCTTCAAGTTTTTAAAGCCCGATAGTGTAATCCGCCGATGCGATATTTCCTCTTTGATCAATCAAACAAGGCCACGTGGCCCAATCCCGGCCTGCCACGTGTCAGCTATGGATTGGCTCATGAGCCTATACTAAAATCAAAATTTTCAATATAGTTCAAAATTTAATGAAATTGCCTCCTTTTCTAAGGACATTGGGTAATTTTGATTTTTCACTAACTCCTTCATCCGGGGTCCATTTTTGCCCATTCAAGTTGCGTTGGATTCAGAATGAGGAAATCTCTACGATGAGACTATTTCCAGGAGCAGCCTGCGATTTTCATTTTCCTCTGATTTACAAAGGATTTGTGCCATTTGGCACCTTTTACCTCTTGCATGAAGTCTTTTAGACTTAGAGGTTTATCCAGGATCCATTTTTGGATCACGCCTTCCTACTAAAAGAACTTTTGGTCTCCAAAAAACTTATATACTAATCTGAATAGTAAATGAGAGTGACTCATCCTCTTCTTTCAGCCTCGCTACACTTGCCTTTGCATAGTTCCTCGGAACCAAAGTTTCTGACCACTTCCCTTCTCTAGATGGGTTGGTCTTCCTGAGAAGAACTGTGTTCCTCCTTGCCTTCCTGCGGAACTTTTGTTGTACTGGTCATAGAAGGTGGTTTGAACTTCTTTGCCTTCATCATTGATCCAAGGTGGCTCAATAAATGTGAAGTAACTCTGCTCCACAAAACTTTCATTTGTACCTGTTTGACATGCTGCCAACAACAACTGTTAACAACAACAGGCATACAGACAACAACTGGATGGACTAAACTCTTGCTTCAACAAAAGAAACATATTTTCACATCTTGTGAACATCTCCATGTCTTACATCTACATACAAATGATGGACTAGATAACAAGCCCACAAAACATGCCTTTAAAGCAAATGACCCTTCAAGTCAAGCATGTAGAAAAAGACCATTAGGACTCTTTTTCAAAAGATGAAAACACTTCATCCTTATCTCCATTTGGAGACCAAGTTAACTTTTCCCAAATCGACATTACATGCATGTTTACAACAAAGCAATCAGCCCTTCAAGTCAATCACACACACATGTTCCGAAAACAAGGAAAACATCAACATCCCTGTGTTCATGCACATCATCTCATGCATGCATTTCATCCTTCAACTTTCACTTAAGCACTCTATACTTTTGAAGTTGTAATGAAATATAATGTAGATGCATCAATAGACATGCAACCTCAATTGGATAAGAACTCTAACTATTTCTTACCAATCCATTTCAAAGGTCCTTCTTTTGGCTGCACATCAGCATCAACATGTGAATCAACCTGAGACACATCATTTATGGAATCTTCACTTCCATTTCTGCCATCTTCTCTTTCTATCTTCTCCTTCAGCTTTAGTGGAAGCATTGCTAGATTCAGAGTCCAACACATTTCAGCAAGATGCCCTTGCTTATGGCAGTAAGTGCAACACATGTGCATCCTCTTGACAGCATGATTTTCCTTGTCCAATGGACCTTTGGCTGCTTGCTTCTTTTCCTTCAAAAGTTTCCTGTATGCGGCCCTTCTCTTCCAACATCTAGAAATATGATGGTTATCCAAACCACAAAAGGAACAAGCAATTCTTTTCCCATATCTATGTGGAAATTTACCATGCTTTGCAAAATCAAAAGGAATATGGTTAGAACCCGATTTATACCTTTCTCTTTCACCTTTATTGCCTTCGTGAGGAGGTGAATTGAGTGAAAAAGTAGCTCCCTTTGGAACACCGTCAATCTCTTCAAGGCTATCAGAGTCTCCCCAATTCTCTGGTTCGAGTGTGTGATTCTGAACACCTGCATCCTGCGACTGATATTTCAAGCCATTGTTTTCCTCTTGAATACAACCTTCACACTTTTGAAGTAGAGGACATGAAATGAAACTCCTTCTTGGGACTGTTTCAATGGCTTTCATGGCAGCTTTGGAACTCTCTCCATAAGACTACCCATAGCCAAGACCCAAATACTTACGCCTTTCCTCAACCATGATTGGTTCAATGATACCTTATGCATGCTTTCCCAAGCCCTTTCCTTCATAGCCCATCTTGGACATTAGCATGGAACCTATGCCTTTAGTATGTTTCTCAAAAGAACCAATACAAGCATTCTCAGAAGAATTTGAAGACAAACTAGAACGGCTTACCTCTTCTTCAAGCTGATACTTGACTAAGGCTTCTTGGGCAACAAAGAGCTGTGTCTCCAACTCATGCATCCTTTTCAGGTTCATATTCGCAATATGAAGTTGCCTCT
Organism: Pinus tabuliformis; assembly: GCA_031772625.1. Taxonomy (NCBI): domain Eukaryota; kingdom Viridiplantae; phylum Streptophyta; class Pinopsida; order Pinales; family Pinaceae; genus Pinus; species Pinus tabuliformis. The sequence goes on along the minus strand of CM062809.1, from coordinate 31,096,911 downwards.
CCATTTTCTGCAATTTATCAGAAAGCAATTGCTTCTCTTCCTGCATGGAATTCAACTGCTCTCTAAGCATGCTGCTCTTCCTTCCATCCTCATACATTTCTCTCACCATATCCATCATGGTGGACAACTCTTGCTTCATGTCTTCATCAAAGAGTCTTGTGAAGAGAGCAGAATTCGAGGACTCATTTGTAGTTGTCATTATGCCAATGACTTCTTCTTCTTCTTCTTGTCGTTTCTGAACTAAACTATCAATAGCTTTCTCTTCGCCTCTGAAAACTTAAACGATAGTCAGTCTGCAAAACAAGCATACAATCAACCTCTGACTGTTTAAACACCTTTCAGACAAACGGTCTTTGCTTTGTCAATCAAGCATTCTGATATAACCTTCCTTGAAGGTGGGTTTAATCAAACCTAGGCTCTGATACCACCTGATCTGAAAATGGGGCTCTTAGGCTTCTTGTCTGGCTTACAAGAACCTCTCCCACTTCCAAAAATTGAATTTTCCCAAGTCTATTTGATTAACCAATGCAGAATTAAGAAATGCTTTAAAGTATAGGCATATGCCTGTTTTTATTGTTGGTTGTTTATGTGCTTTAAAATCTGTTGTGTATGTTGATATTTAAATACTTATACATAAATGCATATGACAGTGTATAATGCAGCAGTAAAACAATACGCATAAGACAACAATTTAATGAGGAGTTCATCCAAAACTCTTATGGGCTACGTCTCTTGTGAGCTCTTCTCAATTTGACTTGGCTCTTTGGGATTATGGCTTCAATTCTTTTACAAGTGCTACACTTAACTCCATTAGTTTACAACTGAACCAATGGGCTTAGAATGCCATCTTACCCCGCTGGTTGTCCATGCTCTGCTGACAGATCTAGGCTTCTCTGGACTAATTCCTTCAGTCAGTGCTCGGAGCTTCTTGACCTTCCGGCCTCTCTGACTCCCTCAGATCTCTATATTGTCTCTAGAAAATGCCTTCTCCTGTGTTTACGCACCTCAGACACCAGCAACAGCTAGACCATTTGATCTCCTGCTGTTCTGCAATTTCACTGCAACTTCATTGCCCCCAACCTCGGGTGGCTTCACTCTTTGCTCCTCTCGCTCGGCCTTCCTAACCTCTGGTGGCTTTCTAAGCTTTCGAGCCTCCCCAAGCTCCTCTTACTCTACACAGAGCATCCTTACTCTGCGGACTGTCTTCTCTGAGCTTACGCTCAGCATTGGAGCACCTCTGTGATTCTGGAGCTCCCTCTTCGCATATGTTGAGCCTTCGAGAGTTCGTTTGGCCTTCCCACGGATTCCGCAACCTCTCTACTCTGCCTACGTATTCACCGAAGCATCTCTGGGCTTCCCAAGCTTCTCTGAGCTCTCCCTGAGCATTCTTCTGCTTGCGCCTCTGAGAATCCTCCTTCTTTGTGCTTCCTGTGTCTTTCTCAGCCTCTGAGAGTTGACTGTGTTTTTTGTTGTTTTATTAACCATTTGGTTACCTTCCCAAGGTATGGAAGACCGATCGTTTTACCAAAGAATCCGTTTTCCAATTGGACTGAACCGACAGGCATGGGAAACCCAGTCGTTTCGCCTTCCTCTGGCATAAATCCCCAAATAGGCATTATAACAAAAAACACAGGCGAAACTCATGAAAACACATCATGAGCCTTTAGCCCGGATTTCAAACTTTATGCAATCACGCAGATGATCCCCATTGGGTCCGGGTCTGATCGCATATCGCAATCGCAATTGGCCTGTTCCATAGTCCCCCTTTGTATTTGGAAAACACGTTGAAATGTTGAAAATACATTAAAAACGGCCTTATGGAGGATTTCAAATTTTATGTATTTGCATTCCAGAACCCTATCGGGTCCGGCCATATCGCATCGCTAGTCGCAACAGCCCTTTGGCTTCCCCTTTGTTATCGCCGACGCCAATCCGCCGATATCAGTGATCACTTTCGGACTATTGCACATATATATAACATGGCCGCTCCATTGTGTTCACCAATGGCGATCTGCCGATTTCGGCAATCGCTCCATCGCATCGCCCCGGTCCATCGTGTTATGCCTCCGATCAGACCCGCCGATCACGCTGACGCGATATGCCGATCAGATCTGGACCGTTGATCGGTCAAATCCAACGGTCCCTGTGCTCCCATTGTTTAAGCCTCCGATAGCTTGATTTTCATGATTTTCTTCAAGTTTTTAAGGCCCGATAGTGTAATCCGCCGATGCGATTGTAGTGGTTAATCCAGGGGTCTAGATTAGACTAAATTTAATGTCAACCAAGGTAGGTAAACTTAGAGGCACGTGTCTAAAGTTTATAGACATAAAAGGATCTCATCTATCTAAATAAGTGTCTATTATGACAGGCTACAACACTCTTTTACAAGAGATTGAAATATGTTTCCTTTCACAATTTAAACACTTATATCATCTAATTTAATTAACTGTTCTAAAAACAGAGTGTTACTCGTCTGAGTTCTCAATCCTCTTACAAGGACATAATTCACAAAAACTCTTTCAAGACAACACACTAAGCATACCAAAGATCAAATTCGTGAAAACAGAGTCCATAGAAATATCTTGAAATTCAATGTTCAATTAAACCTTTTACAAACTCTGATTCAATAATTTTGCAATTGAATTTCCAAGGTACTACTATGAATTATAAAATAACAATCGCAAGAACTTCTAATCAAACTGATCAACTCACAAGCAATGAAATAACATCAAACGCTATTCAGATCTGAAGACTAATTCCTATGAAACAGAAACGAAAGTGTACCCATCTTCACATAGGGCCCTTCCACGTTTTGATGGCACACTTAGAAAACTTCAGATGATAAGAACGCTAAGTCATAAACACCATATGAAATTCTGCCTTTTGATTAAGTTCTTAGAATCAATTAAATTCAAAACAGAGTTCTGGAATACACTTACAGTCTCAAGTCTGCTCATGTTTAATCTCCCTTCCTTACCAGCGTTCCTCTTATTTATTAAAATTTACAACCAAATGTACATTCATTATCACTTCAGATGTTTTTGCTTTTACAATCAAAAAGGCTATTTTCGTTTTTTCCTAATCCTAACTGATTTCTAAAACAAAATGAAATCAGTTTAGGTAACTTCAGATTTTTGCTGCTTTTACAACCAAAAAGGATGGGTTTGACCAGCATTGACCATGTATTCAGGAGCTCCAAATTCGATGCTAAATAGATTTTGCACCAAGTATATACATCATAGATCACGTCCTTATCTTCTGTTCCGATTTTCCTACCATGCCACGTGTCACAACATAAACCAATTACAAAAAGTCATGACATCCCGTAATTTTGTTGAAAATTTCCAATTTTTAACATAAAAATCCATAAATTAAATTTAATGTAAAATAACAATTATAATGCTTCATTAATCAATTTCAATGGACTATGAGGGGTTTATGGAAGAAAATGATAGATAAATGATGGATTTTTAGAAGAAAAGAATGGCAATAAAATAGTACCAACATCTCCCCCAAACTCAATGATTTAGCATGTCCTCATGCTAATCCTGATGTGCTCCCTTTATATTTTGTTCCTGCTTGTGCCTCTGCCGCTTGTAGCAATACATCTATATTCTTCTGAACTTGGGCATTCTTCTGAACTTGGAACTCATGTTTCATATTCTGATATTTTTCTTTGAGAACTTTTTCCTGAGTGTACCATTTTGTCGCCCATTTGCACGTTTCAGTTTGATTAGTCCTAAGTTCTTTGATTTTCTTCTTCAGCTTCTCATTTTTCTGCTGAATCTTCTTGCTTTGAGCTCTCAACATTTCATTTTCCTTCTTTATGACCTTCTCTAACATGTTTGCTTCCATCAATTCCTCTTTTAGCTCTTCAATCTGTTTCTCTAACCTTCTCTGTTTCTTGTTTGTAGGTGCTGGCTCTTTCCTTTCTCCCTTGTTACTCTCAATTTCCATTTCTGCTTCCTGTTCTGGCTGTGAATTAGTACTGCTTTCAATTTCCATTGGTGCATTTGCATTCGGCTCTGGTTGATCATCTTGTGTTTGATTCCTTTTTATTCTCCTTGATCTTCTCTTATAAGTAGTGAAGATTTTATCTTTTTCAATTTTCTTGGTAGTTTCTTGCCTCATCCTTCTTGTCCTTACACCACTGCTGGGTTGAGGAACATTGCTTGACTTACGCTCAGGGATTTCCTCATCAATATCAATCATAAACTCTGTGCGTTCTTGCTGTTCCTGTTCATCTTCTCTAATTTTAATTTGATTGTCAATCAAAAATTCTTTCCATGTTTTTCCTCTCCTCTGCAACTCAAATTCAATTAGAATTTTGATCAACCCAAAATGATACAAACTCCTATCTTCATTACCTTTTTGTTTCTGAATGGTCTTCGACATTTTAGTCAAACTCTGTAAGAGAAAATAGGGCAAACTGATGGTGCATTGACCTTTTAAGTGCAACAAAATCCTATGTGATATAGGTATACTATACTGTAACGTCCTTCACATGTAACAAATTTCTGAATAATGTATACCATTTCGTCCCATGGGTGAATTAGCCAGCTTCTAGGAACACCCTTTTTCCAATTGACAGAGGAAACCCTTGACCTAGACATAAACTGAGTCCATGATTTTTCCCTAAATTGTTTGGTTTTGAAATACTTTTCCCCTTCTGGACTGATTCCCAATGTTTGTGCTATTGTATCCTCTGAAATTCTAAAAGAGAAATTTCCTATTAAAGCTTTCTCTCCATTGAAGGAAAATGCAAATTGCTTCATAACTTCTTCATTGTTTCCATTAAATTTCTCTAGAAAAGACAACCAGTGTTTTTCCCTTAAAATCGTGACACAGTCTTCATGATATTGTGAACTATCAAATTTTTCGGGCTCTGCTCTATTGGTCATTTTGTTAAAAATCTCTGTTCTAACCCCTTTTTTATGCTCAAAAATTCAATCAGGGTTTTTAACTTGTTACCTCTTTTCCTGCGTTCCACTGAGCTGACCTGGTAACGTCCTCGATTCTCTGAGTTTACTTCTTCAATTGGTTGAGCTAACGTGGTTAACGTCCTCAAATTTTGGCGGAAGTAAAAAAACTCGGGATAACCCTGTCTGCTATATGTTCTCCCTTTATAGCACCTACTATCTCGGCCCTCTTTGAGAAACTCAGAGTCTGAATACTCACGCCGTAACTAACTTTATGAACTCAGAGTTTTATAAACTGAAAACTCAACAGTCGACCTTCATCCAATTGCTATGATGATATTGCAGAGTCGGAAGGCGCATTCAAATCATGAATACAGAGGAGCAGTACTGATTTGCAGAAGCATAATCATGATAACACAATATGCAAATTGTGTGATGATAACGGATATATTTCATAAGCAGACTTGGGTCAAAAGATTGTTTTATAACTCCAGTAGTCGAAATGAATGAAATCATTTGAGGACAGACGATTTATCACTTGTCCTTCCATTGAACAGACTTGTACATTGAGTATCCACTACTTGTTGGTACTTGATTGCCAGAAGGCCGATTTAAAAATGATGAGTTGATGACAAGGTTTGAAGAGCGGTGTATGAAAAGGTTTGAAGAGCGTAGTAGGAATAAAAATAGGCTAAGGTGTGATAGGAAATGATAAGCAGAGTGATAATGAGGTGAGTATTTAGGAATATGACAAAGGTTATGGGGATAAGGATTTTTGAAATAATAATTATCATTTTTAACACTAAAATAATTTAAGAATTTTAAATGTTAAAAATGAAAATTTCAACAATATATTACACTTGTTGGTTGACAAAATGTTGATTTGGCGTGCATAGGTATGACTGATCTTCATTGTACAGGTATGACTGATCTTCATTGTCTAAAACAGGTCCCTTTGAAATGAAATTGAATATAACAGGTCCCTTTAAAATCTGAAGAACTCTGAAGAACCATGTTTGTGAAGCTTCTTTTATCCTTGGTGTTGATGTAGCCTTGATTATAATTCTGATGATAAGCAACCTTTGAAAACTTTGTTGAAGTAGCCTGATGTATCTTGAATGCAGTCTTTAACAGGTCCCTCTGATATTGGTGATGTTGACATAGCCTTCTGAACAGGTCCCACTGCATATTGGTAATGTTGACATAGTCTTCTGAACAGGTCCCACTGCATATTGCTTGAACAGGTCCCTCTGATTAGAACAAAAACAACTCTTTTATTGAAATACTGAATTACTGAAACAAATTCCTTGAAGATTTAAAAATGAGGAGATGAGATAGGTAAAAACCACTGTTTCGTCTCCCCCACTAAGTCTTTGACTTGTCCTCAAGTCATTATTGAATTGTTGAAAAACAATAAACAAGTAGAACAAAGAATTCTTACCAGCTAAATGATTGGTTTTCTAGTAAGAATTCGGGTTTAGAGTGCGCCAGAGTCTGGTTTTCACATCTAAACCATTATTATTTTTAAAATTTTGTTTTGTTTTATTATTATTATTATTATTATTATTATTTTTTTTTTTTTGTTAAAGCAAAAATGAAATTGAATGAACTAAGGTAGAGATATCACAGCTGAAGGCTACAATATCTCAAACTCCTTTTGCTGAGATACAGTTTGAAGAAAATCTTCCTTGCTGATGGGCTTATGATAGAGTTTCAACCTATGTCCATTGACAATAAAGGTGTTGCCTTCTCCATCAATTGTAGTAAGCTTGATTGATCCATTTTCATATACTTGAACTATTTCATATGGGCCCAGCCAATGTGTTGTAAATTTGGCTTTATGATCTCTGAATTTAGAGTCAAAGAGTAAAGCCCAGTCTCCTTCTTTGAACTGTTTCTTTTTAATGTGTGCATCATACCACTGCTTCCTTTGTTTCTGCATTAGGATTGCTGTCTCTTCTGCTTGCTGCCTCATTTCATCTAACTGATTCAATTGTCGAATTCTCTCTGTTTGTGCTTCATTGAGATCAATTCCTAAATCTGCAGCCATCTTATAAGTATGTATTTGAAATTCAATAGGAAGCATTACCTCTTTTCCATACACCAGCTGATATGGTGTAAATCCTGTAGTGTTTTTCCACATGATTCTGTAAACCTAGAGTGCATCTTTGAGCTTCTCTTCCCAATTCTTTCTGTTCATTGCTACTGTCTTAGTGATAATTCCTTCCAATGTTTTATTTGTAGATTCCACCTGGCCATTGGCCTATGGATGGTAAGGTGTACTTTTCCTGTGCTTGATTTTATATTTTTCTGTGATGTCTTTGACCAGCTTTGAAGTAAACTGAGTACCTTGATCCGTCACTATCTCCCTTGGTACTCCATACCTTACAAAAATTTCTCAAAAAGGAAGTTTACCACTGTTTGTTCAGTTGCCCGGACTAGTGCTTTTGCTTCAGCTCATTTTGTCACGTAATCGGTACATACTAGGATGTACTTTTTGCCTTTGGAAGTTGGATTGATGGGTCCTATAAAATCTAGAGCCCATTTTTCAAATGGCTCTAAATGTACTTGAGGCTGAAGTGGCATTTCATCTGTAGCTGTGGGTCTGCCCATTCTTTGACAGCGATCACAACTTTTCACATACTTCTTGGAATCCTTAAAAATAGATGGCCAATAGTATCCAAGACTGAGAATCTTGAATGTTGTCCTTTTTGCTGCAAAATGCCCACCACACGGTTCATCATGACAAGATTTTAAAATATCAATTATTTCATCATTTCTTACACATCGTCTAATAATCATATCATAACCGGTGTAAAATAAATCTCCATTAACCCATGAGTATCTAGCACTTTGTTTGATCAGCCTCCTCTTTTCCTTTGGAGTAAAATATGGAGGTGTTTTTCTTGTGGACAAATAATTAGCTAAGTCAACATACCAAGGATTCACTATTGAAATTGCAAATAAATTTTCATCTGGAAAAGAATTTTCAACCGGAACAACCTCACCTGAATTTTGCAATCTAGAAAGAAAATCTGCCACCTGATTCTCCTTACCTAGTCTGTCTAACACTGTAATATTAAATTCCTGTAATAATAACAGCCATCTGGTAACTCTGCCATTAGTGATTGGTTTATTCATTAAATACTTAATGGCAGAGTGGTCAGTGTGTACAAAAACCTCATAACCAGTTATATAATGTTGGAATTTATTCACAGCATGTATGATTGCAAGCATTTCTTTTTCAGTGACTGTGTAATTTAATTCTGCAAGTGTTAGATTTTTACTAATGAAATAGATGGCATAATTGAAAGACTCTTATTTTTGGCCTAATGAGGCACCTACTGCAGTATCAGATGCATCTGTAAAGATGTGAAATGGTAGGGTCTAGTTAGGTCCTTTTAAGACTGGTGTGGTTGATAACTTTTCTTTGAGTGTTTCAAAAGCTTTCTGACAATTCTCATTCCAGTTTAAAGGTGTATCTTTTGCTAGAAGCTTAAACAGAGGTAAAGCTATTTTACTAAAATGTTCAATAAACCTCTTGTAATAGCTTGCATACCCAAGAAAACTTCTTACCTCTTTTTGAGTCTTCGGAATTGGTAAATTGACAATGATCTGGATTTTTGATGGATCAGCTTTAATGCCTTGAGAAGAAATATGGTGACCTAATACTATCCCTTCATTTAACATCATAAAACACTTTTCATTGCTCAGGGACAGATTAGCTTCGATACATCTCTTCAAAACTTTTTCAAGATTTTCTAATGAATGCTCAAATGAATTACCATACACTGAAAAATCATCCATATAAACTTCAACACATTCATGAACTAAATTAGCAAAAATAGCTAATACAACTCTATGAAATGTAGCTGGAGCATTGCAAAGTCCAAATGGTAAAACATTATAGGCATAAGTGCCCCAGGGACAAGTAAAAGTGGTTTTGTCCTGGTCCTCTAAGGCTATCCTGATCTGGCTATAGCCACTGAAACCATCAAGAAAAGAGAATGATGATTTCCCAGCTAACGTGTCTAGCACTTGGTCAATAAATGGTAGTGGGAAATAATCTTTGAGTGTTGCTTTGTTCAATTGTCTGTAATCAACACAAATCCTCCACTTGCCATTTTTCTTGGGCACTACTACCAATGGGGATACCCACTGACTGTCAGAGATAGGATAAATAAAATTGACTTTCAATAGTTTTTGTAATTCATCTCTAACAATATCCTGAAGCATGGGATTCATTCTTCTTTGCAGTTGCCTCACTGGTTTGATATTACTATCCGTATAAATATGGTGAGTGCATGTTTCAGGGTGAATTCCGTGCATATCGGTGTAATCCCAAGCAAATGCTTTCTGATATTTTCTCAATAATTGAATCAATTTTTCTTCCTGAGATGAGTCTAGGTGAGTGCTAATATTCAAAGTTTTTCCTGGACTAATCTCTATGGTCTTGCTCTGTGTGTTTGTGATAGATTGAATGGGAAAAATGTTCTAAAATGTTGTTTGCAAAGAATGAATGGTGCATGTTTCCTGACAATTCTGTGCCAAAAGTTCATCTGCAGCATGGTATTGTTCATTTCTAAAATTCTTCAGAAATATCAGATTGAGAAAGGAACAATTCTACCAAATCATCATTATTATGTTCTTGAAAATCATAGAATTGATTGATGCTGGAAACAGAGTGAACTTCTTCCTTATCATTGTATTTATCATCAAGCCATAAATTGTGTGCTACTGTTGGTGATTGTGCTGATGGGTAAAGAGTGAGTTTTTTTCTTTCAGTTCCTCGTGAAATAATCATATTACCTGATCTACATCCTATGAATGCATCAGCAGTTGCTAACCATGGTCTACCAAGGATGATGGGGTGTCCTCCTAAATTAGATTTTGGCTGAAGAACCAAAAAGTCCATTGGATACTCCCAAGAGTCCAGTGAAACAATTATGTCCTCCAAAATCTCTTCAGGAATCACTTTAGACCTATCAGCTAGTTCTAGAACAATTGTTGTGTGCTGCAAGTTTGTGAGCTGCAGTGTTTTCATTGTTTCAAGAGTCATCACATTTATTGCGGCCCCAAGGTCAATTAAGGTGTTTGGAATATGTATGTTGTTAATGATTGTAGTGACTCTGGGAATACCAGGATCAACATACTTTTCCATTGAAATGGTGTTTGTCATAAGGCCGGCTAAATGTCCAATAACATGAATAGTTTGTGGATCAACTCTTTTTCTGGTAGGCTTCTTGAGGCATAGTTCTTTGATTGCTTTAATATATATGGGAATGTCTTTTATGGCTTGTAATAGTGGAATTTTTATATAGACATTCTTTAGATCATCTAAAACATCAAACTGTGGTATAGACATGGGAAGTTTTTCTTGGACCAATCGTTCTGGAAAAGGTGGTGGATGCAACGGTTGCATTTGTTTATTTTTGATGTCATCATTTTGTTTCCTTGGAGTTGGAGTTTCATTTTCATTTTCTTCGTTTTCTTCTTGTTTTTTAGCTATTGTAGATTCTTTTTGAAGTACGTTACCAGACTTCAGCTCGATATTTTGTAAAGGTAATGTGGGATATGATGGTCCCTCATCTATACTGTAAGCTGGTCTATCTGCTCTATTATTTGGATTTGGTACAGGTTGAGCAGGAATCTGAGTGGGTCTAGGAGGTTGGTTAGATGGAAGTTGTAATTGAGGTGGATTTATTGGTGGAGGAGCAGGCAGTGCTTGTTGAGTGTTTTGGGGTTGTGAACAACTTGCTGCTGAGGATATTGTTGATATGTTTGAGGATATTGCGAATATGGCTGATGGTATTGTTGATATGGCTGATGATACTGTTGATATGGCTGAGAATATTGTTGGTATTGTTGAGGATATGGTTGATATTGTTGAGAGTATTGCTGGAATGGTTTCCATTGTTGTTGTGGGTAATTTTGGTGTTGCCATGGCATCGGTACATTCCAAGAATTCTGAACATACATCTGAGCTTGTGCAGGAAATTGCAAATTTTGGTTTGGAAACATACCTGGAGGTGGAGGTCTTGGTTGCCACAGTCTCTTAGCGCCCATGAAATACACATTCTCCATATCTGTGTTAGCTTCCACATTACAATTCTGCAAAATCTTGACTTTAGAGCAATGAAATATATCATGATTTTCAGTACAAAAGGCGCAAACTTGAATGTTTTCTAATGGGCAGTCTTTCAGAGCATGTTTCTTCCGGCATTTTGGACAAAAGACAGCCATTAATTGATCTTCCTCTTCTTGTCTTTTCTTTGCTTTCAGAGTGTCAATTTGAGTTCCTAAGGTACTTAATAGATCTGTTTTGAATTCTTCTAACAAGTTTCCTATTTCAACCCTTGTGACACTTGCTGAAGCAGATTTTGTGGCTTTGGATGATATAGCTCTTTTTCCATTTCTGGCTTTGCTCCTAGAATACTTTTCACATAAATCAGCAATTTCTTCGAAAGGTAAGGTGGAAATATCACTTTTGCCCATCAAATTAAGATCATCTAAGTATTCCTCTCGAGTGCCCTTCAAAAATATTGTTCGAATCAGATCAAGAGACATGGTTCTATGTTTTGATTTTTGTAAATTGTAAACAAATCGTTCCAAGTACTCCTCTAAATTTTCATCCTCTTGTTGATTCATTCTAAAGATATCATCTTTAGAATCTTTCGATCTACAATAAGGTTGGTATTTCTTTAGGAATATTTTTCTCATGCCATCACAATCAGTTATTGCATGTTCACCAAGTCCCATGAACCATCTTAATGCTGATGCTTTTAATGTTGCTGGGAAGGGTCTAAGCCTATGGGCATCATCTGTGTAACCATATGTTTGGCATACTATGTCAAATTCAAACAAGAATGAATCTGGATCTTCTGAAGCCATGCCATAAAAGTTTGGTAACACAGATGGAGGCATGTTTTTCATTTTTATTTCCTCATCATAATTTTCTCCTGGTTCTTGAATAGGAAATTTAAAGGTTGACTCTTCCTTCTCTCTTCGATCTTGTTGTTCAGGAGTGGGTCTTCTTGCTGATCCTCCTCTTTCCTCAGCCATTTTGATAGATTCCTCTGTTGATTTAATTTCTTGTTCAGTGTCACTTGTTTCAAAGAGAAGTTGTTCTAGTGATTTTTCTCCTTCTTGAGATTTTTCAAAATCAGTAGGTTCAAGGAGAGATTGTTGAGTTATTTTACTACTTTCTCTTTTTATAGAGGATTCAGGGAGATGTTTCTTCTGTGTTTCGTGTGCCAATAGAATTTGTCTCTCAATAAGTGTGAGTCTTTGCCCTGATTTATGTTTATCCTCTAATTTTTGTATGGTGACTTTCCCAGCTGGTGTTGTGTGTTCAATTTTTCCTAAAGGGTCTGGCTCCTAGTGGTGGATTAGTTTTTGGATGGGAGGTTTTATGAATCTACCTTTATCATCTCTAGATCTAGACATAAGTAAACATGACTTCTAAAATGATCAATTAAAATTAAATCTATATTTTTGTTTATTTTTTTTTATTTTTTTTTTAGAAATCCTCTAGTTGCACCTCCCCGGCAACGGCGCCAAAATGTAGTGGTTAATCCAGGGGTCTAGATTAGACTAAATTTAATGTCAACCAAGGTAGGTAAACTTAGAGGCACGTGTCTAAAGTTTATAGACCTAAAAGGATCTCATCTATCTAAATAAGTGTCTATTGTGACAGGCTACAACACTCTTTTACAAGAGATTGAAATATGTTTTCTTTCACAATTTAAACACTTGTATCATCTAATTTAATTAACGGTTCTAAAAACAGAGTGTTACTCGTCTGAGTTCTCAATCCTCTTACAAGGACATAATTCACAAAAACTCTTTCAAGACAACACACTAAGCATACCAAAGATCAAATTCATACTAAGCATACCAAAGATCAAATTCATGAAAACGGAGTCCATAAAAATATCTTGAAATTCAATGTTCAATTAAACCTTTTACAAACTCTGATTCAATAATTTTGCAATTGAATTTCCAAGGTACTACTATGAATTATAAAATAACAATCGCAAGAACTTCTAATCAAACTAATCAACTCACAAGCAATGAAATAACATCAAACGCTATTCAGATCTGAAGACTAAATCCTATGAAACAGAAACGAAAGTGTACCAATCTTCACATAGGGCCCTTCCACGTTTTGATGGCACATTTAGAAAACTTCAGATGATAAGAACACTAAGTCATAAACACCATATGAAATTCTGCCTTTTGATTAAGTTCTGAGAATCAATTAAATTCAAAACAGAGTTTTGGAATACGCTTACAGTCTCAAGTCTGCTCTTGTCTAATCTCCCTTCCTTACCAGCGTTCCTCTTATTTATTAAAATTTACAACCAAATGTACATTCATTATCACTTCAGATGTTTCTGCTTTTACAATCAAAAAGGCTATTTTCGTTTTTTCCTAATCCTAACTGATTTCTAAAACAAAACAAAATCAGTTTAGGTAACTTCAGATTTTCGCTGCTTTTACAACCAAAAAGGCTAGGTTTGACCAGCATTGACCATGTATTCAGGAGCTCCAAATTCGATGCTAAATAGATTTTCCACCATGTATGTACATCCTAGATCACATCCTTATCTTCTGTTTCGATTTTCCTGCCATGCCATGTGTCACAACATAAACCAATTACAGGAAGTCATGACATCCCGTAATTTTGTTGAAAATTTCCAATTTTTAACATAAAAATCTATAAATTAAATTTAATGTAAAATAACAATTATAATGCTTCATTAATCAATTTCAATGGACTATGAGGGGTTTATGGAAGAAAATGATAGATAAATGATGGATTTTTAGCTCACGTGGCCCAATCCCAACCTGCCACGTGTCAGCTGTGAATTGGCCCGTGAGCCTATACTAAAATCAAAATTTTCAATGCAGATCAAAATTTAATTAAATTGCCTCCTTTTCTAAGGACATCGGGAAATTTTTATTTTTCACTAACTCCATCTGGGGTCTGTTTTCGCCCATTCAAGTTGCGTTGGATTCAGAATGAGGAGATCTCTGCGATGAGACTATTTCCAGGAGCAGCTTGCGATTTTCATTTTCCTCTGATTTACAAAGGATTTGTGCCATTTGGCACCTTTTACCTCTTGCATGAAGTCTTTTAGACTTAGAGGTTATCCAGGATCCATTTTTGGATCAATACAGATAGCAAGGGGTTTTAGTTGTGGCTTTCCCCAGGAAAGCATTGTGTAATGTGTTGATTGAATTCTCTCTTGTATGTTTTGTGATTTCTTGGTCAATTAATTGTTTCTGCTGATGAGTAGAGTAGATTCAAGTCTTTTGTTTTAACAAAGCACATAAATAGTTTGAATCTACAAGGAATTTCTACACCCTAAATTGGAATAAGACTTAGGAGTCACCAAATGAGAAATTTTAACCTTGGATTTGGGATGTTCTCATCAAAAGTGATTGAAGAATGGCCTTCGAATTATGAGGATGACTCAACTCCTCCACAATAACGATGCCAAAAACGTTACCACAAAATCTAGCACCCTAGTGCTAGGCCGCACTAGAACCCCAACAACAATGGGATCCACCACTTACATCACCTCAGTAATGACTTCCCTTGCTATTTCGTTAGTCACTTTATCAAATTTCTAAGCAAAAGCTTGTAAAGTTGGGTCAACATGAGTTGAAGGTTTCAACTTGAATTCTACTTTAGCTATAAGATGAGATAATAAGTCAACTCTAGGTGCAACAAGGTTAAGTTCAATGGTCATAGCACATGCCTTGCCTTGCTTAATATTTGCAGGTTCCTAGTCTTTTAAGGCATATAAAAATTGTCAATCAAATGCGGCTATGTATTGTGCTAGGATTATGTTTGTCGTGGGTTTGAAATTTGTTGGTATTTGCTTTCCTATTAGATCAAACCTTTGGTTGAAATCCTACACACGCTCATTTCTTTCTCTTGCAAAGAGTGCAAAATAGTTCTCTCTCTTTCACTTGGGCACAATGGCAAAGTAAGGTAGTGAATTGCCTTGGGAGAATCACCGACTTACGGACTTTCACCGATGGGAGGAGACTCATTATATAGAGAATCACTTATGAAGGAAAGGTCCAATAAGATGGCTATGGAGTGATTTTTATGGTCCTTTCCTAGGAGAGACTCAAGATTGGGACTTGCTTGCTTCTTAAGCAAGGTGCAAGGTCTTCTAGGATAGGGGAATAGGGATTTAAGGGATTGGTTTGGGGCATGTAACTTACAAAGGAGCTTCCTAATCCCTAAAGTCCTTGTGGAACTTGGCTTCCCAGGTGGTTTTTGAAGGGTTGGCTTTGATAAGAGATGGGACCACACGAGACCAAGTGCACCCAGGTTAAGCTAAGAGGAGGGACTTTAGCAACCAATGATGATCTTGACCTAAACAAGGAAGAGAAGGGAATCAAAGAAATAATTTTTTCTAAAAGGTGAAACAATGATCCCTATGAGGTACTAGCCTAGTCGAGCCTAGAGCAAAAATCGTTCTCGAGGATAGGGCTTGGAATATCTCACAGTCCCACTAACGAAATTTCCTCAAATTTGGAGGAAACTTAGGAGACACACCAGCACAAAAGAGGCCAAGAGATCGAAATTTATCTTTGGGTAGTTTGTTGGGAAAATGATGTCCTAGAAGGCCTAATGTGGCTACACCTAGATAGAAGAAGAGAAGGTGAGGAAAGATAGTTTTTAAAGTGATCACCTTATGGTAGACCAGTGCCTAATCCTTCGGAGAGATCGAAGTCAAGAACAATGATGAGAATGGACTTCGTTTATAGGTTAAGGAGGCTTCAAGGGAAACTTCGCTTAGCATTAGGGCAAGGGAGAGTGACCTTAAAGATTTTACACTTCGTTTTGCAAGATGAGATGGTTTATCAAGATAAATTCAACCATAGAATTATCCCTAGGAAAATTTGTTCAACATACATGGCCCATACATAAAGAGATACCATCTCGAAACATAATTCCACAATTTTGCAATAATGCACGCAACAATTAGCCCTAGTATAGCGAAAATCCCATTATCAATGCATGTGACAAAATAAAAGAAAGAATAGCATTAAATTTTACTTACATGTAAGAGAATATATCCAACCATCAACAAATTGCCAATCAAGAAGCTCCAAGACAAGAAAAGATCATTCAAACATCAAAATTCATTCCATGCTCCAAAACTTCTTCCAGCAAGAAGGAATAGCGAAAATCTCTAAAGAGATACAAGTCCAAACCAAGTGATGATGCTAAAATGAATCCTCATCACTTATATTTATACACTTCTAATAAGTTCGATTTAGCTACTTGGGCCTACATTATCCACTAAAATAAAATAATGTACAAAATAACTAACTTTTGGTGACAAGCCTATCAAACTAGCTCATAAACAAAATAATAAGCCTCTCAAGAGGTCGAATGATCAACAATACATGTTGTTGGAACTTCTAAGAACTCTGATGAAGTCCATAAGTGCCACAATGATGAATAGGACAAGTAGTGGACAAGGGGTTGGCCCCTTGTTCTCCAAGTAATAACCCTGTGGTGCTCCCAATGGGTGTGAGGGCACACAAGCGACCTCATGGGTCTCCAAGTAGGTCAAAGATGCCTGTAGACCATCTGTAAGGGCTCAAATGATGGTGTAAGTGATGCCACATCAGCATACAAGTCATGGGTCATCTGCCAAGTGCATGGTACAACTATGGGGCCGATTCGGCATGGTGAAGTAGGTGCATCTTCTTCGTCCAATACGTGAATGTCGAGGAATCTCTGAACATCTCTGGGGATCCATAGAGTGTTTTCTACCACTGTGGAGGCCCATAGCTCTCAACACACACCCTACATGTGACAATGTAGCTCTTTGGAGAGTTAGGACCTCGTATAGGGAGACCAAACCCAAAATGGAGACCATCTGCAATCCTGCATAAGATCCAATGCGTCCCCTAACCTTCCAGTACAACAAGTTATTTAAGGAAAACGAGTTAAAGGGCTTAGAAACCATGGACAACAGGTGGGCACTTCATAATCGCATGCCCTTCCATAGTGGGCTTTGGCATGTGCTAATGTCTCCAAGCTCCAAATGGAGTTAACCAAGTACTCTATTAGGGGGTTTCTACCTTTAAAGGGGATGGTATGTCCAAGGTACATCTTTCAAAGGGTGGTGGCATGTGACAAAGAGATAAATGGAGTAGGGAATGAAAGGGGCAGCCCTGTGGCACATGTTGGGACACAAGGGTAGCTAGTAAAAGGAAAGCCCACACATAGGTATATAATGTATAGAAGGGAGCAATCGTGGTGCATGAGGTGCCCCAGCCTTGATTTTTCCACCCTATATGTCTTTTGTCTTTTATGATTTATCTTTGATTAACTGCTCGGGACTCAAGCGATAAGAGCATGATGTGCAAGGTATAGCAGTGGATATCCCCTTTAAGGTAGGGCGGTTCATTACCCACAGGGGTTGGGACAATCATGGGTTCCTGAATGATAAAGGAGTCTCATCTAGAGCCTATAGGAACCAGGGTCATGGCCATGATAATGGGGAATAGCTCATGATCTTCCTCAGAATCCTCCCATTCTTCACTATATATTTGGTGTTGGTTAGGATGCCATTCATTCTCTTCTTTAGACAAGGAGGAATTTTCCTCCTTCATCCATTCCCGCAGAATGATCTCCAAGATAATTACTACATGATTTTGATAAAATGCCTCAAGAAGGTCATCAGTAGGACTCTTTTTATATTCACTCTTCATGTAACGAAGCCTTTCCGATTGCTCACAATAGTGGGAGAAAATCTCTTGGGAGTTATATGTGGCCATAAATTTCCTACAAGACTTTTCATATTCCATCGTCCATTCTTGCAATGTTTGAAGGCTCTTGAGGTTGAGATCTTCTTCATTATCCTTAGAGGGCATGCTATGTTGCAGGAAACGCTGGTTCTAAGGGCGTTTATGGGCTGAAACAAAATGGAAACGCAGAAAAGCGTTGCTTGGAAACGCGTTTCAGAACAGACTACCACGTTTCATGTGGGGGAAACGTGGCCCAGTACGGCCTGAAACGCATTTCCAGGTCGTACAACCACGTTTCAGCGATAAAGTGACTTTTTTTCAATTTTTTTTTAGATTTTCGTTTCTATTTTTGTATTTTTGCTCCTTGCCAATTCAGAAGTGATAGAGGGAGCTATTGAAGATTGGAAACTATTTTTTTTGAGTGGGGCAACCTAATGTTCAAGCCTATGGCCATAGTGTTGATATGTAGTTCATGATAGTGTTTAACATGATACTTAAATTTTTAACATTACCATGAAATGACTCAGGATGTTTGAGAGTGGTTTCGCCCTCATTGGATTTCATATGGAGAAAGTAGAATTTTAGATTTCACTCAAAATCCAACAAACTTATCTGTTTTTCAAGATTTCAGGATTGGGGGGATTGCAATGTTTCCATTAGATTTTGACATGTACTAGGGTATGGAACTTGTATTTAGTCAAGAGAACCAAGCCCTCTATGCAAGGGAGACTCCCAATAATCAAAGTCACCTAGGGTACTAGGGTATGAAACTTGTATTTAATCAAGAGCACTAAGGTCGTTCGACTATGCAGGAGGAGACTCCCAATCAAGCACGAGAGAAGAAATTAGAAATTTCTCGTGGTTGATTTTGGATATTGCCATTTTCATTATGTGATCATTAATGAGTAAATGTGATGTAAATTTAGAGACTTATAGTTTATGCATTGACATTGGGCAATTTAATCATAATGTAATAAATTAGAATGTATCATGTATGCTTTATGATTTCACATATTTCCTAAATCTCCTACGGGGAAACGAGTAAGAGTTTCTGAAACGGGTACGGGTATGAAACGTGACTCCCCCACATTTTGGAAATGGGGAAACATATCTATATATATATATATATATATATATAAACGAGTAAGAGTTTATGAAACGGGTACGGGTATGAAACGTGACTCCCCCACATTTTGGAAATGGGGAAACATATCTATATATGTTTCCCCATTTCCAAAATGTGGGGGAGTCACGTTTCATACCCGTACCCGTTTCATAAACTCTTACTCGTTTATATATATATATATATATAGATATGTTTCCCCATTTCCAAAATGTGGGGGAGTCACGTTTCATACCCGTACCCGTTTCAGAAACTCTTACTCGTTTCCCCGTATCATGCAACTTAGAGGAGATGCTTTCCAATTCACGAGTCTCTCTTTTGGCACTATCCTCAAAGTATGCATCAATCACTTGATCTTGATGATTCGAAGAAGGATCAAGACACTCATCCGCAAGCATAAAACCATATTAAATAACTTCCTCCTCTTGAAGGGCCACATCCAACATTTGGCATATGTCTTCATGAGATTGGAAACCCTGTAACAGTCCAAAGTAAATATAAAATTAATTTCCTAATTAAAATCAGAATCAACAAATAAGTACATACCTATATTATCTGTGATCAATGTCTGCCAAATGACAAAAAGGTTTTGGGGACGACTCTCCACCCAACCGTAGGCTCAATTGTGCAAGGATTTGCTACAACTGGCCACCCCCGAGCCCTCAATCAACGTACTACTGCCAGTGACTCCTAAGTCTTAGAACTCCATTCTCCCAAGAGAATTCAAGATAGAATCTCGGAATGATGGAATGCAGGAATGCCTCTCATCTTCCTCACCATCTATTAAATAGAACAACATTGGAAGGGGAACCACATGCACACACTCCATGTGTCTACATGCAACTTTCTTTTGATTTTTAGCTTTCTTGTTTTATTTCTTTACTTTTCTTTTGATTTTTAGCTTTTCTTGTTTTATTTCCTTCTTTTTGATAGTTTTCTTGTTTTATTTCTATTTATTCTTATTTAGAGTTTTAGTATGGTTATTACTATTTTTATTTTTATTTTTATTATTTTTATTTATTTTCTTTGTATATATTTTTAATATCATTTATTATTTAACATTTATGATTTATTATTTTTATTATTTATTATTAAGTGATTTATTTATTATTATTTATTATTATTATTAATTATTAATTATTAATTATTTTTATTATTTATTATTTATTATTATATTATTATATTATTATTTATTATTCTTATTATTTATTATTTATTATTAAGGGGAGGGATATTACATACTCTCCCCCTTTAAGGAACTTCGTCCCGAAGTTATGCTGAATTATGTATTATGCATTATTTTTATTATTTATTATTTATTATCTTATTTACTTCCTGTTGCCAAGACCCTCTGCTGAACTAGTATAACCAGCAGGCATCGAAAGTCCCCAACACCCCGGGAAATCTCAAGGAATCTCTGTCCTTTTTCCCACTTTCGGCACCAGGCTAAGCCTGACCCAGTCTGTATCCTAGTCCAAGGCTGGCCCCAAGGCTCGCGCCTGACTCAGACCTCATCTGCCCCAAAGCAGGCATCCGGTCTGGTACTCAATGACCCCGAGAATCTCGCAAGGCTGGCCCACTCCCTCCACAACTACGAAGGCGCACAGCTCCAGGCATTGAAGTCCTTTACATCCCTTCTAGACTTCGGCATCCCAATCCAATAATAGGCACCTAGCCTAGAACATCAGGCACTTGGCCTCCTCAAGATGGTGCCATAGCTCTTCAAGAGCTATCCATCAAGAGCTATACACAAGACAAAGGAACCACTGGCATATGTAGTGTTGATTGAGTTTTGTCCCCAGCCCATATGGTGTTACTTATTCTCCCTCGTGCATATGAGCTCGCACGAGATCATCAAATAAACTGGCCCTCTCGGCCCATTTGTGGAGTCCTGTGAATCATATGCATCCAATGCATTAACCATACCATCATAGTATCATAGGAAATAATCCACATGCCAACTCTTGCATGTCATCATAAGAACGTTCATCTTTGTTAATTGCAACATTATGAATAATAAGGAATTGCATGCTCATGCATGTCATAGATTTGTACGAAACTATCGCATGCTTCAGTTATACCATCAACATAATTATATTAAAGACATATCATGACTTCTCATAAATGAACCACATGTCAATAATCCTCATATTATAGCATCATAATTCCTATGCCACGTCCATCATGAGTATTGAACATTAAATACCTATCATCACTTAGTAAATGAATATGTCAATATATCTTGACATAACATCATAATACCTCTGCATATCGCTACTATCGTATGGATACCTTATCACTATAAGAACCATATGTACATCACTATCTTCCTACCATGATAGCATGAAACATCGTCAATATGTTTTCATCAAGTTGTCAATTACTTTTCAATAATCAGTTCGACTTCTTTCTACTAGGTAGTTGATCATTTACACCAATGGTATAATCATCTAAGTACATCGTTGAATTTCACATGAGCCTCATCATCTTGAGTCTTAATCTCTCGTCATATATTCTTCCTAGTGATAGCATCTTTATTTAAATCATCTATCTCAAAATTAAAATCCTTTGATTTTACATCCATTTATCCTTTGGCTTACTGATTCCAATACCGCTATATGCAATTGCATATAAACATTTTTTCATCGTGATTTAATTTTATATCATGCTTAATTTACTTGCAAGGATTTGTTAATCCATGTTGACTTATTTAACAATCAGCACTTCATCCACAGAAATATTTTCTGATCTCGTCGAGTTCGTAAAGTTCATATCTCAATACCACTTGATTGCTTTCTCATAAATTCAGTTTCATCAAGTTGGGCAAAAGACTCTTTCTTATTAAATGGTATCATTATTTTAGATTTTGAAACAGTTGGAAACACTACTACCATCATTGTCCATGAGAAACTTAAATGTGGGAACAACCTCTTTTAACGTTATGGAAAGTCCTACTCATGAAACAATGAGTCAAGTACAATCTCTATTAATTGACATTCACTTCTTTTGTCACTATGTACACAATCCTTCTCAAGGTATCCGTCTAAAATTTCTAGCAACATTCCTTCCTATATCTTCCTCGTTTATTATCATTTGGTCATCATGCAACTTCACACTTTCACATTTTTAAAATATGTAGATCATCATTATGACCATTACCAATGGTGTTTCTAGCTCTACTCATTAATACCTTTAAAAGAACTTTCTTCTTGATAGAACATCCCTTCATTTTCTCCTATCCGATATTCATAGATATATTTTCTTTTTCTCCCTGTCTTGATTTCCTACTATTCCATGTCTATTGGCTTCAAAAATGGAAGTTTCTTCACTTCATTCTATTTTATTAAATTGACTTGAATTTCTCACCTCCAATCATTGTGGTTTTTCCTCCTCTCCTATAGCACTGATATACCTTGGAAATGTTGTTACTATTTCCAACTTGGGTAAGACCTGATAAATAAATTCATTAAGATAGCTAACAAGTGTAATCCACTTATCTTTTCCTGTTTTAAGACATCAACATAATAAAATCTCCTTATCATACGTCTTGTTATCCATAATTCATTCATATAGTTAGTCACCTATGAACTACTTTACAATGTGGCTCTCCCATTGTTATAGATGTTGTTATGCACACAACTTATCTTCTCCAATCATTCTATTTATCATACCTTACAAGTTCCTTAAAATAACCTTCATTATTACCCTGATTTTTCAAGTTCATTAGTTGATTGCCAATATTTTCTTCTTTATGTGCATCATCCTTAGATAGACCTTATAGTGATACCTTTAGAGTACTAAGTCATGATTATACCAACTCTTCCATTATGTTCTAAAATCGGTTGTTTCTTCTTAGTGATTTCTTACCCCTGTTGTGATACTTCTTCTCTACGATCCAAGTTGGCCATAATCACATGAACTATCATTAGCAAGTTTCTCTTTTCCATTTCTCTTTCGACATCTTTATCCACTATATGTAATTAAACTTGAATCACAAAACCTCATGTAACATTATACTCAACATCTAAACTGAAATCCAAGGCTATACGATTTGCCATTGAGAATATAGTAGTAAATGAGCAGATACATGTAATCTGAATGGCAATGGCAGTGTAAAATTAAATTTATTAGAAGATCATATTGAGAGAGTTGTGTTCTTGCAATAATAGACCAAAGAAATGCCAAGCAACTACTATTGCTAAAGGACAATGAGAAAAACAATCCAACCCAAATAATTAGTATGATCAACATTCAAGGAATGTTATCTCTGTGTTTTTAGATCAGATTGAACAATGAAATAATGAACAGATGCTAGTGAACAATGATCATCTAAAGGTAATAAGATATCAGAGTTTATCCATTGTCAATTGGAACAGATTTCACTATTTTAGAGCACTTTAATTGGTGACAAATTTTAACTTCAATTATCCAAATACTTCAAAAACTATGTTGTAAAATGAACTAGTCCCCCTTCAAAGGGCATTCCGGGCGCTCTCTTACCGAGAGCCAACCTGAACACCCATCAAAATATAACTACGCAGTTAGCATGTACTGAATAAAAAAAATTCGTGTATAGGGAGGGTTTGTAGAAAAAATATGCGGCCTCCTGGAAGTAACCATCCTGTAACTTCAAAACAAGTCAAGTTAAAAATTCCAACAGAATAATTTTTTTTTTCTAAGATGCCCATAGGCCCTAAGGGTTGAGCCAAAGCTCTGATACCATATGTAATAGTCCAAAGTAAATACAAAATTAATTTCCTAACAGGGAAAATTTTAAGAACCCCCCCTAAATTTACATTTATAATAAATGGGCGAATTTCCATGGTATATAAGAAAAATGGAAGGCGATTTTATCAATAATATGATATGTATATATAATTTTTTGGCGAATCTCTCACCAGGCATGGCGAATATTTTATTCAATTATAAAATCTTGTGTTTATTGAATACACAAATGAAATCATTGCATTTCTTTAAAATATCTTTTGAAATCAAAATTACCGAAATTACATATCAATAGCCTAGTGGGTGTAGGATAAAATTCACCCGTGCCATTCACAGAAAGCATGAGAAAAAACCTAATACTATATATAAAACCAAGAAAAATTCAAATTCATCACTTCTAGGGACCTCGTAACCACCCTACCAATACACAAGTATGTTCCTGTTTGCAATTAGAAAAATTACCCAAATTACAATCTGTTTACTCCAGCATATGTTGGAAAGTTATAGAAGGATGACTAGTGCAATCAATCCATTCCTTTTAGCCCTAGATTTGTTTCAGTTTAAAACAGAAGTATACAAATATACTTGTCCAATGTCTATGCTTTAACCATTCACCTTAAGATGTTTTTACAATATAATTTCATAAGTCTATTTAATATCTTCATTATCATAAAAACCAACCTATATCCATCTTAACTCCACATCTACACAAATATACTTGTCCAGTGTCTATGCTTTAACCATTCACCTTAAGACGTTTTTACAGTATAATTTCATAAGTCTATTTAATATCTTCATTATCATAAAAACCAACCTATATCCATCTTAACTCCACATCTACCACTCTTAGGGGGATGAAATCTATTTATCGCTCTAAGCACTTGGTAGACCTAAAATTAAGATGGATCTAAGATGATAGAATTTCCCCTTTAAATAGTCTATGCTCACATGAATACCATGGTATTACCATGGGCCAATACCATGGGTTATCATAAACCTGGAGCTTAAAAATTATTATTAGTAATTTATAAAAATTAATAAAATTAATAGTTGATTTTTATTTTAACCAAGCTAAAATGTTTAACATACATTAAATTACAACATCCATTTTTACTCTTGATCGGATCAAATATTTTTTCACTCTATGCTAGTTTTCATATCACGATATTTGATACCTCTCAGGGGTTAGTAGATCCAGAGTAAAGATGGATCTATGCTCGTTTAATTCCCCCATTTAAATAGGCTACATTCCAGGTGAATACCATGGATCAATACCATGTGCCATTTTGGTGAATACCATAGGTCAATACCATGCGCCATTTTTATTTTTATTAATACTAATATTAGGGTTAATAATGTTTTTTTACATGGTATTAATAACAATCTAGTCCATGGTATTTGTCCCATAGTATTTTGCCCATAGGTTTCACCTAAATATAACGCATTTTTTGAGTGCTCGTAAATATAAGGTGACTTATGGAGTATATATAAAAAAATGTTTTATTTGTTTACCATATCTCTCGTTTATTTATATTCTTATTAAGTTACCATACCTCTTTTACAAATATGGTATTTGGCCCATAGGATTCACTTAAATAAAACCTCTTTCTTGAGCCTTCATAAATAGAACAAGGGTTATGGACTAAATATAAAAAGAGGTTTTATTTAGTCTAGTTTATTTATATTTTTATTTATTTACCATACTTTTTGAGTAAGTATAAAAAGACGTTTTATTTATTTACCATACCTCCACTTTACTTATATTTTTATTTGTTTACACCCTTGCATGTATATAAGGTGACTTATGGAGTAAATATAAAAAATGTTTTATTTATTTACCATACCTCTAATTTATTTATATTCTTATTAATTTACCATACCTCTTTTATAAATATGGTATTTGGGCCTTTGGCCCATAAGATTCACTTAAATAAAACCTATTCTTGAAAATGGGCGAATGGATTCACTTAAATAAAACCTATTCTTGAAAATGGGCGAATGGAAGGTTGTAACTCCTAATTTCAAGGGCTAAAATTACCTTTTTTACCCTCTCCCTTAAAATAAGGTGGGCTATTTGAGGTGATTTGTAAAAATGTACTATGATACAAAATATTCGCCCACTAAAAATTTAAAACCCCTTAATTTCGCCAAAGGGCGAACATTCGCCCCTAAAATTTTCTATGTTTCCTAATTAAAATCAGAATCAACAAATAAGTACATACCTATATTATCTGTGATCAATGTCTACCAGATGACAAAAAGGTTTTGGGGACGACTCTCCACCCAATCGTAGGCTCAATTGTGCAAGGATTTGCTACAACTGGCCACCCCCGAGCCCTCAATCAACGTACTACTGCCAGTGACTCCTAAGTCTTAGAACTCCATTCTCCCAAGAGAATGCAAGATGGAATCTCGGAATGATGGAATGCAGGAATGCCTCTCATCTTCCTCACCATCTATTAAATAGAACAATATTGGAAGGGGAACCACATGCACACACTCCATGTGTCTACATGCAACTTTCTTTTAATTTTTAGCTTTCTTGTTTTATTTCTTTACTTTTCTTTTGATTTTTAGCTTTTCTTGTTTTATTTCCTTCTTTTTGATAGTTTTCTTGTTTTATTTCTATTTATTCTTATTGAGAGTTTTAGTATGGTTATTACTATTTTTATTTTTATTATTTTTATTTATTTTCTTTGTATATATTTTTAATATCATTTATTATTTAACATTTATGATTTATTATTTTTATTATTTATTATTAAGTGATTTATTTATTATTATTTATTATTTCTATTATTAATTATTATTTATTAATTATTTTTATTATTTATTATTTATTATTATATTATTATTTATTATTCTTATTATTTATTATTAAGGGGAGGGATATTACAAACCCGAGTCCCGACCCTTATGTAACAAGAAGTGCATAGTCAACATTGGAAGAGAAAGAATGCTTTTAGGTTCACGTGACTCAAGCCAATCGATATTTGGGGCAATACATAGGACAAATAATTCCATTTGGTCACAAGGTTGAGATATATTTCTCTTTGAAAGATACCTCATGAACCTTACAATGTGATTGACTACGAAATGCGGATCCCCATGAAACATTGGCACATTCTTCATGCACTCTAATGAAGGATACTATGGAATCCCTGTCACTTTTATGGTGGGAATATATGTGATCAACGTGTTGCTGGGTCCTTAATGACATGGGAGTCGCCAGGGTGAACGAAATTTCCTTGACAAATGCTTGCTTCACCCTACAAGCATTAGGGTTTCGTTCTTCCAACAGAGTCGCCAATAGTGATATGTAAATATGTCGTATGGGGAACAACACACACATTTCATGTCCCCGGCAATGGCGCCAAAATGTTACCGCTCAAACTAGAAGGGGTCCTAGAGGGGCACTTGCTAGGTCAAGAGCAACAATGAAGCTAAAGCCCATTGTCAGCACAGCTAAAGCTTCCTACTCTTTACGGACTTTCACCGATGGGAGGAGACCTGTTATATAGAGAATCACTTATGAAGGATAGGTCCAATAAGATGGTTATGGAGTGATTTCTATGGTCCTTTCCTAGGAGAGACTCAAGATTGAGAATTTCTTGCTTCTTAATCAAGGTGCAAGGGCTTCTAGGATAGGGGAATAGGGATTTAAGGGATTGGCTTGGGGGATGTAACCTACAAAGGAGCTTTCCTAATCCCTAAAATCCTTGTGGAACTTGGCTTCCCAAGTGGTTTTTGAAGGGTTGACTTTGATAAGAGATGGGACAAGACGGGACCAAGTGGACCCAGGTTAGGTCAACAGGAGAGAGTTTAGTAACCAGTGATGATCTTGACCTAAACAAGGAAGAGAAGGGGATCAAAGAAAGATTTTTTTGTTAAAGGTGACACAATGATCCCTATGGGGTACTAGCCTAGGGAATCTAGAGCAAAAGCCAGTCTCGAGGCTAGGGCTTGAGATATCTCACAATCCCACTAATGGAATTTCCTCAAATTTGGAGGAGACCTAAGAGACACACCAGCGCAAAAGAGGCCAGGAGATCGAAATTTTCTATGCGTAGTTTGTCGGTAAAATGATGCCCTAAGAGGCCTAATGTGGCTAGACCTAGATAAAAGAAGAAAAGGTGAGGAAAAATAGTTTTTAAAGTGATCACCTTATAGTAGAACAATGCCTAATCCTTTGGGGAGATTGGAGTCAAGAAGAATAATGAGAATGGTCTTTGTTTCTAGGTCAAGGGGCTTCAAGGACAACTTTGTTTAGCATTAGGGCAAGGGAGAGTGACCTTAAAGCTTTTACACTTCGTTTTGCAAGATGAGATGGCTCATCAAGATAAATTCAACAAGAGAATTATCCCTCAGAAAATTCGTTCAAGATACATGTCCCATTCATAGAGAGATACCATCTAGAAACATAATTCCAAAATTTCACAATAATTCATGCAGCAATTAGCCCTAGTATAGAGAAAATCCCATTATCAATGCATGTGACAAAGTAAAAGAAAGAATAGCACTAAATTTTTACTTACATGTAAGAGAATATATCCAACCATCAACAAATTGCCAATCAAGACACTCCAAGACAAGAAAAGATATCCAAACATCAAAATTCATTCCATGCTCCAAAAATTCATCCACTAAGAAGGAAAAGCGAAAATCTCTAAAGACATACAAGTCCAAACCAAGTGATGATGCTACAATGTAACCTCATCACTTATATTTATACACTTCTAATGAGTTTGATTTAGCTACTTGGGCCTACATTAGCCCCTAAAATAAAATAATGTGCAAAATAACTAACTTTTGGTGACAAACCCACCAAACTAGCTCATAAACAAAATAATAAGCCTCTCAAGAGGTCGAATGATCAACAATACATGTCGTTGGGCCTTCTAAGAAGCCTGATGAAGTCCATAAGTGCCACAATGATGAATAAGACTCCCAAAAGTAGTGGACAAGGGGTTGGCCCCTTGTTCTCCAAATAATAAACCTGTGGTGCTCCCAATGGGTGTGAGGGCACACAAGTGACCTCATGGGTCTCCAAGTAGGTCA
Organism: Pinus tabuliformis; assembly: GCA_031772625.1. Lineage (NCBI taxonomy): Eukaryota > Viridiplantae > Streptophyta > Pinopsida > Pinales > Pinaceae > Pinus > Pinus tabuliformis. The sequence goes on along the minus strand of CM062809.1, from coordinate 31,068,297 downwards.
AAGATGCCTGTAGACCATCTGTAAGGGCTCAAATGATGGTGTAAGTGATGCCACATCAACATACAAGTCATGGGTCATCTGCCAAGTGCATGGTACAATTATGGGTCCGGTTGGGCATGGTGAAGTAGGTGCATCTTCTTCGTCCAATACGTGAATGTCGAGCAATCTCTGAACATCTTTAGGGATCCATAGAGTGTTGTCTACTACTGTGGAGGCCCATGGCTCTCAACACACACCCTACATGTGACAATGTAGCTCTTTGGAGGGTTAGGACTCCGTATGGGGAGACCAAACCCAAAATGGAGACCATCTGCAATCTTGCATAAGATGCAATGAGTCCCCTAGCCTTCCAATACAACAAGTTATTTAATAAAATCGAGTTAAAAAGCTTACAAACCATGTAAAACAGGTGAGCACTTCATAATGGCATGCCCTTCCATAGTGGGGTTTTGCATGTGCTAATGTCTCCAAGCTCCAGATGGGGTTAACCAAGTACCCTATTAGGTGGTTTCTACCTTTAAAGGGATAGTATGTCCAAGGTACATCCTTCAAAGGGTGGTGGCATGTGATAAAGAGATGAATGGAGTAGGGAATGAAAGGGGCAGCCTTGGGCCACATGTTGGGGTACAAGGGTAGCTAGTAAAAGAGAAGCCCACACTTGGATATATAATATATAGGACGGAGCCATCATGGTGCATGAGGTGCCCCGACCTTGATTTTTCCACCCTTCTTTATATGCCTTTTTCCTTTTATGATTTTTCTTTGATTAAATGCTCGGGACTCGAGGGATAAGAGCATGATGTGCAAGGTATGTAGGAATTTACAGGGTAAGTTCCTCAGAAAGAACACCAAAAGGACACCGCTCACAACCAGATCTCAAATCAATACACCAGTATTTTTGACGTGGTTAAGACCCTCAAAGTGCAAAGAGGGAAACAGTCCACGGCCTGTCCCAACGTGGGTACTACAGGCAATTTATTAATCAAAGAATGAAAATTTACATAAGCTTCTCTCATGCACAGATTACCCGAACAATGACCCTCCATGCGCTTTAAATAGAACTCATGGACCAATCGGGTGTCAAGACACGGATCAAGTGTCGGTAATACCGAGGTGAGAGTGAACCGTCGGATCACTACATATCGTGACCGTCGGATTGCAAGTTACAAAATGTACAACGGTAAAGAAACACACTTTACCTAACTCTAACCTAACTCTATACTAGACCAAGTTGAACTTAACTATATCCTATGTGTCGGAATATCCTAACATCCCCCCTTAAGAACAACTTGGGATAGGATTGAAGGATTTACAAATATGACACAATAGGAGAAGGAAGGAGGCACTAGAGCCTATCCCCCCTTAGTGACAACTTCCTGAACTCCAAGCATATATCGAAGTTTAGTGAACTTCGCCTCTGTGAGAGCCTTTGTGAAGATGTCTGCAACCTGATCATCTGTTGGACAATATTGCACTTCAAGAACATGGTCATGAATGAGCTTTCTGATGAAGTCCATGTGTAGTTCAATGTGTTTGCTGCGCTGATGCTGGACTGGATCTTTGCATAGCTGAATGGCACTTTGATTATCACACCAAAGTGTGGTTGGATGCTGCTGCTCAAAGCCAAACTCTGATAGGATCTGACGAAGCCACAAGGCTTCCTTACTAGCTTCCACGGCACCACGATACTCTGCTTCTGCTGACGAAAGAGAAATGGCAGCCTGTTTCTTACAAGCCCATGTAATAGGTCCTGAACCAAGAGTGAAGACATAACCGGCAGTAGATTTCCGATCATCAGGGTCACCAGCCCAATCAGAATCAGTGAAACCAACTAACAGAGGAGCTGCTTTGGCACTGTAATGAATCCCAAACTGTACTGTACCTCGAACATAACGAAGTATTCTTTTAGCTGCTTTCCAATGACTTTCACGGGGGTTTTGCATAAAACGAGCAACAAGGCCAACAGCAAAGGAAAGATCAGGACGAGTATGGGTTAAATACAAGAGTTTTCCGACAAGTTGACGGTATAAGGTAGCATCAACTTCAGGAGAAGTACAAGAGACTGAAAGTTTGACTCCAGACTGAAAGGGAGAGGGGGCTGGCTTACAGTCTTCCATGTGAAAATGACGAAGAATATCACAAGCATACTTGGACTGGGAAAGGAAAATACCCTCCTGGGATTGCAAGACTTGAAGACCGAGAAAATAGTGTAAGTGTCCTAAGTCTGTCATTTCAAATTTCTTTTTAAGGCTGGACTTCACATGATTTATAAGGTTGGGATCACTACCAGTAAGAATAAGATCATCAACATAAAGAACAAGGATGATAAGAGAGTTGCCCACTTTCTTGGTGTAGACAGTATTGTCAGAATGACACCTAGAAAAGCCAGATTCTAAAAGAAAGCTATCCATTTTGGCATACCAAGCCCGAGGAGCTTGCTTGAGGCCATAAAGGGATTTCTTAAGTCGACAAACAAGGCTGGAGTCTGTTTGTATGAAGCCAATGGGTTGTTCCATATAGATTTCTTCTTGCAAGTCACCATGCAAGAAGGCAGATTTAACATCCATCTGATGGACTTCCCATTTTAAAGAGGCAGCAAGGGAAAGAACAAGGCGGATAGAGTTCATTTTGGCAACAGGGGAGAAGGTTTCAGTGTAGTCAATGCCTTCAACCTGTGAAAAGCCCTTAGCAACGAGACGAGCTTTATGTTTATCAACTTTCCCATCTAGTCCATACTTGGTTCTATAAACCCATTTACATCTAACAAGTTTGCGTCCCTTTGGTAGAGGAACAAGATCCCATGTATCATTTGTCATCAATGAATGATATTCTTCATTCATAGCTGCTTCCCAATGTGGATGGCCTGAAGCTTCTGCAAAAGTGTCAGGATCATGATTTAGTGGAGCTTGAGCCAGTAAAGAAGAGGCTCTTTCAAACTGAGAACGTGTACGTCGCTGATCTGTAGGATCACCGGCAAGATCACCTGCTGCATCCCGAGTAGCACGAACCCATCTTGGAAGTTGAGGATCCTGAGAAGGTGGGGGAGGATTATCATCCTCGCTTTCATCATCTGAAGAAGGAATGTTTTCAAAAGTAGAAGAGATAGGAAGAGGTGGCACATCCGCCGAACTAGGCTCGCAGGCCGATTTATTTTCATCAAATTTTACATCTCTTCTAATGATAACATTTTTGGACTTAAATGGAATAAGTCTATAACCTTTTACATCTTCAGAATATCCAACAAAAGTACACTTCTCACTCTTAGGTTCTAAAGCTTTATGCTTTTCATCTGGAATATGGGCCCATGCTTCACTTCCAAACACACGAAAGTGACTTACATCTGGTTTAATGGAACTCCAAGCTTCTTCTGGAGTGATATTCTCTAGAACCTTAGTAGGAGTGCGATTGATTATATAATTTGCACAATTAATTGCTTCGGCCCAAAAACTAAGACTGAGTCCTTTAGATTGCAGCATACAATTAGCCATTTCCTTTAAGGTGCGATTTTTCCTTTCAGCTACACCATTTTGTTGTGGAGTGTATGGAACAGTATGTTGCATTTGAATTCCATTTTCGGTGCAAAAGTTGATGAATGTGTTTTTAACATATTCTCCACCATTATCAGTTCTTAGCTTAAGAATTTGATGTCCAAATTGTTTTTCAACAAAGGCTTTGAAGGCCAAAAAAGTGTTAAATACTTCGCTCTTGAGTTTTAAGAAGTATACCCAAGTGCGTCTGGAGAAATCATCAATGAAAGTTAAGAAGTACTTGCAGCCAGAAAATGAAGCAACAGGAAGAGGACCACATAAATCACTGTGCACAAGCTGTAAAGGGGTTGAGGCGTGCCAAGAGGCACGTTTGTCAAAACTGTCCCGATGATGTTTTCCGAGTACACATCCGGAACAAACACCATCTCTGCAAGATACCATAGGAAGACCTGTCACCATATTTTCTTTACATAGATGCTGAAGGGAGCGATAGTTTAAGTGACCAAATCGCTCATGCCAAAGTTTGCTCACTTCATCATTATGAGCAACAAATACTGAGGGAATATTTGATGACCCAAAGTTGTGAAACTTATACAACCTTTTGGAATCATCAGCAAGACCAGTAGCTAGAATCTGTTTAGGATCTTTTAGATCCTTGATTACAACATCATGAGGTGAAAATTCAACAATTTTACCTTCACCTGAATGAGTTATCTGATAGACAGATAGAAGGTTGCAGGATAAGGTTGGAACACATAATACATCATTAAATTGACCATTGTCTAGATGAACAGTTCCAGTCCCTACAACATTAAGAGATCTATCATCACCAACATATATATTTTTGGTGTTACAATCATTTAAAGAAGAAAACATGGCTTGGTTTTTGGCCATGTGACAAGAGGCTCCAGAATCAATGAGCCACTCATGAGAATGAGAAGAAGAAGAAGATACATTTAATGCATAACCAGACTGAGATGATTGACAATGACATGCAGAAAGTGCCATTCCGGAAGTTGAAGTTGAAGTAGGCTCCACATGGATGTTATGTTTCTTCATTGCGGCTTCCATCTTCTTAAAGCATTTAGATTCTAAGTGGCCATCTCGATTACAAAAGTTACAATGTCTATCAGTCTTCTTCCATTTGTTTTTATTGGTCTTATCATTTTGCTGAAATGATCTTTCATTTTGAGGCTGAGATGGTTTAGGACCATTCCTTTAAGGATATGACTTCTTAGGATTCTTTGAATTTGGTTGCTGCTGGGCGGCTAACGCTTTCGTGGAAGAGTTTCCAAGATTAAGAAGACCAAGGTGTAAGAGTTTTTCTTGTTCTCTTATTAAGGAATCACAAAAGGAGTCAAAGGAAGGGGCCTTGTAGTCTTTTCCTTGACAAATGAAAGCTTCCCTTGTAGAATGGAAAGTGGAAACAAATACAGAGTAGGCTGGTCCCAACTTAGTAAGGATGGAATAAATAAGGTTACCATCTTCTTTCTTAACTTTAACACCTTCCAAGAGATATCTAAGGGTCTTGAATTTGGACAAGAAATCTTCAATGCAAGAAAAATTATTAGGATCCAAAGTAAGCAACTCATTTTCAAGTTGATGGGCTCTAATTTCATTTTTAATCCCAAAAACTTTAGCGAGTTTTTCTAATGCTTCATGAGGAGTCTCAAGGTCTGCAATGTGGAATCTAAGATCAGGAGAAATAGACATCCCTATCAAACCACGTGCTTGATCTTGTCTATTTTCCCATTTTGCAACCTTGTCTTCATCTTTTGGTTTCTTCTCTTGGTCTGTGGCTATTCTGAAGAGACCTTTACTTCTAAGTAAATCTTCCATGTAGGCTACCCATTGGAAGTAGTTAGTGCTGTCAAGAATGACTTGGCATGGACTTTCCATTTTAAAAAAAACTGAAGCTGAAGATGCTGAAAGTAAGTGTTCCAATGGATAGATCTCGAAAAAATAGGCGGTTTTAAAAAAAACGGCTCTGAAAAAGGCTTCCGGATGAAGAAGTTATGGCTTTTTGAAAAAAAAATTGTTGAAGTTGCCGGCAAAGTGCGCGAATGTGCGGGAATGAAAAAAATCCGCCCCCACAAAATGGAGACTTGAACCCAAGACCTCTACTCTCTTAAAATAGCTTTGAACCAATTGATCTATACAAAAAATTAGAGAGAGAGAGAGAGGGGGGGGGGCCTTGGTTTGCGTGCTTGCCTTGAGAAAGCTCTTTTTCCCTACAAAACACAAAACACAAAACCCAACACGAATATGCAAAGAAAAACGAACCTTGCGGCTCGAAGTTAGCTTTAGCCAAAAAACTAGAAATTAAAAAAAAAAAAATCTCAAAGTTAGCTTTAGTCGAAAAACTAAATATTTTTCTCAATGTTTCTGATTTTCCGAGATCACACTGACGTGCAGGGAAAAGAGCATACGCATGAGAAAAATCCTTCCTTTCTGTTTCTGATTTGCCCAGATCGCACAAAGTCGCAGGGCAAAGAGCATACGCAGAAATGAAAGGTATAGATCCGGTTAAAAAAAAAGGCTAAATAAACTGAGACCGAAATAAGCAGAGAGAAAATAACAGTAAACTGCAAAAAAAACACTGTATACCTCCCGATCTGAAAAATGACGCAGCTAGGGCTACCGGAAACCTTTTCGTGTGAAACGAAAGGGGTTCCTCACTGGAACAGATGCTCCGAACGCAACAGAGCAGTCCTCTCGGCCCGAAAGCAGTCAGAAACAGTAGATCTAGGAAACGACAGCCGCATGCAGTTCTACCGGCTTCAGATTTGGATCACCAACGGACGCGGCCCTCAAATAGCTCTGATACCATGTAGGAATTTACAGGGTAAGTTCCTCAGAAAGAACACCAAAAGGACACCGCTCACAACCAGATCTCAAATCAATACACCAGTATTTTTGACGTGGTTAAAACCCTCAAAGTGCAAGGAGGGAAACAGTCCACGGCCTGTCCCAACGTGGGTACTACAGGCAATTTATTAATCAAAGAATGAAAATTTACATAAGCTTCTCTCATGCACGGATTACCCGAACAATGACCCTCCATGTGCTTTAAATAGAACTCATGGACCAATCGGGTGTCAAGCCACGGATCAAGTGTCGGTAATACCGAGGTGAGAGTGAACCGTCGGATCACTACATATCGTGACCGTCGGATTGTAAGTTACAAAATGTACAACGGTAAAGAAACACACTTTACCTAACTCTAACCTAACTCTATACTAGACCAAGTTGAACTTAACTATATCCTATGTGTCGGAATATCCTAACAAGGTATAGTAATGAATATCCCCTTTAAGGTAGGGCAGTTCATTGCCCACCAAGGGTTGGGACAACCATGGGTTCCTGAATGAGTTATACTAACAATCATTCTTTGATAGATCATTTCTCAAGAACACTCCATTGAAAGAACATGATCTCTTATCTATCCAATGGACTATTGTTAAAGATGTTTTCCACTTGATCTCTAAACAAAAATTGGAGCAACGGAAGGCCATCTAATGCTAATAAGCTAATAACTATGTTGTTGTTGTTACAGAAGTTGAATATTTCGACTTAGGGATTTGATGTGAGAACAGGTAAATTATGGACATAAATAGAGGCAACCTTCAAACAAACAGATACATCTGGGAATGAAGCTTGAAGAAAGAGCAATTGGCAGCATCTAACAAAACTGAAGCATTGCAAAAAGATATAAGCAGATGGAATGCTCATATGAAGAAAATGTTCATGAACCAAAAGAAGCAGAGGGAACCTCTGAGGCAGGGAAAAATATGTCAAATGAAATCCATGTTGAGAAACTGGAAGATGGTGCTAAAAGAATTGGAACATACTTAGAATATGATTCTTCACTTGCAGAAGAAAAAGATAGGGATGTAGTTGTGAAGGTGGAAATTTCTCCACCAGAAACAAATGAGTTACAGAAAACAACTAAAGAAGAAAAAACCAGTAAAGTTAGAATTGTTGATGCAGTAGTTGTTGCACGTTTAGCTGAAGCTTTTAATCGAAAGAAATGGAAATACCTTATTTTAGATGAGGGTCACCTGATTAAAAATTGGAAGTCTCAAAGGTGGCAGTCACTTTTGAACTTCAAGTCAAGGCGGCGAACCCTTTTAACGGGAACACCACTTCAGAATGATCTCATGGAACTTTGGTCCTTGATGCATTTTTTGATGCCTCATCTTTTTCAGTCACGGCAAGAACTCAAACACTGGTTTTGTAACCCAATATTTGGCATTGTGGACAGGCAAGAACTAATGAATAAAGAAGTTGTTGATCAATCACAAAAGGAATTCAAACACTAGTTTTGCAACCCAATATCTGGCATCGTGGAGAGGCAACTAATGAATAAAGTTGTTGATCGTTTACACAATTTATTGTGGCTTTTCATATTACGTCCCCTGAAACTACTTGACACTTCAGAACATGGATTTGAAGTTATGCATGAGTTTGTGTTTGATCGCACACATGGAATCTGCCAAGATCTGACCATCCAAAATATTATTAATCACCAATCAATAGTCTTGCATGAACAAATGGTCAAGTTTCACATTTTGTCACAGCACAAGCTTTAGCATCAAGGCTACAATAAAAATACAACATTGCTTCCCCTGAATTTGAAACAGCTTTCCAAATGTCTCAAATCCCTTCTTGATCTATATCATGTCACCAGAAAAAGTGAATCCAATTCTCAAAATCAAGCTGAATTGTATTGTTACTATGTTCTTATGAATCTGGGATCTCACAAGCTATGGCAGGGAGAAACACTTGCTACATGGTTTCAGAGTATAAGACCATCACTATGGAAATCAAAAAAGATGTGGAGATTATTAAATAGAAAGATTCAAATCACGCTTGATCAATCCTCGCCCGTCCGAATGGCAAAAAACCAATGGAGAAAAAGAGGTTATGTTGGGTTCCTAACGTGGTATACCCCTGCTACACCATTACTGAGCGTAAAAACTCTAGTTTGTTGTGTTCTGTTGTTCCCCAGCCAATTAGACCGTGTATATTCCCTTGCCGCTAGACATTTCCCGACCACCGTATCTGCTAGTCTAACCGTTGTCATCCGATCCACTGCTTCGTATCCTTCCCCGCTCTATATTGTGTCAGTCTCGCCACCATTAAGAACCTCGCCGACGCTGTTACAACACCCTCCGACTGTCGTCCGTCTGCAATCTGGTAGCTCGTTGTCTGTCAACCTTCTGATTAAAGCTAGCCAGCATGGATTTTTGGACAACGAGGTGGAGTGGATCGGTAGGAGGGGCGTTATTCACTTCAAGGGGCATGGCATCAAGAGCTATGACCACGCCTTGCGCAACCGTTTGTTGCACCAGGCCAGGGCTCGCGAGTTAACACGTTCTATGACACAACCCACTAAAATTCGCAGAGTGGTGGATTTTCCCAGTTACACTGAAAAACGTTGTCGAAGCCTCACTGTCGTCGGTCCATTCCACTACATTCCTGACCTCATTCCAAACTCCGCCTCCGCTTTCATCGACATCGTATCACCCAATTCCACATTTAATCGACGTTGGTCAAAAAGCGTGACCCAAAGCATCCATTCGATCACGTGATATTTTTTATATTTGTTAGAAACTATATTACAATAAACTTAATATAGTTTTAATAAATTCATTATATATATATATATATATATATATATATATATATATATAAAAAAAAATCAGTATTAAAAAAAAAAATCAGCGAAAAAATATAATTATTATATTAAAAAAAATCAGTATTAAAAAAAAACAAAAATCAGTATTTAAAGAAAAAAATCAGTAAAAAAAATTAAAAAAGGAAAAAATTTGGACTTATTAAAAAAATTATTATTAAAAAAAATAATAAAAAAAATCCCAGAGAATATTACTGATGAGCTATAAGACAAGAGGATGGCCAGATTATACACATCGAGATGACAGACACTAAGTGAAGAAAATCCACAGTATTAAAGCTTCGAGGACAAAGCTTCCGAAGGAAGGGGCTATGTTATGAATATAATTCATAACGAGTAATAAATAAAATAAATGTAAATAATCAAAAAATTGATTATGTTAAATAGTCATTAAGTTAAGTGAAAAGGTTCATGAAAGGTCACCTGCTTAGGTATAAAAGCAGGGCAACATTGTAACATTCATATCACTAGTACATTTTTTTTTTTTTTTAGACAAAGTTCGGGTGCTATATATTGATCTGAAAAAAAGAGAAGGTTGTTTGCCATACATATAGAGCTTCATGAGCATTCTGGATCCAAGGAATTACAAAAAAGTTCTTTTCCTTGATCCTTGTTTTAGTATTCCTGCCTCTGAGGCTTCTTAAACTACTGTAAATCCGGACAAACTGCAGACACCAAAATTTACAACTACATAACATAATTAATCTATCTCTATATGACTGATCTTCCTTGCAGTAGACGCTTCTGGATTAGGATCAGGTTCATTCTGTTTGGCGCTGGAAGAGGCTGGAGTATCTTTGAAATGCTTGTCCATCATGAATTTGAGGACAGTGAGCGATTCTTCAGCATGGCTACATCTATTGGCCAGATTGTTGAATTGCTCATGTAAGGAGCTGACTCTGTGAAGGAATAGATTTATCTCAGCACGGTATTTCTCATTAAGGATTCGGTATTGGTCTTCCAGTCTTGCCTCCAGACTTCGCACTTGATCCTCCATGGCCCGCTGCTGAGCTCGCAGTTCCTCAAATTCAGCCTGAAGATCTCTGCAATGAAAGCAGTCTTCCGAGCGATCCATTAACGCTAAATGGTTCTTGCCTGCTCTATTTTCTTCTTTAACACAGGGGCTCGGGTCTCTCTGCTTGTTGCAAACTACTTCCACAGCGCGCGCAGAGTTGCTGTGATTTTGTTGGCTCCCACGAACTATATGAAGACAGGCGGAAGCGGGATTGCTCGTCTGCTCGTGAACACAGACGTTCTCAATGTGTTGGAGGTTCATGTAGCCTAATCTATATATAGAAACTGTCTTCAGGCTTGAGGAGCGGGAAAGGGCCCAATTACATCTCCCAATGCTCCAGTTCATGGTCAAAGACTTAACCTGAATTGCACATGTGGTCTGCTTGCGAGGACAATTTTCACCTGCGCTTCGCTTGATTCCTATACTCTGAGTAGATCTCCCAATCTTGCTTCTGAACAAATTCTTGCCTACCATACCTGTTCTGCCAACTGAATTGATTGTTTGCCGGCTGTCATAGAATCTATTATCCACGGTACACCTGCTGCTGACTAGATTTGGAATGATCATGGTAACGGTTGTATGGAGGATTTATTGTTACAGCACAGAATTCCTTTGGGGCACTCGCATGCCCTGTTGGCGCACTTATCAGCTTCCTTATTCAGTCCACGGAGGATGTGGTAAAAGGTGATTTCTTCCATTGAGGCGCGAAGAATCTGGTTCCTGTAGTTTATCTGCTGTAGAAGGATGTTCGGCGTGCTCAGCCTCTGCGCCATGAGTCTAATGATAATTGCTGAGTCCCCGAACACTATAACCTTCCTTATCCCTAACTTAATCAGCTGAGTGAGGCCCTGGAACAAAGCTAACCCTTCTGCCCTGTTGTTGGACATTTCCCCCAGTCCCCATTCGAACTGAAGTATTCTTTCGCCGTTAGCATTGCATATGAGTCCCCCTGCACCGGCTTGGCCCGGATTTAGTTTAGAAGCGCCATCAAAAAATAAGTAAAACTTATTACAGTTTCTCAACCAGCTTGCAAATTCCGCTTCCTTTAACCTCAGCTTCCAAGCCCTGTTTATTTCTTTCCTTTGAGTCTTTCCTTGGCTTAATTCCTGTGCACTAGTTATGTTCTCTTGGACATAACTGACCAGGTTCCTCTCTTCCATACTGTAATTAGTAATCTCTATCTTACCTTTGGTGTGGACTGTGATTGTCTCCACCGCTAAGTACTGTGCCTTGTGACACATAGCTCTGATGTTAAAGCCTTTCTCCTGGAACACCCTTCTATTTCGAGCCAACCAGATGCTCCATAGGAGGGTTAGGGGAATGGCATTCCATATCCTTTGCGTCAATTTACTACCTTTTTCTTTCCATGGACAATTTTTCCTCCATTTATGAATTGTGTCTGCAATGGTTGCCTGAGGCTCCCATGGAGCACCCCCAATTGAGGCCGTCTTTCTCCAGCATTCATCAGCAACCGGGCAATCTATGAACAAGTGTTGAATGGTTTCCTCTGACCTGCAGCAATTCGGGCATCTGGATGGTCCCATTATACCTCTTTTCTTTAAATTCTCTGCTGTTAATATTTTCCCTTTCAGGAGCAGCCAAATGAAGAATTTGACTTTGGGGGGTGCTTCTGCTCTCCAAACAAGTTTCCATTGATTCCAGATATCCTGTGGGAAGGTGCTATCACATAGATATTGGTGCCCTGCTTTAGCCGTATATTGAGTTCCTGTTGGGTCCCAACGATAACCATCTTGCTTGCCTTTCTGAATCGGAGCTTTGCTGTGGAGGAGGTTCTTTAAGGCAGCAAGACTGGTTTCTAGCTCCCTGGGGTAATCCGGAAAGTTCCAACCTACCCACGCTTGGGAGTGGTTGTCCCAATGTGATATTTGAGCTAAATACCGTATTCCTTTTCCATTTAGCCAGTTTATGGCAGGGGTAGCCTCCATTTTTGAACCAATAGGATGCTGTCCAAGAATTCTGTCTATAGAGAAATTGATGCTACTGCCCCCTCCTGGGACTTTTGAGATGTTTTGAGACATGAAGGGTATGACTTTCTTGCAGAGTTGCCAAATTTTTGTGCTATCTCTGTTGGGAGTATTGGTTTCCAGAAGCTGTTGCCTCGAGCTGTTCAAGTATTTTGCCTCTAAAACTTTCTTCCACCAAGCTGCAGGTCCTATGATCATTCTCCATATTATTTTAGCTCCAAGAGCTAAGTTCAACAATTTTGGAGATCTTATTCCTAACCCTCCCTTTTCCTGAGACTGGATGACATTCTTCCAGCTGACAAGGTTGAATTTTCTTTTTTCCGTTTTCCCTCCTTGCCAAAGAAAATGTCTGAGAGCTCTTTCCATTTTAAGATGGAAAACAGCAGGAGCTTGGCATAAAGAAAAACGATAAATGGGAAGAGAGGCCAAACCTGATTTGAGAAGTACAAGCCGTCCTGCTGGGTTCAACCACATGGTGCCCCATTGTTGGATTTTTCTCTTTATTTTGTCAAGAATTTCATTCCATGTGTCAGCTTTCAGCGGTCCCATACTTACTGGCATCCCTAGATATGTGAAATGGCTCCAGACAAGCTTGTAGGAGACTTCTAAAATATTTGCAATGCTATGGATGGTGTGAGTTGAAGTGTTCCAACCATATATGCAACTTTTTTGCTGATTGATCTTCCCCCCTGAGTATTCCATGAATTGATCTAATATCTTTTTAAAGCGCCTTGCTATAGTGGTGGACGCTCCTCCTATTAGAAGGGTATCATCCGCAAATTGGGAGTGGTTGATGTTCTTTGTTCCTTGCTCAAATTTGATGCCTGTGATTAGACCTATTCTCCTATTGAAGTCCAAGATTTGGCTAAGGGACTCGGCCATGAGAATAAACAAGTAAGGAGACAAGGGGCAGCCTTGCCTAAGACCTATAGAGGATTGGAAGGCAGCAAACGGCCTCCCATTGATCAGAGGAGAGAACCAGGGTTCCGATATACAGGCTTTAATCATTGTGATGAAGAAGGAGTCGAAACCCATTTTGTGAAGGACAGCAAAAAGAAAGGAATGCCTTACCCTGTCAAAGGCATTGGCAAGGTCCAACTTTAGAACAAATCCTTTCTCCTTTCTGCTTATGCTTGAGTGGATAGCCTCTTGCACAAGAAGGATAGAGTCAGAGATGTGCCTATTGGGAAGGAAACCTCCTTGGTTTTCTGAGATCAGAGATTGAAGATGGGGCTTGAGCCTAGATGACAGTATTTTTGTGATTATTTTGTATGCTGAGTTACATAGAGATATTGGCCGAAATCTAGAAAAGGTGGAAGGTCTGTTCTCTTTCGGGGTTAGGGCTAGATAGGTAGAGTTGGTGAATCCCCCCATTTTGCCTTTCTTTAAAACCCAGCGTATCATCTTGATGAGGTCCTTTTTGATCAGCTGCCAATGCTCTCTGTAAAAGCTAATTGGAAACCCATCAGGTCCTGGAGCTTTATCTGGGTGAAGACTCCAGATCGCTTTCTGGATTTCTTCTTCTTCTACTTCTTTCTTGAGGTTGCTGTTCATTTCTTGAGTGACTCCTTTGGGCAGATGCTGTAATAAACTTGAGTAGTCTTCCTCTCCTTTATCCTCAGTCAGAAGGTTCTTGAAATGAGCGGTGGCTGCTTCTTTTATGGTTTCCTGAGTATTGTAGCTGTACCCTTCACTGTCCTTAATTGTGCTCACTGTGTTTCTAGCCTTTCGAACCGTAGCCTGCTTATGAAAGTAAGAAGTATTTTTGTCTCCCTCCTGGAGCCAGAGCTGTCTTGACTTCAGTCTCCATTTGGTTTCTTCGTCGTTTGTGGTTTGTCTCAGTTGAGAGTATAATTTTATTTCGCTCTCTTTGGTTTGCTGAGTCAACCCAAAGGCTTCAATATTTCGCTGCACTTCCTCCAGCTCTTGCTTTATTTTCTTTTTGCTCAGCTCAGGCTCTTGGTAGTTGTTCTTTGCCCAAGTTTTTAGAGCCTGTCTTACTCTTTTTAATTTTGTTTCCCAGATATAAGTTGGGGAGCCTTCCACATGTTGTATCCAAGCCTGCCGCACCACGTCATTTGCTGCAGAGATACGATTCCATATGGAACAAAATTTGAAGGGGAGAGGTCCTAGCCGACATTGACTATGCAAAGTGAGCGTTATTGGATAATGATCAGAGGCGGAGACATTAAGGATATTTGACTGGCCTGTAGTGAAAGTGGACAGATACGCTACACTTATGAGGAACCTGTCAAGGCGCTCCATGATATTGCCGACTCCTATTCTTCTGTTGCTCCAGGTATATCTTCGATTCTTGGGCCTGATATCTACAAGGTCTTGCTCCTCCATTATACTCTCAAGTCGATTTCTGAAAGGATCCGGGTTGAAATGTCCCCCTCTTTTCTCGTTTGCATGCAAAACCAAATTTAAATCCCCTGCAATAATGAGATTGTTGTCCCGCTCATCTTCTATACTAGCCTCCAAAGTGTTCCAGCATACTTCTTTCTCTCTATACTGATTCGGAGCGTATACATTGTAGATTACAACCGCTGCTCCACCTGTCTTACTTTCTAGATTAGCACGGATCCAGTTCTGGTGTATTCTGGTGGAGTTACAATTCCATTTATTACTGTCCCACATTGTTAAAATGCCGCCTGAGGCTCCTCTTGCTTCGCTTGCGCATCCACTGTAACGCTTTTGCTGGTTGATGACTCTATTAATTTCTGATTGATCTTGCTTTGTTTCTTGGATAAGGACGATTTCAGGTTTTTCACTTTGGATTAAATCCTTAAGGGTTGCTATCTTGGAGGGGTGCCCTAATCCCCTGCTGTTCCAGGATAGTATATTCATCATGATTTACTGGTTACATGGAGAGGTGCTCGCCTCTCTTTGCCCTTGTTGTTGTTTTCTTTATCCGAATGCCCAAGAATAAAGGATTCTATTGGAGTCTGAGAGCCCATTGCTATGTCTTTCTGGGTACTTTCTTCTCTCTGTTGTTTAGCCGATTTTCTGGCAGGCCCATGTTTCTTTGAAGCCTCGCTGGGTGCCCCATGATCCTTTGAAGAACTTCTGGTAATCCTGGTGGAGGGGGAGTCAGGGGGGGTGGGAAATGAGTGGGGGAGAGGGTTGGAGAGGAGGGCCAGAGGAGGGGAAATCAGGCACTGATTCTTCCTCAGAAAAGGAAGCGAAGGGATTAGAGGATGGAAGGATCGGTACTCCGAGGAGGAGAGGAAGGTTGATGAAGGGGGGGGCTGCTGGGAGGAGGAAGAGGGATGATGCAGGGATTGAAGGGGAGGGTGCTGATGGGAAGGACCAGGGGCTTCAGAGTCCGAGGGCTTGAGGGGAAGGGATGATTTTTTTCTTTTAACAGTTTCCCATTGTCCATCTTGCTCTTCTGATTCAACATTAACTATTTTGGGACATCTATTTGCAAAGTGACCATATTCGTGACATACCTTGCATTTGAAGGGTATTTGCTCGTAATCCAGTTGCTGGATATGGCACCAATCATTTACTTTCAGTTTGATTGCTTCCGGCAGTCCACGGCCCAGATCAACCTCCACGCAAATCCGCGCACAGGCCTGCATGTTGTCTTTGGGTTCACTGCGGTCTATGTATTTTCCAACCACGTTCCCTATTGCTTTCACAGAGTCGTCCCCCCAGCAGTGAAGTGGGAGATGAGGAAGTCTAACCCAGACTGGGACAGCATTTGGAATATCAAATTCAGGGTCAAAATCCGGGGTCCATTTGTTGAGATAGAGGCCCCTGGAATCCATAAAGTAAGGCCCGTTTCTGAATATAAGATCTTTATCCTCTTTGGTTTCAAAGTGAAAGGTAAAATATCCTCTACCACAGAATCTGATGGATATTTTGCCCTAGATCTTGTCCAACCAATTTCTTTCGACCCATCTTTGCACTGTTTTGGGAGATGGCCATAGTCCTGTGAATTGCCCGATTAACCCTTTCTCTGCTAGGGAAATGGCTGCCATGCGTGGAATGGTCGGAGGCAGAAGAACTTCTTGTAAAACATCCAGCTTCTTCACAAATTTTGTTGCTGTTGGTCTAGGTCTTGGCGGAGGGAGAGATTTCACCAAGTTTGAGAAGGTTCGTTGCAGCTCCGGATCCCCACTGGGCGGATCCGGAGGATCCATGGTTCAGATCGCTCAGTCGCAGACAGGCTCAGGCGCGGGTTTCAGACGCGCGCGCAGCAGCAGTTTTTTGGCAAGTAATAGCTCTGTAGAGGGTACATATCACTAGTACATTTTTATATATAATAATTTATTACTATTAAATAACTCTTGTGTATTTTTACATTCAAGTCTACAAGCTATCAATTTTTATACTTCAATGGTATCCTGCCCTGCTTCATAGTCGGACTATAGGCAATGAGGGACAGGATCCTCGAGGTACCCAGCCTCTTGGATTAGACCTTGCTATGGGAGCCTCGAAGACGAGTAGCAATATTGGTGGATGTCAGTAGAGACGGATGCAGATGGAGCGACAGAGGGAGCTACACTACAGGATTCCCATGACAGCGTGAGGCAGCAGTGCAAGAAGCACAAGAGTGTTGCACTAGTGCAAGATGGCACAAAGAGGTGTGCAGCGGTGCGAGATGCATGGAATAATTGTAGCAGCGTAGAGGTCAAAGAGGGAGCACTTGTTAGCAACAGAGGGAGCTTCAGCGTCATGGATGTCTCTAGCCTAACGGAGATGTCAGAGTTGGGAAATCAGTTACTTCTCAGTAACTGGGTTGCAGTGCAGCAATTAGCAGTGACAGTGCTATGGGCAGCACAATGCAACAAGATGAGAGGGAGTTGCAGTACAGAAGCTGCAGTGGCAGTGGCAGGGCCATGGCTAGCAGCATAAGATGCAGTAGTGCAGATGATGGGCAGCATGCCTAGCATCAGCACAGGGACCAATGCCGGATGATCATGGTGATACTCAGTCAGGAGTATTGCTAGAGCACAATCCTTGCTAACAAGGAGTGTTGATTTGGGGTAGCATCAGATGTGCTCTAGCCACAAAAATTGTTGGAGAAGCTAAGGCACATGAAATCTCCAATACCCAAAAAGGGTTTGGGCAGATTCTAAACAGTTTGGGAGATATTAAAATAATTAATATTTTTAATGGAATTCCTAAGTCTAAACTTAGGGAAAATAAAATATTAATGTGAATTAATATAAAATTGTGTTAGAATGGTCCAAAAGTCATGGATCAAGCCAGATCTAATCTTAGCTGTTGATTAGGGACTTAATCTCGGTCATTGATTTGTCAACAAGAAAAGTATTAGAGGAGGTTTGAGGGTCACTTGGAGAATACACTGAGTTGATCAAGATTTCGACTTTCTGGGGCAGAGTTCGCTGAGGAAGTTGAGAGAGTGATCAGAGTTGCAGCTGAGGGGCAGTGAATACAGAAGCAAAGAGGCACAGATAGTACCGGGAGGAGCGCAGTAGCCGGGAGAGAGGGACGCAGAGTCAGCCAGAGGTTCACACAGAGCCAACCAGGGCTCACGCAGAGGCAACCAGGAGCTGCGCAGTGCCTCAGAGAGCCAGCGTGGGTGACGCAAAGGCTCTAAGGGCTGATGCAGTGATTCCAGAGGCTGACGCAGGCCAAGCTAGAGTGACGCTGGGCCAGAAAGGGCTGACGCAGTCCCTAGAGGCTGACGTTGGGGTTTTCGTGGGGCAGATTGGAGCTGAGTAGCTGTCAGAGTGTTTATCCAGGGTTTCAGTTGGAGTATCTGCCTTCGAATGAGAGTTTCTACTGTCGAGATTTTTCTCTGTTGGGTGAGCCAGTTTTGGCACCTAGATTGTATTCTGAAATTGCTTAATAATTAAAACCCTCAGATAGCTGCACCGGTTTTCCCGCATTGGGTTTTTCCGGGGACAATAGTCCAAAAATAACGGTGTCACTTATGTGCTTGTTTTGTTTCCTTCAATTGATGATCTGTAATGTGTTGAGCATGTACTTGTATTTATTTTCAGTATTTACATGGTAAATAACTTGTTAATTAATCAGAACAAGTAGGCATAAATAAATCAGAAAATACATGAAGGATTTCTTACATTTAGACATATAAATTCCAACACACACTGCCACAAGTGTATAATAATTCCCTTTCATTCTTATTTGCTTATTTAATTGAGTAAAGTTTTATTTTAAAATATTTTATTTTTAATTTAAAAAACACTTTTATTTACAAATAGTCGTAGTACAATGTTTTTTAATATTTGACCATAACTGAATGAAGAAATCAGAATCTACAACTCAAGCATTCAATATGCAGAACTTTGACTGTATCACTTTTCCTTGTACAATCTGTTGAACTTTGCCTTTGTGTCACTTCTCTTTTGTTGACGATGTGAAGTTAATTTCATTATGTCAAACTTGACAACTCCAAACCCTTATTTGAACTTTCGAATGACAAACTACAGCATTGGTATCATGCTCTATATGCCATTATACCATGTAGGAATGTAGATATTTATAAAAGCCTATATATAATACATTTATATGATGGGATAATAAATATTAAATACACCGTGTAGGAATGTAGATATTTATAAAGGCTATATATAATACATTTATATGATGGGATAATAAATATTTAATATATTAATATTGTTATAGTTTGTAGATGAAGAGAGTGTTAAGTAACTGAATTTCTATTAATTATAGAGTAGCGTAATATTTTTAAATATAATTAAGGTTAAATAAAGATTAATTTAAGTTTTTGGTGATTTAATTTTTAAATATTATAAATAATAATTAATATAATAGTCAAGTGGGTGTAGCTCGGGTGATACGGAAGATTCACAATTATCCTCCCCACCTGGGTTCTAGTCTCACCGAGATTGACATGCTTGCTTCTTGGGAGTAGTTTCTACATGAAAGATAACAGGTTCACTTAGACACATGAAAGATAACAGGCTCACCTAGACACGGGTGGGTTCTCTGTGGATGTAACTAGAATCAAACGGGTGGGTTCTCCGTGGATGTAACTAGTATCAAATGGGTGGATTTTCCGTGGATGTGGCTAGTATTAGTCTAGGTTCTCCATGGATGTAACTAGTATCAAACGGGTGGGTTCTCCGTGGATGTAACTAGAATCAAACGGGTGGGTTCTCCGTGGATGTAACTAGTATCAAACGGGTGGATTTCCCGTGGATGTAGCTAATATTAGTCTGGGTTCTCCATGGATGTAACAAGTATCAAACAGGTGGGTTCTCCGTGGATGTAACTAGTATCAAACGGGTGGATTTTCCGTGGATGTAGCTAGTATTAGTCTAGGTTCTCTATGGATGTAACTAGTATCAAACTGGTGGATTTTTTGTGGATGTAGCTAGTATTAGTCTACGGTATATTAAACCACACTAAAAATAATTAATATATAATAATATAACAATTTAATTAAAATAATAACAAATACTTTATATTAATAAATATATATTTTTTAATTATAAATTAACTAGTAACCTAAATTAACCAATATTAGTAAAGCGTTAGTTGCTCAATAATATTAGAGTCTCATCCAGATTTAAAATTTAGATAATTTGTTTAGCGGGATGTGTGGATAGTTGTATTAAGTTTAAGATTAGGTTCAAGAGTATAAAAAGTAATACTAATCTTCTCGATGACAAAAATCCACAAAATCTCTTTACACCAAAACAAAAAATAAAAACAATACTAATAATATCTACCAACATAAAATTCACATAAGATAAAAAAATATATTCATACCAAGTTGGAGTTTCATGTTTACTCCTGCAAAAGATACTTCTAAGACACTAAATGTCCTAATGCAACAGATATTTCTAAGACACTAAATGTTCTAATTCGTGTTGGACACCACATCTAGATGTGACATCACATATCATTATCCACCAGTAATGTCTACCAACAAAATCTTAACATAAGATAAAAAGATATATTCATCCTAAATCGGAATGTCATGTTTGCTTCTCCAACCATTCACATACTTCAGGAATCGAAATGTTTTAACTTTTGACCGAACGAATGAAACTTTCCAGTGATTTTCATTCTCCCTTCGTATAATGTTTCAATGTGACCATGCCCTCAAAATAATAAACATATAAGCCTAACAGTAATTAGTGGGAGCTAACCTTTTGGACACGTCCTGATATTGCAACCAATCGGCTCTTTATTTGCCTGACTCTTTCAAGATTAAGTGTGCTAATCTTTGTCGTCAATTCATCCAAGGCTGGATACGCCTCTTTCTCCAGCGTAATTGTCTGCAATGCGTGGATATATGCATGGTGTTAAAACAATTTAAGAAAAGCCAAAACTCTTTATTCAATATTTAAGAGAACCTAATATATAAACTTCTAGTTTTCAAGAGCCCTTTTGCATGAAAATATGGAGGTTCAAAACATCAAAGATTAAAAGAATCTTGTTAAAAACTTTGCAATTAGCTGAATTCTGCATGCTTTAGTTTATTTCTTGTCTTTGGGTGATTGAAACCTAGGAAATAATAATGCTTAGGATTGCTGAACTGTTTCGACCTTACGTTTTCTTTTGTTGATGGGAAAATGCGTTAATAGAAAGGTTACAAAAAGAAAGGTAAAAATTGAAAAAGAATAAAAGGAATGCTCGAAAAAATTATACATATTACTGTCTAAAGAAACTTCCAGAGTTTTACACCCAAAAACATATTGTGCTTTATGCCACAGAGGATTGGTAAAATAAACCACATATGTTAGGGATTTTCAGATATGCTATGAAAACGAATACTTTTCTATGACCATCGAAAATATTTTAGAAACTCCTGCTTTTTCAAGTAAAATTATATGTTTAAACAAAACTATTCATTCGAAATTTTAAACTTCCGAGACAAAAGTTTCAACTCCCAATTTTAACAATGGTTACTCAAAAGGCCCACACCAAAAATAAAATCTCTCAAGGAGGTAACATTTCTAGTTAGTATTCATTTCCCGATTTAAAATAATGGTTACTCAAGAAGCCCATAAAGAAAAATTTAAAATAAATAAATAAATAAAAAATAAAAAGATACAAAAACCTCTCAAGGCAACATCAGATATTTCTAGTTAACATTCATTTTCTACAAATGAGTTGAGAATAGCATAGATCAAACTCCTCATAATCAAGCATTACAAGTCAGCTTCTGTCTAATTAGTTGACCAATCGAGCAAGGGTTACTTAATCTTCAACTATAGCTACAGCCCTTTTTTTGGGACACTTTTGTTATAGATTACCTTTAAAAAGCATTAAATAGATTTTTCAGTCAGTTTCTCTATCTATTATGTTGATTATAACTATTTCATCTGGGAATGGTTGAGAGCCATATGGAATGTCAATAGATAAAAATAAGATTAAATAATTTTTTTAATGTGTAACAAATGATCATAAGAATAGGTCAATTAGATTACTAAGAAAAATGTGTTAAGTATAGTGTGCTGATACATTGTGGGAGCATGGAAGCCAGCTCCTAAAGAAACAAAATGTATAAAGTAAAACAAAGTGAAGTATTTATCTAGGTTAAGATAATAAAAAAATCAGCCCTAGCTCTAAAGTAGAGCAAATAGAGCAACCCAATATCTAGACTATGAATATAATACAACCAAGATCCGCTAGCACTTAGTCCCCTAACATCTGAGGCCAAGTGGAGGAAACCTTGGATAGAATGTTGTTTGGAAGAGGAGCTATAAGATTATCTACAAAATGTACTATGTTGTTGGCTGGACAAGATTGTCCACCACTGAGTCGTGGGTCATCTCATTTGACTACTAAAATCGGGTTTGGAACAACAATGATGTTGAGGTCTCCAGTAAGTAGGAATATCCCATCAAGCTCATATTGATCTAGAAATAGGGGCAACATAGCTAGAATTTGTCTGTTAGTACCAAATTAGACTCTAGTAAACCGGGCCCCCAAACCTTTAAATAGAGAAATGTGTGCCAAAAAATTGAATACATGAGAGACATCTTGGACAGGATGTCCTGGAAATGATGCTGAAAGTACTATCTCAAGATAGGCCAAGGAACCATAACCCTTGTTGACCCTATGTTGAAGAGTGCACCTCACACTGAAACAAGGCCCTAAAAACTAAAATCCCAAGTAGGTGTATGAGCTAGTAATATCAATCACTTTCCCTCTAAAATAGAAATGATAATCCTATAAGACAATTTTTGACTCATTGTATATCATAGAATCTGTTTTACCCAAGTTGACCATCAACTACCAAAGGTTGCAAAAGAGGCCAATGCATCCAAATAAGTTACCAAAAACATCTAGGAAAAGTAGGGGATAAGCCATTCCCTATTTCAGAAATTGGAATGGAGGGGATACAGCTTGGAAATGGCACTGAAATGTTTGCAAACCATATAAACCATTTTAAACCACGTCCAGCAGTTTCCAACATTATTCTGAAACATTTCTTGATTTTCTAAGCCGTTTCAGCTACTATAGGGCGAGTTTTGAGACAAAAAAGTGGTTTGTTTACATGAAAATAAAAATAAAAATAAAATAACCCCACAGGCAAACTATGAAGACTTAACCCTAAATTGATGAATGTTAATCTGAATTTTTATGTCTCATGGTTTTAAAACATTTCTCATGTTATTTTTCTGAAGCATCAAAACTAATAGCTTGTAGGCTTTGTTGTCGCGCGGATTGGCACGACAACGCTCGGACCAGGGGCTGTCACTCTGATCCCCGATCCCTCCGTTTAAGCCCGTCTCCCGCGGCTAAGGGGGGTAGACCCTGCGAGATAGTGAAGACCAACTGCCAAACAGTTGGGTGGGAGACACGACACACGATATGACAAAGGCTCGATGAATGATAAGCACTAGATGGATTTAAAGATTTAATAGACCAGTGCCTTATGGAGTCAATATTTAAATGGTTACTTGTTAAATGATATAAAAAGATGAACCATGAACAGCAATCATCTATCATCAGCTAAAAACACAATGCTCTTAGAATGACAAACACGATATCCAGCAGCTAAAAAATTTTGAAAAAATGAATGCTTTAAATCACCACGAGAATCATAAACCATCAACCAGATATCATATTCGCATCTCGACTTGAAAGAACTTAGATCCCAGCATGAAAGATATAACAGGAAAACAACTGAATCTGACAAAAATAAACTTTCCACGAAATTTTTATATTTTTTCGAAATTTTTTTTTTTTTTTTTTTTTTTAAATGAAAATCTAAAAAAATCTAAAAAATTAAATTTTATTCTCAAACAAAACTATAAAAATTAAAATAAACCCAAAAATCTTTTTTATTTTATTTTTTATTTTTAATATCTAAATCTAAAACATTAAAATAAAATCTACATAATGAAAACTATACAAAGAAAATAAATCTAAGTCTAAAAAAAAAAACTAAATAAAATCTTTTACAAAATTAATCTAAAAAATACATAGAATAAGATAAAACTATACAAAACTAAAACTAAAAACCAAAATATTTTTTACGATTTTTCATTTGGACGAATCTATGAAATTAAAAAATACGTGACCAAACTTCTAAAACAAAAAAGAATTAAAATTTATTTACAATCTACACTAACCTAACCCGAATTACCATTTGCAAAGCCTAACCTAAACGAAAGCGTAAGTTAAAAATGGGCTCTCCACGCATAGGAATATCGCAGTCAAGCAATTGGGTTTAGAAGAGACCAAGCTCAAGGAGTAACCACGCAAAGCTCAAATATGTGCAACGAAAATTCGATTTACCTGCTATGCGTAAGGAAAAAGGCCTGATGCCCACGCGAATGACAGAGGAATCGGAATATGGTTTCAGGATATCACCTGTGCAATACGTTACCTGATCTGATGGGTTGCCTCAATACATCATCAACAGCGCTCAGACAACAAACTCCCACAGTCGACGGCAGTGATGTGACAAAACACGTTGCGTTTTCCTCTGGACGTTTTGGTAGCAAATGCGTTGGAAAAAAAAATAAAAATGTGTGGATAGCTGGCCAGCAATCGTGAGTATGAGTGATACGCTGCGGTGATTTTTCGATGCCTGGACAAAACCGTGGCTCCTCTGGAAATCTCAACGATTTTATTTATATTTTTTATCTTTTGCTTGTTTGTTTGAACGAATGTAGGGATCGTGGAACTGGGCATCGATGTGAAAGCAGATTGCTGTGATGAGAGAGGTCGGTGGATGGGATCGAATGCAGAAGGAAAAACTCGCAATCGTGACCAGAGGGGGGGGGTATCAGCCTACGAGAAATATCTTAGCCGCAAAGCCAACTCGTAATGGAAACACAGGTGGGAGGGTGTGCGTAAAACGATTTTGCTGAATGAAGATTTCGAATGGATGGTGGCCACGATGCAGCAGTGAGGGCAGCTGTAAAAAAAAAATCAGATTGGCAGTTGGAGCTGAGTGCTGGTTCGGTAAGGAATATACGTTGGTTGACAAATGATTGGTCTGCAAAATGTCGGACCCAGATCTGAAAAAATCACTGATGCTTAGAACCTTTGAACAGCTGGGACAGAGGTCCTGCAAGAATAAATTTTCCTCCAGATCCCTGTAATCCTGCGAATGGTAAACAAAGAACCCAGCAGCTATACCCAAAGATTTAAAGTAAAACCCTAATGAAAACTGCATAAAACAAACATTTAAAACCCTAGATCAGAAAAATTAAAACCCTAAGACAGTTAATAAATTTACAGATTTTTGGCCCCTGACATAGCCAGATTCAGCAAATAAGAGCAGAAATACTTTCAGAATATCAGAAATTTTGAACTTCACTGTGAACAGAAAGAAAAATCTCTCAATGTAAAACACGAAATAAAACTTAAAAGATTAACCCAGGGCACAATCAGCTGGGCTCTGCACAGAAAATGCTTGCGGGAGTTGGCTGGTTCAGCCGAGAACTTCCCCGAAACGCCCACAAAATTTCCTTCAAAAGATGTTTTCCTGCACATCTCAAGCAACCATCAGCAAAGAGAGAGAGAAAGCTGCTAGATCTCAGGAAATAATGGAGATACCTGCCATTATTTCAGAAACCCTAGCAGCCCTCAAACCCTAGCAGGTGAACAAGATACCTGTGCTCACACTACTCTAAAAACAAGCTATGATAAATGGGTGAAAACTGAAATATGCAGAAAATTAAAGATCTCACAGCAATTCCGGAGAGTAACACCAGCCAGTTTTGAACCCCAAAGTCTTTTTATTAATCAGAAAATCAGATTACAAGAGAGCTTTTCAGTACAGACTCACAGATCAGATCATCTGAAATGACCCCCTAAGACCCTATATAAAGGAAATGATCCCAACGGCTAGTTTTGGGTGATCCATGTAGAACTGATCTCGACCGTTGATGAGGATCAAGACATCTCTTGATCTCATCCGTCGATTTATTAACTTAAAATATTATTATTTTATTAGTTAGGGTTTTTGCTTCATTTTTTAATTTTTTATTATTTTTTATTATTTTATTATTTTTATTCATTTTTAATTTTTTTTTAATTCATTTTAAGATGGATCATCAAACTAAGCCGTTGGAAACATCACCTAGGACCTAGGACCTAGGACTCATGAGGGGATTTACAACATTTCTCGACCCTCAGGACACATTACATCATGACTTTTACAAAATTACATCTTAAGGGACAAACCCATTTAATACAGACCCTCACAAAACACCCAGCTCTGCGACACAACGATAATCTAGCAGATCAACACACTAGGATTCTCCTAAAGTTCTAATGACAAAATCAATCCCGGCTTTGGGGTCAGGTTTGAAGGAAAACTCTGCCGATCTGTGGATCGGTGAGACAAAAAACCTTCCGGGACGTAGATTATCATCAGAAAGTTAGGTCCACCTAGGCAAATTACATACATGACCTCATGTCTGCTAAGATTATTTACAGTTAATACATGCAGACTGGGTTTACAATCAGAAAGATCAAACTGCTGATGATGGCAGGATGGCTCGGACACATAGATCAGGTGCTGCCCCTTTCTGCCAAGCAAAGGGGGGGTGGACTGCATGGGTAGTTGACCAGTAGAGGTCAACAGGCTTGAATGTGAAAATACACAAGAGGTATTGTAAATAATAATTTATTATATATAAAAATGTACAAGTCATGAATGTTACAATGAGAAACCGCATACATAAACCTAAGCAGGTGTCCTTTCATGACTGGGCATGTCTTTTAGACATGCCTTTTCACTTAACTTAATGACTATTTAACATAATCAATATTTGATTATTTAATATTTACATTTATTTTATTTATTTGCTTGTTATGAATTATATTCATAACATAGCCCCTTCCTTCAGAAGCTTTGTCTTCAAAGCTTATTGTTGGTAGTTTCCTTCAGTTTGCATTTGTCATCTCGGCATATGCAACTCGACGTCATTGGCACCTCTGGCTGTATAATTCGCTTGGTAACACTGTCTTGAATCCAAGGTTATCGATTTTTTTTTATAACTCTAATTTTTTTTTATAATATTTTTTTCTTTTTTTTCTATTTTTTTAAATAATAATAATATTATTTTTTTAATACTATATTATTATTGTTATTATTATTATTATAATATAAAAAGTAATCTTATAATTTTGTGAAGTTACTTTGTATTTACTTTATAAAGGTTACTTTTTTACTTATACGCCATAAAAATGGTAATTGTGTCTGTACAATGTGTCACTTCGTTTCTCTTGTTGCTTCGGAAGATGAATCGAGTGTTTTTTTTATACGATGAATCTTATATCTTGGACATTGTATGAAGCTGGGGCCTACATTCAAAGTGAAAAAGAGGGTATTTGATGGCCATTATGTTGCCTAGAAAATATGGTGGAAACCATTGGTGGATCTCTGGAATAATTGTGTGAACCAGAAGGATACGAGGGCAAGGATTGAACCTGGTCATGATACTCCAAGATGAACAGAATGAGTGTAGGCATCAACAATTGCGCATTACATTTCTCGGAAAATTTGTAGACGTGTGCAACATTTTCCATGACCAGGTGTCTGCTAGCAATTCTGAGCATGTAGAGGCGCTTCAGAATTGTCAAACCATAGATATCGGCAACCCGCAAAATTTCATAAGGCTCGTTAATTTGAAGAGTCACGCGACCTGTATCCATAACAGACTTTAACGTGGAACAATTTATATTAGGAGCTTGGATCACTGCATGACATGTGTCGTTGTCGGGCGGCATTGCACAGAATACCTCAAAGTCGCTTGAGCACAGAGTTATGGGCATGCAGTAGCTTGGTGTACTTGGTAAGCAAGAAGCTAATGTCGTGATTGGGGAGGTCCGCAAACATCTCGTAATTAAGGTAAGTCGCAGTATAGTTTATCCCGGTTCGTGCCATCTCCAGTAGGGTACCTCGTACTGTCTCAACCCCAAGAACGACATGGTTAGGGTTAGCATGGTTAAGGTTGGCAACCAAGAATGCACGTCCCGCTTAATGGCGTTGTGGGGATTCGTCAGAAACCAGTGTGCGATATTTTGCAGGCTTCAGCTGCTTCGTGTTGGTCGTCGGGGTCAGAAGAACAATAGAGCTCCAAAAGAATTTCCAAGCAGTTGTTGACTATGTACCGTTGCATTTCTTGTCTTAGCTCAGCTGGGGTATGACATTGCTAATGTCGAAGGGCTGGCGGGTGAATGGGTTAAGGGCTTCGTGCTTGGTATCCCAAATAGTCTCCAATGTTCGGCGGTTGTACAGAGTCTGAACGGGGTCTTCTGTAGGTGGTAGTCGAACAATCATATGTAAAGTCTTGCATCAACATATCTACGTATTCTTCAGGAATGTAAATACACTCTGTATCCATTTCCGGCTCTAATTTATATACCAACAATGTTCCGATCTTATAAGATAGATAATTATTCCCTTCATCAAGGTTCCAAATTGGGTTGTAATAATATAAAGGGTTTTGGTAATAAAAAACCAATTTATTCGAGAGATCTTTCATATCTCTAGTGCTCAACACTTTAATGTAGTTAGGAATAACCTTGAGACTTAACTTTGGATTTAGTGTTGTGTTGTTATCATTATCTTGAAATTGAGGGTTCTTAGACATCTATATTAAATTAATTTCACCAACTGTACTAACAATCCCTTTTAAATTTTCTTCATTAGACTCTTCTTCATTATGATCAAGTTTATATTCTTCATTATTAAATGTAATGTTTTGTGCATTATTCTCATCATTTTGATCATGGTTTTCTTTCTCCATTTTTTCTTTTTCAATTATGTCATCTTCATAAATATCTTCAAAAATATCTTCTTTTTATTTTTCCACATTTTCCTCTTTGTCATCATCAATGTCTTTGCAACCAGGTGGATCCACACTGAATACTCGCAAGTGGCGTAGATCCTCTTGGTGAGGATCACTCAAATCGTCTGGTTGTAATGTCCAAGGAAAGCGTGTCACGCAAGCTAGAACTTGTTCAGAAAATGCTCTTGTGCTGATGTCGTTCTCAATTAGCAAAACCTCACTTTCTGTAGCACAAACACCTATTTCTCCTATCGTAAACACATAGTGACCAGATGGATACTGTGATAACCGATCCAATGAATCAACAGCTACAATGATCCACTTGTCAATGAGATTTCCAAGTTGGCAGGTTTGAATTCGGATTTTAGGTAATCTGCGATCAGTAGATACAAATAAAGCGTTGACAATTCCACCACCACCTGCAGGCATAGGCATTGGCTCCAGAGACCCACAGTACGAATGCCAATTCCGCTTAATTATACCAATAACACGCCCAGTTGGACGGGTTGTAATATGACCTTCAACCCCCTTGGAATTCTGCTCCAAAATGGCATCACGAGGAGCATCATCAGCACTATTTGGAACTAAGTGGACCTCCTCGTCTTCATCTTCTACAATTTTCATTGTTTTCCCTTCATCCCACTGATCCTTAGGCAAGAGCTCCACTGCAACTACATCTCCATCAAAAGCTCAATTCATATTATCACGTCCATAAATTATGATCTCATCACCAATACTTTCACTACCAACATAGGCCTCAAGTGGGTTGTAACGATTGACACAAAGTTTCCCTTTTCCATGTTTTTGTTCTAGTCCTTGCTTCCATGAACTTTCCATTCGTATAGGTGGTGGTAACCCTTCAATTGTAGTTTTTGTTTGTTCATCATCAAAACCAGTAATCTTGATTTCTTCATCCTATACAACTGTATTTGCATCCTCTTTTATAGATTTTACATGTTTAAGTGTTGTATATCCAATAACTTCATCCTCTTTGACATTAAGATCAGCTTCATTGGAATCATTATCTTGATCATTTTCTGCAACATCTTCATTTTCATTATCATCATTCTGGTCAAAATCTTCTTCTCCTGCTTCACCTTGTTTTGTTTCCTCATTGTCGTAATCATCTTCCTTATTATTGATTTCCTTTAGACATGCTTTAACTTTTGCACATGATTTTTCTAATCGCTGAAATACTCCTTGAATTTTATTAAACTGCTCAACGCAATCAGCGCATGAACGTAATGGCACATTGTGCGGCGAACAACGTTCAAAGACCTGCATGATTATATTGTGCACCATGGCTCCAATACCACTGAAGCAACAAAATTGATAGCTTGTTGACTTAATGTAAAAATACACGAGAGGTATTTTGTAATAATAATTTATTATATATAAAAATGTACAAGTCATGAATGTTACAATGAGGACCCACATATATATACCTATGCAGGTGTCCTTTTGTGACTGCCTTTTCACTTAAATTTTTTACTATTTAACATAATCAATATTTGATTATTTAATATTTACATTTATTTTAGTAATTTACTTGTTTATATTCATAACATTTTCCAAAAATGTTTGAGGCTTACTTTTGGTTCAAAATCACTGATCTTTTGGCATTTTACTACAACAAATGTTTGTTTACTATAATGTTACTGTCACAACCTTGAGTAGGAGTACATTGAATTTGTTTTATAGTTTTCTTTCTTAACTTTTGCACCAATTTCTCAACTTTCTTGCAATAAACCCTAGAGACTTGCATATGTGATAATACAACTTGCATATCAAAATTTATACGGCTATAATTCCATCCCTATAAAACAACAGACTGCATTTATGAAGGACTACATGGACCAACACTTATTCGAATAATCTTCCATCAAGCTTCAGTTTTTTGCTTTCACTTTTTTGAACCAGTATGCTCTTGACCTATGACATGATTTACATGATTCCCAGTACATTGTCATTCCCTTGTCGTTATATTCTAGAGGAAGAAAGGATGATGCCACATTTAGCAAATTCTCTATATGATATTTAAATATATTTAGTGATTTCTCCATACAATATACATATGATATTTAAATATTATTTTGATGCATTTTAATCAATATAAGCCATAAAAAAAGTGAAAACGTCCAAGAGGAGTCAGCAGTGTCTACCAATGTTATTAGAACTGGAACAGTCATTGAACCGATCAACGCCAAAAATTGGTATCACACCAGAACTAGACAAAAATCAAATATATATATATATATATATAGTCATGTGAATTCAAACCATTATACACAAATATGTAAATTTTTGTATCTATATAGTAGGGGTGCATGAAACCAAAATAACATCAATTGCAATCTATATATAAACCACAATACAATGATACATCAACAACAAGGCTCTAAACAGCCTCCAGAGTCCAAAAATAAGCATAATATTAATTAATAACTATAGTCTAGACTCTAGACTCTACAATCTAATCATATGAGAGAATCATCTAGATTCTCATCTACATCTACAACATGACTAAACTCAAAAATGGGATTTCAACTTGATTCCCATGGCCCTAAAGATACCTATCCAACAACAATGTTCAGGATCAAATCCTTTGGTTGTGGAAGTGGATCCAAGTCGATCAAAGGTAGCTCTTTATTGTCAAATTCTACTCCCCCAGTCACCACAGCCTACTCTAACAAGGCATAATCAATATCATCAAAGGCCTTTTATATTTTATTGATATTTTTTTTTCAATTTGAGTTTAATTGGTCACCATCACTAGCTGATTTTAGCACTTATGGCCAATTCTATATGGAAATGGTTATTGCTAGTTCAAAGGCCTCAACTAAAGCAGGATGGCCCTAAAACCGATTGGACCAGCGAATTTTTCCAAAACTAGTCTAGTTCTAATAACATTGGATTATCTAGAATGTTTTAGCATAAAGTGCAATTTTGCATGTATTAGTTTTCCTACAAACCTAGCACCTGATATTTAATTCCTACCATAAAACGTACTAAATAAACATGTAGCTAGGTTCCCAATAAATTCAGCAAAAGAAAATGTAATGATCTCAGTCACGATGATACAAACAAATTTCTGCCCAACAAGTTTTTCATTAAGAAATCGAAACTTATGTGGGCTCTCGTCCTGCGATAATTGCCCACCTGAGAAAATATTGAATACAATAACCTGGATCTAATCCAGTGGATCATTCCTTGATCTTCCCTGCAGATCTATATCTCTAGCCCCTTTGCACTCCCTCGAACCCAACACACTCCTAACTGAGATGCCGCTCTCAATCTTGTGTTATTGTTGGATGTCTTTCTCCTTCTCCCCAACCTTGTTTTTATAACTTTAAATTGAGCTAAAACCCTAATCCTAACCCTAATCTCAAAGTGATTGACGATCAAGATTAGATCTTGCCTCACTTGAGATCAATGACTAAGATTAAAAATTACTAAAGTAAATTACTTTACTTTTCCTAAGTTTCTATTAGCTCAATAAGCCAACATATTAATATGTGTTTCCTAAGTTAGACTTAGGTTAAGTTACATTAGCAACTTGCTCACACTAGAGCAAGTGTTTTAAGGAGAATGTGGGCAACTTTTGCACGCCTAGATGCACAGCCTGTGCAAAAGAGCCTGGTTGAGCTACAAAAATCAACACTCCCTCTTAGCAAGGGAGGTACTTTTGGAAGAATGTCCTCCACCTCAATCTATCTCCAATCCCACCACATCATCTGTTGTTGTAGTTGCTCCCTCTGAACTAGAAGACTTCCCTGCTAGCTGCTTTGGAATCTAATCTCAAGACCTGTTTCTCCCAAAAATGCTCCTAGGAGGCTACTCCTAAGAATCCATCAATGTTAGCTCATACCAACTTATTCTGACAGATCTAGAAGAGGCCCCCTGCCCATCTTCTAAATTAGAAGACTAAGTCCTTGTTAATTTGGAAGCTCAGTGACAAATTCCAACCTTTGCATAAAATTTCTCTTTCCGAGAGGACCAAAATTGACTTTTGAAGCACTCAATTCGGAGAAGGGAAAGTGGATTTTTGAATTCAAGCCCACAGGTTCAAAATTGTCAAGGTTGACCTTGGGTCAAATGGCACCTCTTAAGGACAAGATGGCACCCCTCAGATTGCATGTAAATTCAAGTGACCTTGTGCTCATTTGGACATCACATCACACTCACATCTTCTCTCTCAAGATCTGTTTGATTCATACAATCTGAAGCAACTCTTCTTCTTCCACACGTGCGAACGCATTAGAGGAAAAATCTAATTTTCTGCATTGACTTTTTCCGCTGGTGGTTTGGATTATCTTTGACTAAGTTTGATTCATCATTTGACTTGCTTTGACTAGCATTCTTTCGATACTCGAGGCCAAATTGACTGGCAATTAGATCAAGGAAATCTGGGCAGTTTGACTAGCGTTAACTTCAGGGCTAACCACAGGTTTGACCGCAGAGATAAGTGTAGACTTTGACCAAGTTTCACTGGCTGTTTTTGGACTAATTTGGGCTGACTTTGACTAGCATACTAATCCACATTTATTGTTGCCTTGACCGAGCTCTTTTGGTAGGTTAACCATTGACTTTGTGGACTGGTTAGGGTTGACTTTGCTATTGTTGAGTGTTGTTGACTTGTACAAATTTGTAGTTGCTCAAGAGTTGACTTTTGTTGACTCTCTCTTGTCTCTATTTTGGGTAAGTTGCTTGGCATATTGACTTGGTTGAATATTGGATATTAGATTTTGGATATTGGCTAGTCAAAGCTTGACTTTGACTGTTAGATGATGTACTTCTTTGCTGAACATTTGAAGACAATCTAATAGAAGAAGATTTGCAAAGGGTTTGCCCCCTTGTGGGGTTTTTCCTTGGTCAATGACCAAATATTGTGTTTCTTGTCTCTTGGTTGTCTTTCATTGTGCATTTGTATAATTGCTCTATCTATTATTACTCTTAAACTGTCATTGGCTAATTGAATAAGTGAAATTGTAATTTGGATGCTACTGGCAATTGTTGAAGTAATAGTTGCAGCGTATATCACCTGACACAGAGACAAGTGACACGCAAGACACAAAAATTCGAGTGTCCAAAATTGACACGTAGACCCCCCAAAACAGGACAAGTAGGACACATTATATATTAAAAATTAAGACTAAATAGATATTTCGTACACAAATTCAGACATAGGTCTAGATTCTACATTGTAAATTTAAAATTTGTAAGCTTTACAAAGTAACATTATGGATATAAATACAATTGTGACAGACTCATCAATGATCCAATAGGAGAAAGACAAGAAACTGCAGTTTTTTCATTAAGTCATCAAAATCAAAATGTGTTACATAGGAAGTATCAATGCCAATGGAAAATAGAAAGAGCAAATACAAAAAACTACAAGGTAGTAGGTAGCTCATCAATAATCAAAATCAGCATCACTGTCATGGTCACCACTACTCTCCTCTGTTGCATTCTCTTCCTCTATATCCAATGTAATCTCTACATCTGTTGGTGTGGAGGATGACTCCTCGAGAGTATCACCATCATCAAAAGTGACAAGCTCTAGCACTGGGTCACTAAGATCCAAGTTGGCCAATGCCAACTCAACACTGTTGTCCAAACCCATATCATCAGGAAAGACATCCCACATCTTTGTCTTTCCCTTCAACCACTCATCCCTCTACCTATAAATAAGACGAAGGTTGGTGTGCACATGCACCATTGTCTCTGCCCTGGATTGCTCAAGCCTGCTCTTCTTGACGCTACACAAATTCCCATATGTGCTCCAATTCCTCTCACAACAAGAGGATGAAGTGACCTAAGAGAGAAGTGTAACGACCTATCTATAAATATAGAGAACGTAAGAATAATAGCAGGCATACGATGCATGCATATGATAGCTACATATGCATGTGTCGCATACACTGCACTAGTATTTATATACTAAATTAACTATAAGTACTAAATATCATGACATGTCTTCGAATGGAGGTTCTACTCATCCATCAACACTCATATTACTTAATGTATTATGATTAATAAGTAAATACTAAAAGAGGGCTGATAAATTATATATCTCAGATTAGTAATAAAAATTATATTAATAAATTAATAAAATGATTAAAAATATATATAAGAAATTAATTAAAAGGGTTCTTAAAATAATGTTATAATTTTAATATTAAAATTAAGTACTTTAAATAAAACATAAAGAAATGCCATTATTAAATCATAAAGTATATACATATATTTATACGTGACCATAAAAGAGATGGGGAGGTGATACGTGACATGGGGGGTATCACAAGGAGAATAAGCGGTGGGCTGCTGGTGGAAGAGTGGCCACCGCCAAGAAACCAAATAAAGGCCACCGAGCAAAATTTAAAAAGGGGGAAAGAAATAGAACGGGAAGAACGGAAGGAAGGAGGATCATAAACTGAAATCATCCACAGGAAGAGCTGGAGTCGTTCTGAGGTTCTGGGCACGGGGGAACAGTCGGCTTTTACTAAGAAGCTTACTGGATTGAGCAGCCAAGTTTTGCTCAGTTTGGCTGGGTGGATACGGTCTTTTGGTAACCGAAGCAGGGAGCTGGAGGTATCATCAACCACACGGGCACAGGTAAGTACCTTCAACAGTTCTGTCAGATTTCAAAAAAAATAATTACAGGTTCAGGTTAAAATCTCTTTTACTGTTTTACATATGAATTTTTTTATGGTCCTTACAAGAAGCCTCATGGTAACTGTTGTAGAGGAGGGCTTGTTGCCCATGAGTTGCCCACAAAGAATAGGGCTTCTTAGCCCCCCTATCTCTAATCACTTCATAGCATGCAAATCGCTAAGTGCCAGTGGAAAACTCTACAAAGGCATCCTCCACCTCATCAAGGTATGCTCTATCCTGAAATATCTGCCTCATTGCATTTGTCCTCCCCTATGAAATTTCACCATCCATGTGAGGAGGGAATCTGCCGGAAGGTCCACCATTCAACCCCTCATGGTTGTAGTATTTTGGGTTTAAAGAGTGAGCCAAACAATGCAAAGGTGTGCAATTCTTGTCCCATCTGTTGACAAGAATATCATGTATGGCAGTGAAGAAGGCCTCTGATGATGTCTCATACTCAGGGCACTCACTATGTAAAATAATTGTCCTCACGGACTCAATCACGGAATCCCATCCCTCAAACCTCTCCTAGGATAGGTTGGTCTGAATCTGCAAATAGTAGCAAAGAAATGGTAGGGTCCATGATCTTAATAGTGAGATCTACCCTCTCCCCCAAGCAGCATCTAACACTGTGTCCTTGACTCTTTTTGAGGTTTTTTGATATGTCTTTCTCCAAAAAGACCAAAACTTTGAAATAACCATGGCCCCAAGAGTGGTCTTGACCTCCCTCAACCTCTTCAACATGATGAATTAAGAGGCAAACCGTGTATCTGCAATCTTCAACAATGATAGATGGGTGTACTCCTTGTAGATTGTCAGGGCATTTGTATGACTTTGTACAAAGTTGCGGATATGTCATGCATCCTCAATAATACTTCCAATCCAAAGCACATCAGAAGCAATAGCTTTATGTGCTAAATTCAAGGAATGGGCAATGCAAGGTGTTCAAAATACTTGTGGATATTTAGCTTCCACAATCATGCCAGCAGCCCTACAAACAAATGCATTGTTTGTAATTATTTGCACGCAAGAATCAACACCTACATCTTTAATAACTTTAATGAACTCACCAATATATTGTGCATCCTTGTATTGTCCAACTGCATCTAGTGATTTCAAGAAAACTGATCCATTCAAGGAAGACACCATGAAGTTGATAAGTGGGTGGCGTGCTGGATATGTCCATCCATCAGAAACAATACTAACCCCAGATGTTGGCCATGTTGATTTAATAGGCTCAATAATTTTGCCCAAGTCTTTCGTTGCTTTAGTCAACAATGTGGTTCTAAGCTTCTTTGACCTAGGAGGCACATATCGTGATGGAGCCCTTTGAGTTAGAGCTCGGCACATCTTAAGAAATAACGATGAGCATGCAACATTAAAGGATATGAAGTTTTGATAGAAAAAGAATGCAATGGTGAGATCAAGCTCTTCCCGTCTCTCTTTTTGAAAAATCTTGTCCATTGGACCAAGTGCCACTGCCTTTCTTTTTACTGCTTGACCCATACCCCAACCAAAGCTCTCAAATGGAGATTTGTTGTTGTTTTTCCTCAAGAGTGGAAGGGGATCATCATTCTTGTTTTTTTAGATAATGCAACCACCCTTGCCAGACCAACATTGGCCTCTTTTTCCATTTCTTTCCCCTTAGCTAAAGACACCTGTGTACATGCTCCAATTCCACAACCTGGTAAGGCCAACAAATGTTTTCACACGGTAATAAGTGCTCTTGAAATGATTGTTGCAATAGTTGCATTTCCAAGAAACATTGCTTCCTCCCTTCAACTTGTTGCCTAGCCC
Organism: Pinus tabuliformis; assembly: GCA_031772625.1. Lineage (NCBI taxonomy): Eukaryota > Viridiplantae > Streptophyta > Pinopsida > Pinales > Pinaceae > Pinus > Pinus tabuliformis. The sequence continues at coordinate 31,031,422 of CM062809.1, read as the reverse complement.
TTGATCTCTTGTGACATACTTCCGCAAGGGATATTTGTTTTCTCGAGCCTACTGTCTTTCTAAATTCATTATGCCCTCAACATTTGAAGTCGTTATTGCAGCCCCACTTCCAATAGAGGGAACACTTGCAGACCTTGATGAAATTGGAACAAGAGGGGCATCACCAATGGGGGCATTCTTCCCCTTCCTTTTCCCCTTCCCTGTTGCCCTTGATTGAGCCATGAATGTTGTAAAAAAATAAAAAAAAATGCACAAACTTGTAAAAAAAATGGACATGCAAACTGCTGTAGCAAAAATGCAAAAAAAATAGAAGCAAAATGCACTTACTTGTTGCTTGAATCACCTCCAAAATGCTCCCAAACCCTTTGCTAGAAGCTCCCACACACCCATAGCAAGAGAGACACTCAAGAATGAGTGACAAATGAGCCCAAACCATGCTTTAAGGGTTGCGTGACACACATTTATGTGGCACACGTGTCCCGAAATTGGGACACGATCTTTGGATTCGCGTGCCCTTCGAATCCCACGTTCTAGGTCACAATGGACATGACAATCATACATGTGTCCTAGAGAATCATGTATGATTCGTGGGATTCGGGACACAAGGGGGGATTTGGACGAATTCGCTTTCTTAGGTTGTAGCATAAGAACAATTCTTGATGAAAAATTGAAATGGTTTCAAAGTTGAGGTGAAGACAGGGCCAAGTAAAATAGAGCAAGAGTATCCATCCTCTAGCAACTGAATTTTGGTCTGGTAAAAAATGTCTACCCATACTTTAAGGATCATGAAAAGTTAGTTGATGCATCTGGCTTTACAACTTGGAAGACTAGGATCAATGTCACCTTAGATGAATCTGATGTCATGGAATACGTGGAAGGAAATATTTTAGCACCTTCGGAAAATGCTCCCCAAGTTGTTAAATCAAAGTACAAGAAAGGTAAGATCAAAGCTAAGAAAATCATTATTGGCTCTTTAAAAGATCATCTACTTGTTAATATTTCTTCTTTGAACACATCCAAGGAAATGTACAATAAGATTGTGGGCATGTATGAAGTCAACAATTTGAGCCACATTATGGATCTGAAAAATCAACTCAGGGAATCTAAGATGTGCAAGCAAAAGACTATACAAGCATTCTTCATGAAAATCACTGAAATCAGGGATCAACTTTGAACTACTCAAGAAATTGTACCTGACAGGGAATTGGTGATGACTGCCCTTAGTGGTCTTCCTTCATCATGGAGCATGTTCATTACTTCTATCAACAATAGAGAAAGGATCCCTACTTTTGATGAGATACTTGCTCTACACAGTCAAGAGGAAAGATTGATGATATTTAGGGTGAGAATTCAATGGCCAAATGAAGGAGATCCTACTGTCTTCGTTTCTCAAAGGAAGAAGAAGAACAAGAAGAAAGAAAAGGGAGCCATCTAATGCAACAAGACCTCCTCAAGCCAATCGAGACTCCAAGGACTCAAGAAGACGAGATAGAGATGTCAAATGCTACAATTGTCATCGAAAAGGTCACATGCTCGAGATTGCTCCAAAAAGAAACACTTCAGGGTCCTACAACAATAACCGTGGCTACAACAACAACAGGTCATATGATAGAAGAGATGGAAGAATGAATGACAGAAGAAGAGACTCTCCCGATGATCGTGAAGAAAGTTATCGTCCACAAAAGAGGTTAAGAAATTCCAAGTATGAAAGTAATGCTACTAATCAATCTGAATATATCCTTATTTCTGCTCTTTCTAGTTCCTCTCCTTCAGATGCTTGGGATAGCTGGTTGGTTGATAGTGGGGCCTCTCATCATTTCTATGGGTATAAGGAAGTTCTCTCTAATTTAGTAGAGAGGGAGTCAAGTTTAAAGATTATTCTTGGAGATAACTCCACTCATCATATCAAAGGCTTTGGGTCTGTTAAATTTCACTTGGACTCTAGGGATCTGTTTTGCTTCATGATGTGATGTATGTGTCAGGATTGAATAATAATTTAGTATCCATATCTGCTTCAGAAAAGGAATGAAGGTTGCATTTATCAAGGGAAATGTACTTACTTGGCCTGTTGGATCCTCTATGTGAGATGCCTTCACATTAGGATCTAGATTTGAAGGACTCTATAGAGTCACTAGAAGACCTCTTCTAGCAATGGTCCATGATACAAATCATCAAAGCGAGTTCTGGCACCGAAGATTGGCCCATCTACACTATGAAGCACTTCCAAAATTGAAGAAGTTGGTCTCTGGGATTCCTAATGTTCAAGCTCAACATGATGGAGTATGTCCAGGGTGTGTCAATGGAAAGAAGACAAGGGGATCATTCCCCTCTAGTGACAATAAGACGAAAGACATCCTCCATCTCATTCATTCTTATATATGTGGTCTGATGCGTGTACATTCACTTGGTGGCTATCTCTACTATATTACCTTCATCAACGATTTCTCAAGAAAGACATGGATATATTATTTGTAGCACAAGGATGAGAACTTTGAAATGTTCAAGGAGTTCAAAGCTTTGGTCGAAAATCAAATAGGAAAGAAAATCAAGATCTTCATATCCAACAACAGTGGAGAATACATCTCAAATGAATTCATAGACTTTTGCAAGAAGGAAAGTATCAAGAAGGAGACTATTTTTCCCTATAATTCCGAACAAAATTGAGTGGTTGAGAGAAAGAACCGGTCCATTGTAGAAGTTGCCCGAGCCAAGCTCCATTGTAACAACCTATCTCAAATCACGAACAACATAGCAATATTAGCATGCATGCGAGGCATGCATATGATAGCTACATATGCATGCATCATCTACATTGCACTAGTATATATATATATATAGACTATACATAGAGAATGTCTAAATATAAGATAAACGAATTAATTATCAAAAGTGTTAATTAAATACCTAATTCTCGTAAATAGAAGGAATATACATTTAGTAAGAAATATAGTTGAGTTTATTCATAGGTTTACCAGCTCATATATAACCCAAAATGTATATTAAATAAACTAAACCCATAAACCTTATTATTAAACCTGATATGTTATAAACATAAAATAATATTTAATATTTAAAATCATTATGGTCATATACTATTTAATAAATTAAAGTACCAACCGTCATAATTAAAAAGTGATACCACTCAATGTTGTAAGGGGATCTGATTCAATTAAAGGCAAGAAGCATGACAAAGCAACCACCGCTTAACAAAAAAATAATATCCTTTCATAAAGGTGATGAACGGATACGTAGAGGTGAAGGGACCTCTACTATTTAAAGAGAGGAAGGAGGATTTCAAGGGAGGGGGAAAAATACAGAGAAGGGTGATAGAAAATCAAACTATTTGAGGGATAAGCCAGGGGCTGGATTTTGGAACTGAAAATTGGAAAATCTTCAACTGTTATTGGAGTTTTGGACACGGGGGCCAGTGGAATTCCATTTCGAAGTTCTCTGGATCTGGGAACCGCAGAGGTTGATGCCAGATTGGCAGGGAGGAATCAATTGGTATGGTAACGGAACCAGAAAATTTGGAGCAATGTGATCAACACCAGATGGGAGAATCAGGTACGCAAATGCATTTAATTTGATAGAATTAACTTCATAAAATTTTACAAAAGGAATCTGTCAATCTTGTTAAAATTGAAATTTAATATCAGTCTTTACATTTTATTTTATTTTACGAAAGAAATCTATCAATCTGATTGAAATTTAATATCAGTCTTTACATTTGGTATCAGAGCGAGTTTAAACACTTGGGACCTTAGTGGCTACCATCATATAGCTGGAATTATAATTAACACTAAGAGAGTTCTCCTATTTAACACTAAGTGTTAAGTTTACAAATTCAAAACTTTTGGCACAAGGGCAATTAGAAGGTCATAACTGTACAAAGAAGTTGACATTCTGAGCATAACTACATGATTAGGCCGCAGCCTGAACAAGACAGTGAAGTAATTTCAAGAGTATAGAAGTATTGTTTTTGAAAGGACCAAGAGGCTAGATTAATAGCCCATTCAAGGTCGAATCCTTTAGTAAAAGGAGCGAAATTCTGGGCATAAATATTAAGATAGCGAAATTCTGGGTATAAATATTAAGATCTGAAATCACCTTTCAAATTAAGAATACTGTGTCACCTCAGTAATCCGAAATCTTCAAAAGTCTATGCATTTTCTGTGGATAGTCACATCAAGGAATAAAGAGACATTTGAGGGCTAGTCAACTAGTAAGTAAAGGACTTAGTGTCAAGTTGATTGGAGGCGCTGTAAGTATAGTTAAAAAGGATCAACTTGAAGCTACAGTCACAAAAGACCAAGACCGAACTGTGGAAGATCTGTTACAGTCACATATATAAAGTCTAATTTGTAGACAGAGATATAGTAGCCGAAAATATGTATCCGAAAATGTCATCCCAACATTTATAGTTCTGTGCATAAACAAATGACTAAAAATTCTAAGTTAAGAAGGACTGGAGACAGCTCTTGAAGCAAGCGAAAAGACTACTTAATACCAATTCTCAGAAAAGAAGTTGTTATTGCCTGTAGTCTGTATTCATAAGAATCTAGGCATCTATATAAATAAGATCCGAGCCCCTCAGTAAGGGAGAAACCAATCATATTCCATCAATAAAGAATCTTCTATAAGGATAAATAAAAATCTCTGCTTTGGGTCAACTACAGTACTTGCTTCTTTGTTATATCCTGAAGTTGTCATAAACAAAATTTTAATTATTTGTTGTCTGTCACAACAAGAAGCTTCCAGTCGATGTAAACATCATAATAACCTGTTAATCAAAACAGTGAAAACATATTAGAAACCATTCTTGCCAAGCCTGCAATTTAATAATCTTCATGTTTCTAAATGTTTCATTAGTAACCTTCATACGGTTATCTTTGGAAGACAGTACGATTAGAGGCTAAAAATAGAGTCATAACCATCACAATTACCATAGTAGCTAGGCCATCCAGCAAAGCAAATCGAATCATGCCAAAGAAAATAAGCAATGCAATTGATATCTGAATTGACACTGACCAAAAGTCATGAACACTTTGAACCATTCAAATCATTGTATTCTCATCAACCGATATATAGTTCACAAATTTTCCCATTTAATGGCTTTGTCAAGCAGAATTTGAAAGGCACAAACCCTTTTGGTAAACCATACAAATTAGCGACGATTGCAACGACAGCCTAAGTTTACCACAAAGAAACTTGTATTGATAATAGATAATAACTTCAGAAAATTTAGCTAGAAACAACACTGGTTTGCGCGTTCAACCTGTTCTTTTCTTTCCAGGAGGTGAACAGCCAAAAACTGGTAGTGATCTAGTGTGCATAGTTGAGTAACAATCATCTGAGGAGTTTGCATTGCTTAGCTTATTGTTTGATCGAGATTGTTGTTTGGGATGCTTGGATCCCTCATATTCTTCAGAAGAGTCCCCATCACTGTTGCTTATATCCAACATATTGTAATGATCAATCATCATCGCTATAAACCCAGCTACAGATCCAACTCGATCAGGAAGAGACAAGTAAGCCTTGTTCATGTTGTAGAGAGTTGCGACCATTTCAGCAGTTCTACTATGGACAGATGAAGCCACCTTCTTCCAATCCATCCCATATTTGCAGTAAGCCTTGTAGAAATTTTCTAGCTCCTTCTTACTCCACTGAGAGCCCAACATATCTGACAGTTTGCGCTTCCATGGCACGCTTTTAGTTGGTCTTCCTTCTTCATTTTGGTCTGGAGTCTCCCTCTTGTATATCGACGGTGTTTCTTTGTTTTCTTACGGAGGCCATTTGTCGCACTGAACCGCAACTGTTGCCTTGACGAAAAACCCTCGATTCACCTAATCAAATTAGGACGCTCAACTCAGAGCTTCATCTTGTAGACTGAACCAATTTTATAAGGTTTGCTCAGCCCGTCAATCCCAAGCATTCGAAGCCAAGAAAATCATCTGTCCAGCTTTTCTCGAGCTCGAATCTCACGAGTATCATCGCAGAATACCAAGACACAAAAGGCGGCAGATGTATAGTGAAACTGAGTATTGCATGCAACATTGAAGCACCACCGACGATAAATTCAGAAGAAATCCATGAAAATAGAGGAAACATATGTATTATTAATATCAGGGACGGTCATTTGAGTCTTCAAAAAAAAAATGCTTCTCCGTAAATACTACACCTGCTAGATAAAAACTAACAACCCTGCATGCATATAAAAGACACAGTGCTCACACATGGATTTAAACACCTGACGCGTTGAAATTTATTCTTAGATGGTGATTAGTGTTAAACGATGAAATTAATGGTTTAAACCTTTGACGTGTGTCAACCACCGGAGGATAAAGGAACATGCGATGGTATGACGGTGGGGGGCGTTTATCAAGAGACAGGTGGCAGTGGAGACCCTAACCATCATTGTATTCATATTCTAACCCGAGAGCCATCGTAGGCATATCTTAGGTTTCTGCTTCCAGTTCTGCAATAGGAGATTGAACCCGCGTCATATTTTCTGGAAATCACTCAAATGGCAGAGGCTCCAGCACATGTTTCTGTAAGACCATATCCTTGCAAAATCGGTGCCCCAAGGCATATGTTCACAAACCACTGAGTTTCTCCAGATAAAGGAGCTCCGCCAGTAAGTAAACCACGAACATTCCCTCCAAGAATTGCACGTATTATTGATTTGGTTTCACTAAGGTTATTGAAGCACAGCACAGCATTCCAACCAACCCAATCAACCTGTCACATGGAAGTTCAGTGTTTCACACCTGATACTTACATGTGTGACAGCCTTGTTTTATAATCTTTTTCTAATGGGTAGTTGAGCTTACAATCATCTTCGTGATTTGGATGGCTTTTGTCATTTTTTTGAGAAGTTTGGTGGACTATTCTTACAATCTGTTATTTGTTTAATGCTTGCAAAATTTTCTGTAGATTAGATTGTGTTTGATGAACCGACTATATACTCTCTTTAATCGATTTTTTTTTAAATTGAAACGACTAGTTTGGATAAAAAATATGGACGAAGGTAAAACGAAAATTAGGAATACTAGGAAAAAGCCACAACCAAAGGAAAAGGTATTGCAGAAGGCTTTTTTTATAGTGCACGGTCCTCGAAATTTTCGTCGTCTGTCTGGAAAGCGTACAGAAATTCAATATATCCTATAGTTTGCCTCAATATTCTATCTACACCTATACGAAATTTCAAAGAATTTCCTTGATATGTGCTCTTTGATTGGACTTTTTCCCTTACACCATCTGAAAGACAGTCTAATATCACTGGCACTGAAGCCATAAGCGTAGGGCCGAGCATTGTAGCATCGCCTTTGGTTTCTCTTTTGATCATGTTTAACTTATCAAGTATTGTTAAAGGTGTACCATAACCAATTGCACAGCCTTCAGAAATCATTGTACACTCGGCTGCTAATTTAAGGATATGTGCTAATGGTAGATATGCCAAAATATTTATCTTTATCTGTGAGATCAGGTAAAATTGTTGTTACTGCAGCAACTGTTGCTACAACATTTCCATGAATCATCATAACTCCCTGTACTTCCCAACCTTAGGCAATCCTGCGCTGCCACTTGTATACATAATAACTGCAATGTCGGCTGGTACAGGTAAATTTGGTTTAGCACGATTCTGCCGCCCATACCTCTCAATTTCAGAGAAGGATAGCGACGAGTTCATCATCTATGATTATAATGAATCTAGGAAGTAAGACCTTTATCTTTATTATCAGAGGCACGAATCATAATATTCTGTTGCAAGTTTGGCTCACATTGTAATTTCCATCGAACTTTGACTTCTTTGAATTAATGGTGGTGTTGAAAGGAATTTGAAGCCTGCCTGAGAAATGTCAGTTTCTCATAATCTTGCAAATTCCAAACATGCTGAATGGTTTCCAATCAAGAAATTAGATCTTATAAATATATAACATCAGTCTCAGCTCAAAAAAAAATAAAAATTCTAAGGTTGTCATTATGCATTCTATATACCAGAGAAGGAATGCATATGATTGAACTGATTCATTATATTTTGCATGGATGTTGTATGATGATACCCACCATTTTTCAATGCGACCATACTTTTATAGAAATCAAAAGTTAATATAGTAGGTAATGAGAGAAGAGATCAGGAGGACCATATTAGTTGTAAACATGAGTATTGTAACTATAAGATTTTGTGTAGAGAGCTATTGTCAGCAACACCCCTAATGTGTTTTTCTAGCTCATCAATATAAATCCCAAAGAATGTTGGTGATAGGGGGCAACCTTGCTTTGCCCCAATGGTGGCCTTGATGAAGCTAGAAAATTCCTGAGATGTATGAAGCTATCCTATAACCTTCTCATAGAGCCTCATGATAGCAAAAATGAGAGACATGGAAATATGAATGTCTTGAAAGAGGCATTCCAAAAAGAGGAATTAAATTTTATTTTATTTTTCAGTTGAGATATCTTTTGCATCCAAAGATTTCAAACCCAACGAAAGAGGGCGATGTGCCTAGAGGAGTTGGAAACAATTGACTAATCAACACCAATATCAAACCTAGATCAACATCCAAAGCTTACAATATTGTTGATTACTGGAATGTTGCCCCTGGCAACAAATTTATTCCATAATTTCAAAATATCACTATGTATATGCATGGTTAATAAAAATTTCAAAGGCATGCTCCCTGAAATAGGCATGCATTGTCTAGCTTTACTGTTTGACACTAGACTTGTTTTCTAAAGACCTTACTTACAAACCCTATGTTGAGAAGTCAAAGAGAATTATCTACGTTGTTGACAGCTATAGAGGGGTGAGTCCCCTAGTAATTATAAAGGAGGATGTCTAAACATTAAAATGAATATCTAAGAAGATTGTAAGATTATAAACATCATTACAGATTGTGTCAGTGTGTTCACTGTTCACTATGCCACAATTTCTTTAGGTATTTTACATCCAATCTGTAAGATTCCGCCTTGACAAACTTCTGATCTTTCTTTAAAAATTTCTGAGTTTGTATAAATTCTTCTGTGAGACCTTTCTTCAAGTTTGTGTGAAAACTTCTGTAGGTGTTTTCTTAATAGTTTTTACTTCAGAAAATATATACAGTGGACAAATAACATCTAAATGAGGCCTCTAAAGAGTCAAATATGATATCTTCATTACTCAGAAAATTACCCCAGCTGTCATACATAATTTGGCCATATTATTATCACAATACCACAGTAAAAGATGTAGGATTCCCTCCTGTATGTTGTCTTAATTTCCAATAAATTTATGAGTTTGTGTGAAGGTTACAGTGATCTTTTTTTTTACACATCAGTTTATTATCTATTGGCTGTAGGTGAACAATTTTCCACTATATTTCCAGTTAAATGATAACAGAACCAGACAGTTGAGTTCAAATGGTTATATATACCATTCACAATTAATCAACAAGCAATACACTACAATTAAAACACCATGTGATGAGGAACTAAACATCTTTCATCAAGGAGAATAACTCAGAATTGCAACAGCCATTAACTCATTCTTATACAGGCATATAAATAACTGGTATAATGCATAGAACTTAAGTTTGGGACCTGAAATATGCTCTAGCAACAGATCTGGAAACAATAGTTCACTTGGCGTGAATATCAGCTCCTTGGTAGTGAAACAGTCAATAGGAACAGATGCATACACAACATTCAGACCTAATTTAGCAATTCTTATAATGGATGAATACAACCTGAGCACACAGGTTCCATGAGCATAAATACAACATATCGGGCCGAGGTATTGAAAGAGTATACTACCATTTAAACATAAAGCAATGTATGGTGTATTATTGTTAGAGGAAATGTTGAGTACAAGATATGTTCCCCAAATGTTGTTGCATAACAAACAACATTATTGTTAAAAGGAATGAATTGAAGTCTATCTTTGCTAATGACTATACGCATGATGCATTTTGTTACCAAGTAAGATAAAAACCCAGCTAGTTGTTACTGGAGCAAAAACATACAGATCAATGAATGTTTGGGACATAACGATATGTGCTCGTAAGATCAAATATCAAGTGTCAGTTAACAATCCAAAGTCACAAGTTTTATGCACAATCAATACACGAAAGAATGATTTCAAATTATTATGCTTAAACAATGCTGGTACATGGATACCTAGATAAATCATGACTTATGTTATGAATGTGATATCTATAATTTTGTTTTTATTTTACATATCAACACGAATGATGAAATGGAAATAAAATAATAAATACACTTGAATACTTGATGTGAAAATGAATTTACAAATATATTAGTTAGACATAGCCAAGTATGTTATATGAACTCAAAGGTTAATATCATAGATGAGAGTTTATTAAAATGCATAGAAAATCGTTATCTAAATACAATTGATTTTGATTATATTGATGCATATGTTATAATTTGTGGGCAAGTGTTTACTTTGCAGATAGTATCATTACCAAACTGACTACATGATGACAAAACTCCAAGAACAATTGAAGCTCAATGAGATTCCATGATAGGGTATTGACCCTAATTCTACTAGGAGGGGTGGAGGTGTTGCCCACCATTTATCCTACAAAACCTGGAGTCATGGGAGGACTGTGCGAGTCACGCTCCCGTAGACGTGTGATGATGACTGTCGGATGCCCACTGGGAAATTAGGTCGATATAGTCGACGCTGCCATCCTTAGAGTTTATGAATGGTTAGGTCAGTATAACTGACGCCATGGCATACTCCAGTAGAGGATGGATAGGATGGAAGCGGAAGAGATTAGGAAGAATAAGATGATTTTAGAATAGCTTGGGAACCTGGTTTGGGCAAGGCATGACCATTAAAATTATAAATCTATCAACGTTCAAATCACAAATTTTAAAGTGTTTTCACAATTATAAATGAAAATTCAATTACATAACACAATCCTTACATACCCTAAAGGAATTACCGATATACTTTATAAACCCTTAACTTCGGGACGAAGTTTTTTTAAAGGAGGGGTGTATGTAACAACCTATCTCAAATCACGAACAGCATAACAATATTAGCATGCATGTGAGGCATGCATATGATAGCTACATATGCATGCATCATCTACATTGCACTAGTATATATATATATATATATATATATATCGACTATACATAGAAAATGTCTAAATATTGTAGGAATTTACAGGGTAAGTTCCTCAGAAAGAACACCAAAAGGACACCGCTCACAACAAGATCACAGATCAATACATCAGTATTTTTGACGTGGTTAAAACCCTCAAAGAGGGAAACAGTCCACGGCCTGCGCCAACGTGGCTACTACAGGCAATTTATTAATCAAAGAATGAAAATTTACATAAGCTTCTCTCATGCACGGATTACTCGAACAATGACCCTCCATGCGCTTTAAATAGAACTCATGGACCAATCGGGTGTCAAGCCACGGATCAAGTGTCGGTAATACCGAGGAGAGAATGAACCATCGGATCACTACATATCCTGACCGTCGGATTGTAGGTTACAAAATGTACAACGGTAAAGAAACACACTTTACCTAACTCTAAACTAGACCAAGTTGTACTTAACTATTTCCTATGTGTCGGAATATCCTAACATCCCCCCTTAAGAACAACTTGGGATAGGATTGAAGGATTTACAAATATGACACAATAGGAGAAGGAAGGAGGCACTAGAGCCTATCCCCCCTTAGTGACAACTTCCTGAACTCCAAGCATATATCAAAGTTTAGTGAACTTCGCCTCTGTGAGAGCCTTTGTGAAGATGTCTGCAACCTGATCATCTGTTGAACAATATTGCACTTCAAGAACATGGTCATGAATGAGCTTTCTGATGAAGTGCATGTGTAGTTCAATGTGTTTGCTGCGCTGATGCTGGACTGGATCTTTGCATAACTGAATGGCACTTTGATTATCACACCAAAGTGTGGTTGGATGCTGCTGCTCAAAGCCAAACTCTGATAGGATCTGACGAAGCCACAAGGCTTCCTTACTAGCTTCCACGGCACCACGATACTCTGCTTCTGCTGACGAAAGAGAAATGGCAGCCTGTTTCTTACAAGCCCATGTAATAGGTCCTGAACCAAGAGTGAAGACATAACCGGCAGTACACTTCCGATCATCAGGGTCACCAGCCCAATCAGAATCAGTGAAACCAACTAATAGAGGAGCTGCTTTGGCACTGTAATGAATCCCAAACTGTACTGTACCTCGAACATAACGAAGTATTCTTTTAGCTGCTTTCCAATGACTTTCACAGGGGTTTTGCATAAAACGAGCAACAAGGCCAACAACAAAGGAAAGGTCAGGACGAGTATGGGTTAAATACAAGAGTTTTCCTACAAGTTGACGGTATAAGGTAGCATCAACTTCAGGAGAAGTACAAGAGACTGAAAGTTTGACTCCAGACTGAAAGGGAGAAGGGGCTGGCTTACAGTCTTCCATGTGAAAATGACGAAGAATATCACAAGCATACTTGGACTGGGAAAGGAAAATACCCTCCTTGGATTGCAAGACTTGAAGACCGAGAAAATAGTGTAAGTGTCCTAAGTTTGTCATTTCAAATTTCTTTTTAAGGCTGGACTTCACATGGTTTATAAGGTTGGGATCACTACCAGTAAGAATAAGATCATCAACATAAAGAACAAGGATGATAAGAGAGTTGCCCACTTTCTTGGTGTAGACAGTATTGTCAGAATAACACCTAGAAAAGCCAGATTCTAAAAGAAAGCTATCCATTTTGGCATACCAAGCCCGAGGAGCTTGCTTGAGACCATAAAGGGATTTCTTAAGTCGACAAACAAGGCTGGAGTCTGTTTGTATGAAGCCAATGGGTTGTTCCATATAGATTTCTTCCTGCAAGTCCCCATGCAAGAAGGCAGATTTAACATCCATCTGATGGACTTCCCATTTTAAAGAGGCAGCAAGGGAAAGAACAAGGCGGATAGAGTTCATTTTGGCAACAGGGGAGAAGGTTTCAGTGTAGTCAATGCCTTCAACCTGTGAAAAGCCCTTAGCAACAAGACGAGCTTTATGTTTATCAACTTTCCCATCTGGTCCATACTTGGTTCTGTAAACCCATTTACATCTAACAAGTTTGCGTCCCTTTGGTAGAGAAACAAGATCCCATGTATCATTTGCCAACAATGAATGATATTCTTCAGTCATAGCTGCTTCCCAATGTGGATGGCCTGAAGCTTCTGCAAAAGTGTCAGGATCATGATTTACTGGAGCTTGAGCCAGTAAAGAAGAGGCTCTTTCAAACTGAGAACGTGTACGTCGCTGATCTGTAGGATCACCGGCAAGATCACCTGCTGCATCCCGAGTAGCACGGACCCATCTTGGAAGTTGAGGATCCTGAGAAGGTGGGGGAGGATTATCATCCTCACTTTCATCATCTGAAGAAGAAATGTTTTCAAAAGTAGAAGAGATAGGAAGAGGTGGCACATCCGCCGGACTAGGCTCGCAGGCCGATTTATTTTCATCAAATTTTACATCTCTTCTAATGATAACATTTTTGGACTTAAATGGAATAAGTCTATAACCTTTTACATCTTCAGAATATCCAACAAAAGTACATTTCTCACTCTTAGGTTCTAAAGCTTTATGTTTTTCATCTGGAATATGGGCCCATGCTTCACTTCCAAAAACACGAAAGTGACTTACATCTGGTTTAATGGAACTCCAAGCTTCTTCTGGAATGATATTCTCTAGAACCTTAGTAGGAGTGCGATTGATTATATAATTTGCACAATTAATTGCTTCGACCCAAAAACTAAGACTGAGTCCTTTAGATTGCAGCATACAATTAGCCATTTCCTTTAAGGTGCGATTTTTCCTTTCAGCTACACCATTTTATTGTGGAGTGTATGGAACAGTATGTTGCATTTGAATTCCATTTTCGGTGCAAAAGTTGATGAATGTGTTTTTAACATATTCTCCACCATTATCAGTTCTTAGCTTAAGAATTTGATGTCCAAATTGTTTTTCAACAAAGGCTTTGAAGGCCAAAAATGTGTTAAATACTTCGCTCTTGAGTTTTAAGAAGTATACCCAAGTGCGTCTGGAGAAATCATCAATGAAAGTTAAGAAATACTTGCAGCCAGAGAATGAAGCAACAGGAAGTGGACCACATAAATCACTGTGCACAAGCTGTAAAGGGGCTGAGGCGTGCCAAGAGGCACGTTTGTCAAAACTGTCCCGCTGATGTTTTCCGAGTACACATCCGGAACAAACACCATCTCTGCAAGATACCATAGGAAGCCCTGTCACCATATTTTCTTTACATAGATGTTGAAGAGAGCAATAGTTTAAGTGACCAAATCACTCATGCCAAAGTTTGCTCACTTCATCATTATGAGCAACAAATACTGAGGGAAGATTTGATGACCCAAAGTTGTGAAACTTATACAACCTTGTGGAATCATCAGCAATACCAGTAGCTAGAATCTGTTTAGGATCTCTCAGATCCTTGATTACAACATCATGAGGTGAAAATTCAACAATTTTACCTTCACCTGAATGAGTTATCTGATATACAGATAGAAGGTTGCAGGATAAGGTTGGAACACATAATACATCATTAAACTAACCATTGTCTAGATGAACAGTTCCAGTCCCGACAACATTAAGAGATCTATCATCACCAACATATATATTTTTGGTGTTACAATCATTTAAAGAAGAAAACATGGCTTGGTTTTTTTCCATGTGATAAAAGGCTCCAGAATCAATGAGCCACTCATGAGAAGGAGAGGAAGAAGATACATTTAATGCATAACCAGACTGAGATGATTGACAACGACATGCAGAAAGTGCCATTCCGGAAGTTGAAGTTGAAGTAGGCTCCACATGGATGTTATGTTTCTTCATTGCGGCTTCCAAGGCTTCCATCTTCTTAAAGCATTTAGATTCTAAGTGGCCATCTCGATTACAAAAGTTACAATGTCTATCAGTCTTCTTCCATTTGTTTTTATTGGTCTTATCATTTTGCTGAAATGATCTTTCATTTTGAGGCTGAGTTGGTTTAGGACCATTCTTTTGAGGATATGACTTCTTAGGATTCTTTGAATTTGGTCGCTGCTGGGCGGCTAACGCTTTCGTGGAAGAGTTTCCAAGATTAAGAAGACCAAGGTGTAAGAGTTTTTCTTGTTCTCTTATTAAAGAATCACAAAAAGAGTCAAAGGAAGGGGCCTTGTAGTCTTTTCCTTGACAAATGAAAGCTTCCCTTGTAGAATGGAAGGTGGAAACAAATACAGAGTAGGCTGGTCCCAACTTAGTAAGGATGGAATAAATAAGGTTACCATCTTCTTTCTTAACCTTAACACCTTCTAAGAGATATCTAAGGGTCTTGAATTTGGACAAGAAATCTTCAATGCAAGAAAAATTATTAGGATCCAAAGTAAGCAACTCATTTTCAAGTTGATGGGCTCTAATTTCATTTTTAATCCCAAAAACTTTAGCGATTTTTTCCAATGCTTCATGAGGAGTCTCAAGTTCTGCAATATGGAATCTAAGATCAGGAGAAATAGACATCCCTATCAAACCACGTGCTTGATCTTGTCTATTTTCCCATTTTGCAGCCTTGTCTTCATCTTTTGGTTTCTTCTCTTGGTCTGTGGCTATTCTGTAGAGACCTTTACTTCTAAGTAAATCTTCCATGTAGGCTATCCATTGGAAGTAGTTAGTGCTGTCAAGAATGACTTGGCATGGACTTTCCATTTTTAAAAAAAACTGAAGCTGAAGATGCTGAAAGTAAGTGTTCCAATGGATAGATCTAGAAAAATTAGGCTGTTTTAAAAAAAAACGGCTCTGAAAAAGGCTTCCGGATGAAGAAGTTATGGCTTTTTGAAAAAAAATTGTTGAAGTTGCTGGCAAAGTGCGCGAATGTGCGGAAATGAAAAAATCCGCCCCCACAAAATGGAGACTTGAACCCAAGACCTCTACTCTCTTAAAATAGCTTTGAACCAATTGATCTATACAAAAAATTTGAGAGAGAGAGAGAGAGAGGGGGGGGGCCTTGGTTTGCGTGCTTGCCTTGAGAAAGCTCTTTTTCCCTACAAAACACAAAACACAAAACCCAACACGAATATGCAAAAAAAAAACAAACCTTGCGGCTCGAAGTTAGCTTTAGCCAAAAAACTAAATATTTTTCTCAATGTTTCTGATTTTCCGAGATCACACTAAGGTGCAGGGAAAAGAGCATACGCATGAGAAAAATCCTTCCTTTCTGTTTCTGATTTGCCCAGATCGCACAGAGTCGCAGGGCAAAGAGCATACGCAGAAATGAAAGGTATAGATCCGGTTAAAAAAAGGGCTAAATAAACCGAAACCGAAATAAGCAGAGAGAAAATAACAGTAAACTGCAAAAACACTGTATACCTCCCGATCTGAAAAATGACGCAGCTAGGGCTACCGGAAACCTTTTCGCGTGAAACGAAAGGGGTTCCTCACTGGAACAGATGCTCCGAACGCAACAAAGCAGTCCTCTCAGCCCGAAAGCAGTTAGAAACAGCAGATCTAGGAAATGACAGCCGCATGCAGTTCTATCGGCTTCAGATTTGGATCACCAACGGACGCGGCCCTCAAATAGCTCTGATACCATGTAGGAATTTACAGGGTAAGTTCCTCAGAAAGAACACCAAAAGGACACCGCTCACAACCAGATCACAGATCAATACACCAGTATTTTTGACGTGGTTAAAACCCTCAAAGAGGGAAACAGTCCACGGCCTGCGCCAACGTGGCTACTACAGGCAATTTATTAATCAAAGAATGAAAATTTACATAAGCTTCTCTCATGCACGGATTACTCGAACAATGACCCTCCATGCGCTTTAAATAGAACTCATGGATCAATCGGGTGTCAAGCCACGGATCAAGTGTCGGTAATACCGAGGAGAGAATGAACCGTCGGATCACTACATATCGTGACCGTCGGATTGTAGGTTACAAAATGTACAACGGTAAAGAAACACACTTTACCTAACTCTATACCTTACTCTAAACTAGACCAAGTTGTACTTAACTATTTCCTATGTGTCGGAATATCCTAGCAAATATAAGATAAACGAATTAATTATCAAAAGTGTTAATTAAATACCTAATTCTCGTAAATAGAAGGAATATACATTTAGTAAGAAATATAGTTGAGTTTATTCATAGGTTTACCAACTCATATATAACCCAAAATGTATATTAAATAAACTAAACCCATAAACCTTATTATTAAACCTGATATGTTATAAACATAAAATAATATTTAATATTTAAAATCATTATGGTCATATACTATTTAATAAATTAAAGTACCAACCGTCATAATTAAAAAGTGATACCACTCGATGTTGTAAGGGGATCTAATTCAATTAAAGGCAAGAAACATGACAAAGCAACCACCACTTAACAAAAAAATAATATCCTTTCATAAAGGCGGTGAACGGATACGTAGAGGTGAAGGGACCTTTATTTAAAGAGAGGAAGGAGGATTTCAAGGGAGGGGGAAAAATACAGAGAAGGGTGATAGAAAATCAAACTGTTTGAGGGATGAGCCAGAGGCTGGATTTTGGAACTGAAAATTGGAAAATCTTCAACTGTTCTTGGAGTTTTGGGCACGGGGGCCAGTGGACTTCCATTTCGAAGTTCTCTGAATCTGGAACCGCAGAGGTTGATCCTAGATAGGCAGGGAGGAATCAATTGGTTTGGTAACGGAACCAGAAAATTTGGAGCAATGTGATCGACACCAGATTGGAGAATCAGGTACACAAAGAATCAGGTACGCAAATGCATTTAATTTGATAGAATTAACTTGATAGAATTTTACAAAAGGAATATGTCAATCTTGTTGAAATTGAAATTTAATATCAGTCTTTACATTTTTATTTTTTTACGAAAAAAATCTGTCAATCTGATTGAAATTTAATATCAGTCTTTACATCCATGATCAAAATCTACCAAAGTTCCTTTGAGGAGAAGCAAAAAATACAACATTATATGTTCAAAACAAGGTGCCTCATCAAGCTTTGGAAAACAAGACTCCCAAACAAGTATTCACAGGTGTCAAGCCCGACATTACTCACATCTGTATATTTGGCTGCACTATATATTTCCATATGTTGAAAGACAAAAGAAACAAGCTAGAATCCACTGGAAGAAAAGCTACGTTCGTTGGATATTGTGAAGATTCTAAAGCATTTAGATTATATGTTCCTGGTCAAAGGAAGGTTGAAATTAGCAGGGATGTAACGTTTGTTGAAGATGTCGTTCTTGCAAAAGCAAGGGACCTTCCTCCGCCTCCTCATCCTGAGAAGAAGAATGATAATAGGGATATTTTAGAAGGTCCATATGTGCCTAAATCTGAGAGAGATATTGTTGATGATCCCATGGAGCCTATGGACCCCTTGGATCCTCCTCTATGTGATCCTCCTGCCAGGAGAGGCCACTTTGGCTTTGCGACACATTACAAGATGTCGAGAGACACATTTTGTAATATCCCAAATGGGATATTTGACTAATTTTGCAAAAATCTAACTCAACTAGAATTTTTCCATAAAAATTACCATTCATTTAACAGAACATTGCCATCTAAAAATATAACCAATAGAATATTGCCAACCAACAACAACATGAACTAAAACAATCTCAGATTTTATTATAATAGATAAATTGTGGTTACATGTAGATACAACCAATATAGCTGGGACGAAAAGTTGGCCTCAAGAATCTGCTCCAGTGTTCTGTTGGCCCTCCAAAAATGAATTGAAATCAATCACTGCACTTGTGAATTCTAGATGAATCCACCAAGGAGATGAGGTGGGTTTTCGTCCACTCTCACCCAAATCACCCAAGGGTTTTCGTCCTGGAGTTACAAATGAAGTAGAGAATCGGGTTCTCAAACCTCTAACACAAGCAAGATCAAATCTAAGATGTCCTCTAATGGCCTCCTCCTCTTTTTATAGCTTGGATGGCCCCCTCTAGGAGCTCCTATTTTATTATTATTTTAATCATTAAGCACATTTCTCTCTTTTTAATTCAATTAAAATATCTTTTTAATGTGGGAAAATTGTAAATTGGCCATCATGCCTCCTCAAGCCACTAAAAATCCTTGCTAACCATCCCATCCTGTAGACCTTTTCACTTTGGTTCCAAGAAGCTATTACACTAAGGTGTTCTGTCAAGTAATGCTTTCGGAATGCCACCTTAAGCGTAATTAATTGAGTTAGGCACAATAATAACCTCATTTTATGGGAATTATCAGAATTCAAGGGAACGAGAATTGAGATGTGCGGAATCAATCCTGATGATGGAAGATGGCAAGTAATCTCCTCCAAACCCCATAAAACATCTCTAAAATCCTCTAGACCTACTGACCAAGTAAACTTGCACCTGTGACTTGTCTGCCTCCAACCCTAAAAGTCCTTCCTAACCATGCCATAAGGGACACCAGAAAAAGGAACATCACAAATCCTCTACCCCAAGATTGCTTACCCTCAATCAATCCAAACCTCTGGACCAATCTAGTGGCCCAATGCTTGGATCCCATACAAACCACTGGGTGATGTTATGCCTCTGTGTCAACCCACCATGAATGGACCCCCCAATGCCCGGATCCTAGACCAATCTCTGACTGAACCTGTTATCAACAAATCCTCCTGGATCCCAATGCCACCAATAACAAGTATCAACGCTTCATGGCTCATGTTGTGTTAATGCTCCATGGTATCCTATTGACCGCATACCAACTCATCACCTCTCTCCAATCCAACCTTTGGCATAGGCCAAGGTCAATCCCACTATGTAGATGCAAGCCTGAAGTGCTAGAAAGTTGTTGGTTTGTCTCCCACCGCCAACTGGAGCATGTAGTACTCCTTATGTCTAAGGGTCCCTGCTGCACTATACTCCCGACTGAGGATATCGTGCCATCAACTGGATACCAACTCATGATCTCCCGCCAATCCATCCCATGGGAAGGATCGAATGCATGTGCACTTGTATATGGTACAAGTCCATTGTGCTTCATCATGCTCAACTCATGCAACTCTACCCAACCAATCACCCAGATATGTCTAGGAATCCCTGCCTCTCTCCCTATAAGTGGGCAACCCGTGTTGCACGCCCTATCTATGTACTCCTAGAGAGGGTTGCTACCTGGAAATACTGCAGCTTCGCTAGCTTCCACTACATCTACCTGCACCTCGTTGATGGGCAGACCCAAAGATGGATGCACCACTATCTCCAAAAGAGCCTCCCTCATCTAACCGAAAACTCCATTCTCCACCAGTCCACTCGTCCCCTGTAACACTATCCTATTAGATCCCAATGCCTCTTAATAACCAATGTCTGCAAATACTCCCTCCCTTGTGGTCGTATATAAATCTGCCTACTCCTCATCAATGGTTGGCCCTAAGGATGTTTGCTCATCCTCCTCCTGTTGACCGCATACCAACTCATCACCTCTCTCCAATCCAAACTTTGGCATAGGCCAAGGTCAATCCCACTATGTAGACACAAGCCTGAAGTGCTAGAAAGTTGTCGGTTTGTCTCCCACTGCCAACTGGAGCATGTATTACTCCTTATGTCTAAGGGTCCTTGCTGCACTATACTCCCGACTGAGGATATCGTGCCATCAACAGGATACCAACTCATGATCTCCCGCCAATCCATCCCGTGGGAAGAATCGAATGCATGTGCACCTGTATAAGGTATAAGTCCATTGTGCTTCATGATGCTCAACTCATGCAACTCTGCCCAACCAATCACCCAGATATGTCTAGGAATCCCTGCCTCTCTCCCTATAAGTGGGCAACCCGTGTTGCACGCCCTATCTATGTACTCCTAGAGAGGGTTGCTACCTGGAAATACTGCAGCTTCGCTAGCTTCCACTACATCTACCTACACCTCGTCAATGGGCAAACCCAAAGATGGATGCACCACTATCTCCAAAAGAGCCTCCCTCGTCTGACCGAAAACTCCATTCTCCACCGGTCCACTCGTCCCCTGTAATACTATCCTATTAGATCCCAACGCCTCTTAATAACCAATGGACTTGTGCTTCATCATGCTCAACTCATGCAACTCTGCCCAACCAATCACCCAGATATGTCTAGGAATCCCTGCCTCTCTCCCTATAAGTGGGCAACCCATGTTGCACGCCCTATCTATGTACTCCTAGAGAGGGTTGCTACTTGGAAATACTGCAGCTTCGCTAGCTTCCACTACATCTACCTGCACCTAGTCAATGGACAAACCCAAAGATGGATGCACCACTATCTCCAAAAGAGCCTCCCTCATCTGACTGAAAACTCCATTCTCCACCGGTCCACTCGTCCCCTGTAACACTATCCTATTAGATCCCAACGCCTCTTAATAACCAATGTCTGCAAATACTCCCTCCCTTGTGGTCATATGTAAATCTGCCTGCTCCTCATCAATGGTTGGCCCCAAGGATGTTTGCTCATCCTCCTTCATCATGGGCTCAACATGAGCCACTAGCTGACTCTCCAAAGATGGCCCATCATGCGCACTGTGCTCCACTATGTGTTGCTCATGTTGAATGGGAACAAGCTGCTGCTCATCAATCTCCTCTACCAAACATGGTTGCATCTCTGAGCTATTGTCAACAACTCCCCATGACTGCTCATGCTCCTCAGAGGTGTCCTTGTAAGAACCCATGGACTCAACTATAAAAGAAGAATCCTAATCTTGAAAGTCAGAAGGAATCTCATCCTGATCAACCCCTGTCATCTCCTCGATGTCATTCATGCACGAGTGGTCTGTTCCCCAAGGTTCCTTGCAGATAAAGCATAGACCCTTCCTCAGCTCATTATGGCTGCATGGTTGGTCACCACAAATCCTCCGTAACTCCTCCTAGGTTAGCTTCTGTTATGTAAAAAATTAGTTAATTTTAGGGTTATTATTTAATTTTAATTTTAATTAGACAAAAGGGCACGATCAAAAGATCATGCCCTTTCCCAAAGGGTGCCCATGGTGGTATATAAGCCAGGCAACCCATTGTAAACAATCATCATCTGTCTATTCATCTTTTAATAAAATATTTATACATATATTTCTATTTATTGAGAAGTTTCCACTTCATCTGGTATCAGAGCGGGTTCGTTATCCCCCACTTCCGCTGTGCTCGTTGTTCAGCGCTACTGCTCACGCCAATTTCTCATCCGACATACCATTCTCCACCCATACCCGTCCACTCCAACACTCTCCGCACGCTGCCGCTGTCCATTCCGTACGCTATCTGTTGCACACGCATCTGCATTCTTTTCCGCCCACCGTCTGCTGTCACTACGCCCACCGTCTGCTGACCCTGACCACACGTCGCTACTTTACCACCTCTATTTTCCCGCTGCGCTGTACTCTACACCTCCAGACTTACTCCGTCCAATAATTCATAACCCGTACCAAACTGAAGGCTGTTATTCAAAAATAAATAAAAAATTTTAACTTGTTATCAAGCCACATCTACCGCTTCCCGTCGTGCCGTCCATCCCTGTCCCCACCGACTTCCTCCGCACCGCTTCCGTTGTTCTGTCCGCTTCCATTCATCCTTAGATATCAGTACATCGAAATAACAATTGGTATCAGAATTAATATTTCGGATATCTCAGGATCATATTTTAACTAAGCGAGCTACAATCGACTGACTGGTTAATTTTCCTATATCAACACTGCCCACACCTGTTTCGATTTTCCCTAAACACTGTGCGATTGCATTCCATGGTCGGACTCATTCCTTAAACCTCCTCGACGGCGTTATCTGCTCAAGGATCGGTCGAACGGTTGTGTCGTTCCATTTTTTATATATATATTTAATATATATATATATGTAAATTATATTAATTAACTATATATTATATAATTATTATATATAATTTATATATACATATAGTATATATTTGAAAACGATATCGGTCAAACCGTCGTTATATATATATATATATATATATATATAGTTATATTATATATTATATACAATACATATAATTTAATTAATTAAATTTATTTTAATTAATTAAAAATTATATATATATATAAAAGTTTATTTAATTAATTAAATTTATTTTAATTAATTAAAAGTTATATATATATATATATGTTAATTTAATTAATTAAATTTATTTTAATTAATTAAAATTTATATGTATAAAATTTATTTTAGCTAAAAAAAGAGGGAGGAAAAATATTTTCGCTGGCAAATAAATACACGCCCCCGCAAACCCGCTCAATGTCGACAATGACAATGGTGGATTTCCAAAAAAAGTTGTTGGATGCAGAGCATAAGATAAATAGCAACCACGATGAGGTCAATAAAAGATTAAATGAGTTCCAGATCAAGCTTGGGGAGCACTCTGATGAAATCAAAAATCTTCACGATACGACAAATCGAATAGAAATAAAGATGGAAAATTACCATGTTCAGATAGAAGCAAGCATCAGAGAGGTCTTAACAATGCTGAAAACTCTGTGTAAAAGGTCGCATTGTACACCCGAACAACTACTAAAAGAAGGTGAAGAGAATCAAGAACACATCTCGTCAGATTCAACAAAGTCAACAGACTCTCATGAAAAAGTTGAATCCCCAAAAAAATCAGCGACACCCCACCAAGAAGCGAGTAACACAGCCTTTACAAACAAGCAACTCTGGGATAAATTTACCAATCAACACCCTTTTTTCGCTCAACCATTAGCAACATACCAGCGAAGGGCAAAAGTCGAGATGCCTAAATTCAATGGAAACGAAAAAACAATGTTGCATGGATAAATAAAGCAGAAGAATACTTTGAGATATATGACATCAATGACGATGACGAAAAGCTCAAGCATGCATCCATGAAAATGGAAGGAGAAGCATATAACTGGTATATGTGGTGGAAAAAACAACACACGTCATTAGCTGGAGAAAATTTAAAGATGCATTCTTTAAAAGATTTCAAGGTGTAAGAGAAGAAGAGTTCTTTTCAAAACTCATCAAGTTACGACAAAAAGGAAGTGTGGATGAATACACTCAAGAATGGGAGACCTTAGTAACACGAGTACCTGGGTTATCAGAATCTCGTCTAATTCAGTCATACATCTCGAGACTCAAAACCCATTTACAAGCAGAACTTGAGATGCATGACATTACATCTATAGAAGTAGCAAGACGAAAAGCAAAAACAGCCGAAAAGAAATCTGAACCAATATTTTGGTCAAAAGCAGAAAAAACTTATGCAAGACGAAGGATACCCCAGTATGTGGACTCCAATAATACAAGATATGTTCCACCACATCGTCGTGAAGATGAAAAATCTAATGTGGAAATACAAAGGATAAAAGAGGGTAAATGTAAACGCTATGGTGAGAAATGGGACCCCAAACATAGATGTGCTAAAGGAAAAGAACCAAAGAACCTATATAATTGTGAAGCAACCAATGATTCAAACAGTGAAGATTATGACATAGAAGACACAGAAGACGCCCCAGAATTCTCACCAGAATTAGATGACGGAAGTATTCCGAAAGTGTCATTATCAGCTATGACAGGTATATCACAACCTCAGACTTTAAAGTTAAAAGGACACATAAAGAAGAACAACGTAGTGGTTCTCATCGACTCGGGTAGCACACAATTTTTTAGATGTAACCGTGGCAAGGAGACTCAATATTTTTTCATTTCCCTTACCAAACATGAAAGTGATGGTAGCTAATGGTAAGAAGATTGAAAAGGTAGGGAAATGCCATAAGGTCAATTTGCATATTCAAGACTTTAATCTAGAGTCTCCATTCTTCACGGTACTGTTAGGAGGAGTAGATGTAGTCTTAGGTATCCAACGGCTACGAACTTTAGGTACTTATGCTGCCAACCATCAAGTACAATTTATAAAATTCAAATGGGGAGGTCAGAAGTACAAACTACATGGATTCCAAGCACCCGAAAATCAAGTTGTATCATCATCTCAGATGATGAAGCTGAGTCGAAGAAGAGCACCTGCTTATGCAGTACAATGTCACGAGTTAGAAATGTTATCTGCAAATATGACCAAAGAAGAGTCACCAGAGATACAAGATATGATTCGGAAGCATGAAAAAGTATTTCAAGACCTACCTATGAAGATGCCGCCTAATAGGGAAATTGAGCATACAATAGAAGTCAAGGCAGGGTCAAACACCATCAACATCAAGCCATACCGATATCCACATCTCCAAAAAACGGAAATTGAGAGATTAATCCAAGACCTTTTACAGTGTGGGACCTTGAGCATCTTGGAATATATAATCGAGTGGAAGGACTTGCCGAAGAAGACGTTTCTTGGGAGAATGAATCATTCTTCAACAACATCCGTCATTACTTATGCTTTGAGGACAAAGCATTCTTTCGAGAGGAAGGCAATGTTATGTAAAAAATTAGTTAATTTTAGGGTTATTATTTAATTATAATTTTAATTAGACGAAAGGGCACGATCATAAGATCATGCCCTTTCCCAAAGGAGATGAAGTGGAAACTTCTCAGTAAACAGAAATATATGTATAAATATTTTATTAAAAGATGAATAGACAGATGATGATTGTTTACAATGGGTTTCCTGGCTTATATACCGCCATGGGCACCCTTTGGGAAAGGACATGATCTTATGATCGTGCCCTTTCGTCTAATTAAAATTAAAATTAAATAATAACCCTAAAATTAACTAATTTTTTACATAACAGCTTCCTTCCGAAGAATCTCATATTTTGTTCAACCACCCCTTTGGCTAGCTCATAGGCAGTTGGTGAGGCAACTTGTGTCTTCCTCCAAATGGCTAAACAAAATTTCCACAGTTGTTTGCAAATGACATCACCTTCAACTAGCAATGAAGATAATATATCTCGCATGTTGGCATTTACCTCCTCGAGGTGATGCTCTCTGATCTTGGTGAAGAAGAATTGGCACATCTGAAGGACCAAATCATCTTATTCTAGATCAAGCATGACTACATAGGATCTGATTTTGGCCATAGTGTCTAAGACTATGAATCGTCTATCAAAGTTTGAGCTCCGGGTGTCATGCAGTCTTGAATAGCACTCTACAATCAATAGAAAGACCCTCTTCATGATATCATCATTGGGTGCTACTATCCTCAAAACATTGTTGAAACAGGATGCGGTGATAAGCTTGGCTTTTTCTCCCGGATGCTCCAAGAATCTGGCTTGTACCAATGCAAGCATAGCTAGTTCCAGAGCCCAATTTAAAATCCAATCAAATTGACCCTCCTTTGAAAGATAGGATTCCAGCTCTTCCAATGTGAGGTCATCTCCTGATCTTCCAGCCTTTAAATTTGACCCAAGTACGAAAATCCAATTTCCCAGTTTTTTCTCCTTTGGTAAATTCCTCGGATGCCTCTGTAGGAGCAAATTATGTACCTTCCTAAAGAAAGGTCTATTGTTCTATTTCAAGGAACTAACTTCTCCATTGTTTATTATTTTCAATTTGTTTAGGAGTTCCTCCATAGCCTAGCTTAATGAGGACAATATATCAGGCTTACTCATATATGGCTCTAACTGACAACCAATAGCAATACATACATCACTTGTCATGTTCCCAAACAGGAATGTAAGTATATACAAAGCATGCAAACAATCCAGCAATTAGAAAAACGAAATATACATTAAGCACCCATGGAAACACTAGAAATAGAGAACTGTTGAGCCATTTTATTACTTCTTCAGGAGCAAATAGAATAGTAAAATAGAATGGTGCACTTGGGCTTGTCTCAATGGAAAATCATGACAAAATCTAGGTGACAAAATGCTAAACTGAAAGCTGCTACAACCGTTGCACCAAACTAAACTGCGTTGCCCCAAAAATTGCTCTGTTTGCTCACTTCGAAGGGCTGGAATCACTACTTCCCATGCTCAGAAAATTATGTGATTTCAGTGCCTTGCTCCTTGGCCTAAACCCAAAAAAACCCACAAAAGAATTGGCCAAATTTTGACCTCGAAATTTTCGCCCAAATTCCCCTTAGCTCCTCTAGCTGCTAGCTGAGTTGGGACCCCTGTTTGACCCCTTAGATCTACCCAGAACATTCTATAAATTTAGGAGTGTGATCCTTGCCCAAAACCCAAAATAACCCAGAAAGGGTTTCCCTTGGTTCCAACCTTCAAAAATTGACCCTTCACCAATGTTTTACAACTCCGACTCGGCCGAGGATCGACTCCGACTCCAACTCCGACTCGGTAATGACTCGGCCGGCTCGATTTCAATGACTCGGTCGTTGTAAAAAATACATTAAATATTTATTTTTTTTTATAAAAAAACATAATTTTAAATATTTTAAACATAATTTTAAAGATTTTCATTCATGTTTCCAAACACACAGCATTATAATATAGATGGAAGACAACATATGATCAAAGTAGGCTCATGAACCAATCCATTATATCAAAATGGCACCCAATGGCAATACATAGTCAACTGTCATACATGATCAAAGACTCAAAACAAAATACAAATAACCAAGGAGGCTAGAAATGGCCTCTACAACAAAAGTAAACTGTGATGGTGACCAGACTCCAATACTAGTACTACTGGGCCACTGGCTAGTAGCTACTGCCAGAGGAGCCAAGATCATCTCGACCAATCTTTGGATCATCATCATCAGAGTCAGACAAGGGGCCCCATGCCTCCTCCTCATTATCATCGTCTCCAATTGCAACTGTAGAAGTGGTGCCAGTGCCACTAGCAGGCTATGCAGCAGATGCAAGCTGAGATAGAGTAGATATGCGGCTGCGCTTCTGTCATGGCTGAGCAGAGGAAGCACCTACAACTGGAGTCCTACTCCTTGCTGGCTGTGACACTGAGGCTGGTGGATCGGGATCTGCATTCAACTGAACAGGCTGAAGTGGATGTTCCAGTTCAAGTTCATCAAGATCCTCATCAGGATCAAACTCTAGTGCACGACTCTCCACTACCCAATCTGATGTTGGATCAATGTCTTCCAACACAATGGGATCTGAATCAGGTCTTTTGTTCAGCAATTGGTTCCGTCTGAGCCGAAGGTTGTATTGGACAAAAACTAGATCATTCAACCGTTTTTGCTCCAAACGGTTTCTCTTCTTTGTGTGAATCCTCTCAAAGACGGACCAATTGCGCTCACACCCAGATGCACTGCAAGTTTGACTCAAAATACGAATTGCAAACTTTTGCAATTGAGGGCACTGGCCACCAAAGGCCTTCCACCATTGTGCTGCAAAAAACATAGGAGTGTAATGAATTATGAGTTAGATGAAGGCTGAAGCTCAACAAAATTACAAATTATATCTAACTTTCAAATTATAAATGATTTAACAAACTTTAGTCTTTAATAAAAAAAGTAAAATTGTAAAACCATTAAGAAATTGAAAATTGAAATTTTTGTTTACCTGGCTCATCTGCTTCTCTTGCAATCTTTGCTAGGTTCTTCCCAAAGGTACCTGTTGCATTGCTGAAGGTTGTGACCTGTTGATGTATCTGCAGCTGATCAGACTCCGATGGGATCATGCGTTCAATGCAATCAACCAGTCCATCTCTGACCTCCCCCCTCAAAGCTCCTGACTCCTTAGCTTTATAATGATACCGTGGGTTCAAAAAATACCCAGCTGCATGTATAGGGCGATGGAGTTGATTGTTCCATCTTTCATCAATGATTGCCCAAATGGGCCCATACTTTGCCACTCTATCCTTGTATGTTGTCTTTATTTGCTCCTTTGCTTGATCCATAGCCTCATAAATGAAGCCCATAGCCAACCTTTCCCCATCCACCAACCGCAACACCTTAACTAGTGGCTCAGCAAGCTTCACAATCTCTGCTGCCTTTCTCCAAAAAGTTTCATCATGGACTTTCCTTTTCAATTCTCTGCCTTCTGGTTTGTTAGACCAATTGGTTTGATTCCATTCATCACTGGAAAACATCTTTTGCAAGTTTCTATGTTGGGAAAGCATAGATTGCAATGTCAAAAAATGTGTAGCAAATCTAGTGATGGCAGGCCTAATAATATCCTTGCCTCCAGTGTGTTTCCTCATGAGACTCAAAACCAGTGTATGATTGTAGATAAATTTTGTTATGCTTTTGGCATTATCTACAGTGTTTCTGACCCAATCTAGTTTTCCAATATCCTCAAGCATGAGGTCTATGCAATGTGCAGCGCATGGGGTCCAAAAGATGGTCTTGTGTTTTTCCTCTAACAGTTTACCAGCAAGAACATAGTTAGAGGCATTGTCTGTGATGATTTGAACAACATTAGCCACCCCCACCTCCTCATAACCTCATCCAATAGCTGAAACAACAAGTGGCCATCTTTTACCTTATCAGATGCATCAACTGATTTTAAAAACATGGTTCCCTGTGGGCAGAAGACAAGAAAGTTTATGATGGTACGGTTTCTTTGATCAGTCCATCCATCTGACATGATGGTACACCCTATTCTTGCCCATGAGTCCCTGAACTCTTGCAAATACTCATTAATGGATTGAATTTCTTTCTGCAAACGAAACCCCCTTAGCTCTTGCATAGTAGGGCCTTTGAAGCCTTTTCCAGCAGCATGTATGGCATCAAACATAGGCTCATAATATGGTGAACGAGCAGCATTAAAGGGGATATCAGCATCATACCACCATCTAGCTATGTAGTCACAAGCAGTCTCCCTCAATTCTTTCTTCCAATGGTCATCTAAAGTGGGCTGAATTTGACCTTTACTAACTTCAGGACCATGTGCATCTGATGGAGAGGAGGGAGTGAAATAACTTTTGATAGTCACATCACCCTTCATTCTACCCTTTCCCTTATCTTGAACAGAACCAAAAGAGGGAGGAACATAACGGAAAGGGTTGGATGCCTCAGTTTGAGGGATAGAGGAAGAACCCTCAAAATCATAGTGGGGGTTGGTAGCCATCATTCTTTGTATCTCCCTCTTCCTCCCAATCTCAGCCTGTATCTCTTGTTGCCTAGCCTTATCTTCTTTAAATTTTTCAAAGCTGGCCAACAAATTCTTTCTAATCTCCTCAATTTCATCAGAGGGACATGCGGTAATTTGGCCTTTAATCCCTGCCAAGTGTTGTTTCAGCCTATGAATCCCCCCAGGACCTTCCTTAATTTTCCTATGGCAAAACTTGCAATGCATCTGACTATCAACCATTTCAACATATGCCCAAGCAGGATCTTTTGCTCTAGGTGCCATTTTTTGACTAGGAAAACAATCTGAAAATGAAAAAAAAAAAAAAAAAAATGATTCAATGTTCATTTATTTGACAAAAAACACTCTCTAAGCTTTCTTGATATGCACATAAAATTTACTAAGCAAAAACAGATTTATAGAGGTGGAAAAAAATACCTCCAGGCACAAACTGCCTCCTCAAGCTTGCTCCAAGAATCAGCTCCTCAATGCTGCTCCAAATGGCTGCCCAAGAAGCTCCTCACTCCAACTACAATGCTCCTCCAAGACTCCTTACTGCTGCTCCAAAACAAGCTCAAGAACTGCTCACTAATTCTCAAAGAAGACTCTCAATCAAATGCATAAGACTGCTGTGAGTGAATGAGAGCATTTGGCTGTCTTAAATAGGGTTTGGGAGGGGGAAATGGACCCCAAAAGCATTTAACAATTTACCATTACCCTTTGGAATCCATAAACTGAATTGCACTTTACCAAAAATCACAAAAAAAGTTAATTTTTTTCATCTTTAACGATGCCCAGCCGTCGGTTCTTTGACTCGACCGAGTCAATACGGACCCGGCCGGGTTGACCGAGTCATAGTTGACTCGGTCAACCGAGCCGGGTTGCTGGCCGGGTCATAAAAATTTGTGTTGGCTCGGTTCGAAACGGCCGTTTCCGAGTTGACTCGGTCGGGTTGTAAAACAATGCCCTTCACAGATTGCCCCCCTCCAATTTCGAGTTTTATTGTTGTGACTGATCCTGTCAATCTATGCTCTCCCAACTCCAACAGTCCTCCTCAAATGACCCTCCAAGTGATCTCCTGCTTCTCTTGGCCAGCTCTAGCTCTACAATTCCTTCCTCCAACTCCCACGTGACCCTAGTGATGGCTCTCTGTGCAGGCCCAGGTAACCGTAAATCGAACTGCTGGGATGTTGGCCCTTTGTTGCTCTCCCAATCCTCTAACTCTCGCAGCAAATGCTTGATCACTGATAGCTCCAAAACCCCTTGTGTATTCTCCAGCTAGCCAAAAATACACACTCCCTCTTGTCGTTGAATGGTAGTGTTGTAACAGACTCCCGGAACTCCTGAAATACTTATGGAATTGCCTCTCTAGGATGGGCACGGATGGTACCTTGAAGTAGAGGTTGAATCTCTCGCTTGAGAGATTCGTGGCTAAACAACCAATTGACTCAGCTAAACAAGAGAGTGAACGGTCAAGTAATTTTGATTGCAAGGTGTAAGAATGTCATGTCCCCATTTTTATTCTTCTTCATAGTACAACCAAGGTGGATTTCCAGGACCGACGAAGGCCAAGTCCATGGAGCAGGTTATGTCATCAGGGGTCCCGATGGAGTTTTGAGGAGTTTCTATGAGGTCCAACGACATTCGCTTGGTATATTCCATCATCCGCACAGTTTGCCTTTCGTTCCGGTGCATTCTGACAACTTTCAAAAAACTGAGTTATTAGTGGGCTTGACTCAATTAATTATGCTTAAGGTGGCATTCCATTAAGTCTAATGCTACAACATCAGCTAAGTCTAAGTCTTATGTCTTCAATACATCAGCTAAGTCTAAGTCTTGAACTATCTTAATAAGTCAAAGTTGGTCAGAGAGTTGGTTGCTAGGGTTATGACTGTTTGATGTCTATAAAGTGTTGTCGACAAGTGAAATGTATTGCTAGAAGTAAGCTAAGGTGTATATGAGAGTCTGGTCAATTATTGTGTATAAAGTCAACTATGGAGAAATTCATAAAACTTCTGAATGAATTAAACAATACAAAGGTTGGTTCCTTAAACCAACATGCATCATTTGACCAAAACCCACACAGAACAGCAAGCCATCCTCAAAAGGGATCCACACTCTTCTCCAGCAAGAAACGCCAAGAGATTTGCAAAAATCAGAAATAGGACACAAGATTTTTGCTCTTGGGACAGATTTAAAACACATGAGAATCACATGGAGAGTTCTTTCCAAACTTGATGAACTTGATGCCCTCCTTTCCAAAGTGAGCCAGTTAGAAGGGAAGAGACTAATTTGGGTTCTAAAACCAGCGATGCTTGCTCTCATACAACACAAGTTCTTGGAGGAACCTTGTGAAGGGGTTAAACTTCCAGTTGCATCTTGTCTCAGTCACATCACGAGATTAACCGCCCCTAGAGCTCCTTACAATGATGACGTTATGAGGAGAGTTTTCAACCTCATAACTGAGACTTTTCAGGGCTCGGACAACAATGCAAGCTCCACCTTTGGGAAGAAGTTGGAGATTTTAGAAGTTATGGCCATGGCTAAGACTTATGAGATCATGTTTGATCTTGAGTGCGATGGTTTGATCCTGCAAACGTTCTAATGCTTCTTCAGCATTAGGAAACATCATTCTAACACAGTCATAGCACACATGCAGTCCATCTTATCATCATGTATGAGAGACAGTGATGCCATCTGTCGGGAGTTGTAGTCTTGATTGTTGTCTGATTGGAGGAGAAAGCAGTTGGTCTCACTTGTTGCTTATGGTCTAGCTGAGAGGTTGGTTGAGCAGAACATTGGGCAGCTCAGGAGACAGTTGCCCAGGGAGGAGAAGCTCAGGTTTGGGGGCTCATGCAGCAAGAATGAGATGAGAAGGGACTTTGCTTCATCTACAAAGGACCTTGGGGACCTGACCACTCATGCTTTAGTGACACTGAGGAGATGACAGTGGTAGAGCAAGGAGTTATTCTTCATGTCTGTCAGGATGAGGACTCTTCGTTGGACGAGTCCATGGGTTCATACGATGATACCTTAGAGGAGCACAAGCAGTCATATGGAGTTGATGACAGTATCCCAGATATGCATCCATGTGTGGTAGAGGAGTA
Source organism: Pinus tabuliformis (assembly GCA_031772625.1). Taxonomy (NCBI): domain Eukaryota; kingdom Viridiplantae; phylum Streptophyta; class Pinopsida; order Pinales; family Pinaceae; genus Pinus; species Pinus tabuliformis. The sequence continues at coordinate 30,998,412 of CM062809.1, read as the reverse complement.
TGAGGAGCAGCTAATTGTTCCCATGTGGGAAAGAGATCAGGGAGCAGATGAGCGGCTGATGATTCAGCATAGAGAGCACATAGAGGAGCATGAGTCATGGCGAGTCATTGACATCGGGCCATATTCATATGATGCACAATTTGTGGGTCCTACGAGAGACATTCAGGATAGTGTGTCACCAGTGATGAGTTAGCGTGAGCAGCGTATGATGGAGCGTGAGTCAGCTGAGGAGGATGAGGTGCACAGTATGCATGATGAGCCACTTTTGGATAGTCATCTAGTGGCTCACATTGAGCCCATGGTGGGGATGAGCAGACACCCGTGGGGCCAGTCATTGGAGTAGAGCAGATAGATGTGCAGGCAACCTCCAAGGAGGTAGTATTTGCAGACATCTATCCTCAGGAGGTGTTGGAGGTTGACGGGGTAGTTTTGCAGGAGGCTAGTAGGCAGCAAGAGTTGTTGGAGATGGTGGTGCATCCATCTTTGGGTCTACCCATTGATGAGGTGCAAACACATATGGTGGCAGCTAGCAAAGCTACAACATATTCAAGCAGCAGCCCTCTCCAGGAGTTCATAGACAGGGCTTGTAGCACAGTTTGCCCACTTTTTTCCATTAGAGGGAGAGAGGAAAGATTTCTTGGACATGTTTTGATTGTCCAGGTGGACCATTAGGACTTGAGCATGGATCAAAATCAGCATAGCAGATGTATTCCTTGCACAGGAATCCATGCATTGGATTGGCGAGAGATCATGAGTTGGTACCCTACTGATAGAGTATCATTTTTAGTTAGAGGCATTGTATTGTCGGAGCCCTTGGAGGTGAGGGATGCTACATGCTTCAGTTGGCAGCAGGATGTAGGCTAGCCACTCATCAGTATCTCAACACAACATCAGCATGATGAGGTTGACCTTGGTTTATGTCGAGAGTTGGATTGGAGAGAAGTGATGAGCTAGTACGCAGTTAGTGGGGCAGCATTCACAGCCAGAGCTATAGCACAGCAGGAGCCATGGAGCATTGATGCCTCTTCTTGGTTGCATTGGGATCCAGGTGGATCTACTAGTAGGAGGTTGAGTCAGAGACAGACATAGGATCCAGGTATTGTAGGATCCAATCATATTTCGATAGCTTGGAGGCGTGACGTGGACCAGTGGTTCGTATGGGATCCAAGCATTGGGTCTTAGTTGCGTTGGGCCACCAGATTGATCCAGAGGTTTGAATTGCTTGAGGGCAAGCAATCTTGGGGCATGAGGACTATCATGTCCCCATTTTTTATTTTCTTCATAGTACAGCCGGGGTGGATTTCCAAGGCCAAGGATGGCGAGGTTCGTGGAGCAGGTCATGTCATCAAGGGTCCCGATGGAGTTTTGAGGAGTTTCTATGAGGTCCAACAACATTCACTTGGTATATTCTGTCATCCGCACAGTTTGCCTTTCGTTCCGGCGCATTCCGACAAATTTCAGAGAACTGAGTTATTAGTGGGCTTGACTCAATCAATTACGCTTAAGGTGGCATTCCGAGAGGAATACGTGGCAGAACACCTTAGCATAATAGCTCGTTGGAACCAGAACGAGAAGATCTACATGATGGGATGGTTAGATGAGACTTTCAGTGACCTCAGGAGACATGACAACCAATTTACTATTTTCCCACATTAAAAAGAATATTTTAATTGAAATAAAAGAGGGAAAAATGCTCCATGATTAAAATAATAATAAAATAGAAGGTTCTAGAGGAGTCCATCAAATCTATAAAAGAGGAGGAGACCATTGGAGGACATCTTGGATTTTGATATTGTTTCTTGTATGAGGTTGAGAACCTGGTTCTCTACTCCATTAGTAGCCCCAGGACAGATAACCCTCGGGTGATTTAGTGAGATTGGGCGAGTACCCATCTCCCCTTGGTGAGTTCATCCAGAATTCACAAGAGAGCTTAGCAGTGGAAGTTTGGTTCAACTTTGGTGGAGGGCCTGTGCAGCATTGGAGTAGATCCTTGAGGCCAGTTCCATCTCAGTTATCTCAGCTATTTTTGTTATTCCATCACGTAAAACCCCAGTTTATACATTATAATGAAAGCTGAGATTATTTATTCTCATTGTATGATTGACTTGCATGCATTCTCTTGTTCTATTTTACTTGGCAATCTTCTGTTTATGAATAGAAAATTTATCCGAAGTATTTATGAGTTAAAATTTTGAGAAAACCCCAAATTGTTCCATTTGGGACAATACAAAGAATGAATCCAAAATAAGAGTTGTTCCCTCCTTATAACTCCTTGGGCCTCCCTAGCCTCATATGGGCCCCTCCATCCACCTATTCAACTTTCCCTCCAAGCTATTCGAATAGGCCAATTCGAACTCCCATGTGGGTAGCCCCCACATTCCACTAGTAACCAAATAAAGTCGAATTGCCTCCTAAGTCCCTAAGTCGAAAATGATGGGTTCACTTCATTAGCCAAAATTGTGCAAAATTGTGTAGCAGCACCTTGTTACAAATGTATTTGGAAGGGACATGACATCACTCATACAACTATCGCTAGTTCTTGCTTATCTTTACAATGGACAGCAAGCATACATAAATAGGAGCTCCCTATGACACATCTTTGTCGCAAACCCTAGCAGACCAATGACAATATAGGGCTGCATTAGCAATCTACAACACTATTCTGACCTAATACCCCAGCACACATGTACTCTGAGTCATTCAGCGACCAAACTATAACAAGCAAATACAACAACAATGACAGATCCCTTGCTCAAGCTAGCATATAGACTTCTCAACCCTTACACAACTCAGTAATCAATGCATGTATAGCAACTACTTTCTTGTATTTTCCCCGGATATCACTATATTTTTCTGAGATATTGGTTTGTTTCCTTAGTTAACAATTCATCAAAATTTTCATTTGTGGATAGGACTGTATTGATGCAAGATCTTAAACTCATCGTTTAACCATCACATTGTATTTTGCATGACAAAAATAACCCACTGATATTTGATAATGCACCCAACTCCCGCACTGTTATATACTCAATAATTAAAATTAAAATTTTCAGTAATACCACACAGTGAGTAAACTATGTAACCTGGAACCTTCAGATGCTCAGCTATGCATTATCAGCCTCAACACTATCTTCGTTGAGTTGCAGATAACCATTCTTGTGCAACCTGGATTCCACCGAGTATGCACAACAAGATGATCAGCCCTGTCAATTGTTGATTTGGGGTAGCATCGGATCGCTCTAGCCATGAAAATTGGTGGAGAGGCTAAAGCACATGAGATCTCCAAGACCCAGAAATGGTTTGGGCAGATTCTACCCGGTTTGGGAGATATTAAAATAATTAATATTTTTAATGGAGTTCCTAAGTTTAAACTTAGGAAAAATAAAATATTAATGGGTATTAATATAAAACTGGGTTAGAAGGTTCCAAAAGTCATGGATCAAGCCAAATCTAATCTTAGTCATTGATTAGAGATGTAATCTCGGCCGTTGAAGGACCAACAGGAAAAGTATAAGAGGAGGCTTGAGAGTTAGTTGGAGAATACACCAGAGTGATCAGTCATTCGATTTTCTAGAGCGGAGTTTGCTAAGAAAAGTCAAATCAGTGATCAGTTGCAGCGAGGGGCAGTGAGTACAAGGCGAAGAGGCAAAGATAGTGCCGAGAGACCAGCGCAGAAGCACATAGAGGTAGAGGTTGAGCCAGCGAGAGCCACGCAGAGCTAGCAAGGACTACGCAGAGGGCAGCAGGAGTGACGCAGAGGGTCATAGAGGCTGCGCAGTGCCTTAGAGGGCTGACGGTGAGGCCAGGTAGGCCGACGCTGAGCTCCAGAGGTTGCTGGAGAGGGTTTCATGGGACAGATTTTCTGAATATCTACTTCCGAATAGAGAGGTATTACTGCCGGATTATTTTCTCTATCGGGTGAGCCAGTTTGGCACCTAGTTGTAGGATAGACTGCAGAATAAAATAAACCCTCAGAATTGCTGCACCGGTTTTCACAAATTGGGTTTTTCCGGGGACAATTTGTCCAAAAATAACGGTGTCACTTGTGTGTTTTCTATTTCTTTCAGCGGATGATATGTAGATAGTTGAGACTGTATTGTGTTTATTTCGATGTTTATATGTTTAAATAACTTGTTCGTAATTAACAAGTAGGAGAAATAAACTAGAGAATACAAATAAAATTTGTAACGTGTAATACTTAGAAATTTCAACATCAATGATTGCTCCGTCCTCCTACTTTAATGTGACTGGCCTCCTTAAGAGATGGTCAAATCTCTAGTAATTTATTTGCCCAGAAAATCACTTTGAGTTTAGAAGGAATTTCTTCCTAGTTATTTCATCCTGCCACTATTGAAATGTTGCCACTGTGTATAGTCCAATACGTCCCTTAAACCTTAAACTTATTTATAGGACAGAACTCAGTCACCCAATTTATGAGTGCAACATTTTTATTCAGCAAAAATGGCTTGGTTTTATTGATCTGGAAACAAAGAGGGATCCCATCCCTCAAACATCAATGAGCCTAACCACTCTACTTCCACAAATATGCTCAACCAGGCAAAAAAAAATGAATGCGTGGTCTCCACTAAAGATGATCTTTTGCTTCTTTAATGTGTCACAGCTTCCCAAAGACTATACATCCAACACTCCATATATATGCATGCCACCGAATGGAGTAATAAAACTATGACCCACAAGGAGAAACTTGAACATCAGCGGAACGTTAGAGGAAAACGCTCCTTTCAACAAAGAAATTCAACCCCTGAGCGTAGGCCTTCTTTCTGAAGTCGGTCCTCGATATATGGCAAAGATTAACCCTCGACTCATTTGTAGAAGAAATTCGGCCTCATGCTGATAAAATTAACCTCCAAGAATACAAGAAAATTCGACCCTTAAGAATTTGATAGCCCGATTTGCAATGCGCTAATGTAATTCGACTTCCTTCAGATTTAGTGATTCGGCCTTCTATGCTCACAAAAACCTCAACCTCCAAAACAAAATTCAATTCGCCCCTCTTGAGAATGCATACGACCTCTGCAATAAAATTATTGGACAGAAGGTTGTTGGGACTTGACAAAATTACGCTCGGGTTTCAAAGGTTCTTCAATAAACGGTGGCTCAGAGTCTTGGATCAATTTTCTGCCCTTGAGAATGCCCTCGTCCTCTCAAATAATCACGTAGATTGGCCTTTGAGATTCAATACAGCCCCTTCCATAATTTTTCGACCAAGCCAAATGTTGAATTCTCTGCCCAAAATTAACCTTAATATCTAGCCACTAAATAATTTGGTCGTGCCCTCTAAAATAATGTCTCCTTTAATTCAATTTTGACCCCTTTGAAATATTAATCTTTCGGCTCTCACGAACTTCATAATTTGATTCGACTTCTTTTTCTTATTATAATCTCAACAATAATAAAAATTCGATTCGGCTCCTAATAATTAGGCTTTGGGACTTTATCAACTTTGATAAAATTTATGATACACCCTCTTTTCCCACGTCAAATTTGTCAAACACAATTATGTCTGCAACAATTTGGTAGAAATTTTGTAGGACATTTACTAGGAAAGATTTGTCGAGTCCCCAAAAAAACCCAATGTGGGAAAACTGGTGCAGCAGATGAGGGTTTTATTTTTTTATGCAGCAGTGCAAATCTAAGTACATCTATGGATGCCCAACTAGTAATCCAAACAACAAGAATATCTGGGAAAAATTATTGAAGGGAATTACCCTTCCTCCACAAGCAATCCCGACACAACCTGCCTTTAGAAAACTCGTCCTCCTGGACTTTTGCGTCAGCCTCTACGCAGTCTCTATGACGACTCAAGCCTCCAACCAGTGTCTGATGAAGTCGTTTTCCCTGCCTCTGGTGAGGAAATCTGTAATGTTCCTAATTAGGAAAAACAGTGATATGCAAAGCAAAATAATACATGCAAGCACCAAATTCAGAAAAATTAGAGAACACCCATTGAAACTCCAAAAATGCCATCCAGCTAAGCCATTTTACTAAAAGTATGGAGCAAGAGTACAAAGGTATGGAAGGAGTGCAACTGGGCTTGCCTCAATGGCAAGCTTGACAAGACCTAGGTGAGAAAATAGAATGACCGGATGAGAGAACAAGCTACTCCAAAGATGCCCTACGCTGCCCCAGAAAACTGCACTGTCTGCTGGAAAGATACTACTGAAAGGCCCAACTCCAGTGCTCAGAAAATTCTGCAAAATTAGCCCCGAGCTCCTATCAAATAACACATCAAAACCCAGAAAGCTTTTGGCTTGGTTCTTACCTTCGAAAATTGGCCCCAATTACCACGTCCTCCCCAACTAGTTGGAAAATACGGCCTGTCTGAAATCTCCCTGGAAAAGCCTCCCAAACACTCCAAAAATGTTGAGTTTCACCTCCCCTAAGATCCCCTCAATTCTGCCGGCAAAATCTAGCTCCAAAGCACTTCACCCAATCTCCCACGCGTGCCCAGAAAATGAATACTATGCAGTCCCAAGGTGAATGAATTTCGTCCTACCTCCGAATAGCAATCTCCTACCCCAAAACTCTCAATTAGCTTGGTCTTCCCCTGGAGCCACTATACAAAATTTCTCCTCGCAAACACCACTTGGAACATAGCTGGAATGAGTAGTTCGCGCTCCCCTATTACGTTCTCCTAGAGTACGAACTCGCTGATAGAAAGGTTGTACGATGTGCTCAGAACTCCTTCAATCTCCCCTCCAAATTGGCACAAACTTACCTCCCTAGGGTGGCACTCGTAGTCCACCAAAAGAAGGGTGAGCTCCCCCTTGGAAAGCTCTGTGCTAAACAACATTGTGACCCGGCTAAGCAACTCAAGCAACAAGAGAAATGTATGATTGACAAAAGACACCAAAAGTTGCTAAGCTCCTTCTATTTATAATTTTCAAGTTGCCTTCCCATGTGGGTCCCTCCATCAAGTATTTCGACCCCCTTCCTTGGCAAATCGAATTTCCTCCTAAGGTGATGCATATTTCAAGTGGGTGTGGCCCCCACGTCCCACCATCAAAATGATTTTCGGCCTCCTTTTCCTAAGTCCTAGCCCAAAATTTCGTGGGTCCCATAGTAAACAAAATTGCCAAAATTGTGATAATAAACTCAAGGAAAATTATTCTAGGAAGAGACATTACAGTCCGCCCCTCCCAAATGTTGCTTGTCCCTAAGCAACTTCAGTGTTGGATGCTCAAGGATGTGCTCTCCCTCCCAAGTGGCATCCTCATTCGGTAAACTCTTCCAGCGTACTAAGTACTCCCTAATGGTTCTGCTCCTCAACTTCCTTTCTCTAGTCTCCAAAATGGCTTCTGGCTCTAAAACTAGATGCCCCTCATCATCTAGTGGAGGTAACTCTATAGCTGATGTCACCTGTTGTCCCAACACCTTTTTGAGGCATGAGACATGAAAGACATTATGGATCTTGCTTCCTGGTGGAAGCTCCAACTCATAGGCCACCTCTCCAACTCTCTTGATCACCTGGTACGACCCATAGAAACGGGGTTGTAGCTTCTCGGCCCCCTTTTATTTCAGTGTGGACTAATGATATGGCTACAGCCACAAAAAAACTAAGTCTCCCTCCTCAAACTGCCTCTCAATCCTGTGCCTGTCTGCGTACACCTTCTGCTGATTTTGTGCCATCAGTAAGTTATCCTTGAGAGCCTTGAGGATATCTTGGCTCTCTTGGCTCCAATATTTGGCCTTTGGTGCCAGGTTATCTCCAAAAACAATGTCAACAAAAGATAAAGCACCATAACCATACAAGGCTCGAAAAGGTGACATACCAATGGACATGTGGTGGGTGGTGTTATAGTAGAGTACTTGCCCAAATGCAACCACCGAATCCATGCCCTCAACTGTTCGGTCATGTAGTTCTGTAGATAGCCCTCCATCCATTTGTTGACCCTCTCAGTTTGATCGTCCGTCTGTGGGTAGTAGCTAATGCTAGGGGTGAGCTCAATGCCCGCTAGGCTGAAAAGATCCTACCTAAATGCCCCCATGAAACGGATGTCTCTGTCACTGACTATGGTCTTGGGAAGACCATGCAAGTGAAAGACCTCCTTGAAAAATAGCTATGCTACCTATGACGTTGAATACCAGGCTAGAATAGCAACGAAATGTGCATATTTGGTCAACTGATCCACCACCACATAGATACAATCTTTGCCCTGCACCATAGGGAGCCCCGTGATAAAATCCATGGAGATACTTTCCCATTTCCCCTCAAGGATGGGAAGTGGTTGCAACAACCCGATTGGATGGGTCAACTCCCCCTTGTTCCTCTGACAAGCCTCACACTCCTGCACATACCTCAACACATCTCCCTTGAGGCCTTTCCATGTGAAGCGCTCTTTGACTGTCATGTATGTCTTCCGGAACCCCTAGTGCCCCGATAATGGAGAGTCATGAGCTGCATGGAGAATCCTCTCCCTCAACTGTGAACCCGACACCAAGAATGTGTCCTTTGTAGTATATGACATCAACCATCACCTCGTAACACAAGTCAGTGTGTGTACCCTCAAAAATCTCACATGTCTGTCGATCTTTGGAGTACTCCACCAACAACTGTGCCTTCCAATCATGGCAAATGCTCATGAGTGAAAGTGTTGCGGGCCTCCTGGATAATGCATCTGCTACCACATTGTGTTTGCCCTTGACATACTCAATATCAAAATTGTAGGCCTGGACCTTGTTGACCCACCTTTGTTGCCTGTCACTAAGGCCCTGCTACCCCGTAAAATGGCAAAGACTATTGTGATCAATCTTCACCAGAAATTTTCCCACCAGATACTTCCTGAATTTGGCCAACACATGCATAATGGACAACATCTCCTTGTCATAAATAGAATACGCCCTCTTATGCGGAAAGAGTTTCCAACTCTCAAAAGCGATGGGGTGATCATCTTGAGATAATACTGCGCCAACTCCCTCACTTGATGCATCGCACTCCAAGGTGAAGGGCTGAGTGAAATTCGAGAGTGCTAAAATTGGACAGCTGCTCATCACCTCCTTGAGGCGATCGAATGTTGATTGCGCTCTATCTGTCCATGCGAAAGCCCCCTTCTTGGTCAAATTTGTGAGGGGAGCTGCCAACTGTGAGAAGCCCTTCACGAACTTCCTGTAATAGGTGCATATGCCCACAAAGCCCCTCAACTCAGTCACATTTCGGGGCACTGGCCAATCTCGAATGGCCCTGATCTTCTCCTCATGCACCCTTACTCCATCCTCCCCAATAATATGCCCCAAATAGAGCATCTTTGTCAACCCGAACTCGCACTTGGACAATTTGGCATAGAATTGTTGCTCCTCTAAAATGCATAACACCACCTCCAAGTACTGTAAGTGCTCCTCCCAGGTCCTGTTGTAAATCAAGATGTCATTTTAGAATATCAACACAAATTTTTGTAACTGCCCGTAGAACACATGGTTCATGCATGATTGGAAGGTGGCAGGTGTGTTGGTCAGCCCAAAGGGCATAACCAAGAACTCAAAATGCCCATAGTGGCATCTAAAGGTCGTCTTGGGGATGTCCTGATCCCTCACTCTAATCTGGTGGTACCCCGAACACAAGTCTATCTTAGAGAAGTACTTGGCTCCTCTAAGCTCATCCATCAGCTCATCAATGCATGGAATGGGGTAGCGGTTCTTCAAGGTCTTCTTGTTGAGTGCTCGATAGTCTATGCACATGCGTAATGTCCCATCCTTCTTCTTCACCAGAACAACTGATGAAGCGAAGGGACTAGAGCTCGGCCTAACGTGCCCAAGTTCCAACAACTCCTTAATGGCACGCTCAATCTCATCCTTGTAGGCCTTGGGATGCCTATAAGGAGTGGTGATAACTGCCTGTACCCCCAGCTCTAGCTCAATCGTGTGCTCAAATCCTCTCTCAAGGGGTTTCCCTGGTGGTATGTCCCAAAACACTAACGGGTACCTGTCCAAGATGGCTTGTATGTCGAGGTGTGGTGGCTTGCGCTGCCCCCGAACCTCTGAAATCCTCAACTCCACCACCCATGCTATGTCCCCGTGCCTCATGTCAACCTGCATCCAGTGCGTTGAAACTGTCTGTGGAGGATATGAATGCATACGTCGAAGAACCACCAACATGCCATCCGGCCCAACAAACTCCATCTCCAACTTCCTCCAATCAGTAGTGACTCGTCCAAGGGAGTAGAGCCACTGGTCACCCATCACCACGTTGGTGTCCGGCACATCCACAACAAAGAAATGATATGTCACTGATTAGTTCCCCATGGTCACTATCAAAGCGGGCACATATTGAGTACACTACATAGTCCTATCCCCCAGCACCAGAACTGAGAACACCTCGAACTCCTCTGTAGTAATACCCCGCCTCTGAACCATCTGGGCATCAATGAAATTGTGGGTGGCCCCACTATCTACCAAAAATGAGACACGTTTCCCCTGCACTGTGCCTCTGATCCTCAAGGTCAAAAATTTGGGAACCCCACACAAAGAAGCTAGGACTCCTCCAAATGGTGCGAAAGGTGCTCCCCCAGGTGGTGGTGGTGGTGGTGGTCCCCTCTCTGCATGAGTCTCGCTGTCACCCCCACCTATCTCCAACTCCACGTCATCCTCTTGGTCACTATCCGAGAAGACCTCAATGTAGTGGGCCTTGCCCGCTATGCATCTATGGCCTGGTGCCCAAGGCTCCCAACAAGTGAAGCATAGCTTCCTCCTCCGGAGGTCTCTCCTGGTCTCCTCATCTAACTTCCCATGCCTCTGGGTTGCTCGCTGTGGTGGGGGCATCGCGTCTGGTCGTGGTGATGGTCCCTCTCTACATGAGTCTCGCTGTCACCCCCACATATCTCCAACTCAACATCATCCTCCTGGTCGTTTTTCGAGAAGACCTCAATGTAGTGGACCTTGCCCATTGTGCATCTATGGCCTAGTGCCCAAGGCTCCCGACAAGTGAAGCATAGCTTCCTCCTCCGAAGGTCTCTTCTGGTCTCCTCATCTAACTACTCATGCCCCTGGACTGCTCGTTGTGGTGGGGGCCTCATGTCATGGCCCTTCTATGCGTAAGGAGCCCATGGTGGTATGGATGCTCTAGTGTTGGGGATTGCCCCCTGCAAATCCCTGGCAGAAGTCACAGCCTCCTGCAAAGTAGTGGGTTTGCGGGATTTCACTAGTCCACGCAATGGCTCAAGCAAACCCTCTATAAATGTGTATACCCTCTTGGCATCAGACAAATTTGGCACCATGACTGAGACCCTCAAAAACTTCAATATGTACTGCTCTGGGTGGCCAGTCTGCCTAAGCTAGGTCAGCTCCCTGAAATGAGCCTTTGGGTGCCACCTATCAAAATGCTCCACCACTCTTCGTGTAAAGTCCTCATAAGAGGTCATGCTAGCATGCCCTAGTGTGATCAAGCCATGAAACCACCAATCGTGTGCCTCTCCTTCCAAGCAAGCTAGCCATTTTGATGGCTTCCACCTTTGTCATCCGATTATGCTAAAATAGGTATCCAGCTTCTCCACCCAAGCTCAAGTTGGGCACTTGGTAGACCCATCATACGTGTGGAAATACATCCTCCCAATGGTATGCTGCAACTTTGAACTCTGCGTACTAGATCCCCCACTGTACCTTCCCTTCTCGTTTTGCTTGAGCTGGCAGTAATCTCTGAATGACAAGGATTCTTTGAAATCTTCCCCCATGGATTGCCATTCCCTGAAATAATATCCCATGGGCATCTAATCATCCAGCCCAACTTGCTCACTAGCTGTTGAAGGTAGAAAGATAGGCAGCGTGGTCCTAGTTGGCCCACTGAAAGCTAGTGGGTGAGTGGCTGGTGATGGGTGGTCATATTGTTGTGAGGCCCCTGAAGTCTCTCCAAATAGGAACTCATGATGGATGCTCTTGTCCCTATTCTGCTGCTTGATTTCCTCCAACATCTCCTTCTGTCCTTTGGCTAAATCATTTAGGGCCTTCAAGAGGCTATCAAATGTTGCTTCCTCCTTACTCTTTGGCTCCCCCATATTTTCCACTACTACTGCCTTCCCACGTGCCTCAGTATCAGGTGTAATCTCCAACTCCCTCTCCCTGCTCTGGTACCTCTGCCTTCGGTAAGTAACGTTCTGCCTATCCTCGTTCATAGGAAAGATCCCCCCATGGCTGAGCCAAGATCTGAGCTCTGATACCACTGTAATATTCCTAATTAGGAAGAACAGTGATATGCAAAGCAAAATAATACATGCAAGCACCAAATTCAGAAAAATCAGTGAACACCCATGGAAACTCCAAAAACGCCATCCAACTGAGCCATTTTATTAAAAAAATGGAGCATGAGTACAATGGTATGGAAGGAGTGCACCTAGGCTTGCCTCAATGGCAAGCTTGACAAAACCCAGGTGAGAAAATAGAATGCTCGAATGAGAGAACAAGCTGCTCCAAAGATGCCCTACGCTGCCCTAGAAAATTGCACTGTCAGTTGGAAAGATATTGCTGAAAGGCCCACCTTCGGTGCTCAGAAAATTATGCAAAATTAGCCTCGAACTCCTCTCAAATAACCCATCAAAACCCAAAAAGGGTTTGGCCTAGTTCTAAACTTCGAAAATTGGCGCCAATTACCATGCCCTCCCCAACTAGCTAGAAAATAAGGCCTGTCTGCAATCTCCCTGGAAAATCCTCCCAAACACTCCAAAAATGTTGAGTTTTACCTCCCCTAAGATCTCTTCAATTCTCCCAACAAAATCCAGCTCCAAAACACTTCACCCAATCTCCTGCGTGTGCCTAGAAAATGACTACTGCGTGGGCCCTAGGTGAATGAATTTTGTCCTACCTCCAAATAGCAATCTCCTGCCCCAAAACTCCTCAGTTAGCTTGGTCTTCCCTTGGAGCCACTATACAAAATTTCTCCCGAAAAACACCACCTGAAAGATAGCTAGAATGAGTAGTTCATGGTCCCCTATTGCATCCTCTTAGAGTACGAACTAGCTAAGAGAAAGGTTGTACGATGTGCTCAGAACTCCTTCAATCTGTGAAAATTTCTGAATCTACACATCAGAAATCCTACAGCAATCACTGTTTTATCATCTCCTACTGGTTATTACATTCAACAAGTTATTTAAATTTATAAACAGTGATGAAAAACACTACTGCAGCCTACACTAACATACAAATCATAAACTAAAACAAATATGAGATAAACACACAAGCAACACCGTTATTTTTGGACAACACATCCCCGAAAAAACCCAATGCGGGAAAACCGGTGTAGCAGATAGAGGTTTTGTATTATTAAGCAAGCATAATCTCAGTACAACAGGTTGCCTCACACCGGCTAACCTTTCAGAGAAATCTCGGTAGCAAGAAATACATATGAGGGTTTACTTCGTTCTCCAAGTCACAATTGATCCACTGAGTGGCCTGACTCTGATAAGCACTATGAAATCTCAGTGCAATCCCTCTAGGAGATTGCATCACCCCTTCTGCTGGATCGAGTTGCTGGAGGAAGACTTATGTTCAGCCCTCTCGGCTCAGAACCTAGCTTCTCCAGCAAAATCTTGGACTTCTGATGATTATTCTGCACTGCCACTGCAAGAGACCCTCTTGGCCTGCATCAATGATGCGTGAGCCCCTTCCTGGGCTGCGTAGGCCTCTATGCTTCCTCTCTGATGCTATTGTTGCCTCTCTATCTAGTACTCATTGGCTCGAAACTCCTTTCCGATCCAACTCTCTGCTTCTGCCCATCTCACTGCAACTCAGATCACTAGTTCGATTTTCTCAGAAAACTACGCCCCAGAAGAATCGAATTGATTTGATCACTCAGTCTATCTCCTACTGACCCTCAAGCCTCCTCTTATACTTTTCTTGTTGATGAATCAACGGTCGAGATTAAATCCCTAATCAACGACTAAGATTAAAACAGACTTGATCCTCACCTCTTAGAAGCTTCTCACCCATATTTTTATTAATACCCATTAATTCTTTTATTTTCCTAAGTTTAGACTTAAGAACCCATTAAAAATATTAATTATTTCAGAGCTAGAGCACATCCGATGCTACCCCAAAATCAACACTCCCTCTTAGCAAGGAATGTGCTCTAGCAATACTTCCAATAGAAGCTTCACATTGATCCACGACATCGGTCCTTTGTGTTGTTGATGCTTGGCCTGGTGCCCTTCATCCACTGCACTATTGCACCCTGTACTGTTGCCCATGACACTGCCCCTGCATCTGTACTACAGCTCCCTCTCAAAATGTTGCATCATGTTGCCCATAGCACTACCATTGCTAACTGCGACACTGCAACTCAGTTGCTGAGAAGTAATCAACTAAAAAGCCACCCAAAGCTGACATGTTGGTCAGTCTGGATGCCTCGTGATGCTGAAGCTACCTCTGCTGCTAATCTGTGATGACCCTCTGCTGCTATTGCGCCGTTGCAATCTGCTTTGTGCCTCCCGCACCACTACAACCTCCACTGCGTTGCTTCAGACTCTGGCACTCTAGCTTTGCCAATGTTGCTCCATCATCCCTCGCACCAACTGACTCCTGTCATTCTGCTACTTTCATTAAGGGCTCCTGTAGCCGTATGTGATCCAAGAGTTTGGGAACCTCAAGGATCTTGCCCCCACATCTTCTCCAGAGGTGCATGAGCACTCATGGCGCAATCGTCACCCTAGCCTTCTCAGTCAGCTTTCCCTGGAGCAGCCTTCGAGTCAGACTTCTCTTCCTTCCCCTTCTTCCGAGGACACTGTGTGGCAAAATGTCCCAGTTCCCCACACCTGAAGCATCTGACTTAGGTTATGTCTTTATTTTTCCTCTTTTGTTGCCCTTGTTGTCTCGATGATGTGAGAGTTGCATCCTCCTCCTCCTCCTTCTTGACCCGAGCTCCTATATCGCTACTCTCTACCTTGGCCAGCCTCCTAATCTCTTCTTGTCGAAGAGTTGCCCACATCTCCTCCCAACTGGGGAGAGAAGTTCTGCCCAAGATACTCTGGACAAATGTCTCCCAGTCTTCAGTGACTACATTCAAGGCAGTCCTGACCATGAACTCAGGATCTGGTGTAGACCCCATGGAAGTCAGTTGGTCTCGAATCCCTTGCAACCTAAGGAGGAAGGGATCGATCTCTTCTCCCTTTTGCATCTGGTACTGTCTCAGTTGATTCTCCAATAGCATCTTCCGTTGAATGGAAGTCCCCTGGTACAAGGTGGTCAACGTCTCCCACATCTCCCTTGTTGTTTCCTTCTCAACAATGTGTGGGACCACATGATCGTTGACCCCATCTACAATCATGCATTTAGCCTTCGCCTAGGCCTCTTCATACTTCTTCAACGGATCAACGTCGACCGGAACAGCAACTACCTTCAAGGCATAGTCCTTGATGCGATTCTTGTTTAGGACTACTAGGATCCTGGCCTTCCAGATGACAAATTGGATGCTCCATCCAATCTGTCCTGATCCCTCAGTCCATTGACTGCCATATTCTCTCAACCAAATGTAGGGTTGGTTCTCTTTTCCCTCTCCTGCTGCTACTCCAGCAACACTCGGATCTGGATTTCTTCGGTGCTAGAAATCCTCTAAGGAACAAGCTCCTTTAGACTCCCTCTGAGTCTTGATTTCCTTCACGGAAATCCTCCCACCAAATGTCAAAACACTCCTCTCTAATCCTCCTTTGTCGTTGTTCAGCAACCCGGATCTAGATTTCTTTGGCTAGAAATCTGTCAAGGCAGTGACTCCCTCTACCTCGACTTTGTCTCCACAGACATTGTTCTGCACCAACAGCAACAGCGTCCCACCAGCTCCTCAGATCGAATCTGCACTGCTCCTACTGCCCCAGCAACTAAAGAATCTGAGCTCCTCTAGCTCTGTGCAATCACTGAGTGAGCTAGATCAGCTCCTCCAGGCCACTGCGTCACTCCTTCCTGGTCCAGAAAGATGACGCGGCTTTGCGTGAGCCTGATCTGCCCCTTTGCTTCTGTGTTGGCCGAGAAAGCTGACGCAATCACTGCGTGGGCTCCTCCCAGCTACTGCGTCACCCTCTCTTGGCTCAAAATGCTGACACAAGCACTGCGTGAGCCTCTGCGTCACATTTTCTGCACTGTGTCACCCTTCCTCTACGTTCTTTGGCTCTGGAACAGCGTTATCACTCGGACAGCTGCCTCTCTACAGCAGATTTGCTGGATCTCCTGGCTTATGGCTTCAATGTCCTATGAACTGCAATGCTTTGATACCATGTGAAAATTTATGAATCTACACATCAGAAATCCTACTACAATCACTAGTTTATCATCTCCTACTTGTTATTACATTCAACAAGTTATTGAAATTTATAAACAGTGATGAAAAACACTATTGCAGCCTACACTGACATACAGATCATAAACTAAAACAAGTATGAGACAAACAAACAAGGGAAACAGTTATTTTTGGACAACACGTCCTCGGGAAAAACCAATGCGGGAAACCAATGCAGCAGATAGAGGGTTTGTATTATTAAGCAAGCAGAATCTGAGTACAACACGTTGCCTCTCACACCGGCTAACCTTTCAGAGAAGTCTCAGCAACAAGAAATACATACGAGGGTTTACCACGTTCTCCAAGTCACAACTGATCCACTGAGTGGCCTAACTTCGACAAGCACTGCAATATCCCAGCGCAATCCCTGCTTCGGCCAGCGTCTTGCCTCTAGGCGACTACGTCACCCCTTCCACTGGATCGATTTGTTGGAGGAAGACTTTTGTTCAGGCCTCCTAGCTCAAAACCTAGCTTCTCCGGCAAAATCTCGAACTTCTGACAATTATTGTGCACTACCACTGCAAGAGACCCTCTTGGCCTGTATCAACTTTATGTGAGCCCCTTCCTGGGCTGTGTAGGCCTCTGTGATGCCTCTTTGATGCTACTACTGCCTCTCTGCCTAGTACTCGTTGGCTCAGAACTCATTCCCGATCCAACTCTGCATTTGCCCCTCACTGCAACTCAGATCACTAGTTCAATTTTCTCAGCAAACCACGCCCTAGAAAAACCGAACTAAGAGACACTTTTCGATGCCAACCTCACTAGCTTTGTTGGTTGAGGTGTTGCCCCAACAACTGCAAGTTGATCCCGGACTTTATGAATCCTGGTGAGCAAGGGATCTAGAATTCCCCTTTCTGCATCCTGATGCATCTCATCTTCTCCTCCAAAAACATCTTTCGTTGCTCTGAAGTGCCCTGATATAGCATGGCGAGAGCACCCCACATCTCTTTGGTAGTATCCTTGCCAGCTATGTGTGAGACTAATGGTCCCGAACTCCATCCAGGATCAATCGCTTCATCCGCACCATCTCCTTCCTATATTTCTTCAGCTGATCCGCATCTTGGGGAACTGCCACAACACTGTCTAAGCCCAGTTGGGGAACCCTCCAACCTATCCTGATCTCTTAAGCCCAGCTATGCCCATTTCTAGTCAAGTCGAAAACTCCCTCTTTCCCTGTGCTTGGCTGCTACTCGCACTCCCCTTTGAAATGCGTAATCCTGCAAGCTGCTACTATCAATCTGTAACTGGAAATTCGAACATCCGAGACTCTAAGTTCCCTGAGCAAAAATTTCCTTCTATTGTGTGGGCTTTTCTCCTCCACCCGACGCTAGTTACTGCAAAACCCTCTGCACCCAGCCAGAAATCTACCCAATGAAAAATCTGAGTTGCTCCCTCTGCCTGCTAGAATCACTAAATCAGGAAAGTTGAAATTTTCTGCCTCTATACTCTAAAAATCGAACTTCCTTAAGCAACTCGACCTGCTTGGCAATGGACTGTGCTACCCCTGGGAATTTCGGCTTGTTGGTCTTACTGAACAGTGAAATTCCTTCCTTCACTTCTGAGCTTCTGACTAATCACTTACGCTCTGATACAATATGAAAATTCCGAAAACCAGAGTCCTATCGCAGCAACTGGTATTATTTTTTCTAACTGATAAATTAATTCTTCAAATTATTGCTACGGCAACATCAAAATAAACACACTGCAACCTTCACAAATAAAATTGCGGAAAATAAATAGCACTAGAACTAAGAAAATACTAGCACACATAAAAATTAACACCGTTATTTTTGGACATAAGTACTCAGAAAAACCCAATGTAGGAAAACCGGTGCAGCAGATGAAGGTTTTATTTTATTATGCAGTAGTGAAAACCTGAGTACATCTGTGGATGCCCAACTGGAAATCCAAACAGCAAGAATATTTGGTCAAAATTATTGAAGGGAATTACCCTTCCTAGACAAGCAATTGTGGCACAACCTGCCTTCAGAAAACTTGGCCTCCTGGAATTCTGCATTAGCCTTTGTGTTGCTTTACGCAGTCTCTATGACGTCAAGCCTCCAACCAGTCTCTGATGAAGTCGTTATGCATGCCTCTACTGAGGAAATCATCTCTCCGACACTCTGGAACCTCTTCCCGACCACTAGAGCTAAGAACGAATTTCTCTTTAGCAAATCAAATTGTCTATATGAAGTAACTGCGCAGTCCTCTATGCTACCTCACTGGGAATAACTCAGCCCTCTTGCTACCGCCTCTCTAGATCTGGAAAATCTCCTATGGACTCATTGTCCCTGCCCCTCACACACTGCTTCGATCTCTGGCTCTCCGACAACTGAGTGTCTCTTCGTCTTCTAATTCTCCTTATTTTCTATTTACAATAATTACATGGATTTACCTAATCCCAAAGATTAGGTGTCAACATATAGCAAGTAATAGTGCATATAACCAAAATAGCACTTAGTGAAAAACATCTATGAACCAAAAAAGTTACAAACATCAAGAAGCATGCTCGAAAAGGAATTATAGTCCAAAATAACATGATAGATCATAGTATGATACTACAGTCTACAATACTACAGGCTACAGCGACAGTAAATCAATGATCAATCATCGTCAGAATCATCATCCTAATCATCCTCATCCTCATTTGAAGAATGAATAGCATCCAAGTCTGCAATGGGATTATGGCTTGATTCCCCTAGCCCTGAAGCTACTACTGGTGCTTCTGATATATCTGCCTCTACAACCTATGGAGGTGGGTCCAAGTCCAACCAAGAAAGGTCTTCATTGTCAAATGTTGGTGCTTGACTCTCCACAACCCATTCTGATGTTGGATCAAAGTAAGTAAGCCAAGACAATGTTGCTTGATTCAAGGGTTCTATTCAGCAATTGGTTGCATCTCAACCTAAGGTTGTATTGAACAAAAACCATGTCATTCAACCGTTTTTGCTTCAAACGGTTCCTCTTCTTAATGTGTATATGCTCAAACACACTCCAATTTCGCTCACACCCTAAAGCACTACATGCCTGGCTCAATATTTGAATTGCAAATTTTTGCAATTGAGGGCATTCACCACCAAATTGTTGCCACCAAAAAGCTGCAAAAAGGGTGGAAGGAAAAAAAGTATTAGTAAATGAATTTGAAAGTTGAAACTTGGACTCAACAATTGCAAATTGAAATGAGTAATATAAGAGTTTGCAAATTTTGACAGTTCTTACCTAGGGCACTCTTTTCTCTATTTCTTACAGCCATATAGTTTCCAAAGGTACCGATACTCTCACTGAAATTCAAGAGTTTGTTATGAATCTGATCTTGAGTCTTGGAATCTAGGACCATGCACTCAATGCATTTCTACAATCCCCCTAATACCTCCCCATCAACCTCAAAATTTGTAGTGTAATGGTACCTTCAAAATTCAGAAAACAAAAATGTATTCATCAAGTTAACAAAACTTAAAAGTTAAAACTATAACTTATAAGCAATGAGCATTGAAATCCAAAATTACATACCTTATTTTTAAGTAGTAGCCAGTTGCATGTAAAGGCCTATGGAGTTGTTTGTAGTGTCCCAAATCATAAATTTTTGGAACAAACACATCATATAAAACTATCATGCATTTACCAGAAAATTGCCGTGTAAAACCCAAACCATAAATCTATAAATTGCACAAAATCTCATTAAAGATCACAACATGAGGAACAATGAGAAATGCAGCAACAAAATCCAGCTTTATTATAGAAATATATGCTAATACAATAGCTGGGAATGGCCCTCCAAGATATATAATAATACTGAAACCGACCTCCAAACTGAACATGAAATCAATCACTACACCTGTGGATTCTAAATGAATCCACCAAGGGGAGATGGGTTCTCACCCAATCTCTCTATATCACCCGAGGGTTTTCGTCCTGGGGCTACCGATGGAGTAGAGAACCAGGTTCTCAACCTCTCATACAAGAAACAATATCAAAACCAAGATCCAAAGTGTCCCACATGATCTCCTCCTCCCCTTTTATAGATCTGATGGATAGATCTCCAAGCCTCTAGAAGCATTTTATTTTATTATTTTATTATTATTCTAGAAGCTCCTCCATTGACTTTTATCTTAAGTAACCTTTAATTTTATTTTATTTCACTTAAGTCACTTTTGGCCCTTTTTCTCCAATTAATTATTTTTCCTTAATTAAATGACCAGTTAAAGTCATTTTTAACTAAGAAAAATGGCAAATCGCCCACCATTCTCTCTTCGGCCACTGGAAGTCTCTTCTCAGCATCCCATCCTGTACATCTTCACATTTTGGTTCCAACGAGCTATTACACTGAGGTGTTCCATCAATTAATCTCCCCGGATTGCCACCTGAAGCATAATTAATTAAGTTACGCCCAATAATAACGTTGATTTTTGCAAGTTATCAAAATGTGATAGAACGAAAGGAAAACTGTGCGGATGATGGAATATGCCAAGTAAATGCCCTCAAATCCCATAAAAACTCCTCAAAACTCCATCGGGACCCCTGATAACATAAACCTGCTCCACTGACCTGACCATCTCCTGCCTTGGAAATCCACCATGGCTGTACTATGAAGAAGAATAAAAATGGGGACATGACAGTCCTCCCACCCCAAGATTGCTTGCCCTCAAGCAATCCAAATCTGTGGACCAATTTGGTGACCAAACACAACTAAGACCCAATGACCAGATCCCATATGAACAATTGATCCACGTCACGCCTCCAAGCTATCGAAACATGACTGGATCCCATGTCCATCTCTGACTCAACCTGCTACTAGTAGATCCACCTGGATCCCAATGCCACCAAGAAGGAGCATCAATGCTCCATGGCTCCTGTTGTGCTATAGCTCCAGCTGTGAATGTTGCCCCACCAACTGCGTACCAGCTCATCACCTCTCTCCAATCCAACCTCAGGCATAGGCCAAGGTCATCCCCACTTTGCTGATGCAAGGCTAATGCTATGGAAACACTGGTGAATTGTCGGTCCACCTCCCACTGCTCACTGAAACATATAGTAACCTCCTCGTCTAAGTGCCCTTGTTGTACTATGCCCCGAACTAAGGTTGATACTCCATCAAAAGGATACCAACTCATGATCTCCCACCAATCTAATGTATGGACACCTGTGCAAGGGATACGTCTGCTATGTTGAAACTGGTTCATGCTCAACCCTTGAGACTCTACCCTAGCAATCAAAATATGTCTAAGAAATCCTGCCTCTCTCCCTCTAATGGGAAAAAGTGGGCAAACTATGCTGCAAGCCCCGTCTATGTACTCCTAGAGAGGGCTGCTACCTGAAAATGCTGCAGCTCAGTTGGCTTCCACTACATTTGTTTGCACCTCATCAATGGGTAGACCCAAAGATGGATGCACTGCCATCTCCCTCACCTGATAGGAAACTTCGCGCTCCTCCAGTCCACCAATCTCTTGCCAAATTATCCTGTCATACTTTAGCATCTCCTGAGGACAAGTGTCAGCAAATACTATCACCTTGCCAGTTGTCTGTACATACGTCTACTCCTCATCAATGGCTGACCCCAAGGGTGGTTGCTCATCCTCCACCATCACGGGTTCAATATGAACCTCCAACTAGCTCTCCCAAAAAGGCTCATCATGCATATTGTGTAGCTCATCCTCCTCAGCTGATTTACGCTCCATCATATGTTGCTCATGCTGACTCATCACTGGTGACACACTATCCTAAATGTCTCTCCTAGAATCCACACATTGCTCATCATATGAATCTGGCTTGATGTCAATGACTCCACATGACTCATGCTCCTCTATGTGCTCTCTATGTTGAATCATCAGCCGCTCATCTACTCCCTGATCTCTTTCCCACATGGGAACAATCAGCTACTCCTCGTACTCTACCACACATGTATGCATATCTGGGCTACTGTCATCAACTCCACATCACTGCTCGTGCTCCTCTAAGGTATCATCGTATGAAACCATGGACTCCTCCAACGAAGAGTCCTCATCCTAACAGACATAAAGAATATCTCCCTGCTCTATCGTTGTCATCTCCTCAGTGTCACTTAAGCATGAGTGATCAAGTCCCCAAGGTCCTTTGCAAATGAAGCAAAGTCCCTTCCTCCTCATCTCATTCTTGCTGCATGAGCCCCAAACTTGATCTGCTCCTCCCTGGTCAACTGTTGCCTGAACAGCCCAATGTTCTGCTCAACCAACCTCTCAGCTAAATCATAAACAGCAGGTGAGACCAACTGCTTTGTACTCCCGAGAGATGGCATCACAGCCTCTCATACATGAGGACAAAATGGATTGCATGTGTGTTATGACTTTGTCAGGATGATGTTTCCTAATGTTGAAGAAGTAGTGGAACATCTGCAAGATTAAATCATTACACTCCAGATCAAACATGACTTCGTAAGTCCTAGTCACAACCATCACTTCTAAAATGTCAAGCTTCTTCCCAAATGTAGGACCCGCACTGTTGTCTAAGTCCTGAAAAGTATCCATTGTCAGCTTGAAAACTCTCCTCATAACATCATCATTGTAAGGAGCTATAGGGGCGGTTAAGTCTCATGATGTGACTGAGACAGATGCAACTGGGAGTCTAACCCCTTCACAAGTTTCTTCCAAGAACTTATGTTGTATGAGAGAAAGCATAGCTGGTTTTAGAAACCAAATTTGTTTATCCCCTTCTAGCTGGCTCACTTTGGAAAAGAGTGCATCTAGTTCATCAAGTTTGAAAAGAATTTTCCATGTGACCCTCATGTGCTTCAAATCTGTCCCAAGAGCAAAAATCTTGTGTCCTATCTTTAGTTCTTTCTGTAGATCCCTTGGCTCTTTCTTTTGAAGAATGGCATAGATGCTTTTTGAGAAAGGCCTACTGTTATACTTGGTTTTCTGGTGTATATCATCGTCCATTGAGGTGTTGTTTTGTTGGTTTCAAGGTATTTTAGATACTCCATTGTTATTGCAACAATACAAAGCTATGATATTCAATGCAAGGCACAACCAATCACCCTACATAAATAAGCAATACATTGTCCAGCAATCTATGAAAATGATAATAATGCTAGTAGCAATGATACACATTACTAACATCTCTCCAATAATAATTGGCACTCTCACTGTCCCATGATCTACTCCAACTGTGTAATGTGCTTGACCAAGCAACACATTCAGAGATTTTACTGCTACCAATAGTGTTTCTGACTTTAGATTCTAGTGTTCAAAAGGGCTTTTGCGAAGGTCGCACCCATGTTTAATGATGACAAGTTCAGTGAGGTGTTTGGACAAATTGTTTCATAGCAATTGCTGTAGCTGCAAATCTGATTTGTTGAACTCAGAAATATGGTGCTAGGCATTTAAGCACTTTTCCTCATGAAATTTGGCCTATCATATAATCAGAAAATGCCGAAGACAATGACATCAATGACATATATTCATATTTTCTCCCACAGAACAGAGACAATAAAAACCAACATTTCATTTTGCTCCAGAATGTTAGTAAACTTCACCAAGGCAATGCAAACACACTAAGAAATAAGAGACTGTGTAGAGGAACCTAGTTCGATCCTTTAGACGTCGGTTTGCATAACATAACAGCTCGTCTCCTCGGATGATATTGACTGGTGGGCACCTCCAGAAAGGTAAATATCAGCAAGGGAATGTAATATGGGACAAATATAGAGACTGAACATTCACTTGAATGGGTTCAATTTACTGAGTGTTCTCTAGTGAAAAGAAGTCGCAACATATTTTTTTTATATGACAGCAACGCACAGCTAATGGAGGAGAATTCAACCCTTAACCAACAACAACTAGATGACCCGTAAAAGACTGATGTCTCAGCTCCTCTCAAGTTTGAAATGACCCACTAAAACACAGCCTTTATCCTATTCAATAATAACACCTCTGCGTGCCACAAATTTCTGCAAGGAAATTCACTGTCTTTTTTGTGAAAATTCTATCACTGCAGCGACTGATTTACTTTTCCTGCTTATTTCACCATAAGTTATTCATGAAATTACTTCAACAAACATTAAAATAAATACTGCTGCAAATATCACACCGTAATATAGAAACAAACATATGCACAAGAATCAACACATTGACACAGTTATTTTGGACTAATGTCCCCGGAAAAACCCAATGTAGGAAAACCGGTGCAGCAAGGGAGGATTTTATTATTCAGCAATTTTCTAGTACAACAAGGTGCCAAACTGGCTTACCCACAGATAGACAAATTTTCCAGCACTTCTTCTGAACCCAACATAGGCCCTACTGACCTCTGCGTCAAGCTTAAAACCCTTTGCGTCAGCCGATTGAGGCTCTGCGTAACCTCTCTGGCCTTCTGCATCACTCCTGCAGCCTCTGCGTGGATGATGCAGGCATTGTTAGCTCTGCGCAGTCTCTGCTGCCTCTGCGTGGCTTCCTCTAGCCCTGCATCTGCCTCTTCTGCCTTTGCGCTAATCTCCCGTCTCTCTATTCCGTACTTGCTGCCTCCTGACTGCTCACCAGACCACTGGTTCAATTTCTCAGCTAACCCCGCTCCAGAAATTGAACTGACTGGTCTCCTTCAATGTGTTCTCCAAGAGACCCTCAAGCCTCCTCTTATACTTTTTTCATCGAAAAATCAACAATCGAGATTAAGTCCCTAATCAACAGCTAAGATTAGATCTGGCTTGATCCATGTCTTTTGGACCATTCTAACACAGTTTCATATTAATACACATTAATATTTTATTTTCAGTCCATTAAAAATATTAATTATTTTAATATCTCTTGAACTGTTTAGAATATGTCCAAACCCTTTCTGGGTATTGGAGATCTCATGTGCCCCAACCTCTCCACCAAATTTTGTTGCTAGAGCACATCCGATGCTACCCCAAATCAATACTCCCTCTTAAGGAGGATTGTGCTCTACTAATACTCCTGACTGAGTATCACCCTGATCATCTAGCATCGGTCCCTGTGCTGATGTTAAGCCTCCCTACCCAACATCTTCTGCACTACTGCATCATGTATTGATGCCCATGACTCTGCTACTGCCACTACGACATCTGTACGACAACTCCCTCTGCATCCGTGCTGCTGCTGGTCCTTTCTTCTAACACTGCATCTGCACTGCGACTCCCTCTGCATCTGTGCTGCTACTGGTCCTTTCTCCCAACACTGCATCTGCACTGCAACTCCCTCTTCATTCGTGCTGCTAACATACTACTTCTGAAAGGGGTTCTTTACCATCCCCATCTTTTCCCTGAAGTAGTCAAATTTTGACTTTCCAAGGGCCTTGGTGAGGATATCTGCCACTTGTTTTCCTATAGGAGTGTAGCTCAACTGTACAGCTCCTAGTTGGACACAGTCTCTGACAAAGTGACAATGGATATCAATATGCTTTGACCTATCATGAAATACTGGATTCTCAGAGAGTTTGATGCAACTCTGATTATCACACATGATCCCGGTCGCCTCCATATTTCTTCTGAATAGGTTCACCAACAGTTTTCTAATCCATATGGCCTCACACGAAGTTGTGCTTGCTGCCATATATTCTACCTCATATGAGCTCAGAGCCACAGACTTTTGTTTCCTACCGCACCAAAAGGTCATTCCTGATCCAATGTTGAAACAATACCCAGAGGTAATTTTCCGATCCACTGAACTTCCTGCCCAATCTGCATCAGTAAATCCACTCAACCTAATATCCTTCCCCTTGGTGTATAAGAGCCCATAATCAACCGTTCCTTGTAAATACTTGAGAACGTGTTTGGCTGCTGCCAAGTGTGCCCTCTTTGGTTCCACCATGAACTGACTGAGGGTGTTCACAGCGTAGCAAATATCTGGCCTGGTATTGACAAAATACATCAGGGACCCTATGAGCTATCGGTATAGGGTGGGATCGACATCCTTGTCTTCTGATGCATCAATATTCTTCCAGTTGATGATCATTGGCGTAGCCATAGGTCTACAGTCTCCCATCTCGAACCTTTTCAAGATCTTTGTAGCATACCTCCCTTGCCCAAGGAAGATTTCTCCTTTCTGCTGCCAAACTTCCAACCCTAGGAAGTAGTGCATTCGTCCCAGATCCTTCATATCGAACTCTGTGGCTAGATTCTTCTTGCAGTCCTCAATGAGTCTGGATGATCCTGTCAAAAAGAGATCATCCACATATAATACTAAGATAAGTGGCTCATTCTCTATGACCAGATAGTAGAGATTCGGATCCGCGTCACTCTTGACAAACCCTATCTTTTGCAAGTAGCCATCTATTCGACCATACCACACTCTCAGTGCCTGATTCAGCCCATACAAGACTTTCTTCAGTCTGCATGCATGAGACTTCTTCTCATGAGTTTCAAAGCCCTTTGGTTGTTCAATGTATACCTCTTCTTCTATTACCCCGTACAAAAACACCATCGTGACATCCATCTAATGGATCTCCCATCCCATCTGGGCTGCAAGAGATATCACGGTCCTAATAGATGTATACGTGGCTACCAGGGTGAAGGTTTCCTCATAGTCTATCCCTTCCTTTTGAGCATACCCCTTAGCCACAAACTTGGCCTTGTATTTCTCAACACTGTCGTCCGCAACATATTTGATCTTGTAGATCCATCTTGAACCTAACATAGATCTATCTTGAGGCCTTGACACCACCTCCCAGACATCGTTCACCATTATGGAGTTATACTCCTCCACCATCGCATCTAACCAAACCTAACGCTGAGCTGCCTCCTTGAAACTGGCAAGCTCCCCATCCTGAGCTACTAACGCCCGATACCTGTCTGGTTGTTTTCGCTCCCTTACTGTTCATTGGCTCACCGATGAAGTTCTCTACATCACGCAGAATCTGACGAAGTTCTCTACTAGTTCTTCCTCTGCTAGCAGGTGCTTCTGTTCGCTCCTCCTCCTCATCCTGAGAATCTTCTTGACCTGAGGAAGGATTCTTCACTTTCGTTGGTTGAAGAGGCATGACCAACGGATCTTCTTTCGACTGCTCCTAGGAAGGCATTTCACGAGATCTTCTCAAAGCATTGTCCTCCATGAACTTTACATCTCGTCGTACTACTACCTTCCTGCTCCCTGGAAGATAGATTCTGTATGCCTTAGCGTTCTCGCGATATCCCACCAAATACCCCTTTTCTGTAGTCTGATCCAGCTTCTTTCTCTTTTCTTCAGGTATGCGGCAATATGCTAAACTCCCAAATATCCTGAAATGATTGACTTTAGGCGTCTTCCTAGTGAAGACTTTCTCTGGAGTAATCTTGCCCAATGCCCGACGAGGAGTCATGTTCTGAACGTAGACAGTTGTGTTGCATGCTTCCGCCCATAGGAATTTTGGCATATCCTGATCATACTGCATGGCCCTAGTTGCTGCTACAATAGTCCTATTTTTTCTTTCTGCCACCCCATTCTATTCCAGATTGTAGGGAGATATCCACTCTCCTCTAATGCCCTCCTTAGCGCAATAATCAGTGAAGTCCTTATCGACATACTCTCCACCATTATCTGAGCGCAAGACTTTTATTTTCTTACCAGTCAAATTCTCCACTAGAGCCTCAAACTCCTTGAATCGACAGAAAACCTCATCCTTGGTTTTCAGAAAATAAATCCAAGTTTTCCTCGAGTGGTCATCAATGAAGGTAAGGAAATACTCGGCACTGTATCAATCCTAGTACACTCTTGGCTCTGTGTTTGCTCCTAGGAAATGTCGCCTTGGCATACTTTCCTAGAGCGCATCCCCTGCATACATCATCTCGTTCCGTACTCAGATTCGGAACTCCTGTTACAGTGCTCCTGAAAATTCTTAGAGCTCCATGGTGCAAGTGACACATCCTTCTGTGCCATAGTTCGTTCAAGCCCTTGTCCCCATGACTGCCTATTAGTGCCATTAGAGATTCTAGTTGTACTCTATACAACCGATTACTTTTGATCCCAATCTGCACTTTCTTTTTCCAACTCGAGTGTTTGACATATACATTTTCCTTGATGAAGTAGACGTCATAGCCCTTACCTTGTAGTTGTGACACGAAAAGTAAGTTCATCCCCAATCCTGGTACATGCAGCACATTTGTGGCATGGAACCACTCTCCCCATTGTGTCTGAAAAACTATGGTACCCTTTCCTACTAGAGTACACTTTGCCTTGTTCCCCATGGTGATCTGAAAGTTCATCTTCTCTTCTCAATATTCTGAGAAACACTCCCTGATTCTCATCATATGCCACAAGGCTCCACTGTCTATATACCATACTTCTGATGATGCAACACTAGTCATGCACGCCACTTCCAAACTGGAAGCCAACATAGAGAAATCGAAATCTCTCTCTTGTGCAATCTACTGAAAATCTGCGTGAGTCCACTGAGGTAGATGCCTCTGCATCGTGGTCTCGACCCATAATTGATTTTCCCTTTCTGCCTCTAATTACATGCTCTGATACTATGTGAAAATTCTATCACTGCAACAACTGATTTACTTTTCCTACTTATTTCACCATAAGTTATTCATGAAATTACTTCAACAAACATTAAAATAAATACTACTACAGATATCACACCGTAATACAGAAACAAACATATCCACAAGAATCAACACATTGACAGCTATTTTGGACTAATGTCCCTGGAAAAACCAAATGTGGGAAAATCGATGTAGCAAGGGAGGATTTTATTATTCAGCAATTTTCTAGTACAACAAGGTGCCAAACTAGCTTACCCACAGATAGACAAATTTTCCAGCACTTCTTTTGAACCCAGAGTAGGCCCTACTGACATCTGCGTCAGCCTGAAACCCTCTACGTCAGCCTAAAACCCTTTGCGTCAGCCTATTGAGGCTCTGCGCAGCCTCTCTGGCCTTCTGCATCACTCCTACAGCCTCTGCGCAGATGATGTAGGCCTTGCTAGCTCTGCGCAGTCTCTGCTGCCTCTGCGTGGCTTCCTCTAGCCCTGCGTCTGCCTCTTCTGCGTCTGAGTTGATCTCCCGTCTCTCTGTTCCGTACTCGCTGCCTCTTGACTGCTCTCCAGACTACTGGTTCAATTTCTCAGCTAACCCCGCTCTAGAAATTGAACTAACTGGTCTCCCTGAGTGTGTTCTCCAAGTGACCCTCAAGCCTCCTCTTATACTTTTCTCGTTGACAAATCAACAACCGAGGTTAAGTCCCTAATCAACGGCTCAGATTAGATCTGGCTTGATCCATGTCTTTTGGACCATTCTAACACAGTTTCATATTAATACACATTAATATTTTATTTTCCCCCTAATTTTAGACTTGGGGACTCCATTAAAAATATTAATTATTTTAATATCTCCTGAACTATTTAGAATCTGCCCAAACCCTTTCTAGGTATTGGAGATCTAATGTGCCCCAACCTCTCCACCAAATTTCGTGGCTAGAGCACATCCGATGCTACACCAAATCAACATTTTTGTGCATAGAATTTGTCCAGTTCGGGGAGCAGTAGGAACCACTTTAGCTGATAATGAACTCGACCAACTTCAGGAATTAATAAATTCGGTTTTATATAATTTGTGACAGCTCATTCATTGGAGAAGAAATGCGGCCTTGGAACTAAAAACTCAACCAACAAGCTAGCAAATGACTTGGGCTCGAAAAAAAAATTGTTAACAACTCAAGAATTCAACCCACATGAGAGAGTACTCCCGCTAAATTAATTGTTGCCTTCTAGTGAATGCAAACATAGCACCTCGCATCGCAATCACAAACTTGTCGTAGATGAAAAGCGGCTCTTGCAAAATGGCAGTCTCTGAAAAATGGCAACTCCCCCCGAGCCGTAAAAATTAAGTGTACTTGGTCTTTGAAACGTCGTTGTTGATGCCCAAGTAATTCGACCCTTTGTCATAGTGTAAAACGTGACTTGTTTGTGGGTGGAATCTTGGAAGGCATGTAGAGAATTCACATTGAAAAACCTCAGCTAGCAGTAAAGAAGATGTTGGCTCCACTCCTTGTACAATGGAGGGCATGAAAGAGCTCTGACCCCAACTTGGAATTCAATTCGCTCGTTTACCAAACAAATGCGGCATCCCCAGAAATGCAATTACGATTTATAGAATTAATGATTTCTTGCTCAATCTTTTGCTTTGAACAATTTAAAAAAAAGGCCTCGGTCTTCACCAAAATATTCACGCCTTCAGATTAAATCAAGTTCTCGGCTCTTAGTTTGAGAATTCTCTTCCTCTGGGCGAGTGGTATGAAACCCTTGTTCAATGATCGACAAATTTGGCCATGTATGTTTTAGAAAACTAGGTTTATTCACTGCAAAGCCCTGGAAATGGATTCGATTTTTTTCCCACACAGGAACTCATGCCGCCATGGCCCTAATGACCCTAACTTGTGTCGTTTTAATAAAACCTTCATTGCATACTATTAATCAATGGCACATAATAATTTGACCATGAAAAATTTGGGCCACCTTGCTTATTAAAAATTATTCACGGCCCCACTTAAAGTATTTGATCTTCAGCCCCTTTAAATAAATCAAAATGATTTGGCCCTTCAAACTTTGATGGTATTTCATGGCGCAATTTCATTGAATTTTTATTCTGCATGCAACAATTTTGTCAGGAATTTGTTACATATTCAAAAATAAAATTGTCGAGCTTATTTTAACTAATTCTCATTTTGTTGCAGAAACTGGGTTTTCGATCTCTCTAGAAAAACCCTTCAATAATAGTTGTAACTGAAAAACCCAAACCTGCAGGCTAAGCCAAGCTCGATGCCCTGATACCACTGTAGTGTCCCAAATCATAAATTTTTGGAACAAACACTTCATATAAAACTATCATGCATATACCAGAAGATTGACATGTAAAACCCAAACCATAAATCTATAAATTGCACAAAAGCTCATTAAAGATCACAACATGAGGACCAATGAGAAATGCAGCAACAAAATCCAGCTTTATTATAGAAATATATGTTAATACAATAGCTGGGAATGGCCCTCCAAGTTATATACTAATACTGAAACCGGCCTCCAAACTGAACATGAAATCAATCACTACCCCTATGGATTCTGAATGAATCCACCAAGGGGAGATGGGTGCTCGCCCAATCTCTCTATATCACCCGAGGGTTTTCATCCTGGGGCTACTGATGGAGTAGAGAACCAGGTTCTCAACCTCTCATACAAGAAACAATATCAAAACCAAGATCCAGGATGTCCCAAATGATCTCCTCCTCCCCTTTTATAGATCTGATGGATAGATCTCCAAGCCTCTAGAAGCATCTTATTTTATTATTTTATTATTACTCTAGAAGCTCCTCCATTGAATTTTATCTTAAGTGACCTTTAATTTTATTTTATTTCACATAAATCACTTTTGGCCCTTTTTCTCCAATTAATTATTTTCCTTAATTAAATGACCAATTAAAGTCATTTTTAACTAAGAAAAATGGCAAATCGCCCACCATACTCTCTTCGTCCACGGGAAGTCTCTTCTCAGCATCCCATCTTGTAGATCTTCTCGTTCTGGTTCCAACGAGCTATTACACTGAGGTGTTCCATCAATTAATCTCTTGGGAATGCCACCTCGAACATAATTAATTAAGTTATGCCCAATAATAATGTTGATTTCTGAAAGTTGTCGGAATGCGACGGAACGAAAGGAAAACTGTGCGAATGATAGAATATGCCAAGTGAATGCCATCAAATCCCATAAAAACTCCTTAAAATTCCATCGGGACCCTTGATGACATAAACCTGCTCCACTGACCTGGCCATCTCCTGCCTTGGAACTCCACCCTGGTTGTACTGTGAAGAAAAATAAAAATGGGGACATGACATTGTTTTTTCCATCTTTCATCAATGATATGATGACTTTATTTGTTCCATCTTTCATCTCGATATGATGCTTTTATTTGTTCCTCGGCCTGGTACATGGCCTCAAAAGCAAATCCCATGGCAGGTTTATCACTATCCACCATCCGCAAAACTCTGACAAGAGGCTCACTAAATAGCAGAATCTCCTTTGCCTTTGACCAAAATCTTTTGTCAAATACTTGGTCAACCATTTGTTTCCCTTCAGCGCTTTTGCTCCACTGAGATGAATTTCATTCATCACATGAAAACATCTACCTCAAGTTCGATTTTTGTTCAACAAGGTATTGCAAAGAAAGAAAGTTGGTTGCAAATCGTGTGATGGTTGATCGAACAAACTTTTTACCCCTTTGTGCTTTCTCAGAAGGTTCAAAACTCATGAATGGTTGCAGATGTACCTAGTTATGGATTTTGCATCACCCACACACTTCTTCGCCCACTCAATTTTGCGAATATTCTCAAGCATGAGGTCCAAACAATGGGCTGCAAATGGAGACCACCAAATGGAGGGGTGTTTTTCCTCTCACATTTTCCCCACTGCAACAAAGTTAGAGACATTATGTGTGATCACTTGTACAACGCTTTCAACCCCTACTTCCATAACTACTTCATCCAAAAGCCAAATATCAATTGTACATCCCTCACCTGATCAGATGCATCAATAGTTTTGAGAAACATAGTACCTTTTGGACAAGCAATTAAGAAATTTAGTATGGTGCGAGATCTACCATCAGTCCATCCATCAGACATAATTGTGCATCCTATTTTGGTCTATGATTGCTTGAACTCTGTAAGGTACACTTGTATTCTTTGGACTTCATTTTGTAAAAGTGGCCCCCTGATATCATGAAAGTTAGGGCCTTTGAAGCCTGCTCCACATGAAGCTATAGCGTCAATCATGGTTTGATAATATGCAAAATCAATAGCATTAAAAGGTATGCCTGCATCATACCACCATCTAACAATGCATTCATATGCAGCCTCCTCTATCTTCTTCCATTTAGCATCAAGGGTTGGTTGAGAACCAGGCATGGTGCGGAGTACAAAGGAGTTAATCCCTTTACGGGCCATTTTCCTCTTCAAGTTAAAAGCACTTGAACTACCCTCTCCAACTCTACCAGGGAAACTAGAGGAATCTTCAAAACTAGGCATATATTCTTCAAAATTAGGGTCACTAAGCATAGCATCATCCTTTTGACTTTTGCCTATATATTTTTTAATTCTTTTGTTTTTCCCATTTTCTTCGTTGCAGGCTTCAATTAGATTTTGCATCTCTGCTTTAAGATCATCAAACATTTTCACAAAGTTTTACTTACCCTCTCCAATGTGCTAAGTGTTCTTTAATTCTATGGATCCCCCCACCCTTAACTTTCTTCTCACAATTGTTGCAGACTTTTACCCCTTGTTCATTTAAATGGCAGTGAACCCAAGCCGGATCATTCTTGTTCTTGGGGGCCATGACAACTTCTACAGGAAGAAATGAAAAATCTGCATAGAAAACTCTAGGGTTTTTAGAATTCTATGGCAATTTTTCTTAAGAGAAAATAAAAGAGGAATAAAGGCAATGAATTTATGAAATACTTGGAGAAGATAAGTAAATTTTGAGAAGAGAAAAAGCTCCAACCAATCAGAAAATAAACTCTTCAATCAACTCCAAAATCTCTCTCAAAAATTTGCCAACGAAATCTCTCAAGAT
The DNA here is from genome assembly GCA_031772625.1 of Pinus tabuliformis. Taxonomy (NCBI): domain Eukaryota; kingdom Viridiplantae; phylum Streptophyta; class Pinopsida; order Pinales; family Pinaceae; genus Pinus; species Pinus tabuliformis. Next base: position 30,964,621 of record CM062809.1, on the reverse strand, counting down.
AACCCTGCAAATTTCAACAATTTTTGAGAAAAAATAGAAGAAAATAACGGCCACATTTTTTTTCCAAAAAAAAATTACAAATCTGGATACATAAAAACACTAGGGTTTTTAAAAAATTAGGAAAAAAAAAGAACAGAATTTTTGGAGAAAAATAGAACAATAATGGTTGAAAAAATTACCTTGATTTGCCCTCTTAATTTATTTGCCCTTGGTAAAGTTCTCACTTGGTCGGTGAGATCTAACATGAGAGATGCCTTCACTCCAAGATCAAGATGTGAAGGTATCTATAAAGTCAATGGAAAACCAATCCATGCATTAATCCATGACAGCAATCATCAAAGTGAACTTTGGCACCGAAGGTTCGCTCATATTCACTATAAAGCACTACCTCATGTTAAAAAGATGGTTTCTAGAATGGCAAAGATTAGAGCAGATCATGATGGAGTTTTCCAAGGGTGCGCAAGTGGAAAACAAGTAAAAGGACCATTTCCTTCAAGCAAAAGCAGAACCAGTCAGGAAGTTAATCTTGTACATTCTGATTTATGTGGACCTATGCCTGTAACTTCTCATGGTGGCTACTTGTATTATATAATCTTTGTGGACGCTTTTTCTTGCAAGACATGGATTTATTTTTTGAAAAATAAAAATCAAGCATTTAACATGTTTAAAGACTACAAAGCTCTGGTAGAAAAACAAACTGGAAAGCAGATCAAAATCTTCAAATCCGACAATGGAAGAGAGTTCACTTCCAATGATTTCATTGACTTCTGCAAAGAAATTGCAATCAAGAAAGAGACCACCATGCCACATAACCAAAAAAAAAAGGTGTGTCCAAAAGAAAGAATAGAACTATCATGGAAGTAGTCAAAGCTATGTTGCATGGTCGGAAATTACCAAATTTCCTATGGGGAGAAGTTGCTAACACAACTATCTATGTCCAAAATAGATCTCCTCGTCGTGCCCTAAACAACAAGACTCCTAAAGAAGTCTTCAATGGTGAAAAGCCTGAGGTGGGGCACTTGAGGATCTTTGGTTGTCCTGTCTACTTCCATGTGTTGAAAGAAAAGAGGAACAAGTTGGAAGCTTCAAGTAAGAAAAGTATGTTTGTTGGTTATTGTGTAAATTCTAAAGCTTATCGACTATACGTACATGTTCAAAGAAATATAGAGTTTAGTAGGGATGTAACATTTGATAAAGATGCAGCTCTTGGAAAGGAAAGAGACACTCCTTTTCCTCCTGCTAATGTTGATAGACAAGATGATGCATTTGAAATACCGAAAAGATCCTGAGGCTAAAACAGATCTTGCTGATGTTACCCATGGACCCCTTGGATCATCCTCCATGTGATCCTCCTGCTAGAAAGTGTTCATTATGGCTTCGTGACACTCTACAAGATATTGCTAAACATGCTACCCCCAGAGGAACCTTCCGAGAAAGCAAGAAACCATGTCGATTCCAAGGATATGTTGTAGCCATGAGCAACATTATTCAAGCGTAACCATGCACTTTTGAAGAAGTTGTGAAAGATCAAGTGTGGAAAGATGCAATGGTTGAAGAATGAGTCCATCATTCATAATGATGTATGTGAAGTAATTCCAAGACCCCAAGGAAATTCTATTGTGTCTTCTAAACGGCTGTATAAAATTAAGCATGGTGTTAATGGCAATATTGAAAAGTATAAAGCTAGATTTGTGGATAGAGGTTTCTCTCAGAAAGTGGGAATAGACTATTATGAGATTTTTGCGCCCGTTACCCGATACACCACCATTTGTTCTATTGTAGCTCTAGCTGCTAGCCAGGGATGGACTCTTCGCCAAATGGATATGAAGACTACATTTCTGCGTGGTTCCTCAATGAAGAAGTATTTGTGGAGCAACCACAAGGCTTTGAAGTACGTGACCAAAACACTCATGTGTATAGACTGAAGAAAGCCCTCTATGGTTTGAATCAAGCTCCAAGAGTTTGGTATGCTCGCATTGATAGCTTCTTAATGAAGTTTGGTTTTACTAGAAGAAATACTAATCCAAATCTTTACTTCAAAACAATCCAAGGTATGCCTTTGATTTTGGTATTATATGTTGATGATTTATCTTTTACCGATGGTGAACCTCTTCTCCTCAAGTGTAAGAGGGAGTTAGCTTTTCCTGGTGATATTTTCCTTTCTCAAGGAAACTATGTTGTCAAATTACTAGAAAGATTCAGCTTGATAGAATGTAAGTCCATGAATACTCCAATGGAGATGAATTTGAAGAAGCTATGTGGTGAAGTTGCAAGACTTGATTTGGCTAATCCTTCAGAGTATCAACAACTGATTAGGGCACTAATGTTCTTAGAGAACACTAGACCGAACATATGTTTTGTGGTCAATACTCTGAGCCAATATATGATTAGGCCATCACATGCACACTGGATTGTTGCAAAGCATGTGTTGATATCCCTGCATGTACCCATCAATCTTGAATTGAGATATACTACCAGAGATGTAAAACTACATGGGTACTCTAGTGCCGATTGGGCTGGTAACTCCACTGATAGAAAGCGCACCTCTGGGTGTTGCTTCAGCCTGAGACCTGCCATGATATCTTGGATGAGCAGAAAACAGAAGTTGTAGCCCTTAGCACAGCTGAAGCCGAGCACACTGCCACTAGCATGGCTAGTTGTAAGGCAGTATGGCTAAGGAAGCTCTTTGGAGAACTATTTGAGCATGTATTCGATACAACAATAATTTAATATGATAATAAGAGTCGGATTCGACTTGCTAAAAATCTTGTGTTCCATGACAAGTCCAAGCACATTGATGATCAAATAGTTGAGATACTTAAAAAGCCTTTGCCGAAAGGGAAGTTCTTGGTTTTCAGAGAGCAGATTGGACTTACAAATGTGACCCTTCCTAGAGGGGGCAGTCATGGATGACAGAGATGAGACTTGGTTGTGCATGATCCTTGTCAAGTGGTAATCCCCCCAAGCAAAGACTTGGTTGTGCGTGATCCTTGACAAGTGGTAATCCCCCCAAGCAGAGATGAGACTTGGTTGTGTGTGATCCTTGTCAAGTGGTAATCCCCCCAAGCAGACACTTGGTTGTGCACAATCCTTGACAAGCGTTAATCCACCCAAGCAGAGATGAGACTTGGTTGTGCATGATCCTTGTCAAGTGGTAATCCCCCCAAGCAGAGACTTGGTTGTGCGTGATCCTTGACAAGTGGTAACCCCCCCAAGCAGAGATCAAACTTGGTTGTGCGAGATCCTTGTCATGTGTTGGTAATTGGTAATCCCCCCAAGTGAATATAGGGTGATGGATGAATCTTCCCTATCACGATTCTTCTTCATTGGATTGTAACATCATTGTTCTGAGAAAAGACCCTTGTTTCAAAAATAAATTCCTCCCTAGCTAAGAGGTAGTGTTAAAAATTGGCAGCTAAGGAATGAATTTCCTTGAATAAAATCTCATTTCTGACTATTCTAAAGTGACTTTATAAAAATAGAAAGTGATGTTTATCATTTCAAGCATGGCTTTCCAAAAATAATAAATCACCTTGCTTCAATTCGTAATCAAATATAGATGATGGAACATCACTTAACTTAATTGCTCAATTTTTATTTAATCACCAATATTATCATTAATATTATTAATATGCATATGATACTATAATATTATTATCTAAATGGAAATACATGTCACCTTTCCTACTTGGCACTCAATCACGCCACTTCTCACCTCTCTCTCTCCTTGGTGGCACTTGTACCTCTCTCTCTCACTTAATGGATTCATTGCACTCCTCTTACACTCTCTTACGTGCATTAAAGTCTCATCATAAAATATTCCTCTTGTGCACTCTTCAATGCATATGTTACACTCTCTCCTTCAAGGCATGTGTACTCCTCTTTATGGCATGAGTTACAAGGAAGGCATACCCCTCTTTATGGCATGAGTTACAAAGCATGCGTACCCCTCCTTTATGGCATGAGTTACAAGGAAGGCATACCCCTCTTTATGGCATGAGTTACAAAGCATGCGTACCCCTCCTTTATGGCATGATGTCATGTCCCCATTTTTATTCTTCTTCATAGTATAGCCAAGGTGGATTTCCAGGACAGGGGATGGCCAGGTCAATGGAGCAGGTTTATGTCATCAGGGGTCCCGATGGAGTTTTGAAGAGTTTTTATGGGATTTTATAGCATTCTCTTGGCATATTCCATCATCAACACAGTTTGTCTTTCGTTCTGTTGCATTCCGACAACCTTCAAAAATCAACATTATTATTGGGCATAACTTAATTAATTATGCTCGAGGTGGCATTCCAGAGAGATTAATTGATGGAACACCTTAGTGTAATAGCTCATTGGAACCGGAACAAGAAGATCTACATGATGGCGTTTTTGGATGTGAGTTTCAATGACCTGAGGAGACACGGTGGCCAATTTACCCTTTTCCCGCATTAAAAAGAATATTTTAATTAAAATAAAAGAGGGAAAAGTGCTCCATGATTAAAATAATAATAAAATAGAAGGTTCTAGAGGGGTCCATCAGATCTATAAAAGAGGAGGAGGAGGCCATTGGAGGACATCTTGGTTTTGATATTGTTTCTTGTATGTGAGGTTGAGAACCCGGTTCTCTACTCCAGCAGTAGCCCCAGGACGGAAACCCTCGGGTGATTCAATGAGAGAGGGCAAGCACCCATCTCTTCCCTTGGTGAAACCATCTAGGGTTCACAGGTTGCAGCGTATCGTTTTTCAGTTCTGTTTTGGATGCCGATTTGTAGCATTATTGTAGATCTATCTAAGGCCAACTTTTTATCTCAAGTATAAGGGTTGTATGTGCATGTAAAACCCCAGGTTTATCTAATATAATAAAGCTGAGTATTTTTTTGTTCATGGTGTTATGAGATTGCAGTGCTTTTTTTACTTAACTTTACATGGCAATCTTCTGTTAAATGCATGATTAGTTTTATGTGAAGTGCATGTTCCAAATTTTCTACATTTGGGACATTACACATGAGTTACAAAGCATTCGTACCTTATCTCCCTAAATTGGCATATGTAACTCCCCCTCATGACATGCGAGTTACTCCTCTTTTATGACTCAAACTCCTTGCTCCTCCTATATATATGTGTCTCATATCCTCTCTACTTACATGTGTGCATTGTGAAAAGAGAATTCGAACATGTGGAACAGAGAGTTGGAGATATTAGAGAAGGATTGAGAGAGAGAAAGAGACTTGGAGAGTAAGAGCAGAACTTGGTGAGCCAAAGTGATTCAGAGTTTGCATTAGCCACTGCTACCAAAGATCTTCTGGCTACAACTATTTGAGATTTGGGTGAACTTAATCATTCTCTTGATATCTCATTGTATTATGTTTCTCTGCTGAACAATTGTTTTATAATAGAAGAAGAATCTGGTTGGATTTTCACCTTGTGGGTTTTTCTTTGGTCATTGTACACGAATTTTCCATGTATTGTACCTAAATTCTTTGTGTCTCATTGTGCTCTTGGCTATCCTCTTTTGATCTATATGGTTTATGTTCTATCTACAATTGCTTAACTGATATTGCAACTGGAAGAAATTTCATTGTTTAAGTAAATGTTTCAGCATAGAACATCAAGTTTCAACATATAACTCCACTAAACACCAACCCAAACTTAAAAATAACTCCATAGCTGGTTAGAGCATTTTCTCTACATCATTTTAGACTACTTACATGCCATATTTAACATCAATTGGTCTAGTGTCATGCTATTTGTAGTTTTCTGTTGCATATTTGCACTCGAAAATCTGTAGGACAACCTTCATAATTAACTCCTCCACCTCTTCTTTAAGTTGGGACACAACATATACTATGAAGACAACAACAAGAAGCCCATTTCTTTGGTTATTTTTAAGCCCTATCTAGTATTTACATTTGGTTTGTTATTCATTAAGCTATACCATGCTCATATGTGTTTGGCTTGTGACAGGTAAAGGAATTGTTTTATAAATGAAGGGTCGAAGACCTGGTTGTTACTGGTAGTGGTAGGACATTCCTTTGAACTTGGAATGACTGGTTGGATGGACTGGGATCCGCAATAGTTCTACTTCATACTGCATCCTCTTTTGAGAATTTTACCATGTAATACATACAGAAACAAAATTCCTTTTTATCTTTGCTTTGGAAACTCTTGTGATCTTTTTCTCCATATCCTTGAGTTTTACATGCTTTTCTTTACTTCAAGACTGCAAATCTCTGACCGGGAATTTCAGTGGCAAGGGTCAGAGCACAGACCATATTATTTCAAAGAGAGCAAAAGATGAACAAGATTTGACAAAACAAAGAAAGTAGATACTTGCAAAAGGGGAACCTACGAAAAATAGTTATCCATCTCCCATAAAAGAATCTCACTAGCACTTTTGAACTACACCAATGATGCATATTCAGCTAGTTGATTTTGAGGTCCAAGATTTTTCCGTGCCTAAACTAAGCTAACAATAACCAGATGTGGTTGACATTTATGTTTTAATGACACAATTATCATACATATTGATTTACATCTTTTGGCACAACATAGTTTACAGAGTTTAAACCATACCTGAAATATTACAGTGAAAAAAATGATCAAAGATTCTAAGCAGGAAGAAAGTTTTTGCATGATTATATATCTTGTTAAACAGACATGGAATGTGAACAGCAGATCTGAAAGATAATCGTATGATTCCTTTATTATTCACATGATGTACATTTATAATACATTTTGCATGACTGTTGGATTCCATATTCCAAGGTCCCTTCGACTTCCTTTGACTCCTCACATTCCACACCAACCCTTAAAGGATTAGGTGTCCAACATTCCCCCCTTAATCCGAAGGGGTATGTATGAGTCCAAGAAAAGAATTGTAATACAAAATGTGCAAAAATGCATGGCAGCACTAGGCTGAATGTGCTCTCTGAAATGTTGGTATAAGGGGGTGGTTTAAGGATGACCACCAAAACTGGAACGCTTAGTGCAGTTCCTGGAACTCTTCCAAATCTGGCAAGAAGCTGAAATCTTCTGCTAGAACACAGGTGGGACTCTTTGCAAATTGATTCAAAACACCAAAACTCCAGAGGCCGGAGTTGGTGATGGGACTTGCTTTTTTTTTTCTTATATCTTCCTACACTACGGACGTATGGGTGACGCCTCCAGAGATTTGAACTCCTGGAAAAGGGAGACCTTCAACTTCCTTTTCCAGACAGGAAGTGTCCCTAATGATTTGGAGAGGGAGACCTTCAACCTAGAAAAGGGAGGTCTACAACTTGTGGTGGTTTAAGGTTGACCACCAACTCTAGAATGCTTAATGCAATTCCTGGAACTCTTCCAAAACTGACAAGACGTTGAAGCCTTCTGCTAGAGGAAGTGTCCCTAATTCTTTGAAGAGGGAGAAGCTCAACCTGAAAAGCGAGGTCTCAACCCTGCATAGATGGTTTAAGGCTGACCACCAACCGAAGGCATGCTCAGGGGCATCTTTGTCTCTGGCTACAACTCTAAATATGATATGGAAGGTTGTGGCTCAGGCTCGCTTGATGAGGCTTTGAAGCTTGTATATGACCATCAATTCCCCCCCTGTCAGATACAAGGTGAGATGATGGAGAAAACTCAACTGCAAGGCTGTTCAATACTCTAGAACAAATTTTGTCATATGATTGAAATATCTTCTTGGTCATTGAAGCCCATTGCCAAGAAGCGATCCATCCAAGATAAATCTTTTGTTCTTGCAGGAGGCTTATTTCTAAAGCATTTATTTGAAGAATGAGTGGTTTTATGACAGTGGTCACATGGATGAAGATTAAAATAGTGATTTTTCATATGGCCAACTCAGTCACAGTGTTGGCATTTAACAACTTTTGGCTCCGAATGTGGAGGAGAAGAATCTGGAACAGGTGAAGGTGAACTGCAATGAAGAAACCCAGCACTTTGAAATTGAATGGGCTTGGAATAGTCTAGAATATGAAAGGACGCCTCCTTATCATATCCAAGACCTTTTCTGTGCTTGTTGTTGACAAGCTCTTCCCAAGGTCTGATGATTGGGTTGGGAAGTGCAGGCTGAATTTCCACACCTGTATTCAAATTTGCTTTTGAAATGAGCACTTGATCTTAATCAACCTCAACATTATTGACTTGATGACTTGCTGGCTGCTGATAGGATCCTGTTTCAAAGTCAGATAGGGGATTGTTCTGAACAAAAACAAGTTCAGAAGGATGCCTTTTCTACTGTAACTCATCTCTTTGTAACTGTGATTCAAGTTGTAAAAACTCTATCTTCTCTTGTGCATTTTGTAAACGGGTTTGAATATCAAAAAGAGTGTCCTTGCTGATTTTAAGTGTGTTTTCAGTAGTAGACACGATTAGAGTCCTCAATAACTCTAATAAATTGTCAATTTCAACCATTTTATCAACAACTCAAATTCAACGCATATTCAACACAACAGTGAATGTCCAATGGTGAATGAGCAACATAAATATAAACCAACCTTCAATTCTTCATTGTAATAATCTTCACAACTGAAGCAGGTGACTCGAACTCACTACTTCTTTTACAAGCTCATATACAACGTTTAAACATTGAACCATATACAAGCTTTCTCGCCACTGGGGAATACTTTATTTTTATTTTTTTGTGTCAAATAGTTGCTTTGATATAGACCAACTCGCATATACAATTGACTATTTTTTTTTAAACTGAATAGAAAGCTTCCAACTCATAAAGTTGGCAATATATCATCATCCAAAAATTTTGAACACAGCAAAATAATACGAATAATATTGCAAATCCCTCTCTTATGCTCAAGAGCAAAAATATTGAAAAGTAACAGAGTAAAAATATTTGAAACCTGTTAGATAATTTAAAAAATTATGCGAGGTTCTATTCACCTTCTCTTTCACGTCGACCAACTGGGCTCTGACTAAACCAAAGAGGCATGGCTCGAAGAAGCTAATTCTCAACCTCCTTTGTGGCCCCACCCTCTTCAGGGTCGAGGCTTCGTTTAGCTGCTTACCTCGTTTCTCCACAGAGCCCCTGGCTCGTTCAAGACCAACTGACATCGGGCCCGACTTCATTCATTTTTCTTTCAATTTCTTTGGACCTCGATTAAAATGAACATTGTGCATACTTCAATGACTTCGGGTTGGCGCATTCCTATTAACCTAGTCGAGCGAAGATGACATTTCCAAATATGAAGTCCACGGTGCCTGAAATCTTACATTCCCTATAGAATTGATGAAAAGAGTGCACGTACAATGTCTCTTTTCGGAGTTGATTTCCTTTTGCCTTGTGCGAAAGCTTGCCCTCACATGTCCCGAATAAAGTTTTGTCCCCTGCTCCGTCGTTCAGACTTTTGGTCAACCAATTATTAATGCTATTTGTATTTATGTAGATGCATGACAGAGTCGTCATCCAATCCAACCTCCCTTCCAACCTTATTACGTTTATAACACTACGGATCTGGACCTGTCACTGGTGCTTCTACGGGTGCAGGGGGTACCCTCAGGCAATCCCTCTGGGCGTAGAGATGTGAGTCTATCAAATATCAGATAGAGCCCAGTTTAATCAATTTGGGCAATAGCATGGGTGCTCAAAGCCGCCCTTCAACCTTAGTCTGTAGAGTCTGCTCCAGAAGGAAGGTTTTGCAAGACTTTTTAGTACTAGGAACGCCAGGAGATGGAACTATATATGAAACCACTAGATCTGAGCAGGGTATAAATCTATAACTGTATCCTTAACGGCAACCGGGTTCGGAACTGACATGAGAAAGCATCCTTCGAGCACGCATTTCCAAAAGCATGGAAGTAAACCACGATCACTAGAGTCGAGGGGCGACCACTACCACGACTGACCAAACCCACAAACGCACAGCAGAGCACAAGAAATTAATGGTGAGATAATGGAATAACGCCTTGGTGCGTGAGGACTAGAATCTGGACAAGAGAGAGCTCATGCAGATTGTTCAGGTTAGGAATGTATTCACTCAAATTTTAGAGGGCTTATTTAGCTTGTGAAAATCCAATTTTAGGTGAGAGTGCAGACATTACATAGAGGAGAGCGAATGCCCAAGTCGAGGAAGAGCACATAAATATTAAATGCACTGAATTGACACTAAATAAAATGAACGCTACTTAGAATAGAATATCCTTCAAATTCAACAACACTACAGACTTGAGAAAAGTAACAGGTCTGTGTGCTGACAAACTAGTAATGCATGCAGGAAGACAGGTTCGACAAGCTTAATATGCGCTGCACTAAGCACTGTATTGAGCATGAAAATTTAAATGTATTTTCGCATAGGAATAACTGGAGCAATTACACAGTAATGACAATGGCAGACCTAAGAGATGGCAGGACCATGTGTATTGACTATCACGCATAGGAATGATGTGTTAGGGATGGCAGGATAATGGCTCAAATTGGAGCCGGGTAGGAATACGCCTGCAGTTCTGATACCATGTTAAACACACATGGAATGTGAACAACAGATCTGAAAGATAATCGTGTGATTCCTTTATTATTCACATGATGTACATTTATAATACATTTTGCATGACCGTTGGATTCCATATTCCAAGGCCTCTTGGACTTCCTTTGACTCCTCACATTCCACACCAACCCTTAGAGGATTAGGTGTCCAACATATCTAATAAGTTTGTTCTTGCATGATTGTAAAGCTAATAAGTTACATGTTTAGAAATAATGCCCTTGATGCCAAAATAAAGACAACAATGGCTTCAAAAGCACTAAGATGACATCTCAAGACAGAATCCAAGGACAAAGTCTTATAATCGAGTAGCTACAAGAGAATATGTCATAAACACTGTTTTATGGTTTTCACTTTCTTCTTTGTCATACAACAAGATAAAAATAAAATCAGAAAACTATCCACTGCATTTTCCTGAACTTAGCAATGAAGGTATCCTAAATGACACCATTTTATGAAGAGGATTGACATTCATGAAAGGCCACGAGGACTTTTTGGGCATGATTTCAGGCTGAATTTCAGAACTTAGTATATTTTGTACAAATGTAGAGTCTCTTCCTATCAGGGCACAGGCTTATATGCATGCAGCATGCCTTTTTGGCCTTTTTAGGGAAGGGGTTTCCAGGAACTCCCGTTGTTCATTTCATGTAACTCTCTGTTCCATGATGTTATTATTTGATCTATGAAGTAATATATGAGGTATTTCCCAAAAAAATAAAAATTGAAAAAAAAACAGTATCGTAAATGAAGCACAAGAAAAATAAGTATACCACTACATATAGACGCAATAATGAATATAAGATGCATTTGCTTCCAGAGAGAAAAAATGAAAAAATGTACCTCTGTCTCCAGGCAGCTGCATGCCGCTTCAAGGCAAGCTTCCAATGCTCTAAACTCAAATGGTAAAATCTTTGGACCATTTCCATTTACAGAGCAAGTCAATTCTGACTTCAGAACTTCCCCTTTTTTATCACAAATCCTCGGGAGGTTACTTCTTGGAAATACAAGGGTCTCCGGAAGGCCTCTATCATTCACATTTGCTACCTCTGATTCTCTGGGAAATGGATGTGTTCTTAGATTAGCATTGTTGGTTGTTTCCATTTCAGCATCACTTGTTCCACTTTCCTTCACATGGCAATGACATTCCACCAAATTACTATAAGATGATTTTTCTACTAAACCTGAAACATTTAGATACAATTACGTAGTATAATTTCACAGCCCAGCACAGTTCATTCTGTAGGAATTTTGTTAATAGGAAATAGCTTGGGCATAACAAGCATGAACCAAAAAACATTCATTTAGTGACAGAAAAAAACCATGTTTACAAAAGTAATCATGGAAAGCACTCAAGCATAAATCTTTTGGGCGATGTTTGGAACGAGTCACTCTGATGCTTTTGGAAATGAATCACTCAAACCCCATGGTAAGAACCTCTTCATGCACATTTAGACAAAAAATATTTATTTTTATAAAACAGCTTGAAAGGCTGTTCTAGTCAAGAGAAGATAAGCACTTGAATTGGATCCCATAATTTTTTAAGTCAATAAAGCTGTTCAACCTGTCAAGCACCATCCATTACTCTGCTATGTGTTTTCCAGAAAGACTACAAGTGAAGCCTTTAAATGATATTAATAAATTAATATTCAAGAAACATATTTTCCTAAAAGAAAGACAAATAAATAAATGATGTGTGAATCATACTGTAATATTATTCAATTTGAGAAGCTACTCTCAAAGTCTTTCCAACCTTAGTGTTCATTGTTGGGATATAAGTCTTACTATGCAATAACATGGTATCAGAATGGCGAGACGTGGAATCTGATTTGATTGTGACCATGATCAAAGGATTCAAAAGAAAAATATTTTGTAAGTTATTCATACAAAGTTGATAAATCTATATCGTTTTGATTTTTTTTTAAATGACGGGAGATTTTTATTTATAAATTCTACCCTGCTTTTGGAAAGGAAAATAGTGGAAAAATAGTACAATACACGATTAAATAGCCTTGAAAAGTTTGAATAGTAGTGGGATAGTCTGATACACAATTTTGGATCGGAGCATTGAATGCATAACCAATGCTGCGATGACAGCTTCACTTATCTTGTGATTCACTGTGATTTTTCAATTGGAGTGTGTCTATTCTGTGAATAATTTCTTTATGTATGCACACCCATATGGGAAGAGATGGTAGCTTACACAAATCAAATCAGAATTTCTGTAGCCCTACTCTGATATCCAAAAACGTGAATAAGAGGTGAAATTCATCCCCTAACCTGGGCAAGATAACAAAGTTTTAAGCACCTGCAAAGAAGAGAAAGGGCTGCAACCCTAAGAGTCTATATTTGATACAGGAAGTGATACCTTGCATATCTGCAGATGCATCAAATACAGATATATTTTCCATATACGCAAATCTGGAACATTCTAGAATCCATTGTGCCTACTAGAAGAGGAAAACACAGAGAAGAGAGGAAAATTGCATACATTTAGATGACATGGGAAATCAGAAGTGCACAAAATTGTAGAACCCAACCAATCTGCAGAAGAAATACCTCCACGATTTAGAGGTAAATATGTCAGAGAATTCTGGTGATATCTGAGAAGGAGGTAGAGATACAAATCTGCAGTGGAGATAGAGCTCTAACAGATTGTCCTAGGATCTAGCAACAAAAAAATGATGATTTTGCAAGAAGCAAGGAAGCCTAGCATCTACAATAAACAAAGAGAAGAGGTATCTAAAGGTATTTTATTCTCAAACAGAAGATAAAGCCCAGATGTATATATATTTTTCAAATAATTTTTTACACAGAGCAAAAACATCTTATTTTACAAAAAAGGAAATTTCTTGTTTAGGCATTCAAGGGACAGTTATACAAATACTTTTCATAACCAGAAGAAGAGGGGGCAGATATATAGGCATCATTTTTTTAATCTGAAGAGAGACATTTTTGTTTTCATAAGTTATGCTATTTCCAATGTTTATTTTCAGCAGATGTAAGATTGACATAGATAAACCCCATATCTAGAATCTCTTCCTAGAAAGCTAGGTGAGCAGCCTGGCTAGATACACCAGTGACTTGGCATATGAAGATATTTTGATGGGGATATATGATATTCAACTCTGTATCAACATTTTTTTGATGTAGCAAAGAAACCTTTACCCCTGCACCTGCACCTGACCAGAACAGAGGACGCTAAAAACAACGGATGGTCTCATGGTTTTGTTTATTTCTAACCCTGGTAAATGACTAATCATTTCCTAGTAAATTTCCTTGATGATTTTCAAATTTAAACTTCAGTTTTACTGAATAAAAAGTACCACTAAGACTTTAACTGGCAAATAAATAAATAAAACAGCAGAAACAAAACAGCCAATTTCCACAGAAAAGTGAACAGAAATTTCGCCCTTTAAAATCTGCCTTTCATTTGATAAATTTCCAGACATACAAGGGCTCCCTTACTGGAAAAATAACCCACTCAGAAAACAATTTAGCTACAGCAAAATTTTGGGAGTAAACTGGGCACCTGTACAAGTTGTACGGCCCTCCCAAAAATTTCTGAATCACCCACAAGCCACTTGCGGCCTGCTGATTTGACCAATATAGCCTATACGGCCTCTACAACCTGCTGTACGACTGCCTTGCTGATCATATCTGCAGCCTGGTCTGCTCTACAACTGTTGTATGGCCTGATCTTCACCTCAACCTACTTGATCTGTCCCTATACAGCCATGGCCTCTACACTTGGATGATTTCCCTTGCTACCACACACTGATATTTTCTTCTTTTGGCTGTTGTACACTTGGATGAATGTCCTTCACCTAATCACTGATCTCCTCACTTATCTCACATGTCTTGTGCTAAATAACATGTCTTCTACCTCAGCCCAGCGTTTTTTTATAAGTTTAAGTTATGACTATGTTGACCTCTACTGGTCAACTACCCATGCAGTACACCACCCTTTTCTCGGCAAAAAGGGGCAGCACCTAATCAGCGTGTCCGTGCCATCCTGCAGTCATCAGCAGCTTAATCATTTTGATTGTAAACCCAGTCTGCATGTATTAATTGTAAATAATCTTAGCAGACATGAGTCGTGTGTGTGAATTGCCTAGGTGGACCTAACTTTCTAGTGGTAATCTACGTCCCGGAAGGTTTTTCGTCTCACCGAACCATGGATCGGCAGAGTTTTCCTTCAAACCTGACCCCAAAGCCGGGATGGATTTTGTCATTCGAATTTTAGAGAATCCTAGTGTGTTAATCTGCTAGATTATAGTTGTGTCGCAGAAACTGGGTGGTTTATGAGGGTCTATGTTAAGTGGGTTTGTCCACTTAAGATGTAAATTGTAAAAGTCATGATGTCATGTGTCTTGAGGGTTGAAAAATGTTTTAAATCCCCTCATGAGTCCTAAGTCCTAGGTCCTAGGTGATGATTTCTAAGGCTTGGTTCGATGATCCATTTAATAAAATAATAAAATAATAAAAAATTAAAAAAATTAAAAAGTTAAAAAATATAAAAAAAATTAAAAAATAGAGCAAAAACCCTAAAATAATAATATTTTAAGTGAATGCATACAAAATATTATTTTAATAATAAGTTAGCAATTTCGACGGATGAGATCAAGAGATGTCTTGATCCTCATCAACGGTCGAGATCATTTCAGCATGGATCACTCGAACTAGCCGTTGGGATCACTTCCTTTAAATAGGGTGCTAGGAGTCATTTCAGATCATTGGATCTGTGAGTCTGATACTGAAGAAGCTCTCTTGTAAATCTGTTTCTGGTTAATAAAAGAAGACTTTGGGGTCCATATCTTGCTGGTGTTACTCTCTTAAAATGCTGTGAGATTGTTTAATTTTCTGCATATGTTATTTTCAGCCGTTAATAATAGCTTTTTGTAGAGTATTGTGAGCACAGGTATCTTGTTCACTTGCTAGGGTTTGAGTGTTGTTAGGGTTTCTGAAGTAATGGCAGGTATCTCCATTACTTTCTGAGATCTAGCAGCATTTTTGCCCTCTTTACTGATGGTTGTTCTGAGCTGTGCAGAAAAAACCCTTATTGAAGAAGATTTGGTGGGCGTTAGGGGAAGTTCTCGGCTGAACCAGCCAACTCCCACAAGCATTTTTTGCTGAGCCCAGTTGGATTTGATCCTGGGTTTATCATTCAGTTTATTTTGTTTATTTGCATGAGAGATTTTCTGAAGTTCTTCACAGTGAAAACCTAAAATTTCTGTTCTTTAAAATTTTTCTGTGCTTATTGATGAATCTGGCTATTAAGGGGCCAAATCTGTAAATTAATCTAGGGTTTCAAAATTTCTGCAAATTTTCATTAGGGTTTTGATCTTGGTTTTATGTACATATTATTTTTTTTGGGGGATTTCATCATACAGGTTGCAGTTTAATCTTCAGTGAGCGGGTAAACTCCACATATCATCATCTCCAGGAACGTAAGGCAAATAAAAAGGGAGACCGAATTTTTCTCTGCTATCACCAACTGTGCTAGTATTGCTTGAGCCGGGTTATGGTCCTGCATTCTTAAGTCGCCATTGCAGTGCAAGTAATTCAGTCATAAATAACGTATCCAGAGACGTAGTTGTTTACGCAGCCAGTCATCAAGGAGAACCTTCAGCGTATAATCTGAAAACTTTTTTTTTGCTGTGAGAAATCTTTCAAAAGCCTGTGGATGAGTGTCAAGGATCATTCCGTGCGGCTACCCGTCTCCAGACTGCTCTGTCCGCCGTACAAAATTGACCAGCAGTCTCATTCACGCAAATGAGCCGGCTTCAGCATAAGTGGCAATCGAAATCTGGTTGATACATAGCGGACACAAGGTATCGAAATCGTTCAACGCATTGAAAAGATTCCATCGGGCCAGATTTCAAATCTCAGGTTTGATAAATCTTTTTCTTTTCGTCTGACCGATATAACTATTCGTATGCGGTGATTGGTATGCATTTCAACGCGTCACAATATAGACTCGCATTCCAGATTCAGTTAGGGTATTATTTTCCCGCAGTCGATAGCATGTAAATCGAGATTTATTTTGGGTATAGCGTCGGGTTTTTTGCTGCTTTTTTTTTTTTTTTTTTGCATCAGAGGTTTAACGTTAGCAACAGCACCGTCGTCATAGTCTTAGGCTTTGTTTGATTTGATAGTGTTAGCGCTTTATTTTGTTTTAGGCATAGTTAGTCTTATAGTTGATTTATTTGATCTTTACGTTAGGTTTTATTAGATTATTTTTTAATGTTTTGGATTTAGGTTTATTAAAATTTCTAGATTTAATTTAATTTTTGTAATCGTTTCGAAGTTTTATCTTAGTTAGACTTTTTTTAGTTTATTTTGATTTTGTTTGTTTTAAATAAAAATTAAAAATTAAAAAAAAAAAGGTTTTGTTTAAAAGTTTTGTAAATTTTTATTATTTAGCTTGCCTTTATTTTAGTTAGCTTTTAGGTTTTTTTATCATATAAAAAGAAGGAAAGGAAGAAAGAAATAATAAAAGTTTTGATCTAGGATTTTTTAATTTTTTTATGCTATTAAATTTTAGTTTTATTTTTATGATTTTTTTTAGATTTTAGTTCAAATAGATTTTAAGTTTTAAGTTTTATATTTTTTAGGATTTTTTTATTTTCATTTTTATAAAATATAAAAAATAAAAAAAATTTAAGCATAGATTTTAGATATTTTTAGTTTTAAATTTTATTTTTGTTTTACAAAAAAAAAAAAAAAAAAAAAATTGTTTTCTTTTAAATTTTCGAAAAAATATAAAAATATTGTGGAAATTTCCAGATCCAGTTATTTTCAGGAATTTTCATGTTATATCTTTCATGCTGAGATCTAAATTTTCAAGTCGAGATACGAAATTGATATCTAGTTAATGATTTACGATTCTCGTGGTGTTTTAAGGCGTTGATCTCTTCAAAATTTTCAGTTGTTGGATATCGTTTTGGTCATGTGATTTAGCTGATACCTTTCGATGGCAAATGATTGCTGTTCACGATTTACGTTTCTATATCATCTAACAAGTAATCATCTTAACCATAATCTCTTAAGGCACTGGTCTACTAAATTAATTAAATCTTTTTAGTGCTTATCTTAATTGTATCTCGTGTCTCCCAGCCAACTGGTCGACAGTTGGCCTCATCATCTCACAGGGACTACCCCCCTTAGCCGCGGGAGACAGGCTTAAACGGAGGGATCGGGGATAAGAGTGACAGCCCCCGGTTTGAGCGTTGTCGTGTCAATCTGCGCGACAACATTTTTTGGCGCCGTTGCCGGGGATAGAGTTTTTCTGTCCTTGGTGTTTCAACATCTTTTCATCATTCATTGTTCATCTATCTATCATTCGTTTGAGCCGGCAACGACAACATTTTTTGGCGCCGTTGCCGGGGAAATTGTTTTCTCGGCGTTTCAACGACAATCATCCTTCTCATTTCTTATCTTTTCATCTGGCCCGGCAACGCCAACATTTTTTGGCGCCGTTGCCGGGGACAGAGTTTTTCTGTTCCTGGAGTTTCATCGACATTCATCTTCTCATCTTTCTCATCTCTCATTTGAGCTGGCAGATTCAACCTTTGGGGTTATCATTTGGATCTTTTATTGCCTTATTTTTCGCCATATCATCAGCATTTCTTCGGTGTGTTTCTTGTTTGGGTGGCGACTCCATTTTCTTATTTTTCCCAGACAAGAAGCCTGCCGCATATCTGTTTGTTGATTACTTCTTGGATCTTAGAATCAGATTTATTGTTCAAGTGGCGACTCCACTTCTTTCATCTCTTAATATTCTTGAGCAGAAATCTCTTTCTATCATCCATTTGATCCCTTATTGTTCATCATGGATTATTCATTTAAACCATGTCATTTTACTGATAATCTCCATGATCTTCCAAAAGAGGCCATTTCTAAATTATTTAAGTTCTCGGGTGGTGATTCGGTCGCTGTTAGACAGCATTTAAACAGGTTTACTTGTGTAATGATCTTATATTGTAGATTTCCTCAATATAATCATGAAGATTTCAAGATGCATCTATTTGTCCATTCTTTAGAGGGTGATGCCTTGAATTGGTTTAATAATTTTCCTAATGATTTTTTCACTTCTTTACAAGACATTCTCAATGCTTTTAAAGATAGATATGATAGTCCAAACAGCTTGCCTTCTGCCTCTAAAAGTAGTTTGATAAGAGGTCCAACTGATGGTGAAAGATCCCAAGACGACTCTTCATATCAGAATGTGTCATCCACCGAAAATATTGCAGATCAAGCTCATGATAGTGAAAAATCAGGGACAAATGACAATGAAAGGGAAGAGCAAAAACAAATTTTACGAGATCTAATGATGCTGGTAAAAAATATGGAAATCAATCAAACTAATTATGTCAATGATGTGAAAACTTTATGCACCCACCTGGAAAAACGTAATAGGGAGATTGAGGTCACGCAAAATCAGCATGCTAAAGAAATTGAGACCATGAAAACTAAATATGAAACAGAAATTGGAAACATGCATAGCAAGATGTCAGTCTTAGAGGAAAATATGGTGACCATGAAAGTTGATCATGATAAGGAAATTGACTCTATGCAAAACAAGTTATTAACTATGGATGAGGAAATGACTATCATGACGTTCAATCATAATAATCAGTTGGCTGACATGCAAGCGAATCATAAAGAAGAAATAAATTTCATGCAGCATTACTTGATGGACATAAAGGAAAAGAACAATAAAGTGATAAAAGACATGGAAGAACATCATGCCAGACAAATCGGTGATATAAAGGTTGAACACTCTAGACAGATGGATGCCATTAGAATACAGGTTCAAAGGTTTCAGCAATTGGAAGATGAAAGAAACCAGGTGACATCAATAGATCAGGAGCCTTCTCATGTGCTGCAACAAGCTCCATCTTATTATGAGGAGGTTATTGATTCGATTGAAAGATGGTTAATTGAAGGTGATCCGGATAGACTTAAGAATGATAAAGATCAGATGCAGGATAAAGAAAGACATATCACGCATACTTCATCTGATAGTTTTGAAACAGAAAGTTCCAGGTCATCAGTAATTCAACCTGCCAGAAAGAAAAAGCGTAAGAGAAAGAAAATGAGAAGAAGATTTGACGCATCAGACGGCCGCGAGCAGCTTGATTTTCGGATAGGAAAAAGTCCTACCATATGCAAAATTGGACATGGCACATCCGACAAGCAGCCAACAGATTTGCCTGAAAGCAGGCAAATGCTCAGTATGCACTATATTGAACACATCTGATGCCGTAGGGCATCCTTTGTATCGTATTTCTAACCCTACTCCTTGTTTTTTCCGCATTTTTATTTCTGCTTTAGATAGTTAATAAATGAAGAGCTTTTATCTTTCCTGTGCTTAATGTATATGATGATTTTGGATGGACGCTACTTATTTTTGTGTTGTATGGATGCAGATTCTGGATTCTCACATTCCTGCAAGCAGCAACGTGTCCCCAAGTAGAGCCAGATGTTGACCTCTACTGGTCAACTACCCATGCAGTACACCACCCTTTTCTCGGCAAAAAGGGGCAGCACCTAATCAGCGTGTCCGTGCCATCCTGCAGTCATCAGCAGCTTAATCATTTTGATTGTAAACCCAGTCTGCATGTATTAATTGTAAATAATCTTAGCAGACATGAGTCGTGTGTGTGAATTGCCTAGGTGGACCTAACTTTCTAGTGGTAATCTACGTCCCGGAAGGTTTTTCGTCTCACTGATCCATGGATCGGCAAAGTTTTCCTTCAAACCTGACCCCAAAGCCGGGATGGATTTTGTCATTCGAATTTTAGAGAATCCTAGTGTGTTAATCTGCTAGATTATAGTTGTGTCGCAGAAACTGGGTGGTTTATGAGGGTCTATGTTAAGTGGGTTTGTCCCCTTAAGATGTAAATTGTAAAAGTCATGATGTCATGTGTCTTGAGGGTTGAAAAATGTTTTAAATCCCCTCATGAGTCCTAAGTCCTAGGTCCTAGGTGATGATTTCTAAGGCTTGGTTCGATGATCCATTTAATAAAATAATAAAATAATAAAAAATTAAAAAATTAAAAAGTTAAAAAGTTATAAAAAATAATAAAAAATTTAAAAAATAGAGCAAAAACCCTAAAATAATAAAATAATAATATTTTAAGTGAATGCATGCAAAATATTATTTTAATAATAAGTTAGCAATTTCGACGGATGAGATCAAGAGATGTCTTGATCCTCATCAACGGTCGAGATCATTTCAGCATGGATCACTCGAACTAGCCGTTGGGATCACTTCCTTTAAATAGGGTGCTAGGAGTCATTTCAGATCATTGGATTTGTGAGTCTGATACTGAAGAAGCTCTCTTGTAAATCTGTTTCTGGTTAATAAAAGAAGACTTTGGGGTCCATATCTTGCTGGTGTTACTCTCTTAAAATGCTGTGAGATTGTTTAATTTTCTGCATATGTTATTTTCAGCCGTTAATAATAGCTTTTTGTAGAGTATTGTGAGCACAGGTATCTTGTTCACTTGCTAGGGTTTGAGTGTTGTTAGGATTTCTGAAGTAATGGGAGGTATCTCCATTACTTTCTGAGATCTAGCAGCATTTTTGCCCTCTTTACTGATGGTTGTTCTGAGCTATGCAGAAAAAACCCTTATTGAAGAAGATTTGGTGGGCGTTAGGGGAAGTTCTCGGCTGAACCAGCCAACTCCCACAAGCATTTTTTGCTGAGCCCAGTTGGATTTGATCCTGGGTTTATCATTCAGTTTATTTTGTTTATTTGCATGAGAGATTTTCTGAAGTTCTTCACAGTGAAAACCTAAAATTTATGTTCTTTAAAAATTTTCTGTGCTTATTGATGAATCTCGCTGTTAAGGGGCCAAATCTGTAAATTAATCTAGGGTTTCAAAATTTCTGCAAATTTTCATTAGGGTTTTGATCTTGGTTTTATGTACATATTATTTTTTTTGGGGGATTTCATCATACAGGTTGCAGTTTAATCTTCAGTGAGCGGGTAAACTCCACATATCATCATCTCCAGGAACATAAGGCAAATAAAAAGGGAGACCAAATTTTTCTCTGCTATCACCAACTGTGCTTGTATTGCTTGAGCCGGGTTATGGTCCTGCATTCTTAAGTCGCCATTGCAGTGCAAGTAATTCAGTCATAAATAACGTATCCAGAGACGTAGTTGTTTACGCAGCCAGTCATCAAGGAGAACCTTCAGCGTATAATCTGAAAACTTTTTTTGCTGTGTGAAATCTTTCAAAAGCCTGTGGATGAGTGTCAAGGATCATTCCGCGCGGCTACCCGTCTCCACACTGCTCTGTCCGCCGTACAAAATTGACCAGCAGTCTCATTCACGCAAATGAGCCGGCTTCAGCATAAGTGGCAATCGAAATCTGGTTGATACATAGCGGACACAAGGTATCGAAATCGTTCAACGCATTGAAAAGATTCCATCGGGCCAGATTTCAAATCTCAGGTTTGATAAATCTTTTTCTTTTCGTCTGACCGATATAACTATTCGTATGCGGTGCTTGGTATGCATTTCAACGCGTCACAATATAGACTCGCATTGCAGATTCAGTTAGGGTATTATTTTCCCGCAGTCGATAGCATGTAAATCGAGATTTATTTTGGGTATAGCGTCGGGTTTTTTGCTGCTTTTTTTTTTTTTTTTTGCATCAGAGGTTTAACGTTAGCAACATCACCGTCGTCATAGTCTTAGGCTTTGTTTGATTTGATAGTGTTAGCGTTTTATTTTGTTTTAGGCATAGTTAGTCTTATAGTTGATTTATTTGATCTTTACGTTAGGTTTTATTAGATTATTTTTTAATGTTTTGGATTTAGGTTTATTAAAATTTCTAGATTTAATTTAATTTTTGTAATCGTTTCGAAGTTTTATCTTAGTTAGACTTTTTTTAGTTTATTTTGATTTTGTTTGTTTTAAATAAAAATAAAAAATAAAAAAAAAAGGTTTTGTTTAAAAGTTTTGTAAATTTTTATTATTTAGCTTGCCTTTATTTTAGTTAGCTTTTAGGTTTTTTTATCATATAAAAAGAAGGAAAGGAAGAAAGAAATAATAAAAGTTTTGATCTAGGATTTTTTAATTTTTTTATGCTATTAAATTTTAGTTTTATTTTTATTATTTTTTTTAGATTTTAGTTCAAATAGATTTTAAGTTTTAAGTTTTATATTTTTTAGGATTTTTTTATTTTCATTTTTATAAAATATAAAAAATAAAAAAAATTTAAGCATAGATTTTAGATATTTTTAGTTTTAAATTTTATTTTTGTTTTACAAAAAAAAAAAAAAAAAATTGTTTTCTTTTAAATTTTCGAAAAAATATAAAAATATTGTGGAAATTTTCAGATCCAGTTATTTTCAGGAATTTTCATGTTATATCTTTCATGCTGAGATCTAAATTTTCAAGTCGAGATACGAAATTGATATCTAGTTAATGATTTACGATTCTCGTGGTGTTTTAAGGCGTTGATCTCTTCAAAATTTTCAGTTGTTGGATATCGTTTTGGTCATGTGATTTAGTTGATACCTTTCGATGACAAATGATTGCTGTTCACGATTTACGTTTCTATATCATCTAACAAGTAATTATCTTAACCATAATCTCCTAAGGCACTGGTCTGCTAAATTAATTAAATCTTTTTAGTGCTTATCTTAATTGTATCTCGTGTCTCCCAGCCAACTGGTCGATAGTTGGCCTCATCATCTCACAGGGACTACCCCCTTAGCCGCGGGAGACAGGCTTAAACGGAGGGATCGGGGATAAGAGTGACAGCCCCCGGTCTGAGCATTGTCGTGTCAATCTGCGCGACAACAGACTAAATACACAATTCTCATCTCCAAAGTGATTGACAGTTGAGACTAGATCTCAACTTCACTTGAAATCAACAGTTTTTTTTTTGCTCGGCAAGATTAACTACTGTTCTATTAATATGTACATATAACTTTACAATCTGAGAGACTATTGACCCAAGGCCTACAACGGCTCATGGGTGGCCTTTTCAAACAAGCACATTCGCCGCGCAGGGCCTTGCTACCAGAGAGATCAAAACACAAAAAACTGACAGTTTCCATAGTGACTCCATAACTGCCCACGCAGGGGCCTTTCCAAACAAACCTACTCCCCAACCTACAGTGGAACCTGAAGACCAAAACATGAACAAACCAAGAACCAGGCAATTACCAAGGATTTGCGCCCAACAGAAAGTTAAATCCCCACTGCCGTGAAGGAGACCGCATACAAAACTTGACGGAAACAAAACATAGACAACATTGTGACCCAGGAAATTGCAATTGTTCTTACCCCACGGCCTGACACAGAACCCCCCGCCAGGGCTATACCTCTGGCTCTTCTTCCATGGCTGACGAAGAAGGCACATGTTCCGGCTGCTCGGTAGCTCGAGATTGGGGAGTGTATTGAGAGCGGTCCGACCCAGAATTGCTCTCCTCATTCGCTGCCTCCTCCACTGGGAGCTGCCCTCGACCGCTTGCTGAGCCCTCCTCTTCAGTAGACTGCTCCCCCATTGGGCGTTTGCCTTTGCTCTGCACAGCATTGTCTTCCGCCAGGACCAAAGACGATCCCTCTGCGTTCTCCTCCTCAGCTTGGGTGAACAGCACAGAGATATGGGCGTTGATGCCTGGATTATCCTCAGAACTACCCAAAGTAAATATAACAGAACCAAATGCAGGTAACTTGTGCTTCCCTCCGCTTGAGCTGCCCACTTCCATGACTTGACTGGGCTGGATAGGGGTGGCTCCCATCCTCCGGTGGCAATAACAACAACAACAGTGATGGTGAATGTCAGCAGCTGGAGGTCGAGAGGATTTTCCACGCCAGGTCCCTCTCCGACAGGGCATTCTCTCCCGCAACATGACAGCCACCAAACTTTGGTTTCTTTCCCCAGCCGACGAGAACCAGCTATGGAGCTGCTCCTTCCCCACAGCAAACGCTTCCCAATTTGGGACCAAGCAACTCTTATATAGGCTAAAGACTGATACGAGGAACGCAAGCGAGAATTGGAACGCGGCCCAACTCTCCACCTCCTGCTCTTCACACAGACTCTCACCACACTGCAAATTCCTATTACCAAAATGAGCGCCCTTCTCCAGGCCTTCCTCATTCTTAAACCGTTCTCCATAACCTATGAAATGACCAGCCATGAATGCCTTCCGCAGGATAGTAATTCCCTCCCTTTGCTCCATTAAGACTGCTCAGAGGCCGCTTCAGACGAGGGGTACTGGCGGCGTATAACATTTAATGGAGGAGCTTCATCACGTGGCGGCCCATCGCTGTCATGTGGCGCGCCATTGAATGTCAAGCAGCCACCCGCATCCAGGGCACTTGAAATCAACAGTTGAGGTTTATCTAATTCGTTAATGCAAATAACCTTTGCATTTATTAGTTTAAACTCATTTTTTCTCATAAAAAGAAATTACTTTAATAATTAAATTGATTACTAAGGTTAAAAGGGTAATTAGGCAACATCCACACATCTGGATACTTAAAACTACACAGGAGTACCTACCTGAGCTACAAACATCAACACTCCTTAGAGAGGAACATATTATGCACCACTCCTAGCTTGTCCCTGACTCCTTGTAAAACACGAACTACCATTTCACCAAGGGTATGGTGAGGATCTATGCAATCTACTCGTCTATCGAGATATACCAAAGAATCACTGCTCCTTTCCGGATCTTATCTTTGATGAAGTGATTTCTAATCTCAATATTCTTACATAGACCTATCATGGATTCCCAGATTCTTAGAGAATTTGATACAACTCTAATTACCACAGTGTATCATCATAGGCTCCAACTCCTGACCAAATAATCATGTGATCAACTTGTGAATCCAAATACCCTCACAACTCACCATACTAGCTTCAATATATTCTACTTCTACTGTACTAAGTGCCACATAAGTCTGCTTCTTGCTGGACTAGTAAATCATCATTGATCCGAGACTAAAGCAGCACCTTAAACTGTTCTTCCTATCTACTACACTCCCTATGCAATTTGAGTATGTATATCCTTGTAGGTTCAATCCATCACCTCCAAGATACCTCAAACCATACTCCATTGTACTTCTCAAGTACCTCAACACATGTTTCATATGTGACAATTTGGTGATCCCGAATACTATTGCAGTAACTGATAATATTTCTTCTATTTGTTAAATTACTTAAACAAATTATTTGCAGTTTTCTACGGCAAATATGAAAATACATGCACTGCAGCCTTCACAAATAAAATTATGCGGAAGTAAATACAAGGAAAATACTAGCACATAAATAACCATAGTGACAATTATTTTTGGACAATTGTCCCCGAAAAAACCTAATGTGGGAAAACTGGTGCAGTGGATGAGGGTTTCTTTTATTAATCTTCAGCAATAATTTATGTACCAGACAGTGTTGTGAAAATCGCGATAAAATGAAAAAATCGCGATCTTTTCCCTCTGCCGATAAAATCGCGATAATTAAACGAAAAAAATCGCCGGATTTTTATTGAAAAAATCGCAATAAAAACTTAAAAATCGCCGGGGGTCGCGACAGCATAGTTTTATAACATTTTTTTGGGTTTTTTCATGCAATTTTTTTTGAAAGAAACAAATAATTTTTGAGTGGGGCGGCTTCATGATCAAGTCTAGGCCCTAGTATGGATATGCTATTCATGGTAATGTTAAATTCTTAAAGTAAAAGTGACATTTTCCTTAATCTTCATTTTCATCCTTTTACTTAAAGTTTTAACATTACCATGAAATGACTCAGGATGTTTGAGAGTGGTTCCAGCCTCATTGGACTTCATATGGAGAAAGTAGAATTTTAGATTTCATTTAAAATCCAGCAAACTTATCAGTTTTTCAGGATTTCAGGATTGGGAGATTGTAATGTTTCCAGGTGAGTCGGTGACACCACCTGCCCGGGCTACCCCTGCCACCAGTAGAGGACGTGGTCTACCTCCTATAGCTCCTACTTCTAGTTCTTCAGCTTCTAGAGCACATCAGACTCCACTGCCATCTCCACCAGCACAGGCACCAGCATCTACATCTAGAGGGAATGGGAAAGCTGTGGCATTTATGATTTTCTCGCAAGAGGGGCAGAGGAAATCAATAGGATTAGACTTTCATTTTATTGTATAAGACATTATGACATGATGAGATACATTATCATATTTTTTGTTGATATTTTGAGGCTGAGTTGGGACTCAGGGATCAGGACTTACTATTCAGGACATGATTCAATGTTATGTGTGATTTTAGCGCTAGAAATGATATTAAACATCTTATATATTAGTTTTTTTATCATATTTATGTGTCAATGTATTTATTTTATGTTGTAGATGGTTTAGATATTAAAAAAATTGAAAAAAAAAAAGAATATTTTTGTACCAAACGATTTTTTCCCGATAATTCCGATTTTTTCCGATTTGTTCCCCGCGTCGATTTAATCCCGATCACGATTTTCACAACATTGGTACCAGACACGGATAGACAAAATAGAGCAAAAATCACTAAGAGAAATTTACTGGTGAATTTCTCACACTCCACAGCGTTTTTCTGACCCAGAAGAGGATTTGTTGCCCTTTCGTTGGCCATTCTGCATCACCCTGTACGCAGTGACTGCGTAGGCCGTGCATCAACCCTTTGCGTTGATGATCTACGCCCCTCCTCTATGTTGCCCCCTCCAAATTTGTCCTGCACTCTCAGACTATGTTGATGCCCTCTCTCTCCCACCTGCAACTCACTCTCTGACTTGATTTTCTCTTGTTGAACTTCAGCCATTGAGAAAATCGATCTACTTGAGCAACTGAGTATCAGCCCTAGTGTGTTCTCCATCTACCCATCGACTTCTTCTTATAATCCTTTGTTGGAGCACCAATGGCCAAGAATAAAACATAATCGATGGCTACGATTAACTAGAAATCAATCCATGTCTTTTTCTAGAAGATTATCACCATGACTTAATTAATACCCTTTAATTAACCAAATTCCCTAAGTTTAGACTTAGGAACCATTAAAAAAAAGTTAATTATTTTAATTAAGTCGTCTCTAGGTGGAATTTCCAAAAACGATTTCTGGGTTTTCGAGAGTACATGTATTCTAGCCTCTCCACAAAATTCCGTGGCTAGAACACATTTGATGCTACAAAAATCAACACTCCCTCTTAGCGAGGAATGTGTTCTAGTGTTGCAATCTACTGAAGCAACAACCAGTCTCTACACCATCTCCCATCACACTATTGATGTCTAGCTATTGTTGCCCACCAACAACTACGCAACTTTGATATGTGTTGCATATGTGTTGTTGTTGACCCTGTTGAATTGTTGTCAACTATTGCATCTGCACTGCAACTCCCTCTCAACTATTGTTGCTGAGAACCTATTGAAACGGATTCTCCACCATACCCATCTGTTCTCTGAATCGGATGAACTTAGCTCTCCCTAGAGCTTTTGTGAGTATGTCTGCTAACTAATCGCCTATGGGGACATACTGCACCTGGACTGCCCCATGTTAAACACAATCTCTGATGAAATGACATCTAATATCAATGTACTTCAACCTATCATGAAATACTGGATTCTCATAGAGTTTTATGCAACTCTTATTATCACAGTAAACATTGGTCGCTCCCATTTTCTTCTTAACAAACTCACCAGCAATTTCCTAAGCCATATGGCTTCGCATGTAGCCATGCTCGTCGCCATATATTCTGCTTCAGTTGAGCTCCATGCTATTGACTTATGCTTCCTGCTGCACCAAGAGATCATCCCTGATCCAATGCTGAAGTAGTACCCGGAGGTACTTTTCCTGTCCACTGAACTACCTGCCCAATCTGCATCTGTGAATCCGCTCAACCTGACGTCATCTCCTCGAGTATATTTCAACCCAAGTCCGTCAGTTCCACGCACATATCTGAGAATGTACCTAGCAACTGCCCAATGTACCTTTTTTGATTCCACCATGAATTGACTAAGGGTATTGACAGTGAAACAAATGTTTGCCTTGATGTTGACCACATACATGAGTGACCCAATTAGTTGTATGTACAAGGTGGGGTCGACTTCCCTGTCCCCTAAGGCATCTATCTTTTTCCAAGTTGTAATCATGGGTGTTGGCATGGGTTTGCAATCTTGCATTCTGAATCTCTTCAGAATTTCTGTAGCATATCTTCCTTGCCCAAGGAAGATTTCCCCATTCTTCTACCATACTTCCAACCCCAAAAAATAGTGCATCAACCCCATATCCATGTTGAATTCTACTGCAAGGTTCCTTTTGCAGTCCTCTATGAGCCTCGATGATCCTCTCGAAAACCAATGTTACCAGACTCGGAATCGGCAATAAATCGGTGAGGCAAAAGAGCGAAGAGTTTTAATCAGATCGGGAAAAAATCGGCAAAAAATCATTGAACTCATTAAATAAAAATATACACATATATTGAATTAAAAAAACCATTTTTCATTAATATTGGGTAAAGGCATGTCCAAACAATGCATAATATCAATATATGTCCAAAATATCATGAATAAATAAGTATCTCATATATGTTATGAGTCCAAACATGATCTAAAGCACTGAGTCTTGAGTGACGAGTCCTTAGAAGCATATGCTTCTAAAAGTTTACAAAAAACTGCATACTAATCAAAAAAAAATCAGCAACTAAGAGTCTAAGACTCTTAAGAGTGAGAACTAGAAGTGATTCCTTCCACTCCTTCGCTTGCTTGACTCTCAAAGTTCTCCAAGTCATGAAGGCTTAAAAGAGGAGGCTCATCTAATTGAACCCAGTCTGCTGCATTTGTAGCTTGCAAATCTATCTCTTCAAGGTCGATTGGTGAATGATCCATACCTGTCATTATCATGAGACATGGAAATGTGAATTAAAGTTTCACTTTGAAGTTTGAAGTTTGAAGTTTGAACTTTAAAAGTTTAAAGTACGAACTAGATTATGAAACCTTCAAATTCAAGCTCTCGAGTCTCACCTAGTATTTGTTTGTTGCAAAGTCGTAGATTGTAATGGACAAATACAAGGTCATTCAAGCGTTTTTGTGTCAATCGGTTGCACTTCTTAAAATGTATTTTCTCAAACATGCTCCAGTTGCGTTCACAACCTGAAGCACTGCATGCTTGGTTTAAGATTCGAATGGCAAATCTCTTCAAATCTGGCGTATCACTACCAAAGTTTTACCACCAAAGACCTAGCAAGTGGTAAGGGTTTGTGAGTAGAAGTACTAAATAGTAAAAACTTAAAAAGAAAAGAAAATTTAATAAAACATTTAACATACAAAATAAAGTTTAAACAAATTTAATGAATTGATGAAGCCTTCAAGCTGGGTACCTGGCAACATCTTAGACCTTTGTCTTATAGCACTAGTATAGGCAAACAATTTAGATGGTGCCCTATAATCTTGTAGTTGGGAAAAGACACGACTTTGTTGTTCTGGATCAGGGAAGCACCTTTCCACGCATGTCATAAGTCCTCTGCCAACCTCCCCATCCTCATTAAATTTGCTCTTCTCATAAAAATATTGTGGGTTTAAGAAGTACCCAGCTACATGTAAGGGGGAATGCAATTGCCTATCCAACGTGCATCTATAATGTCCCAAAGAGGCATATACTTTGTCTCATCATCCCCATATCTTCTTTTGATGGCCTCCTTTGCGAGATCCATCGCCTCATAAATGTAACCCATAGCGGGTTTGTCACCATCAACCATCCTGAAAGTTCAAGCATTCAAATTTAAAGAAATATGAAACATTGTAAATAAAAAGAAGCTTGAAATGAAATTTTAAAAATGAAAAAGTTAAAAGACTTGAAGTACCTGAGAACTCTAACAAGGGACTCCGTCACAGCAATAAACTCTTCGGCATCTTTCCAGAAACCATCATTAAACACAAGTGTAGCAATTTCGATGCCTTCAAGGGTCTTGGAATGTTTAGATCCCATCCACTCAGGGCCCAAGAACATCCTCTTCAAATTTATCTTTTGCTCAACCACAGATTGCAAAGATATGAAATTTGTTGCAAATCTAGTCACTATGGGTCGAACAATTTCTTTACCTTCAGTGTATATTCTCATAGTGTTTAGGACAATAGTGTGGTTGTATAGGTATTTGGTTATGGATTTTGCCTTCTCCACAACCTCATGTATCCAATGAAGCTTACCAATGTCCTCAAGCATTAAATCTATGCAATGGGCAGCACAAGAGGTCCAAAAAATAGTGGGGTGCCTAATCTCAAAAAGTCTACCAGCAGCCATATAATTAGCTGCATTATCGGTGACAATTTGTACAACATGTTCTTCTCCCACTTCTTGAACGACTTCCTCCATCATTTCACAGATAAGTTGGGCAGTCTTAACCTTGTCTGAAGCATCCACTGATTTGAGAAACATTGTGCCTGCGGGACAAGATACAAGGAAATTTATTAAAGTTCTATTCCTCTGATCTGTCCATCCATCACTCATGATGGTGCACCCTATTTCTACCCATGATGAACGAAACTCAGCTAGCACAAGCATGACATCTTCAACACTCTCTAACAACATATCTGTCCTAAGGCTCTCTGATGTAGGGGCTTTGAACCCTGGACCTGCAATAGCAATTGCATCAATCATAGCTTGCCAATAAGGACTTCTGGCACAGTGGAAAGGTATGTCAGAATAGTACCAAAAGTTAGCAATGGCCTTCCTTGCCTGACTATGGATATTTTTTTTCCAACTAGTGGCTTCCAAGGTAGGTTGGGAACCGGGTTTTGTGCGGGGAGAAAAAAAGGTGTTTATGTTTCCACCTCCAGTGTTGAAGGAAGGAGTCGAAGGACTCGTATGGCTTTGAGTTTGACTTGGCCTTGGAGGCATGTGTGGAAAACTTGGGAACGGCATTAAGGATTCAACAGAGTGAGATGACATGGGGCTAGTGGTAGAAAAACTATCAACTCCAAGAGTTCCTATTTCAGTATTTTGCTTTGCTTTCTTGGAATTATGTTGATCTAACATCTCAAGGGCCAAGGCTGCTTGATATTTGGCATTATCGTCAACCTTGTTGCAAAGACCTATATCATGGCCAGGTATTTGTGCAAGGTGGAACTTAAATCTATAAATGCCTCCACTGCATTCCTTTTTGAAAAATTTATAAAGGAGCTTGGATTTTCCGGGAATCTTGTCACAATAAGCCCAAGCAAAGTCCATCTCTCTCGGCATTGTTGTTGCTTTGAACTTGTGTTTAATTTGTGGCCTCTGTTAAGATTTGGAGTCGTGGCTTGACTGGCTTCTATTTAATTTGTGGTCCCTATGAAAAACAATAAAAAATCAAATTTAAAAATGATCCAAAAATTTAAAATATGCTAGAAATCTAAAAAATTAAATGACGATAGATGTCAGTAAACATATATATTATAGAGAATCTTCTCCCCAAGAAATTTTCTCAGAATCACTAATCAAGCAAAACTGCGCCCATTGTCAGATCTTACTGGCCTGTACATTAAAGATTTGAAGCAACACCTCTGAGAGACAAACCACTAAAACAATGTTCAAACTTCAAACTTCACCCACTGCACTACATATCATATGTCCTTCATTGATTACTAGATTATGTGAGCCCACTTTCCTCCACACAACTCATAGAGGCATAGCGCAATGTTATCTGAAATGTGCCACCCTTGAAAGTAGTCAAGATACGACTATTTTCTCTAAATATATATTCCTTTGCAAGGCAATCAAATTCTCTAAATGTTTTCAGAAAGCGAAGAGCTTTGGGTTTTAAGGAGTGTTGGTTAATCTTAGAGCATCTAGTGAGCATTTAAGAGTTGTGTGTTTTAACTTTTATCATGTGATTCTTTGAAGTATCCATGTAAATGAGGTTACCTTCCTTTCTTCCATTCTATTCTCAAAGTTTCTCTCTTACCAAGTAAATAAATTTACTAGAGTACACCCTTTTGCTTCTGGAATCTGCATCTAATCATTGGTTTATTACTTCATAGAAAGTATCAAAACTGTCTTATTTTTTGTCTCATGCACCAGTGAATTCGGATTGACCTTCTATTTCTTGTATTCAATCTTCAAGCTCTTTAACTGAAATAAAATATTTCGCTAGAATAGTTTCCCAATATTATTTTTGTGATGGCATCCAATCAAATTGTGACGCTGTTTAGTCAGATAGTGAATTATAACTTTTGTACCTTGTTTTGCTAGGAGTATTTAACTATTTATTCACAGCGTAGACAAGTCAGGGAATGATAAGACAGAAACAGACACGAGTTTGCATGGCTCTCGTCAAACTCTATTGCTGGATGCTGATGTCCTGGCATCACTGAATCAGCTACAAGAAAATAAGAAATCCAAGCAGAAAATGGAAATATATCTGCAAATATGTATATTATTATGGCCTCGAGAGCTTCTAATATGTTACGCTTTTACTCAAGATGTCAATGGATTGGAATATTAAATCAGAAATCAATGTCAAAGTTTCAAACCCATATTTTCTAGACCTAGTCACAACGACAGATTGAGATAGTTTTTAATATCCGGATCTTTGGCTTCCTCAGACATGGCTTGACCGCGCTACCATTGTTTACGCATAGATTTAAAAAATTATTACATCTTGTTTCCATCGCTGTTGTGGCAATTATTGAACTTATTTTTATCAAAACTGTATAGTGAGACCAAGTTACAACCCACTCTTTCAATCAACAAAATGCTCATGTGTTAGTTTATTTCCTCTGACGTGTAAAGTGGAACTCGACCACTACCCATGTGTTTAGAGTCCAGACTTGCCATGATTTGCTAAATTTCAATAACAGCTTAAAAAATAAAAATAGACAAAAGTTATAGTTATACCGAAACCCAGAGAGATTGAGGAAAACCCATTTGACTGGAATGCGGCTTTTGTGCGAGTCTGCGGCATCTCAGCAATGCCTGCATCTGTCTTGGTAGCGTCTGTCTCAGCAGCGAAGTGAAATGGACAACAATCTCAGCACCTTCTGGACTCTGTCTCAGCAGTGAAGTGGAATGTGTCTGTCTCAACAGCATGAACAAGCAAACGACAATCCAAAACCCGATAAAGCGATAATCCAAAATGGCGGGACTCGGGAAAAAAACGCGAAATCGGAAAAATCGGCAGACTCGCGAGTCAAACTCGCGTTGACCACGAGTCAAACTCAGTCAACGCGATTTGACTCGCAAAGTTTCGAATCGGATCTTTTCAACGCCGACCAGATTACAACTCGCGATTAATCGCCAAAATCGGCGATTCCTGTTTCACTGTCGAAAAAAGATCATCTACATATAAAACCAGAATGAGAGGCTCCTTTTCTGCCATTAGATAGTAGAGATTGGGATCTGCATCACTCTTGATGAATCCCAACTACTGCAAGTAACTGTCAATCCAGTCGTACCATGCCCTGGGTGCCTGTTTTAGCCCATACAGGGCTTTCTTCAATCTGTATACATGAGTGCGCTTCTCATGAGTTTCGAAACCTTCAAATTGCTCTATGTACACCTCTTCTTCTATCACCCCGTTCAAGAATGTTGTCTTGATGTCCATCTGGTGAATTTCCTATCCCATCTGTGCTGCTAGGGATATGATAGATCTAATAGAGGTATATTTGGCCACTGGGGCGAAGGCCTCCTCATATTATATTCCTTCTCTTTGTGCATACACCTTTGCCACGAATCTAGCCTTATCCTTCTCTACACTGCCATCTGCAGCGTACTTGATCTTGTAGATCCATCTGGAACCCACAACTAATCTATCCTCTGGTCTAGGCACCACCTCCCAAACATCATTTGTCATGATAGAAATGTACTCTTCTACCATGGTATCCACCCACGCCTGATGTTGTGCGGCTTCCTGAAAACTGGAGGGTTTTGCAACCTAAGCCACCAAGACCTGTATCTGTCAGTTTACCTGTGCTACCTCTTGTCGGTTCTAGCAGCTTCAACAAACTCTTCTACATCCTTCAAGGTCCGACGCACTTCCCTACTGGTCCTACCACTGGTGGTGGGAGGTTCAATCTGTTCCTCCACCTATACCTGCAGCTCTGTCTGCTGAGAACTTCCTTGATCTCATGCTGCTGAGGAGATGCTGGTACTAGTCACTGTACTCGAATCATGTGATTGTCCCCCTGCTTGTTCTACCTGTGGTCCCTGTTGCTACTGGACTAAGGGAACATTTGATAACTGATCTCCTACAGGCATCTCTCGAGATCTTCTGAAAGTTGTCTTCCATGAACTTTACATCTCGCCTTACTACAATCTTCCTGCTGCCAGGAATGTAGATTCTGTATGCCTTGAGGTCTCGCTATATCGTACGAGATACCCCTTTTCTACAATCTGATCCAACTTACTGCGCTTCTGATATGGAATGTGACAATAGGCCACACTTCCGAATATCCTCAAGTGACTTACCTTAGGTTTCTTCCCGGTGAAGACTCGCTCTGGCGTTTTCTTCCCCAAAGCTCTGTGAGATGTCCTGTTTTGAATGTACATTGTTGTGTTGCATGCTTCTACCCATATGAATCTAGGCAAATCTTGATCATACAACATGGCTTTTGCTGCCCCGATTAAAGTTTTGTTCTTCCATTCCGCTACTCCATTCTGTTGTGGATTGTAGGGAGTTGTCCACTCTCTTTTGATACCTTCCTTTGCGCAGAAATATGTGAAGTCTTTATCCGTGTATTCTCCACCATTATCTGAACGTAGTACCTTGATCTTTTTCCCTGTCATGTTTTCTACGAGAGCCTTGAACTCTCGAAACCGATCAAAGACCTCATCCTTGGTCTTTAAGAAGTAGATCTAGGTTTTTCTAGAATGGTCATCAATAAGGCGACGAAGTACTTGCCACCACTAAGAGCTCTGGTGGACATAGGGCCGCAAATATCTGAATGTATCAATCCCAACACGCCATTGCCTCTGTTGTCACTTCTGGAAAACGCTGCTTTTGCATACTTTCCAAGTACACATCCTCGGCATAGATCATCGTGCTCGGTGTTGAGAGTTGGAACTCCTGTTACAGTCTCTCTGAGCATCCTAAGTGCTCCATGGTGCAAGTGTCCCATCCTCCTATGCCATAATTCATTCAGCTCCTTCATACTGTTGTTTGTTGAAGTTTATAAGTTTACTTCATTTAGAAACACTTCATGCACTTTTCCTAATTTATTCCTACCTACTTGTTAATTTTTCTTTAACAAGCTATTTACAAAGTAAATGCTGAAAATAAACACCAGTGCATGCTCAACATATTACACATCAGCAATTAAAAGAAACAAGAACAAACACACCACATGACACCATTATTTTTGGACCAATGTCCCCGGAAAAACCCAATGCGGGAAAATCGGTGCAGCTATCTGAGGGTTTTCTTATTAAGCAATATCATAGTACAATCTGGGTGTCGTAACTGGCCTATTCGACAAAGAATTTCCTTACAGCTATACCTCACAGTTTGAGAGAAATCTCCTGGCTGAAACCCCAGAAAACCCTTCCGGCAGCTCCTCAGCACAAAACTGCTCCTGCAACGCCAGCGTTCGCCCAATTTGGACTGCACCAACCCCTCTCTGTCTCACGTTGGCCCTGCGTCAGCCCCAAGAGGCCCTGCATCAGCTCTGGGAGCCTCTGCGTCAGCTACGCTGGACCCTCTGGTGCTCTGCGCAACACTTGGCTGCCTTTGCGTGGCCCTACGTGAGCCCCTGTTAGCTCTACATCACCCTCCTTGGCTACTGCGTTGCTCTCCCAACACAATCTCTGCCTTCTCTGTTCTTTTGTACTCAATGCCCCTCAGCTGCTCTCCTGATCACCGATTCTATCTCTTTTAGCAAACCCCTCTCTAGAGAATAGAATGACTGATCATCTAGTGTCTCCTCCAAGTGACCCTCAAGCCTCCTCTTATACTTTTCCTGTTGACATATCAACAGCCGAGATTAAGTCCCTAATCAACGGCTAAGATTAGATCTGGCTTGATCCATGTCTTTTGGACCATTCTAACACAGTTTCATATTAATCCACATTAATATTTTATTTTCCCTAAGTTTAGACTTAAGGACTCCATTAAAAATATTAATTATTTTAATATCTCCTGAACTGTTTAGAATCTGCCCAAACCCTTTCTGGGTATTGGAGATCTCATGTGCCCCAACCTCTCCACCAAATTTCGTGGCTAGAGCACATCTGATGCTACCCCAAATCAACATTTTTATCATTGCTTATCAGTACCATTGGAGAATCGATCTACAATCTATATAGCCTATTTCGAGCTCCAATCTATCTCACCTTCTTCCAGGTAGGATGCTTGACATATACTTTCCTTCCCACAAAGTATACATCGTATCCCTTATCCTGCAACTGGGACACTGAAATTAGGTTCATACCCAATCCTGGCACATGCAGTACATTCGTGGCACTAGTACTGGTTCCTGCTTCCGTTTGAAAATCTATGGTGCCTCTCCCTACTGGAGTACACTTAGTTCTATTATTGATAGTGATCTGGAAGTCCATTTGCTCCTCTTGATAGCTCGAGAAATATTCCCTTACTCCATTCATCTCTGGTTCTTGCTATCTTCAAACAGAAAGAGGCCATTGTATCTTTTTTAGTCATCTTTGTGGTCCTTAGTCAATTCTTCAAGCTTGCCACTTGACCAATGTTCTTAATAGTGAATAACTTTGACAAGGCTTCATACATTTTCTGAGCATGATTGATGTTGGCTATCAATGGGACAAGATTGTCCTTTATTCCTTCTACCATTAGAGTCATGGCCACCAATTCCAATTCTCTGAACTTCACTTTGTTAGCATCACTGGAGTCATTTGTATGCTTCTTTACTTTTCCTTTGACCAAGTCTAGTACCTTGTTCTTTTCAAGGATGAGGTCAATCCTCTTCTGCCAAGATTTATAATTTGAGGCTCTTTCAAGTTTGTTCTCTCCCTTGATTGTGTTAAACATTTTATTTGACTATAGTAAACTCTTTCCCTGAGATAATCCTTTTGAATGGTTCCTTGATCAAGTGCTTGAGACTGCCTTTTTCTTCTTTCTTCACCAAAGCTCTAGTACCATGTTAGACAATCAGAAAGGCAGAAATATTTTCTTATACTTGATAATTACTTGTGATGTTCTTGACTTTTTCTTAGGTTTATTTATATCTTCTTTCTTTTAGTTCATCAAGGAATCACCAAAGCAAAAGCACATAAAACAGTGGACACCAGATATAGGCACTATGTTAGGGCAAAACCCCCCTCGAGGGGAAAACCTAGTCAAAATTCTCTTCCTTTCAATAGTATTCTTTGAGACTCTTCACCCTGGACAAAGACCAAGCCTTCCCTCCACACCAAGTCAGCCTTTGAGATCTTCAACCTCTCTTCTAGCAACTTCGACTATGTAGCATCTTCTGGCATCAGCGAAACTTGAAATACTTCGATCTCCCCAACTAGGGCACGTAACAAAGAGAGAGAGGCACCAAAATTTCATTTTTCTTTTACTCCTTAGACTCCACCCAACTCGCACTTCCTTAGACACACTTCGCACTTCTTTGACTTCCTTAGAGATATCGAACTTGCTTGAGATGAGATGCTCCAAATGAATTCAACTTGCTTCTATTTATAGGCTTCAAGGGAGGTCGAATTGATGTCCTTAGGCCGACTTGATCTCTTCTAGGCCGACTTGATGTGGAGGATACATAAATTATATTTGACTCAATACTAAACCTTTTTACATGATTCAAAAGCCTAAGAAGGGTCTCTTTAAAAGTACAATGACTCTATTGACTTAGAATAAATCCTAGAAGTCCTCAATGGGGACTTTGACCTAAAACATGGTGACCCAAGCATGAAACCCATGCTTTAATAAGTCACAGTAATAATAATAAAAATTATTTTCTTTAGTGTTTTGACAAATACATTACAAGATGACTCAAATACATTTAATGAAGACTGAACCTAGTTACATTTTCCAATAGTATAAGATCCTGATCATCCCCTCCTGAAACTGCTCTATCAAATAGTCCCTCTCGTGCACTTCAGGAGTAGACTCCTGAAGATGCAATCCAATCATGGTGGGATTGAACCATCGTCTGCTCGAGCTTCCCCTGATCTCCTCCTACTGATCACCCTGCCACACCAGTGAAGTTCCCCACACCATCAACAAATCACTAAAACCCAATGGAACATCTAGGCAACCTTCCCCCATAGAAACCAGCTCACCTCTACGGGTAGCTGAACTGCTAAGCCCTTCTATGCCAAAATCCCCTGCTCGACGCAGAAGGAACCTATCTTGTTGACATCGTGATACCTAGATCATGCCTAACTTCTCAACACGCTCGTACCGGACCCTCCTCTCCAGTGACGCTCGGCCACTATATCTGTCACGATCAGTGCTATGACCAACCTACCAAGGCAACTCTGCAATGCTCAAGTCCACCACTCCATGACTAGCCTCGATCCTAAGAAGCACCCTGCCTCATCATATGATGAAGCTCTCGACGAACCCCCATATTTCAGCCTGGGAAAGAATTGGACCATTCTCCATCATGACCCTACCCATTGAGAAGTGGATTGATCTGCTCGGCACTCGGATCCCTAGAGCCCCCAACCATACTGGGAGCTCACAACTCCCACACCTCATGGGTTGCTGCTGCGTAGCACTGCTACCTACTAGAGCCCATTCGACCCTCATCTCTAATCCCTGTATGTATCCCATAGGTGGTCCCCAAGTATCAAGAATCTGTCCCAGGCATGCCAATCTGCCCTGTTCCTGCCAAACCACATAGTGATATTTGTTATCCCAACTCCTGATGATATGTTCGGATACTACTCGGAGTCTAGACACCCTCCTGTAGACAAGGTCTACCATAGATTGTCCCTCATTCTCATGTAGCACCTCAGACTGTCTCGCCGAAAGTGTATCATGCAGCTCCCTCACAACCACCTCTCTAAGTGTGAGCCCAGGGGTGGAACATATGCCACCTCGGAAATAAACCATGTGATCCCCAAACTTGTATCCATTAGCTCGTGCATCCACCAAATGTCTCAACTAGAGAGTCTCATCCCCGCCCATGTCTCGCGGTGTCTCATCCAACTGCCTAGGGTGGTCCTCCCATGTCCTGATGCCTAAACAAAGAGCATCGAGGGGCGGCAACCAAACACTCTGTAAATGTAAGCTACACTGGAGGATGATGGTTGGGTAGGTCCCCAAGGGTATGATCGAGAGTTTTCAGGGATACTAAAGAGTAACCCTATGGACGACCCTCTCTCCGCCTCAAATCTGCTGATAACCCCCTCGAAGACCTATCTCCGCTAAACATGGTGTCCCCAGATGCTCAACAATGTCCTCATCAATCCTAGGTAAGTTGCATCCAATGGTATGCCTAATGCCCTTGTCCATAAGTCCCTTTGGATGCAATGCTACAAGACCCTGTTATGCTACATCATGTGCCTCCTCGAAATCCCACTATATGTCGCACCTGTCTCTGTACACCACAGGATACACTCAACTACTGCTATACCATCTTGTATCGTCCTATGTCACTGCACTTGTTACTCCTCGCACGTGCTCAATGCGATGTAAGGCACTCCTACTCCACAACGCAATCCAACACACTACAGCACACCACCATGCATCTCCATGCCCATCTGCAAACCACTCCTCAATGCTAGATGCTCCTACACATCCTTGGATGTGATGGCCTAAAGTTGTGTCCATATGCATCGGCCCGCACCCGATCGGCATCATCACATCCACTGTCGCATCACCATAGCCTCCGATGAATGGATCTCCCTTCCAAATCCTCCCTGAGGGACCCAAGAAATGAATATCCCTAGGTATCAGTAGCGATGCCACCACTGCTTTTCTCCTTTGTGTTCTCCATGCCCCACACAAATGTGAAGAATCCCCAGCTCCATACAAGGCATTACCTGGTGGCCTAACAATGCCACCTCCTCCGAAAAACTCCTGCCAGAGTATGTTGATCATCATGTGATCCCATGTACAACCGTCATACCAAGACAACCCAAGGAGTCTGCCCATAAACTGGTTGGCCACTGGTGCTGACCCAAACTCCCCTAGTGAATGTGCACGCTCAACTACTAGGTCAACTATACCATCCAGGTCATAGTCAACCAGCATACCTGGGAAATGATAGGTAGTCCCACTCGGATCCCAACGCCAGTCTGGGCTTCCGACATCCCAAGTGCCAGTCTGGGAGTTTTGAGGTTCTGGGCACGGGGGAACAGTTGGCTTCTGTTAAGAAGCTTATTGGATTGAGCAGCCAGGCTTTGCTCAGTCTGGCTAGGTGGATTTGGTCTTTAGGTAACTGTAGCAACGCAACCGGAGACATCTTCAACGGCAGGGACATAGCTTATTCAACCGCAGCGGCACAGGTAGGTACCTCAGCAGTTCTATTAATTGATTTTGTCAAATTTCAGGAAAATGTTATAGGTTCATGATAAATCCCTTATTATTTCTCTTTGCATCTATTTTCGGTTCTTACATTTGGTATCAGAGGGGCTAATCCTCCAACCTTAAATTAGAAAAACCCTAGTCATAGTCTGCTTTCTCCTTCACAAAATTCTCGTCAATCTGTCCGGGAATGTTGGCCACCGGGATTTGTTTTATATACAACGTTGATTTCTTATTCCTATATTAAGTTTATATTAAACACAATGCCAATGCCACCCTTGGCATTGGTTATAACTTTTTCCGCGTCCATCATAAACTTCAAATATTTGTTAAACATATCTACATGCCTTATATGCATTCATTTTTCTGATAACAGTTAATAAATCATGCTAACTATATTACCTTTATATATACGTATTATTGTTTAATTCAGTGTTATCGTATACTTACGAAGTATGGAAGGATCCATTGAAGCTGCTTAATGCCACGTCTTAGTGTCACGGGTGTCACATCTACGTGATTGCTAGCTAGTCATATTTGCGTAATTGCCAGCTATTTCCCAAGATACAGGTATTCCCATGAGAAACCGCTCTCAGCAATTGTGCTCAACAGGTTTACGGTTCAAACCCCGCCCTGGGTTGCCAAGGCAACCCGAAAAATCGGTTTCTGGGATGATATTGAACATCGCACCTTCGGAAGGCTTTTCTCGTTATTTAAGTCGATGTCGGCCGTGCCAATTCAGCAAAGAACACAACAATATAATTGTGTTGGCAGCCTACCGAATCAGCGTTTTATGGTCGAGCTTTGATGAAAGACATTCTCCGGAGGCCTGAAATTCCTTACAAAATGTGGGTCTACAAGCACCCTAGAAAGAGGCTGTGTATAAATGGAGAGACGGGTTAGCTCTTCTGCCTTCCAGACAGGCCTTTGTAATTGCAAGAAACTCCCGGAAAACCCATGAAGTCTATCATGGATTTGGGTACCCAGATAATGCTGCGGGTCGTGAAAGTCATGGTTCCAAGTATAAGGGTGTCTGAGACGAAGGCACAGCTGTTGCTGTCAAGAGAGCAAAAAAATATACCCCGTAGACAAGAGACTTATAAAAGAAAAGCAAGACACCGGGAAGAGTGAGACATCGGAGTCTGGTTGAGATTCCATAAAATATCTTTGGTTAAGGAGTTTATGTCGCAGGAAAGCCTTGATTAATATTTAAAGCCGGTTGAGCATTCTCCAAGGCGTTGCCCACGAGTTGAATTATCTTCACGATACTGCCCTATCGCCATTGTTCATGGTTCTTAATGTCTGATGATCTCTGCAGCAGAGCACGACGATACCAGAACCTCAGAACTCTCAAGCTCTTCCTGTGACTGATTCCCTTCTCCTTCAGAATACTTCCCTCTGTTTTTTTGTGTCCCCTTCCCAAATCCATGTCCCGTGGTTTTATTCTCTTGTTTGGCAGTGGCCGCCCTTCCATCTGCAGCCACCGCTCAACCTGTTGATGACACGCCCTCTCTTACGTATCCCTTGTCTCATTTCAGGTCGTGAATGAATATCTTTTATGTTTTTAAACCATATGATATTTTATTAAATATTCTTTTAATATAACCTATACATCGTATATACCACATTAGGATTTAATATATCATTAAAACATTATAAACATTATTTTTAACATATCACATTGTTTTAGTATATATTTGTTTTAATATAACATTATAAACTTTATACTTGGATCCCTTTTTTTTAATTAATTACTTATATATATTTTAACATTTATTTTATTAATTTATTAATATTTAACATTTATTTTATTAATTTATTAATATTATTTTATCAATAATCTGGGACATATAATATATATAGTCCTCTTTTAAGATCTACCCATACATTAAGCAATATTGATGAATGAGTAGAACCTCTATTCCAAGAAGTGTCATGGTATTTAGCACTTATAATCAATTTAGTATAAAATACTAGCACGGTGTATGCGACACATGCATATGTAGCTAT
This sequence comes from Pinus tabuliformis, assembly GCA_031772625.1. NCBI lineage: Eukaryota > Viridiplantae > Streptophyta > Pinopsida > Pinales > Pinaceae > Pinus > Pinus tabuliformis. The sequence continues at coordinate 30,921,747 of CM062809.1, read as the reverse complement.
CATATGCATGTGTCGTATACCTGTTATTATGCTTGTGTTCTTTATATTTATAGATGGGTCATTACAGTTAATACCCTATCATAGAATCTCTTTGAGCTTTAATTGTTCTGAGGTTCTGTAATCATGTGGTCATTCTGGTAACTGTTTATTATTTGCACTCATACACTTATCCATGCATTTGTAAAATGTGCATTAGCATATTCAAAATAACTTATGTATAATTCACATATGTTAACTACAGTATAACATATTTTGCCATATTCTATTCATGTCATTGACTTTCATTTAAAATGTAATTATTCCTTCATTTCTATTCCATTGATCATATTGACATATATAAATAAAACAGATTTATAATATCTTAATTCCTATCAGAAGTAAAATCATTTAACTGTCTTAAACTTTACTTTGACAACTATAATTTAGTAAGATCAACAACATATATCGTTTTAGTATCCATGTACCAGCAGAATTTAAACATATATTATGTCACAAAATTTCACGTTTATATATAATCATTCAAAATGGTTCTGAGTCTCTGATTTGAAGTGAAGTAAATATATACTAAACATAGTTTAAAGTTCTTCAAAATTGACATAGATTAGGGTATCTTTGACATATGTCCTCTGTATCTTCCCAAGTAGCTGATCCAGGACTATACTTGTCCCATTGGACCTTAACTTGGTCCACCAGGCGATTCCTGAGCTGTCGAACCCTACGTTCCAGTATACGTAATGGTTCGACCGATACGACTCCCTCGTCCGATACCTGCAATTCCTTCCATTGAAGGTTATGAGATTGATCAACTATATAATGTCTTAATACAGATACATGAAATACATTATGAATTCTATGCCGGTGACGTGGCAAGGCAAGACGATAAGCAACAGGTCCAACTCTTTCCGTGACTTTAAATGGTCCAATAAATCGAGGTGACAACTTTGTCCCTTTTCAAAATCGAATAGTACTTTTATTTGGTTTGATGCGGATGAAAACCTTATCCCCTACTTCATACTTCCTATCAATTTTGTGAGCATCAGCGTAACTTTTTTGTCTATCATGTGCTTCCTTTAACCGTTGTCTAATTTGTCTTACCTGCTCTTCCATTTCATGGATTAATTCTGGTCCTATTATCACTCGATCTTTTAACTTGTCCCAACCTAACGGTGTTCTGCAAGGCCTGTTGTATAATGCTTCAAATGGAGGCATTCCAATCGAATTGTGGTAACTGTTATTGTATGCGAATTCGACTAAGGGTAAGTACTTTTCCCAATGTGATTGCTGATCCATAACATACATTCTCAACATATCTTCAAGTACTTGATTTACCCTTTCTATTTGCCCATCAGTCTCAGGATGGTAAGCGGTGCTTAAATTTAGTTGAGTTCCTAAGGCTGACTGCATGCAAGTCCAGAATCTAGAAGTGAATCGCGAATCTCTATCGGATATAATCTTCTTAGGTACTCCATGAAATCTGATAACTTCATTTATGAATACTCGAGCTACGTCAGCAACATCGTAAGTATCTCTTACAAGAATGAAATGAGCACTTTTTGTTAATTTATCCACTACTACCAAAATGGCATTGTGTCTTTGAGAAGTAAGAGGTAGCCCAGTGATAAAATCCATAGAAATGATCTCCCATTTAGACATAGGAATGTCGTGAGGTTGCAAGAGACCTGCTGGGTGACAATGATCTTCTTTTACTTGCTGACATTCCAAACATTTTGCAACAAATTGAGCGATATCACGTTTCATGCCTGACCAGAATAAGAGTTTCTAGGTATCTGCATACATCTTCCCTACTCCAGGATGTGCACAATATACTACTCTGTGGGCTTCCCTAAGGATAGTGTCTCGAAGATCCTTATTATCAGGAATATACATCCTCCCATGGAATCGTAAAATTCCATCATTTTCTAGTTCATATCCTTCAAATTTAGATTATTTTGGCTTTTTACCCTCAAGACTAGATCTCACTTTTAAATACCAACTATCTTTTATGAGATATTCTAGTACCCGTTGTCTTAATTCTACTTTAATAGGCATGAGAGAAAATATCCGAGGTCTTCTGCTTAAAGCATCTGTTATTACATTTTCTTTTCCCTTAATGTATGATATTCCAAAGTCATATTCACTTAGGAATTCACTCCATCGCCTTTGTCTGGCATTAAGTCTCTTTGGGTGAACAAATATTGTAGACTTTGATGGTTGCTTTTAAATGTAAAACTTCGCCCCACTAGATAATGTCTCCAGATATTTAAAGCTAGTACTACAGCGGCTAACTCTAAATCGTGAGTAGCATAGAGTTCTTCATGAGGTTTTAACTTTCTGGAAGCATATGCTATCACTCCTCTAACCTGCATCAATACTGCACCGAGCTCTCTATCGGATATAATCTTCTTAGGTACTCCATGAAATCTGATAACTTCATTTATGAATACTCGAGCTACGTCAGCAACATCGTAAGTATCTCTTACAAGAATGAAATGAGCACTTTTTGTTAATTTATCCACTACTACCAAAATGGCATTGTGTCTTTGAGAAGTAAGAGGTAGCCCAGTGATAAAATCCATAGAAATGATCTCCCATTTAGACATAGGAATGTCGTGAGGTTGCAAGAGACCTGCTGGGTGACAATGATCTTCTTTTACTTGCTGACATTCCAAACATTTTGCAACAAATTGAGCGATATCACGTTTCATGCCTGACCAGAATAAGAGTTTCTTGGTATCCGCATACATCTTCCCTACTCCAGGATGTGCACAATATACTGCTCTGTGGGCTTCCCTAAGGATAGTGTCTCGAAGATCCTTATTATCAGGAATATACATCCTCCCATGGAATCGTAAGATTCCATCATTTTCTAGTTCATATCCTTCAAATTTAGATTCTTTTGGCTTTTTACCCTCAAGACTAGATCTCACTTTTAAATACCAACTATCTTTTATGAGATATTCCAGTACCCGTTGTCTTAAGTCTACTTTAATAGGTATGAGAGAAAATATCCGAGGTCTTCTGCTTAAAGCATCTGCTATTACATTTTCTTTTCCCTTAATGTATGATATTCCAAAGTCATATTCACTTAGGAATTCACTCCATCGCCTTTGTCTGGCATTTAAGTCTCTTTGGGTGAACAAATATTGTAGACTTTGATGGTTGCTTTTAAGTGTAAAACTTCGCCCCACTAGATAATGTCTCCAGATATTTAAAGCTAGTACTACAGCGGCTAACTCTAAATCGTGAGTAGCATAGAGTTCTTCATGAGGTTTTAACTTTCTGGAAGCATATGCTATCACTCCTCTAACCTGCATCAATACTGCACCGAGCCCTTGTTTGGATGCATCAGTACATACCATAAAATCTTTGTCCATATCAGGGACTCTTAGGATTGGTGCACTGGTGAGTAGTCTTTTGAGTTCAAAGAATGCTTTATCACATTCCTCAGTCCATCCATACTTAACACCTTTACGCTGAAGGGTTGTAATCGGCTTTGCAATTTTGGAGAATCCTTCCACAAATCTTCGGTAGTAACCGGCTAAACCCATAAAGCTTCGTATTTCATGTGCGTTTTTCGGTATTGGCCATTCCATGATTTCTTTTACCTTCTCAAGGTCTACTGAAATCCCTTCACCTAATATGATAGGACCTAAGTAATGAATATTTTCCTGAAAGAATGAACACTTGGATAATTTTCCATACAACTGATGTTTTCTAAGGCAAGACAATACTATCCGTAAATGATCTTCATGCTCTTTCTTATTCTTGGAATAGATGAGAATATCATCTAAAAAGACTTGTACAAATTGATCAAGATATTCGCGGAAAACACTGTTCATAAGATTCATGAATACTGTTGGTGCATTTGTTAATCCAAATGGTACCACAGTAAATTCATAATGTCCAAAACGTGTCCGGAATGCAGTCTTAGAAATATCGTTTTCAGAAATCCTTAGCTGATGATAGCCTGATCAAAGATCAATTTTTGAAAAGACAGCAGCTCCTTTCATTTGATCGAAAAGATCATCGATTCGAGGCATAGGATATTGATTCTTTACTGTAGCTCGATTCAAGTCTCGATAATCTATGCATAATTTTAAAGATCCATCTTTCTTCTTCACAAAAATTACAAGAGCGCCCCAAGGTCATATACTAGGTCGAATATGTCCTATATCCATTAGTTCCTTCAATTGAATTTGCAATTCATGAAGTTCTGGAGCTGTCATTCTATAAGGCGTTTTAGAGATCGGTGGGGTACCTGGTTTTAATTCAATAGTGACATCCAGCTCTCTTACAGGAGGTAATCCTGGTAGTTCTTTTGGAAATACATCTAGAAATTCGGCTAACACCGGATATTGTCCTAAGGATGGTCATTTTTCTTCGCTTACTTCTTGAATTACATAAGTCTGACAACCTTTCCTTAAACAACGCTTCATTTTCATTGCTCATATGTAGCGTAAAGATACCTTTCTCTTGATTCCTTGAATTTGGATTGCTTCTCCTTCATCATTTATACCTAGAATTCTTTTCCCATAACAGTCTACCCAAGCTTGATGACCTGCTAGCCAATCCATACCTATGATAAGATCATAAGTTCCTAACGCTGTGACATAAACTTTCAGTTTAGTCGTACAGACCCCTAAGTCAATTTTGCATTGATCCACACTTAAGCCCACAAATTGGAGTTCTCCTAAGGCCATTTCCACCTGTTTGAAATCATTTTGTCTGCGAGCTACCAACCCACATTTGTTTAATGCATATGATGAAATGAAACTATCTATGGCACCAGTATCAAATAAGATTTTGAGTTTTTTTACCATTGATAATACCTAAAGATTCCACTACAGTGGATTCATGTGCTACTTGGTCGTTGCTGACTACTGCATGAATTCTATGATTACCTTGATTGTTTGGTATTGGTTCCTTTCTAGTCCTATGAGATATATTTGACAAAGCTTCTGGGCAATCGCGTTGAAAATGCGGTCCTCCACATCCCCAACAATTAAGCTGCGTTGATCCTCTTGAATCAGGGCGTGAATTTCTAGATAAAGAGCTTCGTCCTCTCATGTTGATTCCTCTCGAATTTCTTCCTCTACTGGCAGTTCCACAAGATGTCCATGGACTGGTGTTTGATGATTCCGCGGCTATAGTGTTTACTTCCATGGGAGCTCTTGTTCCTAAATTTCTTGGGGTAAATCTGTTACCGTAAGGTGGCCTCGAGCTACCTCCTCTAAAGAAATTTCGAGGAGTCTTTCTTGGAAATCCTAACTGTAAAGGTTCTGCTGGCCCTATATCTTTTTTGATTCCAAGGTGCTCTTCTGCATAACGACCACACTCAACCACTTCAGCATTTGATGATGATTTCCACATGCTTACCAAGGCTCTGATGTGAGGATTTAATCCAAATATGAAGCGTTCAGCTTGACGTTCATCAGAATCTAAGTAGTGAATGTATTTTACAAGCTCCATAAACCTTATCTCGTACTCTTCCACTATTTTATTACCCTGTACTAAGGTATCGAAGGCTCTAGCTTGCTGTTGTTGAAAGTATGGAGGTAAATACTTTGCGCGGAATCTTTCTTCAAATAGTTCCCAAGGGACATTATCCGATGTAAGGTGCAGCTGCTTTTCCAGATTTCCCCACCAAATCAAGGTACTTTCCTTTAATTGAAATACAGCAATTTTTGTTTTTGCCGAAGAAGAATATTCTTTTAATCTAAAGCATCTGTTCATTCCTTCTAACCATGCCTCAGTGCGTTCACCTGCTCGACCTCCTGAAAATTCTGGGAGTTTAATTTTCTGAAGCTCCCTAGAAATATCTTCTTTTGATCTTTTGTGCTCAAAATTATTTGGTTCCACTGAACTGGTAGTTAAGGGTTGAAGTTCTTCTTTGGTCTTAGCTTTAGTTGATTCTTTTAATGTCTCCAATAAGGCTTCCAATGAGTTCATTATCACGGTCAACTCTGGTGCTAGAGCGATTGATGTTGATAATGGTCTTGGTGGAGATGATGGTGATAGTGGTGGCGATGGGGATGATGATGGCGACGGTGGCAGCATTACTAACGGTGATGCTGCCCGATCACGTCGTCGTCACTCATATGTCTTTACCATTGTAATGTTTCCTGTGTACATAATAAAATTCTATAAAAATTTGAGATAGACATTCGAAGTTAACATATAGTTTTCTTTTTGCAATTTCACATTCATAAACAGGTATATTTTTTTTGTTATTTTTATCTGCTAGGCAGATCTTACTGGTACTGAGGTCAAGGAGGGTGGTCTCGCGACCTCCTTGTCCTAATGCAGGGTATTCTATCCTAATATGAAATAATGCAAAAGCGTATGGTTATTAATTCCTAAGGTGGATCATCCACCATTAGTTTCTAAGCAACATTCATAAAATGAAAATATTGAATGCCTCATTATAATGAACATCAGCGACATACCCATCATACCTCAAACTGACTCTTACTTCTAAAGAAGGGCACACATAGCTATAATGTGGAATATGTTACTTAGATGTATACTTATCGGAATATCAATTAGAACACATTCATTACAATTTCATAAAGAAATTCAAAATGTTTACCTAAAAATTATGGTAGGTACTGGGGAGGTGTTAAATAATCTTCACCTATTTTAATAGGTCCCGAGCAGGTTCCAATGTTGGACCTCCCAAGCTCAGCATAATTAAATTTATTATTTTTTTTTATTATTATTATTTTTTTACGACCATGTTACATGCAACATTCACTTGGTTAAATTATAAATCAATTATTATAAATTTATAAGATTCGAAGTTCAAGGATGATGGGGTGTTGATGATTTAAAAATAGTAAATAAATAAATTATTATTATATATTAATTAATTTAAATAATTAAAAAAATAAATTAATATAAATAATTATTCATCGTCAGTTTATTAATAACTTAAAAGTGAATAATCTCACTATACTTTTGAGAAGACAATAAATCACATAACAATAAATTTCTTCTTGAAAATCTATAAATTTCTATAGTCTGGTCTCGTTCTTGAGTAGTTATAAAATTCTCAATCGGAACCCCAGTTCCAAGGCCTGCCCGCGGTGATTAGCCCTTGTGACCATCCAATTCAGGGCCTTTGAGACTGCTAAAGGAATCTGTCATTGTCCTGAGCGGAGGATAAAAGTCCGCCCTGAAACATAGTTTTATTTTAAAGTAAAGTCAGTTTTATTTTAAATAACGTCTGTGGTTGAATTGAATCATTTTATGACGTTCATGAGAGCTTGTGGTTTGAGTGACCACTTACTATTACTTAATTTAATTATGTTGATTACGTTGTTATAGATTTTCAATAAGAAATTTATTGTTATGTGATTTATTGTCTTCTCAAAAGTATAGTGAGATTATTCACTTTAAAGTTATTAATAAACTGACAATGAATAATTATTTATATTAATTTATTTTTTTAATTATTTAAATTTATTTATTTATAATAATTTATTTATAATAATAATTTATTTATTTACTATTTTTCAATCATCAACACCCCATCATCCTGAAACTTTGAATCTTATAAATTTATAATAATTTATTTATAATTTAACCAAGTGAACGTTGCATGTAACATGGTCATAAAAAAAATAAAAAATAAAAAATAAAATTAATTACGCTGAGCTTGGGAGGTCCAACATTGGAACCTGCCCAGGACCTATTAAAATAGGTGAAGATTATTTAACACCTCCCCAGTACCTACCATAATTTTTAGGTAAACATTTTGAATTTCTTTATGAAATTGTAACGAATGTGTTCTAATTGATATTCCGATAAGTATACATCTAAGTAACATATTCCACATTATAGCTATGTGTGCCCTTCTTTAGAAGTAAGAGTCAGTTTGAGGTATGATGGGTATGTCGTTGATGTTCATTATAATGAGGCATTCAATATTTTCATTTTATGAATGTTGCTTAGAAACTAATGGTGGATGATCCACCTTAGGAATCAATAACCATACGCTTCTGCATTATTTCATATTAGGATAGAATACCCTGCATTAGGACAACGAGGTCGCGAGACCACCCTCCTTGACCTCGATGCCAGTAAGATCTGCCTAGCAAATAAAAATAGCAAAAAAAATATACCCGTTTATGAATGTCAAATTGCAAAAAAAACTATATGTTAAATTCAAATGTCTATCTCAAATTTTTATAGAATTTTATTATGTACACAGGAAACATTACAATGGTAAAGATATATGAGCGACGACGACGTGATCGAGCAGCATCACCGTTAGTAATGCAGCGACCGTCGCCATCATCATCCCCATCGCCACCACTCTCACCATCATCTCCACCAAGACCATTATCAACATCAATCGCTCCAGCTCCAGAGTTGACCGTGATAATGAACTCATTGGAAGCCTTATTGGAGACATTAAAAGAATCAACTAAGGCTAAGACCAAAGAAGAACTTCAACCCTTAACTACCAGTTCAGCGGAACCAAAGAATTCTGAGCACAAAAGATCAAAAGAAGATATTTCTAGGGAGCTTCAGAAAATTAAACTCCCAGAATTTTCAAGAGGTCGCGCAGGTGAACGCGCTGAGGCATGGTTAGAAGGAATGAACATATGCTTTAGATTAAGAGAATATTCTTCTTCGGCAAAAAGAAAAATTGTTGTATTTCAATTAAAGGAAAGTGCCTTGATTTGGTGGGGAAATCTGGAAAAGCAGTTGCACCTTACATCGGATAATATCCCTTGAGAACTATTTGAGGAAAGATTCCGCGCAAAATATTTACCTCCATACTTTCAACAATAGCAAGCTAGAGCCTTCCATACCTTAGTACAAGGTAATAAAACAGTGGAAGAGTACGAGATAAGGTTTATGGAGCTTTTAAAATACATTCACTACTTAGATTCTGATAAACGTAAAGCTAAACGCTTCATATTTGGGTTAAATCCTCGCATCAGAGCCTTGGTAAGCATGTGGAAACCATCATCAGTAGCTGAGGGGATTGAGTATGGTCGTTATGCAGAAGCGCACCTTAGAATCAAAAAAGATATAGGGTCAGCAGAACCTTTACAATTAGGATTTCCAGGAAAGACTCCCCGAAATTTCTTCAAAGGAGGTAGCTCGAGGTCACCTTACGGTAACAGATTTACCCCAAGAAATTTAGGAAAAAGAGCTCCCATGGCAGTAAACACTATAGCCGTAGAATCATCAAACACCAGTCCATGGACATCTTTTGGAACTACTAGTAGAGGAAGAAATCCGAGAGGAATCAACATGAGAGGACGAAGCTCTTTATCTAGAAATTCATGCCCTGATTCAAGAGGATCAGCGCAGCTTAATTGTTGGGGATGTGGAGGACTGCATTTTCAACGCGATTGCCCAGAAGCTTCGTCAAATATATTGCATAGAACTGGAAAGGAACCAATATCAAACAATCAAGGTAATCATAGAATTCATGCAATAGTCGGCAACGACCAAGCAGCACATCAATCCACTGTAGTGGAATCTTTAGGTATTATCAATGGTAAAAAACTCAAAATCTTATTTGATACTGGTGCCACAGATAGTTTCATTTCGTTATATGCATTAAACAAATGTGGGTTGGCAGCTCGCAGACAAAATGATTTCAAACACGTGGAAATGGCCTCAGGAGAACTCCAATCTGTGGGCTTAAGTGTGGATCAATGCAAAATTGACTTAGGGGTCTGTACGACTAAACTGAAAGTTTATGTCACAGCCTTAGGAACTTATGATCTTATCATAAGTATGGATTGGCTAGCAGGTCATCAAGCTTAGGTAGACTGTTATGGGAAAAGAATTCTAGGTATAAATGATGAAGGAGAAGCAATCCAAATTCAAGGAATCAAGAGAAAGGTATCTTTACGCTACATATCAGCAATAAAAATGAAGCGTTGTTTAAGGAAAGGTTGTTAGGCTTATGTAATTCAAGAAGCGAAGAAAAAGGACCATCCTTAGAACAATATCCGGTGTTAGACGAATTTCCGGATGTATTTCCAAAAGAACTACCAGGATTACCTCCTGTAAGAGAGCTGGATCTCACTATTGAATTAAAACCAGGTACCCAACCGATCTCTAAAATGTCTTATAGAATGACAGCTCCAGAACTTCAAGAATCGCAAATTCAATTGAAGGAACTACTGGATATAGGGCATATTCGACCCAGTATATCACCTTGGGGCGCTCCTGTAATTTTTGTGAAGAAGAAAGATGGATCTTTAAGATTATGCATAGATTATCGAGACTTGAATCGAGCTACAATAAAGAATCAATATCCTATGCCTCGAATCTATGATCTTTTCGATCAAATGAAAGGAGTTGCTGTCTTTTCAAAAATTGATCTTCGATCAGGCTATCATCAGCTAACGATTTCTGAAAACGATATTTCTAAGACTGCATTCCGAACACATTTTGGACATTATGAATTTACTATGGTACCATTTGGATTAACAAATGCACCAGCAGTATTCATGAATCTTATGAACAGTGTTTTCCGTGAATATCTTGATCAATTTGTACAAGTTTTTTTAGATGATATTCTCATCTATTCCAAGAATAAGAAAGAGCACGAAGATCATTTACAGATAGTATTGTCCTGCCTTAGAAAACATCAGTTGTATGTAAAATTATCCAAGTGTTCATTCTTTCAGGAAAAGATTCATTACTTAGGTCATATCATATCAGGTGAAGGGATTTCAGTAGACCCTGAGAAGGTAAAAGCAATCATGGAATGGCCAATACCGAAAAACGCACATGAAATATGAAGCTTTATGGGTTTAGCCGGTAACTACCGAAGATTTGTGGAAGGATTCTCAAAAATTGCAAAGCCAATTACAACCCTTCAGCGTAAAGGTGTTAAGTATGGATGGACTGAGGAATGTGATAAAGCATTCTCTGAATTCAAAAGACTACTCACTAGTGCACCAATCCTAAGAGTCCCTGATATGGACAAAGATTTTACGGTATGTACTGATGCATCCAAACAAGGGCTCGGTGCAGTATTGATGCAGGATAGAGGAGTGATAGCATATGCTTCCAGAAAGTTAAAACCTCATCAAGAACTCTATGCTACTCACGATTTAGAGTTAACCGTTGTAGTACTAGCTTTAAAGATCTGGAGACATTATCTAGTGGGGCAAAGTTTTACACTTAAAAGCAACCATCAAAGTCTACAATATTTGTTCACCCAAAGAGACTTAAATCCCAGACAAAGGCGATGGAGTGAATTCCTAAGTGAATATGACTTTGGAATATCATACATTAAGGGAAAATAAAATGTAGTCGCAGATGCTTTAAGCAGAAGACCTCGGATATTTTCTCTCATACCTATTAAAGTAAACTTAAGACAATGGGTACTAGAATATCTCATAAAAGATAGCTAGTATTTAAAAGTGAGATCTAGTCTTGAGCGTAAAAAGCCAAAAGAATCTAAATTTGAAGGATATGAACTAGAAGATGATGGAATCTTACAATTCCATGGGAGGATGTATATTCCTGATAATAAGGATCTTTGAGACACTATCCTTAGGGAAGCCCACAGAGCAGTATATTGTGCACATCCTGGAGTAGGGAAGATGTATGCGGATACCAAGAAACTCTTCTTCTGGTCAGGCATGAAACGTGATATCGCTCAATTTGTTGCAAAATGTTTGGAATGTCAGCAAGTAAAAGCAGATCATTGTCACCCAGCAGGTCTCTTGCAACCTCACGACATTCCTATGTCTAAATGGGAGATCATTTCTATGGATTTTATCACTGGGCTACCTCTTACTTCTCAAAGACACAATGCCATTTTGGTAGTAGTGGATAAATTAACAAAAAGCGCCCATTTCATTCCCGTAAGAGATACTTACGATGTTGCTGACGTAGCTCGAGTATTCATAAATGAAGTTATCAGATTTCATGGAGTATCTAAGAAGATTATATCCGATAGAGATTCGCGATTCACTTCTAGATTCTGGACTTGCATGCAGTCAGCCTTAGGAACTCAACTAAATTTAAGCACTACTTACCATCCTAAGACTGATGGGCAAACAGAAGGGGTAAATCAAGTACTTGAAGATATGTTGAGAATGTATGTTATGGATCAGCAATCACACTAGGAAAAGTACTTACCCTTAGTCGAATTCGCATACAATAACAGTTATCATAGTTCGATTAGAATGCCTCTATTTGAAGCATTATACGGCAGACCTTGCAAAACACCGTTAAGTTGGGATAGGTTAGAAGATCGAGTGATAATAGGACCAAAATTAATCCATGAAATGGAAGAGCAGGTAAGACAAATTAGACAACGATTAAAGGAAGCACAGGATAGACAAAAAAGTTACATTGATGCTCACAGAACTGATAGAAAGTATGAAGTAGAGGATCAGGTTTTCATCCGCATCAAACCAAATAAAAGTACTATTCGATTTGGAAAATGGACAAAGTTGTCACCTCGATTTATTGGACCATTTAAAGTCACGGAAAAAGTTGGACCCGTTGCCTATCGTCTTGCCCTGCCACCTCACCTGCATAGAATTCTTAATGTCTTTCATGTATCTGTATTAAGACATTATATAGCTGATCAATCTCATAACCTTCAATGGAAGGAATTGCAGGTATCGGACGAGCGAGTCGTATCGGTCGAACCATTACGTATACTGGAACGTAGAGTTCAACAGCTCAGGAATCGCCTAGTGGACCAAGTTAAGGTCCAATGGGACAAGTATAGTCCTGGATCAGCTACTTGGGAAGATACAGAGGACATATGTCAAAGATACCCTAATCTATGTCAAGTTTGAAGAACTTTAAACCATGTTTAGTATATATTTACTTCACTGCAAATCAGAGACTCAGAACCATTTTGAATGATTATATATAAACGTGAAATTTTGTGACATAATATATGTATAAATTACGCTGGTACATGAATACTAAAACGACGTATGTTGTTGATCTTACTAAATTATAGTTGTCAAAGTAAAGTTTAAGACAGTTAAATGATTTTATTTCTGATAGGAATTAAGATATTATAAATCTGTTTTATTTATACATGCCAATATGATCAATGGAATAGAAATGAAGGAATAATTACATTTTAAATGAAAGTCAATGACATGAATAGAATATGGCAAAATATGTTATACTGTAGTTAACATATGTGAATTATACATAAGTTATTTTGAATATGCTAATGCGCATTTTACAAATGCATAGATAAGTGTATGAGTGCAGATAATAAACAGTTACCAGAATGACCACGTGATGACAAAACCTTAGAACAATTAAAGCTCAAAGAGATTCTATGATAGGGTATTAACCCTAATTCTACTGGGAGGGGTGGAGGTGTTGCCCACCGTTTATCCTCCGAACCCTGGAGTCATGGGAGGACTATGCGAATCACGCTCCCCTAGACGTGTGATGATGACTGTCGGATGCCTACTGGGAATCAGGTCGGTATAACCGACGTTGTCACCTTAGAGTTTATGAATGGTTAGATCGATAAAACTGACGCCATGGCATACTCCAGTAGAGGACAGATAGGATGGGAGCAAAAGAGATTAGGAAGGATAGGATGATTTTAGAATAGCTTGGGAACCTGGATAGGGCAAGGCATGACCATTAAAATCATAGACCTAAAACACTAATTGATAGTCTCCTTGTATTAAAATAAAATTTTAAACCTCGGTTTACAAAGCTAACAAGGATGTACTAATTGCTATCATAAGTAATCAGATAAGATAAAAACTCTAACTTCGGGACGAAGTTTTCTGAAGGGAGAGTGTATGTAACGACCCATCTATAAATATAAAGAACGCAAGCATAATAGCAGGTATACGGTACATGATATGATAGCTACATATGCATGTGTCGCACACACCGCACTAGTATTTTATACTAAATTGATTATAAGTGTAAATACCATGACACTTCTTGGAATAGAGGTTCTACTCATTCATCAATATTGCTTAATGTATGGGTAGATCTTAAAAGTGGACTATATATATTATATGTCCCAGATTATTGATAAAATAATATTAATAAAATAAATGTTAAATATTAATAAATTAATAAAATAAATGTTAAAATATATATAAGTAATTAATTAAAAAAAAAGGGATCCAAGTATAAAGTTTATAATGTTATATTAAAACAAATATATACTTAAACAATGTGATATGTTAAAAATAATGTTTATAATGTTTTAATGATATATTCAATGTTCCACCAAGACTCCGGTGCGGGGAGACGCGGGTGCGGGGAGACGCACAGGGGGGGCGTGTGGGAGTACCCTCAAATTTTAGGGAAATTTCGGGGGTACGGGGAGTCGTCGAGGTATATATATATATATATATATATATATAATTCAAGTTCATATTCATTGTTCACTATTCAATAATGAAAGCATAAAAATATTAAATAGACAATTGAAATTTGAACAATGAATATGAACTTGAATTATATATAAATATGAAATAGACAATTTTTATATTTTATGATCTTTTATTATTAAAATTTAACTTTAAACAAAATTAAATCTAAATTTAAAGAAGTCTAAATCTAAAACTAAAACAAGAATTTAATAAATCTGAAACTAAAATGAACTAACGCCTCATCATATATGCAACAAAAATGAAAATCGATTATTATTAAATCTAAATCCTAAATGAATAAAAATTTAAATCAAAATAAAAATCTAACGCATGCACCAAAATGAAATTGAAACACATGAGAGAAACTACATAAAAAATAAATAAACGAAAAAGCTAAGAAAATCTAAACCTAAGTCTATCTACGCTAACTCTATACAAACAAAGGTGAAGAAAAGAAATCAGGATTTTTATGAATGCAGGTTTGGCAAGGGCAACATGCAGGTTGGACGCAGAGAAGATTGATGAGAATGAAGCTTGCAACAGTGTGAGGTGAAATGAAAGGCAGAGGAAGGAAATGGACAGTTTGTAGCAGAGTGAAGGAGAGCGATTGAGGAAGAAGTGCGGGTTTCTTTGCAAGTTTGCGTGAAGGATGAGAGGACGAACGCAGGTCATGAGGGATGGCAGAAATACGTTGAGGCTGACAGCGTATAAGATGAAGGAGTGACAAATGTAAGCAGAGAGTTGCGTGAAGATGGCTGGAGTTTGCAGGTTTGATGGACACTGCGTGGGAATGCTTTTGCTGCAGGAATACGTGGAAAGGGGCAGCATACGAAGCAGCAAAGATGCAACGTGGAGAATGGATTAAATGGCTACGAATTTGGCTTTGGACAGTAGTGTGTGAGCCAAGGGATTTGATATGCAGCAGGGTGAGAGAAGCTGAAAATTCCAGAAAACCCCAGGACAGCATACACAAATCAGAATTTTCTGCTAGAAAAATGACCTCATTCAACATAAAGATTGAAAACCCAGGAAGCAGACAGAAGAACTTCCACCAGAACCTCTAAATATTTTCTAGAAATCTTAATAAAATTTTTAACTTTCAGATTTCTTGAAACCCTCATTAAAAAAATTTAGATCTAAAAATGAATGATTTTAAAACCCTTGGACTGCAAGATTGTTGGTTTATATTCCTGGAAGGCAATTTTAAATGAAACCCCAGCAGACAGATTGCTGGGAGAGTCTCGAATTTCTTCAGCAAAAAAACTTGCAAGAACTGACCCTGAGGCCAGATCTTACCATCTAGGGCCTAGATCTGGCTTCAAACAAAAATTTCTCCTCAGACTTGTAACCTGCAACCTGTTAACAATGAAAACAAACAGCCAGAACCTGAAAATGCAAAAAATAAATGAAACCCTAAAAACCCTAAGAACCAGCTAAATAATTACAGTATTTACAAACTGAAGGCTCTAGGTAGCCAGATTTATCGTTATGCCACAAAAATATTTTCAAAATTTTAAACTTAATGTGAGGTGCTTCAGAAAACCCTTCATGCATCTGCAACAAAAATTCTAATGATAAGCCCGGGATTAAAACTGGCTGGGCTCTTTCAGAAAACGCAATTCGGGAGTTGGCTGGTTCAGCTGAGAACTTCCCCTAACGCCCAGTAAACTCAAAATCAAGGATATCCTGCACAACTTAAATCAACCATTAACATAGAGGAAGAAAACAACAAAGAAATTCAGATCAAATGGAGATACCTACCATTATATTTCATAAATTAAACTATCATTCAAACCCCAGAGATCAGACAAGATACCTATGCCTAAATCAATCTTCATCAAGCTATCATCAATGGCTGAAAATAAAATTATGCAGAAAAATAAAACATCTTACAGCATTTTCAAAAGAGTAACACCAGCAAGATTTTCAACCCCAAAGTATTTCTTTATTGCACAAAAAAATGACTACAAGAGAGCCTTCTTTAGCACCAGACTCTCAGATCCAATGATCTCAAATGACCCCTGACACCCTATTTAAAGGAAAAATTCCCAACGACTAGTTCGAATGATCCATGTCAAACTAATCTCGACCGTCGATGAGGATCAAAATCCCTTTCAATCTCATCCATCAAAATTTTAAATGCATTTTAATATATTAAAAATTAAAATTTTGCATTTATTTTCTCAAAATTTTGACTTATTATTATTTTATTATTTTCTTTTTCTTTTTCAAAATTTTATTTAATTTTCTAATTCATTTTTAAATTTTATTTTATTTTATTTATTTTTTAGTTATTTTTAATTTTTTATTATTTATATCTTTTATTTATTATTATTTTTTTTTTTTTTATCCTTGAACTTAGCCTTTGGAAAAATCACCTAAGACCTAGGACTTAGGACTTATGAAGGGATTAAAACATTTTCTAACCCTCAAGACACTTTACATCATGACTTTTACAGTTTGACATCTCAAGGGGGAAAACCCATTTGACATAGACCCTCATAGACCACCTAGTTCTGCGACACAACTATAATCGAGCAGATCAAGCAATTTGTAATAACCTAACCAAATAGTTAGAATTATTTCTAAATTACTTTTTCATAGACTCGAAGCACACTAGGATTCACCTAAGATTCCAATGACAAAATTCATTCCGGCTTTGGGGTTAGGCTGAAGGAAAACTCTGTTGATCATGGATCAGTGAGACAAAAAACCTTCCACAACGTAGATTATCACCAGAAAATTAGGTTGCCTAGGCAGTTTACATACATGACTCAGATCTGCTAAGATTATTTACAATTTACACATGCAAACTGGGTTTACAAAACAATATGATCGGGCTGATGACGACAATGGAATGGCACGGACATATCGATCAAGCTCTATCCCTTTTGCGAAAAAGGGGGTGTACTGCTATGGGTAGTTGACACGTAGTGGTCAACATCTGGCTCTACTTGGGGACACGTTGCTGCACTGTAGGAATGTGAGAATCCAGAATCTGCATCCATGCAACACACAACAAAAATACGTAGCGTCCATTCAAAAATCATCATATAACATTAAGCACATGAAAGATATAAACTCTTCATTTATTAACTACGAAACCGGATTCGTCCAAACCCCTGGACGAATCCCGAATCGGACACGATTCTGTCCGGACACGTGTCATATTTCAATGACACGTCGTGTCATATCCGGGTACGTCGTGTCATGAGCGAGTCAGCGAAAATGAAAAACGTGTCGCGATTTTGGAGTCGAATCCTGGTTTCGGATTCGTTTTTCGGGCTGCTGTAGGTTTAAGTTCGCTGTTCTCGTTCCCATTTGACCGCATTTGCAACGTTAACATCGATTTGGAGCGAGTAACAGCGATTTGGAGCGATTTGGAGCAGCGGACCGCATTGCAATTTGCAGGTTTAAGGTTAGTTTTCTGAACGATTCACGCGGCACGCCTTATCAGTGATTCAATATATAAATCCAAGTCATTAATGTGACAATGCCCCATCTCAAGCCCTAAACCGCAGCCCAAAAACACTGAGCTGAGTGTCTTCGAAGGTTCGTTTCGTTTCGTTTTACGGTTTCGGTTTACGGTTTACCTTTGTTCTGGTTATTATAACAGTGGGCCGTGGCGTATACAGTGGGCCAAGACTTATTTCTGAGCATAAACTTATTTGGTTTATGCTCAGAAATAAGTCTTGGCCCACTGTATACGCCACGGCCCACTGTTATAATAACCAGAACAAAGGTATACGCCACGGCATCTTGTTTATTAAATTATTACCTTGATGACGGATGTGTAATAAGACAATGGTCTCTCCACGGGTTCTAACGACGCTTTATTCTCTATTCATACTGGATTTTCAGATAAAAGATTTTCAAAACTCCAATCTCCACAAATAGAAATAACCTCGGCACTGCATACACTCTGCTTTGGAAGATTCGAATCAACTGTCAGAACTTGTAATCTCTCACACAAAAATCCAGATGAACTAAGGCTGTGAATCAAGAAGCTGAGAGGCCATGAAATCCATGTTACAAGATTCGAGTTTCAAATATTATATTATATTTATCATTCTTCCTTGTTATTAAAAGTTATATTTCTTTGTAAATATTTTAGTAAGAACCTGCCATCATTATACAACCACAAGAAAATCTCTTAGTGGCTGTGCACTCACTCTCTTAGTGGCTGTGCATAGGCCTAGAGTACTCAGAAGTGCCACAAATTCAACATATTTAGGGCTGCTGAGCAGTGAGAACACTGTCTTGACTCTTTTATAATTATAAATTTATAACACTCAGTCTTCAGACCTTGGCCTGTCCTGGCAGTGTAGAAGTTTACAACACTGTCTTTAATTTTTTATACAGCAACATAGATGATAGAACTAAGAATAGTAAATATAAAATACATTATACAGCCAGTTGGCAGTGAGCCACTGCTAGCCTATAAAATGAACTTGATTCTTGTTCATTTCTTTTGCTGTTTGCATTTTAAAATTTTTACAGCAGTTTGACTGTTTGTTCAATTTTTTTACAGGTTGAGGTAACATGGCTCAATCAACGGCAGGGGCAGCAAGGAAGGGCAAGAATGTCATGGGTAGAGATGCTCTTCCTCCCCCAATATCATCAGAGTCTGCTGCAAGTAATATTGAGGGAAGAGGAGTTAAAGACAATGAAAAATATCCATTGTGGAAATATGTCGCAAGAGAGGATGGGTCAAACAGCAAGGGAAAGGGAGGAGGCAATGTGCAATGGAAATGCAGCTTTTGTAACATTTCTTTCACAAGCACATATCACCGTGTGAGAGCACATTTGTTGGCTATACCTGGTAAGGGGATTGGAGCTTGTAAAGATATTCCTAAACAAAAGAGAAAAGAATTGGAAAAGGAGGCCCATGTTGGTATGGAACATGTGGCACTGGCTTCAAAATCAAAAGCACCCAAGGGCAAGAATGAAGACCCCCTTCCATTTCTGAGGAAAACCACCTCCAAATTTCCATTTGAGAGTTCTACTTCTACTGGGGGACAAGCATTAAAAAGAAGATCACTTGGTCCAATGGACAGGATTTTCCAAAAAGAGAGACGGGACGAGCTTGATCTCACCATTGCCTTCTTTTTCTATCAAAACTTCATATCATTTAATGTTGCACGTTCACCTTTATTTGTTGAGATGTGCCGAGCTCTAACTCAAGGGGCTCCAGCAGGGTATGTGCCTCCTGGGTCAGAGAAGCTGAGAACCACATTGTTGACGAAGGCAAAAAAAGAGGTGCAAAAAATGCTCGAGCCTATTAAGGCATCATGGCCAACATCTGGGGTTAGCATTGTTTCTGATGGATGGACAGATCCAGCACGACACCCAATCATCAACTTCATGGTGTCTTCCTTGAATGGTCCAGTTTTCCTGAAAGCAGTGGATACACTTGGCGAATACAAGGATGCACAATTTATGGGTGAGTTATTTATTAGAGTTATTGAAGAGGTAGGTGTTGATTCTTGTGTGCAAATCATTACAGATAATGCACCTGTTTGCAAGGCGGCTGGCATGATTGTGGAAGCTAAATATCCACAAGTGTTTTGGACACCTTGCATTGTCCATTCATTGAACTTAGCACTGAAATCCATTGCTTCTGATGTGCTTTGGATTGGAAGCATTATTGAGGATGCAAGACATATCCGTAACTTTGTGCAAAATCATACAAATGCCCTCACTATCTACAAGGAGTACAGCAATCTATCATTGTTGAAGATTGCTGATACACGGTTTGCATCTTCATTCATGATGTTGAAGAGGTTGAGGGAGGTCAAGACTGCTCTTGGGTCCATGGTTATTTCTGAGTTTTGGTCTTTTTGGAGAAAGACAGATCAGGCAGCCTCTAAAAGAGTGAAGGACACGGTACTAGATGATGCTTGGTGGGAGAGGGTAGATCTAATTATTCAGATCATGGACCCTATCATCTCTTTGCTTCGAGTTGCAGATACAGACAAACCCATCCTAGGAGAGGTTTATGAGGGATGGGATTCCATGATTGAGTCTGTGAGGAGCATTATTCTACAGAGTGAGTGCCCCCCGTATGAGACATCACCAGAGGCCTTCTGCGATACCATACATGATATTCTTGTCCGCAGATGGGACAAGAATTGTACACCTTTACATTGTTTGGCTCACTCATTGAACCCCAAATACTACAGCCATGAGTGGCTGAATGGTGGACCTTCCCGCAGATTCCCTCCTCACATGGATGGTGAAATCTCACAGGGGAGGAAAGAGGCGCTTCAGCGGATTTATCAGGATAGTGCATTGCTTGCTGAGGTGGAGGATTCCTTTGCAGAGTTTTCCACTGGCACTGGTCGGTTTGCAGGTTATGATGTGATTAGAGACAGGGGGCTTAAGAAGCCATACTCTTGGTGGGCATATCATGGGGCAACAAGCCGTCCTCTTCAGCAGTTAGCCATGAGGCTCCTCTCTCAGGTGACTTCATCCTCTTGTTGCGAGAGGAATTGGAGCACATATGGGAATTTGCATACTGTGAAGAAGAACAGGCTTGAGCAGTCCAGGGCAGAGACAATGGTGTATGTGCACACCAACCTTCGTCTTATTTACAGGCAGAGGGAAGAGTGGTTGAGGGGAAAGACAAAGATGTGGGATGTCTTTCCTGAAGATATGGGTCTGGACACCACTGTTGAGTTGGCATTGGCCAACATGGATCTCGGTGATCCAGTGCTAGACCCTATTAGTTTTGATGACTCAACCTCCATACCAGCAGATGCAGAGGCGACTATGGATACAGGGGAGGAGGAGGATGCAGAGGAGAGCAGTGGGGACCATGATGATGGGGACAGTGATGCTGATTCTGATGCTGATTGATGCCTTGAGGGCCTGAGGCTTGTATACCTATAGTTGTTTTATATTTTCTATTTCTATTTGCCATTGGCATTGCACCAACACTACCTATGTAACAGATTTTGATTTGATGACTTAATGAGAAAACTACAGTTGTCAGTGTGTTTATCTTACTATCTTGTAGTACAGTAGTTGTAAGTTGTCTTTCAGTTATGAATTATGAATCATGATTTAAATTTTTAATAGATTTATCATTTATCATTTATGTGACCAGTACCACTGACATTTATTTGAATTTTGTATGTACTATGCATGCTAATAGCTATAGATGAAGATCTATGTTTGAAACAATGAAATCAATAAATTTGTATCATTAATTAAAATTTGTGTAAGAAATATGCTAATAACTAATTTTTAAGATATATATATATATATATATATATATATATATATATATTTTAAATATATATATATATATATTTTTTTTAATAAAATAATATATAACGTGTCCTAACGTGTCTTGTTCCGGGGGTCAGCGTGTCCCGAATCCGACACCACGAATCCCGAATCCTACGTGTCCCGAATCCCCGTGTCAGGTGACTTAGTTTATTAACTATCTGGAAAAGTAAATCTAAGCCTAAAACAAAAATGAAAATGCTGAAAAAACAAGGAGTAGGGTTAGAAATACAGAGGATGCCCCATGGCATCAGATGTGTTCAATATAGTGTATATTGAGCATTTTGCCTGCTTTCAGGCAAATCTGTCATCTGCTTATCGGATGTGCCATGTCCAAATCTGCATATGGTAGGACTTTTTCCTATCCGAAAATCAAGCTGCTCGCAGTCGTCTGATGCATCAAATCTTCTTCTCGTTCTCTTTCTTTTGCATTTCTTCTTCGTGTTAGGTTGTATCACTGATGATGTGGAACATTCTGCTTCAAAGCTCTCAGCTGAAGTATGTAAGATATGCGTGACATGTCTTTCTTCATCTTGCATCTGATCTTTATCGTTTTTAATTTTATCTAGATCACCTTCAATTAACCACCTTTCAATCGAAACAATGACCTCCTCATAATAAGATGGAGCTTATTACAGCAAATAAGGAGGCTCTTGATCTATTGACGTTCCCTGGTTTCTTTCATCCTCTGACCATTGTTGAAATTTCTGAACCTGTATTTTAATGGCATCTATTTGACTAGAGTGTTCAACCTTCATAGCACTGATTTCCCTGGCATGGTCTTCTTCCATATCTTTTATTACTTTATCGTTCTTTTCCTTTATGGTCATCAAGCAATGCTGCATAGAGTTTATCTCTTCCTTATGATTTGCTTGCATGGTAGCCAACTAATTATTATGATCGAATGTCATAATAGTCATTTCTTCATCCATAGTTAATAACTTGCTTTGCATAGAATTAATTTCCCTATCATGATTAGCTTTCATGGTCGTCATATTTTCCTCAGAGCCTGATAACTTGCTTTGCACAAAACTAATTTTTGTGTCATGATTAGTTTTCATGGCCTCAATTTCCTTAGTATGCTGACTTTGTATGTCGGTTACCTGATCAGAGTGTTTAATTTTCATGATTTCAATCTCCTTATCACATTTTTCTAGATGGGTGCATAAAGTTCTCATATCATTGGTGTAATTAGTTACAATTTTTTCTTGATTGATCCCCATATTTTTTACCAGCCGCATTAGTTCTTATATAACTTGCTTCTGATTTTCCCTTTCATTGTCGACACTGATTTTATAATTTGTCCCTACTCTTCCACTATCATGGATTTGATCTGCAATGGTACAGGTGGATGGCACATTTTGATATGAAGAATTGTCTTGAAATCTTTTATCGACAGCTGGACCTTTTATAAGATTACTTTCATTCTGTTGCTCAATTTTAGGGGCACAAGGCAAGCTATCTGGATAACCATATCTATCTTTAAAAGCATTGAAAATGTCTTGTAAAGAAGTGAAAGAGTCTTCAGGACAATTATTAAACCAATTCAAAGCATCACCCTCTAAAGAAAGGACAAATAGACGCATTTTGACATCTTCATGATCATATTGAGGAAGTCTACAATACATGAACGTTATACGATAAAAACTCCATAAATGCCTTCTAACAGCGACTGAACCACCACCCGAGAACAAAGGTAATTTAGAAATGGCCACTTCCAGTAAATCATGGAGATCATCAGTAAAATGACATGGTTTAAACGAATAATCCATGATGGATAACGAGGGACCAAATGGATGATAGAAAGAGATCTCTGCTCAAGAAAATCAAGAGATGAAAGAAGTGGAGTTGCCACTCGAACAATGAATCTAATTCTAGGATCCAAAAAGCAACCAAAAAGCAGATATGAGGGAGGCTTCTTGTGGGGGAAAAAATAAATGAAAATAAATGGAGTCGCCACCCAAACAAGAAACGAAATGAAGAGTAGTTGCTGATATGACGAAAGATAAAGTGATGAAAAGATCCAAATGATGCCAAAAAATGTTGAATCTGCCAGCTCAAATGAGAGATGAGAAAGATGAAAAAATGATGAGAAATGAGAAGATGAATGTCGTTGAAACGCCAGGGACAGAAAAACTCTATCCCCGGCAACGTCGCAAAAAAATGTTGTCGCACAGATTGTCACGACAATGCTCAGACTGGGGGCTATCACCCTAATCCCTGATCTCTCCGTTTAAGCCGTCTCCCGAGGCTAAGGGGGGTAGACCCTATGGGATGAATGAAGACCAACTGTGGACCAGTTGGGTTGGGAGACATCAAGGCAATTTAGCACTTGATTGATTTAGAAATTAATGTACTAGTGCCTTATGGGGTTAATGATTAAATGATTATTTATTAGATGTTGCAGTAATATGATCTTTGTAAAACAATCATTTATCATCAAATAACTCAAGCTATTCAATAAACACACAATGTTTTATCAATGATCCAGCAATTAAACTTCAAAAAATCAAATGCTTTAAATGACTATAAAATTTAAATGTTGACCAGCTACCACTTTCATATAGCCAACTTTAAATAGACATTTAAGTGCATTTAACTATAGCCAAGTGGAACATAGATACTACAAAAGAAAAAGAAAAAGGCATTAAAATAAACTGTCAATTTCTAATTAGTCTTTTCCAAAAATTTTAATTGTTATATATTTTTCATTATTTTTTCTTACATCAAAAAAGACCAAAATATCTAAATGAAAATGAAATTTATATACAAATGAAATGAAAATTTAAAACTAAATATTATAAAATAAAGTCTAAAACTAAGATCTAAATTCTAATTTATATACACAATATAAAATCTAATTTCTAAAGAAAACTCGGACTTGAAAAAAGAAATTTTTTTATGATTTTTTTATTTTTTTACTTTTTTATAATTCTTGATTTATAAAAAAAAATAAAACAAAACTAAAATTGAAACTAATAGCTAATCTAAAAAAAAATGAAAATCGATTTTTTTTTTTAATTTTTTCAAACTTTTTATAATTTTTATATTTTATGATTTTTTATTATTAAAATTTAACTTTAAACAAAATTAAATCTAAATTTAAAGAAGTCTAAATCTAAAACTAAAACAAAATTTAATAAATCTGAAACTAAAATGAACTAACGCCTTATCATATGTGCAACAACAATGAAAATCGATTATTATTAAATCTAAATCCTAAACGAATAAAAATTTAAACACATGAGAAAAACTACATAAAAAATAAATAAACGAAAAAGCTAAGAAAATCTAAACTTAAATCTATCTACGCTAACTCTATACAAACAAAGGCGAAGAAAAGAAATCGGGATTTTTATAAATGCGAGTTTGGCAGGGGCAGCACGCAGGTTGGACGCAAAGAAGATTGATGAGAATGAAGCTTGCAGCGGTGTGAGGTGAAATGAAAGGCAGAGGAAGGAAATGGACAGTTTGTAGTAGCGTGAAGGAGAGCGATTGAGGAAGAAGTGCGGGTTTCTTTGCAGGTCTGCGTGAAGGATGAGAGGACGAACGCAGGTCATGATGGATGGCAGAAATACGTTGAGGCTGACAGCGTATAAGATGAAGGAGTGACAAATGTAAGCAGAGAGCTGCGTGAAGATGGCTGGAGTTTGCAAGTTTGATGGAAGCTGCGTGGGAATGCTTTTGCTGCAGGAATACGTGGAAAGGGGCAGCGTACGGAGTAGCAAAGATGCAGCGTGGAGAATGGATTAAATGGCTGCGAATTTGGCTTTGGACAGCAGCGTGTGAGCCAAGGGATTTGATTTGCAGCAGGGTGAGAGGAGCTGAAAATTCCAGAAAACCCCAGGACAGCATACACAAATCAGAATTTTCTGCTAGAAAAATGACCTCAGGCAACAGAAAGACTGAAAACCCAGGAAGCAGACAGGAGAACTTCCACCAGAACCTCTAAATATTTTCCAGAAATCTTAATAAAATTTTTAACTTTCAGATTTCTTGAAACCCTCATTAAAAAATTTTAGATCTAAAAATGAATGATTTTAAAACCCTTGGACTGCAAGATTGCTGGTTGATATTCCTGGAAAGCAATTTTAAATGAAACCCCAGCAGACAGATTGCTGGGAGAGTCTTGAATTTCTTCAGCAAAAAAACCTGCAAGAACTGATCCTGAAGCCAGATCTTACCCTCTAGGGCCTAGATCTAGCTTCAAACAAAAGTTTATCCTCAGACTTGTAACCTGCAACCTATTAACAATGAAAACAAACAGCTAGAACCTGAAAATGCAAAAAATAAATGAAACCCTAAGAACCAGCTAAATAATTACAGTATTTAAAAACTGAAGGCTCTAGGTAGCTTAATGTGAGGTGATTCAGAAAACCCTTCATGCATCTACAACAAAAATTCTAATGATAAGCCCGGGATTAAAACTGGTTGGGTTGTTTCAGAAAACGCAATCCGGGAGTTGGCTAGTTCAGCCGAGAACAGGATATCCTGCACAGCTTAAATCAACCATTAACATAGAGGGAGAAAACAACAGAGAAATTCAGATCAAATGGAGATCCCTACCATTATATTTCAGAAATTAAACTATCATTCAAACCCCAGAGATCAGACAAGATCGTTGTGCCTAAATTAGTCTTCATCAAGCTATCATCAATGGCTGAAAATAAAATTATGCAGAAAAATTAAACATCTTACAGCATTTTCAGAAGAGTAACACCAGCAAGATTTTCAACCCCAAAGTCTTTCTTTATTGCACAAAAAAAGGACTACAAGAGAGCCTTCTTTAGAACCAAACTCTCAGATCCAATGATCTCAAATGACCCCTGACACCCTATTTAAAGGAAAATTTCCCAGCGGCTAGTTCGAGTGATCCATGTCAAACTAATCTCGACCATTGATGAGGATCAAAATCCCTTTCAATCTCATCCGTCGAAATTTTAAATGCATTTTAATATATTAAAAATTAAAAATTTGCATTTACTTTCTCAAAATTTTGACTTATTATTATTTTATTATTTTCTTTTCTTTTTCTTTTCTGATCCTGAAGCCAGATCTTACCCTCTAGGGCCTAGATCTAGCTTCAAACAAAAGTTTATCCTCAGACTTGTAACCTGCAACCTATTAACAATGAAAACAAACAGCTAGAACCTGAAAATGCAAAAAATAAATGAAACCCTAAGAACCAGCTAAATAATTACAATATTTAAAAACTGAAGGCTCTAGGTAGCTTAATGTGAGGTGATTCAGAAAACCCTTCATGCATCTACAACAAAAATTCTAATGATAAGCCCGGGATTAAAACTGGTTGGGTTGTTTCAGAAAACGCAATCCGGGAGTTGGCTAGTTCAGCCGAGAACAGGATATCCTGCACAGCTTAAATCAACCATTAACATAGAGGGAGAAAACAACAGAGAAATTCAGATCAAATGGAGATACCTGCCATTATATTTCAGAAATTAAACTATCATTCAAACCCCAGAGATCAGACAAGATCGTTGTGCCTAAATTAGTCTTCATCAAGCTATCATCAATGGCTGAAAATAAAATTATGCAGAAAAATTAAACATCTTACAGCATTTTCAGAAGAGTAACACCAGCAAGATTTTCAACCCCAAAGTCTTTCTTTATTGCACAAAAAAAGGACTACAAGAGAGCCTTCTTTAGAACCAGACTCTCAGATCCAATGATCTCAAATGACCCCTGACACCCTATTTAAAGGAAAATTTCCCAGCGGCTAGTTCGAGTGATCCATGTCAAACTAATCTCGACCATTGATGAGGATCAAAATCCCTTTCAATCTCATCCGTCGAAATTTTAAATGCATTTTAATATATTAAAAATTAAAAATTTGCATTTACTTTCTCAAAATTTTGACTTATTATTATTTTATTATTTTCTTTTCTTTTTCAAAATTTTATTTAATTTTTTAATTCATTTTTAAATTTTATTTTATTTCATTTACTTTTTAGTTATTTTTTATTTTTTGATTTTTTATTATTTATATCTTTTATTTATTATTTTTTTATTTTTATTTTTGGATCCTCGAACTTAGCCTTTGGAAAAATCACCTAGGACCTAGGACTTAGGACTTATGAGGGGATTAAAACATTTTCTAACCCTCAAGACACTTTACATCATGATTTTTACAATTTTACATCTCAAGGGGGAAAACCCATTTGACATAAACCCTCATAGACCACCCAGTTCTGCGACACAACTATAATCTAGCAGATCAAGCAATTTGTAATAACCTAACCAAATAGTTAGAATTATTTCCAAATTACTTTTACATAGACTCAAAGCACACTAGGATTCACTTAAGATTCCAATGACAAAATTCATTCCGGCTTTGGGGTTAGGTTGAAGGAAAACTCTGCCGATTATGGATCGGTGAGACAAAAAACCTTCCGGAACGTAGATTATCACCAGAAAATTAGGTTGCATAGGCAGTTTACATACATGACTCAGATCTGCTAAGATTATTTACAATTTAGACATGCAGACTGGGTTCACAAAATAATATGATCGGGTTGATGACAACAGTCGAATGGCATGGACATATCGATCAAGCGCTATCCCTTTTGCAAAAAAGGGGGTGTACTGCTTTGGGTAGTTGACACGTAGTGGTCAACAAGGTACTCATCATAACAAGTACATGATAAATTGAAAAGTAAAATACTTTGAAAGTAAAGTGAATTAAGATTAAATGCACTTAACTAAGATTAGATGCAATTATCTTGGTAAATTTGAAGCTAAATAACTACTCTAAGTGAGAGATGTTCTTTTTGAACTCTTGCCAAAGGGTAAAAAGTGGGGTGACTGTAAGAAAGAGGGTTTGAGGACATGAAAGTGTCGTTAACGATAGCCTTCCCCTCAGTCTTACGAGCCAGTGTGTGCCTTCGTTCCTACAAGGGGACAAGCCACCTGTCATGTCATTTTCAAAAAGCATTTGTAACAGGCTTTGTCTCTACACAATTTTTCCAAGGAAAAGGACCCAAGCAGTTTCGACTTAGAGACTTGGGAGAAATACGGCCAGATTAGTTTTCTAGTGGAAGGTGGGGGCCACCCACGTGGGAATGCATACTAGGAAATTCGAATTGCCTGGAGGGAATTCATATAGTTGTTGGAGGGGCCCACATGAGGAAAAGGGAGGCCCACGAAGTCATAAGGAGGAAGAGCTTCTCACTTCGTCATTAATTCACTCTTGCATATCGAAATTTACTTGATTGTTTGCTCGAGCTGCTTAGCCGAGTCAATTGGTTGTTCAACCACGAATCTTTCAAGTGGGAGATTCAACCTTACCTTCTAGGGACTACGAGTGCCACCCTAGGAAGGCAGTTCCATAGCATCTTGAGGAGCACCAGGGAGTATTCACAACACATCCATTCAGCCATCACCCAGAAGTGCGTATTGCTAGGCCAACAGGAAGAGAACACACAATGGAGGGAAGAGCTTCATTGGGCCAGCCATTAGCTGGAGAAATCAGGAAATTCGAAGGACATCATTGAGCCAGCACTTAGGAGTAGTTTTGGAGCAAGGGAGTGCAACAAACAGGCAGTTCGAATTCCAGTCTTGGAGGACAATGTAGAGGGCCAATCTAGGCAACACCTGCGTCTTGAGGGGAAGTGCTACAGGCCGAAATCACAGTTGGGGAAGGAAGGAAATTCATAGGAGGGTTCATCTCAGTGATTTGGGGTAGTTTTTGGGAGGTTTTCTAGCTTCATTCCAGTAGGCCGAGTTTTGCAGTTGCAGCTGAGGTTGGGCTCTTTGGGAGTCGAGTTTCAAAAGTCCGAAGCAGGCCAAACCCTTCCTGGGTTTTGGTGGGTTTTGGATGAGGAACGCAGTGTTTCCATCCCTTTGATTCCAGCAGACAATGCAATTTTTGGGCAGCACAGATCAGTTTTGGTGCAGTGGTTGGGGGAGCCTTCAGATCAACATTTGCTCACCTAGGTTTTGTCACGCTTGTCCTTAGAGACAAGCCCAGGCGCATCATCCCATTTTATCATTGTATTTTCCCTTGAAGATTTAATAAAATGGATCAACAGTTCTCTATTTCCAACGTTTTCATGGTTGCCTGATGTGTATTTCATTTTTTACTGTTGAACTGTTTGTTTGCTTTGTTTATCACGTAATTTCCTATTTAGGAACATTAGAGTGGTAGCAGAGGAAGATATTGTAGAGCCCAAGAGCAGGGAGGAGATGGATTTTGACAGCCTCTTGAAGGCTTTAAATGATTTAGCAAAGGAGCAGAAACAGATGCTAGAGGAGATAAAAATGCAGAACCAAGAGCGAACCACTCCTAGGGCATTCTTATTTGGGGAAACTTCTAGAGCCTCTTAGCAATTCGATCACCCTTCACCTACAGCACAACCCCCATCAGCGAGTGGGCCAACTCGAGCCACACTGCCCTCTTCCGTGCCTGTGACACAGATTGAACCAACAAGGACTGAAGACCCTTCAGAGATGGGAGAACACTTTAGAGAATGGCAATCTATGGGTGCAGACTTCAGGGAAGCACTCTCTCTCAAATATTTTTGCAAGCTCAAGCAGAATGAGAAGAGCAAGGGCTATGGAGGACAGGGCATGCAGAGCTATGAGCTGCAGAGGACCATAGGGAGGATATACTTCCCTACATTCGATGGCACTGCCAAGTGCACTGCTTAGGCCTAGGTTGAGAAGATGGACATGTGCTTCCAGCTCAACCGGATGACAGAGCTGGAAGCCATCAAGATGGCCACGCTGCACATGGAGGGGGAAGCTCACGACTGGTGGTTTCATGGTTTGGCCACCCTGGGGCATGCCAATGTGGCTTCATATGAGGATTTCACCAAGAGGGTAGTGGAACGCTTTGACCAGAGGGATCGGGAGGCCCATCTCAAGGAGCTAACCCAACTTTGCCAGACAGGCAAGCCAAAGTAGTACATTTCGGAGTTTCTGCGAGTATCAGTAATGGTATCAAACCTATCAGATGCTCGGAGGGTATACACCTTCATAGAGGGCTTACTCGAGCCCCTGCGTGGACTGGTGAAGTCATGTAGACCCTCCATCCTACAGGAAGCAGTTATGTGCACTAGAGATTTGCAGGGGGCATCCCAAGACCAGAGCACCTTTTCCTGCACAAACCCCTTTTCCCCAGAAAGGGCATGACACTAGACCCCCACCTTAGAGAACCACCCAAGGCCGGGGGCAGCTGGATGATGAGACACATAAGGACCTCAGGAGGAGGAAGTTGTGCTTCGCTTGCTAGGAGCCCTGGGCACCAGGCCATCGATGCACTGTCCGCAAAGCACATCATAT